>JARDYH010000001.1:178177653-179455153 GCA_029215795.1 Anniella stebbinsi
GACTGACTGTGGCACCAAACTTACAGTGAGCACCATTGCTTTACGTAGACACGCTTGGCTTCGCTCCGCAGGCCTCTCGCAGGAAGCACACACGCGAATCGATAACCTGCCCTTTGATGGCACCAGGCTGTTTCACACTACAACGGATGATGCCATGGACACTGTTCAAAAGGCCAAGACCACAGCAAAAAAGATGGGACTGACAACCTTCCCACAACATTCGAGGGCAAAGCGCTGGGCCCGCCAACCCTTCTCTAACATGGGTAGATACTCTATGGACTGTACATCCTCGAAACACCTATCTCAACAGCAACAACAATCTTCTCAACAGTCGAAGAGACAAATCATTCACACCCTCAAAGTTTCGTTTTCAGTGAAAAAAGAGTGACTTCGGGGACAGGCGGCGCCTTTGACTCCCCCCCCCCCCAGCGCCACCACCTTCGGAAATCGTCTTGCCCCATATTTATCGACATGGAAAAGTATCACATCGGACACCTGGGTCCTCTCTATCATGGATATTACATTGAATTTGATACCCTACCACCATCTGGGGTACTTCGAACCACACATCCATCCACTCCTCTTCTAATGGAGGTCACAACTCTCTTGGAAAAAGGCGCCATCGTCCCTGTACCACCTTCCCAGAAATTCCAGGGGTATTACTCCCGGTATTTTACTGTACCAAAACCGGATGGAGGATACCGTGCCATTTTGGACCTCAGAGATGTCAATGCTTTCATCACTGCCAGAAAATTCCGCATGGCATCAATAGTCACAATCCTCCCTCTGCTAACGGAGGATGCTTGGTTCGCATCCATCGATCTTCAGGATGCGTACTTTCACATTGATATTCACGAGGCAAGCCAACGATTTCTAAGGTTCGCTATTCAGAGTACTCCCGTTCGGCCTGTCAGCGGCACCCAGGGTCTTCACCAAATGCATGGTGGTAATCTGCGCCTTCCTCCGGAAACAGGGAATCCAGGTTCATCCATACCTGGATGATTGGCTCCTCGTAGGTCACTCCTACACTCAGCTCATCAAGAATGTCGACTATGTACTTCATCTTCTCAGCCAACTAGGACTCCTCCTAAATCTCAAAAAGTCATCACTCGAGCCACAAAGGACAATAAAATTCATAGGCGCTGTTCTCAATGCCCCAGAAGGAAGAGCGTATCTCCCAAGAGACAGAGCACTCACCCTCAAGTCTCTGGCAGCTCAGGTGGTGTGTCAACCACAGTTGACAGCGTTCAGGATCCAGCGCTTGTTAGGCCACATGGCGACAACAACCAGGGTCATTCCCTTTGCCCGCCTCAGAATGCGCTGACTTCAACTCTGGTTCACCAAAGTTTTTCATCCACAAACCAACGCCAGACGCACCCTCCTCCGAATACCACCGGGTGTCATCAGAACAATACAGTGGTGGACTCACCTCTCCAACCTCCGCCAGGGCGTCCCATTCCTGCCTCCAATTCCATCCAGGATGGTGACCACGGACGCCTCCCTAGTGGGATGGGGTGCACACTGCAACTCCCTCCAGGTACAAGGATCTTGGTCAGCCAGGGAGAAATCGGCACACATCAACCTCCTCGAATTGCTAGCAGTGCAGAAAGCGCTCAGGTCGTTTGAACAACACCTCTGCGGCTCCCATGTCCAGATAACTTCCGACAATACCACCGTGGTTTATTACATCAACAAACAGGGGGGCACCAAATCCCCAGCACTGTCAAAGCTCGCAATTCACATTCTGGACTGGGGTCTACGCAGGAGAATCACATTGATGGCATTCCATATCGCAGGTCGCCACAATCACCTCGCCGACCAACTCAGCCGGCAATTCTCCTTAGTCTACGAGTGGCAACTCCACCCACGGGTGCTCCAGTCAATCTACAACTGCTGGGGTCGCCCCACCTTCGATCTGTTCACAACAGCAAACAACGCCATATGCAACCTTTTCTGCAGCAGAGCAGGTTACAGACCGGGATCACAGGGGGATGCATTCCTCAAACTTTGGACAGGACAGTTCTTCTTCATGTTTCCACCAATCCCTCTCATACCTGGGGTCCTAGCCAAGATCACGGCGGATCAAGCGAACTGCATCCTACTCACTCCCTGGTGGCCCAGACAGGGGTGGTTCACTCCTCTCCTAAACATGTCCTGCGGACAGCACTTTCAGCTCCCAACCCGATGGGACCTACTGTACCAAGCGCACAGCCAAGTATTCCACCCGGACCTCGACTTCCTCCACCTCATGGCCTGGAGACTCAGGCCTCCATACTAAATTCAAGGGTCACAGACATTTTACAGGCGGCTCTTAGACCTTCCACCAGAGCCTCATACGCCAGAAAATGGAAGGCGTTTTCAACCTTCGCCTTGCAGAACGGTTTTTCGCCCACTACCTGTTCACTCCTGCACATTATGTCATTTTTAATCCAGTTAGTTGACAGGGGTTTACAGTTCTCATCCGTTAAAGTTTACCTGGCTGCAATCTCAGCCTCACATGACCAAGTTGAAGGGTCAACAGTTTTTTCCCACCGGCTAATCAAACGTTTTCTCAGGGGACTCCTTAATCTTACCCCACCAAGGAAACCTCTACACCCACCATGGAGCTTGTCACATTCTACAAGCCATGACCTCAAAACCATTCGAACCGCTCGCTACCACCGACCTTCGGCTACTTACCTTGAAGGTCCTCTTCTTGGTAGCAATCACATCGGCGCATAGAGCAAGCGAATTGGCCGCTTGCACATTGATGCCCCCTATCTCATCTTCCATCGGGACAAGGTGACTCTCCGACCCGACCTTCAATTTCTTCCGAAGGTTGTATCCCCGTTTCACATTAACCAGGATATCATCCTCCCAGCATTCTTCCCCTCTCCGGGGACAGCCCTGGAAAGAACACCCCACACTCTCGATGTGTGGCATGCTTTGGCCTTCTATAAGGCTCGCACCAAGGCCTTCCACGTAACCAAGCGCTTGTTTGTTTGCTATGGCACTGCTCACAAGGGACAAGCGGTTTCTGCTCAACACCTAGCAGCTTGGTTAGTTCAGTCTATCATTCTAGCATATCAACTGTCAAGACTGGAGCCACCAACCCCAGTCACAGCACACTGAACACGGGCAATAGCCACGTCTTCAGCTTTCTAACGTGGCGTGTCTATTCCAGAAATCTGCCGTACAGCCACTTGATCTACACCGCTCACCTTTGTCCAGCACTACCACCTGGACGTCAGGTCGCGTGCGGACTGTTCTTTCGGCAGAGCCGTACTGTCATCCATCTTTACCTAGAGCCAGCCTCCCGTTCTATGGGTAAGTGAACTTGCTAATCGCCCATATGTGTGATGCACAGAGACCACGAAGAAGAAGGACAGGTTCCTTACCTGTAACTGTTGTTTTTCGAGTGGTCATCTGTGCAGTCACACAACCCACCCGCCATCCCCTCTGGATGGTTTCTTTGTTTTCGGCCTAATCATTTGGCCCTGATTTGGGTGACCTAAAAGTTTGCCTTCAGCCTGAACCTCTTATTGGGGTCTCAGAAGAACTGAGGTATCGGGTGGGAACCCTTCGACGCATGCGCACGCGGCAGTGGGGGAAGGGTTCCCGCCGAAAATTAACTAATAGCTATGGAAGTTTCCCGAATCGAGCCTCCGCGCAGGCGCAGAAGTCCATATGTGTGACTGCACAGATGACCACTCGAAGAACAACAGTTACAGGTAAGCAACCTGTCATTCTGTGTTACCTTTTACTGACACAGTTAGGGAACAAATAGTTTGGGAGAATGAGCTCCTGTACCGAATGTGGGTACCTAGAAACCCCTAGGCCAGAAGCGAACCAGTAAAGCAGTTGGTGGTTCCTCTAAATACAGAGATAGTTTTGTACAGATGGCTTCTATCCCTCGATTGCAAAGTGAATTGCAGGCCAGTTGGGAAGGACCTTGTATTGTTGGAGGGAAACTGTAAACACTAACTAAGAACAGAGCTGTGGATATGAAGCCGTATGTTGAAGCTATATAGAGCAGGGGAAGAGAAAATCCTACATGTATCTGCATTCCCTGAAAGAGAAAACCTGTATGTGCCAGAGTTAAGTGACAGCAGACAAGGAAAAAGGGCTTGTACAGATTGTAGTGAATGGCAGGGTGCTAGAGACCACAAGAAAGAAAGCGCAAGACATGCTAGAGTTGAAAGTTAGTAAAGGATTATTCAGCCTGTGGTCATCTAGACTGATAGACTGATACTAGATCCCCAAAAAGTATGGACTATAAGTGTCTGTGTAGGTTGCAAGTCTATAAACTGAATTATTAAGACAGAACATCTAGAGCACCTTAAGAAAATATGGGAAACCATTAGAAAAGCAGGCTTGACTATTAAGAAAAACCAGTGCCAGTTTGGACTTCCTGAAATGACATACTAAGGTCATGGAGTGGGCAGTGGAAAGATAGCGCCTTTATGGGACAAAGTGGAGGCTACACAGAATTAGCCTGTTCCAAGAACTGAGAAACAGGTTAGAGCCTTCCTAGGAATAATGGACTCCTACAGAGGATTCCTAGAGAAGTGTGGAGACTTGGCGTCACCACAGCATGAACTGACCAAAAAGAGAGAGCCTGATACAGCCAGTGTCAGAGAGCGTTTGAACAGTTAAAAGAGGCTTTATGCGTAAGCCCAATTTTAATTGCTCCTGACTTCAATCAACCCTTCTTTGTGGCCATTGATGCATCGGAGATCAGACTTGGAGGGGTGCTGTTGTAGGGAAAGGATAGGACCAAGCATCCTATTGCCTTTCTGAGCAGAAAGCTGACCAGCAGAGTGAAAAAACTATTCATCTGTCTAGAAAGAGCGTTTAGTAATCGTTTGGGCGCTGAACAAGCTGAGACCATATGTATAGGGAAGACGATTCACCGTGATGATAGATCATTGTGCACTGATTTGGCTAGAGACTATGAGAAACACGAACACCATGTTGCAGAGATGGTCATGGATCCTGCAAGAGTTCCACATCGACTACCAGTTTATTAAAGGCAAGGACAATGTGATTGCTGATGGACTGTCCAGGCGAGGAGGAGAGACCAGAGTTCCAGAATCTCCAGGAGGAGCAATAAAGAGACTATTTATTTATTTATTTATATTCCATCTTTTTTCCTCCAAGGAACCCCCTAGGCAGTGTACATAATCCTCCTCCTCTCCATTTCATCCTCACAACAACAACCCGGTGAGAGTCTGTGACTGGCCCAAAGTGACCCAGTGGGTTTCCATGGCCAAATGGGGACTAGAACCCAGATCTCCCAGTCCAACACTTTAGCCATTACGCCACACTGGCTCTCCCTGATGTATTCCTGTATTGGTGAGGACTTTGTGACATGCACCGGGAACTCTTCTTCAAGTTTGGACACTGCGTATGCTTCTTGGGAACATGAAACATACTCCATTTGGGTTTGGGGGGGGGGGGAATGTGATATTTTACTGTTTATTGCCAAGCTATATATAATGTAAGTGTTTGTAATGTTTAATGATTATTGCCATTTAAGATGTAAGTGCTGTGTGGACTTCAAATGCTAAGTAGATAATGCTTTTGAACAAGTTCCTGTCTAGTCTATCCTTGAAAACCTCCTAGAAAAAGATAGTAAAACCTGCTTAAGGAATCTTGCTCTCTTCTTGAACTGATCATATATAGTGTTCGGTATTTATTAACATGTCACATTTGTGTAAGAATTGTTTTGTGTCTTGTTCTTGGTGAATGTGGTTCTGTGTTTTCAGGCAGTCTTCTAAAAATTTTAAAGTTGGCTAGATCTTTTCTCTTTCTCCTGTTGTCCCTCAGCCACCTTCCCAAATAATTCTCAGGTGGCAGGTGGGTGGGAATATTAACTTGCAGGGGCCTACATAGAGGCATGGACCCATTGGATATTATTTAACTCCAGGCTGGAGTGTTATTCTGCAATGGAGTCAGCCCTGTTAGATCAAACTTCATTTAGTAATCATTGTTTGATCACTAAGGTGGGAGTGCAAGCTGTATTGGGAAGGTCCTTGTGTGAGGAAGCCTCAGAGGTCACTGAACAATCCCCTAGGCTGACCATATGAAGACAGGGTTCATGTAACTTTAACAGTTGTAGAGAAGAGGGAATTCCACCAGGAACTAATTGCATACAAATGACACTGGCTAAAATTCCCTTCCTCTACAACTGCTAAAGTTACATGAGCCCTGTCCTCCTTTTCATTCAGTCTAATCTGGGTTGCCTAGCAGCGATAGCCAGCCACAGTTAGTTAGGGCTGGCTGAACAGAAGAAAAAAGAGTCAGGACAGGAGCTCTTTAAATGGATCCAGGACACTGAGGCAGGAGGGAGCAGGGTAGAAGCACAGGATAAAAGCCTAAAGGCTAGAAGCTCAGAGGAGGAATGATGGAGCTGGAGTAAAGAGATTCATGAAGAGTGTCTAAAAAGAGCAGACTGGAAGGTAAAGAAGGGTATAGGAAGAAGGGGAGAAGAGCAGCTGGGCTTCCTTGAAGACCAGAGACCTACAACAGAAATAGGATTGTTAGCAAGCATAGAATAGACTTACCTGTGTAGTCAGAAGTCCAGAGCAACAGGTGGAAGAGGAAAGACTTGTTTAATTCCCCAGCAAACTCAGGAACAGATCATCCTGACTCTGCAACTACTCCTCAACCTCAAGTATTTTGTAAGCAGTCCCTCAGATCTTATAGCTACTGCTCTAGGGTTATGCACTATAAACCCACAGCTACCTGCACTGTAAATCTTCCACCTGCTTCAGCAGGTGCTTACCAGTACTGCTCTGAGAATGTACATCTCAATCCTGCAACAAATGACCTCAAGCTGTGTCTGTGTATCCAGGATCCTGCAGACACTTAGGGTTTTGATCCAGAGACTTGGGCCTTATCCTGGAACTACATGCTACAGTTGCAAGAGGAGATCTGGATCTAGCAGCAATTATTTGACTGATTGTCAAATCAGGTCAGGGTTCATGTAACTTTAACAGTTGTAGAGAAAAGGGAATTTCAGCCAGTGTGATTTGTATGCAATTAATTCCTGGTGAAATTTCCTCTTCATCACAACAGTTAAAGTTGCAGGCACTATACTAGAGTGACCATATACAGAAGAAGGCAGGGCCCCTGCAACTTTAACTGTTGTGATGAAGAGGGAATTTCACCAGGAACTAATTGCATACAAATGACACTGGCTGAAATTCCCTTTTCTCTACAACTGTTAAAGTTACATGAACCCTGACCTGGATTTTAACTGGTCACCTTAATTTATTCTATCTTTATAGCTACTTGCCAGACTCTGATCTGACAGGTGCTTCTACTGGACACTGCATGTCGTCACAGATAAAGCTAAATCAGTTAGTTTTTTCTTCTTTTTTTCTGGTTTAAATATTGCAGTATTAATGTTACACTTACTAGTTTTATACTTAGGTGTTTTCAAGCTCTGTAGTTTAAGCCAACTGTGGGCAGAAGGTAGTTTGGGATCTTCTGCAAGATTTGCAGGAGCTCAGCAATGATTTCTGACTTGCAACTGTTAATCAATAGCAGGAACAAAATCACACTCATGCATGCATGTACGCACCTCCCAATTGTACTTCTAAAATGAAGAAAGCTTGGTGGAGTGGAGTAACCAGGAATGGATTTGTATATGAAAGGATTACAAGCTCCATTCATTTCAGGAACTCAGTACAAATTTCTGGACTCTGAATCCCTTAATTCTAAACGTATGTCTTCCGTATCAGGCTCTGGTTGGTGGTTCTAGTAAAAAAACAAAGTTGGTTCCACAAGCCTGAAGTCTGCCTACCCGTTTAAACCACAGGAAGTGTTTAACGGCCATTATTTTTCAGGAATAAATGTAAAATTGTGAAAAATACTTCCTTAATGAATATTTGGTTATTTTAAGATCATGACCTCACAGTTCCATTACTTTATAACATGGAGGTTGTCAGTGAAGATTACAAGTCAGGAATTTAATTACCGTTTGTGCAGGATGTTGAGTGTGAAAATAACTGGGTGTCATTGAAGAGTTTGACTAACTGCTATAGTTGACAAGAGAGAATTTCTTTGTAGAACTTCTTTAACAATTAAAAAGTGCCACTTCAAGTGATTTCTGGGAGTGATCTTAATAGCATGTTAAAACTGCTAAGATGTAACTGCGGGTTTCCCCCTTTTTAGGGTAATATTTCAAAATGAGCTTTTGTTTTAGAAATTATTAAATAATAACAATATTTGTGAGAGAGACAAGTCTGTTGATCAGAATATGTTTTGTCTGCATATTTTAACTTGATTTCATAGTTTCTCAGCTAGATACTTCAGGTTCTGAGCTGTTTCATGATGCAAAATTAAGTAAGGGCGCTCCTATGCATGTTTAGACAGAAGTTAAAACTAGTTTCTAAAAACCCATTAACAATAAAGCTTTGTTATGTTAACTCCTAGCTTTCCCTAGCCAATAGTGTAGGATTTATTTCTGTCTGAACATGCATAGGATTATTTTTGATAATCCAGTTCTTGTGTGAAAATGAAGATCGCAAGTATGAGTCAAGTCAGCTCACCAGTTGATCTATGTGTCTATTGGATTATCTGGAACCGGAGAATATTGGAATCTACATAAGCCTTGTTGTATTGTGAACTATAGATGCCAATGATCGCTTCAGAATCAGCTTCCTGATACTACCACATTTCATTTATAGATAAAGTAACAGTTTTAAAACAATGGTTGTGGGATTGGGAGTGAGATGCGTAATTGTACACTCTCCCCTAGCTCTGACATTTCCATCACAGATACCTTCCCTCACTAGCTTTAATAACGATGAAGGCTTTTGTCAGTACTGTCCTTAATCATGGTTAACATAACGAAGCTTTATTGTTAATGGGGTTTTAGAAACTAGTTTTAAATTCTGAGTAATAACTGCAGTGTAACAGTTTTTAGTGCAAACTTGGCATGGCCGAGAAGTTGGTTTTGCAACCTGTGGTTGTTCTCTATAAAGACAAATGTATCTGAGCCCAGTTTGTAATTTTAGGGGCACGTGCCTGGTTTCAGCACAATAGAAAACTGCATAGGGCAATGAAGCACTGGAAACAGAAATCATAAGTTAGGACTTTAATATAATGTAAAGATTTAAAAGCCATTGATTGATGATTCCTTGTGACCAAAAACATGTCACCTTTGGGCAGTCCTGGTTCCAGGTTTTGTGGGGTGCTTGGGCAAGATGCCCTTAGCGGGCCTCTTCCTGAGTGGGTTCACTTCCTCACTTCTGCATGTTCACTTGCCCTCTTCCTTTGGGGCCAGTCTGCACCACAGCCCAGAGGGAGGAGAGAGCAAGGCCAGCGAAGGAAGCTGCGGTCTCTCCTCATCCTTGTCACTACTTGTGTGCTCAGTAAGGGTAGGTGAACAAGCAGTGACAGTAAAGATCAGCAGCAGCAGGGCCAGAAGGATCTTGTCATTGGAAGTGCGCTCCCTGCAAGCGTATTGGCATTGGCAGGTGCCTAGCAATCTCTACCCCTAATGCCGGCCCTGCCTTCGTGCACAAAGTTATTGAGGCAATTTATCTAGCTTTTACCCTTCTTGGCTGCATAGAATCATAGAATAGTAGAGTTGGAAGGAGCCTCTAAGACCATCGAGTCGAACCTCCTGCTCAATGCAGGAATCCATCTTAAAGCATCCCTGACAGATGGTTGTCCAGCTACCTCTTGAATTCTTCTAATGTGGGAGAGCCCACCACCTCCCTAGGTCATTGGCTCCATTTTTGTATTGCTCTAACAGTCAGGAAGTATAGCATAGATTGTATTAATGTGTTTCATAAATTGACATGTTTAGTCTGTTTTTTTTTAAAAGCATTGGTTTTTCTAGGCTGTTCTAATTGTGTATCTGGTGTGAAAAATACATCCAGCAAGGCACAGTTATTAGGCTCAATAACTCTTGAATGTGATTCCTCTTCAGCCTGTAAAATTGTCCTTCCAAGACTACAGTAAGCAAATCTCCTATGTTTTGTATTAGCCATTTAAATTCATGTAGTTTGTGTGCTGTAGTGATTGGTATAGTATTGTGCAGTGTCTTAAGATATATAAAAGCTAAGCATTATCATTATATTTGAAAACATGTAATCCATTATTAGGTTTTGCTTCCTTATTTGAATTTTCTTTATGAGAAAGATATGAATCTTATACTGAATGCTTCTGTTGCTGGGCATCAGTTTTGTTTTAACCGATAAGGTGAAATCTTAGACTTTGCAGTATTTGGCTCAATGTACTTCCAATAATTGAATCTGGATTATATTGACAGTGAGTTGTGACATTCTTACTTCTCAAATATGGCAAATATGTGATGGCTACAATTAGGAAACGGGCACTCTGGGTAGAAAAAAAAGGAGATTCTAGGTTGTGTATGCAGATGAGCAGAGTTCCTGGAAAAGGTCATTTGCCTTCTATGAAGGGCTTGGCACAGGATAATTTTAGAGGATTGTGAAACTCTGTGTATTGCGGCCTCTACAAAGCCAAGTTTAACATATTTCCTTTGCTGAACATGTTGTTCAGACCGGAGGAGTTTTATAAGAAATTTAGAATAAGGCTAAAACCTTAGGTGTCTTAATGATTGTTACCTTGTGTTACCATGACAGTGTGGATCGCCCACCAGGGCATTCCTGTAACTGGTCAGGGGAAATGTGCACAGTTCCATGATGCCACCACAGCGGTGGTACTGCGCACTGTGGTAGAGGTGAAAAGGAACTCAACAGAGTGATGTTTATTTTGACGGCACTTCTTTGTCTCCTATAATCTGTAATTCTAATTTTGCCCCGAATGAACCTTCATTCAGTTTCCAGAGGGAGCTAACGATCTTTGCTGTACGCTTTCTGTGTTTTCTGGAAGCTGTTTCTGAATTCAGAAAAGTACAAAGTCTTGCAAAGGAGTGGCTAAGAGTTCTGGCCTACCCATCCCTCAGATTGAAAGCATAATACTTGTTCTTCTTCGTGGTCTCTGTGCATCACACATATGGGCTCGCGCCGGCGCCGAGCTCGCTTCGGGAAACTTCTAAGTAGCTAGGATTTTAGGCGGGAACCCCTCCCCCCCACCGTCCTACCGCGCATGCTCAGGGTCCCGCCTACCTCAGTTCTTCTTCGACCGCTTCGCTGATCGCCTCGCGGGAGACTTCCTCCGTTATCGGAGACCTGTGAGAAGAACAAATTTTTGTGTTAGTAGTTAGTAGTTAGGTTCTAGTTGTTAATAGTAAAATAAATTAAAAAAAAAAAAAAAAAACAGTTTAGTTAAATTAGTTAGATAGGTTTTTCTTTCTTTGTGGCCTATGGCGCAGACAGCGCTGTTTAAGCACTGCTCTCGCTGCCGCGCCAAATTAGCCCTAAACGACGGACACTCTTTGTGCCTGGGCTGTTTGGGAGAAGGGCATATCACAGACTCCTGCACCCACTGTCTGCGTTTTTCGCGCCAGACGCGAAGGAACAGGGCTGACCGCTTACGCAGTCTACTTTGGAGCAGGGCCCTTTCAGCAGTGGACCGTCCCGTTGCAGGCTGTATGGAGCCGGGCCCTTCATCTTCTGGGGAGCGGGGGCTGCCGCCCACACACCGCTCACGCCCAGCAACTCCTGATTTGCCCTCATTTAGGGCCACAACTCAGGCATCATTATCCCCGTCTCCTCCTCCTCCTCCAAAGAGGCAGAAGACAAAGACGACCAAAAAGTCGAAAAAACCGTCGACCTCGCTGACGGTACCGAAGGCCGGGCCATCGTCATCGACGCCATCGGGATCGAGACCACCAACTACTCCGGTACCGAAGAAATCGTCGTCAACGCCGTCTTCGCTACCGAAGAAATCATCGTCAGCGCCGTCTTCGTTACCGTCGGTACCGAAGGCACCTAAGCTGCCGAAGCGGCCATCCTCGCTACCGAAGAACCACTCTTCGGGATCGAAGAGACGCTCTCCGTCGACGACACAAGTTCGACCTCGACACTCTCCAGACCAGCAATTTCGGGGTTCTCCTCTCCTTCCACCAACTCCTCTACTAGAGCCGGCAACCAGCCCCCCACCGCTACCGGTACCGATGGACACTCTCTCGGGGGATGAGCTGTTGACTCTTCCTCTCGACTCAGACGTCCTTGTAATTGATGAGGAGTACTCGGACCCTATCGGTATCGAGGCCTCGATACCGATGCCCCAGAGCGAACGGCACAGATCTCGTTCCAGATCCCGATCTTCTTCCCAGGGATGGGACCATGCCTCAGACCTGTCCTACCGGCCATCTGCGGGACGACAACGGGCGACCCCGACTCTGGTGCCCCCACCTGTACCACCTCGCCGCTCCACATCGCTCCTATCGGCGTCGGCTCGCCGCATGCACCGCTCCCGACCCTCCTCGGTACCGGAGCAATCCGTCAGCGTTCGATGCCAGCGTTCGGCACCATCCACTTCCATCGACGACTACGCCTCCGACACTTCGTCGGCTCCATCAGTGCATCCCTCGATACCGTCCCCGATAGAGGAGGTTGGTACCGAGGAAGGGGCCTCCCCAACCATGGAGTTGGGGGGATTCAATGAACAAATGCTGCGCTTGGCCCAGTCACTTGGAATAGATGTCCAACAGCCAGAGGAGGAAGAAGGCGACATCTATGATGTCATGCGCACGGAACCAACTCCTCAGTTGAAGCTTCCGATGGTCCCGACATTACTAAAAACCGCCAAACAATCCTGGCCTAACCCTGCCACTTTGGGTGCTACCTCAAAAAGGCTAGATGCCCTTTATAAAATTAAGGAAGATGAAGCGTCGTTTCTGGCTACTCATCCGAAACCGAACTCTATCATTGTCGAAGCTTCCCAAGGGAAGTCAGGTCGATCGCATGCCGCTCCGGTCGATAAAGAAGGCCGCAAACTGGATTCTTTTGGACGGCGAATCTACTCCTCAGCAGCCCTGGTGATGAAAACCGCAAATTACCAGGCCATGATGGCCAGGTATCAACTTTTTCTATGGCAAAAGATTTCGAACCTCACCGACTACCTACCGGACGACCAACGCGAACTGGCACGCGTGTTTCAGGCCGAGGCTACCCGGTTATCAAAACAACAAATGACCACGGCCAGGCATCAGATAGACTCGGGATCAAAGGCTATGATCGGAGCAGTCGCCCTCCGCCGGCATGCGTGGCTGCGCTCGGCAACTCTCCCTCTGGAGACGAAGAATAAAATAGAGGATCTGCCCTTTGACGGGGAGGGTTTGTTCAATGTACAAACAGATACCACTATGGACACGATCCATAAAGCCAGCATGACGGCTAAAAAGATGGGATTCAATCAGCTACCAGCGCAGACCTTCCGTACTCGCAAGTGGTACAGGCCTCTCCCCTACCAGCCGCGGCAGGGCCAGGACCGAGGTCAGCGCTATCAACAACAGGCGACTACATCCACTTATCACCAGCGCAAGCCCGCATCTCGATACACTCAATCTCGTCCAAAGCAGCCCCAGACGCAGAAGCGACGTCTTTGACTTCGTCCTACAACACCCCACTCGGTCTTACAACAGGCTTCAGCCCTTCTACCACACCTGGGCGTCCATCACTACCGACCGGTGGGTTCTGCGCATCATCCAACACGGATACTCAATAGAGTTCGAAGCCCTTCCTCCTTTGGGCATTGTGAAAATCACGCCTCCATCAGAAACCCTCCTTCAGGAGACACGCACCCTGTTAAGCAAGGGAGCAATTGTAGCCGTCCCGACGTCCCAACTAAACAGCGGGTTTTACTCGCGTTATTTCACAGTGCACAAAAAAGACGGAGGACTTCGTCCTATTATGGATCTCCGGGCTCTGAACAAATTCGTCAAGCCCCAAAGATTTCGCATGATAACACTCTCTACAATTCTACCGCTCCTGAGACGAGGCAGTTGGTTCACGTTAATCGACCTCAAGGATGCTTACTTTCACATAGCCATCCTCGCCGGACACCACAAATACCTCCGCTTCGCCATAGGACAGCAAATCTACCAATTCAGAGTCCTTCCCTTTGGACTAAAGACGGCCCCAAGGGTCTTTACCAAATGCATGGCAGCGGTCTGCGCCCATCTACGATCCATCAATATCGAAGTTTACCCTTACCTGGACGACTGGCTAGTCGTTTCACCATCTCGTCATCAGGCGGCCACCGACGTCCGCACGGTGGAGTCCCTTCTGTCATCTCTGGGCCTACAAATAAATTACGACAAATCAATTTTTCAACCGGCCACAGCACTTCAGTTCATCGGTGTGCGTCTCGACTCCTCTGCCGCGAGAGCCTTCCTCCCCCGAGACAGATTGGACACGCTACAAAACTTAGCAGCCAGACTAAGTACCCGGTCCCGAGCAACGGCCCTCACTATTTTACGGCTCCTAGGGCTCATGGCGGCAGCAGTGTTTGTAGTCAGGTGGGCGAGATTGAGAATGCGCCCCCTCCAACAGCTCCTATTAAGTCGATACACGCCACTGAAGGACCCACGCAGGCTGGTTCTTACCATTCCACACCATGTGCAGCGCTCGCTCCTGTGGTGGTCAAATCCATCGAACTTATCGCGCGGAATGCCCTTTGTCGATTCAGGTCCCTCCAGAGTCGTCACAACCGATGCATCACTGAAAGGATGGGGAGCACACTTAGACGACCTGTTCATACAGGGAAGATGGTCACCTTTAGAGAGTTCCCTACATATAAACAAACTGGAGCTCCTCGCTGTCAAGAAAGCCCTACAGGCTTTCCTCCCTCAACTAAAAGGACACCACGTCAGAGTGCTCTCAGACAACACATCCGTAGTGTGGTATATCAACAAGGAAGGGGGCACCCGCTCCCCGCGCCTGCTTCATCTTACCACAGACATTCTACTCTGGGCAATCGCACAGAATATACGACTGTCAGCCCTGCACATCGCAGGGATCGCCAACGTCAAAGCGGACGAATTGAGCCGCTCTTTCAGAGAAACCCACGAGTGGGAACTAGCTCCCTGGATACTGGATCGCCTCTTTGCCCGCTGGGGCACACCTCAAATCGACCTATTTGCAACCAAATCCAACAGAGTTTGCCAACAATACTGCTCCAGAGCAGGGATAGGACAGGGCTCCCTCGGGGATGCTTTCCTATTGGACTGGACGCAGCACCTCCTGTACATGTTTCCCCCATTCCCCCTGATAGCAAGAACTATCACACGGATACGCCGCCATCAGGCGGACGCTGTTCTGATCGCGCCTTGGTGGCCACGGCAAGCGTGGTTCACGCCTCTCCGCAGACTGGCCGCCCACCGAGTATGGCGTCTCCCAACCACACCGGACCTTCTGTCCAGAGACAACGGCAGGATACTACACCCGGATCTCCACACCCTGCACCTTACGGCCTGGAGACTCCTGCCCTGTGGCAAGGACTGACCCTGCCTCCGGGCATAAGGACCATTCTGGATGCATCTAGAAAGCCGTCTACCAGGACTTCCTACTTGGCTAAATGGAAGCGTTTCCGGGATTTTGCCTCGGCCAACAAATTCGATGGCTCGGCAACCACTATCACTAACATTATTGCTTTCCTGCATTCTCTACACTCAACGGGACTAAAGTTATCCTCTATCCGGGTTTATCTGGCGGCTATCGCAGTCCACCATCCTCTAATTGATGGGTTCTCGGCATTCACTCACCCCCTCGCCAAGACCTTTCTTAGAGGCCTACACAACCTCAACCCACCTACCCGCCCCATAGTTCCACAGTGGAGCCTCTCGTTGGTGCTGAGTGCATTGTCGGGTAAGCCGTTTGAACCCTTGGCGACAACCAGCTTTCGGTTATTGACGCTCAAGACTGTGTTCCTTGTTGCCATTACGTCCGCAAGACGAGCGTCAGAACTTGCTGCTCTGCTTATTGATCCGCCATACACGCAATTTTTCCGCGACAAGGTCGTTCTCAGGACTCCCCCATCCTTCCTTCCCAAAGTTGCCTCTAGTTTTCATTTAAGCCAGGACATTGTCCTACCTACCTTCTTTAAAGCGTCATCCGATCCCTTGTGTTCCACGTTACACGCGTTAGACGTTAGAAGAGCACTAGCCTTCTATAAATCTCGTTCAGAAGAGTTTCGCAAGTCTCGCCAACTCTTCATCTGTTTCGGTGGTAAGAAAAAGGGTTTTGCGGTGTCTTCGCAGCGCCTTTCCAGATGGATTGTTGACACCATCACTTTGTCGTACCAGCTTCTTCGCAAGGAAGTACCCCCTGCATTAAAGGCACACTCCACCAGGGGTCAGGCCGCCTCCACAGCACTCCTTCATGGCTCGACAATTCCAGACTTGTGCAAGGCAGCCACCTGGGCGAACGCCTCAACCTTTGTCAAGCACTACCGCTTGGACGTTAGAGCACGTCAGGACGCATCATTTGGCAGAGCGGTCCTGTCATCGATATGTCAATAATCCTACAGCGTGCTTTCCCACCTCCGGTAAGTTGGCTTATTACTCGCCCATATGTGTGATGCACAGAGACCACGAAGAAGAAATGAAGGTTGCTTACCTGTAACTGTAGTTCTTCGAGTGGTCATCTGTGCAGTCACACAACCCACCCGCCGTCCCCTCTTGGCATCGCTGTTTTGATTGTCAAGCTGACTCCGGCATGCTCGTAAAGTTTTTAATATAATACAAAATCGCATTGCCTTAGTCGCGAGGCCTAGCGGTCTCAGAGAACTGAGGTAGGCGGGACCCTGAGCATGCGCGGTAGGACGGTGGGGGGGAGGGGTTCCCGCCTAAAATCCTAGCTACTTAGAAGTTTCCCGAAGCGAGCTCGGCGCCGGCGCGAGCCCATATGTGTGACTGCACAGATGACCACTCGAAGAACTACAGTTACAGGTAAGCAACCTTCATTTCTTTGAAACAACTGTTTCCATTTGTTACAGCAATAAGAGGCTAAGATAATAAGCCTTCTCAGCAACAAGGTGTACAGAATATATCAATTCTCACATAATGGTTATGGGAATGGACCCTTGCACCTCCCTCTCCCTCTTGTGTGCTCCTGATTTGCAGGACAAACATAAAGTATAGTTTGCCGGTTTGTATGCATCGTTTGGTAAGTTGTGTTTTGCTGCAAACCAGGAAGTGTGTAAGCAGAGCACATGAAGGGAAGAAGGAGTGAAAGGAGAGACTGTGTAAGCATAGGAAATATTCTTGTGGTTAAGTACATAACATGGTTTGGCATTATATGTGAACCATCTCAGTCTGTGTCTGTGAGACCCAGCGATAAGTTGAGCACATGTGCATTGCTTTCTGACTTAAGTAAAATCTTTACAGGAGCTCTTAAGATGTTGGTGTGTAGAGTTGAAACAGCGTTTGTGCAAAGTTTTAAGCCACATTTTGTTGAGTGGCATAACTGTAGAGGATTTTTTCTTCTTCTTGGTTTTGTGTGGCTGCCAGAAGAGGCTTTTTCGTTGTATATGCCCATAGTTGGGTTAATTGACAACAGACTGTTACCCAAAACCACCAATAAATCTTATGAAAGCCATCTGGGCTAGTAGTGCTGTGGGACTTTTCAGAGCAGCTTATCTTGCTGAATTTCCAAGTGCTAATATTAGTGCAATTCCTGTCTGACCAGATGAATACTGCGGATGACCAAAACCATAAAGCAAGCAACTGAATCAAATAAGTCTGCTAAAATGTTAATAGTGCTTAATTTTAGTATCCTACTATTGGATTTGGAACTTGTAAACAATAGGTTGGATCCGCAGGATATTAGCCAAGCTTCAGCTAGTCGTGATTAACTTGTCCCATTGAATTCAAGAAAACTAAAGAGTGGCTGTTTTCCTCTGGATCCATCCCAGTAATAGAATTATCCAGTCTTTAAATCTAAGGTACCATCAAGCAACCTTGCACATGTGTTTTCATAAGGTGCTTACCACCTTCTCCATTTACAAAGGGCGATGCTTCCTTCTTCTAATACATCAAGCATAGCTTTCTCCCCCGCCCCACTCTTGCACTGCTATTGCAGAATGCTGCTTAAAATGAACGATGCACTCTGTGATGGTTGCTGTCTCTTCAACCCCTTTCTTTAGGCCTCCGTGCCAAGAAAGGACATGAACTGTTCATGGAGGGAGGGCAGTAACCACAGTGTAGTTATTTGTTCCTTCTCTTGTGTCCAGTGTTAGCTTCCAGTTTCTCTCTCTTCTTCCACCCTCTCCGTTTCAATACCAGTAGGGTGGGTCAGGGAAAAGGAATGAGATGTCTGATGTCTGAACTGATGGGGAGACATAGACCTGCCATACGGCACACTACTAACTTTCTTCAGCTGGTGCAGCACAATACTGTGGCAGTACCAATTTGTTTAAAGGATCTGCTGTTGCTTAATTGGGCACATTTGAAAATGTCCTTCTCTTTGAAGAATAAGCATAATCAAAGGCTGTCAGCGCTTAGAATTTTACAGGCACCTCAGTCTGAAGAGTTTATTTTAAGAAGAAAGCATGTCAATATCTTGTTATGTTTCAGTATATGTAAAGCATAAACCCCTACACAGCAGTAAAGGATAAACCTCTAGTGTTTCCCATCAGTGTTTTCTTCCTATGACATAAATGCTAACTGTAGTAAATTAGTAGGTGAGGGTTGATTTCCCCCCTATGTCCTATGCAATGTTTTGTAAGAAGCTGTTTCTGGGAAATTTCTTGCATCCTTTTACATTTGTTTCTTTTTTTGTTCTCCCCGTGTTCTTGCAAACATTTGTACTAGTACACTAGGAAGTCTGGGAAATAATATGTAGGAGCTATGTTTACTTTAGTACGATTGCTGTTCCCCCTCCAACCCCCACCCCATGAAGCGGAATGTTCATGGAGAGCACGAGGAACTTTGGAATATTCTGGAGTGCCGCAGTGTGCGCTGAATTAGTTTTCTCTCCTTGCTTTATTTCTGATGTGATCAACTAGTATTAAAAATGGAGATATAAAAAAAGAAAAAAGGTTTTAACGAGCCAGCAAAGGAACTCCTTTGAACCAATATTACTTACTTGGGGAACTGGGTTTAAGGACTAGCATTTGCAGATGTTACGAAAACATCTGCAAATGCCTACATTTTGTTCTCATTAAATTTCATTTTCTTGCTATTCAATTCTGCAATTTATTTGACAATCCTTTTAAAATGAGGATGTCGAGTAGGACTATGTAATATTAGTAGCATTTCCCTAGTCTCCTAATATAACCAATACTAGAGGTTCTGATGTCACATGTGTGACACTTTCTCCGTTTTCCTTTAGGTGCTTGAGAACCTAGGAACCTATAGTCAGTACTAGCTATTCTGACTGAGAGCGGAAAGGCGATCTAGAAATAAATAGGCACGTTGTACTAATAAAACTATCATATTTCTTGAACTGCCTTCTGATATTTAAATTTTGTTAGAACATTGTCTTCGCCACAATGCCTGATGCCAATCTAAATTTAGAATCTTTGAGGCAGGGACTTAACTCATGTTACTGAAGCTGAATCCAGACAAGACGGAAGTGCTTACTGTCAAGGGCCACAACCTGGGGTTGGAGGTGTGTCAACCAGTTCTGGATGGGGTTACACTCCCCCTGAAAGACTGTGTTCGCAGCTTGGGGGTGCTCCTGGATCCGTCGCTCCAGATGACAGCCCAGATAGATGCGACGGCCAGGAGTGCCTACTATCAGCTTCGGCTGATACGCCAGCTGCGCCCCTTCCTAGAGTTGGAAGACCTAAAGACGGTAGTGCACGCGCTGGTAACTCGATTTCTGCAATGCGCTATACATAGGGCTACCTCTGTGCCTAGTCCGGAAACTTCAACTAGTTCAAAATATGGCAGCCAGGTTGGTCACTGGTACACCTAGAGAGTGTAAATTATGACTGAGCTGAGGCTTGAACCAGTGGCATTCCTATTCACATTTCATAACTTAATCACCATGCAATACCAGGTTTATGTGTGAAATGTAAATTATTCTTCTTTTGGATTTGGATTTGGATCCAGTTTCATTCTACTCCAGGGTTGTGGAAATTGTTGGAAAACCTTTTGTTAGGTGGGATGAGATGTACTGGAACAGAATACACCCCATGTTCTACTCCCAAATCAAGTGGAGAAACTCCATTTGATTTGAAGAAACAAGGTTATAAACCTTTCTGTACATTAAGCCTCTGGGTGGTGCTGCCGACATGATGAAGCATTCCCTGGCAGCTTCCCCATAGCTGTGGAGTAAAGCATAACATGGGCCATTGTGATCTCCATAAACCTGAGACACTGGCCTACTTCCCCCCCCCCCCCCCCCGCTCAGCTTTATACCTCTGTTTTTTAGTCTTTCCCAGATGCATTCCTTAGAAACCCAGCAGTTGTGCCGCCATTTAAAAGCCAGATTAAGTTAGCTCCATTGGGGTCTCATAGAAATCTATGTGAAAAGTTAGTCATGACTTAACTAATAAGCCACTGATTTTAACTTGGTCTGCATCCAACCTAACGTGGCTTCATTTTTTTCTTCTATAAAAAATGACTTCATCTCATTAGTGTTTCTTACTGGTATAAAATTCTTCTTTATTTGAACTTGAATTGACACATTCTAAAAATAAACTCACTTGAAAACATTTTGTTTTCTATTCTAATGTAAATAAGAGGAAGTTGTAATCAGCTATAAAGATGCCTGCTCAATGCAGAACTCCTACCAGCATTTTAAAAGTTGACTATAAAATGTGAGTGCATTTGTTTTGCTAGTGGCAATTTCCTTGATTTAATGTTGTAACAGAAGAAAAACAGATGAGCAGTGGGTTAAATTATCTAATAATTCATTCAAGGCTGCTATAATAAGGAATACTTTTTAAGGTATTCTTTTGGGGAAATCATAGGCAGGTTTCTCCTACTTAAATTTGGCTTATTTTATTTGACGAAGAAACAGATGGTACATGAATTGTTTACTTACATCTTTTAATTGGGTCTGTACACAGAAAATATTGTCTTTAGAAGGATAATCTTTAAATACTGTCAGTTTCAATTACCAAAAGGAATTTGCATCTGTAATGAAGATTTTGTTTTTATCTCACTTAAGGGCTGAATTCGGATGACACAATAAGCACCTGGGGTGGGGGGAAACAATCGTCAGTTGTTTTGACTATTGTGTTGTCTGAATGCTGCCATAGTCAACTCAGCACTGATCCTAATCCACACCACAGTTGATTATTTATTACCATGTTGTGTGGGGAGTACCCCTTAGATGAACAACTGTAAAGTTGATTATTACCCCACCATTGACTATCGTGTTGTCCGAATTCAGCCAAGATCTCACTTTGTAAAGAGATCATCTTGAGTTAGGTTTGAACTAATATAATTTGAAGAAAATACGCTTTGTTTGCTTGAAATATTTATAAATTATTATCTTTAATTCTTTTTTAAAAATTAAACAAAATACTTTTCAAAATTAAACAAAATTCATTGGTGCTTTATTTGCTCCAGGTATAGCTGCTATCAGTTGAAACAGAAATGCTAGTTCTGCTGAGTATGACTCCCATCCACTCCCTACCTACATTTTGCAAGTTAGGAACATAGGAACACAATAAACTGCCTTATACTGAGTCAGACCATTGGTCCATCTTGCCCAGATTTGTTGACATTGAATGGTAGCAGCAGCTCCCCAGGGTTTCAGGCAGGAATTTTACCTTGCCCTCCCGGAGAAGCCAGGGATTGAACCTGGGAAATTCATGTAACCTCTCTGGAAGAGCATTGAGAGCCAAGCAAGATGATTCATTAAGGGCACTGTTCCATTAATTGCACCCTAGGTAACTGGATGCCCCTGAACTTGGAGGCATCCGATCATCCAGTGCAGGGGGAACAGCAGAGGTGATCTTTGCCTCCCTATCCTACCATCCTGAAGATTTTAGTCCATCTAACGAGGGTGTTTCAGACGGGAAGGGATGGAGGCTTGAAGAGGCTCAGGACAACTCGTATCCTAGCCTCTCTTGTCTCCTTCCCCCACCGCCCACCAGAACGCCCCGTTCCCCATCCAAGGTGGCTTTTCCAACCTTGGAGGGCAGGCAGTGGAGTTCTTTCTGTTCCAGCTGTGGACGGGAAAGTGCTGCCTCCAACCTTGGAAGAGAGAATCTGAAGCCAGATTCTGGCTGGACATCAGGGAAGACTTCCTGATTGTTAGAGCAATGCGACAATGGGACCAATTACCTAGGGAGGTGGTGGACTATCCCACATTAGAGGCCTTCGAGAGGCAGCTGGACAACCATCTGTCAGGGATGCTTTAAGGTAGATTCCTGCATTGAGCAGGGGGTTGGACTCGATGGCCTTAATAGGCCCCTTCCAACTCTACTATTCTATGAAGAATCCTATGGTCCCTGGGACACTCGCCTGTGGACTATAGGATTGCCCTCTTCATGTCTGATTGCATTTGAACTTACTTAAAATTGAAACACTTTAAATAGCAGCAGCCCTTTCAGGATTGGGACAATGGCAAGTGTTTTTATAAGCATCCTCCTATGGATCCAACAAAAAATCTTCCCTAGCTGCTATTTACCCTTTCCCATGGCACAGATCAGCTTTGGGTTGGGAGGAGCAACTTTTGCCCAAGAGGGAAGGATTAGACCTATGTCCCATGGTCCAAGTTCTGATCTGCTCTCCTTCTTCTGTAGGTGATATTTAAAACCGAACATGTTATTATGTATTTAATATATCATCTAGTTTGGCCCTCATTGTCTCTTTATAAGATAATGCAATGAAAATGATGGGAGGATCACATTTGAATGTGATACTGTGGATACTTAAAAGGAAAAAAAAAAGGAAAAAGAGATGTGTATCAGGATCTCATGCAGTACTCTCAAGTACTGCTGGCTGTGTGCAGAACTGAGAAACCAGCAGGAATCTATGGCTTGGGTGGAGGCAGCACCGGTATTCCAATACTGGGGTACCAACATAATTTAAATATAATGTCAGATGCATGGAACTTCATACAGATAGGCCTGTTTTTGTTTTGCGCGCTCAGGGTTACATTTAAATTAGTCTAAATTTTTTTTTACGATAGCGGAGAAGATACAAGGAGTTAAACATTGGAAGAGGGAACTCCACAAGTGAATATGTGTCACTTGTTGAGGAGCTTGCAATCCAAACTCCCTGGGAATTGAAGATGCCAAACATCTCAATTCCACATAGCACAAACTGATGTGAGTTCTTGCATGCCTTTAGGGTGCTGGAACGGGTGGAGTTGAAGGGGAAGAAGTAGTTATCATGCGAGTTATCAGTGAATTCATATTTGCATTTATAGTTGCTAAACAGTATTTTGTCCATGGATCAAAATAAATAGAAATGTAGTTTGGTTAAGTAGATGGATAAATGTTATGTCAGCGGCAAATTGACTTTTATTTACGAAATATGGATATCCAAATTATTCATATTTGGATATTTTTGGCATTTCATTTTTCCTGAAATGGGTGCAAATAAAGATGGAACTTTTTGAATGCGGCGTAATTTTTCCTTCTATTTGACAGTTTTCTGGGATTGACATATCAGTTCCAGTAGGTTTCAATAGAACTGTAAAAATAATACATAAGGATTATACCACATTTCCCCACATTTTTGTGTGTGCGAAAAGAGGCTATTGCAAACAGTGCTTTCTGTGATGTTTCTTTGCTTTTCCTCTGGGCCCAATTTCAAGTTAATGAGCTTTGGAGTAGAAGTTGTGCTTCTGTGCACGAGTAAATATATAAGCAGTATACAACTAACTGCGAAAATAAATGTTTCATTTTTGTAGGTGCGCAGCATATGCTACAAAATAACCCCACTATATGATCAGTTTATCAGTGTAACATGTTGGATGATCTACTTGAGCACTTTTCATTAAACAACACTGCCACCTTGTGGTAATTGGCTAGAATTCTTTTTTTCTTGAAAATGGGGCTCACTCTGACGCATGTGTTGAAAAGGAATAGCTTGTACAGAAAGAAGTGTGTCATTTTACATGCACACAGTTGCTCTTTTGGTGTCTTCTTCAGCATATAGATTTTGCTATACACAGTGCATTACCCCTTTGCTCAATAGTTCTCATGCCTACTGTAACTAAGCTTGTGATTAAGCCAAAGTAGAGGATGGCTCAATTCGGATGACATATTAGGCAACGGAGGGGGAAATAGCATACTGACCGTGCGTTCGGTGGTGCTCCCCAAACGACACGCTGCAGCCGGTGCTGCTCAGCACTGGCAAATGCACCGGTTGCTAAGAACGGACAGTGGCCGTTTTGGTTGCAGCATCTCCTCCCTCGCAGTCCCCCAGCCGTATCCCAGCATGCACCGTGAGTTCTGCCGGCTGTATAGAGCGGCCGGGGTTTTTCAGCTGCTCTGGCCAGCAGAACTCTATCCCCAAACGGAATAGTCCACGGAGAGAGCGGGGGCTCAATTCGGACGACGCTTTAAACATCTGGGCTTGGGGCTAAACATTGTGCAAGCCCGTTGTTTCCCTCCGTTGTTTAATTCTCCTGCTTAGCATACTGTCAGTTGTGTGTGCGTGGTGTGTTACTCCCCACATGACACAATAAGCAACACAACTGATGATTGTTCCCCCCTCCTGCGTTGCCTAATATGTCGTCCGAATTAAGCCGACGTGTAGCTGAAACAATCACATATTCCTAACATTTACCTCTGCCCTCATTATTTTAGATTGTAAGCTCGTTGGGGTAGCGACATGTCCACTTCTACTTTGTAAAGCACTTTGCATACTGACTACGCCTTCATCCTTCCTATTACTATTATTTATTTGTTTATTTACTGCTTTCCACAAAGTATCAGATCTGCACTGGCTGCCAGTAAGTTATCAGCCCAGTTCAAGGTTTGTTGTTAATATATAAAGCCCTAAACAACTTGGGACCAGGTTGCCTTAGGGACCATCTCACACACTTCTTAGGGTGTCACATGCGCTGGAGGTTCACCTCCGCACTCACCCTTTGGAACACTTTATCTATCAATTCATATTGGACAGGCCTCCACGGTAGTGATGTTCAAACGTCTTCTTAAAACTCACCTATTTAGAGGCTTTCTCTGAACTGCGACCCAGCCAGCTATGGTTTGTCACATACAGTGTGCGATTTTATGGATGATTAATTGTATTGTGTTCTTTTTATTGTGGTTTTTATGCCACTGTATTTTATGTTTGCCATTCTTTTAGCAAGGGTTGGGTAGCTTGCTGTTTGGAAGGAGGCCCTAGTTAGCAGCCTCACCACTGCATTCTGTACCAACAGCAGCCACATCAGGATTGGTTCCATGATAAGTGTTTTTATCAGCATTGTTCTACAGCTGTTAGGCCAACTTCAGCTGGTAACCTCAAGGTTGGCTTACTGTAATGCACTCTGGACCTAAGGATCTTATGCCCTCTTCCCTTTAGATGACCCGGGTGTAACAGCTTCCAACCAAATCCAAAGGTAGTCCACATATAATAATAATAATAATAATAATAATAATAATAATAATAACAATTTATTTCTTACCCGCCTCTCCGTCTGGATCGAGGCGGGGAACAACAACATGATAAAATACATAAAACTGATTAAAACATCACACATATTATTAAAACTGCATAAAAATCCTAAAAACATCCTTAAAACATTATTATTATTATTATTATTATTATTATTATTAACCCGCCTCTCCCTCCAGATCGAGGCGGGGAACAACAACAATATAAAACACAAAAATCACAACAGTTAAAATTAAAAAAAAAACAAGAAAAAATACATCATTAAAAACATCTTAAAATTCATCTGGATAGGCCTGTCGGAAGAGAGCAGTCTTCATGACTCTCTTAAATTCATGAAGACTGCTAATTTGTCTAACCTGGTCTGCCGGAGGAGGTTAGACAAATTAGCAGTCTTCATGAATTTAAGAGAGTGATGAAGACTGCTCTCTTCCGACAGGCCTATCCAGATGAATTTTAAGATGTTTTTAATGATGTATTTTTTCTTGTTTTTTTTTTAATTTTAACTGTTGTGATTTTTGTGTTTTATATTGTTGTTGTTCCCCGCCTCGATCCGGAGGGAGAGGCGGGTTAATAATAATAATAATAATAATAATAATAATTATATGTGGGACTACCTTTGGATTTGGTTGGAAGCTGTTACACCCGGGTCATCTAAAGCGAAGGGGGCATAAGATCCTTAGGTCCAGAGTCTAAAATCACCTAGCTGTGCCAATGTGCAGTCCACTTGAAATGATATGTAGCAATATCTGATGAGCCTGGGTCTGTTTTGTTTTTAGGCTTATAGCTTTTTAAAGTTATTATAGTGGTTTTAAATGTATGTGTATATTGTATGTTTTTGCAGTTTTAATTTTTGCATATTGTTTTTAAGTGTTTTAATCTTATGTAAACTGCCCAGAGAGCTTCGGCTATGGGCGGTATACAAATGTAGTAAATTATAAAATAATAATAATAATACATAGTTGGGTGGTCAAATATAAGATCTGCAAAATGAGTTAAAGCCTGATCAAAGCCCCCCTCCCCCAGCTGCTTATAACTAGACTACATTTGTAAGCAAAGGACCATCCGATTCAAATAGGGCTTAGATTCCTCCTATGTGTGCATGTCCTATATATCCACCCCCCCCACCCCTCCCTCTCTCTCTCTCTCTCTCTCCATCTATCACACACACACACACACACACACACACACACACACACACAGAGTGGGGCTCGGTCATAAGTGCTTGGTCCCCTGTTTGTGGCTTTGACTGAATAGACTGAATTTACAGATAAGATCTAGGCAAGAGGGGTCCCATAAAAATGTTGGTGCTTTCCTGCCCCCTAGCCAGTCTGGAAAGGAGGGTTGTTATTGCTGTTTGGAGCACAGAGAGGCAGGGAAGTATTTTTGAGGGGGAAGGGGGGAAAAGGGAAATATATTTTCTTTCTCACATTCCTGAAACCTCTCTCCTGCCCTCACATTGTGCTATATAGTACTATGGTCCTTGGGTTCATGAAACTGGGTGCCAGCCCTGAACCTGAGCACTTTTGTTGCTATAAAGCAGAGGTTTCAGGAGAGTGGGAAAGGAAAGGATATCCTATTTTCCTTACTGAAAATTACTATATGGCCATAGCAGCCATAATTAAATGCATTCTTTGAGTCTATCACTTAAACATTTTATCTTCAGAGAACAAAACCTGGTTCTCATTTTCCTGTAAAGAAAATGATTATGCAATACATGTAACAATTTTGGCATATGTGGATTTTTGCATTTTAATCTATTTTTCTTATTTCCTCAAGACTAGTATAAAAGAAGGATTACTTTTGAAGCAAACCAGCTCTTTCCAGAGGTGGAAAAAACGTTACTTTAAACTTCGGGCCCGTACTCTTTACTATGCCAAGGATTCAAAGGTAATGTATTCTGTTAGTAATTAACATGCTTTCTCTGTAACAGAAATGGATTTGTGGGCTATTTTAGCCTATTATGATAGCAGTTTTAAAATAGTATTAAAATTATTGTTCATTCATTATTTTTCTTTATAAAAATTAGTTGTGTTCACTGCATAGTTTTCTTGTAATCTTCTAAGATACTTAAACAAAACAAATGAAGAGAAGGTCTACCTTCTTAATTTGGGGAGACAATATTAGATTATGAAAAGAGAGTTGGGATTTAGGATGTTAGCATTTTCTCAAACTGATCTTGGCTGGAGCTGCTGTGATCTCAAAATGGACATTACCCAAAGGTATGCTGAAATGACCTAGCCGTAGACTAGGTTGCTTCAGCAGCAAGAATTAAGCAGAGTGATTACTGTACTAGGCTCTGCTCTGACAATTAACGGGTTTCCCTGGTCCTAAAATAATGGCATGTCTCAAGCTCAGATGGTTTCTTAGGTTTTCAAAGTTCAGGATCTTTGAACAGTAAACAGTAAACAGGATCTCTTGAACAGTAAACAGAAGTCTGGGCCAGGGGTGGGCAACATGTGGCCTTCCAGAGCTTTTGGCCCACAACACCCATCAGCACTAGCTAGCACAGCCAATGGTAAGGGATCATGGGGGTTACAGGACAAAACCTCAGGAACTTCGCAAGTTGCCCATCCCTGGCCTAGGGAAATAAAAATTGGGAAAGCAGCCTACTGCCCACCCTCTCAATGCAACAGAGCAGAAGCTTTGTTTCTGTGCGTCCCTCATATCCTAAGAAGACACTAATAGTTGAATGGAAATAATTGAACTTGACGATATGTCCGTCTCTGTACAATGGCACTATATTTATGCATAAGGATAACTTTTGAATAATCCATGAGAATGGAATTAATGACACACGGGGATGAAAGAAAACCATACCAACTGCAGTGATCTTTGGGCACGATGTCCTATCTTAAACACCCCTTTCGTTCAGTTTTCTTTTTTCTTTTTAAGCAAGAACTTTCCCATTAGGTAGCTATGTTAACATCCTTTTTGAGATACCAGATTAATTATATTGTTAAATATTTAAGAGTAGGAGCCTTGTTTTTGTTTCGTTTTTGTGTGTTTACTTTTAAAAAATGCCTGAAAGGATAACATGCAAATGGAAGTACAGGGCGCTTAGAAATGAAATGCATCTCTGTGTTCTTTCCACAGTCCTTAATATTTGATGAAGTTGACCTGTCAGATGCCAGCGTTGCTGAATCAAGCACAAAAAATGTCAACAACAGCTTCACGGTATGCTGCCAGTATACTTGACTGTTACTGACATGTTCAAAAATAATTTGAGTTAGTTTTGCTTTTGCTTTGCCTTAATTTTAAACTTATTCTAGTAGAATTTCACCCAGTGTTTCATATCTCTATCTCTATCTATCATCTATCTATCTATCTATCTATCTATCTATCTATCTATCTATCTATCATCTGAATGATTGAGTTTATTGAACCATCTTCTGTTTAATACATGGATTTTTTTTTTGTTTGGAGGATTTTTAGCCCCTCTTCACCTGGAAAAGGCTACCAGAGCAGCTTACATACACCAATAATAAGAAAGCCCCTGCCCTTAAGACATAAATTTTAAAAGACAGGCACAAAAGGAAAGGGGATTGGGAGGGAGGAGGAAA
Organism: Anniella stebbinsi; assembly: GCA_029215795.1. Classification (NCBI taxonomy): domain Eukaryota; kingdom Metazoa; phylum Chordata; class Lepidosauria; order Squamata; family Anniellidae; genus Anniella; species Anniella stebbinsi. The sequence continues at coordinate 178,206,616 of JARDYH010000001.1, forward strand.
AGCAAACTCAGGCACTAGTTCTTAGTTACAAAATACAAGGATACAAGCTTTAGGCTACCAAAACCTCTTACCTTCCGTGTTTCTGCATATACTCATCAAACAGAAAATGGCCAGTCAGTGCTTTTGTTTCTTCCCCCTTCTATGTTCATCGTGTCTCTCTATGTTAGGGGTTCTCAAACTGCTATAGCAAGTTTCTTAAGATGAGTAGTAGTAATAATAATCTTCAGTTACGTTAAATAGGATGGGCAGCCAACCCCCATCACGTGAATGACAGACAATTCAGAAGGGAGTGAAGGTCCAGGAGGCTGGAAGTATGCTTTGTTTTGGGAGTGAGAAAAGTTGGAAAATCAAGTTGTTATTTGGATTCTTACATTTTTTTGGTTAAAAGAATTGGTGGAGTATATTGCATTGACTGGGAAGGAATAGGTCTAGGCTCCAACCTTCATCGTTGTAAACACCAAGATAAGATTCGGAAAATAACTTACACCTCCCTGAACAACTACTGTTTTTCTTTAGGGAGAACTGGCCCTCACTTTTTAGAACTGTTGAGTCTATATCAGCTCCCATTGGAATATATATATATATATATAGACACTATTTAGCAACCTTTGCTTCCTGTTTTAAAAAAATCAAATCTTAAAAACACTCTAATGGCTTTACATGATCGATGTAAAATAATAATAATAATAATAATAATGCAATATAATATTTTAATTATCTGTATATAAATACAGGAAAATAAATTGAAAGGCGAAGTTCTTCAGAAAGCACCAAAATTTAGCTGCTTGAACAAAGTGTATGTATAAAGAAATATGCATGGGAGCTAATCTTACCTGAAAAGTAAGATACAATTATAAAAAAATATGTGCAGATCTGCTCAATTTATATACTAGTTTTGATACAGGATTTAAGATCAGCTGATATGCAGGCAATGCAAAGCACATGATAAAGCACTCCACAAGCAAAACAGATGAGTAGCACAACCAGTTTATGTTTTTATAGATTTTTTTAAAAAAATGAATTCTAAAGTTTTAAGCTCGTATAGCAAGTCAGAAAAACAGGCCCTGCTATCTAGAAGCTTACAACTTATAGATGGCACATGGCATCTCCAGCTTTCACTGGTCTTGCTTTAGGTTGTAGGTTCTAATACATTGCTTGCAAACTTAACAAGACACAAAAGAGGTGGGGAATGTAAAGGGATATATAATCAAGAGTTCCACAAACTTAAACCTGAACTCCTACTGATTACCAGATATAATGATTGCTACTTGGAAGAAAAATCTAAAGAGAAAAGTAGAAGCTTCTTGAAAAAGGAGGGGTGGGGGAGGATTCCAACTCTTTAAGGCAGGTGTGAAAAAAGTGTGGCCTGCTACCAACTGGGGGGGGGGAGACGAGGACACTCTAGGAACAAGCTCTATGGTTCCTGCAAGAAGCTCATTCCTACAGTGTCCCAGCAAGCAAAGTTAAAGTCTGCTACCTACTGGTTCCTGCTCTGTAGCAAGAACCTCACGGCCTGTTCTAAAGCATTTTCTCCTCTTTTTTGGTAATTTCCTTAGTGTGGCTGAGATTCCTAAATTCAGTTGAACTAATAAATACAGTAGAATTAAACTGAGTAGAAAAAGATGAAGATAAATTGAAAATAATACCAAGACAACAACAATGATGAGAGACTATCACCAATATTCAAACAGAACGAAAGGTTGGATTTAATGGGCATAAGTGGAAATTCCTGACTTATTAAACCAAACCCTAGTTTAGGCTTACTATCCTGTCTTGTTTGGGCTCTATAAACCATAGAGTCTGGTTTGGATGTCACACCAAGCTATCTTTGCCTGGTTTGTTTACATTGGGAGTGATCTGGGACCAATTTCCATTTCTCCTGAGACTGCCTGGGGACCACATCATTGCTGCCACCATGCTGCTGAAATTTGGTAGTAGCAAAGCCATCAACCACACTAAAGGTGAGGAAGAGGCACATGTGACTCTCAAGCGGCCCATCCCTGGCTATTTGCTCACACAAAGGGAACAGTGAAGCAGTAGTTAACCACACTTCTGGCTCATCTTCTAGCCCATTTCCTTCTACCTCCCCTTTGTTACTTTATAACAGCTCTTCCCAAAGTGTATTGGAACAAGAGAACTGCTAGTGTGCCATGAAAAATAACCAATTTCAAGAAATAAAAGTTCCTGAGCCTCCCTGTCTCCAATGGTAGTGGGTAATACTGTCATATCTCTCCATTGGGTGTGATTGGATGAGCCATTCCATCATTCCTGGTGCAAAGATGTAGAGGAGGTTGTCTGTTGGAAGTCAGCATGAGTCACTGTACTAGGATTGCCTCCTTTCCATGTAATGGAACAAAGAGGTGGTACTCCTCTGGAAGGTTTCTTCCTCTAGAAGTCAGCTTTTTCAGTTTTAAGATTAATGTGTGCTTACATTTTCAATTCAGGAAGAAAAAATGTGCTTCAGCTATCAGAACGTGTGAAAATCCTTTTTCTCTCTGTGCCTCTCCCACCTTTATCACTGAAATCTGATGCTGTCTAGAGTTGACATATTGGACTGGGTAATGATTTTTTCCTCGTTCAGCATAAATTTTACATGGATACTGTCACCTGTGATGTGAAAGGAACAACCACTCTGTTCTTAGCTTTATCAGATAACATGCAAAATTGCCTTAGCTGCCCTCTCAAGAAACTGGTTCTGTTGCCTTGAAGAATTACCTTCTAACATGAAATGTAGTGTGTCTCCATAAATGCTCCAGGTACAGCTTTGAAGTTTTCTCTTCTCTTTGTCCACATGAAAGGAGCAGTAACCCTTTTCCTAGCTGTAAGGTAAAATTCTATAAAATTACGTAGTGATAAGATTTCAATTTGTCATGCATCTGCTCTGCAGCGTAACTTATACTTTATTTATTTATGAAATAAAGTATAAGTTATTTTCATTACAAAATAATTCCAAAGCCAGATACAACCAATAAAACACAGTAAAATCATATAAAATAAGCTGACCCCTCTCTCCCCAATCAAACAGGGGCGAACAGTAATATGGATAAGTAACCATTTACACAATGCAGTTTTAAAAATCCGTCAAAATCCTGAGTAAACAAATAGGTCTTTAGGTGGCTCTGAAAGCTTGTAAGACTTGGCTCTAACCTTATATGAGGGGAGCTAGTTCTAGAGTCGGAGTGCCTGTATAAAGAATACCCTGTCTTGGATTGCTGTGTATCAAACTCCAAGCAAGACGGCCATCCCCACTCAATCTTAATATCCAGGTGAATAGGAAATTGGACTTTAGCTTGTGCAGAGGCGCAGCATAAGGTCAGGGACAAGGCAGGGCCCTGGTGACAAGAATTCTTGCCCTGGTATCAAGGCCAGCTGAAAATTGTGGAACTCTGCCTGGTATATTTTCAAGAAATCCTACTCCTTTTTCAGACTATGAGTTACCTTTCTTCTCATATTTAGGCGGGACCTCTGAAGCTTGATCAGCTACAGATGCAGTTAACAAGGTGCCTAGGTGTGATGTAGAGGTTCGGGGCTGGTGTAAGACCTCCCACTGCCTTAGGCGAGAGGACACACGGCCTGTAGGGTGGGGGTGGGGAGCGTAAACTGCCACTACTGGGGAGGAAGTGCAGATCACTGCTGATGGTGGTGGGGGAAACCATAATGTCAAGGTTCCAGACTCTCCTGTTGAGCTGTAATTCAGTCAGAGGCTTGACTTGTAATCCACACGCTCTTTTGTTTGGGTTGACAATGACTCTTCAGACCATTAAAGCCAGCAAAGGCTAGAGGTTGTACTCCGGGCCTAATTAGCTAATTGCATCTTTAGATGAAGAGGTTTCTAGTAGGAGAGATGGTTGCCTCTTAAACTAACTATCGGCTACTACCCTGTGGTTGAATGGGTGGGTCCTCCATGCTTTGCCGCCAGCGGGCAGTGAACCTGGTGGAATGCCTCCCTCCCCGCATAAGGACCGCGCCCTTGGATTGACAATGGACTCTTGCACCTGCCAATTTGTGCCCTTCCTCCCTCTCTGGCAGATGCTTCTGTCCCATGGGGTGGGGGTGGAGAGGTGGTATCTGTCCCCTGACCTTCCTGGGTGAATTGGCCCTTTGCTGGTTCCTGTAGAATCCTAGGGAATTTACTCCCTTGCCCTCACAATGGAACCCTCACTCAATTGAGCTGGGCAGGATCTGTGAAGAGCTGCATTGGTTGCTGTCCTGCAGGCAAGCTGCCAGCGCAGCTTCCCAGAGATCCTGCTCACTTGAGGCCTCACTCTAAGCAGTACTCAGAGCCAGGCATTTGGGGAACCATGCTGGGCACTCTTTTGCTGTGGCAAAAGAGTGGCTGCCTGCCCTTGCCTTACTCTGAGTGAGGCATATATGGCAGGCAGCAGCAGCAGCTGCACTGGAGAGCTGCAATGATTTCTTCCTGCCCCATTTGCCACAGCAGGGGAGGGACAGTAGGGCTGTCCGGAGCACCTGCCCACCCGATGCCTCACATAGAGCAGTGGTAGCATTGGGACCCTCTGCCTAATGGGAGGATCAGCCCTGTGGAGGTGCCTGCAAAGGTGTGAGACTGTCCCAAGACACACCCCTAATCCTGAATTCTAGATGAAGAGGGAGCAGCAGATGCCTCCTTTCTGAGAGAGGCATGCCTACCCTGCCAAAGGGCACACACCTATTTGAGAAAAATCAAAGGCGGCATAGAGTAATAATTTGATTAGGTCAACTTGATTTGGATTTTGGAAACTATATGGATTTTGGAACGTACCTACTTCCTTCCAGTCCTACCTTACCACTGGGGCTGTAGCTCAGTCTAATAAATTGAATTATCTTGATGGCTCCTTTGGGGAAAATCCACTTAACTCAGATAATGGACCTATGCCTGGTATTACCTAAGAGCATGTCAGACTAGAGCTGTGTACTAGAACAGGGTAGGCCACCTTTGGGGGTCTGTGGGCACAGTTTACATTTTGCAATGTATCCGTGGGCATCATGAAAAATTGCCGTCAAGGTGGTCGTGGGTGGATGTGCCTTCCTCCTCCTCTTCCCACCCTCGCTATTTCTTCTTCTTCTTCCGCTCTGCTATTTCCTCCTCCACCTATTTGCTGTTTCCTCCTCCTCTCTCCCAATCTACCAGGTCTTTGGGAAGGCAGGAAAGCTGTAGTGGTGTTCGGAAAGAAGGAAGGCAAGTCTGTAGGAGCATTGGCATGGTGGAGGGGAGGTGTCAGAGAGGAAGAGCCCTGGCAGCGGTGACATCAGGGAGGAAAGGAACGGCTGCGTTGGCAGTGGGGCCGAGCGGACGAAGAAAAGGGCAAGAAACGAGGGGGCAACAGTGGGGAAAGGAAGGGTTTGGGGGCAGCAGCATAAAGAGGGGAAAGAAAAGGAAGAGGTTGAGCAGGGTCTGGTAGGTGCAGCTGGGAGTCTTGGTGGATGCCCTGTTACCGCCCCCTTGCCCTTGATAGTAATGGGTTGTGTATCCTTTCTAGTATTGACACGGACACTTTTCTTTGCATAACTTTAGCAAGTAGCTTCTTTGTAGCTGAAGGCCTGAAGGATATGTAAACTTGTACATAGGGCTACCTCTGTGCCTAGTCTGGAAACTTCAACTAGTTCAAAATATGGCAGCCAGGTTGGTCACCGGGACACCTAGGGCTGACCATATCCCACCAGCTTTAAAATCACTCCACTGGCTGCCAATTTCTTTCTGGGCAAAGTACAAAGTGTTGGTCATACCTTTAAAGCCCTACATGGTTTGGGTCCAGGTTACCTGCGGCATCACCTTCTCCCATACAATCTGCCCTGCACGCTCAGGTCCTCTGGGAAGAATTTATTACAGCCGGCCAAGACTAGGCTGACAACTGTTAGCCAGAGGACCTTCTCTTCTGCCTCTCCCAGACTGTGGAATGGCCTGCCGGGAGAGATCCGCCAACGTAAAAGTCTTCAAGAATTTAAGAGAGCTATAAAGACTGATCTCTTCCGGCAGGCCTACCCAGTCGAATTTGAAGACTTAAGAAATAATAATAATAATAATAATTATTATTATTATTACAAGTGGGACAAGGCCTCGCTGTGTTTAGCAAATCTTAGTAAATAATCTTTCTATTATTATTATTTCTGCAGCTTCAGTGTTAAACCTTTTACTACACGAGTGCCAAACAAGGGCACATTGTGCGCTGCGTAAAGCCACTCAGCCAGCTCTGGGAAAAACAGCTGCTCCTCCCAGTTTCAGCTGAGTCCAGCATCACCCACATATTCACTGTTATTTCTGAGTTTGAATCGGAGGTTACAGAGAGGATTCCTCGGTGGGGGTAGGTGGGGATCCTCCAGCAGGCAGGGCTTGGAGGACAAGTCTTATAACCACTAGAGAAAACCTACAGCCTGGATGTGGAATTTCTGGTTTACAGAGGTTCTGTTTTTATGTAAGGGATAAGTAGATGGCATATTGTTACTAATCATCACATGCTACACTAAAGGCCATTGTAAGATTTTCCTTTGTAATCATGGGGAAATATTATTTTGGCAAATACACTTTGGATTGAATCTAGAGGAAGTTAAAGTAAGTTAATTAGAGGACATGTTTGTCATGACGAACTGGAACAGGTGACAGTTATAGAAAATCATTGGAGAAGAGCATAGCTGCTGGGAGTATACATTCATAATTAATGTGGGCTTAGTAGAAAGAAGTTTCCGTTACTTTATTCATTTATTTATGTTGATTTTTTAAAAGATGCTTTTCTGGCCAAAGGTCTTCAAAGCAGCTTGCAAGTTATAAAACACAATAAAATACAAAAGTAAACCAATAAAAATAACAGATATTATAATATCTCAACATGCAGGCATTTTTGCCTTAAGATATCCTGGGGCGAATGATGTAAGGCTTTGAACGGTGCACAGAAACTAATTGGGAGCCAAAGTAGATTGAACAACAATCTATGGGTGCCTCACCATAGCATTCACCACAAGCTGTGGTTTCCAAGCACTTATCAGAGGAAATCCCACGTAGAGAAGCGTTACAGAGATGTGACTCAAGCATTGGTAACAGTGGCTGGATTTGCCTTTTCCAGAAAAGAGTGTAGCTGGTACACCAGCTGAAGTTGTGAGAAGATACCCTTAGTCACAGCTGTTCCCTGGTTATCCAGGGAAAAGTTGGGTTCAGGAGCATTCCTAGACTGTGAACTTCACCTCTCAGGGGAACTACAGGCAAAGAGCAAGGTGTGGAAAAGTTCACTGAAACTTGGATCAGCTTTCTGAGCGACTAAAAGCACCTGTTGCCTGATCACAACTCAGCTTATTAGCCCACATCCTATCTTCTATTGAATGATATTACTACATTTCCCTGGACTTAGATGGATAAAAAGAGGAAGAGTGAGTGTCATCAGCATATTGATGACAGCCCAGGCCAGCTCAGATTCCTTAACCACAGTTACTTGAAATGAGTATTGAAGTCAGTGGAAATCTGGCCCCAGTCTTGAACCCTTGTGTCTTTATTCCATTTCATAGCAGAAACTTAATTCAATTTCATGTGCATAAATTAGTCCCAGTCAGGAGTTTTGCAAAAAAAGAAAACAACCCTCTGACTTTATTAGATGAAGAGGAACTTGTCCATATTATATAATTACAAAGGAAGCTTTTGTTTAGTGTTATAGTTTTTCAGACATGAAGCAAAAATGCAGTGTTTACTACTAACTTTTAAAAATTGTGGTTAAGAACGAGAGACGTATTGCTCTGTGCATTCCCTTCTGTTCAGGAAAAGTAATGGGCAGATGTTAATGGATATGAAGCGGGCAGGAAATACAAAGCTGAGAGAGGTCCTTCAGTTTTGTAGGCATGTAAAAATGCCTACAAGTTTATCCTTCTTCCTTGTGACTCATGGGCTGTGTGCTGTACTTAGTGAGCTTGTTAGATACATTCAAGTGCAGTTTAGTGAAGAACAAACACAGAGCAGAGACTATTGGGTAAGTAAAGAGACAAATATGCCCGTGTCAGAAGATATTGTGTTCGTCGTTAAACTGACTATGTAAGCGAAAAATCTTTCTGATCTATCTTTATATGGCATAAGAATTGTAGAAGAGTTATCTGTAGATATAAATGGGTGTTGCTTAACTTAATAGCCTTTCAGACGATATGGCTATGCAGAGGTATAGAAATTTAATACATAATAAATCAAACAAGGAAAGAACAACTCCTTTGAATGCTTTAAACTATTTATTCACTACTGTTCAGAAATCAAAAGCTTTTTAAATTTGAAGGTAACAGTATAAACCACAGTAATACGCCTTCTTCAACTGAATTTCAGGTTGCAGTTTTTGTGTTCACTCCCTGTCTTCTCTACAATTCCCATACAGTTACTTCTAATAGTAACTAATAAGTGATTGCAAAATTGTATAAATGCAGCGCCCTGTTGAATGTCAAAGTGAGAAATGTATTGAATATTCTAACAACCTGAGATTGCTGTTCTCAGTAGGAATTATTATAAATATGTAGTCTGTGAATTTGCTACTAGAAGTAAATAAGAAGAACCTGTCTTTCTAAACAACATATATCTCTATCACACACATTCATATTGTATATAAATAAACATTGTATGTAAGTAAAAATTGTCACAATATTTTTAAATGCTCCTCATCAACATGTGATGCAAAATTGGTAGGCTAAGCTCTTTAATGAATTACAAAGGCAAACGTTATAACTAGTAACTAAATTTGTCATTATCATTGTGAAGATCAGGATTTTACAAAATGTGTGAGACTGATCACAATTTGCATGTTAAATAAGCAAAGCAGCTGACTTGTTGTGTTACATGTTAAACTGTCTTCCCTATAGCAATTCCAAGCCATTTTATCAAGAGATCTCTTTCAGATAATCACACCATTCAGGAGACTAATATTGTGTGCAGAGAATAGAAAAGAGATGGAGGATTGGATCAGCTCACTGAAGTCTGTTCAGTCCCGAGAACATTATGAGGTAAGATTAATGCTGCTATTGGTGCATCTTAATTTAAATGTTGCCAATTTTGAAAGCTTTATAGTAAATGTGGAGCAAAAGGTGTTGTGTTCTTGATGGAATAAGGGAAACCCATGAACTGAAATAGAGATTTGAATAAACATTTATATATAGTTTGTGTTACTTTTGTTTCAAGGGACTGGGGAGTGATGCTTTGCAAGGGGAGCTTTTCAAACACAACGTGGTTTTAGCTATGGAAGTGATGTCTTGTTCTTGCAATTTTGTCTTAACTTCTCTTTTATCAGACTGCACAGTTTAATGTGGAACATTTCTCAGGGATGCATAACTGGTACGCCTGCTCCCACGCTCGACCCACTTTCTGTAATGTATGCAGAGAGAGCCTTTCTGGAGTTACTTCCCATGGCCTGTCCTGTGAAGGTAAAGTCACTATTCTTCCCTCTCCCTTGTATTATCACATAATTAAGAGCTAAAATGGAGCATAAGAATATGTCTACTTTGAAGCTAATCTGGATTTAGCTGTTGAACATAAGGGAAGACCATGTTTTCTACCTTTAAAAGTTAGGGCTCCTTAGAAAAAGAGATCTGTCTTACCCTTGCGTTCTTGGAGTCCACTCAGCCACATTTCCAAAAATACTATATTGACATTACACCCTGTGTTGGTCTCATGGAGCGAGGCAAATAATATAGGTTAAGAGATCTTTTAATGGAAGAATGACAGGGGTTCAAAATCTACTGGAAGATTTCAGTCCCCCCCCCCCCTTACCATGTCATTTACTCATGTGCAAAAGAGCGGGAAGGGCAGAGGTTCCTCTGTTCCTTTGCACATGAGATGAAATCAAAAGCTTCCACTTTTGAACTAACCATAGTCTTCCACTACAGCTGTACTCCAGTGACCACGGTTAGTTAACAAATCTCAATGATCCCCTCTCCTCACATGCAAAATCACCAAAAAGCTAAATTTTATTTTACTAGGAAACCCATTTCCTAGCATGTTCAAAAACCTTGATACAACTATACAGTAAGAATACTATAGTGAGCCTTTCTAACGGCTATACTTCTCCAAGAATTAAGTAAGAGAAACGAAGACGAGTCTATGATTTGCAGTGCTCAGGATCATCCCTGGCCGGGATGGAGGGAGATTCCAAGAGAAGGTTTGGCGTACCATCATAGTCATTTTGTAATGCAATAAATACAGAACTAATATTTCATTCGTTTGCATGGGAGACCAGACATCTTCCTTCAAAGCAGCACTTCTGTTGTTAAGATGCTGCATTTTCCATATGTGGCATGAATGGTGAGAACAGCCCTCTCCTTTCCCCATGCTCTGTACCAGTTTCGTGACTGACTTTATTCTGAAATTGTTTCTGGTTCAGAAGCTTTTCTATGTCAGTGTGGAAGCACTCATCTTGCCTTGAAAAGAAAAGAAAATGATGTTCATCTACATAAGATGCCTCATCGTTTTGGGAACCTTTCACTTAAATTTATTTATTGAAGGATGTTTGGTCCCCTATTTTGAGTAGACATCTACTCTGACTTAGAAAAAAAATCTCAAGGATAACTGTTGCAAGACCAAGACCATGATGGAGCTGGTGATTAATTTTTGATTACTGTCCAAAGGAAAAGTTTACCTCCTAGTAAGGACTACATTTTGAACACAGTTCATGTCAGTATCTGAAATATATTTCCAGGATTTTAAAGCCTGCTGTTCATATTTGTATTCTTGGAAACAAAATAACAGGTTTTGTGTAATACCACAAGGCCACTGTTACGCTTCCTGACAAGTTAAACTACAAGTCTGAGGACATGGATCTTGTCAAATTAATGCATTTGCTTTTTTTGGCATCAACAAAGGCATTTGGAGAGAGCAGCTGTTCTTGGAAAGCCACCAACACACAGCTTCTGGGATGGTATATGGCACAGTGAGAAACTTGCAAGCAAGATGCTTTAATTATAATAAATAATAGTTATTTTGTATTTCTACAATGCTTAAAGAGGTTTTACATACATGATCTCTATAATAATTCAGATCCCTTAAGACATGGTTTCTTCAGGTGGCTTTTGCAAGTCATTGCCTATCAGCCTCAGCTTTGCTGGGAATTCTAGTGGCCTAAACAATTCTGTACAAACTAGAATAAAGTTGTAATGCATGTTGACTGCTGAAAACAGTATGTAGATGATGTGGAGCCCGATGCTTTTCAAGAAGTTGGCTATTGTGGAATTAGCTTCTGCCTGTGCATATGCTTTCCATGTAAAGCAGCAGCTTTCCATCCCTCTAAATGCCTCATCAAACTGTTCAAGTTGCACTTATTTGCCATTGCATATGCATTTCACCGGGGTGGGGGGTGGGGTGGAACGGGACAGGACAGGACTTTTAGAGCCTTTTGGATGCTGTGCTAGGGCCTGAAGTCAAATGTACGTGTCTCCATATTCCCTCACCCCCAGAGCCTTGTGTTTTGGAAAAGATCCCTCCCAACTGTGGACTCCTATAAGTGGGAGAAGGGCCATCCAGTGATTGTTTCTGGTCGCACAATTATGTTTGTTACATCCAAAACATCTAGCTGCATACTTGCCATGTAGAGTTCCCTAAAATGAAAACCGGGATTCTGCTAGTGAAACTACTCTGCTTTGGCTGTTGTTGTGTCTAAATGCATGACCCTGTGGTGAGCGTCTCAGGGTCAATTGGCTGGTCAATGGAATGGCAGTGGTTGGAGAAAGTGTGGCTTGGAACATTAAGAAGCTGGACACTCTTCCACTGTGGTACTGGGGAAGATCATCCTTCTAGAAGCAAAAACAATATAAACTGCCATATATTATACTATTATACTGCTTATGATAAACTTCTGTGAATATGTATAAACAATATTCAAGAGATATCTCATGAATATGTGTATGTTTTCTTCTAGTATGCAAGTTTAAGGCTCATAAAAGATGTGCAGTGAGGGCAACAAACAACTGCAAATGGACTACATTGACTTCAATTGGAAAAGATATTATTGAGGACGAAGATGGTGTAAGTATTTCTGTAAAATGGTAAGAACCACATTACATGCTTTATTTTTTTGTTGAAAAAAGGCAGAGCAGTGTTAATTATATCTGGTTATGGAGCCTTATCTACATTAGGGCATTCTTCTTGTTTTTGTTTTAGCACGTTCTGTTCTGCTGGATTGAGGTCTGTACCCATACTCCAGACAAGTCCTTGGACCTCTTTCAAGGCAACCACAGGGGAGATTACAAATTCCTTTGTTTATGGCCTGTGTTTCTTTGTGCAATGAGTTCCTTTCCTACTGCAGGAAGTGGCTGGGTTTTTAGTGATTTCACAACAGATATGCCACCTGGACTTGTAGACCAGAAAGAGAAGGGACTTCACTCTCATTGCCAGGATACAAGCATTATTATAAAGAATTGAGCTACACTGGTAATCAAAACGTAATCTGGGGATTTATTGTTTATGTTAGGAATCCAAAGGGCCAGTCTTTTCTGCTTACAGAAGTGCCCCTTACCTCGGGAAAATCACCCCTGAAGACCTGGTAATCTTCTGGAATAGCATTCCATTAACCATGAGAGGCAGCTGCTAGAAAGGGAAACTCTTGCACACAAGGAGAAGTCTTTGTGCACGTGAAAAGTTTTCTCTGGATCACTATCCAACGGTTTTTAAGGAAAAAAACTGCTGAATGTAGAGGAAACTTGAAGGGTGATTTACCTATTTTTTTCTCCCTTGACCTTAATAACACTCCACTGTAGGTAGCTATGCCTCACCAGTGGTTAGAAGGAAATCTGCCTGTCAGTGCCAAATGTGCAGTCTGTGACAAGACCTGTGGCAGTGTTCTACGTTTGCAAGATTGGAAGTGCCTTTGGTGTAAAACTATGGTATGTTCAGCTTGATTGAGTCTGTTTTCCTCAAAAACACGCTACTTGTTTCTGTGGAGAGCTTTGGTTTTGGCTGCATCTGTCAATTGACTAAAGAATGTTTAGTTGATCAATTAAATGGCTGTTAACCAATTAATCAAATAATTAAGGAATGCCTACTCCAGGTGCCTACTCCGAGGGAAGCTCGGAGGACGGCAACAAGGGAGAGGGACTTCTCTGTGGTGGCCCCCCAATTATGGAATGATCTCCCTGATGAGGCCCGCCTGGCGCCAACATTGTTATTTTTTTGGCGCCAGATCAAAACTTTTCTTTTCTCCCAGGCGTTTAACAGCTTAAGTTGAGTTTCTACCTGAGTCTTTGGCCTGGCTGAAAGTTTAAATTTTTTTAAATGTTTGCTGTTTTTATGTTCTATGGTTTTACATTTTGTATATTGACTTTTAATGTTCAATCTTTTAATTTTTGTAAACCACCCAGAGAACTTCAGCTATGGGGCAGTATATAAATGTAAATAATAATAATAATAATAATAATAATAAATGTGCATTTTTTAGTATTTTCATCTTCATTTCTTATTGGAATAACATGCTAGAACCAAAAGAACGTAAAATGTATTATTATTATTATTATTATTATTATTATTTATATTTCTATACCGCCCCATAACTGAAGCTGTCTGGGTAGTTTACAAAATATAGTATTCCCTTAACTCACAGACATCATTGATTAAAAATTATCCTTACCAACTAATCAACTATTATTATTGCTCTCCCAATTGAACCAATTAAAATGTGCAGTTCTAATTTTTACTCTTACACAATGAAATTTCTAGGGCTTCCTCCTGAATTTCAGTACTACTTTTGGTTCACTGCTTTAATTTCAAAATGCAATTGCATATTGAGAAGGGTGTGTTTTGCTCTAATGAATTTTCATGACTTTCTTGATGAAGGGAATGCAAAAATGAAACCTTGAAGAATTGTTAAATATCAGAATAAACTATTATTTAGAAAATATACCTCAGGCTGCATAATTTCTGACATGGTAAGCTGAGCACTGCCCACCAGTCATATATTTTTGCCTGCAAAGTCGACAGCCCCCCATTTTTCTCTTTAATTACTGTGCAAGTTCCACCTACTTTAGCTGTTTAAATTTGTTTTTAAATTTTTTATATTGATTTTTTATGCTTTAATTTTATCTTATAAATTGTTGGGAAGCACCCAATAATAATAATAATAAGAATTTGATATTGATTTGATTTATTTTACCCCACTTTTGTGTTGGTGGATAGGCAAAGCAGCTTACCCAATTAAAAATAATAAGGGCACGATCCTACGCATGCTTGGACAGAAGAAGAAAGTCCCACAATTCCTAGCAACCCTCCAACCAACTATGTTGGCTGTGGTATGTTGGGAATTGTAGGACTTTTTTTTCTGTCTAAACGTGCATAGGATTGTGCCCTAAGACACTAAAACATAAACAAGTGGGATTTGCAACATGGAATTTGTTTGATGAACAAACTTGTTCAACAGGACTCTTTTTTTCTACTTTGCATAATTTTATTACATTCATAAATCAAAATAAGCACCTGCCTCCTCAGGATCAATCATTCTGGAAAGATTAAATTTGTGGAATCATATCGGTGAATGGCATTTCTTCATTGCATGCAGTGGAATTATTTTAAGGAATGTTTAGATTGCATTGATTGGTTTGTTAAAAATGTGTTCGTGTATGTTGTCATCTTCTGGCTATCTATATTACTACAACAATAATCCATGGTCTGTATGCTGAATGAAGATAACTGAAAACAGGTGTTGTTGTTTTTTAAAATGTTGCAGTTTGGCCAAACTGTCCCATTTTGCTCCTTCCCCACCTTTTTGTTTTCGCCTGCAAAAGTTAAAACCAACATTCTGTGGCTAGTGAACATGCTTAGTCGTCATTCGGGAGTTTTTTTGGGTTTCCCCCATACACCCCTTTAGGATTTGTTTTCTAGCAATTTCTTGAACTTCTGCAGACCTTGAGGTTCCTGCAAGCTTGCTGATACCTCCCTCTTTTGCGTGGCTGGTACTGGATTGGCTCCATAAGCAAAGATAGACACTGGAAACAATAATCATAAAAACGAACAGTCTTAAGTTAGCAGCAGATAAAACCTAGAGCTCTTGCTATAGAACTTGTGCTCCTGCACAGCCTGAATCTTCTGGAGCGGAAAGTCTTACCTATCTAATTGTGTTCCGAGGATGGAGGAGAATGCCTTCTGACAATATTTATTATGGTCACAAGGCCACAGTGAAAGCAGCAGCTTCCATAATCCTTTCAGGAGGTTCTTTTCTTCTCCTGAATGAGTTCTTGTCGTATCCCCCCCCCCCCCCCCCCCCCGGTTAGGGATGGATTACTTTCTCTTGTTTTCATACTGGCCTTGCTCAGTTTGTGTGTTGGCCATTCCTCCGGACTGTGGTGCAGTGTCTTAAAAAAGTGATGGTGGTCATAAAATGCTCAAGCAGAGTTACTGATAAAAAAAAGGAAGATCTGTGCATACATTGTGAAAAGATTACGTAGCAGGCATGCCGTAATCTCCTAGACTCTGGGTTTGGAAAAATGCACTAGTATTTTGGTTCCGCATATGTTGACCTGGAGGCCCTGGGTATGAGTTCGAGGGAACCATTTTGTTTTTGCTCTGGTCTTGCTATTATCTCTGTCTGTGGTGGCTCCTTCTGTTCTTTTGCCTGATCTAGGTACTTGGTCCGTTTGAGAAGCTTTGGTTAAAAAGCAAACCATTAAAATAGCTTCTAAATAGCCTAGAGATCAAGACCAAAAGCTTCCTTTCTTAGCCCTGCCCACTGTAACAGATGCTCAGCACATGAAGTACTAACACATGAATGACCATGGCCAGGATTTTCTTATCCAGTAAAGGACATGGTGCACAGGGAGCTGCCTTAATACCATCAGGCCATTGGTTTATTTAGGCCAGTATTATCAACACTGATTGGCAGTGGGTTTCATGCAAAGCATGTACTCTACTACTGAGCTACAGCAGCTCCCCAAACTAGTAAAAGGCACTCGATAGCACGGCTGCCCACCTGAGCATCCAAAAACAGTGGTGGATTATAAAGAGCTCCAAACCTATATCTTAAGGGAGGAAGCGCAGCCTTGTCCAAAATCCATCCCTGGATTGGCAGGTGTCAAGATGAACAATATTTCTGACTTAACTGGGTTAAATTTCAGTTTATTCCCCACATCTATTCCCTCACTGCCAACAGACAAGGTTTCCAGAGAGCCTACCTGTGAACTGATAAAAGTAAATTACAGTTGAATGTCATCAGTGCAGTCATGATATTTCAGACCAAATCTTCAGGTGACTTCTAGTAGCTTCATGTAGATCAGAGACACAGGTTAAAAAGTAGGTCAGACTGGGTGGAGCACTGGCAATGCATTGGCCAAAGGCCATGAGGCAGAGCAGTAATCTTCCACGATTTGCACCACCTTGTGATGACCAGGATTTATGTATGTATGTATGTATGTATGTATTCTTTCACTTTATTTATTATATTCTTAATTCTCCCAATGACCTGTGTTCTCTGGGTGGAATGACCAGAGCTATGTAAATATAGTGTGCTTGTATGGCAGCAATTTTGATTTTTTTTTTCATGTTCTGTTGAGAGCCACCCAATCATAAGGTGGTATTACATCCACACTTTGCATTCCTCCTTAAAGTGGTCTCTGGTATCCTTAGGATATGGTATTTCCTGACTTCTTTCCACACCCTAAAAACAATAGAAAATGGCTCAGCATACTTCTGGCTTTTTAATTGGAACAGACTGGTATTCTGGAAAGGTGATAACTTCTAACTTTGCTGTATAGGTCTGAAGAAAGGACATAAAGTGTTTTCACAGAGGGTCTCTCATTGTAAGGTGTCATCTGCCACTTTTTGCTATAAACTAGACAGGAAGCATTTTCCATTAGAGTAAAAGGTCGTTCTGCTAGAAATCTGTTTGCCTTTTCTACACTTTGTAAAACAGCATGCCCTCGACATGCATGCAAGGTCAGATGCAGTTTTCAGGAGAGCATTCCTCCACAGCCTCTTTTTAGGAGGAGGGCACTAGCACCCTCTTCCAGATAGCTCCAGATGTCCTCCAAGCTATCATCATAGAGCTTCCCACGACAAGACGTTTCTTGTCTTTTGTATGTGGGGTGGGGGGTGCTCACCCTGTTCCTCGAAGCATGAATAGATAGTCAAAACTCTCCCCTTAATAGTTCCCCTAATTAGAGCTCTGAAATGTTCTCTGAGAATCCTCGTGCAGGTTCAGAACCCATATGTGAAGCTGCACAGATCACTCAAACAGCATTATTGACCAGTCACCAACCTGTTATATATGGGTGTTTTTTTTTGGCAGTACTGGGCATGCAGCAAAGCCAGGTAATTTATCAAGCTCCTACTGGGCTGCCATATATGGCTTGTAAGTTGCTTTCAGCTTGATGGATCAGAAATTGTGCAGGCCTGTTGTAGCTTCATCACTTAGGGCTAGTATAATTTTAGTCGTATACATTGCCTTGAAAAGTATTTTATAACAATACTTATATAACAGTACTCGTGTGTGCTTTTTGTCATAAAATTATTGCATATTGGGAAAATTATTACTAGTCCACAGCTCATCCATTGTTAAATTGTTTCTAGGTGCACACTGCTTGCAGAGATTTGTATCCTCATAAGTGTCCGCTTGGCCAATGTAAAGTATCCATTATTCCGCCCACAGCACTGAACAGTATAGACTCTGATGGTACGTAACACCTTTGACATATAATTCTCTGTGATATGAGACTGTGATTTGCTAGGCAAGGCTGAAGGCAATGGGTGAAAAGGCGTTGCATTGCAATGTTACACAAAGGCCTTTGTAATATGATCTGTGTGCCTGATTTCCCTGTTTGTAAAACAATATGAAGGCAGCAATGGGAGATTCCAGCTATGCAGATGGACCCTTGCATGAACGTTATAATGGCTTGTAGGGAATTATAAACATTCACTTTTCTATGTATATTAGCGTGCTATAGAAATATTTATTGACGCTGATAATAATGGGAACTCTAGAACCAATGTGCTTTTATTTAGGAGGACTTCTAATCTAAGAAAAACTGACAAATCTTCATTGTTCTAAACAAGGATATTAATTTCAATATTCTTAAAAAATATTGGAACCTCCTGGTCACTGAAGAGGGAGGTGTTGTTGTTTTTCTGATTCCCCCTACAGCCATCTGCGCCTCCCTAAAATCTCCCTAAAATCTGTTCTGGAGTATTGAAGAACCCTCCAGAATGGTGTGGAAGGTCAGCACATGAGGCTGCATCGAGGAAGGGGGGGTATTGGTAAAAATTCACCTCTCTTTCAGCTTCTCTGAGTGGGAGCCTCTACTGGATTTCCATCTCTTCTGCAAATAGAAGGGACCTCATCTAGGTGTAAGCCATTGTTTCTTAAGTGCTAACAAGGTGCTACACTGTACAATGAAACAGAAGCAACACAATCCAATCCACAGACTAACATTTTAAGTAACTGAGGTTTGATGATTTAGTTGATTAGACTGGTTGTAAAGAGTCAGAACGGGGGTTCTGAGTAGAGAATGTCTTTGTGTAGGGCTGAAAGTGGCTGCTTGTTACAGGATACATTGCAAAAATATGCATCATTCAATATTTAATTATATAGATGCTTCCAGCAGATGTTCACATGCTGTATGTAATTACAATTTTGGCATCTTTGGCTGAAATAGCAGTAGTACCATTGTCATTTTGTTAAAAAAAAATAGCTCTTGTTAGTGTTATTACCCTACCGGCATATTTTAGAATATACATAAATACCAACTAGAATTATATCTAATTTCTTACTCTCTTAACGGTGTGATTTAAAAAATGTAATAGGATTTATGAGTACTTGGGATTTCATAGAATCTTTATACTCTAGGATCTATTTTTGCTTTCTTTAAATGGATATTGAGATACAATCATTATATGGACAGCTGAGTGTCCAGTGGGGCCTGAATGTGATTTTCATGGCAATAATGTCCATTAGCATTACTTACTTTAAGAGCTATTTCCTAAGGCTGCTGGAGCCATGGAAAGATTAATTTTGTATTTGGAAGCTTAAATAAAGGTTAAGAGCAGATTTTTTTCATTCCCATGGTAGCTTTTTGGTGCCATAGTTGACTAGCTGGCTGGACAGAGACTCATTTCCCTGTTTAGTAGGTGCCAGAGGTTGGCAAGGCTACATATAGAGGCGGATGTGTCCTCATTGTGTTTCAACCACAAGGCCCTCTGCTGGCAGAACCTACACTCAGGAGGTTCCATTACATGATCATAGTGTTCTAGTCCCCAGAAATGTGAATATATGCAATCTATTATGTTGAAATTATTATTATTATTATTATCATTAGGAGTTTCTTAGTCTCCTTTGTCGTAAAAAGAGACCCAAGGTAATCTACAACAATTATTTAACCAAATTAAAATGAACTAGCTTATAACAATTTTCATTAGAATACCAAACAAAATAAAACAACAAAATAATTAATAAAACAAAACAGTTAAAATAGTAGTGTGCACCATAAGCAAAACAATTGATGCATAGAAACTCCACCATATGTCTTGACTTGGTGCTGAAAAGAGGTCAGTGCTAGCGGCAGGTAGGCCTCACTGGGGAGACCATTCCACATGCAAGCAGCCACCACTGAAAAAAATATTCCTCCTGCTTCAAGAAGTTGTTGTGGTGTTGGTGGTGCAACAAGCTCAACAAAAGAGCGCCAAACCTGTTTAAAGTAAATCTTTAAGTTATTCAATGCAAACAGATGGCAAGAGATATAGCAGAGTTGGGTAGAAGAGAAGGATAACTCCTCTGATTTGTTAGCAGTGACTGGCTCAGGTGCTGCTCACTGCTAGCTCACATGAGACCTAGAGGATGAATACCAGGACACTAACCTAAATAGTCTGATCAACTAATCCCAACCCCATGTTGCCTTTTACTGGGATGAGTACAGCTAGACCTCTTCAAGGTCTAAGTTAAGTCTTGCCTTTTTTAGATAGGGTATTTATTGCTTGTCAAGTAACACAGCTAGTAAAGATCTTGCTGGAAGATGGAAGAAACTTGGTTTCCTTTAACTTTACATATCTCATTTTTGTTATTCATTTTAATTACAGGATTCTGGAAAGCGACGTGCCCACCAACTTGTGCCAGTCCTCTCTTGGTTTTTGTTAATTCGAAGAGTGGAGACAATCAGGGAGTAAAATTTCTCCGCCGATTCAAGCAGTCACTAAATCCAGCTCAGGTGTTTGATTTAATGAACGGAGGTCCTCATTTAGGGTAATGGGTTTTATTATTTTTTAAATGAATCAGAAGGGGGGTTATTGTATAATGGGTACATTTAAATCATACTTTATTCCACTGGCGTTCATTTTATCTGATTTTAATGCATTAGTGGCTATTTCAGAGTTATAGGTTCTAAGGCATATAGATTCAGGAACATTGCTGAGCATCTAGCATCATTTTTTCTTCTAACAAACATGTCTGATGCATAAGCAAATTGCCAGATATTGGGACACTGAACGTTGTGTGTGTCTGTTTTATGAACAGCTGCCATTGTTTCTGATCTTTTAAAAAAACTTTTATTAATACTTAAAAAATATATTACAACATATAATTATACAACAAAATCAGACTATACATCCAGTTGTATTAGTTATTAACCAAAAAATTCTGATAATACCACATATAAATGTCTGGAAATGAGTTAAATATCAGATAGGTTAAATAGCACACACATCAAGTTTATATGTCTTCAAACCCCAATTTAAGAACTAGCAAAACAAGAATATATATATATATATATATATATATATATATACACACACCATAATATTTTTTTTCAATATTCAATAAAAGGTTTCTATTCCTCCATAAATTTGGGATTCTTTTGTCTGCAATTTTTCAATCAAACTCCCTCACTGATTTTCAATAATTGTGCAATTTGCCAAACTTTAATAAACCATTCTTACATGTGATTGGTTTTGTATTTTTCTTTGGTAATAATCATTTTTGCTGCTGTTAACAAAATATATATCATTGGCTCATGAACCTCTGGGATCTTGGATTGAAAGAACTCTAATAACATTGTTTTAGGGTTAAAGGGCAAGTTACCATATTTCACCGAATCTAAGACGCCATCGATTCTAAAATGCACCTTAATTTTAGGGCCACCGTCAGGAAAAAAGCACTGTGTCAATTCTAAGCCGCACCCCCACCGCCCCGGTCCGCCAGCACCAGCACCAGCACCGGGAAGGCCACTGCCAGCGAGGAACGGCCTTCCCCACTCACCTCCATTGCAGCCCTGGTCCTCGGCGCCAGCGCCGCTTGCAGCGGCCTCCCCAGCTCATCCACTGCCACCACAGCTGTTGCCCCAGGCCAAGATCCACCTCCCTCCCCCGACCCTCCTCAGACCCTGGAAACGCAACGTTACTACAAAGTAGAA
The DNA here is from genome assembly GCA_029215795.1 of Anniella stebbinsi. Classification (NCBI taxonomy): domain Eukaryota; kingdom Metazoa; phylum Chordata; class Lepidosauria; order Squamata; family Anniellidae; genus Anniella; species Anniella stebbinsi. The sequence goes on from JARDYH010000001.1 coordinate 178,227,934, forward strand.
ACAAACCTGCCCACTGGAGTGCCTCTCCTCAGGGGCTCTTTTCCTTCAACGTCGCTTTTGCTGTGGTTGGTGCAGCCTCCGCCCTCCTTTTGTGTGTGTGTGTGTGCTGCTGTTTGTGAGGAAACGGAGCGGCTGCCACGTGCAGCGCGGGGCGGGAGATGAGGCGGCGGCGGCAGCTGCTGCCTACCCTTGGTTGATTCCTTTACCCTCAGCCCCTCCGTTTCTTCCTCCTCATCCGCCTTTGTAATGTTGCCTGTCTCCCCCACCCCACCCCTGAATGGACTGAGGGGACAACAATGACAGAAGCAGACCCTCGCCGAGGGTCTGAGGAACAGGGCAGCACTGGTGGGCTGGGGCGGCCCAGGGCGGCGCTAGAGAAATCTGGCGATTCTTAGACGCCATTGATTCTAAGACACACTCCATTTTTACAGATGTAAATATGGGGGAAAAAGTGCATCTTAGAATCGAGGAAATACGGTATATCCAGTTATCCAAGTGACATCCATCTTAACTTGTTTCCAAAAGTCTAGGGCACGTCACACATAGCATTTTTAGGTGTACACCAAAAATGCTGTGACAGGCTGTAATAGGCTGCTGCTCCCTGATGAGTATACAGTATCTGGAAAACCTGGCTTTGCATTCTGTAATGTGTGAACTTAACCGTAGAGAGCTGTCTGGGATATTTGTGTGGATACTCGGGAGTTATTCACTCTGGCAATCCTTAGAATTGGACCTTTAGCATGTTGCATCAGGCTGATCTGTAATGATAGTTTTCAGCCTTGCCATGTAGTGTGTTCTTGAACTATGATGTGTTTATCTATGCAGAAGAGCTTTTTTTATCTTTCGTACCATGTAGATACCATGTCTCTTGTAGAGCAGAGGTAGCAAAAGTGGCATCCTTTGGGCTGGTTCTTGCCTCATGGCTCTGCCAAATTTTAATCAAGGTGTGGTTGAAAGAAATGATCCATTTTGCTTGTAAGGAAAACAAGCAGAAGGACTCTGTTCATATTTCACATCAATTGTATTGTAGTTCTATCTAATGTGCATACTGGGGTAGCACATTATTTCCTCAACCCTTCCTCCTCTCATTGATGACCACATAGTATCCAAGCATATGAGCTCCACACCTGTGAAAATTTGTACTGCTCAGGGAATGCCAGCTTTGTTGTAGAGCGTAATCATCCTTGGAGGGGGCAGGTTGTTCTGACCTCTGAACTACCATGCAGAGAATAGCAATCCCCAAGAATACAGTGGTTGACCAAGTTGCCAGTTAAACAATAGCTAAATAGCTATTTAGACATTTTTCTGAAATCTTGTTGTATTGCTCGCACTCCTCATTAAGGTGATATTTTCTGGAAAATAACATGCATTAACAAATCTATTTCATCCTTTAATGGGGATGGATTTTTTTTTGTTTCCCATTTCCCTTTGTTTCTCCCTGATGGGTCTGTTACCTGTTATCTTGCTTTATATTTCCTCTTGGAATTGCATCTCCTTCTGTTTTCATTGCCATCTGGTTGTTTTTCCTGGAAGGAAAGTACTAGATGTTTAGTACCATGTCAAATAACAGATGAACAGCAGTGAACGTGAGGTATTGACGGGGTATTGAAGATCTAGCAGTATACAGAGAATTGCACTGTTCCCCTGATTGCAACTATGATCTTGTACAGAGATAGCCTGATTTCTTCACTTTAGGATGGGTTGCCCTGCACCACAGGAGGAATCTTATTTTGATGTGTTTGGCCTCAGTGCATCAATTGTAATGATGCCATCACCATATTTTGTTGGTATTGCAGATCAAAGGGCTTTGGTATGGATGTGTCTTTTAACAAACGGTATCAAATATCAGAACTTTGGAAAATTGGAACAATGCTTGTGTGCCATCTGAAGCAATTTTTAAAACACAAGTTCCTTCCCAGTAAATGCTACAATAACTTGCTTCCAACTTTTACATAGATGACACTGGATTGTTAAGATGTTCATATTGAACCTACCTGTGGATATGAATACAGAAAATGCATCTTCTCTTTCAGTTTACGCTTATTTCAGAAGTTTGACAATTTTCGAATCCTTGTGTGTGGAGGAGATGGAAGCGTCGGTTGGGTGCTGTCTGAAATTGATAAGCTCAATTTACACAAACAGGTAAGCATTAGTTTCTTCTTATTGAGAGGAGAAGCCACAGAAAGTGAGATTGTTTTTTAAGAAACTTGAAATGAAACAAAAGCAAACAATTCTTCTGTGGTTACAATCAAATACTGTTTCAGAATCCACCTTTAAACAGAATAATTTCCTATTTCATTTTAGTGTCATTTGGGAGTGTTACCGCTTGGTACAGGAAATGACCTTGCCCGTGTCCTTGGCTGGGGAGGGTCTTGTGACGATGAAACGCAACTTCCTCAGATTTTGGAAAAGTTAGAACGGGCTAGCACTAAAATGTTAGACCGGTAAGTAAGCTGTCCCCACCCCCATCCCCAATCTATTTTATTCCTAAAAATTGAATTATCTTTGGATTATTGGCATTTTTTATAAGTTTGTTGTTATTGAAACACAAAAAACCAATTATTCCTTCTGTATGAATTTGGTCCTTTGCCTGTTTGGTCATTTGGATGCATGTAACTTCTTTCAGGTGGAGCATAATGTCATATGAACTGAGGTTACCATCAAAGCAATCTATTATTTCTGTTACCCCAGAAGAAGAGTCTGAGGAGTGTCAGGTGATTGTTGATTTTTGGATGTAATAACATGGCATAACGCTGGCAAAATGAAGTAGTATTAACAGCAAGATCTTATACGTGTTTACTCTGAGGTACATTTCATTGAGTTCAGTGGACTTACTCCCAAGTAAGTGTGTATAAGATTATAGCCTAAAAGTTGCATCAAAAACTATGGTGGGAAGTACTTCAGTTGAAGTGTGAGATCAAGATCATGTTATATACTATGGCTTAACATTTTATCCTGTGCTTTGTTCAAGGATCTCAGGGCAGTTTATATGGTCTCCAGCCTTCCAGCCTATTGTTTTATCCTCACAATAACCCTGTGAGGTAGGTTAGGCTGACAGATGCTGAATGGGTGCACAGCAATTAGAAACAAGTTTTCCCTAGTCATACCTAGTCCAAGACTCTATCCACTACACCGCTCTGGCTGTACAAAAATAAGATTACTTATTTGAGGATTCTATAACCTTCTTTAGAAGAAGACACACATGAGATCTCAAGCCCCATGTGGAGTTTCAAAGGTTAGGGAGGAAACCTGGGATAGGTAGCCATGCCAGGGAAGGGTACAAGGGCTTAGTTGGGCTCCAGACATTGTTGCAGCAATCTGTCAGGCTTAAGTTGTCCAAGGTGCTGCATGTTTCATTTGCTATGTGAAATAAAAAAGTTAACTCTACTGTATATCAGTATGGATTGGGGTGATCCAATAGACATTGTTTACTTGGATGTTGAAAAGGCTCTGGACAAAGAAATCAGAATTGATTTTCTGACTCTAGAACTGATATAGGAGTCATGGGATAAGAGGAAACGTCCTCTTATGGCCCAATGCCTGATTAAAAACAGGAAGCAGAAAGTAGGAATAAATGGACAGGTCTTGTACTAGTTAGGTAGTTATGTGCCTTCAAGTCGGCTTCGACTTATGGCGATCCTATGAATCTGCAACCTTGTACTAAGAGGATATAAACAGTACTCTCTCCAACGATCAGTATTTGGAGTAGTATTTTTTTACTTGTTCGTAAATGATTTGGAACTTAGGGGTGACACCAAATTATTTAATATGGTTAAAACAATAAGGGATTATGAACAGCTTAGGAATTAAAAAGGCAAATGCAGTTCAATGTCAGGAAGTGTTAAAGGATGAACATAGGAGTATAAAGTCCTAACTTCACATATCTGCTGGTGGTGTCCGAGCTGGCAGTGACTGACCAGGAAAGGGATCTTGGGGAGTGTGGTAGATAGTTCAACGAAAATGTCAACCTAGCAGCTGTGAAAAAGGTAAATTCCATGAAAAGTAAAAAGTAAAATTACCAATATCATAATGACTTTATACAGATATGATTACACTTGGAATACTGTGTACAGTTCTGGTCACAACACTTCAAAAAGGATAAGGTGCAAAAAATCTCAACCTAGGGTGCAACCCTATCAGACTGACGCCTACTAGACAAAAGTCTTGATCTTGGATGCTTCTGAGTATCCTGTGCCTTGCCATGCCGCTATTGACAAGGTGGGCAGAGCAACAGAGGCAATTTTCACATCTCCATCCTCCTGTTTTTACATTTTTTCTCTAGTCAGGCCTTTGAGCCCATCTAGAGTAGTCTCACAGGTGAGGGTGGGGCAAAAGTAGGAGGGGCCATAAGACTTTGCATATCCTGGCCTCTCCCCTCCCCACCCACTGTAACACCAATTTTTTTTCAGGTCATCAGGGGCCTGTTTTGCAACCTCAGAAAGCAGGCATGGCAGTCTTTCCTTCTAGATGCTGTCTAGGAAACATAGAATTACTCCCTAAAAGTAGGGAGCAATCATTTAAATCAGCCAGTGAGAGAAACAATATTTGTAGGAAGAAATATCTAAAGCCCAACAAAAACCCTGCTACTAGGAAGAGGTGCATGGATAAACATACAGAGGGGGTAACTGAAGCAGAGCCTAATTTCATGAACATAGGTTATGTGTGGGGGTGGGGTGTTGATTTTTTTTTTAAAATAAAAGTTATATTATGTTCAAGCAAATCCCTGAGCACACTTAGAGTTGCTTACTTTATGTGGCTATCATATTTTTTTAACATTGAAGTATTATAATTTCTCCTAGTTTTATTTGTTATGCTTAAATTTGGAGCGTTCTTAGTTGAAGAATTTAGTTAAAAGTACATGTACTTGCCATTAGTGTAGATATAATAGCTTTAGGTAGGTGAAATCAACCTGTGCATATTGGTTTGTTTTTACTTAAACATAGAAATTTTGCTTTGATTTCAGATGTCTATGTATGAAGATTCAGTGGCTAGTCATTTGGCTAAGATCCTTGATTCTGATCAGCATTCTGTTGTCATATCATCTGCCAAGTAAGTTGAATAATCTGTAATTCCCAATATAGCATATAGAAATGTATGTGTAGCCTCTTCTGTAGAGTACATAATTTCAAATTCTGATACTGGACTAATTTTAATATTTCATACAAAGGATTGGAGATGTTTGAATCACTTGTGTTTCCAAGCCACTGCTTTTAATATATTCATAATAAATTCACACGGATCTCTCTCAGTATCGTACGTGTATTCATACTTCACAGTTCAACATAGTGTATAACCTGACTGAGTTCAGGAATGAGTTTTAGTAGGGATTCAGAAATTTATTTACTTAAAATGCCTTTAGATTTTAAAATTTCAAAATGAATTACATGAAAATGTAACCGTTGTATTTGCAACTCCTACTTAATAATAATAATAATAATAATAATAATAATATTTATTTGTAGCCCGCCTCTCCCTCCGGATCGAGGCGGGGAACAACAACAATATAAAACATAAAAATCACAACAGTTAAAATTTTTTTAAAAAAAAACAAGAGAAAAATACAACATTAACAATACAACATGTTTATATTTGCATAATTATGTTTTAAAGTCAATTATAAAGAACTACAATCAAAACCTAAAAGTTATGTACTAGCAATGCCCGAATCTTTTAACAAATATTGGTGGATGGCAAAAGTATGTGCATAGTTCTAGTTTTTACTACGTGAAGTTGTTCTTGGTGGAGTTTCACATTACTATCAAGACCCTAGGCAAGGCATATTATAAGGGCAAAGCAATGTTTTATGAAATACAGTTTCTTAAGAGAGTGTCAAAATTAGCAACCTGATTCATTAAATGTTTGAAATCTCAAAGGTTTTAAAGCTTCCGGGGTCTTTCATTCTGTCGGACTCATGCAACAACAGATTGGCTCTATAATCTATTTGGGGAGGGAAAGCCTGTTGGGTCATGTTTGGAGGACCACATGTGAAGCAGGGAGGGAGCAGCAATGTCCTGGGCTGATGGCCACCTTCCTCACCAAAACTCATATCTGAGGAGATTGGAAACTCTCATCTCCCCACCCCCTTTCCACTCCCCACCAATCCCTATAGCCCATGTTGCTACTGTGTACTCTCTCGCTCGCTCGCTGTCCAGGGAAATGGAGCATTTGACAAGATGTGAGTGCCTGGAATCTCCACTTTGTTTGATTTCATGTGACCTCACCGTGAAAACATAGCAACTGCCCCAGTCATCAGTCCCAACTCAAATGTTCTTTTCCTCCCGTCAGCAAGGCCTAGTGGGTGTAGCTTCAGAAAGCAATGGAGAAGGAGGAGCATCTAGTCTTGCACCCATGTCAGCTCTGGATTCTAGTGATGGGGAAAAGGAAATGGGGGAAGAGGCTTGAACACACGCACAGCATCTGTAAAATCTCACAGGCCTTTGACCTGTGAGATATAAAATGAGTGCTAATTATAATCTTAAGGGGTTTTCATTAGGAATGGCAAAGCTATATTAATGTCTCGTACAAAATTAATGTTTCAGCATCATCAATTCCCTTTCTCTTTGCTTTGGCATTTCTGTCTCTTTTACAAAAGGATATTATGTGAAACTGTAAAAGGCTTTGTTGCCAAAATAGGGAAGACCTGTGAAAGACCAATGGAAAACGCAGAAGGTGATGCTATGACCATTAAAGTAAGTATTAAGTTTTTGTTCCTTTAAAAATACTTTACATATATCAATACTAAATTATTCCCAGCATTAGCATTTCCTTTTTTATATGTATTTACAAAATATTTATAGTAAGTAAGTGATGGAGGCAGGACATGGAATAATGGGCTCAAGTTACAGGAAGCCAGATTCCAGCTGGACATCGGGAAAACTTCCTGACTGTTAGAGCAATATGACCATGGAACCAATTACCAAGGGAGGTGGTGGGCTCTCCCACATTAGAGATATTCAAGAGGCAGCTGGACATCCATCGGTCAGGTATACTTTAAGGTGGATTCCTGCATTGAGCAGGGGGTTGGAATCGATGGCCTTTAGGCCCCTTCCAATGATTCTATGAGGCCAGAGGTGAAGTCATCAGGGCCAGGGATTGTTTACATCTGTATTGTATTTTAATTTGGCTTTATTTTTTGTATTTGTTTTTAATTTGTCGTAAGCTGCCTTGAACCTCAGTTGGAAAGGCAGAATATTTTTTTATTAATAATCAGTAAAGTCTGTCCCAACTTCCAAAATAGCTTTAATGAATAGATTTTTTGTAGACTTCATTATATCTCTTGGCTTGGCTCCTATACAATGAATTTCATATGCCTCATAACAGAGACTTTTAAGAGGAGAAAAAGGAGGGGACATAGAAGAGCCAAGGTGTGTCATAGAGCAGGCAGCTGTTCAGAAGGCCTGTGTACAGGGGTACAAACTATCTGGGGGCGGACACTTTGGAATCACTTTGACATTGTCCTTTTCACAGTGACAGAGAAGCAGATGTGTTGAACCATTTTTAAATGTCTGTTAGGGTATTTTTTATCTAGTAGGAATCTAGTGTGGTCTATATGGGTTTACCAATTAATAGAAGCTTCACTTGGTGCAGAACGTGGGAGAGCACTTCCTGATGGGGTGTAGTGGTGGCCACCATTAACTCACTGTGACATAAATAGTAAACTCCACAGGAATTTTTCATTGCTTGTTTCTAATAAAAATGTAGTAGGATTGATGACCGGCTACTGACGGTACAAAATGGCAGGGTGATTTGCAAAATGTCACTATTTTCGTTATCTTATTCCCATTGGCTTTATTAAGAGTGGAGAGCTGAAAAAGTTTTTAACCCCTATGAGAATTTAGCAGTGCTTAGTGACTTTAAAGTGTGATGAACGAGTGATTTAGACTTTTTAAAAGATGATTTAAGTACATCCATATATCTACTTTCCCTTTTGTTTGTCTATCACTTTGTTAGTGTTCAGAACTGAATGAGAAGCTAAACCTGTTGCTTCAGGCTCTTCACGCTGAATCCCAGGTTGCACCCATACTGCCAAGGATCACTCCCCCCATTGTAGAGGAAGAAGCTGAAGAATCCTCAAGTGACGAATCTTTGTCTGATGTTCAGGATCAGTTGACAGAGAGCAATAGAACATCCACCACACGTCAGATCTTCAAGCCACGAGAACAGTTAATGCTCAGAGCAAACAGTTTAAAGAAAGCTCTCAGGCAAATAATTGAGCAAGCAGAAAAAGGTGTGCATCTGGGAGAGAATTTTGCTTGTAAAGTTTGCTTGTGATACTCCTAATTGACATGAAGGGCTGTTTTGGACTTAACGCTAAACTGCTTTAAACAGTGAAACTTTGGTTCAGCCTTACAAGAAAGAGCCTAGCCTCACCTCAGGCTTTCATGCTCCCTCGTCTTCCTCCTCTGACGCAGCCACAAAGAGAGGTTTAGAAGCTTGTGCTTAGGCTTTAGATGAACTGCAGCTTGATCTCCTCAGAGCTGTGCTGAAGGAGGGAGGAGAGAACCAAAATTCCCGTGTTAAAGTTTGATTTCCACTTTATACAAAGCAGACTACTTAGATTATATTTTTCTGCATTCGTGATATACTTCACACAGTCACCATTCTTCTTTGTATCCATCTGCCTAAAGATAAACATTGCATGTCTCAAGATGTCCAAGTAGAGTTTCTTCATGGGAAGTACACGATACTAGGCTTTATTTTGTGTATAATTTGGTGCATTATCAAAATTGGACAAAATTTTAAACCCTTTTGCAACTTAGGTTAAGTCATAAACATAAAAACGAAACACTGTGAATGTAAAATGTTTCTAAAATAATGTGTGATTAAAATATGTGCCCATCATCCTGATGGCTCAGAGTGTTATGACAGGACTTCAGTGTGAAAACTTTGTAAGTTCATGATATTTTTCTGATGGGTATATTGTTCCTAGACAAAGATACTATTTCTGTTAGGTCCCTTTAGTAACTCATGTTGAAAATACTGTCCGTACTTTATGGGTAGGTCCATGTTTTGGTAGGTTTGAGGTGTTGTCGTTTTTTTAATCATAATCTGTCATATGACTTAAAAAAACATTGCAGACTCAATACCATGAAATCTGAAATACAGTTTTCCAGAGGCTGACATCAAAGCAGTTCCAACAGGGCCAGAGAAATTTACCAAGAAGAACAGATCAAGTTGATGTGAGCATTTTTGCTGGAGAATAACGACAGGGCTAGGAATGTCTGAAGTTCTTTTCACGTCTATTGCTCACATAATAATTGCATTTTCCTTGTGAATGAAATATTGTATTGCAGATTTCTATTAAAAATTAAACAGTGTTTTAGTTACCTCTCTTTTACTATGGAGAAGTACAAACATAACAGCAAATAAAACAGAAATATGCAAATTTCTCATAAGATATTCTAATAAAAGCCAACTGCTTAAATCCACCTTTATATTCAGGAGAGATATAGTAATAACAGGCCCAAGAGTAAATTCTTTATCCTTTTCACTTTTGCAGCAAACTTATTTAGTGATACAAGATAGATTTTGCAAAATTGGGTAACAGCACTTACACCTATTTATCTGGTTTTATAGTTGTGGATGAACAAAATGCCCATACTGAAGAGCAAGTAATCCAGTCATCAGTGGAATATAGTAAGGAATTGGATGAATCCAAAGAAGAAGAAAAAGATGAAGATACAAAAGAATCTGAATCTCATCTAAGTAAACAACCTGAAAACAATATTTGCATAAGAATTCTAAACTTATCAATTGGAGTTGGTTTTACTTTATAGTTTTTATAAAATTAGTGCACTCTTGTTCAGGAAATGGTTTAATTTTTAAATTTATTTTAAAGCCAGTAAGCTGCAATACTAGTCACACTTGTTTGAGAGTAAGTCTCATTGAATTCAGTAGGATTGCATAGCTTTGCTCTGTAAATATATTTGTTTAGAACATTTTGCGGTGGTGTCCATGCAGTTTCTCAAATTCCCAAGTGTGCACAGGGGTCCAAAAAGGTTGGGGGCGTCTGCTGAAAAGCCTCTTTTGAAGAAGCTATTAGAGAGAGGACGCAGGCAGTCAAAGCCACCACACACCCTAACCCATTGTTTTCTCCAGTCTCTGATTGGGAGAGGAAGTGGCTCAGAGCTGAGTCCCATTCTTATCTCTAATCTTCTCCTTTCTCCTCACGAAGCCCCTTGTCTGTTTGGGAGGGGGCTCTGAATGGGGGGGAGGCCAGATTAGACGTGCAGCCTAAAGATTGCCCTTCCCTGTCCTAAAGAGGTGGGTAGGAAAAAAAACTTCCTAGCAGCTATATGTTTTCCTAATAAATAAAAATATATAGATATGGCTCACTTCTATAATTTTTATATGTAGAAAGACAATGTATATTGTTTTCCCCATCTCAACAGTTAAAACTGCCCCCAAATCTCCAGATGGACAGAGAAGTCGCATTCCTTCACATGCAAGTTCTTTTTCAGCTCCAGCTTGCACAGTCAGCAAAGAAAATCTCCCAGTATTGAACACAAGGATAATTTGCCCAGGTAATGAGAATTTTATAATTTGTTAGTCCTTTCAGTTCCCCCCCCCCCCCCCAAATATACTAGTGTGTTTTTCCAGGTTCTATCAAAAGAGTTTAGGATGCAACCCTATGGAGTCAGAGGCTTCTGAGATTCTTTCCCTTAACTTGGAGGCTACTGAGATTCCCATGTCCTGCTGCGGTGAAGCCAGCAGGGTAGGAGCAGCAGACTTTTGATTTTTTTCCACTAGGTGGGCTTTTCAGCCCGTCTGGTGAGAGCACTTCAGAGGGGGAGGGAATGAGGCTGGAGGGTGCTCAGGATAAATTGTATCCTGGCCTCTCTGGTCTCCTCCCGTCCCTCCCCACCAGAACACCCCCTTTTCTCCTGTCCTTATCAGTGTTCATTTGAGATCTTGTGTGGTAATCAAGATATCTTTTCAGATGCTTTTAGATAATGAGTTAAGCAACTTATAGAATGCATATCTTGACACAGTTTGTAAATCCCATCCATTAATATGCTATGTGTTTTGAATTAATAGTTTGCGATTGTGCAACTGTTTGATTGATATGACTAATAACGTTTGCTTTGTTAAATATACTTGCTCTAAATAGCATTGTGTCCACTTGAACAGTGAAGGAAGAGGCAAGCCTCAAGCTGATACTACAAAGTAGTAATTTTTATAAAAAATGTCCAATGTGTCCTCAGGGGCAAAGGTTCTCTGTGTGTCTTATTTTAATACAGCAAATACAGGTCACTCAAAAATTTAGGGCCTGTGGTTAGTGAAACTCTGGGGTTAGCACTAACCACAAGCTGCACTGTCACACATAACACTTTATGCCATGCTTAGAGCCACTAAACCTGCTGCAGATGGTCCAACTGTGGTTAGTGAGTGAGAAGCGTTCAGCAAAATGCATTGCACAAGACAGCTTAAACCCTGCTGCTTAACCAAAAGCCTTAACCAGCAGGGTTTAAGGTGTCTTCTGAACAGGCCCATGCTTTTGTTCTTATACCAGAGGGTTTGTTCAGAAATCATTAGCCAGGAACAGAGGGAGTTGAAATGTAAAAAAAAAAGAATAAGCTGATATTTCCCGATGAAGAATTCTATGCACATAACCAAAAGTTGATCCAATAATAGGGTTATAGCACAATTTAGAGGAAGTTACGTGTGCTTTAGTCGTAGTAAAACCAGTGGGAGCTATGCACGTAGTAAAGTACTAATGTCCCAGTGATTTTGTTGGTAGTTAAGTACATGTTTTCCTGCATTTGGTTGTATCCAATGTTAGTAGTACTTACAGTATTAAAATGAATGGGATTGAAATTAGACCAAATTTTTTTTAAAAAATTACAACCCATTGTCTCCTTAGTTCCTATGGGTTAATCTACAAATTACTTGTCTTATTGCATTAAATGATTAGTCCTGATCTTAATCAGGCAGGAATGTTAAATGCAGTAACACATCTAAAATAACACATAGTTTGGCCCTATGTTTCCCTATATTGTAAACTATACTATTTTCAGTGTCTATATTTGCTCATAATGAGACCTTTCTGCTAAAGAAAATAGTTTTAAATCCTTATGGATGAAGCTGACTAATTTTCCCTTCTAGAATGATAAGTGAAATACTGTTCAAGAAAAGGTTTTAATTGCCCTTTTCCCTTTAAAATGATTTCTTAAAGATATGAAGGAAAAGTCAACAGTATTAGGTCATTACAACATGCATTTTTTTCTCTCTTCATCAGGCTTAAGAGCAGGTCTTGCTGCCTCTATTGCAGGGAGTTCTATTATCAGCAAAATGTTATTAGCCAACATTGACCCATTTGGTGCTACACCCTTTATTGATCCTGATCCAGAATCATTGTAAGAAAAATCATTGTTTTTTTTTAATGCTTGATCATTTATATTTCTCACTTTGTTGACATTCTTATTTATTGTTACAGTATTAGTATCCAGAAATACACTAGAAAAAAGAAAGTTTAAGTGATTGTAGTCCCCAAATGAGGACGCTAGAGTTTTGTGCTAGGTGGGATGTTGTTCTCATTTAGAGAAAGAAAGCAGGGTTTATCTTCACATTGTCCTTTGAAGTGAGATAGGGCTTCAACATTTTGGTTTTAGACTTGGGCTAGAGCTTTAGTTACCCGGTTTGGATGATCATTGTAGGCTAACCAAGCCATGCTCGCTTATTTAAACTGTGGTGCGAACCTGAGTAGCATGGCTTGTTTGAGGAGGAAACAATTCTCAAATAACCCATGGGCTATTGTTGGGCTATTTGAGGGGTTGTTTCCCCCTAAAACAAGCTGTGCTACCTGGGTTCGGATGATACAACAAATCACGCCTGGCATGCACCAGCATAGACCTCATGGCTTTTGTAGCCTATGATGATCATGCAAACCATCCCAGGAACAGCTTACTGATAATTCCTGAACCCCCTGATCCCAAAATACTCTTAAGAACAAGGAGAAGACAGAGGATTAACAAAGTTTGGGCTGATGGGTCTCTTTAAGCTGTGCAGGACTCATGGATCAACTTTCTCCCCCAACTGCTCCCGGTAGGAATGGAGGTATTAGGTCTTGAGAGGACTAAAGATAACCATTGCATCTGTTCTGTGTTTTGTGTCATGTGTGACTGCTGTGAAAAAGTTAAATTCCATGCTAGACTTAATTAGGAAAATCATAAAAAAAAACCCTGCCAATATCATACTGCCCTCATGGTGCGAACACACTTGGGATGTGTACAGTTCTGATCACTGCATCTAAAAAAGGATATTGCAGAGCTGGAAAAAGAGCAACCAAAATGTTCAAGGGGTTGGAGGAACTCCCCTATGAGGAAAGGTTACAACATTTGGGGCTGTTTATTTTCGAAAAGAGGTGAGTAAGGGGAGGCATGATAGAGTTGTACAAAATTAGGCGTGGTGTGGAGAAAGTGGATAGGGAGACATTTTTCCTCTCCCACTTTCTTAATATTAGAACCTAGGGTCAACCCATGAAACTGATTGGTGAGGTATTCAGGACAGATAAAAGGGATTACTTCTTCACACAGCACCTATACTATCTAATAAGCCACTACCAGTTGTAACAGCCACTAACTTGGATGGCTTTAAAAGGAAGTTAGATGAATTCATGGAGAATAAGGCTATAAATGGCTATTAGTCCTGATGGCCATATTGCAGGCAGTATGCCTTTGTACACCAGTTGCAGGAGAAGACAACTGTGAAGATGCTACTGCACTCATGTTGTCTTTGGGAGTTTCCCACAGGCAGCTGGTTGAACAGAATGCTGGACGAGTTGGATCCTTGGTCTCCAGCAGGGCTCTTACATTCAGTATAGGCAGCAGTTGTTAGAGCCCACTCACCCTTCTTTCTGAGGGATTAGAAGCAGCCCTCCACTCTGCAATGATTCTGCTGTCAGAGATAGTAAGGGAAAAAGCAATGATGTGTTTAAGGTTATGAATCGCATAAGGTTAAACAACCTCTAGCACCTGAAGAAGGCCCATAGGGCTACTTCATGGAATAAAACCTCATATAGTCAACATCTTGAAGGTATATATGCATCCAGAGATCTCTGAAAAAGATCTCAAACATGAACCCTGCAGTTCCATTTGTGTAAGGTGAGACATTTAATTTTTTTCTGATTCTCAGCACCTACTGCAGCCCTCTGCTCCATACGCTATACATTTTCATAATGGCACCCATCCCTCAGAAACACCTTTGTGGGAATTATAACTGTTCTCTTCCGGCAGGCATATCCAGTGGAATTTTAGAATGTTTTAAGGATGTTTTTAGGATGTTTTAGGATTTTTTATGCAGTTTTAATAATATGTGTCATGTTTTAATTAGTTTTATGTATTTTATCATGTTGTTGTTCCCCGCCTCGATCCAGATGGAGAGGTGGGTAAGAAATAAATTGTTATTATTATTATTATTATTATTATAATGCAGTGGGCTGTGGGATCTGTGAAAATTGGGTGTTCTGTGTTGTGCAAGCCGATGTGTTTTCCCATACGTTGGATTCAACCCAGTGCATTTTGCCCCAAATAAATCATTAGTAGTGCAATAAGTAACACTTAACACTGTTACTATCATACAGGGAGGGGCAGGTGGTCCCACATTGGGAGTGATGAGCAGGAGGCTCGTGTAGAATCTTTTGAAAAGCTAGAAATGTGCCATTGTTTGTATACTTCTGCATATGGTAACAATCTGCCCTGTCTATGCTATAATTGTTAGTTAGTTATGTGCTTGCTTACAGGGAAGGATATTCAGAAAAATGCGTCATGAACAATTATTTTGGAATTGGATTAGATGCAAAGATTTCATTAGAATTTAACAATAAACGAGAAGAGCACCCTGAAAAATGCAGGTAATTGAGTCAATGCCGAAGTTTTAAATGGGAATATTTGACATAACGGCTATCGTTTTTCCTTCAACATCTTGGGAGAGGTTGGCACTTTACAGAATGTGATTGATATGTGAATTATATGCCTTGGCATGATCGTTTTTCTTTTGCATTCAGAAGCAGGACAAAGAACATGATGTGGTATGGTGTCCTTGGCACTAAAGAATTATTGCAACGGACCTACAAAAACTTAGAACAAAAAGTTCAGCTCGAGGTAATCTTTTATATTATTACCCTCTAGATCCTGCCAGGTCTGAGCTGGGGGAGTAAGACCACTCCAGCCCCAGCCACAATGTCTCAGCTTCTTCATATTGCTTGCTACTTAGTGATGTTGGACTTTTTTAATAGCCCAGCACAGCTGTCTGCGACCCTTCTCCTAACGCGGGGACATTTTTTCCCCCTTTTTGAACTCACTGTTGAACTGGATCCTGGGACACGTGCTATAGATTTTCCTTCTTCCTGCCCATGTGCCTTAGCTCTACATTTATCGAACTTTGCATCATTCCTGAGAGGTGAGCTGTCCCCTAAAATTAATTAATTAATCAATCAATCAACTAAAGAAATTAGTTCCTGTGGGAGATTTCCTTCCATTGTGAATAGCGGGTGTGTGGGCGGAGGCCAAAGGCCACTCCCCCCCCAACCCCGCCACCACAGACCACACCAGGGCAAACTGTGTGACAGATGTTGGCAAACTATTTGACAAGGGTTTGTGCTAGGAGGATCTGTCCTTACAGAGGGCATTGGAGCTGGTGTCAGTACTGAAAAGATCCTGCGCCCCCGTCTCACTCAGATGAAATCAGTCTGAAGGGGCACATGGAGCAGCACCTCAGATGTTGAACTGAGTGAACAAGGAAGTACATTTTTATTTATTTATGATATTTATATACTTCCTTATAACAACAAGTTCTCAGGGAGGCTCATACAACCAACATGTTAAAGACAGCCGCAATAAGTGATTCTCCCCCACCCCACCAATAAATAAAACCCCTCAGAAAATAAAAATTACTCTAATAAAAATCTAAAATGCCTGAGAAAAGTGAAATGTCTAAAGCAACTTTTAATCAATATGGTTTCAATGGGAACTAAACTCTCAATTTTGCTTTCTCACGACTGAGAAAGTCCTCTCTCTTCTGACTACCCACTAACTTCATTTGGCAGGAGTATCTAGAGGAGGGCCTCCAATGATTACCTAAGAATCTAGGCAGATACGTAAGGGAGGAGATTTTCCTTTAGCTGGAAACAGAAAAGGTTTAGGCTATTAAAGGCCAACACCAACACTTTGAATTGGGTGAGGAAATAGACTAGAAGGCAGCAGAGCACTGATGTCACATGATTGTATCAATCGGTCCCAGTTAATAGCCTTGTAGCTTTATTTTTGACTAACTGAAGTTTCTGAACCATTTTTGAATGTAGCCCTACATACATTGCATTACAGAAATCCAACAGGGAAGTTTCCAGAGCAAGTAATAACTGTTGTCAAGCTATCTGTGTCCAGATAGGGTAGTAGCTGATATATGAGCATGAGCTGATAAAAGGCGTTCCTAGCCAATGAAGTCCCTTGTGTCTCCAGTGACAATAGTAGATCCAGGATATCCCCAAATGGCACTTTTGTTTCACTTTTGTTTTTGTTTTACTATTGAATCTGCTATAATGCAAAATGGTGACACATTCCTGTTCTTCAGCTCTTGTAGTTTCTGGATAGTTGCAGTTTCTGGATAGTTTTCAAAGGCAGTTCTATATAGGGTGCGTTACAGTAGTCCTGTGTCATAAAGCTATTTTGATTCATGGTTAGGATATAAGTTACTGCCATATTTGGAACCAGATGGTTGACTGTCTTGGGGCATTTTGCTTTCACTGTAATCTCTGGTCTGTATCAGTTGCTTCATCTGTTTGGATTGTTTCCAGTCAATCACCTCTATACTGGGAACAATTTTTGCCCTTTTCTTCTATTGGGGTACTATATAATTGGCATGGGGGAGAATAATTTAAAGAGGTCCGATACACCAGAGCTATGTAGAACATCCTGGATAAGAATGGGAAGCTAGAATAGATTCCAGTCTAGTTCTGCGATTAAAGGAAGTAGCAATTTATTTCATGATTATTTATGTAGTATTTTATGCATTGCAGTGTGATGGGCAATATATCCCGCTCCCTAGTCTTCAAGGCATAGCTGTTCTGAATATTCCAAGCTATGCTGGTGGAACTAATTTCTGGGGTGGAACCAAGGAGGACGATGTGAGTATTGTGTGTGTGTGTGTGTGTGTGTATATATATATATATATATATAACATTTCTGAAAGGATGAATCAATATCATAATTTCCAATATGTTTTTTAAAAAAATAAAAGGACATTCTATAGTATCAAAACCCTCTTTGGCATCAAGGAATACCATCAATGTTGTATGTAACTTGTGAGGATTTATAAATTTACTAATGTTATCCTTTACTTTTAGGTTGTATACAAAACCAGCTTAATCTTTTTTTTTAATGTGTTTGGGAAGCACAATGTTTAAACCAGCTCCCAAAAGGTTTGAATTCTAACACTTCACTGAGGAAATCAACATCACAAAGGGGGTTCAAAACTTTGAGCGGCCCCCACCGTGCACTGATTGGAATCGGGTCTCAGTAAATATGAGGCTGGGGAGGGTCAGGAAAGACCTTACAGTTTACCTGGCAACTGTCTTTACTTTCTTATGGAGGTTCTTTTGCCCCATTTGTATTCTGTCTAAAATGTCTAAGTAAGATTCTTCTATAAGTAGCGTTGTTGGTTATAGATGGTACTTTAACCTCCAGATGCATCTTGTATAACCCAAATATTTTGATGCAGAATATTTAAACAATCTGCTTCCAAAAATGTATAGGATATTGTGCTCCTGGTTTGCAACTACTTCAGATATGAATACAGTTGTTTTTGACAGTACAATCCTACCTTGGGTGCCAAATGCTTCACTTCTGCACTGTTGTTTAAGAGATGCTGATTTATATTCTGGAGTATAAAATGTAATATCTCAATTACATTAGTGCTGGCATGCAAGAGCATAACAGACATAATCCCAGCTCTAAGCGGCTTGTAGGTTTTCACCAAACGTGATGTTTCCTTTTCCCCTATCAGATATTTGGGGCACCATCATTCGATGATAAGATCTTGGAGGTTGTGGCAGTATTTGGCAGTATGCAGATGGCAGTTTCCCGTGTTATCAAGCTGCAGCACCATAGGATAGCTCAGGTATGTCTAATGTCCAGAAGCAAAGAAATGAATCAGTACAGTAGTTCATGAGGCTGCTAAAGTGCACATGAATCAACTGTTGAGTTTTTGTTTTAATTTGAAGTGTGTAACAAATCATCTTAAATGCCAAACTGCAACAGCTTTTTGCCCTTGTAATGTACTTGGACAGGAGCCATAACTGCTAACAACCACAAGTCTTAATGGGAATTGTCATGAACATATTCATCTGCATTGAAACCTGCTTACTCACTTTCAGTGCCGGTCAGTAAAGATCACCATACTTGGAGATGAAGGAGTCCCTGTGCAAGTGGATGGAGAGGCATGGATTCAGCCCCCAGGAATTATTAAAATTGTGCATAAAAACAGAGCACAGATGCTAACACGAGACAGGGTATGTTTCAGAAAGGAGCTTTTGTCTTTTGTCTTCTGTATCAATCTCTTTGTGAGGAATTTGATTTAGTTTCATAAACAAACACAACCTAAAATGCAAAAATATGTGATTAGTATATGAGTTTCTAAATTCCATGCTCTAGAGTATTCATACATACATATACATTCTTGTGAGTGAGAATGTTTGTGTGTGAGAATGTTTATGTGAGAGGGAAAGTATTATAATTTGATATGAAAATACTCCAGTATTCTTGAGGAGAGTGTTGCTTTTAGTCAGAAGTCTAAAAGCACCTTATTTAAGGTTACCAGGGATGATGTGACACCCACACCCACACACACCCACACACCACACATACAAATAGGATTCCTTTTGTTAGTCTTTTGTATTACTATCATTGTAACAAATAATTGAACAATTTGAATAGTTATTTAAAATACTGTATGGATTTATTTGTGCATATATGTGGCCATCTATGGAAGAATTCGGAGCAATGTCAAGTAACTTATTCAATTCCAAACAGGCCTTTGAAAGTACACTGAAGTCCTGGGAAGACAAGCAGAAATGTGATTCCTGCAAACCGGTCCTGAGATCCCCTTTGTACCCTCAACAGGCTGTGGAACTGACTACAGACGAAGAAACTTTACAAATCCAGTTGTGTTCTCAGGTTGCTGAAGAACTGATTACCAGGTACAGGGAAACAAATGGCTGCTAATCACTTTAGCATTATTACTGTTCTTGAAATAGCGTATGGCAGTGTGAGAAACATCAGTGCTTTGTGGTGTGTAAAGGGTTATCTTGCTGGTTGCATTGTTTTACTGTGAAACAATTTTTTTAATGCTCAAAAGTATCTTAATTTTTTGGTATTGGTACACCCCATCCTAAGTACTTACATGCTTAGAACAATGTTGTAAGGATGCTAATATATTCTGTTTACTACATTCCATTTCTGTTTTGTTTTGCTTTTGAATCTGTTATGATGACACATTCTTGTTCATTTAGCTCTTGTAGACTCATCTATCTTAAGAGTGCATTCATCTGTCTTCTCAGACATAAGTAGTACGCTCTAGATTAAATTGTTATGACGATTCAAGCTCACGGGGATTCTCGGATTGGCAATGTGAAAGAGATCAGACAGAAATTCAGCCTGTGTGCCACCACCTATCTCTCAACAGAGGAAGGAACTGCAAGGAGGCCACCCATACCAGCAAGAAAGCCTCTTGACACTCACAGGCCAAATCAGTTCAGATGGTCCTCCTTGATCACTGCAAAATCTTCCAGTTCAGGATTCAGCACTGGTCTAAGCAACTGGAAGTCTACTGCCGTTGCTTTACTGCTGGCTGTGGAGCATCTTGCTTCACTAGGCCTTAAATTTGACAAGATCTATGTCTGACCATTGTCTTTGCATCTAATGTAGTATAACTTAGATCTAAAATTCTTCTGAAGGCATCATGTCAGTGGTTTGGATATGCAAATTTTACTGTGACATTGCTCATTCTAGCTTACGGTATATAGTAGACTCTCAAGCCGTACACTCCATTTAGTGTATGTGGTGCTGTGGAGAAAGTAAGAGAAGGGGAACCACAGGTGTGTAATGCTCCAAGGCATGAAAGTGGCGACTAAATTCATGAGATTATGGTTAAGTTGAACATAAAAGAAAATACATATTGGAGGAGGAATGTTGGGAAAACATCTAAGAACACTATATGGCTGCGACCCTTCATTCTATGATTCTGTATAGCAAATAATGCAAATAAATAAATAAATGGCTGGTCTAGATGCAGCAAACCTGCATCATTATTTCTAGATTACATAGATTTCTACTCCTTTTTGTCAGTGTTTTCAGGCAGCTGTTTATCCGTAGGCAATGCATTTCTAATTCCCTTTCTCTCCCCTCAAACTATTTTTGCAGAATCTGTGAAGCTGCAAAAATACACAGCCTGTTGGAACAAGAGCTGGCTCATGCTGTAAATGCATGTTCTCATGCATTAAACAAAGCCAGTCCAAGATTTCCTGAGGTAAAGAAAAATTTGGTGCTGTATAATAGCGCATAAAATAAAGAAATAAAAATGCAACAGTTAACACCTGTACAGGGTGAGATGGTTTTCAAATGCATTGTGGTTTATAATCTTTATTATAATATAAAATGAAGAATTGCTATATTGGTTAAAAATACTCCTTATCTGCAACATATACCTGAAATTTAATTAGAGTTCAGGTACTAGAATAATATTTCTGACATTTAGCATTTTCTGGCATTGAGAATTAATTATTGAGGCTGTTGATACATAGCAAAACAGTAGGACTGTGACACGAAGTTTAGGAAGGGGCAATAATAATTTTCTTACAGTCTTTCCTCCTTCTCCGCACCCATATTACTGCAAGGTCTACAATGTTTTTGAGCCCATGACCACATTTGGCAATTTGAGAAACTGTCCTGGGTATCATCACAAAATGGCTGCAGTGGAAGGCATGGTTAGTTACAAAGGACAAGTAGCCTGTTCGAAAGACTGGGTGCAAGGCAGAGGTGAATTCTGAACCCCATCACACAAAACAACTCCTTTGAATCCACACTTTTCAATATTAAATGAAACCTATTTCAGAGAAGGCAAACTCTTTTTCTCACTCTCTCTGCCAGCCAACTCATTTTCCCCATCACTTTTTCTCTCACACCAAATCACCATCCATCTCCTCCCTCTCCCTCTCTCTCTCTCTCCCCCTCCCTCCTCACTGCAAGCACATGGAAAAACACACTCACCCTCTTTCAGAATCACTTCAAAATCTCCTCTCTCTCCCTCACACACACACACTCTCTCTCTGGATCAGCCCTAAACCCTTTCACTCTTCCTCTCCCACACACAAGCTGCCCCCTTCCATTCAGACATACAAACACACTCACCCCAGGTAGCTCCCACCTGGCCCTTGTTTGCTGCTGGCTTCCTTGACCCACTGCTGGCTTACAGCTGCCTTTCCTAGCCCCCTCGCCTTGCCCTTCCTAGCTCTTGGCCGCTCTCTTTAGCCCTCACATCCAGATTGCCAGACCAGCAGTAACAACGGTTCCTTTTTCTTTTCTCTCTCCTTGTTCTTGCTGGCTGGGCATGCTACAGGGTAAAATGTCGGCCTGCAGCAGCCCACCATCTTTATTTCCTAAGCATGTATCGGAGCCCTGCATGTGGCACAGAGGCATTCCTGGGAAATGAAGAGAGCAGTGGCTGAAGGCCTCCTCTTCACTTTGAAGCAATCCTCGCTTAAAATAATAATTAAAATTGGGAGGGGAAGTGGCACCTCAGTGGGTGGGTGCCAAGGAAGGTGTCTGGTGGCACCATGTTACCTATCCCCAGATGCAGTCCAGATGACAAAGTGCCCTAGGTGGACAGAAGATACATTGCTGAAGGCACCTACAGAGCAAGTAGGATCAGATGACTAAAGCAGTGCACTGTGCAAAACTCCCCTCTCTGACCTGAGGGAAATTTCCTTCCTGACCCCAAATATGGTGTTTAGTACGATTCTGAATGTGAGCCATTGAAATATATTTATTTACAGTATTGCTACACCGCCTTCCAACAAATATGTTCAAAAGAGGTGAAAAAACCTATTTAGATTCTGGTAGGGGAAGCCTCTTTGACTTCTTTAGATTCATTTGATTTTTCGTCTGTTGCAAAGCTGCTCACAATCAAATGTATGGCCCTTCTTTTTGACTGTCATGTCTCCCCCACCCCACAGAGCCTTACAAGAAACACTGCCCTCGAGGTCGCTGTCAACGTGAAGGCACTGCGTGATGAGACTGAATCCTTGCTAGTAGGAAGGGTCCCTTTGGTAAGATGGTGATGAAACAGAACTTTTTTTTACAGGTTTACTCAATACATTATAGTTACAGAAACCAACAGCCAATTCATAAGGCCTTTGGTTTAGACGAAAAGGCCAATGCACCATGCTGAAGAGGGGGAGACTGGAGAAATGGCAGTGGGAAGACTTACCTGTAGGCTGTGCCTGTCTTCAAGGAAAAACATTGAAGTTTGGAGGACTGGGCACTTCTGCAGCAGAACTGCAGGATATTATTTGTGTTCTGTTAGTCACATCCATAATTCATTTGAATGAGGGTAACAACTGTTCTTGACAACCCAAGTGGTTCATGGCTTTGTAACCTTGAAGCCTTGATGAATTTGGTCGAGTTCAGTCACCTTCACTTTACCTAATCTCTTAATGAAGGAAGTGCACTTCTCCTCTTAACTGGAGCCAATAAATAATTACAATAAATATGGTTCAGTCTTTCCTGGCCTAGGCGAGGAGCTGCATATTTTCCATCAGCCTCTTCTTGAGTGTGGAAAAGGAGCATATAAGACCCCCTCTACAAGAATTCGGTTTGATGCCTGATTCTCCGATTATGCGCATCTTCTCGGAAGCGCTTTATGGTAAATGACTGTACACAGGAGGTAATTGAGCGCACAACCGGTGGCCTTACCGGTTGTTTGAAATGCGCTTTAGAAGTAGTTAATGATCACTTGTTCACATAGTCAAAATGCGCTTTAACAGCCCACAGCAAAATAAAACTCGCTATTTAACACGCATTCGATAATGCGCATAATCAGGTAGATAACGCGCCTCAACTCCCGATTTGCGCTCTGCTCATGTAGAGGTAAAAATTTTAATGAGACTTGAAAGAGCTTTAAACCTCTCGTGTAGAGGCAGCCTAAGAGAGGCTAGGCTAAAATCTTTCCTTCTTAGCATTCCATGTGCTGGGATTTCTTTTCTTTCTTTTAAAAAAAGACATGGATTCCCTCTCCTGCATGGTGGAATTTAGAGGACTTTCCCATATGCTTCCCCCCCCCCCCCCCCCTTTGGAACCAGGAGGTGAGCTAGCTTGGGAAGGGAAGACAGTCTCTTCGCTACACCATGGATCACCTATCAGACTTTTAGAGAGTGCACTCCACAGAGCGAAGATATTCCCTGATAGAAGTAATTTATCCCATCTGTGTGCATCATTTTGAAACGTATCATGGCTTAGTGTTAATTTTATAAATGAGTAATATTCATATTTTCATCTGGTTTCAGCTTTAATACGTATGTAGCACATTTGTGAAATTGAGAAAGTTTTAAAATGCGTACACGTGTATGGATGCATGAACTCAATTGTAGTTGCAGGAATATGGATGTTCTTTTTTAAAAGAAAAAATATATTGATCTCTGTTTTTGAGTTTTATGGCAGCATTTGGCATGTCTATTTCCTTGTTAAAGATAATCATTAGATACTCTGTTTTGAAGGACAAAAGATTCGTAATGTCTTGTGGTTTGTTTCTGTAGCAGTTAGACTCCTCCCAGGAAGAGCTGCTCTCAACAGCTGTGCACAATTTGGAGACTGAATTACGAAAGCTTGCTGAAATTCCTTGGCTCTTTTATGTTCTGCAACTAAATGATGATGAGGTGGGTGAAATTCACTTGCTTTCATTTTATTAGATGACTAAATTAAATTATGCTGTCATCTTAAAACCCTTCTGAATATTATATTCATATTTACGAATGCAGCTATTTTTGCAGCGTAGGCCTATCCAGATGAATCCAGGCCTTCCGGCAGGCCTATCCAAATGAATTTTAAGATGTTTTTAATGATGTATTTTTTCTTGTTTTTAAAAACATTTTTTTAACTGTTTGTGATTCTTGTGATATATTTTGTTGTTGTTCCCCACCTCGATCCGGAGGGAGAGGCGGGTTATAAATAAATACTATTATTATTATTGCAAACTGTTGCTTAAACCTAAAATAAACTAGCCCCGTGCCGTTACTCAAGACAAACTATGTCATTATTTAAAACCGCCTGGAAAAAATGTTATTTCCTCTTTCCGGTTTTCTCTTTTTCAGTACATTCAGTACCTTAAGTACATTTTCAAGACCAATTCAGTGTGTGCGTGCAAAGCTGATCACATCTTTCTGCCCAAGGCACTCAGAGCCAACTCTGTACTTCCTTGCAAAGCAGGGTGGGGTGGGGTGGGGGTTTGGCAGGGGAGGGGTTGCAGTGCAGTTGTTTTATATGCCTGAGGGCTTCCCATTTGGGCTGTGGTGAGTTCAGGTGATTTTTAACTTGCCTTTTGAGTTGTACCAATATTCTCCTCTTTCCATTTTTGGAATAAAAGTAATGTTTTTCAAGGGGCCAAAATGTCATCCCTGCCCCAAAACTTTATATAGCTTTAGAGCTAAGAAATATATGTATTTATAAAATGCCCCTGAAGAAGAAAAGTCATTTTCTCAAATGTATCAAGTTCTAAAAAAAGGGAACTTTTAAAGAGTGTATTTCTCCCTTGTTTTTGTACTGCATAACATACATTTCCCCTTTGCTTCTCTTCATTTTAAATGGGCCTATGCATTTCCCCCCATTTTCGATAAAGTAGAAGGGACGATACTTCTTGCTGCTGCTGATTATGTCTGTGAAAAGTCCCCCCCCCTTTCAGCTCAGGCCTCTTTAAATTACTTTCATATTTTGTCATATTGTTCTATGTCATATCATATAACATTGATAATGTTTTATGTCTCATCATATAACATTTACCTAAAATGTCTGTCTTTGCAGGAGTTTTCCTAAATTGTTTATATTTGTGAAAGCTGCTGTATCTCATTAACTTAGCCAAGTTCTGCTTTCCCATACTCTCCAGTTATTCAATATTAGGTGGTTCTTTGCCAAATCCATGCTGTGTTTCACTCCAAGGGACATTCTAGAGTCAAGTCCCTTATTTTTAAAGTGTAAAGTGTATGACACACACCCAAATTACTACGACTAATTACTAGATGTTGATAGGAAGGGAGTCTGAACAACTGAGGTAAATAATAGTGACAAGAGTTGATGTTCTAGACTGTAGAACTCTACGTTTAATAGTTAGCAGATAACATGAGTTTGGTTTATGTTTTTTGCTTTTGATTGCGCTTTAAGTTACGCAGGATGTAGTTTAGTAGAATAGGTTATAATGCAATTGGTTGTCCAGCAAGAATGATTTTGGGAGACAAAGGGTCCACACTCTGCATCAGTTCAGACAACACGTTAGACTATTTAAGCAACCATTGCTTATTTATTTATTTTTATTATTTATTTATTTATTTCTTGCATTTCTATACCGCCCAATAGCCAAAGCTCTCTGGGCAGTTCACAAAAATTAAAACCATTAAGTACAATTCAAAGTATCAAATAAACACAATATAAAAGTACAATATAAAAGCACAACCAGGATAAAACCGAGCAGCAATGCAGAGATTTATAGAGATTTAAAATACAGATTTAAAACAGCAAAGTTAAAAGACTAAGAAGATAAGCTGGTGAAATACTGGCGTCAAACAAAGTATAACTTAAGTGCCAGGCGAACCTTCCTAGGGAGCTCATTCCACAACTAGGGTGCCACAGCAGAGAAGGCCCTCCTTCTGTTAGCCACTTGCCTCACTTCCTTTGGCAGGGGCTCACGGAGAAGGACCCCTGAAGATGATCTTAGGGTCTGGGCAGGTACATATGGGAGGAGGCGTTCCTTTGGATAAACTGGCCCCACTGTCAGCCCCAAGCCATGTGATCCCCTGAAAGGGATAACGTCGCTCGGCGCTGATGCGTCCTTTGCTGGTGGATCGATCTCATGCCCTGACACTCAAAGAGAACATTCCACAACTTCTTGCTTCTGCGATGGCTGTGGCGGATGTGGCGACTGCCACAGAAGCAAGAAGCTGTGGAACGCTCTCCTCGCATATCAGGGCAGAAGATCGATCCGCTGGCAAAGGACGCATCAGCACTGAACAATGTCCCTGTTGCCTGTCCCAGCGCAGCCGCTGTAATGAGAACCACCGGGCGCATCGCCTCCAATTATACAACAGGTGATGCACCTGCCAGAGCGATGGCACATTGATTTCACCTCCTCTCAGGAGGTGGGATTCCTCTGCTGCTGCTCCTTTCTCTGGCAACAACTACTGCAAAAGACGCGCCGTCACTGGAGAAAAAAGCGATGGCAGAGGCATCACTTCTTCTGGCAGGAGCTGGAATCAATCGCCGCCTCCGCCGTCATTCAGGCAACAGCTGTGGTGTGTCTCCGCATACTGCGTCTCTCCTCCCCCTGGAATGGCGGCGCACCAATAAGGTAAGCAGCAACCAGCGCTGCTGTTCTGTGGGGAGGGTGGAGAGTGGGGTGGAGAGACGACTACTCAATGGAGTGTGAATACTCTAGTCCATGGTGCACTACTTTATTTATTTATTTATTATTTATTTTATTCCATTTATATACCGCCCCATAGCCGAAGCTCTCTGAGCGGTTTACAAAAATTTAAAACACTGAACAATTAAAACACCAATATACAAAATTTAAAAGCATAGAGCATAAAAACAAATTAAAATTACAATATCCTTCTGGGTCAAAGCACAACAACAACAACACAAAAAACACAAAAACCCTCATCATATGCTGTTAAATGTGTTGCCGAAATGCAGCATGCAAAAGTCATCCGTGGAGTGGACTATTCACACTCCGTGGACTACAGTGTCGTCCGAATGCACCCACTAACTGCTTAACATCAGTGTGAGTGTTTTTCTCAAATAGATGGGGTGAGCACTTTGATATTGACCATATTGTCCTCGATCATCCAGGGAGGAGATGCAGTTAGATCGCAATTACAATATATTATTAATGCATCTCTCAGGGAGGGGAGTTTCCCATCATGTTTAAAAGAAGCAGTGGTACGACCGCTTCTAAAGAAGCCCTCCCTGGATCCCCTGGACTTTAATAACTACAGACCGGTATCAAACCTTCCATTCTTGGGCAAGGTGATCGAGAGGGTGGTTGGCTTTCAACTCCAAGTAGTCTTGGATGACACTGATTTTCTAGACCCATTTCAAACTGGCTTCAGGGCGGGATACGGAGTTGAGACTGCTATGGTCGCCTTAGTGGATGATCTACGCCTTAGTATTGACAGGGGGAGTGTGTCCCTGTTGGTACTTATGGAACTCTCAGCAGCATTCGATACCATCGACCATGGTATCCTTCTGGAACGCCTGAGGGGATTGGGAATTGGGGGCACTGTGCTTCAGTGGTTCCGGTCCTACCTCTCGGGCAGGTTCCAGATGGTGATGCTTGGGGATAGCTGCTCTGCAAAGAAGGAGCTGCTATGTGGCGTACCGCAAGGTGCCATCCTTTCCCCAATGCTGTTTAACATTTATATGAAACTGTTGGGAGAGATCATCCAGAGGCATGGGGCAGGGTGCTATCAGTATGCTGATGATACCCAAATATATTTCTCTATGCCTTTGATAACAGCGCCAGCTAAGGATAGTGTGTCTCCTCTGAATGAATGCTTGGAGGCGGTAATGGGCTGGATGAGGAAAAACAAACTGAAGCTGAATCCAGACAAGACGGAGGTGCTTGCTGTCAAAGGCCCCAACCTGGGTTTGGAGGTGTGTCAACCGGTTCTGGGTGGGGTTACACTCCCCCTGAAAGACTGTGTTCACAGCTTAGGGGTGCTCCTGGATCCGTCGCTCCAAATGACAGCCCAGATAGATGCGACAGCCAGGAGTGCCTACTATCAGCTTCGGCTGATACGCCAGCTGCGCCCCTTCCTAGAGTTGGAAGACCTAAAGATGGTAGTGCACGCGCTGGTAACTTCAAAGCTCGACTTCTGCAATGCGCTGTACATAGGGCTACCTCTGTGCCTAGTCCAGAAACTTCAACTTGTTCAAAATATGGCAGCCAGGTTGGTCACCGGTACATCTAGGGGTGATCACATCACACCAGTTTTAAAATCGCTTCATTGGCTGCCAATCAGTTTCCGGGCGAAGTATAAAGTGTTGGTTATTACCTTTAAAGCCCTACATGGTTTGGGTCCAGGTTACCTGCGGGATCGCCTTCTCCCATACAATCCGCCCCGCACGCTCAGGTCCTCTGGGAAGAACTTACTGCAGTCGGCCAAGACTAGGCTGACAACCGTTACCCAGAGGACCTTCTCTTCTGCCGCTCCCAGACTGTGGAATGACCTGCCGGAGGAGACTCATCAACTTAACAGTCTTTTAGAATTTAAGAAAGCTATAAAGACTGTTCTCTTCCGGCAGGCATATCCAGTGGAATTTTAGAATTTTTTAAGGATGTTTTTAGGATGTTTTAGGATTTTTTATGCAGTTTTAATAATATGTGTCATGTTTTAATCAGTTTTATGTATTTTAACATGTTGTTGTTCCCCGCCTCGATCCAGACGGAGAGGCGGGTAAGAAATAAATTATTATTATTATTATTATTATTATTATTATTATTATTATTATTATTATTGTTTAGGGTAGCCTCCCACAACCTGGTGCCCACCAGAAGTGTTGAAGCACAACTCCCACCATCTCCATCTTTCCATTCATCCTATTTTGTTCTGGAAATTATCCATCTTTCAGATTTTTAAAAGTTTGCTCTGCAAGATAGTTTCTCTACTGGTGGTTTTTATCTTGTATTTAGATTTCAACGCTTTCCCCCCCTCTTTTCTTTCATTTATCAGTTCTTTTTTTTATTGTAAACCACCCTGAGAATTGTTGTTAGTAGTGGCAAATTACTATATATATTTTTAGTTTTCCCATCTCTTTTATTTTTAGGACTCTCCTTTGGAATATACTAAAAGAAACAACAGAAGCACAGTATTTTGCATAGTGCCAAAGTTTAAAAAGGAAAAGGTTCAAAAACAGAAGACTAGTTCTCAGCCTGGTATGCTTTTTTAAAAATATATATATATATACTGCTTTGGGGGGTGGGGGGGTGGGGAGACATGGCTTCAAATATTTAATGAAATTCTTAGATTGTGAACTATGGATATCCTGCTAAGCCTTGAATTGAAGGGAGCCTTGCCACAGCGTGTCCTGGACTAAGTGACTTGCAGATGCATTCGAATACATAGAGGAGTTCTGTGTTGTTTTACCTTTGAGATAAAGTGAAGTATCTTTCACTGATTTGTCTGTAGCTGGATGAGCTCCCCTTCAAGCCTATTCATACATCGTTGGCTTTTAAACTGTAACCCAGGGAACTGTGGGATTCTTTGGAAACTTCTCTGATGTTGCTAAATAAGAAGGTCTGGGCTCCCCCCCCTCCATGATTCATTTTCCTTTGTCACTACTGATCTTCCTTTGTCATGTGCAGCTGCAGGCAAGTGTTGGGTTTGCTCTAGAGTGTACACTCACCATATGTGATGTAACAATAACATCCACAAGTGCCCTATATGAATATGAACATACACTCTAGAGGCCCCAGAGTTCTCTGTAGTGCTCAGGGATTCTTTGGCAGGCAAATCAACATGGAAAGCATTGCTTGAAAGTAAAAAGTTAGAAAGCCACTGTCTCAGATAATTATATTACTTGCATAAACTGGGTTAAAAACACACACATTTTAATTAGAAGAGTCTTGTTCAATAGAAATCAGAATTTCACTGTCCTCTTTCCCCATTGTTATAGGTTGTGTACATGGTACCTCACCACTATTTATTATGGTGATCTCACACCATTGTCATTTAGCAAGCAACACGTTTCAGAATATTAAAAAGAAAACTGGACACAGAATTGGTAGTAAATTTGAAAAGCTTTTGACGGTATGGACTAATTGGTTGTTGCTAATATTTGTAGATATCCTGTGCCATCTCTACCATCTGAAGTGAAATGGTACCGGATAAAATAGATGAAAACTGAGACAATGGCTCAGTTAAGACAACACGTTTCCCAACAGTGGTTTGAGAATTCCACAGTGGAGTTTTTACATCACCATTGAGAAATGTGTTGTCTAGCAGAAAAACTCCACGCAACAGTGGAGGGTTTTTTTAGAAAACACTCCATACAGAATATCCACACTGTGCAGATGAGAGTTCCTACACAACCATTGTGTTTCGTCTTGTGTGGTGGGCTCCGTGGAGTTTTCTGTTGCGTTGAGTTGACTTTTCCCACTGGCTACAGAGTTCCCTGGCAAGAGTGGCGAAAGGAAGGAGTGCCACTCTAGGAGTGCCGCTGGGATTGTTTTTTTGCAGCAATGGCTGATGGGATACCATTGGGTAGACCAGGGGAGGAGAGAGGGCGGAGGAACTGTCAATCAAACGTTGCATTGACTTTTACTCAACTCCATGGTAGCCTACAGTCACACAACTGTGAACATGTGTGAGGAGTGCCTCTTAAAAACTCAACTGTTGAGTTGAGTTTTCACACTGCATTGACTAACATGTTGTCTGAACTGAGCCACTAGCTTATATACTCCTATTTCCATATTAAGCTACTTTTTCAGTTTAATGTTGGCAACTAACCTTAGAGAACAATGTTGACAGGACTTTTTAAATGTGCTATTCACCTGGTATGGTTGGTTATTGGAGTATTTGCTGAATACAGTGCTGCAGTTGTTTGTTTAACGAGTACTAATTCCCCCAACATTGTAACCATGAAACAACATCTGTGGATTGCAAAACATGCATAGACCTTGCAGTACTGATCCTAAATTTGTTGGAGTGAATTAGTTGATATTTAGAGGCTTGATAGTTTTGATGCTGAAGCTGAAAGCATGGCTGCATTGCAGAATGCCCTTTCCTGTTTTGAGACACATCTCAGGTTTTCTTTACCTGTAACCTGCATGAAAAAAGAAGCTGCCCATTTCCCCCAAAAGATGTTTGACTTTTGCTATCACTGCAGTGTTCTACTCTTGTCTTCCACTCTCTGTGGCCTAACCTTTGCTTTTAATGCTGTTGAGCATGTAGAAATTAAGGGGGTTTTGCTCTTAACTTTGGTAGTTCAAAAATGGGGCACAGATGAAGTTGCTGCTTGGCTGGATCTTCTCAGTTTGGGAGAGTACAAAGAAATCTTCGTCAGCCATGACATCCGAGGCTCTGAGCTTTTGCATCTGGAAAGGCGAGATCTTAAGGTATTTTCTTTGTGCTACTTTTCTGCTTATGAGAATTTTTCTTTCATATAAATTAATTGAAACCTTTCTTCTGTCCCTATTCCAGTTATGTGCTTGTAGCTTGGCTTTTAGTGTGCAGACTTGCAAAACATGAACACCGAAACTAATATGCTATCAGTCAGGCTATACTTTCATCTGGTAATATCAGGAATATTGAAGATTTGCTTCTTTAAGAATGTATACAGAATGATAGTAGAATCAGACTTGTGGAAATCATTATATGTGTTAGCCACATTAACTTACATGAAAATTACTACGTTAATTCCAAAGACATTTTCGTCATAAATGTTTGTGTAGAAGATAATTTGTAATTCATTAACCTGATTGTTACCAAGATATGTATGATGCATGTTTTAAACATTTATTATTGTTCCTAAATATTCCCGGGCACTTGTGAATCTTCTATTTGAGGAGATAGAAATTCATCTGCATGCTTTCCAGCAAGCTCTGCCTACTCAGCCAGAATGTAATTGTTGCAGGAGGCAAGCCCTTTGGGATGGGAGGGGGGAGGCAGAGTCGCAGCGGTCTATCGTGATTCAATCCCCCTGTACAGGTGCCCCGTCCCGCAGTCTTCCAGTTTCGAGTGTGCATATCTGAAGTGGGGTTTGGGACAGAATAGGATCCTGTTGGTGTACTGCCTGCCCGGCTACTCCCTTGCTAGTACACAGTTGGTGTGCTGCCTGCCCTGCTAGTCTCCCTTCTGAGCTAGCCGAGGAGATCTTGGGTTGGTCCTGGAGTCTCCGTGGCTTGTTGTGCTGGATGATTTGAACATACATGCTGAGGCCACCTTGTCACAAGTGGCTCAGAATTTCATGGCCTCCATGACAATTTTGGGTCTGTCCCAATTACATCTGGCTCTACTCATTGATCTGGTTTTGGATCTCTGGGGGTGGGATGATCATGATCTGGGGGTAGAAGAACTTTCCATAGTTCCATTGTCACGAACAGATAACTACCGGATAAGGTTTGGACTTGCTGGATCTCAAAGCCTTTGTCAGGTTGGGGTGTGTGTAATTAAGATGGTCTGCCCCAGAAGAGACTGATGGATCAGGATGGGTTTCTGATGGCTCTTGGGGATTTTTTTGTCACCTTGGCAAATGATTCTAGTTGACCTCTGAATGGAGAAATGATACGAGCACTCCTGAGCATCCTCTCCCATGGAATGGAGCCTGGTTTTCCAGGGCACTGCAGGCTATGAGACAAGTGGAATGTTGACTAGAGCACTTTTTACAGAAAACGCGGAATGCATCCAATCAAACATGGGCTAGATAGAGCTAATTTGAAAGCTTATTCTGTGGCAGGCAGGGCAGTGAAGAAATCCTTCTTCATCACCATTGTGTCTGCTCAGAGCCACAGAGTGTTTGAGGTGATCAAGGCCTGTTACACTCTTGCTCATATGAAAAGGTGTACTACTCAATAGCCCTCTGTGACCAATTGGTACGACACTTTGAAGATAAAATTGATTGCATCCATGCCGACTTGGATGGCATAGTTGATACAGATCCAGTTGACGTAACTTTGACTTCTCCTTGTCCAGGTATAACAGATACTTTTCAGATTGTATGGCCTGAGAATGTGGGCAGAATCCTTGGAGAAGTGAGTCCTATCATTTGTGTGCTAGACCTTTGCCCTTCCTGGTTTATAAAAGCAGCTGGGGGTAAGGGGGACTGTTTGAGTGGGATAGGATAGTGATGTACACCTCTTTACAGCAAGCTGTGATTTGGTCTCTTAAAAGAGGTGGTCGTAACACCTTTTTATTTATTTTTTAAAACCTTCCTGGACCTTATTGTATTGGATCATTTCTGGCCTATTTCTAATGTTCCGTTATTGGGCAAGGTACTGGAGCGTGTGGTGAATTCTCAGCTTCAGGAATTCTGGATGAGTCTGATTATCTAGATCCACTTCACTCTGGTTTCAGTCCTGGTTATGGGACAGAGACTGATTTGGTTGCCATGGTGGATGATCTACGCCTGTAGCTGGACATTGTGACTGTGTCCCTCTTAGTTCTGCTGGACCCTTTGGTGGCTTTTGATACCATCAGCCATATCATTCTTCTGGGGCATCTTTCTTTGGGGATACTGGCAGACACTGTAATACAGTGGCCCTGAGTTTTTTAGGATAAGCTGAACTGCATCCACTGATTAAAGTTTCAGGAGTTGCATTTTCTAAGTAGCTGTTTGGAATTGTTAATGCTCTTTAGGCTACAAATGTTAGAGGGGAATTTTGTTAGACCTAATGCTTTTTTAAATGATCTGTTAAAGTAAACTATGTTCATATTTTAATAAGCTATGTCTGAAGCCTGCTATGCTTGTGTATCGCTGGCTAGCTGTATGAGGAATTGTGCGTGCAAACTAATGTTTCACATATTTTTTTCCTGATGTAGTTTACAGGGCTGTGAATAAGCTGCTGTTTCAAAAGGAAAAAAAAACCATTAGCAGCAGTAATCAGCTGCTTTCAGGTTAGAAGGAGGACTGCATGTGTGCACAGTTGGATCAGGGCCTTGGGTTTTATTTCTGAAAAACTCAAAGTAGATAACCTTAAAAACCATTAATAAGAATGCCTTTGAAACATAAACTATTCTAAATCCTCAGCCACAAAATACTTGCTTGAATTAAAATGCTTTTGGGTAATTTCCTGGACTTTGTTGGACTTCCAGAGGGAAGGAATTTGAAAGCTGGTGAGCAATCAGGGATAACCTCTTGCTATGGTCATGGTGTCCAAAGAGCACCACTGTTGGGTGATCAGTACTTGCCCTGGGGCAGGGCTGGTATCTAAAGAATGCAAAGGCCAGCCTGTGTAGGTATTTATGCAGCAAAGCTATAGCACTTGGGGTTTCACCTGGAATGCTAATAGGCACTGCAACTTTGATACCCTACTCTCCCACTGATCACCTTTGTCAGGAAACAGGTGATGGTTGCAGAACAAATTGGCATGTATATCATATTCATAAGTACTTTGTGTACCTACCAGGTAAACATTTCTATTAGGATATCTGGAAGTACCTTGCACTAAATTCTGCAACATGTCTGCCAGAACACACTGCATATCTTTTTTTCTTTTCTTTTTTCCCTTCTGCTTCAAACCAGAAGGGTGGTTCAAACCTAGAGGGATTACAGAATAAAAGCAGACATTAATATTGCAAGGAAAGAACAGTTGCAAATCCATCTTCCCTCTTGTGAGAACCCGATAAAGGGTGGGGGGTTTGCAGAAGGATCACCCAGATTGAAGCATCATCTTGGTGGGCTGAACAGCGCTACCCTATTTGGACAGGGGCATTTCTAAAAGGCCAAAAGCCCCAGTCTGTCAAGCGGTCTGGAAGAGGCCTATGTCTACCTTTTTAAGCTGATGCAAAGGCGAGGAACCTTTGCTAGGAACATCTCATCTGCAATGCCCAAAACTCCTCCCTGTTTGGATCCATCATCGTCTGAGACTCTGGGTGCACTCTGCACACAGTCCCTCCTAATTGGAACTCTGGATAACTAAGGACTTGCCATGAAAAGTACTGTGAGTCTTTTCATAGACTTGAACTCTCATTTGCTGTGGATTGTGCACTTATGTTTGTCATCAGCTTAGTGTAACGGCAGACTGGGTTTGTTAGCCAAATTAAGCTTAATGCATTGCTCCTAGCATTCACACACACCCTTGGAATCATGACACTCGCAATACTAATTCATTAAACAAAAAACCTACGGTTTACAAAAACAATGTTAAGGCTCTACAGATTCCAACCAAGCACCAAAAAGCAGGGAAATTGGGAGATAAGTCTCACAAGCCTTAACGCCACATCCTCCCTAAGGAGGCAGAAAGTGCAAGTGAAATTCTCATTCTCCCAAAGCAGATAAACCATGAGGACAGGGTGGAGAATATGATATGCAGAGGTGACTGTGGGGTTGTGGAAAACTGATCACGAACAACTTAGGGCCACCTACTTCTCCTTTTTTGTTTAGAGCAGCCCTTCCCCAACCTGGTGCCCTCCAAAGGTGTTGGAGTACAACTCCCATCATTGCAAGCACCATGGTACTTCTTAAGTAAGGCTTTAGCCATGCCAAGTTGAAAGCAGATTGGTTCATGCCTTGAATTTTGGAAAAAAATTGAAGTCAAACTTTTAAAAAAAATATCCTAAAAATCAAGGCACGAACCGATCTGCTTCCAACTTGGCATGGCTCAATTCTAGGGTGACCACTAGGGTGTGGCCTAGTGGCTGAAGTGTTGGACTGGGAGCTGGGAGATCTGGGTTCTACTCCCCACTTAGCCATGGAAACCTATTGGGTGACTTTGGGCCAGTTGCAGACTCTCAGCCCAACCCATCTCACAGGGTTGCTGTTGTGAGGATAAAATGGAGAGGAGGAGGATTATGTATGCCGCCTTGGGTTTCTTGGTGGAAAAAAGGTGGGATATAAATGCAATAATAAATAATAAAAAAACCTGTCAGGATTTCCCCAGATTTCTCCTAGTTTTTGTTCTATCCTCGGTGTCAGGGGGGATTTTATGCAATAGTCTATAATGACCTGGAATTACACACTTTCCCTTTTAAGGCCACCATTAGCATGGCAGGGGGGAATGACATGCTTTCTGGAGGTGTGTCATTCTCTCCCACTGCTCCAATCAAGGCCTTAAAAGGGGAAAACGTGTCATTCCCAGGCATTATAGAAAAGGGCCTGATTGGAGCAGTGAGGTGGGGTGAGAATGCCATGCTTTCCCCTCCTCCGCTCCAATTGGGGACTTTAAGGTGGCCCCAGAAAGCCATTTTTCTGCCCCCCACTAGGTGTCCTCTTTTTTAGTTTCCCAGATATGGTCATCCTACTCAGTTCTTGCACAGGCTGCATTTCCATCCCTAGATATTTACTCAAAAGTAAGACCCATTGAATTTCCTTGGTTCTTGAAAAGCAACACACTTACTTTTAGATTTGCCAGTCTCAGCATTCTATGTGTGCTATGAATGCCTGCTCTGTCTGTCCCTATAGTTTCCTGCAAGGTCCAGCCAGGGGAAGCCAGTAAATTAAATCCAGGGGTGGAGGGTGGGATTCCCTCAAGTTCATCTGACAGCAGGTGCTATAGAACATGGACCTTCCAGGAGTGTTGGGGCTAGATTTCTGGCAGACCCAGCCAGGCAACTTTATGACCTGTTAGTCCCTCCATTTGGTAGCCGGCAGAGCACCTGCCTCATAAGGCAAATGGCCACATGAGAATTGTTATTATGGCCTGCTACTTTGTTTGTCTTTAGTAGTCTGTGGTCCAGATCTCTTCAGAAGGGGGAATAGTGTTTTGTGGTTGGAGTCAGTCTAAATTATCTCCAGGGGTCCCTTACTCAGTGCCTCTGATAGCAAAGAGATTGAGGATTTTCCCCAACTCTGTTACTCTTGAAGTTACTAGGCCTGTTGAAAATAGATTTTATAACATAAGCACGAAAACAGTGAATACCCCTTTTAACTTGTTAAGCCAATGAAAACATGCCACACAAGAAGTCTTAAGATATGAATGGTTTATAAAGAAAAGTAAATGCAAAAGAACATTAGATGCAGAAGTGAAATCTGAAACATTACTATTAGTAGTAGTATCCTGCCTTTTGCCCAATGCTGGTCCTCAGGGCAGCCTTATAAAACTAAAACATATACAGCTAAAACTTATAAATAGGAATATACTAGGCTGACCATATGAAAAGGAGGACAGGGCTCATGTAACTTTTAACAGTTGTAGAGAAAAGGGGATTTGTATGCAATTAGTTCCTGGAGAAATTCCCTCTTCATCACAACAGTTAAAGTTGCAGGGGCCCTGCCTTCTTTTGGATATGGTCACTCTAGTATAGTGCCTGCAACTTTAACTGGATTAATTAATAAGGCTTTAGAAATAATGCAAATTGTGAGCATAAAACTCGCAACCCAGAAGTAATTTTACAAAAGCAGGGAGACAGGTTTGTATTCCTTTTCTACCTTACACTGCTCTCCTTCCCTCAATGTTTCACCAATCTTCTTGAAATTTTCAGGTAATGTAAAACAAACATTTCTTTCTGGCACCTGTAAATTTCAGAAAGGTTGGTGAAACATTTTCGATTTTATGGCTGTTAGAATGACCCCCCCCCCCCATTATCACTTTAACATGGCAGGATGTGTTTTTTACTGATGGCCCTTAACAATGGAGGCACGGCTGTGCCTCCATTAATACAGGTGTGAGGGAGCATTTGCAGGAGATAATCAGGAGGAATGCTGAATGAAGTCCTTCACGTGCCAGTTCTCTCCGGCAAATGCACCCTCAGATGTTTCGCTCGCTTGCTTGCTTGCTTGTTTTAGTGTCAGACTCCATGACTGAAAGAAACTGGTCTGTGAGAGTAAATAATCTGAAGGGGGGATTTTCCGGGCAAAGGATGAAGCAGCCCCATTTTTACTTGTCAGTCCTCTTCTGCAGAGGCCCCCGTCTCATTTGTCTGGACTGGTAGACACATGATTGGGGAACACACATATGGCAAGTTCACAACAGCTAGTAAATATTTTCATACATGGAAATAATCCATGTATGAATAACACCAAAAATAGTGTAGGCTGGGGTGGGCAACTTTTGGCCCCACAGATGTTTTGGCCTACAACTCCCATAGCTATGCTAGCTAGGGCTGATGACAGTTGTAGGCCAATACATCCTGAGTGCCACAAGTTGCCCGTTGATGATGTAGGCAGTACATGGTGGATGATGGAGGACAACCACACTTGTGCACCTTTTTGTATTTCCTTTGCCTTCAACATGGCTTCTGAGGGAGGAGAATGAAGAGTAGGAAAACAGTTGAAGGGTAGAGTTGTAGAGCAATGTTTTAATTTTCCAGGCTCCCGCCTTGTAAAAGTCTTTCCAAAGGCACCGAATCCAGGGCAGTCTTTTCTTCTTCCTGATCATGTCATGTAATTCATTGTCACGAGGCGCCAATATTATCAATAGACTACTGTTTTTGTGCTATTGCTGAAACAGGATTCACCTACATGTATTGCCAGAAATATGAAATTTAGTAGAGAATCCCCTTTTAACCTACCCACCCTCGATCCTTCAATACCAAATAGTTGAGCTAAGCATCTGGCTCTCTACAGCCATTGTTTTTCATCTTGTTGGAAACTGGTCAATGGCTGCACTGATCAAAAGTGAACATCAGGGAGCAACACAGCACTGTCGAGAAGCCGGAGTTAACATACGATAAATAAGGGGGCATGATTCAAATAATAGAAACTGAATGGAATGTATTTTCTTTGATCACAGATTTAGGACAGGGAAGATAGGCAGGAACTATAAGGGTGGAAACTTTATTTAATTAATCTTTAAATAGTTAATCTTCAATTAAAGCTATCTGGGAAAGGAAAATTCGATCCTGGCCTTAGATCCTGGCTATATATCAATGAGGAAAATTCCACTTGTCACACCATAATAAGATTAAAATGCCTCAGATTTAGTCTTATGGAAACTTATACAGCTACCACGATAATGGTGGCCCATTGGGGTAGAAACAAATAGATATAGGAGAACAAGAAAATGAATAGAGCAGGAGCAGCTATAAATTACCCTACTTCAGAGGAAGGTGAGCTCAAAGAACTTCACTACCTGGTTTGTTGGTAAAAATTAGAAACATGTTGCAGACATAAACTTCCCTCAGTTTTCTCAGCTTTAGTTCCAAGATGAATAATATTGGGACAATAACCTCAGGCCTCTCTGGCCTTGATGATAATGGGCTGCATTGCATTGTCCACGGACATCCAAAAAAGAAACCTCCTCTCTTACAAAGCTTTCTCATGATGCCTTATTCTCAACCTTACTTAACTGTTTATTTATAAAGTTTATGGATGTTCCCAACCCAGCCAGAGAAATATGGCAATCTGGGACTGGTGGCAGTAATACTGCCTGGTTTAATTGTTTATTAGTATCAGAGAGTCTCCGAATTCATAGTAAGAGGGTTCTAGTATTGTGAGATAGGCTGAAAAATGCCTCTTTATCCACTTTCTACACACCGTACATAATTTGGTGCACCTCTGTCATGTCTCCCCTTACTCTTGTTTTTTTAAGCTAAACAGTCCCAAATGTTGTAACCTTTCCTCATAGGGGAAATTGCTCCAGCCCCTTGACCATTTTAGTTGCCTTTCCCCACACTTTTTCCAGGTCTACAATACCGTTTTTTTTAGGTGAGGTGACCAGAACAGTTTTTCAAGTGTGGTCACAACATAGATTTGTATAAGGGCTGTATGATATTGGCAGTTTTATTTTTGATTACTTTCCTTATGCCCAACATGGAATTTGCTTTTTTCACAGCACTCACACACTGGATCCAGATCAATCCCAAGCAGGGTGTCAAAATGACCAGGGGGGCGGAACAACTTCTCTATAAGGAATGGCTTCAATGTTTGGACTATTTAATTTAGAAGAAAGGCAAATAAGGGTGGCGGTTTATAAAATTATATGGAGTAGAGAAGGTGTAGCAAGCCAAAGAGAGGTTTAACATTTTTCCCTTAATGAGAAAAGCCTCAAGTCATCTAGTGAAGTTGAATAGTGGTAGATTCAGGACAGATGAAAGGGGAGAGGAGTTATTTTGCACTTCAAAAAACATACACCAGAGATTAGGGATAGTGCCCTCCATACTGCCACCTAAACACCCTCTTTTTATCTTTTGTTTGAGTTTTTGAGAAAATGAAACTTTATGTATGGCTAGCATACATAAGCCACTGGACCTAAGCATTTGACATTTGGCATGTTCATTCACCTCCATATGGGCTGCCACATCCTCAAATTTCATGCACTTGTGTGGAAGCACAAAAAAACTACAGCTCTTTGCATTGACAGATTTATTTATTTTTTAAAAAGCAGATTTTACCTGTGGCTAGCATAAACACCACTGGACCTTACTGTCTGAAATTTGGCAGGTTCAATCACCTCTATATGGGCTTACCAGATCTCCAATTTTTTTGTATTTATTATAAAAACTAAAAAAAGTATGGCTGTTTCTTTTTTCCAGAGCAAGTCAATGGGAAAATGTAAAATCTGAATAATTTGAAATTCCGTATCTTGCTTCGGATCTGGAATCCGAAGTGGATTGGATCAGCTCTGAATCAATCCAAAGCAGATTGGGGCCAAATCCCAAACTCTGAATCGGCCTCCTAAGCAGGTTGGGAAATCTGTGCAAAGCCCTAGTAAAAACCATCCTGTTCTAGCAGGTCTTAGTGGAGGTGAAACTTCACTGGGGAGCTGGCATTGGTGTTTATGTCTTGAATTTGCTGGGTAGGTTTTCTATTTTGCTCTGTAGCTGCTATGTACTGATGTTTGTTTATCTAATTCAGTTGGTCTTGCTTTTATATTGTTTATAATTTTTTTATGATGTTACATGT
Source organism: Anniella stebbinsi (assembly GCA_029215795.1). Classification (NCBI taxonomy): domain Eukaryota; kingdom Metazoa; phylum Chordata; class Lepidosauria; order Squamata; family Anniellidae; genus Anniella; species Anniella stebbinsi. The sequence goes on from JARDYH010000001.1 coordinate 178,268,688, forward strand.
CTTTGAAGTAAAATTATCTCAGGTCAAAGGTGACTGGAATGTTGCACAGCTAAACTCCATGCATAAGAGGGATGCATCAGCACTTAAATTTGGGTATTGCTTGGTCTGAAAATGTAAGAAATAAACAATTAAAAGGGGGGGAACTGCTAACCTTGGATAACCCCTACCTTGCTGAACTTATTTTGAAAAGAATTCAAAGGGAGTGTATCCCCAAAAAGTCCAATGAGAGCCAGTCATCCACAGTAGCTATAGAATGCTGACTGACTGTTAGGGGGAAAACATTGTGGGTAGGGCAATGGAATAGAGTATTCTGGATGGGGTCATGACTACTTGAAAACAACCACTCTGCACTGCAACATTTTGTTGTAGATTCCACTTACTTTAAAATAAATGCTCAAGGAAAGAACATGGTTCAGTCATTCCTGGACTTTACAACCATGTTCTGATGAGGAAGAGCATCTCTGAATGTTTCCTCATGTAAAGAAGCCTCCTTTCATGTGGAAAAGTGAACATGTTGCAGGAAAGCTTTTATGTTAGCCTTCTCTGTTACATGCTGACTTTCCCTATAGTGAGTGGAGCGTTATATTTAAACATAAGAACAATCCCACATACGTTCCAAATTGCTGCCTGAGGAGAACTATGCCACATAGTGCCACATCGCGCAGATATATGTGTTTAGGGTTTGAAAAAGTATCCTAATTAATCGTCTTAATTATTCGGTTAAATTTTCTAATTGCAGTTTCTGTGTAGGAGGGGTTGCAATGTAAATAATATAGTTTGTTGCTGATTATTATGAAAGAATGAATACAGGAGGCTATTCAGAGCCCTATCAATTGCGCTCTCGCTGCTTGGAAACCTCTGAACTTGGAGGCTTCTGAGATCCATATGCCTTGTTGGGTTGAAGCTCGCAGGACAGCAGGAGCAGTGGAGGCGATCTTCATCTGCCCATCCTCCTTCTTTGACGATTTTCACTGGACAGGCTTTTCTAATGATGGCACCTTGGAAGACAAAGGGAAGGAGGCTGGAGGAGGCTCAGGTTATCTCTTATCCTGGCTTCTCTGGTCTCCTTGCCTCCCCACTCACTGGCACGCATCCTTTCCTCTTCATTTTTCTGACCTTGGAGGGCAGCCAGCACGATTCTTTCTGCACTGGTTGCAAAGGGTCAAGGGAAGGGGGCAGATCTCTGACTCCCCTTTTGAGGTCAGTGTGCTCTCCCAGGAAGCATAGGATTGCTTTCTTAAAGAAGTAATCTTGGTACAACTTTTGTGTTCCTAAAGTAAGATTTTTGGTACACATTTTATAGTGTGCTTTTGATTTAGCTTGGACGTAAACTACTTGTTGGAAGAAAAAATTCTCCCAAATCTCTAGTTATAAGTGCTATCCCTGTATAGGCTGCATGTCTCATAATAGCTGTTTCATGATGATCACCATGTAGGGGAAATGTGACACTGTTTCTTCTGAAATGTGAGCTTGAGTGCATGAACTGGCTTTCTAACTTGGGTATTCACAGCAAAATAAAGGTTAAAATTTCACAAGTGACAACGTGCACTATTTTTCGCCACAGAGATGATCTGTAGTAAACATGTCTGTGTGTAAAGTTGTCCTCAGCTATTATTCTCTGAAGGAAAGTTGTTCTCTGTGCCAAGTGATTTATATCACCATGTCATGAAAGAGAAACAATTGGGACGCACAAACATAACAAAAGACAAATTTGAGACGTTATAGCCGGAAACATCTCTCAACAGTCACATTAATATTTATAATACAACTAGGTAGAGACTGAGCATTTTCTAGAAATGACCAAAAAACCCAGTGTGTGGATATTCTAGGAGCACTGGGTTTATTGGGTAGTTTTGGATAGCTGTTGCAGGTAAGTACTTTTCTTTAAATCTGTTAGGATCATTTCTGTAAATCATCAGTAGGCTCTAATAGTTTCCCCCCTAAATTACAAGAAATAAACACTATCCTGACTTTGGATCTAGAAAAGGTTTTTATGTATGAAATTAACTTCTTATTATTAGGCTAATAATAATAATAATAATTATTATTATTATTATTATTATTATTATTATTTGTAACCCGCCTCTCCCTCCGGATCGAGGCGGGGAACAGCAACAAAATAAACATAAAAATCACAACAGTTAAAAATTTTAAAAAGCAAGAGAACAATACAACATTAAAAACATCTTAAAATTAATCTGGATAGGCCTGTCGGAAGAGGACAGTCTTCATGACTCTCTTAAATTCATGAAGACTGTCAATTTGTCTAACCTCCTCCGACAGACCATTCCATAGTCTGGGAGCGATGGAAGAAAAGGTCCTCTGGGTAACACTCGCCAGCCTAGTTCTGGCTGGCTTGAGTAAGTTCTTCCCAGAGGACCTAAGTGTGCGGGGCGGATTGTACGGGAGAAAGCGATCCCGCAGGTACCCTGGACCCAAACCATTAGGGCTTTAAAGGTAATAACCAACACTTTATACTTTGCCCAGAAACTGATTGGCAGCCAATGAAGCGATTTTAAAACTGGTGTGATCATCCCTAGGTGTACCGGTGACCAACCTGGCTGCCTATTTTGAACAAGTTGAAGTTTCTGGACTAGGCACAAAGGTAGCCCTATGTACAGCGCATTGCAGAAGTTGAGTCTCGAAGTTACCAGCGTGTGCACTACCGTCTTTAGGTCTTCCAACTCTAGGAAGGGGCGCAGTTGGCGTATCAGCCGAAGCTGATAGTAGGCACTCCTGGCTGTCGTATCAATCTGGGCTGTCATCTGGAGCGACGGTTCCAGGAGTACCCCCAAGCTGCGAACACAATCTTTCGGGGGGGGGGTGTAACCCCATCCAGAACTGGTTCACACACCTCCAGACCCAGATTGGGGCCTTTGACAGCAAGCATCTCCGTCTTGTCTGGATTCAGCTTCAGTTTGTTTTTCCTCATCCAGCCCATTACCGCCTCCAAGCATTCATTCAGAGGAGACACACTATCCTTAGCTGACGATGTTGTTGAAGGCATAGAGAAATATATTTGGGTGCCATCAGCGTATTGATAGCACCCTGCCCCATGCCTCCGGATGATCCCTCCCAGCGGTTTCATGTAAATGTTAAACAGCATTGGGGAAAGGATGGCACCTTGTGGTACACCACATAGCAGCTCCTTTTTTGAAGAGCAGCTATCCCCAAGCATCACCATCTGGAACCTGCCCGAGAGATAGGACCGGAACCACTGAAGCACAGTGCCCCCGATTCCCAATTCCCCCAGGCGCTCCAGAAGGATCCCCCTGTCGATACTAAGGCGTAGATCATCCACTAAGGCGACCAAAGCGGTCTCAACTCCGTATCCCGCCCTGAAGCCGGTTTGAAATGGGTCTAGAAAATCAGTGTCATCCAAGACTACCTGGAGTTGAAAAGCAACTGCCCTCTCGATCACCTTGCCCAAAAATGGAAGATTTGATACAGGCCTGTAGTTATTAAGGTCCAGGGGATCCAGGGAGGGCTTTTTTAGAAGCGGCCTTACCACCGCCTCTTTTAAACATGATGGAAAGCTCCTCTCCCTGAGAGATGCATTAATGATATGCTGTAGATGTGATCTAACTGCATCTCCTCCCTGGACGACCAGCCAGGAAGGACATGGATCAAGAGGGCAAGTCATCTTCCTCACACATCCAAGTACCTTGTCCACATCCTCGGTACTCACTAACTGAAACTGATCAAGTGTAATCCTACTCACGGAGTCACTGGACACTCCACTGTCAGCCTGTGCTATAACAATGGCATCTAAGTCGGCTCTTATCCGAGAGATTTTATCTGAGAAATGATCGTTAAAGGCATCACAGCGAACTGCCGAAGGCTCTAAAATTGGATTCAGGAGAGAAGGAGCCTTAGTTAGACCCCTCACCACCCTGAACAGTTCTGCTGGATGTGAATTCGCAGACGCAATGCGTGCAGAGAAGAAAGCTTTCTTCGCTGCACGTATTGCCACTCCATAGAAACGAAGATGTTCTCTATGTCGTGTCTTGTCGGATATAAGTCGAGTTTTCTGCCATCGGCGCTCCAGTCGTCGTCCTTTCCGCTTCAACTCCCTGAGGTCTTCTGTATACCAGGGCGCCCTATTAGAAGCGGGTCGGAGAGGACGTTTGGGGGCGATCGTGTCGATAGCCCTAGTTAGGTCTTGATTCCATCTATTGACCAGGGCTTCTACAGGATCGTCGACAATACCAGCCATGGAACCCTCCAAGGCTTTCTGGAATCCAGAAGGATCCATCAGCCTTCGAGGGCGGACCATCTTAATAGGTCCGCCACCCCTGCAGGGATGGGTGGTAGCCGTGATACTAACTCTGACCAGAAAATGGTCTGTCCATGACAATTCGGAGGTATTCAGTACCTCTGCCCACAGATCCGTCTGTTCAGAACTGAAAACAGCATCGAGGGTGTGACCTGCTGAATGTGCAGAGACCAATTGGGATAGGCTCATGTTTGTCATGGATGCCATGAACTCCCGAGCTCCACCTGACAAACCGGCCTCGAATGGGATGTTGAAATCGCCCAGGACCAAGAGCCTGGGCGAATCCAACACCAGCTCCGAGACCAGTTCCGTGAGCTCAGCCAGGGAGTCTGATAGGCAGTGGGGTGGCCGGTACACTAACAGAATCCCTAGTCTATCCCTGGTCTTCAGACTCAGGTACACACACTCGATGTGATTCAGTTGCCGGACAGGATGTCTGGTCAGGTTAAGATGGATTTGTAGACCACAGCTACTCCGCCCCCCCGCCCACTTTCCCTCACCTGCTCACTAACACAGTACCCAGCTGGGAGAGCCTGAGCCCATGTCGGGCCACTGTCATCTCCCAGCCAGGTCTCCGTGAAGCATGCCAGGTCAGCCTCCTCTTTTGTGAGGAGGTCAAAGATTATGCTTGTTTTGTTTTTAACCGACCTGGCATTGCATAGGAGCAAGGAAAGGTTCTGTGGGTGGCCTGGATCGTTCCCCAAGATCCCCGGGGTAGCAGGGCGACTGGAAGGTAAGATGGGTATTAGATATCCATCTCTCCTTCCCCTGTAACGGCATTTAGCCCTGCTATCACCATATCTCCCTCTGCCCCACACAACAGATATTGGTGCTTCCAGACACATTTCAGTTGCCCACGCGAGAGAGAAAAAGAGGAGGTGGGGGGCGTGCAAAGATGTCAGCTGCACTTGTCCTTCTCCTCTCCCCACTCACGCTGTCCTGTTCTCCTGGCGCCCGCTCACGGCTCCGTTGTCCCGTTGCCTCTCTCGCGCGTGCGCGCGCGCGAGAGAGAAGGAGGTGGGAGGCATGCAAGATGTCAGCTGCACTTGTCCTTCTCCTCCCCCCACTCAAGCCGTCCTGTTCTCCTGGCACCCGCTCACGGCTCCGTTGTCCCGTTGTTCCATATGAATTGGAATTTATCACATCATTATTACACAGTGGCATTGGTTGAGTGAAACATCTATTATGGGTTCATTGCATTGGTCACATTCTCCTTCAGTAGAGAGTGGGTCATTACAGGATATCTACTACCTTAGTTACCTATCTGAACTGGCACTCATGATAAGGATCACTAAATAACTAGATAATCTCCTGTAAGTGAACTTACCATTCTCCTTGTCTTGTAGGACCTGGGGATAACGAAGGTGGGTCATATGAAGCGAATTCTCCAGGGAATTAAAGAACTTGGCAGAACCACACCTTTGTCTGAAGTATAGTTCTGTTGCTACCCTGTAAAGAAGAAACACTGCTTATGCAAAACTGTGGAGTCAGGAGACCTTTGTGCAGGTTACTCCATGGATGAGTGAGCATCAGTATGTGAAAAGCATGATGTTGTGTTTGGGATGTTGTATGACTAAAGAGCCTGGTGTGAGAACTTGAAAGGTTTTGTGAGCCTAAAGATGCTGTGAAGTATATTGTGAAGAGCAGTTCAAATATCTACATTTGGGTAAAAATGTTGCCAGGTAATTATGCATTACCTGACAAGGGTAATCAACCCATGATTGCTTTCCTTACATGTATGGGTTTTTCTCAGTGCAGTAGCAAGTAACTTTATGAAATGAGATCATTGGGTTTCAAAATTTCCTGAGGCATAAGCTTACCTGGGATCTCTTACATAAAGTACCTGAGAGACTGATCACATATGGGTTTTTAGGTGACACTGATACCTCAGCAACCTCTCTCTCTCTCTCTCTCTCTCTCTCTCTCTTTCTCTCTCTCTCTCTTTCACTGGCCAAGAAATTAGGCTGGAGCCATGCTGTATATCTTTAATGCAAAGTGTAATGCATGGTTTGCCTGTCCGAACTGTTTTTCTTGCATGACACATCTGAGACTTTACACACTTGAACAACTTTTATATCTGTTTTATGAAGATGTAATTTATTACTACTCATATTGGTTAAATACTTTTTCTGCTATTATATGTTACCTAAACATGTCATGTTCTGTGGACATCTTTGCTATATGATGGAAAGTTTCTGTACTCTGGCTAAGCAACTTCAAAGTATTTCTAAAATGCTGGTACCTCACAAAATTACGAGTTAGCTCTCAAGAGACAGAATTTTCTGAACATTTCCTGAATAATTATCTGAATAAAATATGCAATGTTGATGTTTTAGAGCCTCTTAAGGCAACTGCTAGTTTACCTTGAATGTCTGAACTTCAAAGCATGGCAGTGTTGTGGCTGATAGTGAGGTGGGTATGCAGTGACCTAAAATTACTTCATATTGAAGGCACCACTAGGACCAATTTTGTGAATATCAGGGCTTGATTATGCAATTTTTAAGAAACCTTTAAAAATACAAATACAATATATTCAGTTTATCACAACAGGGCATGTCTTTCCTGTATGTATTAAGCAAAGACCTCTTTCAGTACACAAACCTATTATCTTTTAAAGAAATATGTAATGCCTGGGATATGTGTGAAGCTTGTTTTTTATCAGTGCAGTTGTTGATATGGTCTAGTAAATTGGTTTAAGAAATGTTTGTTTGACTTAAAAACTCTTAATCCCTTTCTAAAAGTATTATTAAATATATTTGTTTTTGTCTCTCTACTGGGGCAGTGGCCTTTCAAATGTCTTGCTTAAGCGATAAAAACGAAACAGTGTCAAGTACTAGGATCTAAATTGATTTGGGTCACATATTTAAAGATGGTCAACAACAAAAAGCTTTTGTAAACATAAAGACATGTTAGCATGTAATGATGATAGCATTTAATGATAAAGCAGAATCTCAGAGAATCCTGGCTTATTGTTGATAAGCAGTGGGCTGGTGACGCTGCCTGATTATTCCATCTTGACTCTTCTTGCCAGCAGGAGCAGCTAACGTAACCAGCAACTAAACAAAAAACAAAAGCTTAGCATTATGTCCAAAACGATAGTCCTGGTTTGTCACTTCCCTAACAAGCTAGAATCTGAAGACAGGCTTTGTAGTTGACTTCTGATTTCTGACTTGTTGAAAAGTGAAAAGTCAGATGCTTTCCTTTTTAGGTTCTGGTTAGTTTAGCCACTTCCACTGGTGGAAAGAACCAAGCATAAGCAATTGGGCAACATGCACAAGCAGACTGTTCGTGAACAAAAAGCCAGGATTCACCAGAATTCTAGTTTACTGTTACATGCAAAAGCAGCCATTATCTACTAGAAGACAAACAACCTGTTCCTAATATATGCCCAGCTTTGCCTTCTTGCTTAAACAGCAGTGAGCAATAGGGGATCCCAAGGGATGCTTCTACATCTCCAATGAATGTGATCCATTGTGGCTTCTGAAAAAAATAAAGTCAGGTAGCAGTGATTGCTTTCCAGATCCATGACGGCATTTTAATCACTCAAAGTAGGCATAACTTTCCAGCAAAGGCAGATGGAGCTCCACAAAAACAGCAATAAGCATACAAACATTTAAAATAGATTGACTTGAGCTTTGGTACTAACAGTATTTGTTACATATACCTTTATTTGTTACATATACTTTTAAAATCTTAAGTACTTGACACTGATCCCTTCATATTGAGACAAAACTTGTTTCCATATTGTTATATTTTGGTTATTTATTTTGTAAACTGTATGATGTAAAGCACACAGACTAATTTTCTGGTTTTATGGTGATAAAGATATGATGTGCCATTATTGTTCCTTGTGTATCAAAGTCCAATAATTTGTTTACTTTTCCAGTGACAGAACTGATTCTCTGTCAACCTTTCTGTTTTGTGTTCATAAAAATGAATAATGGATCCAGGGATTAAATGCGAAGTGTAATATAGATTTCCTTGAAAAGTACCAGCCTACAGTATATGGCAGATAACCACAATTCATTCTCTCTCTCTCTCTCTCTCTTTCTCTCTCTGTATGCTTTCAGTGATATCCTTATTTTAGTATTTCAGATTCTTTAAAAATGTCAACATTTTCAGCAGGAGGTTACAACTGCAACAGTATCCAGAAACATTTCTAGACTTTTAGTAGCTGTACTCTAAAGATCTGTAGGAGCTATGCTGTGCAGTCAGGCTACCCCATGAAAAGCTTTCTTTACGCATTTTAACATTGGGTTGTAGCTGTATGCATAAAATGTAATGTGTACACCGGCAGCTGGCTTGGCTATTAAAGTGAATGGAGTAATATATGACAATGAAAGAAGTCCTGGGCATGCCCAAGAAATTTTGCTGCCTGGGGCAGAGCAGCAACTGACGCTCGCCTGGCTCGAAATTAAAGTGCATAGTAGCCAAGTCCAGCCAAGTTATTTTGGGATCTGAGGCACAAAATCTCACAAACGCCTCTTCCACCTCCTGGGATTAAAAATATAATAAAAAATAAATTAAGTGATAATTTTCCGTCCTTTCAGGAGACCCAATATAGCTGCTTAAGGTGCCATCTCATGCTGCCTAATGGTAGGGCAGGCCCTGAAGTAATCTGAGGCCTAGAAGATACACACACACAGGCATTTCTAGGCCTCAGACTAGAACTTGTGAAAGATAAGAGAAGAACTTGTGAACCAGAGGATGAATATAGTCAATATTAAATATTTACCTTGACATAGATTTAGGAAGGCTTGTGCATGCAAACAGTTAATTTACAGAGCATTGCATGGAAATAGGGCTATGGAGAGCTTGGTTTTGAACTATGACTGCAACATAGTGACCTAGTTTATTGAAGGAGGTGTGTATCTTCTCTCATTAAGTGTATGGATTGCTTTCAATGACCTATTTTTATATTCTGGTTCTCTTACAATCTCATCTGCTCAAAATGTTGCATATATTGCCTTTAAAATGCCCAATGCCTTCTTCAGATATGTATTCTGAGAAAAACTGAAATGCAAAATTTCTACAATATCTGAAAGATAAATTACATAGAGAGAGAAAGCCATAATTATGTTCATTTTGGCCATGACAATCTAAGTCCCATGCCTGTGTTATAGAATATCAATATATTATTCTAGGGAAGTGGATTAGCTGGAGTGCATTGAATACAGAAAGGCAGTCATGTTTTTTTTTAATAATACGACTGTTGAATATTAAAATAGAATTTTCCCCACTGTTTCCTACTGTTTTAAAATTGCTCACAAAAGGTTTTTTTCTCATTCCATGCATTCACTCAGCTATTGCCAACAGGTATCCAAATCTTTTATATGCTTTTTGCTTTTCAACTGGAAATAGATGCCAAGCCATTTCATGAAAACTGCACTAGGTCCTCACCGTATGTATATTTACTTTTCCCCCTTGGATGTACAGATAAAATGTGTTCTCTTAGTATGGTTGCGGCCTTCTATATTATTTAGAAGGTAACTTGCCAGTTTAACATTTAATGCGTCATTTAAATGTATACATGAATAAGAGAATACAGAAGTATTTCTTCTTGTAAAATGTATGTTGAAAACTATTACCAGTTTGAAAAAGTATATTTTATGTAGATGCCATGTTAGACAAATGAGATAATAAGAGAGAATCAATATTGATTTCAGTTCAGAATATTCATGATTGCACTAAGGTTCACCAGTCTTTGTTTATATCTTTTTACATTGCTAGAACATGCTTGATAGTTCTGGTAACTCTGCAAGATATATGTGTGTGTGTGTGTGTGTGTGTGTGTGTGTGTTTCAAACTGTATGGAATATGTTGTTGGGGGCAGGTGAGTTCTATAGGACAATATATTAAAATTACAATCAAGGGGATGGATCCAAGCATTGTGCAAGCAGATGTCTGTTCACACAGTGGGATTTCTCCATCTTTTCCTCCTCTCTGCAGCTCCCTGTACGCTCCTCAGATCTGCTCTGAAGGGTCCCCCAGCTCTCTGGAACAGATTTGGGAGGCAGTCTGCAGGAGGCTGCATGGGATGAGGGAATAGAAACGATTTACCCAAAATACAGAGGAGTGATGTTCTAATTGGAAATTAGGTCTGTTAATGTTCGGCAGTCAAATCTTAAAAAAGGAGTTGGAAAAAGTGCAGAAAGAGACAACTAAAGGGCTGGAGCAATTCCCCTATGAGGAGGGGTTACAACATCTGGGATTGGTTACCTGAAAAAAAAGGCAAATTAGGGGAGACATAATAGAGGTGAACAAATGTGGTGTGGTGACAGTAGATAGGGAGAATTATTTCTCCCTCTCATAATACTAGAATCCTGGGTCATCCCATGAAGCTGATTGGTGGGAGATGCAGGACAGATGAAAGGAATTATTTCTTCACTTAGCACGAGGTTAAATAATGGAATTCACTTCTAAAAGATGTTGTTATGGCCACCACTTTTGTTATGGCTTTAAAAGGGGATTGGACAAATTCATGGTGGCTAAGACTATCCATGGTTATTCGTACAGTATCAGAGGCAGTATGCCTATGTACAAAAGTTGCTGGGGAACATGGACAGGAGGGTGCAGTTGCATTCATGTCTGGCTTGTGAGTTTTCTGTGGGCAGCTGGTTGGCCACTGAGTGAACAGAATGCTGGACTAGATGGGCTCTTGGTTTGATACAGCATTGCTTTTCGTATGCTCTTAAACCAGTTAGTATTTCTAAGTCCCATTGGTTTCAGTGGAAGAGGACATGCCTAAATTAAAGGTCTGCACTGGGACTAGTGTACTATGTATTAACACTTTTATTGTTTTACAGTAAGGGTTTTTTAGACTTTGATTTGATATTGTAAATCAGGTGCAAAAACTGTTATGCAATGTTTTTATATACTTCATTGTAGAACATGTAGAACATATACTTCATTGTAGAACAAGAAATAGTACGTTAACACATGAACAGGTGTTAATTGTAATTGTTAATGTGGCCATTGGATTGATTGATATTGTAATATATAACTGATTGAATTAATTACAAACTGATACAAATAAATGTATAGACTTCATTGCATAACAGTTTTTGTAATTACATGGTTGATCTATGTGGTTGAGTGCACTGCACTCCTATAGGATATTGTTTTCAACCACTGCCTCCTGCTGTATTGTAAATCAGGTGCAGGCAACGTGTTGCTCTCCAAATGTTTTGGACTATAACTCACTACTGGCCCAGCAAGCATGACCTGTGGTCAAGGATTATGGGAGTTGTAGTCAAAAACATCTGAAGTACACGAGGTTGCCTTCCCTTACTATAAATAGATTCTTGCCGTTAATCCACTACAGAAATGTTTAAGTCTAAAAGACTGAAATTTACAAACCTGTGCCAAATTTCTTCTTTGTTTGCTTGCTTCCTTGCTTTAAGTATTTGAGGAGTTAGTACAGAATAAATAGTTGGTATTTCATTACCAGTAGAAAATGCTACTTGATCATGTATGTAAAATTAGCGCCACTGGATTCTAGCATCACTGAGAAATGGAACTCAGGCTGAGTTTATACAGATAGATTTGAGCTGATTCTCAGTGTCTCCTGTTGAATCCCATGGAACATTCTAAAAGGACTTTCATTCAGCAAGGTTAGGTGTACAGAGGTCCCTCCTTCAAAGAAACCAATGCCACTAGAAGACAGTTTGTCCTGCCACCCTATGATCCCATCCCTTATTTTCTCCCACACAAGTGAATGGCTATCATTCACTCTTATGGGAAAACATCACCAGTGGGGAACAATTTTGCACTGGGGCCAACAGATACCCTTGACAATGGATGGCCTGGGCTACACTGAAAGTGCCCCCTTCCCCAGCATAATGCCATGTGTCCTGCTAAGGGCCTTCACTAATTATAGCCACCTAATATATATAAAATATAGCATGAAATTTAGTTTTAATTATGCATGGTGCAATGTTTACATTTTTTTCTATTACATTTCCCCCCTAGATTTGATAGGCTTGTAAATGGTTTTTAAAAAATAACCCTGAAGTACTTGATAGCAGCCCAATTTGATTCCGCAATAAAACCTTTAGGTTTTTCTACTCTTACAAAGTATCAATCTGCTGAAGTCAACCAGAAGCTTCTAACTTGATTCTATTACTAGATCAGCTACCATTTTGCATTTTCACTTTGAGACTATAAAACAGGAACTTAAAATATCTATTCATTTATAACATGATACATCACAATATATTATTATTATTATTATTATTATTATTATTATTATTATTATTTATAACCCGCCTCTCCCTACGGATCGAGGCAGGGAACACAATGCAAAATACAAGCATCACAAAGTTTTAAAAAAAATTAAAACAAGAGAAAACACAACATTAAAACATTTTAAAATTCACCGGATAGGCCTGCAGGAAGAGAACAGTCTTCATGACTCTCTTAAATTCATGAAGACTGCTAATTTGTCTAACCTCCTCCGGCAGACCATTCCATAGTCTGGGAGCCATGGAAGAGAAGGTCCTCTGGGTAACACTCGCCAGCCTAGTTCTGGCTGGCTTGAGTACATTCTTCCCAGAGGACCTAAGAGTGCGGGGCGGATTGTACGGGAGAAGGCGATCCCGTAGGTAGCCTGGGCCCAAACCATGTAGGGCTTTAAAGGTAATAACCAACACTTTATACTTTGCCCGGAAACTGACCGGCAGCCAGTGAAGTGATTTTAAAACTGGTGTAATGTGGCCACCCCTAGGTGTACCGGTGACCAACCTGGCTGCCATATTTTGAACAAGTTGAAGTTTCTGGACTAGGCACAAAGGTAGCTCTATGTACAGCGTATTGCAGAAGTCCCCTGTATGTAGAAATATAAAAATAAAGAATTTTAATACAGTGATTTTTGAGGTTTTATATCTACTATTAGGGCTTTTTGCATTACATATTGAAGAGTAACCTGCTTCTTCTTTTTTTTAGCGATATATCACCTCTTCCAAATTGGTAGTGATATGTTTTCATATCACTACGAATAGCAGTTTGCTGATTCTTTAATGTAATACATAATCATATGTACCTGTAAGTTTCTTCTAGGTCTTCACCTGTACATTCTCTGACATGACAGTCTGGCAAAGTCTTCCCCTGCCTCTGAAATTGTGTGGGTAAGAGTACAGTTTCAAAGAAACAAAGTATCCCGAAACAGAAAAACGGTGTCAGAAGCAAAACGGTCCCATTCCCTTACTGGGTTGATAGGGTGGAGAGTCTTTCCATAGGAAGAAAGCTTGGGACAAAATTCAGTGGCTGAATTTGGGCAATGCATTAATCAACTGGGGGGGGGAACAATCGTCAGTTGTGTTGCTTACTGTGTTGTGTGGAGGGTAACACGCCGTTCACAAACTACTGACAGTATGCTATTCCGCCCAAATAAGCAACTGAGAGAAACAACTGGCTTGCAAGTTGTTTAGCTTGAAGCCAGTTGTTTAAAGTGTTGTGTGGAGGGGTGAGTGTGTTAATGGCGTGTGGTGAGTGGGTTAAAACACAAGCCCATAGAGGCAGGCAGCAAGAGCGAGCAAAGTGGCGGCTGCCACTCTCAGTTACACCACAACTGGTGTAACTTGCAGAGGCTGCTGGGATAGAACTGGGAGGAGGGAGGGTGGGGAGAGGGGCGGGGGCTGTGTCAGTCAAATGCTGGGTTGACTATTAGTCCACTCAACGCCAGCCTCAACCACCCACAGTTGTGTAAGAATATGTTGTGTGGGGAGTACCACAAAATAACCAACTGTGAGTTGGCTACTCAACCCACCATTGACTAATGTGTTGTCCGAATTCAGCCAGTGACTCTTCCCGGCAGTTGTCCCTACAACACTATGAAAATATAGACTAGTCTGACTGACTAGCCAGTCATAAAAGAAATACCAAAGAAAAGAATATGTCGTTTGACAAATCATGAAGCAGTAACATTTTTGCTTGTAACTAGGGACCTACAATACGTTCCCTAATCGTTTTTCATTAAAGGCAACAAGTGCAGAAAAATATTAGGTTGAATCACAGAGGAGACATGTATGCCAGTATGCCAGATATGCACTTTAGCATGTTCAACATGTTAACATATAAACTATCAGATATCAGAGGTCAGTTTTCGGGCAGTGCAGTGAAATAGAGGGATACGTACACACTAAAGAAATTGCCTCAATTTTTCTGGGTTTCAAAATAGGAAATATGTATATACACCATTGAAAATCAAGCTCCTTCACACAGAACAGTCTGGCTGGGTTGCATGTTTTCAAAAATAATGCATGAAAGAAGCTAGCAGAGTTGCATAGCATACTGGCAGTCAACTGTAGCTAAAACTAATGATATTTGTTCTGTAGTATTTGGCATGCAAACCAATAGCAGTGATATAAACTACCACCCACAATTTAAAGTTTGCAGTCTTGTAGCCATGTTTATCTAATAAAAGATAATGATGCTGTTCAGGAGACATTCTAAACCACGGTGGTTAAGCATTTTGAGCTAAACTTTATGGCTTTGCGTGTCATGTGAACCATGACTTTACTGTGCTGTGTGAACCATTCCTAACCATGGGTGGCTACATAACCACAATTTAAACACATTCACTAATCATTTGCTGCAAAAGGATTAGTGACCTAGCCATGGCGTAGCATATTGTCTGAACAGGACCAATATCAAGTAAACCTCTTAGTTGCAACTAGAACACCTTGTTTCATGAAATGTTACAAATCCTATATTATTATCAGGCAAAATTCTGCAGCATTTCTTCTTTGCAAATGCCTATGTGAGTAATCCGGAGCTGATTTGTTTATGCAATTTTAACTTTTATGAATATGTGCTATTGGGCGAAATTCTTACTTTATCTCCTTGCAACCTGATCCTAAGGTGCTTACTTAGAAGTAAGTCCCACTGAGATGAATGAGGTTTTCTCTGAAGTAAATAGATATGCCTAGAATTGCAGCCTTACTTTCATGTCCCTGTCCTTCCATAATGATTGCACAACCAATATATTCATATAGTTTATTAATTATGAAGACTAAATTGTTAAAGAGTGCTTTCACACTGCAAACTGGTCCTTTTTGTGCTATTCAGGATGCTACACAGTTTTGTACTGCAATAAATGCAAGCGTCGCTCATAGATATTATAGCACTAGTGCAGTTGGAGAGAGATATAGCAATGGCTGCCTCCATATCTTCCTGGTGGTGAGCACGAGATTATAAAAATAGCCTTAGATAGCTATTTAAAATATTTTTAGAACAAACTTTGGATAATGCTGTATACAAGAATAAATACATGGAGGGATTGGCTGGGGTTGAATTCTAGAAGTCTTATATGGGCAGGAAAACCCATTCTGAAATTTAAATAAATTAAGTAACACTGGCTGAATTCGTACGACACAGTAAACAACTGGGGAGGGGGAAACAATCGTCAGTTGTATTGACTATCATGTCGTCTGAATGCTGCCATAGTCAACTCAGAGCTGATCCTAATCCACACCACGGTTGATTATTTATTACCATGTTGTGTGGGGAGTACTCCCTAGATGAACAACTGTAAAGTTGATTATTACCCCATCATTGACTATCGTGTTGTCCAAATTCAGCCCATGTGTAGACCAACTACTATTGCACTTACTGTTGCAAATTACTTGCAGATTTTAAAAGAATTTTGTTTTGGTGGTGGTGTTTTTTTAAAAAAAAGGTTGGTACAGGTGTGAGGTGGATTTTATCTATCATTTGGGCAAGATAAAATTATAAGTATGGAGAATTGGTTTCCAGTCTACAGTAGGATTTCTTGGTTTTCCTCAAATTACCTACAAACCAGAGATCATTGTTTAAAAGAAACTCTTAAATGAAAACACTGGTCAGTTTCTAAAAATGTCACTTTTTCAGTGTATGATTTAAAGTTGTTTCAAAATCGACCAGAGTTTCTTTTAAACCACTATCTCTGGTTCATGTGTAAGAACAAGCCAGGATTTGTGGAAAGTGAAACTAAATGTTGCAGAAGTCCTTCTCTGAGCCACACAGCAGGAAGAGAGGAGAGTACATGAGCTCAGGGTTTCACTTAGACTCATTCCAGCTCATGTGTGAACCAGCCCAAAATCTAGGACACTATATTTTGAGTTCTTAGTTGCCATAATCTCAAAACATATCACTTAGGTAAATTTGTGTGTGTTGGGTAAAGGAGAGAGGAATGCAGGACAATGGCCTTTCAATAGCTATTTGGAGAGAGAGAAAATATGTCAGAAATAGTATTTAACTTGGCATTCAGTTTTGTTTTGTCGTATGTTACGCAGGGCCGTGCAGGGGGGCCTGCACGGGCAGGGGGGCCAGTTGGCCCGGGACCCACGATTTTGAGGGGGCACTCCGACGAGGAGATCCCACCCTAGCTTACGCTACTGCTTCCGTAGCATAAGCTGCCCATCGAGAAGCAAGGAACCCACCTTGCGGAAACAGCGTAGAAGCCATCCGTTGTGAAATTCTGAATATGAAGAAGTGGTCTTGAATAAAAGTGCTTCCCATTACTTTTTTTTATAAAACATTCTAGTTCATTTATGTATTTAGCACTGAATCAGTGACACTGATGAAAAATACTTAATGGGCAGTTTGAAATGTGGGGGGCACACACTTCCCATCTGGCGGGGCATATTACCAGCTCTGCACGGCCCTGTATGTTAGAGAAACAGTTGTTTTTTCTAAGTGGAACATTGGCATAGGCTCTTGGATCATTTCACTGTACATAACCATATATGAAATGACAGAAATGAGTGGCTTCATGTGTGCCCTTGTGGATATAGGGCACATCAATCAATTCTTTATTTACAGTCAACAGACCATTTTATAAACAGTCAATACCACCAGGAGTTTTGCGATCCCCAAATAAAATTCCAATAAATCTAAAACCTGGCCACATTGAGAAAAATAGGGATAGTGGTATGACTACTTTAAAACTTAAGGTGAGGTCATTCTCAAAAGAGTTACTACTACTTTATTGTTAAAAATCCACAGACCATACAACTGCGATTTAAACAGAACATAAGGGGGGGGGGGAAACTTATAAGTTAAAATGCAGGCTAAGTAAGTTTTGAATGTTCAGCAAACTCTATAGAATAAGTAATACTTTCCCTCGAGTCCTAAGCATCTTGTAAGCGTGTTCGATCTTTTCTTACTATCTATGCACCATGTGTCTCGTTAATTAATACTTAAAAATTCCAATTTCCTGTAGCTCATCACTTACTCAGCTGGATTCTATTCCTCATCGCAGCACAGAGGAATTTTGCTACTTGCAGGGTTATGTACTTATTTGAGCCCTGGAGAAGGTTAGCCAATAGGGTTTCCCTGGTACATCCCGAAAAACGCTGCATAATGGGGCGTAACAGATCATCTCTAGCCTTGTTATAAAAGTTGCAGGAAAACAGTACATGTTCCACATGCTCCACCTCATAGTTATTACATGGACAGCATCGATTGGCTGCTGGGATTTTTTAAAATCTACCCTCCAGTAGCTTAGACGGAAGGACATTAAATCTGGCCAGCGTGAAGGCCCTTCTGTATTTAGCTACAGTAAGCCAATTTAAATATGCCTGCACCCCTCTGTGGGCAGAATCTAAAAGGCCCAAAGAATGGGGAGAACAGGGGCCTCGGGCCATTCCGCGGAGCTCCTGAAGGTCCATATCCGCTAGTCTTTGCTTAATAATCCGTTTGGCCTCATCCTGTTCCAATGTTAACAAATACCTGGGGGGAATACCTAACGTGCAAACTTTGAATACCACTGTTTTTGTCCAAAGTGATTCGCACGAGTCAAGCAGAACCTGGGATACTAAAGAGTTATAAGAGAGTAGATGATACTTTCGGAACCAAAATTGCAAAGTTTGGGTCCAGGCCTGGCAATTTAGGGTACACATCGCAGCTTCTAAGTTTAGAGCTGTGCCCGCCACACAATTTGGCACTCCGAAAATTGGCCTTAAAAACAAAGATTGAACTCCCTCAATAGAAACCTTTATTAGCGGGAACCAAATTGGTGCTCCATACAGAATCTGGGGGATCAGCTTTGCTTTATATACCTTCAGAGCTGCAGGTATAAATTTTCCTCCTTTTGAGAAATAGAATCTCATGAGAGCCCCCGCTGTTTGATCTGCTTTACTTTTTATATATTTAACATGAGTGTTCCATTTTAGGTTTTCCTGGAACCAAATTCCAAGGTACTTATATGCACTAACTTGGCTGATCCTTATTACCCCCCATGGACCATGAAAAGCTTGCTTTTTTCTTTGCAAAGACCATCACTTTCGATTTTTGGAGATTAATAGATAAATTATTATTAATACTGTACTCCGCAAACCGATTTAACAATCTTTTAAGGCCCAGACGTGATTGAGAGAGAAGCACAGCATCATCCGCATACAAAAGAATGCACACCTTTGACGAACCAATTTTGGGTGGATGTGACTGAATTGTCTCAAGCCAGGCTGGTAAATCCGCCAAGTACAGGTTGAATAGCATTGGTGCTAAAACACAGCCTTGCCTGACGCCAATAGGGAGATCAAACTCATTTGTGAAATGACCCTGTGTGCTACATCTGACCCTAGCAGATGATTTAAAGTATAATGATTGGATCAAGAGTAACAGCCTCTTTTCAATCAGGAGTTTATCTAGCTTAGCCTATAGAAGGGGGCGTGAGATAGAGTCAAACGCCGCCTTAAGGTCTATAAAGGCGACGAATAATTTCCCTCCCTTTGGGGCTGTATACTTGTAGGCCATATGGGATAGAACCAAACTATGATCATAAGTAGAGCAGCCAGCCCTGAACCCAATCTGTTCCATTCCCAGAATGTTATTAGTCTTAATCCATTCTATCAATTTGTCATTCAGTAGGTTAGCGTAAAGCTTGCCTATTATAGACAGAAGGCTAATGGGGCGATAGTTCTGTGGGTCATTCATATTACCCCTTTTAAAGATAGGAATTATCAAGGCCGTTCGCCAGGTCTTAGGAATTAGACCTGTTTTATTTATTGCTGTAAAGAGAAGGGCAAGCAGTGGAGCCCACCAGCCAGTGTTACTTTTCAGCATCTCAGGTGGGATGCCATCTGGACCAGGGGCTTTGTCTGGTTTTAACTTTGTTATCAACTCCTCTACATTGCAAGGATCTACTTCAGTCCAGTCTGGAGTATTTGGAGATAATTCAGGGGCCATGTTTCCACGATGGTTGCCATTATACAGTTTGGAGAAATAATTTTCCCAAGTGTTCCCTGGTATAATACACTCCAAGGTCGCATATCTGGCACTAGTAGACTTTGAAGCTATTTGCCAGAACATTTTTTGATTTTTCAATTTTGATGCTGGTGTTAATTTTTGCCAGGCTTCACGATCCGCTGATTCTTTTTTCCTTTGGAGAATCCTTTTATAGCGTTTTTTAAAATCATAGTAAGATCCAGGCAGTTGTCTTTCGTTGTTTCTCCGATATAGTCTATACGCAACTTGTAGTCTTCTTCTTAGGATGAGACATTCCCCATCAAACCAACTATTTTTAAGACGTTGGCGGCCCTTAGTAGAGATAGGACTATTTTGTAGGTCAAAGGATAGTAACTGTAACAAATCTTCAAATGCAGGAACGCAATTTTCAGAGGACTCTGCCTTGTACATTCTCTCGACACATGTAAGAATGGTCGAGGAGCCGATGGTATGTTTGAAGACTGGGCCGTCGTATTAGTCCATTTTATTCTTCTATTGTATATTGAGCAGAACTGGCTTGACAACATGGGATAACTTATCTCCTTCCTAAAAGGCTTGGAGATATTCAACCGAAGTTCTAACGGTAAATGGTCACTTTCCATCGGTTCTGCCACCTTAAAATTGCAACCCATCGTTTCCAGATGCTTGTGCACTAATATATAGTCAATTACACTGGATCCCCTGGCTGAAATATGGGTGAACTCACCCCATCTATCGGAGTGGGCGCTGCCATTTAAAATGGTCAGGTTGCTTCGGTGTACAAATTGGAGCAGGCTGTGGCCAGCATAGTTGGTGACAGAATCTTTGGAATGACGTAGGTTAGAAACAAGTATGTCATTATTTGACCTTGTCCCGTGTTCTCTGCTTTCCCGGCCAGTCGGATGTGTTCCTATTCTGGCATTAAAATCCCCTGCCAAGATGGGGTAAGCATGAGGGTATTTATCAGATAGTTCCATGAAGAGGCCCTCAATTTTAGTCCAAAAAGCCATAATCGTTTCCTTGCCGGATGATGGTACACGATATACATTAAATAGTAATAGTGTTAACTTAGGAATCTGCATTTCCAAAAGCAAGACCTCAACCGCAGGATCACAGTTAAACAGCCTTGAAGTTCTTGCCTCTAGTGTGGAGGAGATCAGACAGCACAGCCCCTGGCTATCTCTGCCTTTACCCAGATTGGGGAGTGCGGGTAGACAGTATGCTGTAAATCCGCTCATAAGAATGTCGTTGCAACACCAGGTTTCTTGTAAGAGAATTATATCAAAGTTAAGACAAATATTCAACAATGCTTTGAATCTTGCTTTTTGATGCCCAACCTGCCACATTCCACGATAGTAATTTTAAAGTGGCCTCTGTTGCATTTTTACTTAGTCAATCAGCTATGGTGATTGTGTCCAGCATCCCATCTGTGTTCCTCAAAACACAGCGGTTATCTGGATTTGATGTAGAGCTGAATTGGCCTCTCGAGGACTCGTCATTTTCCTGTCTGCTTGATCTTTTAAGGATACTTTGTGTGGCAGTCTTTCTGTCGTTTACTATTAAGACTTTGGGGCTCAGGGCTATCACACCACTTTGATAGGATTGATGCTGCATCTGAACTAAAGACTGTTCTGCACTGTTGTTATCTTCATGGGCCACACTTGATTTGTCTGCTACTCCTGGAGGAGTTGTCGAAATGTTAAAATCTCTAAACCTTGGGGATCTGTACTTCGGCTGATTTTTGCACACCAGTAGTTCTTTTAGACTAGATAGTCTATTGATGATTCCTAACTGCTCCTGGGCTGGGAGAGCACCAAAGCTGGCGATCAAATCGGACTCCTCAGGTATGAAATGCTCAGCTGCCCAAGATATAGGGCACATATTAATGTACTCATCTCCTATAACAATGGGAATGGATAATGCTGCTTTTAATGTTAAAATAGAATGAATTTCATTTATGTTAGGAAAGTATCTTAAAAGCCAAAACCTGTAACATAGAAAGCAACTAGCTCTATTGATCATGTTCTGAGCTGCCAGATAGCAGTTTAGAGGGGAAAGAAATATGCTTTTCAGGATGAAGTTGTAAATTTGGTTTGCATATCATGATAGCAATATTTAATCCTATGTAAACCGCCCAGAGAGCTTCAGCTATGGGGCGGTATACAAATGTAATAAATAAATAAATAAATAAATAAATAAATAAATAAATTGCTGGGGGCAAATAAAGTGTAGACAACCTGGGCTATTTATGGACTAAACAACCCAGAGTTAATCCAACAATTGCCCATGATTTGTTGTTGGACTAATTTTGCATTGCTTAATCCATAAACAACCCAGAGTTTCCAGGTTTGCATGTCATGAAACAACCCAGGAACGAGGCATTCCTGTGTTTGTTAATTAAAAGAGGAAACAATGAGCATGCCACTCTCATTCTTCACTCATGGCCGCAAACAACCCAGGAATTGCAGTCATAACCTGCGAACTGGTTCACAGTGTTTTATTTGTTCCTTAAGGTTGTTAAGGCATGTATGAATTTGTGGTAATATTTGAATATTGTTGCATATGTTTTATTCTGGAACTTGACATGAAGTAAACGAGTAGGCTCTGGGAATGATTGAAAGTTCTAATTATATTTTTAAAGCTGTTTTTTGTTATAATTTTGGTGTGTGCTGTGTATAGTTTAAAAGGGGCTATAGTGTAAAGTGATTCTCTTGGACCATATAAAAGCTAGATGAGTCTTTTATTGGGCCATTGCTCTGTCTGGAAACACCCTAGGTAGTTAAGCACCAAAGCATCAGACCTCAACCTTGCATTTATTCTATGTGAATACTTGCTTCATAGAGTAACAAACACCATCAGGGGGCTACAAAATCAAGACTGATACCGATTACTGTCTGGCAGTAACTGGAAGCTAGTTGAAGCAATACAGGCTGACAATTTCCTTGAGGTGGACAAGTCTGTCTGGATGCATCATCATGGAAAGTTGCTCTTCTAAAATTGAGTTGAGGCACATCCTTTCAACTCACACTCCAGCCTGCCAAACAAATATCTTATGACGGGTACTAATTTATCGGTTGTGGAGCAAACTTTTGTTCACATCTTTTTTACCTCTTAATTTTAAATTAATGATGAATGGGATGGGCTACATTGCCAATTCGCTGACAGAGCAATCCTTGACATGTGTACTCAGAAGTAAGTTCCATTGGGTTCAATGGGAGTTACTCCCAGATAAGAGTATATAGGATTGCAGCCTGAATCTGATATTGAAAGAATAGCAGTATAGTTTTTCTTACACATAATGCAGTGTAGTATTTAATTTATTTTTTTATTTTCATTTCTAAAATTTTAGTCCTGTATAAATAGCAAATTACAGCAGCATATTAAAAACAGCTGGAGTGGGTCAGGATTGTATGCTGGTGGTTCTGTTCTGACCTTCTGCTGGCAGAGAGGAGCGCCACGAGATGAGAGGTCTTCAGCAGAGGACTTGCTGAAACCAGTTGGATAGAAAGCTACCACCAGCAAAGAGCCCTGAAATGATGCATTCCAGAAGTCGTGCAGAGAGGGGCTGGCTTTGGATCCACAGGATTCATCAGCTAAGCTAGTCCTGGAGATGGCATAGCCAATACCCCTATTTCTGTCAATTGGAGGTGGAATAGTTAGGCTGACCATATGAAAAAGAGGACAGGGCTCATGTAACTTTAACAGTTGTAGAGAAAAGGGGATTTCAACCAGTGTCATTTGTATGCAATTAGTCCCTGGTGAAATTCCCTCTTCATCACAACAGTTGTAAAGAAATTCCCTTTTCTCTACAACTGTTAAAGTTACATGAGCCCTGTCCTCCTTTTCATATGGTCAGCCTAGGAATAGTGAATGCAAAATGTTGTCTCCTTTGGTCACTTTCTACTTTGTCCAATATAAGCTAATAGGGCTTGGGATGCAGTGGGCGCTCCATCACTCCTCTTGTACCTGGCTTCACTTAGAATTGCTCTGCCCAAATGTTTACGGAATTTTTGGCACGCCTAACTATGCATGGGATTTCCACCTCTGCCGATTGATTTCAGTAGATTTAGGCACACTTTACAGTGTAGGATTGGGCTTCTAACGATTTAAAATGTAAACACTTGCTCCATGCAGAGAGCATGGAGTTATCAGTGATCAGAAATATGGGTTGGGTTTCTTCTCCCTGTACTAGAGAGAGGGTGCCTTTATCTCGCACTGGAAGAGGGGGTGGGGCCTCGGAGCAAACCCCCCAGACCCGATGGGGACTTTCCTTGGTAAGAATAAGGGCATGGTTCAGCCAAAGCAAACTACTGCAGTATTTCAATATATATGGGAAGATCAGGTAATTATGGTACTATGAGGTATCGCAGAATGCGCCTGATTAGCTACTCCTAATTTTAACTGGGAACTAATGTGGAACTGTGTAATATGCTGGGAAATACTTGCTTCTTAATAAACATGGAACCGATGTGCAGTGGGCCCTTGGCACTGTAAGTCTGGACCAGAAAAGCTCTATGCTAGTGGACTTTCACATAGTTAAAATTGATGCCCTTTCTATTGTATGAGCTTCCTAAAGACTAAATATATCCAGTGAGCATTCAGGAATCACCTGTTAGTTGATGGCTTGCATGTAGCAACTACTTGAGATATTTGTGAAGCCAGCTAAGTATTTGTGGTTTGTTTATGCATCACACTAGACTGGTTTTAATTAATTTGAGTTATGAAAAAAAATACTACAGCTTCTGGAATCCTTTTAGGGCATGTGTACAGTGGGAGTTTAAAAACCATAAAACAATAAAGTATAGTTTATGTTTTATGTTTTAAATGCTTCTGCCAGTGTCTGTGTATTATAGGGTGTGTCGATCACTGATAAGGCTAGTATCGCATTCCCACATATGTTCAAAAGTCAAGAACCTCCAAGGTAACTTTGCTGTCAACAAATGCTGAAAACTCTAACAAGTCAGTTCTGCCTGAGGATGGCAGTTATGCAAAATATTAGATATTCCTAGAAAGCTAAAATATATTAGGCATTGGTTAACACTACACCCACACCCTGTTGCTAGGGCAACAGGAAGCTAACATATCCTTCAGCAACTGAAAATGAGCAAAACACTCATTTCTGGAACAGGGCAGATCTGTGTAGCTTACAGAGGGGATCTCGACTGACCTACCCCAACCTGGAAATAAGTGTGTTTGTTCATTTCTGGGATTCCTTTGGGAAGCATTAGTTCCTGTTGTGCAAGTGGTAGGCCACAAAAGGGCAACAGAATTAACAGGAGTACAGCAGTAGTATTGGATATTGCCCAGTGCATGCTATTTTCCCATTCTGCAAGGTCTGCTCCTTTCAGTAAAAACAAACCAGACTCTCAATGAGAGATAACGACGGAGCCTAGAGACCTGGGAAGTCCACAATCATTTGGAACTGCCAAGAATGATAAAACAGCAATATTATTATATTTTTGTATTGAATATAATCTGAAAAACCCCACTGGCTTTGGTTGGAAGCAATCTTCAAATGATAATGGTTATTCTCTCTTGCACTTTTTTTATCTTAATGTTGGCATTTCTGTGTTAGCTATAAACTATTGAACATTGCATATTAAACTCTTATGTTTAATATTTCAGAGCTCATAGATTTTCCTACTTTTGGGATTCTTGCCCAAGGGGTTTTATTACTGTGAGTATACAGGTGTATATGTTTTTTTAAAAAATGCCATCATAAATTAATCAGAAAGTAGGTATGTGAAGACAACTCAAACCTAATTAGAGAAATATTTTTATTTATTTATTTATTAAAACATTTATATAGTGCCCGTTATACTGTTACTTTTTAGGGTGATGTATCACAAAATTAAAAAACAAACAAAAATAAGGATAAAAGCAACAGATAAAAGCAACAGATAAAATCTTAAAACAGACTGAAATTTGTTCAAATTAAAATGTTAAAATAAAGAAAAGTTTTTGCATAATGCTTAAAGGATTACAACATTGGATTCAGGCAAAACTCTGAATGGGAGGGCATTCTGCAGTTAGGGTCCCACATCAACTCAAGGGCCCTGCCTCTGTTCACAGTTTGTGTGATAGTGAACAATTCAACCTTTCTGTGCCTAAGTTTCCCCATTTGGAGAATGGGGATCATACATATCAACCTATTTGTAAAACAGAGGGTCAGATCCAGACTTAAGTAGACCTATTGGAATCAATGGGTTTTGGGTATATCTAGATGGTGAGTGCCATGTGAATAATTAATGGTTTTCCTATGTTAAACTGCAATTATTACTAGGATTTGTTTCATTTCTTAAAGATTTATTGATATTGAAAAATACATTTCATGTCAAATCTGTAACTAAGGGGTGATACAGACTCCTTGCAACAGGGATAATTGCACCGCATTCAGCGGGACAACTATAGTGCTTGCTAGTACTGTATGTTTTCCCCACTAATGGTTAGCAGTTACCAAAGCACTGTGCCAGACCAGACCCCCTTCAAGTTAGAGAGGCACATGGCATTGGAACTTTTTGCAAATCACCCTGTTGTGCTATAAAAAAATAAATAAAAATTAAATGTTTAAATGCCTAACAAACTTGCCCATGAAATCTGTTGAGCAGAAAATGTTGTAAGTTTGGGTTTTATTTACTTGTAATATTTTTTAAGGAACAGTAAGTGTTGTTTGTTTACATACTGTTTACAATGGCACAGGTTGATTTTTAAGATATACAATTGAAATATTTATTGCATATACTATTTTGAAAGATGTTATATGTGTTTTGCACCTTTGGGGATATATTGTTACATTTCTGTGTACAGAATATTTGAGTGGTTCTGTTAGTAGTAATTTTGTGGCTCCTAAGTGAGCAGTTTTCTGTGCCTTTTTATTATTGGATGCATGGTTACCTATTTATTATTGTATGGAAGTCATGAAGATGTGTATTTTTGTATGCTGTTGGAAGCAATGGTTGATTTTATTGTACATTTATGAGAGATGCCTCCCTTAAAGGGCACTCTCTTGATCTTCCTTCTGAAATAAAGAGATACATACAATCTTGCTAAGTATTTTTGAATCTTTGAAAATCTGGTTTAAAGGACTGCAACACACATTTGTGTTTTTTATTAATGTAAAATATTTTTAGATTGCTGTTCATAAAATTTCAGAAGAGTTTCAAAATAATAAAATATAAACAGCATTCAGTAAAATAGTAGGCAGCACAAAGAACATACACAGAGCAAGAAGGATTTAAAATAAAAGGCTTACTGGGGAAAAAAATATCTTCATCTGTTTCCAAAAAGATTGGAGGAAAGAAGTTCAACAAACCTCTCCCAGGAAAGAATATTAGTCCAAATCTACACTATAAAAGCGGCATGAAAGAGGTATATAAAAGGCAGGAGCCAGACCAAGCAGGATATTTGAAATTGGTATATGGTAAGTGTCAATGGGCCAAAATAGTTGTCAGTGCACTTCAATACCACTATAAAGCAGGAGTGTGGCTCCTGCCTTTTATATACCTCTTTCATACCACTTTTATAGTGCTATATACTGCTTGGTGTAGATCTGGTCTCAGAGTCTTGGGGCTGTCACAAAGAAGGCCCTTCTCCTTGAAGAGGCTAATGCATCCTTTTCACTGGATGGAATCTGGAGTAGGACTTCTCAGAAGATTTAAATGGCTGGGGGAGGGAAAAGAAGGGCTTATGTGGCATATCCTGCTTGACAGTCTAATTTTTGAGCAGTAAAAACAGATCCTGCTCTAGTAAGGAAGTGATGAGATTAAACCTTACTTTTCTGATCTCAACCTCGCCCCCCTCTACAAAATTTCGGTTTGACGCCCGGTTCCCCGATTATGCGCATCTTCTCCGAAGCGCTTTTAAGCCTAATCCCTATACATGGGAGGCATTGAAGCACATTACAAGCTGTATGAAAGGCATTTTAAAGTTGTTGACATCGCATGCAAATGTTGCTGAAAGTAATGCACTTTGTCCCAGAGAAACTCCCCAAACCGGTTTCCTCTCTTTCTTCTCCCCACCCACTAGAATCTCCCGCCT
This sequence comes from Anniella stebbinsi, assembly GCA_029215795.1. NCBI lineage: Eukaryota > Metazoa > Chordata > Lepidosauria > Squamata > Anniellidae > Anniella > Anniella stebbinsi. The sequence continues at coordinate 178,296,187 of JARDYH010000001.1, forward strand.
TTGGTTTCCGAGGTTACCTGAAAGGAAGGAGCTGATTTAACATATTCGGCTACCTGCCTTCCCCGCTCTTTCGCCAGATTGGCATGACTTCCTCAGGAGTAACTGTGAATTTCTCGTGCGCACACACACACATACGCCAAAACAGACAGGTGGATGCTGCTTCATTCCTTCCCCCTCCTCTTCCCAGCGAGCTCAACAATTGTAAAACACACACACACGCCAAAACAGACAGGTGGATGCTGCTTCATTCCTTCCTCCTCCTCTTCCCAGCGAGCTCAACAATTGTAAAACCACACACACACACCCCTCAACTGAGGAACCCAGCAAGAAGCGAGGGGAAGTTATGCTGATGGCTAATTATGCGCACATCCGCCCATCCTCCCTGCCCCCTTTCCTTCTCATAAATCCACCTCCATCTGGCCCCGTGTCTCCATGTAAAAAATATTTCATCAGGGTACTTCAAAGAAACTTTTTTTTGGGTTCACGTTGGGTCCCCTCTTCTTGGAGCTTCCATCCAGAGAGACGGAGTACAAGGAGGAGGTTGCCAGGGGGAGAGAGGAAATGAATCTAAACCAAAAAATGGGAGGTTTTCCCAGCGAAGGGGCAGTTCTATGCATGAGATCACGACAAGAGTCCAACCCCCTGATTGTCAATGCACCTCCTCAGAAAGTTGTTTACACGGACATAAGGCGCTCTTACTCCCGCCGTAAATTAAAACTCGCTAATTAACGCGCATTCGAAAATGCGAATAATCGGATGTTTAAAGCGCCTCAGCTCCCAATTTGCGCTCCTCTCTTGTAGAGGTAAAAAATTTAATCAGCCTTGAAAGAGCTTTAAACCTCTCTTGTGCACCCTTCCTCAGATCTTGTGATCTCTGCACTGTTGAACTTGTTACCCAGAACAGATTTTGCATGCAGATTGTTCTACATTCAAGCCCTGACAAATCTAGTTAAATGATCTCTGGTAGGAAGGCCAGGAAAGAATCCTGTTTGAGACATTGGAGTGTTTCAGCCAATCCAGTACCTAATACTGGAATAAACTGGCCAATGGTCTGGTGTAGCATTTGGCCAAAGTACTGACTGCCTCCCATCTTGCCATACACGCTCATGTCTCCCTTGGGAGAAGCCCAACCATCTCACCTGGCAATTCTCTAAAAAAGGGAGAACTTGGATTTATAGATCGCACACATTGAACAGGTTCACACAATCAAAATAGCCCAACATGGGTTGTTCAAAGCACGGTGAGCCACACATAACCCAGGGAGGCTGGATTTGGACGGTGAGCTGTTTAATCATGCAAACCACCACTTCCTGTACTTCTTTTGCAATCTGGGAATTCCATCCAAAGCACTAACATTCTATAACTGCCACCCTAGGTGGCGGCTAGGTTTCAGCGTTCCTGCGGCCAGTGACAAAGCTGGAAGCTGACAGAAAACAGAGAATATAATTTATTCCTGTTTTTCCAGTTGCTTTACTAAAAAATCTAATTCATGGTTGCCTCCTTCTGGGATCCAGGGTTTGGCTGATTGCAGCACTGTTTAAATCGCTTTTCATATAATTTTATTGTTTACACCCTGGGTGAATTCCGAAGACAATGTAGGCAACGGAGGGGGAAACAGCGTACTCGCTGTGCGTTATTTTGACAGCACCCGCCACACAACGTGTGGCTAGCTGAAAGTCCTGGCCTCCTGTTGCGTCTCCTCCCTCAGTCCTCCCACCCTATCCCAGCATGCGCCACAAGTTCAGCCAGCTGTAGCGGAGCAGCCAGGGTTTTTTTTTTGGCCTCCTGCTGGCAAATTCTATGACCAAACGAATAGTACACGGAGAGAAGGGGGGTTCCCTCCACAAGGTACTTTAAACAACGGAGTTCGGGATACAAACAACGTGCCAGCCCGGTTTTTCTCCCTTGTTTAAGTGCGTCAAGTAGCCTACCGTGGGTTGTGTGTGCGTCGTGTGTGGCCCTCCACACGACACAATAAGTAACACAACTGACGATTGTTTGACCTCCCCCCCACCGTGAGTTATCATATCCGAAACAGGCCCCTATGTAGTGTGTGCGTATATATATATGATATGATACGTATGGTGCGATGCATACATAACATGCAGGCGCATATTATGAAACACCTTGTTTCACCCACTAGCTTTCCTCCTCCCCCCCCCCCCCCCCGCGTGTATTACACGATTTGCCCTCTTGCCCCCATCTCAGCCTAAGACACCAGAGAGGTGCAGAACGGGAAGCCTCCGACTTCAGCCGCCTCTACTGAGCATGCGGAGCGGGAGGAGGAGGAGGAGGGGGGACGTCAGCCGCGAGGACCGCCTCGGGATGGTGGCGGCGGCGGCGACGACGTCTGAGCGCTCGTGGGGGCGACGACGGACGCAGAGACGATCGGAGGAGGAGGGGGGGAGAGGCTCGCGATGGAAGTAGCGGGTCTCGCGAGAAAAGCGGAGGGCCGCGAAAGGGATGAGGCGACCGTGGTGACGGCGATGTCCTCCGTCTGCCTGGATGGGAGAGAAACGCGTCTCCAGGAGGAGGAGGCGGCGGCTCGCTGGTTGCCCAGGCGGTGAGGCCCGCCCGAGGGGTGAGCCGGGCAAGGGCTGAGGCGGTTGGGGGGGGGGGAAGCCGCTGAGGCAACAGGTTCTTGGGGGGGGGGGGGAAGGGCAGCCAGCCAGCCAGCCACGGTCGAGGGGGCTTCTGCCGTTGGCCCGTCAGGGCTCATCCGTGGCCTTGTGGCGGCTCCATTCCGGCGCGCCTCGCCCGCCCGCCTCCCTCCCTCTCCATCCTTCCCCCCCCCTCTCCATCCTTCCCCCCCCCCCCCCCACCGCTCTCATTTCCCCACCGCTCTCATTTCTCCGGGACCCTCTTGCGGCTGCATCCTGGGAAAGCTCCGTCCAGGTCCTTCCCTCCGCCTGGCCCTGCTTCTCTCCACTCCCCCGCGCCCGTTTCCCTCTGGTCCCTCTGAATAGTGGGTGAAAGGGAGACTCTGTGTCCTGCCTAGTCAACGTCCAGAAACCCAAGCGAGGTACTACTAGTAAGGCTTAATGCTTCCATTTGGCTTTTTAAGGGATCGAAGTGTGTTGTCGATAAGTGTTACAACAATCCTGTAAGGTAGGTCGGTAAGAGTGAAGACGGAGAGGATGTTTTTAGTGGGGGCAGAATTGGTTTGAAGGGCACACAAGCCAGGACTCTTCTTGTTGGGCAGTGGATGCGTGTTACAATCTGCCACAAGTTTTGTGTTGGGCTGAGGTGATAGAATCCATACGGTGCAAATGGAAGGGGAGGGTGGCGGAAATCACAGCTCAACTTTAGGGTTAAAGAAGGGTGACCATATGGAAAAGGAGGACTAGGGCTCCTGTATCTTTAACAGTTGCATAGAAAAGTGGATTTCAGGCAGTGTCATTTGTAGGCATGCAGCACCTGGTGAAATTCTGCCCTGCCCTCTTTTGTATCTGGTCACTCTAGTGATGAAGAGGGAATTTCATCAGTTGCTGCATGCATACAAATGACACCTGCTGAAATTCCCTTTTCTATACAAAGGTTAAAGGCACATAAGCCCTTTTCTCCCTTCCATATGGTCACCCTAGAAGTTAATCATATGCCTCTCATTCTCCCACACCTTACAACCATATGGGGCCTCTGTTCAGGATTGAGACTGCAGTGCAGGAGAAGAGATTCAACTTTTTTCCTTTACACCGTCTCCTCCAGAACGGCTCCCCCCACATCCCACAAGGGTTCTCCAAGGCTAATTCTATTCCTTCCACAAGTTGGACAAAAGCAAATGGCAAGATGGAGCATGTCTCCTTGCTGCTCTCTTCTGCCGGAGTGGTATGTTAGTTTGCGTGTTGGACTAGATGAGTCTTTCGTTATACCTGCCTCAAACACGGACTTTCACGAGGAATCAAGACAATTTTGTCTTCTGCTTGTAACCCTCCCATGTCTTTCTACTACTTTTTCGATCTTCTTTCTTAATACACAAAAATGATTAAAGAGGAATAGGTTGGAGGCAAGTCACAGAGGCACTGGTGGCAAAGGAGACAGTGGCAGTTGCAATCAACTGACTAAGCACTTCTCTTTGCACTGCTGGAACATAAATTAAAATATTTTTAAGGGGAGGCCAGTGTTGGCCTCATTGGACCCCAACATTTTCCCCACCATTTTGGATGTTGACTCTGGGCCTGAAGACAGCCATTCAGAAATTCAGTGATAGAACTAAAGTAATTGTGCCTGCTATCCACACTGTGTTTAGAGTTTTGCCAAATATTACTAATTTCTGCACTGTAGGGTTTTGCAATAGTACAAAAAGAGTCAAATTGAAATTAACTGACTGAACTGCAATCTGTTGAGTTTAACTGGATTGAAAGATGTCACAGTTGGCCAGTGGTTGGTGTTAGCTCTTTCAATCTCTTTTGTACGGTATGCTTTTAAAACTGATGTACTTTTATTGCTAGGTTGGATGGATGTAAAGAAGCATGTGGTTTTTGTATTTTTAATAGTTATATAGCATAGAAGTTAAAATCTCAAGCAGCACAGTTCTTCTGTATGACAAACTGCAACTTCTTCAGGAAGAAAATATAAAAAAGACAACAGGGCTTGCCAATAGATTTTGGTGCCTAAATTAGGAAAGCCATAGTGAGTGAGCCTGCTTTACTCACTTACAAAGGTCGTTATTTTGGCTTAGACAGAAGGAAAGCATTAGTAAAGTAGTATGGTATTGGGCCAATTGTTGTTAGTGAAGGAATGTACATATTTTCAAGTTATGTTTCATTGCCTTGTTGGGCCACTTCTCACCCTTGGAAACTTTGTTCTTAGTACAGGACTCAATCCTGTGAGATGCGAATCCATGACAAAGCATAGGGGACCTTAGTAGAGTGCATTTTTTTTCTCATCACCAACTACAGCATGCCTTCACATATCTGATGAGTGCCGGGGGAAGAGGGGAGGTTTTCAGAAGAGAGGGTATGATTTCTAATCAGACTGAAACCATAACACCTTAGTTTTTGAAAAGCAAGCATTCCTACTTTACCTCAGTGTAATTTGAAAACATGTACATTTCCCCCCACAAAAATGTGACATGAAAAAAGATGCCACTTTAGCTGCAAAGTATGCAGGAGTTGGAAATTACCTATTCAGTTTTGCTAGCTACCGATCAATCAGATATACTTAGTTTATAAGAAACATTGTGTATTGGTTCTGTCTCTCAAACCATTTTGATAAATGCTAGCTGTCCACCAATTTTAATCAGTTTTGTCAGTGACCATTATGTTCTGATCAAATCACTGTCTTTACAGACTTTATAGTTCAGGAAGTAGGAAATAAAGTGTGCATTCCTTATTTCCGATCTCATTATAGACACTTATGTTTACAAGATCATTATGACTATGACTAAGGCATTTACTTGTTGCAATAGGACTGGAATATCAGTCAAATATCTTACATAAAATCAAGAATGTTCTCGTGTGAGTTGCAGGCTGCTTTTTTATATTGCATCCTATGGTCACCTAATAGAAATGGCAGGAATGAAGGCCTCCGCTCCCCAATTCTGCAGGAGTCAGGATCATAGAAATACGACCTTTAAAAGCAGGCACCCTCCGCCCTGTAACTAGAGAGCTTTCTCCTTCCTCTCCTAGATGAACCAGCAGCTTAGGTCCCCTCTACAAGGATTCGCTTTTGCACCTGGTTAGCCGATTATGCGCATAATCGCAAAAGCGCATTTACGCCTAATCCCTCTGCACGAGAGGCGGCAAGAGGCGGCGAAGCGCATTAATGGATGTCCAAAATGCGGTTTAGAAGTAGTTAATGCGCATAAGCGCATATTCACACAGTCAAAATGCGCTTTAATGGACGGAGCAAAATAAAACTCGCGATTTAACGCGCGTTCGATAATGCGCATAATCGGAGAGATAACGCACCTCTACGCTCCATTTGCGCTCCACTGGTGTGGAGGTAAATTTTTTAATGAGACTTCAAAGAGCATTAAACCTCTCGTGAAGAGGCACCCTTAGCTTCTTCTACTGTCCATTTGTTTAATTATTGGCACCTGTGCATAACAATGGGTACAGGAGGAAGCATGAAATTTAGATAAACTGAGGTTGCTAGTTATCTAGAATTCTTCGTGAGGTTTGTAGGGATAGTGCCGATCCATGCATTGTGAAGGTTTTGGTAAATCTTTTGGTAAATACATTGTGCTTTTCCATACAGCTGTGTTCCTTAATCAATCAAATCATCAGAGTAATGTGCACCATTTGGCAGGGTTGTGTTCAGTGAGATTGCATATGTGACTTTTGATTTCCTAGATGCTGTGCAGCCAGCCCAGAATATAGTCTGAGCTTCTCCACACTCAAATGACTACTTGGCTTTTCACCACAAGCCACTTCTCATGCAACAAAATGTAGATGGGCAGGTTGATGGCAAGGTACAGGGCACCAAATTCCACAGCCTTTGGATGGGCAAGAAAGCTTCCCTTCACATAGGAATGGCACTCTTACTATGCTCAAGAGTACTTTGCTCTTTGACCCTTGTTTGAATTATTTTTTTCTCCTTGGAAAGGAACTCTGCGCATGCACAGATCCATTCAGACCTAGGTGCTAGAATTTTTATAAACAAATGGGGGGAAATCCTATACAGATGATAAGAGCCTAGGAATTAAGAATAAATCCCCAGGAGTTAAGTGCACACCAAGCGTGAGAACTTTTGCTGTTGGGACTGAGAGGTCTGTATTTCAGCCGATGTACTCTGTAAACCTTCTGGAAGGGATTAAACTATGGAGAAACTCTAAAATACAGTTATAGTCGTAGTTATCATTATTGTAATTATCTTATTTTTCTAATGCTTTAAATGCTTTATGAATCCTTCGTAGGTTACTTGGTCAATAGTTTTTTTGGGGGGGTGGGTACGAGAAGGAAGGAATCAATAAAAAACACAACCCTATATAGCATTCAGATCCGATGAATAGATAGGACAGCCAGAAGGAGAGAAGTGTACTATGAGTTCCCCTTTTTTGTTTCATTTTTCATGCCATTTGTGCATTTACTTAGGTTTAACATCTCTTAAACTGAGAAATTGATGTTAATCTCATTAAACATCAGGAAATATATCCCAACTAGAATCAGGATATCTTAAGTAGGATAAGGATGGGGAGGGCGGAAGGAGGCATGTCATTGGACAGGGAGGGGCCACTCGTCCACACCTTGTGCTAGGTAGGTGAGCTAGATAGGTTCAGAGGCCTATCTAACACAAATTTCAACATTGCTCCCCCCGCCCTGCCCGGCTCTTTTTGGCAGGACTTAGATTAAACGGAGGGCTCCAAGATTGGAGCCCTCTGTCTAGCAAGTGTCAATCCTATAGGATTGTGCTCTAAATATCTTTTTAATTGCCTTGAGTACAAAGTTTAAATATCAATACCTTGCATTTATATAGCACTTCCAAATGTTGAACAGCCTTCACAAATATTATCAATGATGTGAGTTTTCTGAAAAGAACTGAATCAGAAAGTTTCCAGGAAATGTTTTGATGCCCTACATCTCAAACATTTTTTCTAATAGCCTAAAGTAGTTGAACTAAATTATTTAATTAGAAAAAGCCAATAAAGTGCACTTTGTGTAATTTAAATATTATCTATTTATTACATATAATTTTATACTGTCTTTCAATTTAAAAAAACTCCTGAGCTATTTATTTAAGAAGCAAATAAAGAAACAGTTAACTGAGCAATCCTACCCCTAGCAGTAGAAAAGTCTGAGGGTGGAGGAACCACCTCATCTAAAGCCCTGCCAGGTCATGCTAGCAGGGAAGGGGAACCAGCATTTTTGCTGTGGTTCTGAATTACCTTTATGTGTGTTTTTAAACTAATTAATTCAATGGAAAGGAAATAATCTACACTTGCTCTAGGGCTGGCATAGGTTTAGGCATGTGTCTGGGGACCAGGAGGGTTGTTGACCCTGTGGATCCACTGCCTCTCCAAGCACCCCTCCAGAACATTGCCCCGGATCAGAGAAGCACCAGTTGCAGAGGTTTCTGCAGCACTTGGAAGAGGGGTCCCAAGGTTGAACCTCCCCCTCTGAGAGTGGACCTTTCCACCCTCAGTGGGGGAGATCTGACCCTACAGCCTCTGGGAAAGCTTTGCAGGAATAGGACTGTACTGTAAAATGCAAATAGTGTGAATATATTAAATCAGGGTGGATAAAAATCAATGATAAAAAAAAATCAAAAAAATCATTTTTTAAAATTTAAATTGGATTTTTTTATTTAAATTGGATTTTTTTAATAAAATGCTTTTTGAGGAAAAATCTATCTAAAATAGTTTTTATTTAAGATATATTATAGTCCAAAGGTTATTCATCATGAAATAAGGATTAGTTTTTAATAATGTAGCATGAGGCTGTATACTCATGCAATGTTTAAATTTTTTGGTAAATGAATTCCATTAATCCATTCACAGTGTCATGCTCTTCCAGAGGTTTCTGTAAGATTATTGGGCAATTTTTCTATCTAGAAAATATTATCACAGATGCTTGGTTTTACAGTTCTCAAAACTGTGAATTTTTGTCTGCAGAGATCACAATCCCATTGTTCCTTTGTACACAGAATCAACCCCTTACCTCTGAAGTGCTAAGTTTCAAAAAATTCAATGAATAGATTGTTGGGAATGAAATAGATCTGCACAAGAAGCTAAAAATGAAACCTGCATCTGCTTGTAAATATTAAGATTATACCAGCAAGAAAGAATCTTTGGTAACTCTGAGTTGTGTAAAATATGTATTAAGCTTATAGCGAGGAAGAGTGCACTTTTGGGGGTGCACATGATTAAATCGAGTCTTTCTGGGTAGTGATTAAAATCGTAATTTAAATCAAATCCACCCTGGTAGTGATTTAAATCAAATTGGTTTAAATCAAATCCACCCTGTATTAAATACATATTAAAACAAATTCAAAGCCTTTGGAGTTATTTTATTTGATTATTAGTAAATATTAGTAACTGGCATTCACTTCCCTCACATTTAATTTTTCTTAAAATTTAAGGGAAAAAGGCACGAACAATTGTTAATATTCATACCTGAAAAGCTGTGTGCATGCACAAAATAAATATCACATTGCTTCCTAGGAACAGTAACCAAAAGAAATGAAAAAAGAATTACAACTTTGAGACTGCCCTATATGATAATTATATCCATTATATCCATTCATTACATTACTAATTAATTTATGAAACAGTGCATTTTTAGAAATAGATTTTTTTTCTGTGGGAAAACTATAACAGCAGAAAATGTTCTTCAGGAATTTTTCCACCCCACATTACGGATTATCAGGTACTAATCTTAACAGTCACTCTGTAAAGTAGGTCTATATTATTATCCCCATATTGCAGATGGTAGGCTGGCTCTGTGGGCCACCTCGGGATTTCATAGCAGAGGTAATATTCAAACTAGAGACTTAGCCATTACCCTAGTTCTTTACTTAGTTTTTCTTCAAGGTGTTAGAATCAGATTCTGTTTTGTGCATCAAAGTTAAGTAGCCCTTTTGTAGCCAAATACGGTAACTTCAATGGTATTACACAAAAGCTGGTCTGTGACCGTAATAAGTAATTGATTGATTGATTGACATAAGCCATCAACTATACTGGGGTAGACAACCTGTTTGGGTCATGGACCCCCTCTAGATGGATTCCGTTTGACGCCTGGTTAGCCGATTATGCGTATATTTGCTGAAGCGCTTTATCGTAAATGCTTGTATGCAGGAGGTAATTGAGTACTCAACTGGTGACCTTACCGGTTGTTTCAGATGCGCTTTACAAGTAGTTAATGCGGAGAATCGCTTGTTCACATAGTCAAAATGCGCTTTAACGGCCGGAGCAAAATAAAACTCGCTATTTAACGCGCATTTGATAATGCGCATAATCGGAGAGAAAACGCGCCTCTACGCCCGATTTGCGCTCCGTTCTTGTAGAGGTAAAATTTTTAATGCGCCTTGAAAGAGCTTTAAATGCCTCTTGTAGAGGCAGCCATGGTCTCATTTGGCGATTTGAGAAACTGTCCTGGGCAACCTGTCCTCACGTGGCAACCATCGGAAAATGGCTGCCATGGGAGACGCGGCAAAGGAAAATAACCTTCCCAAATACTGAGTGAAAGATAGAGACAGGGCTGTACTGAGTACAGTAGAGCTGCCCCTTTGATTATAGTACAGAGGTGGGATTGTTCTGTGTGTTGGCACAAAACACTAAACAACTCCTTTGAATCCACAGCTTTCAGCACCAACAGAAACCTATTTCACAGCAATCTCAGGTTCTGCTAGGGTTTTTTATTTTGTTTTGTTGTTGTTTTTTAAGTGGAAGGTGTAGGACACCTTGATGTGCACCAAGAAGTTACCCAGGGGTGCATTGGTGCCTGTAGGCACCATGTTGCTTACCCCTGAACTATACAACTGTTTATTAACTTGGTCCTGCTGCAGATGGCAATTCCAAATGTCATCCCAAATTTTGATACTGTACAAGTTTATTCTACTCTTAAATCAGGTAATTATACTGTTTCACTTGTTATTGATTGTACTTTTCAAATGCTGAAAACCTTCAGTCATGTAATCGTAAGATGGAAATGTGTGATTTGGAGTGAGTATTTTCCTTTTGTTTGCTAGCAGCAGTACTTTGGCAGAGGGACATATTTTGTGACATGCAGTGATACTATTCATGTTACTCAGGAAGTAAACATAAATAGCTAGACTAATTTTGTCTCTCTTGGAAATGTGAGAAGAGGATGAGGACTTCATAAGAGTAAAATTGTATTTTTAATATATGAGTAAAATGGAAACAAAGAAATTATATTTCTTCCATAAGAGCATAATAAAACAAACTAGGATTGGCACACCTGTCAAGTACTGTAATTGACTAGCTATTATTTAGCTGCAGTCAAATATTGCCAAATATTTCTTGAAGCCATGATTGCCACTGTGTTGTTGGCCCTTGCCTTTTTATTTCATTATGGTTCATTTGTTGGCAAGGGCAGGAATGAGGGTTGCTTGCTTACTAGCTTAGCAGTTGTCAGGGAAAATCTAAGGCATAGCAAAGCTGTTCTTACTGGCCATCAATAACTACAGGTATTTCCGATCAGGAACCAAACAGTCATCAGAGTGGCAAAGGTCATTGCTTAGGACAGCCCATGGCTCATCTTGCCTGCTGCAGGAATCAGGGAGTGCATCCTCAATTTGATCTGCCTTCTCTGTAGAGCTCCTAGGAGAGATTGGACTCGGATTCTGAAACTTTAAAACTTGTACAATGTAATCCAATGCATATTTAATCAGGTGAGTTTATAGAATGGCAGCCTTCAAAAGTGAATTTAATTGTTTCAGTTAACTAATTTGTTTGTTATCAGCATCAGTATCAGATCTATTGATAATTAAAGTATCTTTTTGTTGTATTAACATAGTTAATGCTTTAAAATAGTTAATGGTTATTTGACAATATTTGACCAGTCAGATTTTCAACCCTAAAGCAAATGCATCTCAAGCAATGTAAAAATAAAAACATTGGGTTCTTGTTAATCTTTGAATGTAGCAAAATATTGTACTCAGATCTAGGTAAATGCTAAGTACTGAAAATTATCTGTAGGCTTTTGATACTAGATAAAGCGTTGTGCATATAAGATTGTACTAATGAAATATTTATTAACATGGAAGAGAAGAATGCAGTCCCTCCTCAAACAGAGCTCTATATGCATATTGCAGATGCTGCTTATATTTCAGTGCCATTCAATCTTGGCTTAGACATTAATTAGCCCCTTTAGTTCTTTGTTCTATGCGTTCAAAGAATATGTGGAGAGGTGAATCACTGTATCCCTTAGCTCTGACCTCCACAAGTTGGGTAGACGGTTTGAAGGGGAAGCCAACATCCATACAGCTGTACCTCTCTGCTTATTCTTTAAACATGTGGAGCAAATAATTGTGGGTGTTACTGTTCTGGGGTTGCTGTGTTTAACAACAGTCGTTTAATTAAGCTGCTGTGTTAAGTATGCCTGTGAGTTAAATAAGTGATGAAACCTATTAATACAATTTAAGAGGATCTCACCCATGTTTAATGACATGAAACTTTGAAGAGAAATGGAGAAGATGGTTTTTAAAAAATCTTTATTTTTATATTATTGGGGGGGGGCATGAAGAAAACAATCCAAAACAACCAATTTAAGTAGGATGCAAAACTTTCAAGGAGAAATTATTTTCTCTTAGTAGATCAGCAAAATCTTATAATGACCTGAAGGGGTCTGGGTCTAGGATGTATGATTGACATACCACAATGGGTTCCATGTTACATAAAATGTTTTAGGTTTTGAATGACCTTAAACAAACTTCATATGGTTTGTAAGCTTGTTCATTAATAAGTGATCGCAAAACCTCTAAATGCCCACTGAACTTTTCCACTGGGCTGCAGTTGGTGCTCTTGCTGCTGCTAAAGAGTGTAAAATAATGTCCATGCAGTATAGTCTGTAGATCCTTTGGAAAAATATGCAGAATTACAAGAACTGGAGTCTTGATGATGTTTTCTTTGGTTATATTATTAATTTCTTTGAAGACTTTGTCCAAAGTGTCTCTACAAGAGGGCATGACCACTACATGTAAATAACCGTACCAGTCCCGTGACACCCCTCCAACATTTATTTGAATCTGTTTTGAAGATTTTCCTTGCCTTGATAGGGCCACTGAGAAAGTATTTTGAAAGTCAGTTTTCTTATTCTTGCACTTACTGCTTTCATTGATCTAGAAATAAAACACTTTTCCCAAAGGGAATTGTCTACTGGCATCCCTTAATGCGCTTCCCAACATGTTTTTAATACTTCAGTTTACCCACAAAATAATTCAATCAACAATTCGTATACCTTGGATACTATGCTGTTTAACTCTACAAATTTTGAACTTAAAATACATTCAAAGTTAGTCAGTGGGTGCTTTACCTCTAGCAACACATAAGGATTATATACAAGTATTTGCATATATTGGAACATTGAAAACCCGTATCTTCCGATTTCTTCTTCATATCAACCATCCTTATTATTATTATTTATTCCATTTATATACCGCCCCATAGCCGAAGCTCTCTGGGCGGTTTACAAAAATTAAAAACATTGAACATTAAAAAAAACACCAATATACAAAATTTAAAAACATAAAAAACATAAAAACAAGTTATAATTACATTATCCTTTAAAAACAACAATTCTGGGTCAAAGCACAACACCAACAACACAAAACCCTCAACATATGCTGTTAAATGCCTGGGAGAAGAGGAAAGTCTTGACCTGGCGCTGAAAAGATAACAATGTTGGCGCCAGGCGAGCCTTATCGGGGAGATCATTCCATAATTGGGGGGCCACCACTAAAAAGGCCCTCTCCCTTGTTGTGCTTCCCTCAGAGTAGGCAACCAGAGGAGGACCTTAGATGTGGATCGTAGTGTACGGGTAGATTCGTGTCGGGAGAGGCGTTCCATCAGGTATCCAGTCCATTGTCGCAGCCAGGTACTGGTTCAGCACATACACAGCCTCACCTGCTGAAGATGAAAAGGAGAAATAGAGTTGTGTGTCATCAGCATACTGATGACAACGCACTCCAAAACTACGGATGACCGCACCCAACTGTTTCATGTAGATGTTGAACAGCATGGGGGACAAGACTGACCCCTTTGGGACCCATACTGGAGAATCCACGGGGCCGAGTAATGTCCCCCAAGCACCACCTTCTGGAGCCGCCCCGCCAAGTCTGCATTGCTTATTCTGAGAAGTGTATCCCCCCCTTCATGTGTCTTTGACCAACAGATTTTTTAAAAGAAAATAACGACAGTGGGTGTTGTTGACAGTGTAGGGTTCAAGCATACTTAAGATGTTTTGACTGTACTGAACTTCCTGTTAATTTGGCTTCAAGCCTTTAATCAGAGTTGCAGCTCAGCAACAAATAAGCGTGGAAATAGAGAGGAAGGCTGGGAGTTGAGAGGGCAGACAGGCTTGATCTTTGCAAGCATGGGAGAATTCTAAGAAAAAGCCCAAGCTTTTTCAAAGAAGTATCTAAAGAGGAGAAGCACCAATCCCATTCCCAAACAAGATGGGCATGTTTCACTTGTTGCAATTTGTCACCACTGGGTGGTCAAGATGCTGGGGGTATATGGAGCAGTGCCCTAAATGCCCAGGGCAAGAAACTCTTGCTTAGACTCAAGGCTCTACTATATTTTGAAGCACCCACTTGTCAAAGGCAGTTGGAGAAAAAGCATTGATCCTCATAGCCATTCAACAGAGATGTAGTGAGCTTTGTTCTTTAGAAGAATGACAGGATACAATTTAACAAGGTGTAGGCTTGGTTGAAGTCCATGCACATAATATTTGTAATTTATTTTTTATAAAAATCTATGTCCGAAAAATATATCCTCTCACTTTATTCCCCTCAGAGGTAACATTATTTTTAGATACGTTATGAACTCAGCGGTATGTTAGGAAAATGTAACTATGAGCTGTCTAGCTACACCTGGGACTATTAATACATGGAAATTTAGAGTTTGGGGAGGGAGGGTAAAATATGAGCTGTACGTGTAAAACTATCACATGGTGCAGTGCCACTTCAAATTTCAAGTATGGTATTGATTCCTTATGTATACTTCTTTATTTACTTCTTCACACAGCACATAGCTAAACTATCCTAAGTTGGCTACTTAGGGATTAGATAAATTCATGGAGGATAAGGCTATCGATAGCTACTATACATGATGGCTATATATTACCTCCAGTATCAGGGGTGATGTGCATCTGAATACCAGTTTCTGGAGAACATGAGCAGGAGGATGCTATTGCACTCATGTCTTTTTGTGGGTTTCCCATTGGCATATGGTTGACCATTGTGGGAACAGAATGCTGGACTAGATAGAACTTTGATCTAATCCAGGACAGATTTATTTAATGTTCTTACATGGTCATGTAACCTATCTGTACATAGAAAGCTATCATGTCAAAGAGAAGGACAGCTCAAATCCTTCCCAATAACATGCTGGTTTTCCATGGGCAGGAAATGTTTGATGTGTGAGAACACATTGAAGTAGACCAGCTTTACTTGTAGTAAAAGTAGCCTACTGGAAGACCCTAAATGGGCTGCTTCTTTTTCATGGTCTCTGTGACTGACATGTATGGGTTATGCGCCTGCGCATAACTGTCAGTTGGAATGTCCTAGAGCTGAACAGAGGTTTAGGTGGGAGCCCCACCCACTTCCTCTGTGCACACTCTGGGCATGGTTCTGCCTGCTTTTCAGTGTCCTAATGCCAGGCCTTCGTGAAGCAGGCCAAAAGAAATGGAATGACATTCCTCTGTGCCCTATTGTGGAAACAAGCCCTCAAGGCAGCATATATGTATACAGTTTCTATCTGCAAGAAACCAGCTCTGGTTCTTTCTCAGCTTCTGCCAGCACACAACATAATGAAAAGTGCTTCAGTGCAACTGTCCCCAGTATCAGGAGTACCAGTCCTTGCAGTACTGACAACTTCAGCCATCCCCTTGGACCAACTGCTTGAAACCGGACCTCCAGTACTGATTGTCATGACCAAACAGGTCAAGCAGACCAAGTCCTGAAGCAGATGTCCTTCTAACTTTCAGGTTCCGGGACCCCAAAAAAAGCAAAATATGACTTTTAGATAGAGTCTGACATAGAACCCGAGCCTATGCCAGCTCCAGATCAGTCACCCACACTCCATATTGCACCTAAGACTCTTGTGTGATCATCATCGCTAATCCTAAAGAAGCTACAACTCCCACAGAGCTTTACTCACTGGATGAGTAAAGTAAAGTGAGTAAAGTAAAGTGAGTCCAAGGATGAGAAAAGTAAAGTGAGTAAAGTAAAGTGAGTCCAAGGAACCCTTCCCACTGGAACTGTACTATCACCTCTCCCAAGACTATAATCCTATAGATCCCCTCAGTACCAACCAACCTCACCAGCTTCTTCTTTGGGACATTTTCTTCATCATCACTATGATTTCATCACATCATCATCATTATGGGAAAGCCATAGACGCCCACGCTTCTGCTACCAAGATGACATCATTATGAATATAGGGATCAAGACCACCTGTGTAACCATCGCCATCCCCAGTGTTCTTGTTCCCCTCACTGTCTTGAATGACCTAAGGGAACTTCTAACTGTGTAGACACCTCATACGGTATCTAAACTGCCTGATGCTCAGTTACTGGAACCTGCAGCGGTATCAAACTTTACAAGTTTGCCACTTGCTAATCATTTAATTGGCTAATCATGACAATTTTGAAGGTTTCCCTTATCACATACTGACTTTAAGCAAGTCTTTAAAGGATTTGCTAACTTCTATCCCTCGACCTCACCAGCGGTCCTGGCCTGGAATCTGTCAGTAGTACTGGCTCAACTAACAGCCAAACTTTTTGAACCTATGGCCATGACCGACCTTAGACCTTTCACAATAAAAACTGGTTTTCCTTGTTGCTTTTACTTCAGCAGACAGAGCAAGCAAATGTTTTGCTCTAAGGCACAAAGTTTTTGTAGAAACAGAGTAGTGCTACGCTCAGACTACTCCTTTCTTCCAAAGGTCTCACAATTCCATTTAACTCAGGATATCATACTACCAACTTTTCTTTCTCAACTTGATTCCCCGATGGAGGTCAAGCTTAATTCCCTAGATGTCAGAAGGGCACTTTCATTCTATGTCTATAGAATGCCATCCTTTATCAAATCATACATTTATTTATTTGCCACTCAGGACCCATGAAGGGTCACCTGGTGTCATCTCAACACTTTGCCAAGTAGGTGGTTTCAGACTATTCACCTATCAACTGGCATGCTTATTGGCCCTTCTACAAGTACAGGATCACTTGATTAGAGCCACAGCATCCTCTGCCACTTTCCTCAGAGGTATTTCACTTCCATAACACTGTAGCTCAGCAACCTGGGCTCAGCTCTATACTTTCATCCAGCCACCTGGGTATCAGAGCTCCCACCAATGCTGCTTTTGGTAGAGTGGTCCTTTCTTCAATTCTGGCATGGCATCTCCCTCCACTGGTAAGTCTCTTGCTTTTCAGTCACCCATATGTGTGAGTTATAGAGACCACAAAAAAGGACAGGTTACTTACCTGTAACTGTGGTTTTTCAAGTGGTCATCTGTGAATGCACACAACCCACCTACCTCCCCACTTTGATGCCTTGCCTTCTTTATTCCTCCACAGTGGTGGGTTGAGAACTGAGAGGCATGTGGAAGCCTCACGCAGAGTGTTTGCAGAAGAGGTGGGTGGGGCTCCCACCTAAACCTCTGTTTAGCTCTAGAATGTTCTGAATGGATTACCACTTAAAGAACCACAGTTATAGGTAAGCAATCTTACCTTCTTCATGCCACAAAGTTTTCTGTGAATTTTGTTTAAAGCCTTTACCGGAGAGTAGCAGCAGGATTGAATTCATAGGTTGATCAGAGATTTGTGTGCACTGTTGCAATTTTATACCTGACGGTCAATTAGTCAGAAGGAATAAAAAAGACAATTCCAAGTGATTCTGATTTCTAAGGGAGCAATCCTATGCATGTTTAGACAGGAAAAAGTCCTACAACTCCCAACATTCCCCAACCAGCATGGTTGGCTCAAAAACGCTGAGAGTTGTAGGACGTTTTTCTGTCTAAATATGCATAGGATTACTTCCTAAAGGTATTTAATATCCTTGTTGTAGACTATGTTAACCCAATTTTTTAAAGAATAATTTCCCCCTTTTTTAAAAAAAAAATTGGTAGCATTGTTTTCTTAGATAAAAATAGGATGTCAGCCAAAGCACACTTAATGTGGTAATTCCTTTGATATTTATTACCTCTAAACAATATCATCTTAAAACAATTATTTTCCTGTTTCTATAAGCATGTTATCTCTATTTCCTTAAGGGATAAGGAGCTTTACTATATTCATCCTTTGCATAACATTATTTTGTTTTATTTTTCCGTCTCTGACCAAAAAAAAGGAGAGTTGTTTGCCTTCCACTTTCAATTGCATTTGTTCTAGCCTCATACCATAGAGAGTAAAAAAGATTGACAGAGTAGAAATTGTATTCTGTCGGAAGGGGTTGTGGGATTGTGTTCATCCCATTCATTTCTATAGGATGACTAGCAGAATTTCCTGTGATAATCCTTCTGACAAATACTATTTGGTGCAAATTATCCTAGGTTTCCATTGGCCAAATTTCAGTCCAGTAGAATCATAGAATAGTACAGTTGGAAGGGGCCTATAAGGCCATCGAGTCCAACACCCTGCTCGATGCAATTAGTCATACATGCCAGTTTAAATTAGTGTATAATCGTGAGCATAATCTTTTGATTTTAGATAAAATGATAGTTATGCATGCTTAAGCCCTGGCAAGTACTTCATAGTTAAAAAGAAAGATCTGGCTATTGTGGAGAAATTGTATTTTATTAAAAGATGTCAATTTTTTAAAAAAAGATGACAGACCTTTGTTGTTTTTAAAAATCGTTTAGTTATTATAATCAATGATCCCTAATGTATTTTTAATCTCATACCAATGAAGCAGTGCATGATCTAACTGAGAGATGTGTCCCTGTGCTCACATGTGAAGTGTTCCTCAGCATTACTTGGGATAATGAGGCACCTTCTGGGGTCAGCAGAAATGGATACATAGACTGTGTATGATCTTTTCTTAAAAGCAGGCACCATGCCCGGTAAATCTGTACTAGTAGAAGGCATGTGAGAAGTATCTACCTGAGTATGCAGCCAGACACTGGCCATTGAGGTAGATAACATTGATTCTGTTGAGCTGCATTTTACTGTTTTAATATATTTCAGAATGAAAAAAATAAGTAAAGCCATGCTTTTGAGCTTTATTGATTGTTGTCTTAATTATTAATGGTTAGAGTGTTAGTTTTTGCAGGGATTTGCAAATTTTGGCGATTGTAGGTAGACAGTCATTATTTGGCAGTTCTCTGTACCTCTACCAGGATCTTCCTCTTAATTTCCACTGTGCTTTAGACAGAAATAGTGAAAATCCATCTTGTTTTTTCCAGCGACCCCAAGGTAAGTTGCAAGGTGAATGTATGACTCCTCCTTTCCTGTGAATTCCAGAAGACCTAGGGGAGAAATCATTCTTTCATTTTGTGTTTTAGACCCCTAAACACCTCCAAAACTTAATGCAAAGGAAGAAAACAGCCCTCCCCTCTTAATTCTCTGGAATTCGCATGAAGAGTGTTGTCAGTCACTCAACTTGTGCTGTGATTTGGATCCATCTGGATGAGCCAAATGAACCTCGTCACTTCTGAGTCCTTCCCAGCATGGCTTGAATCAAGAACAGGATTTCTTCCTTCTCCCAAGACCTCTGTGTGTGCAAGAGGAAGAGGGGAGGAAGAAGGGTCTCTCACCCAAAATGGTGAGAGAAAACAGGAGGGAACAGGAGCAGTGTTTCATTTCATGGTTGTTCACAAATGCAATCACCACCAGGATGAAATTCTTGGTTGCTGATGACAGCCTGGCAATTGCATTTGTAGAACCTTGATTGCTTTCTTACAACTTTAATTTTGTTTTTTTCTGGTATGCACTCCACCATATAGCACAAACAGTGATCTTGAGGCAGCAGCCCTTGCTATGTGCTGTTGAATCTCTCACATCCATAGTGAGAATCGTACTCCAATAAGCCTGGCTATTTATTAATGGTGAATTAGCCTGACTGGTATGCAGTTCATATTAATTTCATTTTCTGTTACCATTTGAATCACATGCTTTCACTCTTTTTAACAAACTGATAAAAAGGTTGATTTAGTAAAAAATATATCACTCTGTCCCTTTTTCGTTCTTTAGAAATTATTGAATTCTTCATTGGAAACAAAAATTAAACAATGGATGGTCCTATCAGGGTCCGAAGCAGTCAAAGGAAAGCTAGAGTACCAGTGAAAAAGGTAAACCCCTGCTCTTTAAAAACATGGTTGTAGTTATCGACTACATCGAACTTGTACTGTCTTGTAGCCATGATAAGGTTCCCCCCACCCTCGTTTTTAGGAAAAGCATTCCAGCTGGTTTGACCCCTGGAGTGTTGTATTAGGTTTGGTGGGTCACAATTTGTGTAGGCCTGGCCTTAAAAAAAGAAGTTTCAGGTTAGAATAGTGACAATTTGAAATTCTTAAAAGAAGCTTGGAAAGTAGGCAGGTTTTTTTACTGGAGAATAGTGATATGTATGTTTAACAGCACCTGGCTGTTAATTATATTATCCACCCAGTGGACAATGTAAGAAGAATTATGGGACTGCAGTTTATTGGTAATTGGAACTGGATTAATTTTCCTACATGGTCTTGTAGCGTTCTTGTCATTAAATTTTCTTTTGAGTATTGATTGTTTTATTGTCTCACTTCTAGGTAATAGCATGCCACATTATTTATTTTCTTTGTATATCTTTTTAGGGAAAAAATACTTATTCTATAGAGGCAAATCTCCAATCATCTCATAATTCACTGAACATATTTTTCTAAGCTTTTTCATATACATGCAAAGTTTTCCTAAATAAGGTGTATGTTTTTACTGTTCTTGGAGACAGACAGAATGCTATCAGCATTCACTGTGCTTTCTTTCTGCATGTCTGAACCACCTGTATTGAACTGATGGGTAACATTTTACTTCTTCGTGTATTCTGTGCATCATACATTATGGGCTCTGTGCATGTGCGGAGCTCATTTTGGGAAACTTTGATGGCTAAGAATAGTTTTGGTGGGAACCCTCCAACACCATCCTACTGCACCTGCTCCAGTGGGTTCCCACCCGTCTCCTCAGTTCTCTTGAGACCGCCCATCTGGTGACTTGTTGGGAGCTTCTCTCTGTAGAGTTTGCCTGTTTTTTGCTTTTTAGCTAAGGATTGCTAAAGGGAGAAGGAGATTCACATGTTTTAGAAGTTCATACTTGTGCAAGTGTGCACTTTGGAACATGAACGCACGTTTGGGAAATTGCTAAAATTTCCTGGGAATTACACTCCTACTTATGTTTGAATTCAGGGATACGAATGGGACATGTTCTCGTAATTTGCAGACAGGACAGCTAGTGTTCAGCAGAATCAAGTGGTAAAAGATTTTCAAGATAATAAGCTCTCTAAGCCGTAGGTGAGGGAATTATATTTTTGAATGTCGCACTAAAAATAATAATTAAACATAGAAAAATCATATGTCAGAGAGAATACTAGGCTGGGCCTTTCTCTTTAAAAAGTTTTCAGATTTGTGCATGCAGGAATGCTTTCTCCTCTGGAAATATTCAGATATGTACGTAGTTCTCCACCGGCAGCACCCAAAGTAGTATAGTGCAAGAAAAGCGTTACCATATAGTTGTTCTGGTGGTCCTCAAAGTGAGTGGCTAAAGTGCAAACCAAAACATAGTCAAAAGGCAGTGTTACTGGCCTTCCATCCCTTATCTATTTTTAAAACATGCCCCCTGTTAAAAATGAATTTCTGAGAACGATCCTCTGTATCCAACATTTGGGTTTCATTTCATTTGTAATTTGGTACTACAGCTCTTTTTCTAAGAGCTGGTGAAGAGCTAATATTAGCTGGGTTTTAACTAGGTTGAGAGAGTGCATGTAGAATTGCATGCTCCTTCCCCTCTCATGCACAAGTTTCTCAGCTCCCTGGTGTTGCAACTGTCTTACAAACTGCTTTTTCAATCCTAATTAATGGCCACCCACTGTTATATTTCCACCATCCTTAAGGCTAGAAGAAAAAGCTATGTCTGGAAATGGTTAGTCCTTCTCCAAACCAGAATCAGACAACCTGAAGTGGGTTTCTCATTCTAGTTTGGCTAAAGTGGTCAATTTGGATGTTATGGCAAACTATGGTTAGTGCTAACCTGCAAATAGAAAGTGAGCCAACACACAAATAGAGGAGAAGAGCGAGCAGGAAACCCATGACTCATTCTCAGTCTTTCAAACAATGTTTGGGAACATGGTCTGATTTATTTATTTTTACATTTATATCCCACCTTTTTTGATTCAGAGAAAGAGCATGTAAGCAACTAGGTATCTGAGGTAATATTTGAATCCTGTTACAGTCTGGAAAACTGCTTGATGCCTCTATTCATAAACTTAAATATAACCTATGGACAAATCAAATGGGTTGACTTGTCCATGGAAAAGCTATTAAGGTGACATGATGCTGCATACAAAAGGAGTTTTAATTTCCTATTGAGTTAAGTGTTGTTGTTGTTGTTTTTTCCAGAGCTTTAGTGAATGTGCACTGCCTCCCATGAAGGCCTTGTTGCAAAGTCAAAAAGAATTATGCACAGTGTCAACAGAAGAGTTAAAGGAGGAGCAAAACAATTTCAATGAGGTTTGGCATTGTGCTGACAGTTAATTTTTTTTACATTTAAAAAATGTTTTTCGTTTACAGCCATGTTATCAGATACTGATTATACACTGATTATTCATTATAAAGAGAATGTAAGCTGTTGCTGTTTGAACACTAATAATGCAAACACCTAAAGTTGTTCTAGTGATAAACTAAATCTATAAATTGGATTACAGAACAGTTTTTCAGATTACTCTGAGTTATATTATTGTTTAATTAGACATTAGCCTGGTCCCCGGTCTGGTTCTTTCCTGCTGAATTCCCTAGGATAAAGGTTATGGTTCCTGAACAAAGCACAGCATTATCTTTTTGAACTTGTTTGCCACTAATTTCTCCTGCCATTATTTAAAGGTGCTGTGCAGGGGTTAAGGAGTGATGCAAAACACTTCTATACCCCTCCTGAATTTCAGTTGTACTGCATCTGGCCTTTACATGCATACCTCACAGGAGGCTATTGAGTGGTCTGCTCCTGTCCAGGGCTCCATTTTGTATAAAGAACAGAAATACCCTGTTCTCTGAAAATCCTGGGTGGTATTCATAAAGGAACTATTTGCTTGTAAAATGTGTTGACAGGAAGACCATCTAACAAAGAAACTCGGCGTGTTATGTACTTAAAGCTTTTATATAGTCAATATTTTTTATAATATATACTTCTATTGCAGGTCACATTTCTGTGTTTTGCTGATGAGACAACTGTTGCTCCTAAGGTATAGTACCTGCATAAGAGACTATCAGCATAATAATTTGGTTTATGGTGGAGGTAAAAAAAAAAAAGCCTTCCAGAAGGGTGTTTGACTTGCAAAGCAATCTTATGGGTGAAGAGAGATTGCATGGCAAAGCAACCACCACATATAAAGCCCTGCTGTCTCACTAAAGGGTGTGTGTGTGTGTGTGTTGTTTTTCTTCCGCCGTCCCCATCCATTGACCACAATGGGAGGGAATTAACTATGCCAGTTCTATGACAGGCACAGCTTCAGGTCCTGTTTCGTGCATGTCGGGGAAACGAGGGAGCTTAGGACCCTGTGGATCCACAGCCTTCTATGATAGCCCCCCTCCCCCACCAAGAATTGCCCACCTTGATCCCCATTGCTGGTGGAACACCACAAGTGGGACAGTGAAGGCAATAAAGCTTTCATTGTTACGTTAGAGGGATTTCTGGCAACAGAGGTATCTTCCTGTTGGCAGGCTGCCCTCTCTGGTAGCAGTGTGGCACTTCTGCTGTATCCAGTGGCCCCTTGGCCACCTTTGCTGACAGCATAGGATTGTGATTTTTTTTCCTTGTAGCAAACTAACAGTATTGTGTGACACCCAGAAATAAGAACATAAGAGGAGCCATGCTGGATGAAACCAAGCGCTCTGTTCACACAGTGGGCAACCACCTTTTTTCCAAGCTAAACAATCCCAGCTGTTGTAACCTTCCCTCATAGGGGAGATGCTCCAATCCCTTGATCATTTTAGTTGCCCTTTTCTGTACTTTTTCCAGCTCTACAATATCTTTTTTTTAGGTGTGGTGACCAAAACTGTACACAGTATTCTAAGTGTGGTCGCACCATTGATTTGTATAAAGGCAGTATGAGACTGGCAGTTTTATTCTCAATTCCTTTTCTAATAATGCCTTACATGGAGTTTGCCTTCTTTATAGCAGCTGCACACTGGGTTGATATTTTCATCGAGCTGTGTACCACAACCCCAAGTTCTTCTTCGTGGTCTCTGTGTATCACACATATGGGCTCGCGGCGACGCCGAGCCTGCTTCCGGGAAACTTAACTAGCTTAGACTTTTGGCGGGAACCCCTCCCCCCACCATCCTACCGCGCATGCTCAGGGCTCCCGCCTCTCCTTCTCCTCAGTTCTTCTTCGACCGCTTCGCTAGTAGCCTCGCGGGAGACTTCTCTGGTACGTTGTACCTAATTGTGAGAGAAAGAAGAAAGTTAGCTTAGGCTGTTCTAGTAATTAGTGTTAGTTGTTTGTATAGTTAGACTTAGTTAACGTTAGTTTTAAAACAAAACAAAAAAAAAAAATTTAAAATATATATATATTTAGATAAGTGTAGGGTAAAATTTTAAGCGGTTGCCGTCTTATGGCACAAACCGCGTTATTCCGGCGTTGCTCGCGGTGCAGGGCAAAAATCGCCCTCTCCGACGGGCATTCGCTTTGTCTTGTTTGCCTCGGCGAGGCGCACGTCGTTGAGTCGTGCAGTCATTGCATGCGATTTTCAAAGCAGACACGAAGAAATAGGGCAGACCGCCTACGTAGCCTGTTGTGGTCTCAGGCATTGTCGGCCGTCGATCAACCGCGCCCTTCCATGTCGAGCAAAGTGAATTCTGGGGAGAGTCGAGTTCTCTCACGCCCAGCATCTCCGGTTTCCCCCCTGTTGCGGGCGGCAGCACCGGCATCGTTAACGGGGGTTTCAACTGCCTCTTCCCCTCCTCCAATGAAAAAGGCAAAGAAAGCGAAGCAAAAGAAGGCTTCGACATCGACATCGGCATCGACGAAATTGGCTGCCCAGCCTCCGCCGTCGAAAAAGTCACGATCGGCTTCGATGCCAACATCGACATCGGTGAAGGTGACCGCTATGGTGCACAAATCCTCGTCGGTACCGATACGTTCATCGGCACCGACGCATCGCTCGGCATCGATCGCTTCAGCATCGCAAGCGTCGCAGCGCCACGATACCTCCCCGACTCCTTCGGTATCGAGACAACGAGCTCCTTCGGTGTCTTCGTTGCTTCGTACGCCTTCCACCCCGAGGGTACTGCAGGAGCTACCTCTGTCACCTCGTTCGCTGCCATCTCCGGGACCGATGCCAATCATTATTCCGTCTGATACCGAACACACGGTACCGACGCGACAGTCGCCTCCGAGCCCTCAACAGGAGCGTCGTCGTCGGCAGCGAAACCGTTCCTCGCAGTCGAGGTCTCGGTCGAGGTCGTGTTCGCAGGATTGGGAAGGCTACTCAGAGCGTGCACATCGGTCCGACGGTGCTCGTTACCGATTTGACCCTTATACAGGGCGTCGCATCCAAGATGAGCAGGTACCACCGCCGGTTCCCCCCAGGAGGACCACCTCGCTGAGCCAAACTTCCGCTCGACGTCGAAGGTCTTCGGCATCGACGGCTGCTCGTCCTTCACACCGGACACCACCCAGGTCACCACGGCATCGAGAACCCTCGCAGTCATTTGATGACTACAGGTCGGACACATCTTCAGCTCCGTCACCCCGTCCATCTGAGCCGTCCCCATTGGATACTGTGGGGTGCGAGGATCGTGCATCACCAACGATGGAGATGGGCAGCTTCACGGAGCAAATGCAGAGACTGGCTCAATCGTTGAATATAGAGTGCCAGCAAGCGATTGATGACTCCGATGACGGCATTTATGACGTCATGCATGCTGAGCCTTCACCGCAGTTAACCTTACCGATGGTTAAAGCTCTATTAAAGACCCTCAAGCAGTCTTGGGAGCATCCAGCCACAGTGGGTTCCACTTCCAAGCGTCTGGATGCAATCTATAAAGTAAGGGAAGCTCAGGCTCCTTTTCTTTTTCAACACCCAAAGCCGAACTCGGTGGTGGTAGAGGCTGCGCAGGGCAGATCTGGCAAGCTGCACGCTGCACCAACAGATAAAGAGGGTCGGAAATTGGACTCCTATGGCCGTCGCATTTATGCGTCGTCGTCGTTGGGAGTAAAGGTGACCAACTATATGGCGCTAATGGCGCGTTATCAACTTTTCCTTTGGGAAAAAATTTCCTCACTTACAGATTACCTTCCCGACGATCAACGGGAACTCGCTAGGGTCTTCCAGGCGGAGGCAATCCGATTGTCAAAACAGGAATTGACAACGGCGCGTCACCTCACTGACTGTATGTCTAAGGCCATGGTGGGTGCAGTTGCTTTGCGTCGCCACGCGTGGTTACGGTCAGCGTCTTTACCACAAGAGACTAAAAACAGGATCGAGGACCTTCCCTTTGATGGGGAGGGCCTGTTCAATGTGGATACGGACACATCATTGGATGCGTTACACAAGGCCCGGATGACAGCGAAGAAAATGGGAGTTCAGCAAACCTCAACAGTCTTACCGGGCTAGAAAATGGTATAGACCTGTCCCTTACCAACCACGGGCGCAACAAGATAAAGCACAACGCTACCAACCTGCATCAACACAGGCCTATCAGCCAAGAAAGTCGAATCCGCGTTTCCAACAGCGCAGCAAAACGCAACAGGGCAAGCGTCGTCTTTGACTTGGCATTGCCTCTCACCTGTCACAGCACCAACATCTGTCACAGCACCAACAAGTTACAGCCCTTTCTGCAAACCTGGGCGTCAATAACATCAGACGCGTGGGTCTTGGACATCATAGCAGAGGGCTACAAAATAGAGTTCGAAGTACCTCCTCCACTGGGCACCATAAGAATCACGGCTCCCTCGTTGACTCTAGCGCAAGAAACTACCACCCTTCTTCAAAAGGCGGCTATCACAAGGGTTCAGCGAGGTCACCTACAGGCGGGCTTCTACTCCCGTTATTTTACGGTGCCAAAGAGGGACGGGGGACTTCGTCCTATTATGGATCTCAGAGAGCTCAACAAGTTCATACGACCCAAGAAGTTCCGCATGATTACCGTGGCATCGGTGCTACCTATGTTAAGGAAGGGAGACTGGTTTACCCTGATAGACTTAAAAGACGCCTATTTCCACATTGCCATTCATCCTGCCCATCGACGCTATCTGCGGTTTGTCATTGGGCACCAGGCGTACCAGTTTTCCGTCCTTCCCTTCGGGCTAAAGTCTGCGCCAAGAGTATTCACCAAGTGCATGTCGGCAGTTTGCGCGCATCTGCGTTCACACAACATCGACTTATATCCTTACCTGGACGATTGGTTGATCGTTTCAAGGTCCAGAACCCAGGCGCTTGCCGACGTCCACGAGGTAATTTCTCTTCTGTCGTCGCTTGGGCTGCAAATAAATTACAAAAAATCCATCATTCAGCCGTCACAAAGACTGCAGTTTATAGGAGTTACCCTCGACTCTACCGTGGGAAGGGCGTTCCTGCCTGCGGACAGGGTACCCACCCTACAGAAGCGAGCGTTGCACTTGCGCACCCACCCTCGAGCTTCGGCATTTGCGATTCTCAGGTTACTGGGCTTAATGGCGGCAGCCGTGTTCGTCGTCCGTTGGGCGCGACTGCGGATGCGCCCTCTTCAGCAGTTCCTGCTCAGCCGTTACTCAACTCTGCAAAACCCACACCAGCTAATACTTACCGTCCCATTGATGATCAGGGAATCCCTCCGGTGGTGGTTGGTCTCAAGCAACCTTTCCCAGGGAATGCCGTTTGTTCCACAGGAACCATCTCGCACGGTGACAACAGACGCATCTCTAGAAGGCTGGGGCGCGCACCACGACGATCTACTAACGCAAGGAAGGTGGTCACCTTCAGAGACTCGCCTTCACATCAATATGTTGGAGCTTCTGGCGGTAAAGAAAGCATTATGCGCATTCCTACCTCGCCTACAAGGGCATCATGTCCGCGTCCTAACGGACAATACCACAGTGGTGTGGTATTTGAACAAAGAGGGAGGCACCCGGTCGCACCGTTTGCTGCGACTTGTGCTAGACATTCTAGAGTGGGCCATCTCCCACAATATACTTCTGTCGGCATTGCACATAGCAGGAAAAGAGAACACCAAGGCCGATGTTCTCAGTCGATCTTTCACGGACACACACGAGTGGGAACTCGCCACTCGCATATTGGAGCAACTCTTCGCTCGTTGGGGCACGCCCGACATCGATCTATTCGCAACAGCTGCCAATGCAGTTTGCCCAGCGTATTGCTCCAGAGCAGGCATAGGACGCACATCGCTCGGGGATGCTTTTCAATGGGACTGGTCGAGGGGTCTTCTTTACCTCTTCCCACCATTCCCACTACTGGCCAAAACAGTGGCTGCGCTACGACGCAACAATTCGGACGCTATACTAATAGCCCCGGCGTGGCCAAGGCAACCTTGGTTCACGTCGCTACTCAGACTATCGAAACGGGAGATCTGGAACCTACCTTGCCTCCGCGACCTTCTGTCTCGACAGAATGGCGGGATTCTTCATCCAGATGTACAATCATTACGCCTGACGGCCTGGAGAATCCGTCGTCGTGGAGAGTCCTCGACCTTCCCGAGCGACTGAAGGCTATCTTGGAGGCGTCACGTAGACCGTCAACTAGACTGTCCTATGATAGAAAATGGACGCGGTTTCAACAGTATGCCACTCTTAATGGGTTTGATCCTTACGCAGCTAATATGCCTCATATTGTTTCATTTCTATATTCCCTACATGCCCAGGGCCTGAAACCAGCGTCCATCAGAGTATATTTGGCAGCAATTACAGCAAACCACAATTTGATTAATGGTTTCTCTGTTTTTACCCATCCAATGGCAAGAGCCTTCCTAAAAGGCTTACGGAATTTGTTCCCTTCGGTTCGTCCTGTGATACCGCAATGGAGTCTTTCTGTCGTGCTCGCAGCCCTTACTGCAAAGCCCTTTGAACCGTTGGCGACGATTGATATTCGTTTATTGACTCTTAAGACGGTATTCTTAGTTGCCATCACGTCTGCACGACGTGTTTCGGAGCTAGCAGCACTACTGATAGATCCGCCTTACTTACAGTTTTTTAGGGAAAAAGTTGTATTACGTTTGGACCCCATGCTCATCCCTAAAGTTTCCTCCTCTTTCCATGTGAGCCAAGACATTGTTCTACCCACGTTCTTCAGCTCGTCGTCAGACCCTTTGTCTACAAGATTGCACGCATTAGACGTTAGAAGAGCTTTGGCTTTCTATAAGTCAAGAACTGAGTCTTTTCGACAGTCTCGTAAGTTGTTCATCTGTTATGGAGGTGTGACAAAAGGGTTGGCCGTATCCCCACAGCGCATCTCCAAATGGGTTGTGGAGACCATTGACCTGGCTTACAGGATTGTTAATAAAGACCCTCCTTTTCACACGACGGCACATTCTACTAGAGCGCAGGCTGCCTCGTCAGCACTGCTCCATGGCGCTACGCTCACTGACCTTTGCAAAGCAGCCACTTGGTCAAATGCTTCTACTTTTGTAAAGCATTATCGCCTCGATGTTAGAGCCAGACAGGACTCCTCGTTTGGCAGAGCGGTCCTTTCCTCGATTTGCCAGTGACCAACCAGCATGCCTACCCACCTCCGGTAAGTCTCTGCTTGTTATTCGCCCATATGTGTGATGCACAGAGACCACGAAGAAGAAATGCAGGTTGCTTACCTGTAACTGTAGTTCTTCGAGTGGTCATCTGTGCATTCACACAACCCACCCACTGTCCCCTCTTGGCATCGCTGTTGTGAATGTCAATTGGTTCGCCATGCTCATTGTTTAATGACATAGTTCTGCCTTGGTTAAGAGGCCAAGCGGTCTCAGAGAACTGAGGAGAAGGAGAGGCGGGAGCCCTGAGCATGCGCGGTAGGATGGTGGGGGGAGGGGTTCCCGCCAAAAGTCTAAGCTAGTTAAGTTTCCCGGAAGCAGGCTCGGCGTCGCCGCGAGCCCATATGTGTGAATGCACAGATGACCACTCGAAGAACTACAGTTACAGGTAAGCAACCTGCATATCTCTTTCTTGGTTGCTAACTGCCAGTTCAGATCCCATCAGTTTATACTTGAAGTTAGGGTTTTTTTTGTCTCAATCATTTTACACTTGCTTACATTGAACCACATGTGCCTTTGGATGCTTGGAGAGATCCTTTTGGAGCTCTTCACAATCCCTGTTTGTTTTAACCACCTTAAATAATTTAGTGTCATCTCAGACTAGTAGGTTTGCCAGTGGCCGACTGAGCATCATATAAAAGGACAGACTACCTAGCATAAATGTATAATCAGATATACTATGTTTGGTTTAGGAATTGGCGACTATGTCTGTAGAGCTCCCAGACCTTCTGAAATCACTCCACCTGTGCAGTTTACATGAAAATGAAGTTATTTTTCTAAAAGATATACATAAACCATTGGAAACTAGTGATGTTCTTAAAGAAAAGGTAAGAAAGTTAAGCTTTTTCAAAGATACATTAATGTATGATTGGCAGGGGTACCGAAAAAGCCTGGGGGTCATGCCCATAGGACAAAAAATGTGCACATGTTAATTTACATATGGAAATATGCACATGTTAATTTATATATGGTAATATATATGCATAATTAGAAATAATTACTATAATTTACATTTTATAGAAAGCAAGGTAATTAGGCACTTTCTTGCTTTTAGGACAGAACTATGCAATGTCCCAAATTGGGCTTTCTTAAAACCTTACCCTCTATGCGCCTACACTTTTCCTTAGAATTTCAGGCCCCAATCCAGATGGGGTGGATGGAGTGTCTGAGACTGGCAAAGAGCTGTATGGCACCTTAAACATTTACCGATTAATTGCAAACTGAACATGGCACACTGGCAAGGGAGAGTATGGGAATGTAATGTAGACTATAATAAACCAGGCTTTTAGGCTGCAAACATATACAATTAGTAGGGAGTAACCCCCATTAAACACAGTGGGATTTACTTCTAAGTAAATCCTCACTTGCTCCCCTCTCACCCCCCAACTATCACCAATAAGCCCAACAGTACTGGACAGAGACCTCAGGACTAGAGGGCATTGATTTGCTGCCTCTGATCATGGACCAGAAAGAGCCCTCGCCAAAGGTGTCCTCATTGTATTTCAAATACTCTGCTTCTGAGTGATTTGGCCTAACTGTACGCACTGGGAACGTTAGGCTGAAAAAGTATTTTCAACAAAGTTTAAATTGTCATCATGAAAAATTGTCTGTAGTAGTTCCCTGGGTAAATTCAGGGATTATGATTTCTATTCTGCTGAAACCATAAGCAGAAATTTTACTTTATATACTTAACAATAATTTTAGGATGTGAAGATAACTATAATTAAATTACATTATTTTTTCTTTCTCTTTTTACAAGAATTACTCTTCACGAATGCTATGTGTGATGAGAGTGTCTCCTTCATTTCCAAGGCTCAGAGTTGATTCCATTTTTTCTTTGCTAAATAAGTATGCTGCTGGTATAAGATGTTCCATGGAAATGTACTCATTGCAGAAGCCCCACACAGAGGATGATGATACTAATCAATCAGTGTCATCAATTGAGGATGATTTCGTTACTGCTTTGGAGCATTTAGATGAAGATGAGCCAACAAAGATGATAAACTCTGGTTAGTGCTCCTGCAGTATCGTGACAGATTAAATAGCTTGGATTTATAGTTTGGATTTTGCAGTGTATGTTTAAATGGATTGTATATGGTAATTAACTTTAATTTAGCAAGATATTTGCATTTATGTTATTTTCCATATATATGTATATATATTTCTTTAACCTTCCATCAAAAGAAAAATTGACTAGACCAAGCTAGTATTGGCGTCACATATACTCCAAGAAAGCAATACAAATAAAAAAACTGATGAAAGTTACTAAGTATGACACCATTTGCAAATAAAATAACCATGCCTTTTTAAAAAAACCCATAACGTACAAAAACTTACACTGACATTGGCTGAATTCGGACAACACGATAGTCAATGGTGGGGTAATAATCAACTTTACAGTTATTCATCTAGGGGGTACTCCCCACACAACATGGTAATAAATAATCAACTGTGGTGTGGATTAGGATCAGCGCTGAATTGACTATGGCAGCATTCGGACGACATGATAGTCAATACAACTGACAATTGTTTCCCCTCCCCCAGTTGCTTAATGTGTCGTCCGAATTCAGCCAGTATGTGGGATCAAATTAACCCCACAGTTTTTTTATAACTTAAAACAGCATATTGTACTATTAATATACATATAATATAAATATAATAGTTGCACAAGTATAACAGTACAATAATCCCGAGTTGTGAATTACCAGTGATAGAAACAAATATCAGTCCTTGCAACCACAGGGCATGCTATCTACAGGAGCAGAGCAGCCAAAACGGTTACATGAAGCCCACCATTGTTGTAATTTTCTGTCATTGTATCAACTGCAGAGCTCACACCTTAGTGTCAGCAGTGGCAGGCCTTACCAGTTCTGAGGCTGTTATTTCAACATCTCAGGCAAGTAGGTTATGTCCCTAGATTTAACACAGTGACTGGGTTCACACGTTATGATAAGCTATAGTGGTTTATAAACTACTCACAGTAACTACCATGGCTTATCATGTCATCTGGGAGCACTTTTCCCCAACCTGGTGGCTTATTAAGCCAAAATAAGTCACCCTGATAATGGTCCGCAACAAGCACTATTTAAACCACGGTGGCCTATCATGTTGTCTGGCGTGCCACAGCGTCTAAAAGAGAGCACCTACAGAGTCCCTTCGCAAGAGTCAAAACTGATGCCACAACTCTGCTCCAGCTGGCAGCTCTCTGTTCTGTCCTAGTTATAGATAGCTAATGAGAAAAGCTCTATGGTGGAAAGCAAAACTAAATAGCAGTAGAAAGCACCAATTGCCTGAAGCCCAAAGTACACAAACATGATTTTGCATTACTGTGAATTAGCAGGGTTTTGATGATGAATCGGGTGCCACCCAACTAGCACCTTGTATGGATGGCTTTTCCGTTATCCCAGTCATTCCAATATAAGTAGAATTGACCCCTGTTTAGTCTTACAGACTAAAAACTTCAATTTTTCTCTAAATTAATGGGGAAAATCGAAGTTATTAGTTCATTTTTTTCTCTAACTACATGGCAATCCATATCTCATCATTGTTGGGCTAGCTGGAACATGAGGTTGTGGAAGACTGACCTGACTATGCCTGTGGATGGAGGGTTAAGCAATACTACTATCCACCACAGTGAAGAGCTCTTTCAGCTTGAAATGTGTCTGATATAATTTAATGCTCCTCTAATAAAATAACATTTACTGGACTTGCTCAAATCTCCTATCATATTTGTATGTTTTAAAAATTGATTTTGTATAACGTCTGGCTTCAGACTTTTCATGAAACACCCGTTTGTGATTGCAGAAATAGACCTCAATTTGCAGCTTGTGGTTAGTGTTAACCCCAGAGAACCACAGTTTTGCTAACCACAAAGCCTGAAGTGTCTCCTGAACAGGCCAGGTGGGTTGTGGCCAATGCTGGCATTTGGTGGTGGCTATTCTGAATATTGAAGCTGTGGCTTGTCGTGTTGTCCAAACTTGGGCAGTGGGGGTTGTGTAAGGGTTAAACAACCTTGCATAACCCATGACCTATTCTAGGCTTATGTGAGGCTTATTTAATCCTTGTACAACCTCTACTGCTCAAGTTTGGACAACATGACAAACTGCAGCCATGTCTTGAATATTCAAAAATTGCCCATCACATGCCACAGCTCACTATGGCTTAATCAAGCCACAGTCAGCAGTGGTGATCATGTGAACAGGGTCATTGCATTGCTGTGCAGCAGGTTGACCAAAAGGGTTAGGGGAAGGGGGAAGTTCTCCCTGCATCCCATCACTGCTCTTACTGCTGCTGCTGCCCCTAGCCAGACAAGTATAGGGAAGGTCATAGGATGTTCTGGGGAGACAAGGAATGCTGGTGGGGAGGAAGCCAGGAATTTTTATCTGGGTAGGATTCCAAGAATTTAGGACTTGGAAATCTCCTGTGAGGTGATCTTTTCCAAGCCCTCAAAGTTCTTTTCTGAACTTGTCCTGGGATAATTTCACTGACAGCTCTACTTCTAAAGCTGACATCCTTATGTATGTTTACTTGGGAATAAACCTTATTGAAGTGAATGAGACTTACTTTTGAGTAAATATGAAGGATTGTGCTGCACATCTCTTAACTATGTTTGCTATAGTTACTGTCAATATTGTATTTTGTGTGTTAATTATTCCTTCCCCCCCCCCCCCCCCCCATGTTGCCATAGGCCAAGTTATGCCTGAGAAACGTCAAGATGCTACTTCACAGACCATCTCTGCTCATCGTTTAGAAACTATTGATCCAAAGATCATTGTTAATTCTCTGCATCCGAAGCTATCTGTCAGGTCATCAGCTTCTCTCGTTAACATCTTGGAACTTAAAGAATTGTCATCTTCTGTAAGAAATTCAGTCACAACTTCTATTTCTGATCCTTGGATACAAAGGAGTTTCTTCAGGCCACATAATTCCTCTGACCACAGTGTTAGTCTTCTACATAAAACGTTATTTTCTTCCTCTCCTGCTGAATCATCAGAGTCAGATTGCTCTAGCCCAAGCCCTGTTATTTTCTTAGATGAAGAAGGGTATCAAAAAAGCTTGAAGGCAAAGCTTCAGCTACCAAAAATCCCAGTAATGAAAGATGGTATAGAAGATTCAGACTCTGAAGTAAGTGAATTTTTTGATAGTTTTGACCAATTTGATGAACAAGAACAAACTCTGGAAAGTAGTTCTAAATGTACTAGGGATCCCATCCCGGGTAATCCATCCCAAAAGAAAATGATTTCATATAAAAGGTCATGCTGTGCAACAACTGCAATGAATCCTCAGAAGTTCAAGTTTGATCGTCCCACTCTTCCAGCCAATGTAAGGAAACCAACTCCTCGCAAACCAGAATCTCCATATAGTAACCTTTTGGATGTTCCAGATTCCCCCCGTCCAGTGAAAACATCAGGAGATGATAGTGGAGGCTTGTTCAGCCCTATTAGATCATCAGCTTTCAGTCCTTTAGGCAGTTGCATGTCAACAGAATGTGTTTGTCGAACAGGTATCAACAGAGATGCCATTAAACAAAATCACAATTTAGTTTGTCACACATATTCAGATTTTGCAAATAATATTTCCTTTGAAATTCTGGGTTCTGTCTTTGATTCTAGGTCTTCATTATGTAGATGTATAGAGGACGTTTCCAACAATAATAGGATTGTCTCAAAAGAAGAGAAAGATCAGACTGCAAAAACTAAAGGGGAAATTTCTGGAAAAGGGCTAGATAAGAAAGGTAAATCGAAATGTAAATCGCTAATGATTAAAGACCATATCCAGAAATTTGCATCGGAACTTGTTGAGAAGAGTTTGGGCAGTGCTTTTAAAGACCTTCAGAAAGGTGTTTCTTCATGTACTAATGCACTCTGTCACTTGGCTGCTAAACTGACTTCTTCAGTCTTTCAAATGGCTTTTTATGAGATTGGGCGGCAGCAAACCTTTTCACTGAAGAAGAAAGCTATTAATGGGCTAGCAGGTTTTTTGGTGAGTGAAGCAATAACAGGTGCTTTAAAAGAGCTGCACTCTGTAAAACAACAAATATTTACCAATACAGTTGCAAAATTTGCAGCAAATCTTGCTGAGGAGCTGATTTTTGAGGGGATCATGGAAGTATGTCAGTTTTCACATCCATCAACTCCAATAGCTTCTCAGAACTGCTCCTTCCATTACAATGATAAAGTTGTACGGTCATATGCCAAAGACTTGTCAGAGTCGGTTATTCAAGAAGCTTTTATTGAGTTATCACAGGTTGATGTGATGTTTACAACGCAAGCAGCAATTAGCGTTTCCATGGACAATGTAAAGTATGTAAGTGCAGAAAGTATGTTGGAGTCAACACAGACCTCCCATGCTTCCCATGAGTTTCATGACAAAATTCCGGTAGCTTTGAATCCAATGCAGGAATTCAGAAAGGAATATACTGTGCACAAAGCCTTGTTCTATACTTCTGGCATTGCAAGCTCGATCCCAGTGCCCTTAGCTGGAAGCATACTTTGTCCAAATCAGATTTTACCTGATAACACAAAGACAAAGAACCATTCGGAATTAGATGTAAGTCTGAAATTGTACAAAGATTCTACAGAGCCGTGTTATGCAACAAAAAAGAGACAAAGTGAAGTAACATCGGTTAGAAATATTTACCTGACAACAGATAACAGACCAGATAGTGAACGTAATGCACACATTTTGTGTACGCAAAGTGACTTTAAACAAGCAAATAAAACTGAAGTCAATAAATTTTCAGACTTTACAACTGGGATGCCAAGCATCAATAATTTTTCAGGAACGATGGTAGATATGATAGTAACAGAGGCATATGAAACAGTTACCTTTTCTAAGGCTTCTCAGTCTGCAGAGCAATACACGGATATGTTAAAAATTGAGAAAACACCATATTTGCAGTGCATTGGTGAAGATACTTGTAAGAATATGTTTGCTAATTATTTGGCCAGGCGAATAGTAAAACAGTCTGCAGATGAAACCAAATCTGCATGTTCTGCTACAAGCGAGAAATTAGCATACTGTGTGGGATTGGGAACTAATACAAAAAACAATAGGAAAGAATTACATAGTGCAGTAAAACAATCTGAAAAAAACAAGAGCGTTCCAGTAATTGTAGGGCAACAGCAGATGCCCCTAAACAGCTCCTCTAAATTTCATGTAAGTCCTGTTTACTCTAATAGGTCTTTGCTTTCAGCATCTAAAGATTGCATACTGGAAAAAAAGAGACATGTAGCTTCCAGGACATCTGCCTGCACATCCCCTCCTTGTTCTGCTGTCACTTTTGTAAAGCATATTGAAGAGTTTTCTGATCCAGAAAGTTCAACAAAGTATTTAAGTAATCCACTGGAAAAACACAACACGTACAAAACACCAGGATGCGCTATATTTTATCCTGAAAGAGCTGTTCTTGACATGAACACCTTTACTTCTGTGGTGTCCAACTGTGAAGATGCATTTCAAATGGAAGATAAATCGAGCATCAGAGATGGAAATCTTCGGGTAGTACCAGACACCCCACCCCCAACACCTTTAATAACCCCCCAGGTTAGTTCTGAATGGAATTTAAGAAAGTTAACAAAGAAACTTAAAGGTGAACTAGCAAAGGAGTTTGCACCTGCTACACCCCCTTCTACACCTTACAGATCAGAAACAGATGGAGTATATGAAAATGAATGTCATGACCTAGAAAAGGAAGAGTTTATTCTGAAACTAATGCGGTCTCTTTCTGAAGAGGTTGAAAGCAGTGAAGATGAAGAGCATTCTGAAATTCTGGCAGAAAGTGTTAAAACATCAGTAAGAACAATAGAATATGCAGATCATCTAGCCTCTGGTATAATCTCTATGGCAACTGAAATGGCTGCTTCACAGTTAGATGATAAAGCTATTCAAACGGAGAATAATAAATACCTTCAAGTAAATGTGGAAAACCAAAGATATACTACATTTCTTAATGTTCCAGAAAAAAACTTACATTCATTGTGGGCTTATGCTGGTGATACGGCTGGAAAGGTTATTAGTGAAGCTAAGAAAACGGTAAAATCAAGGCACTGTAAGCTTCTGAGGCTGAAACAAGTTAATTACCAGACTGATGGCTTTCATCTTAAAAGAAATTATCATGAATCTTGGTCAAAAGAAAGGAAATATTCCTTGACAGACCAGTGGCCTAGAGAGACAGACCCCTTTATACTTCCTTTACCCCAGAATTCAGAAGCTCCAGGCCTCACCTCCAAATATCCAAGTTGTGAAAGTGTAACTGATGAATATGCAGATCACATCATTCGGATTCTGAAAAGAGAAGGTGGTCACAATGAACTAATAATGGATCAATTTGCCAGTAGACTTGCTTACAGATCTATAAAATCTGGTATGCAGCAAGCTGCCAGGAAACTCAAGATGAAATATAATAGAAAAATAGCTTCTGTTCAGAACTCAAAGTTAAACAGTAAGCTTGAGCTATTTGAGATAGTAAACAAAGGAATGGATAAAAAGAAACAGAAAAAAGGTAACCTTCAGCAATTTGGAAAGCGAGCCTGTGGAAACAAATGCCACACACGTAGAACTGAGTTTGCAAAGTTATTAGATTTCTCAGAATCTCTTGCTTGCAGAATAACATCTGATGTCAGAAGAAAATTAATGTCAACTGCTTGCTTACCAAAATCCTTAACTGATTCTTGTTTGTATGAAAAATCTAAGGTTGATAAAGTAACTGACCTAAAAACATTTTCTGAAACTCATTCTCCTTTCTATTGCAAACAAAAGCTATATCATAGCACAGGCAGCTTAAATGAATATCCCCACAGAGATGGCATTATTCATGCCATTGAACAATATGCTAGGAAGGTAGCAGATGACACTTTAGAAGTAAGCTTGGAATCTCCCAATCTGCAAATTACTGAAAACTGGACAAATGGAGATAGATCAACATATGCAGAAAAATTATCTCCATTTTCTGCAACTGCCTGCAGATATTGTAGTATGAAAGAACATCAATACTGTGCTGGAAGCTCATCTTTGCAGCTGACTGGACAAGAACTCTACTCTAAAGTTCAACAGATTCCAAATTCAGGTGTCAGTGGCATCTGTCCAAAATCTCGTGTCCTTCACCTGGATATTCCTAAAATTCATATTGATATGGATGAGAAGGTAACATTTGCTGAAAATGTGGTTGCTATGGCGTTTGACAAAGCAGGGAGGCAGCTTAGTAACGCAAGCTTGACGGCTGACAGTGGAATTGGCCAGGATGGAGTCAGCTTTGCTGAAAGCCTTACTACAGAAATCATGACTTCCTGTATGACAAACATTGGTCCAGCTGTCAACATAAGGTAATGTTAAATTGTTTTTTTTCATATTGCCTGTAATATATATAAGGTCAAACCCTATATTCTTGTTTTGAAGAATATATGAAACAGGAGTTGCAAAAGCATGGCATCCTAGTTTCGTGATAAAGTTGAAAAGCCTAGGACACTCCATTTTATAATTTTGGAGTGAAAATGAAAAATAATTTACATATCTGCAAATTCAGATCCAACTTGGATAATCTTTGAGGACACTTCCTGTGATGATTGTGGAAGTGGAGTAGAGCACAGAACATGTAGATTAGCTAAATATATGAATATTGTATATGAACAGTTTTAATGCCGCTTCCCCTATCTTGCTTCCAAATTCATGATCAAATTGAAAAGCTCAGTTGGACTCTATGTTGCTGATTCGACTTGTTTAATAATACAACTTAGTAGAATCCAGTCCCCCCTCCCCCAATAGCGGTATAGACTGTATAATTCCCATGGAAATAGAGAACAAATTAACTATTTTCTAGGAGAACAGTAAACGTGTCCAGTAAGCTATTTATACATTTGCGCACAGGTGGTTTTTTGTTGCAACCTACTGGAGAAAGAAATCTGCTAAATGGGGAAGGCTGTCTCCTAAGGCATCACTTGTAGTTTCAGACACTGAGCATATCCAACATTCCTCCAACAGACAACAGCAGGGGAAGGCAAGAAAGGGAACTGGGAACTTTATGTTAAAACAGTAAAGATACTATAATTTTTATTTTTATTTAGTTCCACAGGAAAAGAGGGTTTTAATTCTGCCGAATCCATAATCAGCCAGCAAATGAGCCTGAGCACTGGGGATGATAGCACTGGCAGCTGGTCCAATCTGAGTTTTGAGGATGAGCATCCAGATGAGAATAGCAGCTTTCTCCACCTCAGTGATAGGTAACAGAAATACATTTCTTATATGCTCACAATTTTAATGATATGGTTTAACCTCAAATCCTTCATTTTTTAAAAAAAGCTTAACTTTACTTGAGTCCAGCACATCCAGAGGATGCCACATTGGGAAGGGCTGCTATAGGAACATAATGCAGCCTTTCTATTCCTCAAGTTATCTTACGTATAACTTAGTTCGCTCATAAAATTATGTTCTAAAACTTACTGAGTAAACTGAGTAAATTTGTAGTTATTGTCTGAAAAGGTTAGAAGTACATTACTGCTGCAGCATCAGAAACTCAGGACAAAACCCCAACTGTCAAGAATGCACAAGGGTGACTCTACTCACATGTTGGGAAACTGAGCATAAATGTCTATCAGTAAAATATATTTTAGATCAATAATTTTAATAAGGAATGAAGAAACAACTATGCTGGGAATCTTACAGAGAGTATTAAAGAAACATTCCCCCCCCCCCCCCCATGGCTTCATTATTTCCAGACATTTTACATCTCTAGTCTTTCAATAGAAGTATTCTTATTACATAATTTTTAGAAATCATTTTGTGGGCAGTGAAGTTGCATAACAATATATAAATACTTTGTCTTAAATTCTAAAAGAAAATATTTTATAATTCAAAGCTGACAATTTTTTTGGAAAAAAACCAAAACCCGTCCTCAGGGAAATAAAGGGGGTGGAAATGGTTTTTTCCATTTTCCCCTGTGTTTTTTTTCCGGGCCTTCACGTCTATAGCAACAAAACATATTCATTTCACATTTGTATTTCTTTTCATTTTACAAAATCTCATTCATTTTGCATTTGTTCATACCCCCCCCCCCCCAATTTATTTCAGTGGGAGACTCAGACAGTTTTCTGTTGCCTATACCTTTGTTCTATCCAAATGGCATGAAATTTGTAGGCATTTTACTATCCTCCCAGGACATCAGACCTTCCAAAATTCAGAAAGATAAGATAGATGGTCCCCATTTTATAGGGAACCAAAAATGTAGGAGTGTGCACATCTTCAATGACAGATCCAGCTGCATTTCTCCTTTTTGTAGCAACTGATCTAATGGGACATATATTTTTAAGGCAATTTAAGAGCTGCACAAACAACACCTAATTATGGTCTAAATTAAACATTTTTCCACTGTGACAATTTTATTGCTCTTTTTATTCTCTTCTTCCTGTCACTTTTTTTTAAACTGTAAATAGTTCTAGCCTATTTCTTCAACGCAGAACAATGCCTCCAATGCAAAAACAAAGACAAATAAATGAATTATTATTTTTCATTTGTTCAAATGCTCATTTGTTTCAGGCTCATCCATTTGATTTTCCATTTCGTTTTAAATAAATGCATGCCACTATATTTATTTATTACATTTACATTAAACCTGTTTTTCATGGTAGAGCTTAAGAGGAATACATAAGGACTCCCAAGCAGTCTCCAATGTAGGCATTGACCAGATCAGGACCTACTCAACTTCAGGATTGTCTTCAAACTGTACATAAATTCCACCAC
This sequence comes from Anniella stebbinsi, assembly GCA_029215795.1. Classification (NCBI taxonomy): domain Eukaryota; kingdom Metazoa; phylum Chordata; class Lepidosauria; order Squamata; family Anniellidae; genus Anniella; species Anniella stebbinsi. Next base: position 178,337,454 of record JARDYH010000001.1, read on the forward strand.
CCAGTCCACTATCTGAGCCTCCATCACTCCGTACAGATGTTGGGGCTTGATATGTTAACTGTTGGTTCCCATTGTTATTGTTTTCCTTGATTATTGTTGATCTATATATTTTATATATTGTTTGGCTATTTTGTTGCTGTAACCTGGTTTTGTATATAGAAAATTGTCATTGGGCTGGTTCGCATGGTAATGGAGAAGGAAATAAGCCACTGTGGCTTATTTCTTCTCCCACTTGGACAGGTCACGTGCTGGGGGGGGAGGATTAGCATACTTACCCTCACTGGCGCAACTTTGCTCTGTTGTACAAACTTGGTGAGGGTGGCTTGTTGCCGTGGTTAACAAATTAACTCAGAATCCTAAAGGAGCCCATGGGTACTGGGAGGCTGGTTAACCACAGCAACAAATCATCCTTGATAGGTTCACATAATATAGCAAGCCATGCCAGTGAGGGTAATTATGCAAATCCTCACCCACCTGACTAATACATGCAGCAGGAGAAATCAGCCACAGTGGCTTATTTCCCCCTCTTTGATAATGCAAACTTGGTCACTGTGTCACAATCTATGAAGACATTGGGCCGGTTCGCACAATCACTGCAGCCCAGTATGGGCTTTTTTAAGTCACAATGTGCTGTAGTGCATATTAGCAGCCATTTTGAATATTCCACACCTGGTGAAGGGTTGCCCTGGTTTGTTATGTTGCCCAAACCTGGGGTAGCATGAGGGGAAACAACCCTCCAATAATTTTTATAAAAGCCGCAGTCAGGGTTTGAATAGGCAGCCTGGCACCTGGGGACACCATGGCTCATTGTGGCTTAAGAAATGGTAGACTGCAGTGATCATGCAAACTAGGTCATAGATTGGCATCCAGAAAACTATGTTCAGTTTACCCAAGGCTTTGGGCGTGCCCAATGGGATTTTTAACTGTTTTCCTTTGAATGACAAGACACTCTCACCACTCGTCCTATGTAACAAAATGCAGGCGAGGGGGTCCAAAAACACATGTTAGAAGCTGCCTTGGGCACTTTGAACTAACTGTACCACTCTTTGAATCCAGGCCACATGTCTGCATTTGTGCACACACACTTACACCTTATATGGACTTAATTTGCTGGTTATAAATGTAAGATAGACTGACACAACTACCTTCTTTATACTAGTGCGTCACTTTCATTTAGAATCTGTTTAAACATTTATTTTGCTAAATTAACACCATCTTTATACATTAAAAATGCTTTGTTAGACCAGAGAACAGCAGCATTTTCCCTTCTAAAATTACCTATAGGTAGCAGCATGACCATTTTCCCAATGCAAAATTCTCATCTCCATTTCACTCGTCATCTGCATAATGAATAATATTGGTTTAGTTATGAATTCATTAGGAGTATGAAATACATCTCTAGCAAAAGGAGATGGATCTTAAAAGTACTTTAGAATTCCACCTTTTTTCCTTTCAATATTTAAAAGCCACCTGTAATTCTGATGTTTTGAACTTAATTTTGAACAAGAATCTAATTTTCAGTTTGAAATAACGCCTAACTACTGTTGTTATATCACTGCTAGGTACTTTTTAACAGATTCTAAGTTTTGAAGTTTTGTTTGGTTGGGGAAAAAAACCAGAACTGCTCTCTTAAGTAGATTTTGAATAAGGAAAGTATTGCTATTGTGATTGATCTTTATAAACTTATCTTTAGATCATTGGTGCAATAGAATATGAGTCTCAAGACTGCAATAGAATATGATGCACAAGGATGTTGTAACTATGGTTCACTAGGGTGCTGTAACATTATTATTATTATTATTATTATTATTATTATTATATCCTGCCTTTTTCCCCAGGGCTGGGACTCAAGGTGGTTCACAAAGTTAAAATATGTATAATTAAAACATATAAATATAAGTTTACACAAGTTAAAATAGAATTAAACCTACAGTAAAATTAAAAACATTAACAAAATTTAAAAACAGTAACAAATTTTAAAAACAAAACCATACATTAACATGGGTCGAGAATATTTCAAAAAGCCTGCTGGAATAAAAATGTTTTTGCCTGCCTCCGGAAGTGCAGCACAGAGGGAGCCAGTCTGGCTTCCTTAGGGAGGGCGTTCCAGAGCCTTGGAGCAGCCACAGAGAAGGCCCTCTCTCACGTACCCACCAGGCGTGCCTGGGATGTTGGTGGGACTGAGAGAAGGGCCTCCCCAGAAGATCTCAGAGCATGGGCAGGCTCATATGGGAGAATACTTCGAGGAAGAGCACCTGCTTTGCATGCAAAAGGGCTTAGGTTCAAGCTTTGGGATGTCCAGTTAAAATGAGTCTCTCTGGGTAGGGCCTAGAAGCATCCTGAGGAAATGAAGGTGGTGGTTGTGGGCTGGAGCCTCAATAGCAGACACTTTGCTGTATGGCACACCTGCCCAACTAAATGTTTAAAAGAAAGAAGAAAAAAAGAAGAAAGAAAGTGTGGCGATACAAGTCAGCTCTGATATGTGGTTGCCCATGTGAGCAGCTGATGTGCCTGTTTCTTGCCTCTGCTGTCTCATCTGCCAATTCTTTTTGGATCTCGTAGGTTGCAGGGCCCTGGATCTGCACACTACAATCCACTCCTAGCAGAGCCCCTGTGTTTGGCAAAATGCCATATGAACTGCCCTTTATTCTTCAGAACAGTATTGATAGCTGCTCTATTCCTGCATTTCGTTCTCGTACACGGTTTTGTTTTTGTTTTTTAAAATGGTAACACCGCTCTGGAATCCAGACAGACAGCATCAAGGAAAATGAAAGTTCTGGTTTGAGCTAACTTTTTTTTCTAGTTCAGCTCTGTTCTCTTCTTCCCCTGGCAGTAATGGTAACAGCAGTAGCTGGAGCAGTCTTGGTTTAGAAGGAGATATGTATGAGGAGAATTTATCCTTTCCAACATCAGACAGGTTGGTCAAGCCAAGACATTGAAACAGGCTGGTTCCTCATATTTTAATGCATGAAGTCATTCTTTTTCAAGACAAAAGGAACTGGCATATATGCAATCTGATTCATTATCCACTTGCTTTTCACCGAATCATGGTTTCCCTTAACAAATTCATACTGAATGGGTCCATTTTACTGTGCTACAGTGTGAATGTCCTGTCAAAATGAAAACATAAAACAAAATACTGTTACGCATGTCTTGCTTGCTCTTCTAGATGCCTCCAATTATTTCTCCATAAAAATAAGAGCTTGCTTCCTACAAGATTTCTGGTTTTCTTTTGTTTCAATATTTCTCTTTCTCTATCAAAATGAGCCTTTCATATAATTCAGTTCAAAATAAGGTTGAAATAGTATTTTTTTCCCTTCTTAAAACCTCTCCGTATTTTAAAATAAAAGGATCAATGTACTTAATTGCGTTGACTTAGGAAATTTGCAAGCCCTGTAACTGGAAATGGTGTGAGAAGCAATGCTTTCTTTTCACAGTCATTCCTTGATACTTTTGTCAGTTCATACTGTTTTTCCCTTGAATGTCCATCCCTGTCTCGGTGGAGTAGAACACATGAACATTACCACACGCTGCAATAACGCTGCCCTGTCTTTTCTCTTTCGTTTTTGCAGTGACGGAACAGAAGAGAAAGACGAAGAACTTAAGGATACCACTGAAGGTAAAGTAAAGCTTTTCTAAGATTTCTGTCAGAAAAGCACTCCTAGGCCATTTAAAAATGATCTGTACATATTATGTAATGTGCATTCTAATCTGTTACAAAACACAATCTGTGGAAATTGCTGACTACTGAAACGCCTGTGCGGAAGGTAATGTTGTTGTACTTCACATTGTAGGGTACTATTGGCTTATGTGCAATTATATTGTTTTACCAGAAAAGGAAAAATCTGAATAATCATGATTAATAACATTCACCAGATTTTATTTGTATGGCTTCCTTGAGGTTTATTTATTTATTATATTTCTATACTGCCAAAAGCAAAAGCTCTTTGGGCAGTTCACAACAATTATAACCCTATTATATAAGATACATGATAAAGATTAAAAGTTTAAAACTACAGTATAAAATAAAAGTAAAACCCAAGATAAAACTTAACATATTGCAAAGATTTAAAATACAATGACAGATTTAAAAGAACATTTACCTTGATAGGTACAGTCCATTTTTCTGTTGATGGAGGAGTTAAACAGAGACAAGGGCTGCAGAACAGAACCATACAAAAAACGGGGGGGGGGGGGGTCGCTATTAGGAGCCTCATCTCGGTAAGTCAAATACTTGCAGGAATTTATTTATTTATTTATTTATTACATTTGTATACCGCCCCATAGCCGAAGCTCTCTGGGCAGTTTACATAGGATTAAAAACAATTAAAAACAATATACAAAAATTAAAACAGCAAAAACATACAACATACACACAATCTGTACATTTAAAAACCACTTCAACACTTCAAAAAGCTACAAAAACAAAACAAACCCAGGCTCCTCAGATATTGCCAAATGCCTGAGAGAAGAGGAAAGTCTTGACCTGGCGCCGAAAAGATAACAAAGTTGGCGCCAGGCGGGCCTCGTCGGGGAGATCGTTCCACAATTGGGGAGCCACCACAGAGAAGGCCCTCTCTCTTGTTGCCGACCTCCGAGCTTCCCTCGGAGGAGGCACTCGGAGGAGGGCCTTAGATGTTGAACGTAGTGTTCGGGTAGGTTCGTGTCGGGAAAGGCGTTCCATCAGGTATTGTGGTCCCAAGCCATGTAAGGCTTTATAGGTTAAAACCAGCACCTTGAACCGGGCTCGGAAACATACAGGCAGCCAATGCAAGCGGGCCAGAGTAGGTCTTATATGTTCGAACCTACTGGTTCCAGTTATCAATCTGGCCGCTGCATTTTGCACAAGCTGCAGCTTCCGAACCACCTTCAAAGGCAGCCCCACGTAGAGTGCATTGCAGTAATCTAACTTGAAGGTTACCAGAGCATGGACAACTGAAGCCAGGTTATCCCTGTCCAGATAGGGACGTAACTGGGCCACCAACCGAAGTTGGTAGAAGGCACTCCGTGCCACTGAGGCCACCTGCGCCTCAAGTGACAGAGATGGTTCTAGGAGAACCCCCAAGCTACGAACCCACTCCTTCAAGGGGAGTGCAACCCCATCCAGAACAGGTTGAACACCCTCCATCCGGTCAGCGGAACCACCCACTAACAGTGTCTCAGTCTTGTTTGGATTGAGTTTCAGTTTATTAGCCCTTATCCAGTCCATTGTCGCAGCCAGGCACTGGTTCAGCACATCCACAGCCTCACCTGATGAAGATGAAAAGGAGAAATATAGCTGCGTGTCATCAGCGTACTGATGACAAAGCACTCCAAAACTCTGGATGACTGCACTCAACGGTTTCATGTAGCTGTTGAACAGCATGGGGGACAAAACTGACCCCTGCGGAACCCCATACTAGAGAATCCACGGGGCCGAGCAATGTTCCCCAAGCACCACCTTCTGGAGCCGACCCCCCAAGTAGGAGCGGAACCACTGCAATGCAGTGCCTCCCACTCCCAATTCAGCCAGTCATCCCAGAAGGATACCATGGTCGATGGTATCAAAAGCCGCTGAGAGATCAAGGAGAATCAACAGAGTCACACTCCCCCTGTCTTTTTCCCGACATAGGTCATCATACAGGGCGACCAAGGCTGTTTCCGTACCAAAACCAAGCCTGAAACCCGACTGAAATGGATCCAGATAATCAGTCTCATCCAAGAGTGCCTGGAGCTGGCTCGCAACCACCCGCTCCAGGACCTTGCCCAGGAATGGAACATTTGCTACTGGCCTGTAGTTATTAAGATTTTCAGGGTCCAGAGAATATTTCTTTAGGAGTGGTCTCACTGCCGCCTCTTTCAGGAGGCCTGGGACCACTCCCTCTTGCAAAGAGGCATTAATCACTTCCCTGGCCCAGCCAGTTGTTCCATCCCTGCTAGCTTTTATTAGCCAAGAGGAGCAAGGATCCAATATGGAAGTGGTTGCACGAACCTGTCCAAGCACCTTGTCAACATCCTCGAGCTGCACCAACTGAAACTCATCCAAGAAAACAGGACAAGCCTGTGCTCTGGATACCTCACTAGAATTAAAAAATAAGTAAGTCTTGGCCAGGTGTCAGAAGGCAAGGAAGGAGAAGGAGTCAACAGGCCCCATAGTCTAGGCACAACAACAGAAGGCCCTCTTCCTGGATGCTGACCGTTCTACCTTGGCCGCTGCTGGGACACATGCCTCCTTAACAAATCTTAGGGAGGAGGCAGGCTGGGATAGGACAGGAGAATCACCAAGGCTAGAAGCCCTGATCTCCCACATTTGAGGGAGAAAAGCTACTTTGTACATGCTCAGAGCAACCTCACATATGCCAGGCCTGAGACCTAACACTAAAACATGGATGCTGCAAAGAAGCACTTGGCAATGCACAAGATTGCAAAGATAATAATCCTTCGACTGCTTTGGATCACACATAGGAATTAGCGTGGTGCAATTAGGATTATTTCAAGATATTGGGACTATCCCTTTGTAGGATGAACACAGAGTGGAAGGGAAAGGGGAAGTAGAGAGGGTTATCCAATCTGTTCCTTCCTGCTTGCTAAAATGAACCACCACAAAGAACTTTGTGTATGCAAAGTTGGTCCACTGTGTAAATTAAACATTTTCCTATCAAATGGAAGGTTAGATGATTCAGAATGTTTTGTGTTGAACTGGTAACTACCAGTTTAGCCCGGGATTGCTACTTTAGGGAAAAAGTGCTTGCCAGTGTCTGTAAGGTGGAGCTAGGTCTTTCGTGTCCAGACTTTGCTTAGGAAATATCAATGAGAAATATTAACGTAAGTTGTTAAACATAAAACATACTGCTCCATTAATATACCTGTAAAATAATTCTAACAGATGCAATGATAACAGGATAACAGTTCCAATAATAATAATAATAACAACAAGAAATCTCGCAGACCTTGCAACCACAGCACACACCACATAGCATACACTGCTAGCCTATTTATAATCGCCACATTTTGCAATGCACGAGTAAGGCATACAAAGCAGTTCCATGTTGCTGTGCTGTGAAGTTCTATCATCGTTTTAATTGCAAAGATAACGCCTCTTCTTCTCTTGGTGTCAGCAGTTCTGAGGCTATCTCAGTTGATATCCCAGGTAAACTGCCCCTAGAGTCAATCCAAGGTTTGATCAACTGTAGACTCTGCTGTACTAAGGGGAGACATCTTTTGGGAAGTTCACACGTTCATGTATTGTTCACCTTCCAAACAATATAGGTATTGGAAGGGGTAAAGTCCGCTATGTTTGACAGAATCCCATTGGCCACTTTTGTTTTTATATTTACTGTAAATTCCTCAGAGAATGTTCTATTATGGAGCAGCATACTAATGGTGTAAATAAGTAAGGGCACAATCCTCTGCATGTTTAGACAGCATTCCCCAGCCAGTGTGCATAGGATTGCACCCTAGATAAATGAATTTGAAATGTATCTGGAAACCAATCTGGTCACAGGTGTCTTTCTATACCACTTTTAGTCTAACAACAACAATAATAAATATATCATTTGTTGTCTCAGATTGTTACACCTTTATGCATTGAATAAAGAAAATCACTGTCAGTTCCTTGTACATGTATTGCTAATTTTGCAGTGTTTAATTGGTTTAAATTGTTGTATGCTGCCCAGAGTGTTGTGAATTCAGTGGAAGACTGGGATATACATGCTTCTAAATTTAGCCCTCTCCCATTGTTGGTCCCCTGCAAACAGTATTCAGCGGTACTCTGCCTCTGGAGGTTGCATATAGCTATCATGACTAGTAGCCTTTAATAAGCCCAACCATAACTGCAACTAATATTCTCTTTAAGGTCATCCACGCTAGAGGCTATCTCTTGGCTCCAAATTCCACAAAAGGATTTATATGCTTCTTTTTATCTGTCCCAAATCTCTTGCCAATCAATTTCATTGGATGACCCTAAGTTCTAGTACTGTGAGAAAAGGAGGAGAACTTCTCTCTGTCCACTTTCCCCACACCATGCATAATGGGGGACCATTTTGGTTTGTGTACTATTTCCGGCTCAAAAATAGAAGCGTACACAGAAAGATACAGTTTCCAAAGTATGGGCTCACCATAAATTTGTATAAGATCATTATAACACTGACAGTTTTATTTTTGATACCTAATAATTTCTAGCATGGAATTCACCTATTTCATAGCTGCCTCATACTGAGTTGTCATCTTCATTGAGTTTTCTATCGCAAGTCCATTAACTTTTTACTGGTAAGTTGGCACCAGTTCAATGAATATGTGGTTAGCATTTTTTACTCAATGTGCTTGACTTTATAGCTGCATTGAACAGCATTTGCCATTTTAATGCCCATTCCCCCAGTTTGGAGAGATTCTTTTGGAGTTTTGCAATCCTTTTTTGTTCATACCAAAGGGGTATAATTTGGTGCAATCAGCAAATTTGGCTGCCTCTGCTCAGCCCCAACTCCAGATCATTTATGAGAAAGAATTTATCCAGTGTCATTATCTAGAGAATGACCTACATAATTAATTGATGGAGAGAGCAATCCTGTGGTCCCTGGACAGGTGTCCTAAGGAACTTAGGATGACTTGGAGCCCCCCTCCTGAGGTTGGAGACAGTACTCTGACCATGGAAGGGGGAGTCAGAGACCTGGCCCCGCTCCCTCGCAGCAGGTATGGAGAGAACTGCACCATCTGCCTCTCCGAGGTCAGAAAGTTGGGGGCATTGTAGTGGGGAATGAGGGCATTCTAGTGGCCAGGGAGGGGAGGAGACTGGAGAGGTCAGGATATTGATCTACCCTGAACCTCCTCCAACCTCCTTCCTTCCCCCTCCAAAGTGCCCGTTAGACGGGTTGAAAAGCCAGACTAGTGAAAAACATAGGATTTCTGAGGAAGGGGAGGCAAGGATCGCCACTGGCGCTCCTCCCACCCTGCTGGCTTCAGCCCATCAGGGCATAGGAATCTCCAAGTTCAGGAGCTTCTGAGCAGCAAGGGTCAGTCCATAGCATTGCGCCCTAAAATATTTTGGCTAAATAATGGATCCTTCATTTCAATTACGTTTTGCTTGTAATAGGGTTGGCAAGTACAGCAAAGGCATTGGTAATCATAAATGTTGACGTAGGACCTTGCATAGTGGACTCCCAGCTGAGAACAACACTGCAGTGGTTGACCGCTTCAGAAGCAGAGGTGGCTGAACTTCATTTTCGTGATGGTGCTCCAAAGGAATTTCTTCTTGTGAGTAACGACGGTGCTGGCACTATACAAATTACAACTGCAACCCTTTATACAGTAATAAGCAAGAGCTGACATATTTTCACAATTCCAATCATGGATAGAATAATCAGGTAACTCCCATCAATACACTTCATTCAGAGCTGTCTCCAGAGCAAGCTGGGTAGAATTAGAGACAGAGCTGTGATTAACTCACAAATTACTAGTTTTGCTTGATAACATTGTCCCGGAAATCCTTGAAAGTCTAGCTATGAACTATATACTGCAGTACATTTGGCTTGTTTTGGTTAGGCACTATTCTATATGCGTGATGAAAGCATCATTTCCCTTCCTCCTTCCTTGTTCTTGCTCCTTACTCATTTGAATGAAGATTGACTAGACTGAATTCTATATTAAATAATATAAATAATAAATAACAAAAAGACAAATGACCAAAGCTTCATTCCTCCCCCCCTCCTCCGATAATCTTGTACGTCCTCATGTGCTCCCTTCCACATGCAAGAAGAGGACAGTGAAAGCTTCTTCTTTCGCTTTTGAACTAATCACAGTACTTCATGGTCTCTGGGCTCATATGAACTTCATATGGGTTCAACTCCACCCAGAGTTGTAGAGAGTGAGACCAAGCACAGACACAGAACCCTTATGTGGGACAGCACAGATGACTATTCAAAGAACTATATTTACAGGTAAGCAATCTGTCTTTCCCTGTTATATCTAAGCTCAGGGAAATGTGGTTTGTTCTAATTGTGGTTAATTAAAACAAACCACAGTTCCCCAAGTGTGGACATAATGGGAACTCTGCTTAGATCAAGAGCAAGAATGTGCAAGAGTAAAGGCTTGTGCAGGCTCGCTCCCATACCAACAAGTCATTGCTTTTCAGAATTACAGGTTTTAAAATGGTTTTGTCTTTGTTTATTGGAACATATCATGGAAAATATTAACAACTCCTGATAAAAAGTTGTCACACTATTGACATCTCAGTTTCTTCTGAAGATGTTTCGGGATGTTGGTGCCTTTAACAATCATTTCACTGAAATTCTGGTGAAGTCTTGCTGAATAAATGAAACGTGATTAGGATTTCCCACACGATAACATATTAATGATGAAAGGCTGGAGTGAAGATCCTGAAAAGGGAAGCTTGTTCAAGCAATATTTGATCTAGTGGAACATGACTAAGTATTATAAATCATCATTCTACAAATCAGTTAATGTACCCTGGTATAAAATGTGCAAATTATGCTGAAAGTGGTGCTTTATATTAACCCTGGAAATATCTTCTTGCATGGCATATTTAATAAAACTGTTTCACTAATCTCTAATGCCAATAGCGAATCCATTGCAAATTGGGCAGCAACAATATCAGATGAGGGCACTAAGAGCTGCACTAGAAATTCACAAGAATTAGGGACCTGTATTTCATTATTTTATCAATGAGTACTATTTGCATAAATATGCTTCTCAGGTGGACAAAATATAACTCTCCCACGCCATCCCTTGATGCAGAATTGGAAGCATTCAGCAGTGCTGCAGGGAAAAGAATCCACAGTCTTCCCTTTATACTACCTCGAGCATCAGAGAAAAAAATGTGCTCTTTTTATCCATTCCTCTTGGGTCCAACCTTGCAAGTAGCATCTTGCAGAGGGAGACATTATTATAATAAATATTGTAATGAGACCTGGAATGAAATGTTTCAGTCTATCCCCAGCCCCTAATACAAGTGCTTCTATTCAGGGCTCCAGCCAGTCTAGTACAGGAGCCTTGTTCAGGGCTTGTGCTTATATTTTGGCCCGTTCCCTTTTCCCTTCAGCCCCATTCACCACTTGAACGTAGTCTCCAGGAGCTTCTTCAAAATGGGATTTGGCTCTCTGGCTGGAAGAGGTTCTGCACCTCTGGTTTAGGAGGAGGAAAAAGGATACTCCACCCCACCCCACCCCTCATACACATACCTTCCTGAGATGTTCCTTTATAGCACTAAAGGGAATCAAGTTCATTGAGCCCTACGCTGCTATAGCATGGTGGTGGTGGTGGTGGTCTGAAGTGAGAAAGAGAGGGGGCATTTTTAACATCATGATGTACATCCCATCAGCTCCAACCCCATCTCCATCTTAATATCAGTGTTAGAGCAGAGATGGGCAACTTGTGGCCCTCCAGATGTTTGGTCTGTAACTCCCATCATCCTTCACCACTGAAGGGACTTGTAGGTCAAAACATCTGTTTTGCAGGCCAAAACACAAGCTGCCTACCACTGTGTGAGGGGATCAGCCAGGCCAATTCCCTCTCCCTGCATCACTGTTTTCATCCCTTTTTTCTTACCTGACGTGCCATAGATTTTGAAAGCCCGTAGCTCCTTGATTTCCTGTTTTAAACATTGTTTTTCTTTAAAACTTAAAAATGAATCTACTTCTGCCCACCTGCAGAGTCCCTTGAAGATGTCCAAACACTTGGTGGCCCATTTAGTTTCCATGCTGGGACCATTCAGGTCCCCTCTACAAGGATTCGCTTTTGCGCCTGTTTAGGCGATTATGCACATAATCGCTGAAGCGCATTTACACCTAATACCTCTGCACGAGAGGCGGCGAAGCGCATTAACAGATGACCAAAATGCGCTTTACAAGTAGTTAATGCGCATAAGCGCTTGTTCACATAGGCAAAATGCGCTTTAACGGCCGGAGCAAAATAAAACTCGCTGTTTAACGCGCATTTGATAATGCGCATAATCGGAGAGATAACGCGCCTCTACGCCCGATTTGCGCTCTGTTCTTGTAGAGGTAAATTTTTTAAAGTGCCTTGAAAGAGCATTAAACCTCTCTTGTAGAGGCAGCCTCAGATTAAGTATTGAAGAGAAGAAACGGGGACCCAAAACAAAATGCTGCAGTAGATCCCTAATCTCTAACAGTAGTGCTCCTATTCAGGACTCCAGCCTGCCTAGAACAGAAGCCTTGTACTGCTGCTAGACACCCACAGAAGACACTTTTCCCCCTTTCATACCACAGTGAATTCTGAAGTAGTTCAGTCTTTCTCTCTTGTGTTTGAGAACTCGGCCTGAGTCACACAGATGGAGATTTGGTGCCAGAAGTCGACGTGACACAGTAGCACACCCAGAACCCTACCCACGTTGGGATCATAAATCTTTTTGCCAGGTCTTCAGATGGCTCATTCCCAAAAAGTACTGTGAAGAACATGAACCCATTAAGTGTGTTCTGTTGGGACACCCCCCAAAAAACGACCCTGCAGAATTTGCATAACTCCAACGTATTCACCCAGAGTAGTGCCAGTTTCAATTTATCAGTGTCTCTGTGCGAATCATCCACAGTTTGAATCTTTTTATTCAAACTGCTAGACAAGGGAAATGCTTTCCTCAGAACCTTTGAGGAGAAAATGATTGAACTTCATCAGCTTAGTTTGTAGTTGGAAATTTTAATTTTCTGTTTTCTGGATCTTTACATTTCCTAAATGTGCAACTCTGGAGTCAGTGGTTTCCATTGAGAATAGAGTTCATATATCCAGGAAATCACGCGTTTTGTCCTGGAAGGATATGGGATGGGGAGAGAGACAGAGAATAAGGCAGAGATGTCTTTTACTATTAATTTGTGCCACTTTTGAATGCCAATTATTGGGGATGGTGATAAATATATTAATTTTCACATACAGATTTTTATTTATTTTTTTGCTGTTGTGTGCCGCCCACATAACCATGAACCACAAAGCTGCTAGGAATGTCACTCTGAAGGGCATCTTTAAGGAAACCAGAGGGAAGAAAAATGTCTGGACTTTGAGGATGTATTGTTTTTACAGCTGTAAAATATTAACCGTTTCTGGCTTGTAACTCTAATACTATGGTTGTTAGTCTTTTTTAAAAAAACAAACAAGGAAAGAGGATTAACGTTTACTTGAGAGCCTCCCTACATATAAGTCAACAAAAGCAAAGGCGAGGGGCTTGACTAGAAATACTCCCTTTCTTGCAGAGACTGGGGGAGGGAATGTAGTGAAAGAAAGTTAATTGCTGCACTGATTGTCTTTAAAGCCAAAGCCTTTTGTGGGGATGGGGCAGTAGGGAGGGAAAGTGATCACATGGCTGTGATTAGTGGAGGCAGGGCCAGCATTCCCTGTCAAAAGAGGGGTGATGAGGCTCTTGCTTTGAACTAGCATCATAACGTAACCTTATGCTTTAAATAAATGCTTTACCACGGGCTATCCCATTTCAATTTTACTTCTAACTCAAACTGTTTTTGGTTGTTGTTTTGATTCTAGCTTTCAAAGAAATTGCAAGAGAGAGGCTGGAAAGTGGGAGACCTCTTTCAAGTAGTGCTGAAGTACTGTGAAGTAATGGAGAAGGTTATTGACGGGGAGAGAGCTCTGGAAAGTAAAACATTTTTTGGATGGCTTCAGGAACATGTCTGAATATCGATGCGCTGTTTCCTTTATTTCATGCCTCCTTTGGAAGGCTGGAAATATGTACCATGCCCTTCAACTAGCACATGTACTGTTGTTGTTTGCGTTGTGAGTCATGTTTGGGGTGAAAGTAAATGTAGCTGTCCTGTCAGGTGCTTTGTGATGCGCTGTATGCTTTTTATCCAATGCATATCTTCATTGTCAGTAACTCCATTCAGTCTGTTCTCTTGAACTTATGGGTATGCTGTGTTCAGCCTATGGTGAGAAGAATGGATTTTTCTATCTTGTGTTAATGAAGGTTTTAACCAAGCTAGGGCAAACATCGTACCACCTAAGTCTAGTGCATTTCTCCCTCTTTTTCCTTGTACCCCCCCCTTCCAGGTTTTTTTTTTCTTGTAATAAGGAGATATTCAGCAAACATGGTGTCCACTGATAGTTTGCCATTGCCACCTTCTCTACAGTAGGGTAAGATTGGCACAAAAGTTCTATTGCTTGTTGTTTCTCTCCTGCCTCTAAAGAGCCTAAAGCAATTCAAGGTGAACATGAAAGCAGAGTGGGACCAAATGGGGTTGGGATGTTATTGCTTTTAAGGGTCAGGGAGGATCGTGATCATTGTACATCACAGGGTCTAATCCCTCTGGCCCGTGAAACAATGGATGCTCTTTCTTCACTATTGGAGGTTGGTGGAAGGTTGCATTTCTTATAAATTAATTTCTCGTATTGGCTAGAGCTGTGGACATACATGCCAGAAGCATGTTCTAAAGAGCTCCAGTGTTGCAATGTCTTATTTAGAATCCTTTAGCAAAAATTCTTCAAGAACAGGTCTCTGTGTTTAAATAAAATACATTTGTTCTCTTTCTATGTAAACTGAATATGCCCAAAGAAAAATGAATGTAAAATCGGGGTTGATTTTTAATGGGTCCCAATGAAATTTGCCAGTCGTACAATAATTGTTAGACCACCAGTGGCTGGACATTTGTACTCTATAAGGAGGTGTCGGGAGCCATATCTAATTTTTTTAATCTCCAAAATACTATCCCAGGACCAATGTTTCATCTTTTTAAAGTAAGTTTTTATTTGGGACATTTTCTGTGAACAGCTGTTTGTATTTAAGTAGATTGAGAACACAGCAATTAAGAAACTGTCATTAATGTAAGACCCATTAGCATTGCATAGCTATTTTCGTGAACTTATTATGGGAGTGGGATCATACATTTCAAAAAATACAGGTCCCTCCACACTGCGGTCTGAGTAAAGCGGAACCAGTTTGTAGCTGAATACAAGAGAAATGAAGAGATTTCTCTACTGGGCCCTCTGACCATATCAATGCTTAATTACTGGGGCAACAACCACCTTGTGTCTGAGCCTTATCAGCTGAAAGGAAGCCCTGCAGAACACAGAAGAGACTTTTGTTTGTTTGCTCACAGTAGAGATGAAAATGCTGATGCCAGTCTGGAAACAACATGCTAGGGTCTCCCCCTAGGATTTCAGCTTAATTCAGGTTACAGCTTTTGAAGTACAAATGCACTCTCAGTTTCTCATTGAATATCTCTACTTTAAATACTATTTTAGCTAGCAGGGTGTAATTTTTGATCACTTAATTCACTTTAGTTTTGAGCCACCTTTGTACATTCCTGTTATAGCTGGAGCTGTATTGAAGACAGTTTTTCTGTTGTAAATTTAATCCTAGACTTTTTTTGATTAGTTGGAAATGCAGTTAATTTGGTTAGTTATACAGAGTTAGGGTAATACACAGCCTGATTTAATATTGAGCTAGTCTGTTTGGAAGGAACTTCCTTGGAATGAAGTACGTGGAAGTTACTTCCAAGTAAATATGTTTAGAATTATAGTACCAGCTGGCCTTTGATAAAGATAATTATGAGTAGTGGTGTACACTACTGAACCCTAAGACCTTAATTTGAAGTACAAAAAAATGTTTATTCTTTAAGCATCCAGCTGTCTACTGTGCAATCACGTCCCATCATGGGAACTGGTTACTTGGTACATGGTAAATAGTTACATATGAAGGTGCCTGGGGCATTAGTTCCTGAACATTTCCACCCATATTAGTATTGCATTCTTAGATGAAGCCTAATGGTTTCTTTCCCACATCCTTAGTATGGCAGGGATCCTGAGGCAAGTAGAAATTCACCAGGTGTAGCTTTCCATGGCATAGACATGCAGGATTGACTTCTTTGCCTGTTGAATTGTTGCCTGGAATGCAGGTTGAAGGCCCGGAAGTCCTGTTCGGGAAGGCTAAAGCTAGAAGCACTTACTGTGAACAGCTAGGGAAAGAATGGTAAAAACTCTTATTGGTTTCCTTGTCAGACTCTGAACCCTGGTACACTTACCTCCAAGTTGCTTAATACACATGCATCTCTATGAGCACAGCTGTCCAGAGGGGGATTAAGGACCTTCTGGAGCATGTCTCCTATGAAGGGTAGCTTGGGCCAGGAAACTTTCAGCCTTTGCTCTCCAGGATTCTTCACAGAGTTTGGTGTGCTGGGAAAGGGTCCACTTCTTCAGGTCTAAACCGCCTCCAAGCTCCAGCGCTGGGATTCAAGGGAAGGTCATGGCTACGGTCCTATTCAAGTCTGAACAGCAAATCCAGAAGTAAATGGTTTAAGTTTTGCAACTGCACTGCACTTTGGTTAGCGCTGTTGGATTGCTTTGTTATGCTTTTCCTATATGGCAAGCGAAGAATAGGGTGTTTTACATGCATTTCCAGTAGATGTAGACACAGCAAAATACATGTGTGAGTGATGTGTGTAAACTACACACAGTTTTCATGCTTCTTCCTAAACCTGTTCAGGAACTGCATAACTGTCAGAGTGACCCTTAGTGTGATAGTTACAAACATAAAAGCAGTTTGAATAATTGTAGTTGTTTAGATATACCTGTAGTAAATGAAGCTGACATGAAGGTCTTTCACTGTGCAATGGTGACATTTTGTTGTTTTTAGATACAGCTAGTTATGAGATGTGAATTTCAAGTTGCACTAAACTTGTCTTTGATTTAGCAATATCTTAAAATAAATTGTATATAAACAAAATTATTTGCTGCCTAATGATTTCTATGTATTTGTCATGTAATTGATTTATCTTTTGCTTTTATCTCTTTCAAACAAAAGCAGAATTTGTCGAATGAAACTTCTTAGATGGGGGTTCTTGTAATTTTGGACATGTTTCCTAACTGAATATATTAAGAAGTCACTACAGATGTAAAACCAACTCAATTAATCCTTCTTATTATTGGTCCACAGTGTACTTCTGCTCTTTGCAACACCTTGTAATCATACAATGCAATATCTGGATTTCCCAAACTATAAAGGGAATGGTTTGGGTGGTTGTGAGCAGAACCTTGATGATATGGTGAAATTCTGAAAATTTTAGAGATGCACTCAGAAGAGACTGTGGCTTGGAGGCTATCTTCAGGAGGTTCAAGGAAGGAAAGTTTTCCTTCCACCCGTTACCCTAAAGTAATTTGTAAAGAAGAAAGGTGCTTGAGGGAGGTTCTAAGAAAAGAGCTTGCATCCTGGCTAGTCCTAAAACCCTGTCACACTAACAAGGATGGGAGATGGGTCTATCCAGAGCGTACAACGCATTCATATCCATTTCCATTGCTTTGTGCGCTTGTGTCCTGTTTCCTCTTGAAGTGGGCCTGCACAACCAACTTAACTTTGAAAGCCCACAGTTGACTCTCTTCCACAGGTTGGTGCAAGACACAGCTGCTGTCAGGATGGGGGGGGGGGGGGTTGTGGGAAGAGCATGAGCTGCCAGCTGGAGCCATTCTCTCCGTCTTCCACACCCAGGAGGGGGCGTGCAAGGAGCGCAGCCACCTCTGCGTCTTCCTCTTCTCTCTTCTCCCACCTTTCCCCTAGTACCTCACTCTGAGGGGTTCTTCCGGAATGCAGGGAGGTGGCCTTGGAGACTCTGTGCCATGGCAGCGCATTTGGCCAGGCAGGCTCTGTAGAGAGCCGTGCCAGAAAGCTGCTGGCCCGGATCCACAGGAAACTACCCGCCTGATGCCTCTCTCTAAGGGGTCCTCAGAGCAAGGCATTGGGTGGGCCGCACTGCACGGAGTCACTCCAGATGCTCTCTTGTTGCAGCCTTTGCCGCCGTAGGGGAGCAGCTGGTGCAACTCTCCAGAGTGACCATCCGCCTATGACTTACTCAGAGTGAAGCATTGGTTGGGCAGCTCTAGTAAGTGCCAAGGTGGTGTCCGCAAGTGCTTTTATTCCTATGGACACCATGTTGCTGATTCCAGAATTACACTGATAGAATATATGACATTCCAGAATTGCATATCAATTTAATATAATGGTATTGAAAATGAGGATTTGCTCATATTGCCTCAGGCCAATTGACTCCTTACCTGTAGAATCCTATCGATTGGTACATATAGAGCAGTAGAACACAATGTTGGGATAGTCTGCCATTCTATTTATTTACACAAGTCTCAGCTTTGGTCCAGAGTATCTTTGCTACCTCGCTGAGCTCTGGGCAGACACTACAGCTGGGTTGGTTAACCACACAACCGGTCATGCTTTTTCCTGCTGCTTCAAGAATGAGATGGTAATAGAAACACAAAAACATTGAAAAATGCTAACTAGCCATCTCTTTACCATGGAAATTTTAAGTCCACAAGAGATGATACATATTGGTTTTTAAGAGTGGTCTAAAAAAGATAATAATGACCAGACAGGAATGTCTCTATGGAAAATTAACTGAAGGAGATTGCTAATTAGAGCAGAATTACTCAAGGAAATCATTTCTAGTGCCATGCTAACTTCACATTAAACTCCCTTCAATGAATGAAGTCACATCTAGAGAGAGAGGAAGATTATAATATATATGGCGCTTTAAAGCTTTTAACTGTAAAGGATTTTAGCCTGTGGACCCAAATTATTCTCAATTTACAGAGGGGGGAATTTAAACCTGAAAGATTGAGATAAGTGAGCTATGTTTTAGACCCTAGATATTCTATATCAAATCCCACAGCCTCTTCCCTAGACTACGTATCCTACTCCCATATAAATACTAACTTTGATTTCATGAAGGAATTACAGATATACCACAACCTTCCTCCAAATAGCCTGATTTTAGTGTCCCAAACAGCCTGGCAAGGTAGGCTAGGTTGACAGTGTGACATTCACAAGCTTACCCAATAACATTCATGGGGTTGTTCCGGGATTCAGACCTCTATTTTTCACTGCTAGATCCAACACGCTAACTCAGATGTTTCCTAAGTAGGTGAGGTATGCTTTTTTTGCGGAAACAAATTGGAGTCACGCTTCATTTTGATAGCAGAACTGGTTTGCTGGTCATGCGTGTGTAAGAGTAAGAAGTATCCATGTTCAGAAGAGGTCTTATAGTGAGTCAGACCATGCGTCCATCTAGGCTAGTGCTGTTGACACTGATGGGCAGCAGCACTCCGGGATTTCAGGCAGGATTTTTTGTTTTACCGCTGACCCTCCCCCACAACAACTCCCTTCTAATCTGGAGAGGCTGATTAGCAGGAGGCAAGGCCAGATTCACAGAAGCCCTTAATGATTTATTTATTTCTCAGAGCGGAGGGGAGGAGAGGAGAGAGTGTGGATTTGCCAGATCCACAAACCTCTCTGTTCCTGTCCTCGCCCATTGTCAGGTAAGCCAGCTGTATGGGCTTAGAGGCTGGGAGCGAAGGGCAGAGAGGCTGAAAAAGTTCATGCAGCCCCTCCTGGCTCTTGCTGGCAGGGCTTTGGATAGACACAAGCCCCGAGATTGGAGCCTTCCATCTACTGAGCTGCAGTCCTTTAGGACTGCGGTCTTATTCCCTTTTTCAAAAGAAACTTTAAAATGCTGATTGCTCTACAACAGATCCTTATGTACTTTTTGTTGTCTCTATTCACCTGATGCAACTGTAAGCACAAAGCAAGAAGTTTTGAGGCCATTTGTCCCCGGTTGACGCTTCTAGTGCAAAGGCAGGAAGACTTGAGGTTTGCAGGAGGACCTACTTCTTTTTCACCAGACCCCTGGGGCTTAACGACTAGATCCAGGTGCAAACTGATGGCTCAGGAAGGTGGGTACATAATTGAGGAACAGGGTGCCTCTGATCACAGGCTCAGCTCAGGGATTTGTTTTTAGTACCAGAACTAGAGTTTGAACACTAACCTACTATAGTTTCCCCCTGCCACAAACGTTATTTCTGGAGGCTCATTCTTTTTATTTATTTTTAAAAAAAGAAGGCTTTTTGTTGTCACTACTCTTAGACCTTTAGGAACTGGAAGACCTCTCCGGCACATCACCCTGAAATCTGCCAGTGGATTGCGATCTGTCTTCTGTCCACGCTGGTTCTAGTGGCCTCCTCTCTCATTGGTCCCTCTAGAAGAATTTGTTTTGGCACTTGGTTATCCGATTATGCGCATCTTCTCACCATCGCTTTTACGCCTAATTCCTATAAACGACAGGCAGTGAGGCGCATAACTGGCAGTATGAAACACGCTTTAAAGTGGTTGAAATGCGGAGAATCGCATGTTTACATGGTCATAATGCGCTTTAACTGCCAAGGTAAATAAAAACTCGCTATTTAACGCACATTTGTTTTTGCGCATAATCGGACAGAAAACGCACCTCAACTCCTGATTTGCGCTCTGCTCTTGTAGAGGTAATTTTTTTTAATGTACCTTGAAAGAGCTTTAAATCGCTCTTGTAGAGGCACCCATTCTCTCTCTTTTTCCCCGTAGGCATAACTCCCATCCCCTGCCCAGCCACCATGCACATTCAAGGGTGACCTAAAATATTTTCAGCTATACTTCAGACCGAATTGTGTTGTTCTGCTCTGTCACTCCTAGTTCTTGAGCGTACAACAGAAATGTTTACATCGTCTACCGCTCCAACAGCCAATCTTTTGATTGTTTCCAGGGGAAGAGGAACAACAACAGCAGCGCTCCCAGGGATTCAAGCTGAAGTGGTTAATAATTTGTACACAACAGGATCAGAAACCAGGGCAATTTGCATTGTAGCTAGTTGGGTAAGTCTCTACACGCAACTGAAAATAATCCCCAAGCCTGTAAATTCCATTACATTTCTATAATGGCAACATATTTAAAGGAATATTGCAGAACTAGAAAAAGTAATTAATTGGAGTTAGAATTGTGTCACAGAAGAACATCAATTCAGATGTCACTGCATTGCCTGTCCCTGGTAAGTAAATTCAAATCCCCATATTGTGCTATGCATCTGCTTCCAGCACACAAGGTGCCTTAGAGGTTTTTCACATTCAAAGCTTAAATTTCTGAGACCTTCTTGTACTATATATGTTAATGACTGCAGAAGAGAAAGTGGGGAAAGGCATTTTTAGTGCAAATGATCAATCTGGACAATGTAGGGTCTGCATTAATTATTTAATTTACTTTACCATTTTTGAAAATGCCTTCAGAGCTTTTCGTGTAAAGATCATTTCATTAAATTTATTTTTCTTTTTTTTATTATTCAAACTTTATTTGTTTTTGTTTTTAAACAGAAGAAACGTGGGAATGTCTCATGAAAATCACTTGCATATAAGTAACAAAAACAACACCTAACTAAATAATTACAAACTATGGTTACAGAATCATAGGTAGGCTGACCAGATAAAATCCAGGTCAGGGCTCATGTAACTTTAACAGTTGTAGAGAAAAGGGAATTTCAGCCAGTGTCATTTGTATGCAATTAGTTCCTGGTGATATTCCCTCTTCATCACAACAGTTAAAGGTGCAGGCACTATACTAGAGTGACCATATACAAAAGAAGGCAGGGGCCCTGCAACTTTAACTGTTGTGATGAAGAGGGAATTTCAGCAGGAACTAATTGCATACAAATGACACTGGCTGAAATTCCCTTTTCTCTACAACTGTTAAAGTTACATGAGCCCTGACCTGGATTTTATCTGGTCACCCTAATCATAGGCTGCATTCCGACAACACCATAGATAATGATGTGGTAATAATCAACTTAACAGTTATTTATCTAGGGGGTACTCCCCACACAACATGCCGGACGATTGGAGGAGGGCTAATGTTGTCCCTATCTTCAAAAAGAGCAGAAAGGAGGAACCTGGGAACTACAGACCAGTCAGTCTGACATCCATCCCTGGGAAAATTTTGGAGCAGATTATAAAGAAGTCAATCTGTAACCACCTTGAAAACAATGCAGTAATTAGTAGAAGCCAGCCTGGATTTGTCAAGAACAAATCCTGTCAGACTAATCTGATCTCATTTTTTGATCAGGTAACCTCTCTTGTGGACTGTGGGAATGCTGTGGACATAGTATACCTTGACTTCAGTAAAACTTTTGACAAAGTGCCCCATGACATTTCGATTCACAAACTAGTGAAAAGTGGGCTAGATAGAACTGTAAGGGAACAGATAGACCGCGCTGGGAGACTAGTGGGTTTTGTAGTAAAATAGTGCACAGAACAAGCATGAGTTTTTAGTAAGGGTTTTAGCATGGGAAACAAAGAGGTTTGTGAGGGTAGTTAAAATGACAAAAGGCCTTGGCTCGGCCACCTGGAGAGAGATTGATAGCCCAAGGGCAAAAACCAGGCCAGGAAGAACTGGGCTTATCTCAGCCATAAATTCCAAGGCTGGAAGGGGGAGGTGTGAAAGCGAAACGAAGACTGGAGCCGAGAAGGGAGGGGGGATCCCCAGGAGGAGGAATAAAGCTAGAGGCTTGGGGAATCTCTGGGTGTCTTTTCTGTCTCGAGGTGGCAAAAGGAGCCAGGTCCGGCTGGGTAATAGGTTTTATTGTCTCTTATATATGCATGCTGGGTCTTGTTGTAGATTTTGGAATTTTAGACTACTTAACCTGCTCTTAATCTAATAAAAGTCTTATATCTCAAGTGAATTGAGTCTTGGTTTTGATTCTCTGGGTTCTGTGCATCTCTGCCCAGGAGACGGTGCCAAGGCCCGTCCTCCTTTACAGGAACAACTATTAGGTGGAGCCACAGTTGGCTACAGAATCAGACTCAAAGAGTGCTTTTCACACTGAGGGGAGGTAACTACTGGGGTACCGCAGGGCTCAGTCCTGGGCCCAGTGCTCTTCAACATTTTTATTAATGATTTGGACGAGGAGGTGCAGGGAATGCTTATCAAATTTGCAGATTACACAAAATTGGGTGGGATATCTAATACCCTGGAAGACAGAAACAAACTTCAAAGTGATCTTGATAGCCTGGAGCACTGGGCTGCAAACAACAGGATGAAATTTAATAGGGATAAATGCCAAGTTCTACACCTAGGAAAAAGAAACCAAATGCACAGTTACAAGATGGGGGATACTTGGCTCAGCAATATGACAAGCGAGAAGGATCTTGGAATTGTTGTAGATCAAAAGCTGAATAGGAGCCAAGAGTGTGATGTGGTTGCAAAAAAAGCAAATGCTATTTCGGGCTGCATTAATAGCAGTATAGCTTCCAAATCATGCGAGGTACTGGTTCCCCTCTATTCAGCACTGGTTAGGCCCCATTTTGTGTATAGTGTGCAGTTCTGGGCACCACACTTCAAGAAGGATGCAGACAAGCTGGAGCGTGTTCAGAGGAGGGCAACAAGGATGATCAGGGGTCTGGAAACAAAGCCCTATGAGGAGAGACTGAAAGAACTGGGCATGTTTAGCCTGGAGAAGAGAAGATTGAAGGGAGACATGATAGCACTCTTCAAATACTTGAAAGGTAGTCACACGGAGGAGGGCCAGGATCTCTTCTCGATCAACCCAGAGTGCAGGACACGGAATAATGAGCTCAAGTTACAGGAAGCCAGATTCCGGCTGGACATCAGGAAAAACTTCCTGACTGTTAGAGCAATAAAACAATGGAACCAATTACCTAGGGAGGTCATGCGCTCTCCCACACTAGAGGCGTTCAGGAGGCAGCTGGACAACCATATGTCAGGTATGCTTTAAGGTCGATTCCTGCACTGAGCAGGGGATTGGACTCAATGGTCTTATATGCCCCTTCCAACTCTACTATTCTATGATTCTATAATCAACTGTGGTGTAGTTTAGGATCAGCGTTGAATTGACTCGCTCATCCTCGACCGCTCCTTCCCCCTCAGTTCTCCTGCTAGTATCCCATCAGCCATTGCTGCTGAAAAACTATCCTGCCAGCTGGGCTAGAGTGGCAACTGCCAGTTTGACCACTCTTGCCTTATAACTCAGTGGCTGACAAAATAACCAACGGTGCCTGCCACACAACATACCCAACTCTGCAATAGCATTGGTTCTTTGTGTGGGTTATTTTGACCAAATAACCAACGATTGGTTAAAAAACTCCCGGCACACAACACGATAACCCATGGTGGGTTTAACAACCAACCGTTGACTATTTAATCCACCATTGGTTATTGTGTTGTCTGAACCCAGTCACCGAGTTGGAAGGGACCTCAAAGGTCACCTAGTCATCTAGGGAGAAGAAGAAAAATGTTTGAG
Source organism: Anniella stebbinsi (assembly GCA_029215795.1). Lineage (NCBI taxonomy): Eukaryota > Metazoa > Chordata > Lepidosauria > Squamata > Anniellidae > Anniella > Anniella stebbinsi. Next base: position 178,361,513 of record JARDYH010000001.1, read on the forward strand.
AGTATCAAACATATATTTAATGCTTCCTGAAGTATGTGCTTTATTATGCCAAAAATTAAGTCTCCCCTTTCCAAACAAAACTGTCTTGTTATTGTCTACCTTCTCGTTCGAGCTCTCTGTGAGCACAGTAGGGGGCCTTCACAACCACATAATGCCCACCCCAGCAGAACTTTACTGTGCCAGCAAAGGTAAACCTTCACCTAATCAATCTTCATCAAACTGGTTCTGGGGACTAGGATTGTTTTTTTCCCAAGTGCAATCCGCTGCCCAGCTAAATATGCCCCATTGAACTGAACGGAAGTTACTTCTGAGTAGACATTTATAGGATTGCACTCTAAGTAGCATTTTGTTCTTCCCAGTCTAGCACAGCTTTTGCATGAGCAAATTGGTACTTCAACAGGAAGTGTTGTGTTCAGGGCTAGGTTAGCCATACCCTAATTAATTTAGCATATGTGCACACAGACACTCAGCCAGCGCAGATCACTTGAGAAAAGCTTTTTTAAAGTTAACAAGCACAGTTTGTTCTCTAGCTACACTTGAAAACAAACTTTGTGTTATTATTCATACACTGTCTTATTCAAAAGGGTAATTGAGACAAAACAGATGGGAATCATACACTTTATTGCACTTGACTAAAGTATGACTGACGTCAAATTCTAAATAGTAAATGAAATGCATTTTATCTTCTTTAACCAAAATAAATAATTGATATGAAAATCAAATCAGTTCTAGGTATCATTATAGCTAACATCTACAACGTAGTAAACAACAATAAGTTATTTACAGAACCTTGAAATCTGCCGTTCCAAAATGCAACAAATAACATTAATGTTTTAATAAATCTACTGGTATCTCATTACAACTCCCCACAAAATAAGTCAATGTAGGCAAAAGAGGGGACAATGTAGACAAAAAACCCCCCCCTGCTCCTCCACCTTAGCTACCATGAGCCTAGCAGGGCTGGTGAGATCTAAGAGGCTCTGATGTTAGAGCTCTCTGAGATCAAGGTTGGGATTGCTCTGCCCTCACACCAGTATGTGGATGAGGTGCACATCTGGCAGCAGAATCCTCTGCATATTTACTTGGAAGTAAGTGCCACTAATTTCAAGTGGACTTAATCCCACAGTAAGTCTGCATAGGACTGCAGCCTGAATGTCTACTCCACTAAAAGTAGTAAAGCTTGGAGATGAGACATCCAAATTCGCTTGGATATACATCCAAGTTACACTTAGTGTTCTTGGGTCACTAAATTCTATGAAGATTCTATGAAGCTTGCCTTTGTACACAGGATCTCATAACCTGATTTAGGGTATCCGGAGTGTGAAAAGTCATAGGACTATAATTGAGAGCTCAAGGTAAGAAATTGCATTCTTTGGCATTAATCATTACGTGGCATTATTTAGCAATACAGCAATGATATACTAGTCTAATTTGACACTTTATGAATATGAAATTATACTGACTTCTAGGGTGCAATGGTTATTCTTTCCATTGTATGGACGACTCCATTGAGACAAGTCATAGTCAACATTTTACAAACATGGTGACTGGGAATGAGAGCTCTATGTGGCAAATTTGGCTTTGGACTAAGGATGTCCAGGCCCATTTTATTTACTTAGATACTTATTTCCCTGAGTGATTAAAAGTCCAGGGGCAGGACTACAGAATTTAGTTTTCATTTGGACTGGTTTTTCATCCAGACGTATGATATCTTTGTAATATTTGCTTTATTTATAAATATATAAGCAGAGAATAATCAGACAAATGCGTTAATGTAAGCAGGTAAGCATAGCTGTTAATTCTACTGCATCAAATGTCCAAAAAGAATACCACATCCCATGGCTGCTTCAGCCAATCTACAGCTTTCCCTGCTTTCCTCTGATTCCCAGTTCAAGCTGCAAACTGGCTCCAGTTTGTTTCTCTGACAATTTCCACTAGCTAGAACAGGGGGTCTCCAATCTTCTTGAGTCCGTGGGCATATTTGGCAATTTGAGAAACTGTTCTCGGGCATCACCTCAAAATAACTGCCATGGGAGACGTGGCTAGTCACAAAGAGCAGGTAACCGGCTGGAAATACTGAGCACAAGGCAGGAGTGGGGTCTAAGCCCCAACAGGCTAAACACCTCCTTTGAACCCACAGTTTCACAGAAGGTAAAGCTTTTCTTTCCCTCCTACGCTCTACCAGCCAACCCATTCCTCCCCCCCAGCCCGCCACACCTCTTTTCCCCCAGTACACACTGGCTCACCATTCACAGACATACACTGTTATAAACCGTTTTAAAGCAATCGTGTAGATAGGCTCCAGCAAGCACCCCATGTACCTGTCACAAGGTATACATAAATATAAGTACGCGCACACACTCCTCCCTTCTCCATCCACTTCACTGCAAGCACACCCACACATCACACCCACTCACTCTGTTTCAGGATCCCTCCAAAAACAAAAGGGAACATCTCTCTCTGGATCACTCCCAAACCCTTTCTCTTACCTCCACTTCCTCACATGTGTGCAGTGGCCCCAATTCATCCAGACATACAAGCACACAGTCTTCCCAGTGGTGCAGCCAGGTCATGTTGAACCCCACCTGCTCCAAATGGCCATGGGTATCACTCAATGACGTGGGATTTCCCAGTGCTTTATTTTTCTGCAGAAGATTTTGAGTTTCAAAAGTTCATGGGTAAAAATGAACATGTGTGAATTGCAAATACAATATATTAGGCAAGCTCAGCAGTTTCAAAGTTGAAATGTTTTTGGCTGCCTCTACAAGAGGCATTTAAAGCTCTTTCAAGGCGCATTAAAAATTATCTCTACAAGAACAGAGCGCAAATTGGGCGTAGAGGCGCGTTTTCTCTCCCATTATGCGCATTATCGAATGTGCGTTAAATAGCAAGTTTTATTTTGCTCTGGCCGTTAAAGCGCATTTTGACTATGTGAACAAGCGATTCTCCGCATGTCAACAGTTTAAATCGCGTTTCGGTCGTCCAGTAATGCGCTTCGCTGCCTCTCGTACAGAGGTATTAGGTATAAATCGCTTCTGCAAATATGCGCATAATCGCCTAACCAGGCGTAAAGGTGAATTCTTGTAGATGAGGCCTTTCAGGTGATTATCCCTAGCAAGTATGTGAGAGTACAAAGAAACGGAACTCAAGGTGGCTACGTGTTGTTCCCAGATGATCTCCCCTCCAAATACTGACCAGACTCAGAACTGCTTAGCTTTAGCAAGGTGACTGCCTTATGTGCCTTTAGACCATGCACAGGGACACACACACATGGACACGTATATGTCTCAGAGTGGTAGTGAATGTGAAAGTGAAGATGCCCCAACAACCTTCGTGGAAGAGAGTCAGTATTGTCGGCATAGTATGCACAGGTGGGTTGCTGACATTAGAGCATTAGTGTGTCAACAGTTTTCAGCACCTTTGTTTTTTTTCCTCTTAAATTTGAACAATGTAAGGGAACTTGATGCTTTTGCCTTTAATTTTTTACAGGTATTCCAATAAAAAACCCTACATAATATGACTTTTAAATCATATGACATGTGATTTAATTTCCCCCCTTAAATATTTCAAGTCAAATACTTACAGTGTAGCGGGGACCCAAACAAATAAGATGCCCTTTTTATAAAACGTTGTTGACTAAATACAAGTAAAATAGACATGTTAAATTAAATTTTTGAAAGGGACCCGTGCTGCTGTCTTGATGCTGATCCCCCCCCCCTTTTGGGCTGTGGGGCCCAAGATCTGGGCTTCAAGGTCTAGCCCTTGTTGCACCACTGAGCCGCCTTCACCACCACCCTGCTCCCAGCTGGCTACCAGATGGTTTCTCTGATCCCCCCTCCAATTGTCTTAGTGCTGCCTTTCCTATGCCCCCTGCTCCCCTCCCCTCCCCAGATTATCAGACAGCAGCTCCAAGGGTTCCCTTTTCCTGTTGCCCTTTTTCTTAGTAGCTGGATAGACTGCAGAGGAAAGCATTAGCCAGCAGATCCTCGCCATTTTCATTTCCTACAGATGACTCTGAGCCCCACGTGCATTCATAAGAAATGAAGATGGCAGCAGCTAGAGGCCCCACTTCATGTTAAGCAATCCCAGCTACTGCTAAGGAAATCTGTTAATTTTTTTAAAAAAGTGGAAGGGGTCGGGTGCCTTGACAGGAGCCAAGAAAGGTGTCCAGGGGTACATTGGGTAGAATCCAACTGAATTCTTACTTTATTTATTTATTTATTGCATTTTTATACCGCCCCATAGCCAAAGCTCTCTGGGCGGTTCACAAAAATTAAAACCATGAAGTCATTTAAAAAATATAAAACAAGCCACAATCTAAAAACACAAAATAACATACAATATAAAAACACAACCAGAATAAAACCAAGCAGCAGGAATTAATACAGATTAAAATACAAATGTAAAACAGCAAGGATTAAAATTGAGTTAATTTAACTTTTAAAATACTGGGAGAATAAAAAGGTCTTCACCAGGCGATGAAAAGAGTACAAAGTAGGCGCCAGGCGAACCTCTCTGGGGAGCTCATTCCACAGCCAGGGTGCCACTGCGGAGAAAGCCCTCCTCCTAGTGGCCACCTGCCTCACTTCCTTTGGCAGGGGCTCACGGAGAAGGACCCCTGTAGATGATCTTAGGATCCGGGCAGGTACATATGGGAGGAGGCGTTCCTTTAGATAACCTGGCCCCAAGCCGTTTAGGGCTTTAAATGTTTAATACCAGCACTTTGAATTGGGCCCGGACTTGGATCGGCAGCCAGTGAAGTTGGAAAAGGACTGGCATAATATGGTCTCGTTGGCCAGTCCCCGTTAACAATCTGGCTGCCCTGTTTTGTACCAGCTGAAGTTTCTGGACCGTTTTCAAAGGCAGCCCCACTATACCACATTGCAGTAATCCAAACGAGAGGTTATGAGAGCATGGATAACTGTAGCTAGGCTATCTCTGTCCAGATAAGGGCGCAGTTGGTATATCAGCCTAAGCTGGTAAAAGGTGCTCTTTGCCACCGAGTTCACCTGTGCCTCAAGTGACAGTTCTGGATCCAAGAGCACCCCCAAACTATGGACCCAATCCTTTAGGGGGAGTGCAACCCCCTCCAGAACAGGGTGAACATCACCTCGCCGGACAGACGAACCACCCGCTAACAGCACCTCTGTCTTATCTGGATTGAGTCTCAGTTTGTTAGCCCTCATCCAGTCCATTACCATGCCCAGGCACTGATTCTGAACAGCCACTGCCTCACCTGGGTTTGATGAAAAGAAGAGGTAGAGCTGGGTGTCATCCGCACCTTCATCCCAAAGAGGATGTTGTGTGAGTGCTTGTATATTGGTCACCATTGGTCATGGTACTGCTTGTAAATGCCAGAGGATGGGTTTCTGCTAGTGGGTTCGCATTTCTCAAGAACAACGCTTGTGTTGTTTTCCAGGACTGTTTTTATCCTTAAGGGATCAGGCCAAGTTAGGCCTTTGCAAGATGCACAGTATTGAAAGTTAATGACAGAGGTGACTTTTCTTCGATTTCCTCTTACCACCAAAAACATGCTGTCTGTGTGGTGCCCGGCAGCTTCCTATTATCTTCCACTGTGCTGTACTCAGTTCATCTGGCAGCCCACCAAGAAGCAGAGTTCCTCTTTTTGTCCCTCGCTGGGGTGTGTGGGCAATCACTTGTCAGAACATTCAGTTCATCTTCCATGAAAATGAGTTGTTGTTTTTTAAAAATAGTCTTCCATTATTTAAGGATCTTGTGAAAACATAAATAAACCCTGCTACCTTAAGGCATTCTGGGGAAATGAGTCTATGCTGATAATTATTGGTTTTGGCTCCACTTTATTCACTTCTGTGGTGAGCGGAATGCTTGTTTTATACCTAGGCTAAATAGCTGAGATGTGGACCAGGTCATGATGATTGTGTTTTAAAAGCCTGGTCTTCCTTGGTACTGCTGGAGTGTGATGAAGAGATATGCAGGCCTGTGCCAATGATAATGATGGGTGGTCCCAATCAGGGCCGTTAATGTCCCCTGGACCCAAATCTATTTTCTAGACCTCTGGATTTATTTCCAAGAGCACTGAGTGCCCATTGGTGCTGCAGATGGAAGTATTTTTCTAAGCTTAATTGCCATGAGTGTGTCTGAGTTTGGGGAGGGGGGAACATGTCACACCTGAAGAGGTGTGCATTGATCACACACTGCAGTGTAATAATGACGTTTGGTACCATTGGACTTTTTTGTTCTAAACTTAATTCCCATCCAATTAAGTACCTCCAGTTTGGCTTGCAGTTTGGGAGGGAAGGATTAATCCTCTTCTCCCTGCGCACTGTGACCCCCTCATCACCTGCACATGGCAGATAAACTAAGGGGGAAAAACTTCTTCTGGTGCCAAAGGAAGCATTTATTCGGGGTGCTTGGATGGGAAATTAATTAACTGGCTTTGCCTAATATGAAATTTAAATAAATCCTAGTAATTATTTCCAAATGCACATACGTAGTTATAAATTAGCATATGTAAATATCCTATGGCCCTGAACCTTTTGAGTACTTTGCAACGTTCCAAAGTTCCACCCCTCTGCTGTTCACCTTTCAGCAACGGCTGCATTGATCTATATCTACCTTATGCCATCAAACACTTCTCCAAATGAGTAAAAAAAAATGCAGTTATGCGTAGATATACCTCCTGGGAAAATAGCAACGAAAAGCCCCACTCCACCTCTTTCCCTCACATCCATTTCTCACCTTAAGTAACCATCAACCATGGTATCCTTTTGGAACACCTGAGGGGATTGGGAATCGGGGGCACTGTGCTTTAGTGGTTCTGGTCCTACCTCTTGGGCAGGTTCCAGATGGTGATGCTTGGGGATAGTTGCTGTTGCCTGGCGTACCACAAGGCACCATCCTATCCCCAATGTTGTTTATCATCTACATGAAACCACTGGGAGAGATCATCTGGAGGCATCGGGCAGGGTGCTATTAGTATGACAATGACACCCAAATATATTTCTCTTTACCTTCGACAACAGCATCAGCTGTTGAGCTGTACTGGGCTGGATGAGGAAAAGCAAACTGAAGCTGAATCTAGACAAAGGCCCCAACCTGGGTTTGGAGGTGTTTCAACCAATTTTGGATGGGATTACACTCCCCCTGAAAGACTGCATTCACAGCTTGGGGGTGCTCCTGGATACATCACTCCAAATGACAGCCCAGATAGATGTGACAGCCAGGAGTGTCTACTATCAGCTTCGGCTGATATGCCAGCTGTGCCCCTTCCTAGAGTTGGAAGACCTAAAGAGGGTAGTGCATGCGCTGGTAACTTCAAGGTTTGACTTCTGCAATGTGCTGTACATAGCACATTGACTTCTGCAATGTGCTACCTCTGTACCTAGTCCAGAAACTTCAATTAGTTCAAAATATGGCAGCCAGGTTGGTCACCAGTACACCTAAAGGTGACCATATTACACTAATTTTAAAATCACTTCACTGGCTGCCAATTAGTTTCCGGGTGAAGTATAAAGTGTTGGTTATTACCTTTAAAGCCCTACATCGTTTGGGTCCAGGTTACTTGTGGGATTGCCTCCCCCCCAATACAATCCACCCCGCACACTCAGGTCCTCTGGGAAGAATTTACTTCAGTCAGCCAAAACTAGGGTTGCCATATTCTGAATCCACAAAACCGGGACAATTTTTTTAAGGGGGGCAGGCTAGGATTTTGTTTAAAAAAATTTGGGGGGGGTAGGATTTTGTTTTAAAAAATTGGGGGCTAGGATTTTTTAAAAAACAATTTTGGGGGGCTAGGATTTTAAAAAAAACAATTTGGGGGGGCTAGTTTTTTTTTTTTTAACTTAGCAATATGTAAAGGTCTAGGGAAACAAAGAAAGCTATTCTATGTGTGTCTACTCAGAAATAAATCCTATTGAGTTAAATAGGACTTATTCCCAGGTAAGTATGTATAGGATTGCAGCCTAAAGTATTTAAGCAACTCTCTTGGGTATTAATTTTAAAAAATCAGGAAAATGACAGTTACAGTAATTCCCTAACAGCTGTGTACTAAACAAAAAACACATTTGGCCATGAATATTCTAACATACATATCATTCAACATCAGTTCTTGTTTTGTTCCCTAGTAAATTGCAGCTTTTCGCTTCTCCTGCACTAACTTTCAACTATGTATTTTCTTTGAGAACCTGCTGCTATTACACTATTGATACATGCAATGGTGCTGCATTGTTCAACAAAATACAAAGGGGGCTGATTTAAGGATGGAATGATATACATGCTTACTAATTGGCAAGTCCTATTGAATTCTGGGGAACTTTCTTCCATTTACACACACATGATCTGGCCTGCCCTTTTCCTTCATACATCATTCATGCCATTTTTAACTACAGTACAATTATGCTACAGCACTTAAATCAATCCAAATATGATAATGCTGGATCTGGGCTTCACAGGACTGTTTGGCTTTTTACTGTTTGGCTTTACACTCCTGTAAAGCAGGGACATTTGCTTTTCTAAGAGAGTGTTTTTTCCCTCACTTCTGAAAGTGTTGCCAACATGGTCAGTCAGACTCACATTCCCCTGCATGTGGAATGTGACCAAATTTGGGTGACCAAATTCGCCTGAATTTGGTCACCCACTGCAGGGCCTCATCACACCATTGGTTTTGTGCACACTCGCCCCGGTTTTACCATGCTTCACCCAGATGTAATCCCCTCGGGATTACAGTGCACCAACCTTATGAAGTCTGGCTCTCCTGCATTCCTCCCATTTCTTCCCCGCTTTTTTAAGAAACGGCTTTTGTCTGGTTCTTACAAAGAACTGCAGGGGAAAGGAGAACGAGGTGGGTGGATGCTGCTGTGGGCTGGTGATCCACGCAGCTCTAGGCAAAAGAGAGTTTTTGTTTTGTTTTCATGTTTCACAGGTTAAGCTCCTGGATTGTTTCTGGGGTGGGGGGTGGTTTATTTCTGAAGTGGAGAAAATCTGCAGCCTGTGATCTAGGGATGTTTATGGATGTTTACTCTGAAGTAAGTCAATATGCAGCCTGATCTAACAGGTATTTACACTAGCCAAATTGAAATTTGCTTCCATTGGAGTGGCTTGGGGGAAGGAGAATTCCAAGGGATGAGAACGGGGTGGGCAGGCACAAGAAACTGTAAATCCAGGCAGTAAACGCGGCAGAAACAAGGTGGGAAAGCCACCATGCAAAAATCCCTGGTGTGATGAAGCTGGCAGTTGTACATCCTTCCAAACCAGATCAAGCCAAGTGTGTTTCCTTCTGACAGGAGTAGTGGTAGAAGACCTTGCGGCCCCCCTTCCCAAGGAGAGCACCGATACCTCACACACCACCCAGCTCTCTTTTCTCACTCATCTCAAATAGGCGTGCGGGGCTCACTTGAATGGCGGGGAGGAGGCGGAAGAGGCGGTGGCAGCAGCGGCCAATCACAAGCTTCTCTCAGGCAGAAACAGAGACAGCTCTGGTGCCTCCTCCTCCTCGTTAGCTGCCTCATCTGCTGCCGCCGCCTTCACAAGTCTGTCTCTCGTGTTTAAAAATCAGCTGGCTGGACTGGGAATCCGGGATTCTTGCCCAGCCGGTCGGGACATTGCTGAATCTCTTGGAAATCGGGACATTCCCGGTTTTCCGGGACGTATGGCAACCCTAGCCAAAACTAGGCTGATAACTGTTACCCAGAGGACCTTCTCTTCTGCCACTCCCAGAATGTGGAATGGGCTGCTGGGAGAGGTTTGTCACCTTAACAGTCTCTCTGAATTTAAGAAAGCCATAAAGACTGATCTCTTCCGGCAGGCCTGCCTAGTTGAATTTTAAGATGTTTGATTGTTATTTTAAAAATGTATTAGTTTTATATGTTTTTAATCAGTTTTATGTATTTTACACTATTTTGTATTCAATGTTGTTCCCTGCCTTGATCAAGAGGGAGAGGCAGGTAATAAATAAATAAATATTAATATTAGTATTAGTGTTAGTATTATTAAGCTTTGTTTTCATTCTATGTTGGAGTAGGAAAATCAGAAGAGCTTAGTACTCAGTAAGGGAGGAAAAGAGATAAAAAGAAAGGGTGGGTGGGAGTATACATTCTACGTTAAGATGTCAAAGCAATCTAAATTGTATTCAGTCATTTGTGAAATTGTGCAAATTAAGATTTTCCCCCAGCACATTGACATGAAAATGCAATTTCCTGACATAGAGAAAATGATTTTTGGCTTATTTTTTATTGACTGCAGCTGTTGTATCTAAAAAGATTGCACTGGGAAACCATTTTGTGGCATGTTTCCAAGGAGCCCCAATATTTCCAATCACCAAAACTCTTGCCTTCAGACAAATTCCATGTCAAAGTATCAGTTATTCTTGGAAGATCCACACATCACATCACTACTAGGTTGCCTGTGTAGCACGTTGACAGCTTTTGTTTCAAGAGAAACAAAAATGGAAAGACATGCTCATTTGTTAAGAACCTGAAAATATATTATAATTTTTATTAAGATTGCATTTTGATGTAGTCAGTTGGTGTAGTCGGTTTCACAAAGCAAGCCTGAAGGAACTGATTTGATTGACTACGCATGGTTCTTTGGAGAAGGGCACTGAAAGCTGTGGATGTGCCTCAGGAGACTATGGCTGAGCCTTACAGCCCGCTGAGGCCATGTCTGCCTTGCCACAGTCTATGCAAATGATGGAGTTGGAATCGCCCCTCAGTCTAGTTCCGATTTTGAGACAGAGTCTCCAAGCAGACAGGATCTACAGTCACTGACACTTTTGTTGGGAAAAAAGCTAAGAAAAAAGCCAGAACTTCAAAGTCAACAGCCTCACTTTCTTCTGATGCTAAGAAGAAAAGAAAAGCTCAAAGAAGGCAGCAGAATTGGCACAGGAACAACTGTGATCACTGGCTCCAATTGACTGGTGCAGATGGGGAAGATAAAAATCCACAAAAATAACCAATGGCCTTCACATTCGCGAGAGAACGAACTTGAGATTTAAGGGGAAAAACGTATTATTATTATACTGCCACGTAACCAAAGATCTCTGGGCGGTTTACAAAAGATTAAAACATTAAAAACGATATACAACATTTAAAACCATAAAACAGACAGTATACATACATCTAAAAACAGCCATTGAGCTGCCAGTCAAACCTAAAACATGTCTGGGATTGATTAAAACAACTTATCACATGCTGCTAAATGCCTGGGAAAAGAGAGAAGTCTTGACCTGGCACCAAAAAGATAACAATGTTGGTGCCAGGAGGGCCCTGTTGGGGAGATCATTCCAAAATTGGGGGGCCACCATCGAGAAGGTCTTCTTCCTTGTTGCCCTCTTCCGAGCCAGAGGAGGACCTTAGATGTTGAGTGTAGGTTCATGTCGGGAGAGGTGTGCCATCAGGTATTGTAGTTCCAGGCCTTGTAAGGGCACATTGAATTGGGCTCGGAAACATATAGGCAGTCAATTCAAGCAGGCCAGGTTGGTCTTATATATTAGAACCTCCTGGTCCCCATTATCAATCTTGCTACTGCATTTTGTACAAGCTGCAGCTTCCGAACCATCTTCAAAGGCAGCCCCACATAGAGTGCACTGCAATAATATAACTTGGAGATTACCAAAGCATAGACAACTGAAGCCAGATTATCCCTGCCCAGATAAGGGCATAGATGGACCACCAACCAAAGTTGGTAGAAGGCACTCCATGCCACCAAGGCCACTTGAGCCTCAAGTGGCAGAGATGGTTCTAGGAGAACCCCAAGCTACTAACCTGCTCCTTCAGGGGGAGTGCAACCCCATCCAGAACAGGTTGAACAGCCTCCATTCGGTCAGATTCACCCATCACAACCATTAAATTGCAGCATCATGTTGCATTTCTCATTTTTCAAAAGACAGACAGAAAAGGACATTATTTAGTGTTTTACCAGCAGGTTATGTCCTTAGCTAGTTTACGCTTATAGAAATACAGTCCAGTAGACAGATCAAGTAAACGGAAGTACATGGATTTAAGCCAACATGCACCCATTAATGAAATTAACTGAAGTGTTAATGATTCTGCAATGCTTGTCAGTTACCTCCTGAATTTCCTAACTGCTTCTGGTTTTAAATTGGACTGCAACTTACCTGCAAGCAGTGGAATCTGCAGTGTGAAAACTTCTTCTTTAATAGGACAACTTTTGGGGCTGCTGACACATGAGCATTTCAACCTACCTACCTACTTGGCAGAGGGAGGAGAAGGGGAGGTCATAAGTAACCATTTAAAGAATATTTTCATTGCACTTGTTAAAAGAGATTGACTTAGGGACATTGTCAAAAGGAGCCTTTTCTCTCCAGCTGACATTTAACATGACGTTTCAGATATGGCTGCCAGGAGGGAAGCGGAGGGTTTCTTATAGTTTCCCATGTGAGTCCCGAAGTTCCAGGAGCAGCCTAAGTATGCAGCGTGAGAAGAATGTCAGCTGCAGCCATTGATTCCTTCCTGGCTAGCATTCAGCATTAGTTAGTTCCCCATAGCTTCAACTAGTGAGACAGGGCCAACTACTGGGTTGCAGCAACAAGAGCACTGCCATCCTACAAATACATAGTAAAAAATTAAGATGTGCATCCCGAAATGCATGTTTAGACTGAAGGTGGGGTCTGAGCCTAAAAAGTTGAAGATGATTCATCTAGCTAATGGCCAACAACTCCTATTAGCCCTAGGGAAGAAGGGGCTGGGTAGATTTTTCCTGTATTCCCCAAAAGTTCCAATAGCGCCCCTAGTTTACTAACTTAAATAGGGTGGCTGAATGTAATGGGGCCACTCACCTTATGGCAAAAGGCCCCAGGATTCACCAGGAAAACCCAGCAAGGCAATGGCTGGCATCCAAAAAGTGCCCCATGCTTGTCTTTCTAAATCAGCAAAATCCATTGAAAAGCAGAGGGCCAGCTTTTCCTGAGTCACACAGATTCCACGGACGTGAGGACCAGGGTTTTTTTTTAAAAAAAAACTTTCCAGAATTTTTCACAAATTTAGTCATAGAAAAATATGTAAAATGAAAACACTCTCAACAAAAATGTATTCCCCCCCCCCCCCCGAATAAGCATGAAAATGCACATTTTGGGGAGGATGTGTGCGTTTTGGAGGGGGAATGTGCACATTTTCGCAAGTGTGAATTTGGGTAAATGTGAATTTAAGCACATTCAGGAAACTGGGGAAAAATCCAATTCCATTGATAAGCAGACTGCAGAACGAAGAGCACCTAACAATCTGCAAAAGGCAGACAGAATGGGTTTTACAAAATCCGTACATCCCTACCTGGAATCCTCCAGATGTCTTGGACTACAAGTCCCACAATCCTTGACCACTGGCCATGTTAGCTGGAGTATATGGGAGCTGTAGGCCAAAATACCTGGAGGGTACCAGGGGGCCTAATCCTGAAGTAAACACTCCCAGTGGCTTTGGACACATCTAAAGTATGTTTTTGTGATCCCAGCCATTGTTTATTTTGAGTGGCCTTGCAACTGAAGTTTGTTAAGTGATGGACTTCGATGGAAGAAACACACATATATTTGTATAAAATGTAATGGACTAATTCTTGCCTTGAAGGATGAAGTAACTTTCCTGGTCCATATTTACAACAGGTAAAAGAGCTGAATTTGTCTTTAAATTGGCAACTTGAAGAAAAAAATTGATATAATTTAATGATACCCATTAATTATAATAAGAAAAGAACCTGAGGGGATAAAGGAATATGATTTGATTAAGATACATAAAACTCATTAAGTGATTAATTGTGCATGGAAATCTTGATATTGCAAGGTGATTAACTGTAGTGAGATAAAGTAATTGAAAGTATTATCAGCTCATTAGAAACCTGAATTGTATGCTAAAAGAAAATGTTTTTAAAAATTTTAAATTGCTAAAATTTATTTATTTATTACATTTGTATACCGCCCCATAGCTGAAGCTCTCTGGGTGGTTTACATAGGATTAAAACAATTAAAAACAATATACAAAAATTAAAACAGCAAAAACATACAACATACACACAATACACACATACATTTAAAACTGCTACAACAGCCCAAAAAAGCTACAAAAACAAAAACAAACCCAGGCTCCTCAGATATTGCCAAATGCCTGAGAGAAGAGGAAAGTCTTGACCTGGTGCCGAAAAGATAACAATGTTGGCGCCAGGCGGGCCTCGACAGGGAGATCGTTCCACCACAGAGGGGGGCCACCACAGAGAAGGCCCTCTCCCTTGTTGCTGACCTCTGAGCTTCCCTCGGCGTAGGCACTCGGAGGAGGGCCTTAGATGTTGAACGTAGTGTTTGGGTAGGTTCATGTCCAGAAATTGAATGGGTTATTATAAGGGAATCTGTTGGAACCTGAATTTCTGTACCTCACAGTAGATTTTAGTTGTTATTTAGAATACATTGTTGAGTATTTCTTTCACCTGTCCCCAATATCTGCTATAAAGACCATTTCAGAGGTGGTCAAATACCAAGGCATGCCAATGACCCAGAATAGTTGCTTTTAAATGGATATTGTATTTATAACCTGTTTTTATGCTCTTTATGGTTTTAAATTTTGTATTATTGTTTTTTTAAAATCTTCAATGTTTTTAATTTTTGTAAACCGCCCAGAGAGCTTCGGCTATGGAGTATATAAATGCAAATAATAATAATAATAATAATAATAATAATAATAATAATAATGTCACTGACATGAACTTGATGGCCATCTATGGCCTTCATGGCCCTTGAACCTGAGGGGATTTTGTAAAGTTTCATCTTGTCCCAAAAACTGTTATATTAAGCTTTTGAGGGCAGCTAGCCATTGCTTTGGAAATCAGTGTCTTCAATATTTTAAATAATCTGGACTGGATAATTTTAAATAATTTGGAGTTTTGGATCTGAACTGTATTACTGATTTTATTACTATCTTTAGATGGCTTTTTTTTTTTGCTTTAATATAGGGTTGCATGCAACTTTAAGGACCTATTTTGGTATGGTGGGGGGTTAATTCATTTTCAATGGTTTGAGCAAAAAAATTCAAAGGACTGCCATCTCCTGCATGATCCTACCTGTGCACTGAGATCTTAGACTTGCTGAGGCTCAGAGCCTCTGCAGGGTGGGGTGGGGGCTGATTAAGATAGCCCGCCCCCAGAGACTGGGGGGTCTGGATGGCTTTCTGATGGCTCTTGGGGATTTTCCTGTCACCTCAGCAAGTGATTCTGTTAGAGCCCTGGTTAATCGCTGGAATAGAGAAATGGCCCAGGCGGTTGATACGATTGCTCCAGAGCATCCTGTCCCATGGAGCTGAGCTGCGGGTGATGAAACAAGTGACTAGACCAATGTTGGCGGAAAACTGGGAACGAATTTAATCAAATGGGCTAGAACTGATTTGACAGCCTACTCGGTGGCAATGAGGGCAGCGAAGAAATCATAGTGTCACCTTTGTGTCTGCTCCGAGTTCCCCGACAAAGCTTTTTTGGCTAGTGTCTGCTACATTCTGCAAGAATAAGAGGTGGACCGTTCAATCGCCCGCTGTGATCAATTTGCACAAAATTTTGCAGATAAAAATTTATCATATTCATGCAGAATTGGATGCCATAGAACCGAACAGGAGGAGTGTGTCCCTGTTATTTCTGCTAGACCTTTTAGTGCCCCAGAAGAATGGTATCCTTCTGGGGTATCTCTTTGGGATGGGATGGTGGCTTCAGTATTTCTCAAAAGGTGGGGACTTTGTGTTTGATGCTATGGCCGCTGGCCTGTGGTGTCCCAGAGGGTTCCATCTTATCCCTCATGCTTTTTAATGTATATATGAACGCGCTGGGAAAGGTTGTCCAGAGTTTTGGGGTTTGGTGCCACCAGTATTCTGATGACATCCAACTCCGTCTCTCCTTTCCATCTAAATCCAGAGTTCTGGTTCAAGTTCTGATTTTATATCAGTCCATGTTCTAGTTCTAAATCATTGAGGTAATGGACTGGATGAGGGCAAACAAATTGAAGCTTAATCCAGAGAAGACAGAGGTGCTCCCTGTCATCTGAAAGGCAGATCAGGGATTAGAGATTCAAGCTGTGCTAGAAGGGGTTACACTCCAACTGAAGACTCAGGCATGCACTTTGGGTGTACTCTTGGCCTTGGTCCTGAACCTGGATGCCCTGGTCTTCGTGGTGGCCAGTCCAGGCTAGTGTGCCAACTGCGCCCGTTCCTAGAGAAATCTGATCTGGCCACGATCACACATGCCTTAGTTACATCCCATTTGGACTATTGTACTCTATATGGGGCTGCTTTTGAATGTTCAGAAACTTTATTTGGCCCAGAATTCTGTGGCCAGACTGTTGACTGGTGCTGGTTACAGGGAGCATACGGCTCCCTTGTTACAGCAGCTTTACTTGCTAACAGCCTGTTTCTGGGCAGAATTCAAAGTACTGGTTATGACCTATAAAGCCCTTGATGGCTTGGGATTTTAAGGTGTTTTATTGTTTTAATCTATTTTTTGTTTTGTAAGCCACCTTGAATCCCACTTTTTGGTAGAAAGGTGGGGTATAAATCAAATAAATAAACAAGCTGTTATTTGAACAATTATTTTGTTTTTAATTACTGAGCCTCCTTGGGGGCCACGCTGTATGAGGCTGAAAGGCGCTAAGTAAATAAAAATCATGGGGATGATCCAGGCAATGTCTTCATCCTTGCATCTTGCACTACTCTGTGTATGGCATCTCTCTACCCCCCCCCCCCACACATATACAATGCAAGGAATGGTGTGGGTTGTCCTCTAGAATTTTAAAATAAAAACAAGAAAAACAATATTGGAATTTATCTGGATGTACATTAATTTTCCATCAAATTAAACAATTATTCACTTTGTGTTTTCAGATGAAAAATTATGGAAAACGGATGGAAATTGTTGTGTGGTCTGACCCTTTAGTTTGCTGCTTGTTATTTCCCACTGAGTCACCAGATGTTTCCAGAGTCCACCACACCTTGGGGCTTAGCTCATCCAAACCAGACAGTGTTCTATTAGATCCTGTTTATTTGGTGTAGTATTTGGTTTAATTTATTTCTGCAAAGTTGCTTAAGACATTGCAGAGAGAACGTTATAACCAACTTATGACTATATTCTATTGATCCTGTTCGTAAGAATTATTAATATTATTTGAAGGCTAGTATAGATTATCATGTGGTTGTGATATCAAAGATCTTAAAACAATTCAAGTCTTAACTGATTATCCTAAACCAGAATAATCATATTGACTTGGCATGAACCCCAGGGGTGATCCATGGATGTGCTGCTGATTCCTGGGTTAGAGTTTTCCCCTTAACCGGTACAGGCTGGAGAACAGAGATGGAGGATTTGGGGAAATGCTGAGTAGAAGCTAGAATATGACACAGAAATATGAATAAAGGATGGCAACTGGAGACACTGGCAATTCTTATGGATTGAGTTCGTAGAGAACTAGGTCTCCAATATGTTTGCAGTAAAAACAAACAAACCAGATTATGCAAAGATTCTCATGATTGGCACCTGTCACAATTATGCAGAAATCATACCGAAGAGCTATTTTAGCATAGTGGCTGTCTGCGCTCTGAATCTAATCATATATCACCTCTGCCATGAACTTGCTAGGTAGCCCTAGGCAAGGTATTCTCCCTTCACTTCATCTCTCCCGACTTCAATATGTGGATAATACTGAGCTATCTTATTATTATCAATTATCTTAAGAATTATTAAGATAATACATATGAAGTAATTTGAACATAGAGCAATGTAAATGCTATATTGCCCCTCAAATCGTGATATTTCTTTGAAATCTTTCCAGAAACTGTCCCAAAATGTTTAATGTTGCCCTTCTAGTACTATAACATCTAGATCCCAGCCTCTAAAAACACTCTCTTGTTAGCTAGCAATCAACAGCTTCCATCATAGTTTCCGCTTCACGTTCATGAGCAGAAAGAAGTGTCAAGTGTGTCTTGTTCCCCAGCAATGAGGCAGGTGGCAACTAAGGTCAAAGTGGAGAAATGAGTGAGCAGTTTAGCAGTAAGATCTGTCTTGATATATTCCTTATCTAGCTGTGTTTGTTGACTTAGGGGGATGGCGTGTGTGTGTTTTAACAAATTCCTGAAATGTCTCCTCCATCTGTCTTTGCAGTGGCACAAATTTCGGGAACCAGACTGACCGCTGCTTAAGTGGTTTGACAAAGACCTCAGGGCAATTGGCATTCTGAATAAGTTGAACAAACAAATGTGTGTGTCGTTTATCCCCATGGTGGCCTTTGAGCTGTGGCCTCCTGCAGCTGATGATGGGCTGGCTCTCTGTTTAATAAAATGGTGTGGCAATGGCTGTCATGCACTTCCTGCTTTGCTTGGTGCCTGAATCACATCATGGATGATTTTCCACATGCTGAGAGGCACAAGGAAAACAATCTCTCATCAGCTGTGGTCACTTCAGAAATTCCATGATCACTTAAAGTAAGATGAGAAGACCTGGGGAGGGAAGAAGTGGGGAAGGGCAGAGAGGGAAACAAGCAGGGAACAGCACAGAAACACTTCTTTTTTCCTTGCAGAAAATCAGGGATTTTGCATTGCTTAAAAAATGTCCAGGAAACTTTCAAGAAAAATAACAGATAGCAGTATGTGTCCTAACAATGCAACTATGGAATATCTGTATCCATATAGCTATTCATTAAACAAAAAACCCCTATGGTTTATCAAACAACATTAAGGCTCTACAGTTTCCAACCAAGCATCAAAAAGTAGGGAAATTGGGAGTTAAGGCTCCCAAGCCTTAACACCACATCCTCCCCTAAGGAGGCAGAAAGTGCAAGTGAAATTCTCATTCTCCCAAAGCAGATAAACCATGAGGACAGGATGGAGAATGTGGCTCCCTCTACAAGGATTCGCTTTTGCGCCCGGTTCGGCGATTATGCGCATTATCGCAGACGCGCATTTACTCCTAATCCCTCTGCACGGGAGGTGGCGAGAGGCGGCGAAACGCATTAACAGATGTCCAAAAAGCGCTTTACAAGAAGTTAATGCACATAAGCGCTTGTTCACACGGGAAAAATGCGCTTTAACGGCCGGAGCAAAATAAAACTCGCGATTTAACACGCATTCGAAAATGCGCATTATCGGAGAGATAACGAGCCTCTACGCCTGATTTACGCTCCGTTCTTGTAGAGGTAAAAATTTTAATGAACCTTCAAAGCGCATTAAACCTCTCTTGTAGAGGCAGCCTGTGATATGCAGAGGTGACTGTGGAGTTGTGGAACACTCATGACGAACAACTTAGGGCCACCTACTTCTCTTTTTTTTTGTTAAGAACAGCCCTTCCCCAACCTGGTGCCCTCCAAAGGTGTTGGACTACAACTCCCATCATTGCAAGTCGGTATATCCCATGGTCAGGAATGCTGGGACACTGTTCTAGAGCAAGGGCAGGCAGAATGTAGATCTCCAGATGTTTTGGAGTTGAGCTCATAAAAGCTCCTATCAGCTTGGGCAGTGATCAGGAATGCTGGGAGTTGATGTCCAAAACATCAGGGTAGATCTATTTTCTGCCCACATCTGTTCTAAAGTATGATGTTTTCCAGCATTAAGATATGCGATCCTTCAGAGAACTCCATCAGTTTAAATAGAAGTGACAATGAATGAATCTTGAATACCTAACCCAGATAGTTTTTCAGATGTCAAAATTAGTTGTCAACACATGGCATAGGTTGTCAATTTATTGAATATCAGATATATGGTGTTCGGGGACTAACATAGAGGATTTTTCTTACGTGTTCAGCAGTGTGAGTTCAAAGGCAGAGCTAGCACCTAATGCTTTCATGCATAAGGATTATTTAAAAACTACTGCTGAAAATGCCTGGAACATCCTCTGGTGCTAGATCTGTAATGAATAGTGTGCCCCTTTTGTTATCAAGCATGTTGCTATACGCGAGATGTGTGTGAGAGAAAATATATTGCGCAGATCCTGTATTTGGTAAGAATATAGAACAGCGTTCCCCATCATGCCGCCCTCCAGATGTTTGAGATGACAAGTCCCAGCATTCCTGACCACGGGACATACTGACTTTGGGAGAATGAGAATTTCACTTGCACTTTCTGCGTCCTTAGGGAGGATGTGGCGTTAAGGCTTGTGAGCCTTAACTCCCAATTTCCCTGCTTTTTGGTGCTTGGTTGGAAATGGTAGAGCCTTAACGTTGTTTTATAAACAGTAGTTTTTTTGTTTAATGAATTTCATGGCTTTGTGTAATGGATGTCCAGATATTTTACAGTTGACATCCAAGCCAATGTCACTGAGGTGTCCTCCAAATATTTTGGACCAACAGCATTCCTGACCATTAGGCAAGCTGCAAGTGATTGATGGGAGCTGATGTCCAAACTATCTAGAGGGCATCAGGTTGGGGAAAACTGTATTAAAACAACAAAGTAACTTTAAATCTGTAAAGTGCACTAAAAATAAGTATTGCTTATTTTTTAATTTTTCTAAAATATCCTTTTTTTATGGAAAAAAAGATCCCCCCCCCCATGGCCTCCACATTCATAGAAATTTTACATCTCTATGTGAAATGTTCCTTTTTAGATTCTCACTTTGTTTTAAAAGCCCTAAATATTTTGGTGTCAGCAGCAAATTTGTCCATCTCACTGCTCACTCCTAGATCCAGATCAAATTATTATTATTATTATTATTATTATTATTATTATTATTATTACCTCTTGTGAGGAACCTAAGGTGGCTTACATGATCCTCCTCCATTTATCATCACAACAATCCTGTGAGGTAGAAGAGTCAGTGCGTAGCCCAAAGCACCCATGGTAGAGTTTCTTGACATTCTGAACATTCTTTGCTTTTTTAATAATATTTTTTGATCAGGTTGAACAAAGCTTTTGTGTATCCTTTTATCCAGTTCCAACATCTTTGATGAGCTTAATATAGGATTCATTGACTACAGGCTACTTTTAGAGCAAAAAAAATAAAATTAAAATTTGAATAGTTTAAAATTAAATTGAGCAACATTTCTAGTACAACCACATGGCTACTCTTGGTACTGGGCCAGATGTAGTGTAGACATGCCTAGGATTGAATTAAAAATCAAGCAGCCCAAAGATCAAATGAAGAATAAAAGAACACACACACACACACACACACAGCATTATTGTATATTGGGAATAAAATTATTGTGCTGGAAAGGAAATTTTAACTACCACACACACACACCAGACTCCAATTTTAAAAATGCTCCTATTGTTTGCATGCTTACTAGGGGTGTGCATCGGATCGGATCCGATCCACGATCCGAATCCGATCCGACCCAAAATCGGGAAAATCCGATCCGATCCGATCCGATCCGACCAACCTCCGATCCGATCCGATCCGATCCGATGAGGTCCGATCCGGATCGGACGCCATTTTGAATGCTTTTTCCCATAGCCAAGTATTGTTTTACAAAAACGCCTATAACTTTTTCATTTTTAAAGATAGAAGGATGAAACTTGGGGACATTGTAGACTGGTTAGGGATAGTTATCTGTGAGAAATTTCAGAAAGATTGGTGCATGCGTTTTGTGGCAATTAATTTTTTAATAAATACCCAGGAATGCTTATAACTTTGTCATTTTTAAAGTTACAAACATGAAACTTTGCCACATTGTAGGAGGTACCTTGGGACCTATGTGTGTGAAATTTCAGAAACATAGGTGCTTGCCTTGTGTGGCAATTAATTTTAGAAAAATGGGTAGTAGTGGGGTAAATACAGTTACGCCTCCCATTTTTTTATTTTTTAAGATACAAACAGGAAACTTGGGCACATTACAGATACCACTTGCCTTGATATGTGAGTGAAATTTCAGAAACATTGGAGCTTGCCTTGTGTGGCAATTAAGTTTTGAAACAATGAGGAAAGAAACACCTATAACTTTGTCATTTTTAAAGTTACACACATGAAACTTTGCCACATTGTAGGTGGTACCTTGGGACCTATGTGTGTAAAATTTCAGAAACATAGGTGCTTGCCTTGTGTGGCAATTAATTTTAGAAAAATGGGTAGTAGTGGGGTAAATACAGTTACGCCTCCCATTTTTTTAGTTTTGAAGATACAAACAGGAAACTTGGGCACATTACAGGGAACACTTCACTTGATATGTGTGTAAAATTTCAGAAACATTGGTGCTTGCCTGGTGTGGCAATTAATTTTTGAAACAATGAGGGATTCATTGGACAGCACTTGCCCATAAGGATTCATTGGACAGTACTTTCCCATAGGGAATCATTGCATTGCACTTTCCCATAGGGAATCATTGCATTGCACTTTCCCACTGAGAAATACAGTTATGCCTCCCACATTTTTATTTTTGAAGATACAAACAGGAAACTTGGGCACATTGTAGACTGGTTAGGGATAGTTATCTGTGAGAAATTTCAGAAAGATTGGTGCATGCGTTTTGTGGCAATTAATTTTTTAATAAATACCCAGGAATGCCTATAACTTTGTCATTTTTAAAGTTACACACATGAAACTTTGCCACATTGTAGGAGGTACCTTGGGACCTATGTGTGCTAAATTTCAAAAACGTAGGTGCTTGCCTTGTATGGCAATTAATTTTAGAAAAATGGGTAGTAGTGGGGTAAATACAGTTACGCCTCCCATTTTTTTATTTTTTAAGATACAAACAGGAAACATGGGCACATTACAGGGAACACTTCACTTGATAGGTGTGTAAAATTTCCGAAAGCTGGGTCCAGGCATGTGGTGGCAATTAATTTTTGAAACAATGAGGAAAGAAACGCCTATAACTTTTTTATTTTAAAAGTTAGAAGTCTGAACATTGCTCACTTTGTAGATGGGTTAGGGGTAGATATGTGTCAGAAATTTCAGAATGATAGGTCCAGGCATTTGATGGCTATGGAATTTTTAGATTAAATGTTTCAAAAAATGTTCCACAGAGGCCAGGTCTTCCTTTCCTCCCCCTCCCGCTTCCCGCGAAGAAAAGGAAACACTGTCTCGTCTCGATCCCTTTGATCCTTGCTAGTATCCATTACAGGGCTCGTGTCTGCTTTCCTACTTTCACTTTTTTACTCAAGCAGACACGAGCCCTGTAATGGATACTAGCAAGGATCAAAGTTATAGGCATTCCTGGGTATTTATTAAAAAATTAATTGCCACACAAGGCAAGCACCTACGTTTCCGAAATTTCATACACATGGGTCCCAAGGTACCACCTACAATGTGGCAAAGTTTCATGTGTGTAACTTTAAAAATGACAAAGTTATAGGTGTTTCTTTCCTCATTGTTTCAAAAATTAATTGCCACACAAGGAAAGCTCCAATGTTTCTGAAATTTCACTCACATATCAAGGCAAGTGGTACCTGTAATGTGCCCAAGTTTCCTGTTTGTATCTTAAAAAATAAAAAAATGGGAGGCGTAACTGTATTTACCCCACTACTACCTATTTTTCTAAAATTAATTGCCACACAAGGCAAGCACCTATGTTTCTGAAATTTCACACACATAGGTCCCAAGGTACCTCCTACAATGTGGCAAAGTTTCATGTTTGTAACTTTAAAAATGACAAAGTTATAAGCATTCCTGGGTATTTATTAAAAAATTAATTGCCACAAAACGCATGCACCAATCTTTCTGAAATTTCTCACAGATAACTATCCCTAACCAGTCTACAATGTCCCCAAGTTTCATCCTTCTATCTTTAAAAATGAAAAAGTTATAGGCGTTTTTGTAAAACAATACTTGGCTATGGGAAAAAGCATTCAAAATGGCGTCCGATCCGGATCGGACATCTGGTCCGATCCGATCCGACCAGCCTCCGATCCGATCCG
Source organism: Anniella stebbinsi (assembly GCA_029215795.1). Classification (NCBI taxonomy): domain Eukaryota; kingdom Metazoa; phylum Chordata; class Lepidosauria; order Squamata; family Anniellidae; genus Anniella; species Anniella stebbinsi. The sequence continues at coordinate 178,385,305 of JARDYH010000001.1, forward strand.
ATCCGATACGACCCCCCAGGTCCGATTCCGATCCGCTATCCGATCCGATCCGGGGGGTCAGTGCACATCCCTAATGCTTACCTCGGCACCCAGGCGGGCTGCAACAAACAACCAGATGTCATACTGCTCCTGCCTCCAGGTAGCCCTGGAGCAGGTATATTTGGTTCCTGAGGTGCATTGTGTCCATTGGATGTGGGCCAATGCAGTCTTGCATCCTGGCACAGACATGCCTCCTACCCCCTTAGCTCCAGCTGGTGGCCCAGCGCTATGGTACACTGGCATACCCTGGTATCCCTTCCTGTAGATCACAAGCTAAATGTGAGCCAACTATGTGAGGCAACAGCAAAAAACACAAACACTATTTTGGATGCATAACGTAAGTACAGCCTCCAATTGTACAAGGTACTGGCTCCCCTCTACTCAGCACTGGCTAGGCTTCACCTTGAGTATTGTGTCCAGTTCTGGGCTAGAGTGAAGTACAACAAAATCCACACACCCCTTCAAGCTAGTGCATGGGAGTGAGACTCATTGCACTCAGTGGAACTTACTTCTGAGTAGACATGCCTTGGATTGAATTGAGATGAAAATTAATGATCAGCCGCCATAATCAAATGAACATACACACATACAAAGCATGCAAGCAAGTTGTTAATTGTAGAGTTATTGGGCTGGAAAGGAGAGGAAATTCTCACTAGCATCTCTCACTCTCTGCCTTACAAGGTTCCAGACTGTTTTTTAAATAAAGGCTACAATCCTCTACCTGGGAGTAAAACCATTACATTCCATCAATGGAACTTACTTGTGAGAAGATACTAAGGCAATGTGTTTGCTAGAGGAAGCAGCCATTGTAATGTAGCTGATGCAGGAGGGAGGGGGAGTAAGACTCTACTGAGCATGTGCCATATTCAAAATGGCCACTGGATTTTTAAAGAGGCACAGTTTTAATTTAAAATCAACTTAAGCGAATTTTTCAAAAAGAAAAGCAGTTCCACCTACATCAGCCACGTTGGAAGTAGACCCTGCCACTGGATTAATGAATAAGGCTGTTCTATGGTAAGGAGAGCTGCACACAAATAGTTGCCAGCCCTCATTTCAAATGTCTGTTTCTGTTTCAGAGCTTCTTTAACCTTTTCTAACTTAGACTGCCCTCCTGCCTTCAGTCTTTCACCAATCGTCTTGAAATTTTCAGGAAATGTAAAACCAACTTTTCTTCCTGGCACATGTAAATTTCAGGAAGATTGGTGAAATATTGTCAATTTTATGGCTGTTAGAATGACCCCCCCCCCAATTATCACTTTAACATGGTGGAACGTGTTTTCTACTGACGGAGCTTAACAAAGGAGGTACTCTCGTGCCTCCTTTAATATAACCTCTCTTTGTGTGTACATCGTATCTGTGCAGTGCACTTTAAAAAATTGCAGTCCAGGCACGCTACCTTAATATCAAGATGTTCATTAAGAGCGAGTGAGCAGTGAAATGAGTTGCCATAGTGGGGCTGTTCTACACATGCAGAATTCCTCACAGAATCCAGTACTTAGCACAGGATTCGTATGTTAACTTGGTGAGGTGGATCCAGACACCGAGCAAAACTCTGAGGGGCATGGATGGAAGTGCTAGGACAGTCAAGAGCGGGTGGTGGGTAGTACTTATTTATAGGCTTTACATAAATAAAACTAATTAACTTATATAAGAATCTTATATAGCAAAACACTGTTTCTTGGCTCCATGCCAAATGGTCTCCTATTCTTCTGGTAATTGAAATCTCACAATACCTTTGCATTCCCTTCACTGTTGCTGCTGCTGCCCATGACCAACATGGCAGCCCTGGTGAGGCCCACCTGGGCTTCCTTCCTGCTGCTGTGGCCAGCCTGGGACAACATGGTACTTGGCCAGAGAGGATGTGTCCGCCGAGGAGGAGCCCCATCTGCAAGCTGCCCTTACTTGCACAGTAACAATGTATTTTCCTAACCCAGCTTGGAGAAGAAGGCCCCCAAGAAAGCAGCCACCACAGCATAGCTGGAGCCAGAGCAGAAGCTAGATTTGCACTACGAGTGGGCCAGGCCCAGCGACAACAGAGTGTGGTAAAACTGTCTGAGCATGCAAGCTAGTATAAAGCACTCTGGGAGTTACAGTTTTCAATGATGGTGGGGAGGCTTATGAAAGAGGAAAATAAGCTTCAACCTCCCCCCCCCCCAAAAAAACACACATCCACATTGGTTGTAGTGGGGAGTAATCCTCTGCCAAGAACTCTGGGAGTTACAGTTTTCAATGATGGTGGGGAGGCTTATGAAAGAGGAAAATAAGCTTCAACCTCCCCCCCCCCCAAAAAAAACATCCACATTGGTTGTAGTGGGGAGTAATCCTCTGCCAAGAACTCTGGGAGTTACAGTTTTCAATGATGGTGGGGAGGCTTATGAAAGAGGAAAATAAGCTTCAACCTCCCCCCCCCCCCCCAAAAAAACATCCACATTGGTTGTAGTGGGGAGTAATCCTCTGCCAAGAACTCTGGGAGTTACAGTTTTCAATGATGGTGGGGAGGCTTATGAAAGAGGAAAATAAGCTTCAACCTCCCCCCCCCCCCAAAAAAAACATCCACATTGGTTGTAGTGGGGAGTAATCCTCTGCCAAGAACTCTGGGAGTTACAGTTTTCAATGATGGTGGGGAGGCTTATGAAAGAGGAAAATAAGCTTCAACCTCCCCCCCCCCCCAAAAAAACATCCACATTGGTTGTAGTGGGGAGTAATCCTCTGCCAAGAACTCTGGGAGTTGTGGTTCTGGAAGTTTAGCTATTCAGTTTAAAGAAATGGGAAATGCTCTTTTAAAAAACAAACACCTTTTTAAAATTTTCACCTTTGGGGTCCATCACACCTATCCCCCACCCCAGTTTGCCTCTGCATTTTTTAACTTCCATTTCAGAAGTGCTGCGAGCGCCCCTCCCTGTCATGATCATAGCTATACCAGTGAACTCTTTTTGCTCTCCCGCTGCTATTGCACCTGCTCCACTCCGCCCCTTCCCCTTCCCCCTCTAGTTCATTTGTTTTTGCCATTGATGGACATTGTGATGGACATGGCAGCCTCCCCCCCTTGCTCATTGGAGCTCCTATAACAATTAACGAAAATGTTTACAACCGCATATTTTTTAAAGATAAAGAGAATAATAATAATAATAATAATAATAATAATAATAATAATACATTTATTTCTTACCTGACTCTCCCTCTGGATCGAGGCAGGGAACAACATTAAAAACCAATGATATACAGGAAACATAGCATGGTGATAGGTCTTAAGGAGGGCTGTAGCCCTGCCAAGTTTGAATCAGATCGGTTCATCCTTGATTTTTTAGGATTAACCTTTTCCTGATAGCCCACCAGTGCATTCTTCCACTGATTTGCATTTGTGAAGGATTGATTTTCCTTTACTTTGATCATGCAAAGCTGTGCATCTCCAGTTTATAAAATAGAGATCTGCTGGTTCTCTTACTCAGGAGTAAATCCCATTGATTTTAACTGCATTTACATCCAAGTCATACTAAAACCCAATGCATGCTTATCTTTGAGTAAACCTCACTGAACAGAGAGATACTTACTTCTGAGTAAACACCTAAATAGTGTGGTCACTCAGGAGCCTTTTTTAAAAGTCTAAAACAGCAAACTGGAAAGAAGTGCTCTGCAACCTTATGCTTACTTCTGAGGTCTTACATCTGTATACTCAGAAGTAAGTCTCTCACTGTACAATGGGGGTCTACTCAAAGGTTCATTTTACTGTTCATATCAAAGTTTAAATAAGCACAGGTCATACCAGTAGGCCATTTAATATCCAGTACCAAAAATAACATGCCATTGCGTTAAAGAATGGACTAAGCAGTTCGTGTTAAGAGACCTAACAATAGGATACTTGTCCACATCAAACTCAGTGCAAAAAAGGGTGAAGATAAAACAAACCAAAGGCACTTCTAGCTCACCCTCACACAGCAAAAGGAGGCCCTCCTCTCACGAGGGTGACATGTCCTCAGCAAAGAAAGAACACCCTCATGGCAATTCCGCTGTTGGCTGTCTCTTGGCTGCAGATGGAAATTGCCTCTCCCTGGGCAGATGTCCCCAGCCTGTCCTGGAGACAGCACCTGCACACACATGCCAAAAGTAGAATCTTTCTTATGAAGGCTCCTGGGAGTGGGGTGGGGTGGCCAGATAGGTGACACAGCTAAGCCCTGATGACATAAAGAGTCTCTCCCCTCCGTATGAAGACCCACAAGATCCCAAGTTCCATCTCTGGTAACGCAAGTGAAAGGATCTTAGGCAGGAGGGATGGGTAGGTCCTCTTCCTGAGACCTTAGAGAATTGGTGCTAGTCAGAGTAACTGTTAGATGAACCACTGGTCTAGCAGTTTCATATGCAACTAGCAATGTTCTCTCAGCAAGGAACAGCATTCCTGGGACAAAAGCTCATGTGAAGGAGTTATTCAAATAATAAGCTTGGTCTTTGTCCTGTGGTCAATAGTGGGATCACTGTTCTTGCTGTTGCTATTGCTAGGCCTTATAGGTGAAAGATGCAGGCCATGACTACCAGGCTACCAGGAGGAGGGCCCTCTCTGCTGTGGCACCCCGGCTGTGGAATGAGCTCCCTAGAGAGGTTCGCCTGGCATCTACATTATACTCTTTTAGACGCCAGGTGAAGACCTTTTTATTCTCTCAAAATTTTAACAGCTTATTAGTCTAATCTTTAACTTTGCTGTTTTAAATTTGTATTTTAAATCTGCATTGCTGCTTGGTTTTATCCTGCTTGTGTTCTTATGTTGCATTGTTATGCTACATTTTTATACTGTTGTTTTATATCTTGAACAATTGTTATAATTTTAATTTTTGCAAACCATAATATACAAAATCAAGATAAAAAATTTAAAAATGTCATATAAAACCAGAATAAATTATAGATCAGGGAAAACTTGTCCAAAAAGATATGTTTTCAGGAGGCATTTGAAGGTTGTTTGAAGGGAGGGTGCCACTACAGAGAAGGCCCGCCACAGTATCAACCTTCCACGAGCTGCCCAACGAATGAGAGAGCCTTGTTTCCCACCCCTGTCCAGGCTCCCCCTGCTAGGACATTATTCTGAAAGGGAAGTAACTCACACACTAGAAAAAGTCATTTCTTGAAGGAAGGGTAGGGAGTTGCTCCCCACGAGAGCACTCCGCCAGTGTAATTAAGCCCCAGTCAGAGAATTTGAGCTTCAACGCGTTTCTCCTTTTCTGCTGCTCCTCCTGGCTCGCAATGACAGCCTTCCCTTATCCCAATCCCACAATAGATTGCTACTTCGATTTAGTGCAAATGCACAGTTGTGTAATTGCAAAGAAAAGAGTAAAAGCTCCCTGTTCACAACTCTGAAAATGTGCACATTCAGAAATGTGTTAATGTAAAAACTAGAAAGGAACAGAACTAATTGCTGAATAGGGAGGAAAGGGGGAGAAATGCCCAGTTTTCCATGAAGTAGGAAAAATCCCAAATTATCCTGAGCAGGATCTGAAGCCTCTTTATGAGAGCACCCCACCACTGTAATTTCACCCCATTCCAGCAAACTGTCATGGAATTATAGCTCCCCGTCCGCTTTTACTCCATCAGAGAAGCTAAATATCAAAACATCGGAGAAGCTAAATAACACAACACCAGGGAAGTAAAGCAATGATGCAAGCACATAATCACAGCTCCCAATGGGAACAGGCTAGGGAAAGGAGAGAAGGGGGGGGCACTCCTAATCCTTGACCATATCACAGCCAGGTCACAGAGGCAAGCCCAGGATTAATGCAGAGGAATGGGGGAACATTGCAGAGGAAATGCTCGGGAGCCGTTTTAACTAAAAGGAATGGAGTAAAATGACTCTCCAACTCTGTGGCTTTTCAAGATGGAAGCAGCTGGTTAGGAGAGCACTGGTCGCAACATCCTGTGCCGCAAAGGACCTCAACGCACCCAAGCCACAGGAAATGCCCTGTGAAGACAGCCCCTGGGATTCTTAAAAACAAAATGGACTCCTGAGTGCAAAGCTCAATGCCAGTTGGGCAATGCTTAATGGATGGACTTCATTACATCCATTATCTGATTAATTAGGGAATGAAACTTGCTAAATGTTTGTGCAGGGATTCAAAGAATTACATTAAGAATTTAACCATCAGGACCTTGTGCCACAGTGCCACTTTTAAATACTCTTCGGCCCTACAGAGTGATTTGCCAGGTGGTGGAGGGACTGCTATTTGAGAAATACATGTTGTGGTTTGTTGAAGACACAGCTGGGGATACGGGTGACTGGAGACATCACTATATGCTGAGAGCTTGTATAACACGGTGGTCAGATTGTGAGTTTTATTGTATGATACAGCAATAATACAGGTGGAGTATAGCTGAAATCTGGTTTCAAATGCAAGATTTGGCCATCTAAAACTCTAGAGCTTTACTATATGCATTTCTAGCTATCATTCACTGCAAAAAAAGAAAAAAAGAAAGAATATGTTGCGTGTAATATCTTTTTTTTATTTTTAGCATGGCTGGGAGTTTCATTGAATACATTTACAGTTATTGGTCTTTGGAATATTCTACATAATGTAAAAATCACACCAAATGTAAGTCTAAATTAAGAAAGATTATGTAGACTGTATGCCCCGTTGAATTAAATGGGTCTTACTTCTGAGTACATAGGACTGCTCAGCTAAGTACTGGGTTCATATTATTGCAGCGGAGGAGGAAGCCATCGTGGCTGCTTCCCTTGCCACTGTGTTGCACACATGAATGCCTTTTGCATTATTCCCCATGCTGCAGCATGGGTTGGCATGTCTGAATCCTGTGTGTGGCACAACCGGGGGGGGGGGATCACACCCACCTTACAACAAACAACGTGCAGGTAGAAGATGTAGAGGATGTGCGAATCTTACAGAAACCAACTCTTGCATAATCTTATACAATGAATGCTTATTATTATTATTATTATTACTACCCAAATAGAGTAGCTATATGCTTTTAATACAAAAAGCACACCAATGCTTGATAACACAACTATGCAAGATGTATTCTTAGCATCACTTGAACAAATGCCCATAAGATTGTACGTTACCAGGCTAGCAAAATGCACACTACCTGAGAACAGCACAAGGTGGCAATACTGAGTTCACCAGAGACATGCAACACAATGCGGAATAAAGGCAATTTCACTTCAGACATCCTGAACTGGGACCAGTGTATCAGCCCATAATTCTGGAGTCAAGTTCCTGCAACATGCTTGGGAGATGCCATGACTTAAAACTGCAACACCTTGCACTGTTGCAGTTTTAAGCATCTCTCATTCTAATGGCTGTTTGAACATTATGAAAGCCATTCAAAATATTGATTTCTGTGTTGCAGCCCCTCTCACATGAGAGGCATAACATTTGGGAAGCTGCTTACCACTCAGAAATCTGGTTGATTGTGTGGGGAACATCTATGCCAATGATCTATGTGATCAGTCCAATCCATGAGGTAAGCTGTTTACAAATACTGCAGTTCCCATGTGGAATATTATCATAAGGAAGTATTTTTTTTTGCTGATGTTCATGTAGAGACTGTAACAATTGCATCGGCTTGAAAGCAAAACACACTCTCAGTGCTATAGCCAGTCCAAATCCAACTGTATTTTCCAAAGTAGCTCACTGGGTGACTTGGGGGCAGTTAATGACTCTTACTCTAATCTACCTCACTTGGTTGTTGTGAGGATAAAATGGAGAGGAGGGAAATCATATACACTGCCTTGGACTCCTTGGAAGAAAGGCAGGATATAAATATAACTAATTTTAAGAGCTAGGACTGCAATCCGTTTCCTGCCCCAACCCTATTCTCTCTCTATTTTTTCTTGTTTCACTATCTAGTCAAAAAAACTGCAAATTAAAAATATAACAAATACTATGTGATGTTTGGATACAATGTTTTTAATACTTGTATTTTTTACATTAAATTATTTTATATCTTAACTTTGGTTTTTATCAATCATTATCCAGTCAGCCATATTGTAAATTGGACTGTGGCAAATATTTGCCTGTTTCCATTTTTGCTATCATGTGGGGACAGAAATATTTATTGAAAAATCTCCTCAGGGTGTAATCCTATGCATGTTTAGATAGAAAATATCCGACAATTCCCAGCATGCCCTAGCCAGCATGGCTGGTTGAAGGGATGCTGGGAGGTGTAGGATGTCCCCCCCCCCCATCTAAACATGCATAGGATTGCACCATTAAGGCGTGAATATTCACATGTTTGAAAGGTCCTATTCACTGTTATTTGTTTCCCTTATCCGTTGCTATTTTGGGACATTTGGGGTGGGTGAGTAGGACAATGCTTCTTGTAAAGGCAAAACCTTTCGGTGACATTCACAGCCATTTCTAAAGAATCAAAAGAATAAAAAAGAGTGGGAAATTCTCTTAGATCTCAAATGTGTACAAAAACCATACAGTTTTTTAGGCTTCTTCTAAGTTTTATGAAATACAATCTGCAAAAGAATAAAGTTATTACCCATATAGATATGCACAGTAAGATGTTTTAATACAGTTTCTCACAGTGCTAAAGAAAACCAAAAACAATAGAGGCATTCTGAGTTTGCCCACCTACGGACAAGCCTGAGAAGATGTTTTTTCTCAGACTTTGTTAATTTTTGCGTCTGGGAATCTTTTTGTTCCCTTAGAATATAAAATACATGAACTTGTCTTGGATGAGTTCTTTTTTTTCATTTATGAAAACCAGTTTTTGATTCCCCCTTACTTCTTCCTGTATTTATATAATAATAATGATAATAATTTTGTCCTGGCAAATAACAGTGCAATTTTATGCATGTTGCAAAAAGGGCACAATCCTATGCATGTTCAGACAGAAAAAAGTCCTATAACTCTCAGCATTTGCCAGCCAGCTATATTTAGACAGATTTTTTTCTGTCTAAATATGCACAGGATTGGGCCCTTAATCAACATGTCATTGTTGCTGTTTTGCTTTTGCATGTGTTTTTCTTTCTCCCCTAGGCTAATATTTGTACTTTGAGGTAGAAAGTACAGCAGAAATTACTGCTGTTGTACAATGTTGCGAGTGGAGAAGGAAGCATGGAATAAAGACACAGACACAGACACCAGAGCTTGGGATAAACCAGGGCCTCTTTATTAAACAATAAGGGAGATTCAACCCCTCCCTGGATAAGCATGTGAAAGTGCGGGAATCTATGTCCTTACCTCAGGCAACTTGCCTGGCATTATGGGCGAGCCACTCTCCTAAGCCCAGGAGTTGGGGAAACCTGGCCCCTCTCTTATGTGACACTTTGAAAGTGTGGGGAGACTGCCCCATGTCACCCCCACTCGGAGCTGTAAAACTCTGAGTAGATGAGGCAGGAGGATCTCCACATGCATACCATATCGTGACACGGGAGCCGTAAAACTCGTGAGGAGCTTGATATCTGAAGGGGCTTCTTGGCTGCCATCAAAATGGTATTGGAAAATGGGCAGCCCATTCCTGTGATAAAATAGCACCCCCTGTTCTTTCCCCATAGGGCGAAGTTGTGTCAAACTGCTAACGGGCATATACCCTCACTTGAGACTGAAGTGAGCATTATCATGGCACCTCTAGCTAGGTTCCATAACCCATGATGTCAGAAGGGGCTTCTTGGCTACTGTATAAATTGTACCAGTTAAGGGGCAGCCCTTCCTGTGATCAAACAGAAACCCAAGTTCCTTGTCCTGGAGTGCGAAGTAGAAGGTCAGATTGCTCAAGGGCATATCTCTTCACTTGAGGCTGCCACTGGCATTACCATGGCTCCTCAGCCCCTCTGACCTGCAGTACTGCTCACTGATTGACTGAGCATCAGAATAATTGAAGAGCCCTATCATCCCCCTTTAGACAATTCTGTCCCTTCAAACATGGAATTTGCCATGCTGTCTGCAAACTGCTTATGCCATGGCAGCAAAGGATGGGCTGGCCAGCTTACCTCATATGGGCAAGTGGATAGCTTCCTGTGGTGTAGTATCACCCAGAATTCAAGCAGTTAGTTGACTAGGATGGGCCATAACACCTGAAGTTCCTCTCTCAGATCTGAAAAAGCTGAAATTCCCTGGTAGAATGGCTGCTTGCTAGATGGACATAGATCGCATGGCTTCTGTCAGTCACCTCTCCCAGATTCCAAGGACATCTTGGTAAACAAGAACCTGGACATCTGGCTGCGTGATCTGGTGTCACTGACTTCATTAGCCAGCCCAGGGATATGGCAAACAAAATAGAGATTAATTGAGGGCTACCAGAACTCATGGCCTTAACCAGCCAAGTTCCTGAGGTTCCTTAGATGACAAAGAGGTAACTATGTGAACAGTGGCCAGCTGTCAGGCCAAGATGAACATAGGCTAATAAGAATTTGGCCTGAAGCCCGGTCAGTACCGCAAAAGGAAAGATCTCTGGGAATGACCAATCTCGATATCCCAGCTTCTGTCCTAGGCTAACCAGTAGGGGTGTGCACGGACCCCCCGGATCGGATCGGGACCCGGATCGGGACCTCCAATTTTGTCACGGATCGGTTCGGACAAAATCGGAGGCCCCCTGGACCGGATCGAGTACGATCCCGATCCAAAAATCGGAAATTTTTGGATCGGCCGCCATTTTCCCCCCCATAGACTTGCATTGCAATGCAAGTCTATGAGGAAAAAATGGCGGCGGGTGGGTGAGGGGGGGCCTAACTCCCTCCCCTCCCGGGGCCGTCCGCTGTCGACGGCCCCGGCAGGTAAGCCCCCTCCCCCGCACTCCCTACCCCCCCTGGGGCCATCCGCTTCCATCCGCTGGCGCCCGCGGGCGCCAGCGGATAGAAGCGGACGGCTCCGGGGGGGGGGTAAGCCCCCTTCCCCGCCACTGCTTACCTTTTAGGGCCGTTTGCTCCCGTCCGGCGCCGGCGGCTACCGCCAGCCGGCTTTGCGGCTTGCTCTTGAGTAGCGCGCCGGGTGATCACCCGGCGCGCCACCCTGGAGCAGGCCGCGGAGCCCGCTGGTAGTAGCCACCGGCGCCGGACGGGAGCGGACGGGCCGGAAAGGTAAGGGCCCCCCTCCCCCCCTCTGCACGCCCCCTCCTCCCCTCCACGCACCCCCTGCTTACCTTCCCGGCCCGTCCGTTCCCGTCCGGCGCCGGCGGCTACTACCAGCGGGCTCCGCGGCCTGTTCTAGAGTAGCGCGCCAGGTGATGACATCACCCGGCGCGCCACCCTGGAGTAGGCCGCGGAGCCCGCTGGTAGTAGCCGCCGGCGCCGGACGGGAGCGGACGGGCCGGGAAGGTAAGGGCCCCCCTCCCCGCGCCCCCTCCTCCCTTCCACGCACCCCCTGCTTACCTTCCCGGCCCGTCCGTTCCCGTCCAGCGCCGGCGGCTACTACCAGCGGGCTCCGCGGCCTGCTCTAGAGTAGCGCGCCGGGTGATGACATCACCCGGCGCGCCACCCTGGAGTAGGCCGCGGAGCCCGCTGGTAGTAGCCGCCGGCGCCGGACGGGAGCGGACGGGCCGGGAAGGTAAGGGCCCCCCTCCCCGCGCCCCCTCCTCCCCTCCACGCACCCCCTGCTTACCTTCCCGGCCCGTCTGTTCCCGTCCGGCGCCGGCGGCTACTACCAGCGGGCTCCGCGGCCTGCTCTAGAGTAGCGCGCCGGGTGATGACATCACCCGGCGCGCCACCCTGGAGCAGGCCGCGGAGCCTGCTGGTAGTAGCTGCCGGCGCCGGACGGGAGCGGACGGCCCGGAAAGGTAAGCGCCCCCCTCCCCCCCCCCGCTGTCCACTTTCATCGGCGGGCGCCCGCTGGCGCCCGCCAATGGAAGCGGCGGTGGGCGCCAGTGGGCGCCCGCCGATCCGCCGAACCGGTTCGGAGCCTTTTCGGACCGGTTCGGATTGGATCGGCCGATCCAGCTGTCGGATCGGAAATCGGATAATTTATCCGATTTCCCACTGGACCGGACTCGGATCGTGGATCGGGTCCGATCCAGTGCACATCCCTACTAACCAGTGCTAATCCCAATAAGGATTAAGAATGCCCTCCAGGGGGCATTCTTAGGTACTAAACCCATGGGAACACTTTAAGATACACAAGGTGGATAAGTGATGGACCTAAACATGGCTGGCCTTTACATCCTTAAGTCAGTTCTAGTCCTGGTGCTCCAGTAGGGATGCCGGCCTGGATCTAGGCAGGTGGCCCAGGGCATGTAGCAAAGAACGTGTCTTCCTTACATGGGTAATCAGCAGAAGAAAAGGCCAAACATGAATTTAATTGTGCTGGAGCCTTTTAGACAAGAACGGTGGGGGGAGGTTGTCAAGCTTATGCTGTGAATGTGGCCTCCGGGGTCCCCTAACCTTTTTCACCTGGGAGCATCCTGAAGATGGGTGGGGGTTGTAAGGATAGTTCATACGAGCCAGAAATTGCACCGACTCCTCGTGCAAGCACCAAGAACACAACTCCCAGAAGTTCGGCGGAAGAAACCGTCTCCTTAGTGAGAGCCCACGCTGGCTGAGGACCAGCTAGGCAGAACAGAATGAGAGCTGTCGATGCCCTCTCCCGGGACAAACCAGGTGTGCATCATGGACTGAGTCTAGACTCAAGCCCCCTCTCATATCCTACTTCAATTCAGAATTGAAAACCACCCCGTGCCTAAAAGCCCCACCATCTCTGACAGGCAGGTACAAGATATTCTGAATAGTACCAGGTCCTTATCCCTTCTGCTGGGCTATAGCCACAAATTATGTAGCCAGCAAGCCAATTCATCCAAGTCACTTGATCTTCTCCCTCTGCACACTTCTCCTGTTCCCAATCCTTGTCCTCATCTTCGCGTTCATCCATCTAAAAGTATGGAAAATGCACCCACGTATTCTCCTCAGGATCCTGTCTTTAGTGGCAGGCAGCAAATAATAACCAACGGGATAGATACAGCTCATACAGCTCACTGCTGTGCCCTAGGTCAAGACCTAGGGATGAGCACAGGGTGATATTTTGAATATGATACATAGCCAATGACATAAGAGCATGAGGGCCATGGGAGGCTGGTGAAACGTACACTGGAAGGGAACTGGTGGCAGACCATCTCCATCGGGCACACTGCCGACAGGGACTCCTACTGGGAGCTCACAACTTCTGGGAACTAACAGGCCAGAAAAATGCCAAATCGTCCCCATGGCCAACCAGGTGAACCCCAAGGCCCCATTGGTACTAACTGGCCAACCTGCTACATGTAACGTAGCATACTCCCTTGTGCCGTGCTCTTGCTAGTGGAAAGGGATCCTGGACTTGAGTTTATTCCAGTGTTGGTTCACTTGCAGGAAGGAGTCCACCTCAAATGCAGCTACCTGATACAGGGCCATGTGGGCCCATTGGTATACTTGAGCTGAAATCTGAGCCATGTTGCCACTGGTGGGAGGGGATCCTGGACTAGGTGAGCTGAAACTAAAAGTCATAGATTATGCTAGGTCTGTCTCCCTGTCTCCCTAACTCAAGCCTAATTCCCTGCTTTTCCCTGCTTATGTGGCATGCAAAAGGGGAGGAATAATCCCTTTGCCCTTTCCAGTGCCTGAAGGCTGCCAAAACCACTGACCCATCAGGGCCTTCGTCTTCAGTTGGAGAAGAAACAAGCCTATTAAAAGGCCTCTTAGTGGGAGGACATGGAGCTTTCCCTCTCTCCTTCTTGTTGCCCTGCCTTTTTGGGAGGCATATTAGAAACCAAAACCAGCGCTTTGTACACACCATCTCCACATTATCAGTTAAAATGACAGGTTACTATAAGTCATTATGTCCAGTTCAACTGAATATAGCTGGCATCGTTACATCTCACTTCTTTCCATTCTGAACTCAGTGTGTTTACTTAGGGTCAATAACACCTGGTCCCAAGCAATATTATTCATTATTATTAGGAAGCTGCCTTATAGTGAGTTAGACCGTTGGTCCATCCAGCCCTTCATTGTCAACATTGAATGGTGGCAGGGCTCAAGGTGGACCCCCCCTCCTCACTCTACCCAGAGGAGCTGGGGAATGACCTGGAATCCTCTGTGTGCAAAGTATGTGCACCATCATACTGAGCTACCTTCTCCCTCGTGGCCTCTGGTTGCCAGGCTTGAAATGGCCTCCAAGCAGACCACTGGCCTATTCTGCAAAGACCAGGGCAGATTCAGGAATTAGAGGGGGGTGAGAATACCAAAACTATCACGGAACCTGAAGGGGAGGAAGTTCCACCACCTGAGAGAAGGCAACGATTTCAGATCATGGGCAAATTACTCTAAGCCTTATTCCACAACAGCTACTCCGTCCCACTCCCTGTCTGGGGAGTAAGTGGAGGGGTGTGTGAAAAGCAAACCAAACTGCAGGGGCCCACCAATTATCCCTGACCCTAAAGGCAGCATAAAAGGTTACGGTCTGCTGCCCCTCTGGATGCTAGGCGGCTCACATGCCCGTGTTAGCTGCGGTCACAGGCTGGGCTGGCGAGGGAGTCAATGACAGCATTCGGACGACACTTTAGGCAACGGAGGGGGGAATAGAGTACTGACCGTGCGTTATTTTGGCGGTGATGTGGCAGCACCCGCCACACGACATGTTGCCCCTCCCCCTGTCACCTGGCTGAAAGTCCCGGCATCCTTCTGGGCTGCTGTGTCTCCTCCCTTCCACCTCTCTCAGTCCTCCAGCCGTATCCCAGCATGCGCCGCAAGTTCTGCCGGCTGTATCGGAGCAACCGGGTTTTTTTTGGCTGCTATGGCTGGCGAACTCTATGACCAAACAGAATAATACACAGAGAAAGGGGGTTCCCTCCACACAATACTTTAAACAACGGAGTTCGGGATAAACAACTGAGCAGTCCATTGTTTTTCTCCATTGTTTAAGTGCCCCAAATAGTGTACCGTCAGTTGTGTGTGCGTTGTGTGTTGCCCTCCACAATGCTGCCAATGCCTTGCCTCCACTGCCTTCTTCCTCCAGGCTCTCGTGGGGTGGCCAGCTCGCTCCCCGGGGCCCACCCACCCAGCTTGAGCCCAGCAGCAGCAGCTGCAGACCCAGCAAAGCAAGATGTGGCTGCTAAAAGAGAGGGGGAAGCCGTGCCCACCTCCTGCAGGTCCAGGGCTTGAGTGACGCTCGAGCGGGGCCGCGCTCTGCCAGTTTGTGTAGGGCCCACAGAAGTATTGGGGGAAGGGTGCTTGAGCACATAAAAGAACACTGTTCGGGAGTGGGGCGCCACCATGTGGCGTCCCCACCAACACTACACAAGCCACTGCAGAGATTGCCGCCGCTGCCACCAACGGGTCAGGAAAATCCTCACCGCCGCCAAGAGCCCTCCAATGAAGCCCTCCGTTGCTGAAGCCTCTCTTTCCAATGCTGCACCTTCTGCAGCCGGAAAGCCAGAGAGACTGAGTTAAGGTGGGGCCAGCCTTTTATAGGCTCTGCCCCCACTCTTGCCTCTCATGGCCCACATGCATAGGACACACAATGCCCTTATTCTCCTTCTCCCCACCCGCAATGGAGGTTTTTCCCACCCGAGCCAATGCTGGCTGGGCGGGTAATGGATTTACATCACTAAGTATCAATTCAACAGCCAACTTCAAAAAGGGTGGGTTTTTTTGTTATTTTTTTTGTGCTATTTTAGCAGGCTAAAAACGTTATTTTGCTTTCAAGTTTAATTAATAAATTAATTACATTTCTATACCACCCAATAGCTACAAGTCTCTGGGTGGTTCACAACATGATAAAATAGAATATAAAATTTTAATATAGCAAAATTTAAAACAGTTTGAAACTGATGAAACGATTAGCAATAAAAGTACTAGAGCCCAGTAAAAAAAACCTAACATTAAAAAGCCCCATCATATGCCATCAAATGCCTTAAGAGTATTTATTTATTACATTTTAATTTTATTTACTGCCCTATAGTCGAAGCTATCTGGGTAGTTCACAACAATTAAAACCACAAAATATAGCACAATAAACATAATGTAACACTTTTAAAAGTTTAAAACTACAGTATAAAACCAAAGCAAAAACCAACAGCAGTATAAAGATTTAAATATACAACAACAGATTTTAAAGCAGAAACAGAAAGACTAAAATCAAAATAGAATAGAATCAAACAGAAGAGGAAAGTCTTAACCTGGCACCAAAGAGATGAGACTGTTGGCCCCAGGAGGACTGAGTGGGAAAAGCATGGCATTGGGGCACATGAACTGTTGCATACAGGGCCGTAATATGGTAATATGCCCAGGTAATATGCCCAGGCCAGATGGGAATTTCAAACTGCTCATTAAGTATTTTTTAAAAATTTTTTAATGCCCACCAACATGTCCGTTCTACATAACACCTTCATATTAAACCTACTCTACAACACCTCAATGTTGAATCAGAAATTAACATTTATTTTTAGTTGCTGTACAAATAGAAGCAACAATAGACCAGTCCTTCATCATTATCAAACGTTATCATCATTATCACCCTCAAGGTATTATCATCATTATTATCATTAATAACTATCATCATCATTACCTCACCCTCCACCCCAGAGATTATATGGCATGGAGAAGATGGAGGAAAGAGACGCAGTAAGGACAACCATCACAACTTAGGCACCTATATCCCTGCCCCGCATGCGGCATGTGGCCCTCTGGAGCTTGTAGTCTGACCATGGTATTCATGACGGATGGCTTCTGAGCTGTTTCCACAAGGCGGGCACCTTGCTTCCTGATGGGCCGCTTACACTACAGAAGCAGTAGCGTAAGCTGGGAGGGGACCTCCTCGTTGGAGTGCCCCCTCAAAATAGTGGGCCCTGGGCCAACTGGCCCCCCACTGGCCCCCCTCTGCCCTGCCCTGATTGCATATGAAATCTGACATTCAAAATTTTGATTTTTTACTTAAAAGGAGTGGGTGGGGCGGGGCTTTAGAATGTGATGATGTTCAACACTTTCTCTCTGCACTCCCCCCCTCCCCAATCTGAATGAAGGTCTGAAGCGGACAATAGCCCTGCTTGGGAGGGGGGAAATGTACCAATTCATCACTACAGGCTTTGTGTGTGAGTTTGATTTAGACTAGGGAAACAATGTAGGGGAAAGGGTTAAATGTCTTTGGGCACCTCTGTTCCAATTAAATTCCCAGCCCAGCTCAGTTGCTTTAAATAAATAAATAAATAAATAAATAAATCTGATCACAAATCTATTTCAAAACATATACTTTGGCCCTTATTATATTTCCAGAGCCAATATGAGAGAAAATGCCATTGACTCAACCATCCATCTGACTTTTAATTTAAACTAGCTTATGTTAAAACTGTTTAAATTTTAAGGCCCTTCTAAAACTTTATATTGCATTTTACTGTTTTATATCATTAGCCGCCTTAGGAAGGTCACAGGCTTGAAAGGTGGCTAAGGGGGAAACTATGGAGCAAAAACCCTCTGGGGTCAGTGGCGAATAAAGTGGGGAATGGGGAAAGTTTGGGGGTGAAGTGTTTTCCTTTCTAAGACTTAATCCAACATTGCACAACTCGACTTTCACTCACATGATGGGACCTCCCCATCCTCCGCTCCCCTCTGCAGCTGCCTGTATGCCCTGATTTGGGGGGGATGCAGGGGAGCAGCAGTGGGCAGGGGAAGTCTGCGCTGATTTGGGGGGATGCAGGGGAGCAGCAGTGGGCAGGGGATATCCCTTCCTCCAGTGATTTCTTGTCTGCTGACAAAAGGACACTGTTGGATTCAAGCCGAACAGTGCAAGAATATGCTCGTTTTGCAAAAAACGCATCCTCTGAATTGCATGAAATGTGTGGCAGGCACAACATAAACAGGGAATATTTATGTTAACTATGCCAGTGTTTTGTGTTCTGCACTGTTTTAAAGACTGGACATCACTGCCCTCATTTTGGAGCACAGGGGTTGTGAGGTCAGGGGCCTAATCTTGTGAAAAGTTACACACTTCATTAAATTGAGTTGAGCTCCTCCACTTGGGTTTACAGAAGAGAACTGCCTTCTGGATTATGCCTGCGTTCACTTGATTCACTGCTTGTAATTCTTTTCCTTTGTGCACCATTAAACTATTATTATCCTGTTATTACTCCGACTGGTGCTGTTCTGTTATAGCATCACAGTATATTATTGAATAGCAATATCTTTCATTCTTGAAGACCCCTGCGATAACTTTGAGGGCTGGCAAACAAACCTCACTCAGAATCCAAAACCCACATCCTCTTCTTCATGGCAAGCTCTGAGTCATGTAGAATTATGTAAAAGAAAATAGAATTAGCTATTTGACTTCTATGGAGACTAGCAGTGACAGATGACAAAACTTTTTGAAAAACTTGTGTCTTTTTGAGTAATAAAATGTTCCAACTATGATGGAAAGGGGCAGGGGAGAAAGAGAGAGAGAGAGATCATTTTTAATTTCACATACAACTTTTTGTACTTCTCTGGTTTCCTTCCAAAAACATTTTGCCATGTTACTTGCTGGGACAGCTTGGATTGTCTGACCACTTCCTCTTTGCAATTAAGGAGTGAAACCACTTGCTTACGCACAATGAGACCATCATAACTAACCCCAAAGCAGGACAGAAAATCCAAGTACACGGTTATTCCCAAACCAGTCACATGACATAAGAAAGACAACATGGGACAGAGAGTGTGGTTGTTAGGTAATAGTAGTTTCAATGTGCAGGATTTAAATTCTATTTTCTTATTTATGTTAAAACAACAAGAACATCTCCCAAGGGAACTTTGTTGTTTAGTGCCTTGGTGCAAGAACTCTAATCTAGACATTAGAAGAAGCAGTATAAGAAAAACGCCCCCTTACAATATGAATAAGTGTTTTCACATCCTGTGCTTAAAGAGCCAAATTCTACATTTGAAAAACATATTGCATCTTCACCTCCCTGTTTGACTCAAAGGCCTAATTCAGAACAGCGAAAAGTGAATATGTTAACAACCTGGATTTTAATTAATGTTTAAAATGGCAATGGACAGGAGGCGTAGTTTGGAGGCTGGGGAGGGGGTCAACAGGAGGGAGGAAACTTGAAGCTCAGATTTACTGTGAACTGGAGACATTTTATGGTATGTTCCATTTTGGTTTATTTGTCTTGGTCCTTCTCCGTGTTGAAAGAGTGACCCGCACAGACATAAAAAAGACATCCTCTAGCTTAATCCGTCTGACCATCATTTGTGGCTCAAACACTTGTGGGTAGGGCATTTCCCCAGTCTGGAGGATGCTGCCAGATATAGCGGTGGGATACTGAGTTGTAAAAAATAGGCTCGTTTAAGATAAGTCCATGTGACAGCATGAAAACAGAATAGTTGTGTATGCCCTACAGTATAGAGCTGATTCCAAAGTGAATAACAGATATCTATCTCGGATAGGCTAGAGATTTGAATAATCTGGCATCATGCATTTGGGGAAAAAATGTAGGTTTCCTCTGTCCCTGCCCTGAGACTGTGGTAAATAGTGTGGAGACAAGCTCGCCAGCCGTGTTTTCCTAAGCTATTGACTAATCACTGAGTTTGTGTTCAAGATCACTGTGGTGAGCTAGTTCATGAACTTCACGAACTCTTTGCATCCTATCACTGGCTCTGCAGGAAGGCCAACAAATTCATTTAGTGAAAAATGAGGAGCTAAAAATTCAGCCCTAAGACTGACAATCTGCTTCACCCAAGATATACAGAGAGGCAGAAAAACTGAAAGAAATAAAAATGAAAGGTTTGGGCAGCCTTGGTTCCTTAGGGTGGAGGTGATAGTAAATTAGTGGGACTGTAGTTGGGCATGTGCACCTCTCAAACTGCAGCAAATATAAGGAGCTGCCTTGTATACGTTGGTCCATGTACACCAGCACTGTCTACTAGGGCTGTGCATGGACCCCCTGATCTCTGACTCGGTTCAGATCTGGATCCAGGAGGCCCGGATCAGCCCGATGCACTCTGGATTCAGTATCCAGAACTGGATCCGTGCACAGCCCTACTGTTTACCACTTTGACTGGGAGTAGCTCTCCAAGATATTAGGGAACGAACTCTTTCTCAGTCTAGTTACTCAAGATTCTTTAACTGGAGATGACTGAACACACTCCAGCCTGTGCTCTGTTATTGAGCTACAGCTACAGCAGCCTTCCATGCCTCACACCCTCCAAGTGTTTTGGACCACATGCTCACTGGGTTTAGTTTATTTATGATTTTTTAAACTGCCCTTCAGGATGCACAAGGCAGCTTACAATATTACAAAAACATAAACATGCAGTTACAATTAAACACACACAGACAGCAGCAGCCACAGCAGCTAATGATTTTCATGCACTAAATGCAGACTGGAATAAATGAGTCTTCAGGTTTAAATATGAATTTTAAAAAGCCAGTACTGCTGAAGTCGTATGATTCTCTCTGGGGAGGGGCCACCACTAAGAAAGCCCTATCCCTAGCCAGCCTTATAGCTCTTGCTGTTGGGCTGGAGAATAGGGCCTCTGACACTGATCTTAAAACTTTGGCATGTTCATAGAGGTATAGATGATCCTTCAGATAATGTGGTCCTAAACCATTAGGGCTTCAAAAGCCAAAACCATCACATTGAATTAGGCCCAGAAACTAACAGGCAGCTAATGTAAATAATCAGAATAGGTATAATATGACCCAAGCACCTAGCTCCCCAAAGTCTTCTAGCTGTTGCATTCTATACCAGCTGCAGTTTCTGAATTGTCTTCAAGGGCAGCAACATGGAGAGTGCATTGCAGTAATCGACTCTTTACCTAACTAAGGCTTGTGTCACTATGGCTAAGTCAGCTTTCTCTAGATAGGGCTGCAGCTGCCGAAGCAACCAAAGCTGATAAAAAGCACTCCCAGCAGGTACACCACCTGTATTCCCATAGAAAGTGCTGGACCCAGGAGCACTCCCAGTCTACATATCTTGCTCTTCAGGGGAAGCGTGACCCCATTCAGAGTAAGATCTAAACTGCCATCCAGATAAGCAGACTGTCTGTCTTCAGTTTTATGCAGATCAAGTTTTACTTAGTTAGCCCTCAATTATTCCAATACTGTCCCCAGATGCCCATCCAGGGTTTCAACATCCTCACTGGGATTAGATGGTGGAAAAGAGAGGTAAAGCTGTGTGTCATCTGCATATTGATGAAACGGAAGTTTAAAGCGCCTCAACCCCTGATGTGTGCTCCTCTCTTGTAGAGATAAAAAATTTAATCAGCCTTGAAAGAGCTTTAAATCGCTCTTGTAGAGGCACCCAGAGAGATGGTCCAGAAGGATTGCATTGGCAATGGTAAAGCCACTGAGAAGTTCAGGAGAATGAATAGGGTCACACTCCTCTTATGTATTCCCTGGCATAAGTACTCCATCAGGGAAACCAAGGCAATTTCTATCCTGAACACAAGCTGGAAGTTAGAGTGGAATGGATCTAAATAAACAGTGCCATCCAAAAATGCTTGAAGTTAACATGACACAACCTGCTCCAAGACCACTTCTCATATCCATATTTTATGCCCATTCCTGGCAGACTTCACTAGCCAGGAGGAGCAAGGATATAAAGAGGAAGTGATAGGCCTCAGTCCGTCAAGCAGCTTCATCCTCAGGCTGCACAAGTTGTAAAGCATAGCAATAGGAGCACACCATGCCATGGCTACATCCATCTCTGATTCTGTCAAAACTGTGGCATCTAAGTTGAAGCAAATATGAACAATTTTATCTGAAAAATGGGCAAACACCCCAATTCCCAGACCTGGGAACCATCAACCCACAGGATTCAGCTTATTGGCCCTCATCCAAGCCATAACTGTATCCAGGCACTGGTTCAAAATGTGCACGACCTCTCCTGATTCAGATGTCACAGAGAAATAGAGCTGGGCATCATCAGCATACTGGTGACACCTTGCCCCAAATCTCCTGATGTCCGCTCCCAACTGCTTCATATAGATTTTAAATAACACTCGGGAAAGGATGATGCCCTGTGGCACCCCATAGTTCAACTGCAATGGGGCAGAAGCACAGTCCCCCAATGCTATTCTTTGGAACTGATTCCACAAGTAGGAGTTGAACCACTGTAGAACAGTACTTCAAATTCCCAACTCAAGGAGGCTGTCCAGGAGGATGCCATGGTCAATGATATCAAAAGGTGCTGAGAGATTAAAGAGTAGTAATAGGGTCATACTCCTCCTGTCCTTCGCCTGAAGAAGGTCATCCATCAGGAAGACCAAGGCCGATTCCATCCCAAAACCGGGCCTGAATCGAGACTGTAATGGATCCAGATAATCAGTTTCATTCAAGAGTACCTGCAGCTGAGATGGCACCACTCTCTTGAGCACCCTACTCAAAAAACAGGTTGTTTGTGACTGGACAATAGTTTTCATAGATCTTTGGATCAAGGGAGGGTTTTTCAGGAGTAGTCATACCACTGCCTCCTTCAAGGCACTGGGGACCACACCATCCTGCAAAGATGCATTCATCACTCCCCAGTCAGCCCCCTGTGGCAGGACCACAGGATCATTCTGTAGAATACTCCCCCAGCAATATTAGGAAATCATCTGGATCCTTATGTCACCAAGGGCAGACCATGAAAGTTGGTTCTTCACCCCTGCAAAGGGCAGAGACAGCTTGTAGTACCAACCTGACCAGAGTATGCTCTCTCCATTACAACAGACTTACTGTAAGCTCCCCTACTCAAAGATCACTATCCCCCAATCCAGTATAGAAGACCAGCAGGGTCTCCTGCCAGATATGTCAGGTCAGTTACTATTTAAGACAGGTCCATCATGGCCATGAAGTCCTGAGTTTCTCCATACAAGGCAGTCTGTGTTGATATTAACATCACTTCTGAGATCATCTGTGACAGCTCAGGTAGGAAGACTATTAGGCAGCAGGGTGAATGTACAACAACAGAATCCCCATCTTATCTCTATTACTCAACACTATGTACAGACACTCAAAATTGGCTGAATGTTAAATGGGATATCTGGCCAAGGAGATGGCATCTTTATGGACTACAGCTACCCCTTCCCTGGCCCATAAGCCTTAATTGGTGCTGCATTCCATACCCTGGATGACATTTGGGAGAGGTTTACACCTCCCACTTTATCCAACCAGATTTATGTTCTGTACATACAGGCATCTTTCTCGTCCTGGACAAGACCATAGATGGTCATCTCCTTCCCCTTGACTGACCTGGCTTTTATCAACAGCACTTGTGGGAACCACAGAAAGGCTACCACGGTTATCCAGGCTGGGGGATGGACCAGAAGTTGAAATAGCACATAGTTGTCAAGATTGACGTCCCTATCACTGCCCATATCAAAACCCTGGCATTTAAAAAGATGGAAGAGTATTGCTAAAGGCATCTACACTTGTGGAAATTGTGCTGCTCTCCTATTCTTCCGGGAAAAGAACCCAAAAAGGTGGATTTTCTGTAGCCTGAGAAAAGACAGAAGCAGCACAGGGAAAATGCAGGATGACAATGAATGGATGGTGGTATCAAGAGTAGGCCCTATAAAAACTGAACCCAACAAAGAATGGCAAGGTTTTTTGCATGTTCAGGGACTGTGAACATGTGTCTGCTGTTCTCTTCCCTCCTCTTCTCTTTAGTAGAGACCCAGTTAAGGCAATGTCAAAAGCAGCAAGTGACTGAAGATAGCCAGTGAAGAAAGAGGATTAAATATTTTTTTCTGGGATAGATTGATTACATTTCTATACTGCCCAATAGCCAAAGCGCTCTAACTAGTTCAAACTTAACAAATTTAACAGTATAAAGTACAACAACATAATCAGACATAATATAAAAAGTTTAGTTAATCACTAACCTTAGTGATGAACTGGATTAAATGTTTGCTGAGACTCCGTCTCTTTCTATGCCTTCCTACCCACGGCCATCACTGCCTGCCCATATAGACCTTCTTCCTAGCCTTCCATGTACAGACAACAGAGCAACAAATTCTCTGATAATCTAATTCTGTATATCTTCCTGCTGTTTTGTAGTGGTAGATTATAACTAATTTCTGTTTACTCTGTTGAAAATACGAAAGATACATGTTCTGAATACTTTGGCAATATTGTTTTTGAATGCAATACTATATGTGTCTACTCAAAAGTAAGCCAGAATGAGTTCAATGGTCCCTGGTAGAGGATTACAGCCTTAAAGAGAGCTTATTAAAACATTTTTGTTATCAGACAAACCTCTTCTTAAATGTTATTTCCCAGCCTTATTACAAATGCCATCCTTTTTAAGAGATCCTACTTCAAATACTATTTATCTTGATATTTACTAAGATAAGAGTTGAGAAACCATATCCGACCAATGGCACATCTGCCCAGACACTGGCTAACACAAAAGGCGTCTCTCCATTCCTTTTAAGTTTGCCACATGTATGTTTCCTAACTTTTGACTGACTGACTTTATAACCTAAATATCTTCTGTAACCCAAACATCTTCCTATGAGTCAGGCATTTATCTTCTTGGAACTGAGCTGATCTTTTCCTCCATTTCAAACAGATTTTGTTTAGAGGGTCAGTTGACAGATTAAATTGGGGAGCACAATTTTCTCAGCCTCAAGGGCTGCATGCAATGCTGGCCCAGGGATCAGGGGCCACACATGCATCCCAGTATCCTGATAGAGATTGTTCTTTCCTTGCTGGGGTCAGGGCACTTAGGAGCGGCCCCAGTAAAGGCCGCAAGTTGTGCACCCTACATCATGAAAAGTTCTACTGGAGCTAACAAATAATAGCTGCAGGTGGCATGAATTCCTTAGCCAAACAGTGGATAGGCACTCACTTTAATGTATAATAGGGCAGTGACACCTATAACAGAACCCCAAACCCACCCCATTTCTAAGAATATGCATTTGTGTGTTACAGCATATAATTTAACTCTAGAGCACCTAAACTTGTTCTGGATGCCAGAAATCCATGATGGTACATGCAAACTAACAATGCGGAAGCATTTGAGCATAAAGATAACTTATTTCTCTCACTACTCATGGCCACTCCAAATGTTATTCCTCCTAACATGAGTACCACTAAAAAGTTCTACCTGCAGAACTTCTCCAGACAGAATAGTGATATCTAAATGTGTCCTAAGGACCAAACTAGATATGATAATAATCTCATCAACGCAATTAATGTACACATTTTATTGTGTAAATAGCAGCCACGGGGAAGCCTGAGAAGTCTCGGGACCATGGAGTGTAAGATCTGCCTCTCCAAACTTTGCACTTCAAGAGATGTTCCCTTCGGCGCATTGAAGGCAAGTAGCAGCTTCAGAAAGGCACAGCTGGGATTGTTGAGGGGGGGGGGAGAGAGAGAACTATACTCCCCGTCCCAACCCACACGGTCTTGAGGCACATTAATTTGCATTCATGCAGTTTCTGTCACATCTAGTTGGACCCTTAATGTGTACAGCATCCAATAATAGATCAGACTGAGTCCCTGCCTCCCAGGCCTGTAGTCAGCCTAGAAGTAAGGAGGAGAGTAGGGGGCAGTTCATCCGGTTTGCAGGCCTTTAAAGACAAAATTGTACATGGTTTTAAAATTATTTGTTTGGGGGGGGAATGGGGGGGCAGAGAAAATTTAGGGGGTGGGCAGGCTCGCCCAGCCCAGCCCATGGCTATAGGCCTGCTGCCTCCCCTCGCCAGCACTCAGTCAACAGTAGGCATTGGTGCTATTAAAAACAATAAGTCTTCTTATGTCGAAGGAGAGAAAGGCAGAACCATGCTGGTGTGTAAGTGCCAGCTCAAAACTTTAGAAAAAAGATATATTACAGTAGATATCCCTTGTTTTGGGGGCCTATCTGGTTTTGCAGCAGTTCCCCTATAAGCTTTTGCAGAGTGTGGAGCACAGCATGAGTTTACATAGGCTAAAGACATCCGTATCCCATCCGAGTGTTTGGATGTCGGGATTGAACTCTGACTCTTACTACACTTTACAGACTCCCCCCCTGGCCCTGAAAGTCTTCTCACAGGGTTACACTTTTGAGGCTTCCTGTGTGGTTGCTGGTTTGTCTGACAGGAGTGTGTCCCACAGAACTGAAGAGGTTTTTCCCTACCTACTATAGAGAAGGAAAGGCTGGCTGTTTTCAAGAGACACCTCTTTTTTTCCAGCAGCTCTTGCTTACTTTTGCCAAATGTTGCTACAGTGGTATTTGTGCAATCAGCAATACACAAGCAACACAACACTGTTTATTAAAAGGACCATGTTTCCAATCAGAGAGGAGCATAGACAAAGCTTGATTCTAGTCATGTTTACCTGGGATTAGGTCTCATTATGGGGCTTAGTTCTAAGTATGTTTACAATCCTACATGTACTTAAATGAGAATGAGACTTTCTTCTGAGTAAACATGCATAGGACTGGGGTTCACCTATACTTACAATGAATGTTTATTTGGAAGTAAGTCCAACTCAGTTTCGCAGGGTTTGCTTTTAAGGATTGCGGCAAGGCCTGTAGCAGAATGGAAGAGGCATAAGGATGGCAGATAAGCAGCCTGGCCCCTATGCATAATTACGTTTGCTTAAGCTAGGGATCTCTAATCTTTTTGGATCTGTGGACACATTTGGGAATTTGAGAAACTGCTGTGGGCACCAATGCAAAATGGTTCTCATGTAGGATGTGGCTAGTCACATAATAGTTGCCATGGGGGCGTGGCTAATCAAAAGTAAGCTAAAGAGGTTGTTGGTGGTGGTAGTGGTGGGGAGCCATTGACTGCGTTCGGACAACACAATAGTCAATGGTGAGTTAATAGTCAACTCCAGGGTTGATTATAGAGGGGGTACTTATGATGTTCAGCTGCTGTAGAGATCCTTGTATATAAAAGATTGTAAATAATTGTTTATAAAATGCCAAAAATTCCAGGAAGGAAGTTAAATAGACTCACAGTTATGTTACAGCTGGGTAAGTATAAGGGGGGAGTTCATGTGTGAGTTTGGATTGGATGGTGGCGGGGGAGTGCCTGGATTGGCTGGCTGTGTGAGAGTGGGAGGAGTTGGAGAATAGTGTCATATATGTTTTTAGCTGACAGGAGCAGAGAGAGAGTGGGGGGGATTTTAACTGAGAAGGGTCTGACTAGAGTTAGGAAGGGTCTGTGTGCTTAGTTGTTTTGGTAGAATTAGTTGGAGGGAATAGCTAGAGAGGGGTAGAGAGGCAGGAGAACCTTGAAGGCTCTATTGGAAACATTTTAAGAGAAATGACTGACTGAAACCATTAAGCATTGTGCCTGTAACCAATACGCTGTTGAACAAAGGAAACCATCAAGCTTTTGCTACCTGAGCAATCATCTTGTTAATAAATTACATTTAATTATATCAACTGGTGTGGTCACTGAAGCGTACCTGAGGAAGGTGCTGGTGGCAGCGGACAGAACGAAGGGGGATTTGAGTGCAGGGCTGTGGAGCTGTGGGGCCTAAAAGAGTAAAGGTGGGACAGGAGTAGTAGCAGTAAGCCTAAACCCTCAAACATGTTATGAGCACAGGACGGGTTGAAGTAAGCCCTGAGTGCAAGTGGCGTGGACAGCCCTGTTGTGTAGCCCAGGGAGTGTCACGGGTACAGGCAGGGCTACACAACGGCCTGTTTCGGACGACATGCTAATCAACGGAGGGGGGGAAAACAATAGTCCGTTGTGTTGCTCATCGCCAGCATTTCAACGACATTTTAGGCAGCGGAGGCAGCATTCGGATGACATGATAATCAACACAACTGATGATTGTTTCCCCCCCCCCCCACTCCGTTGATTAGTGTGTCATCTGAAACAGGCCAACATGTTCCTACACAACTGTGGAATGGTTGGGGGTGGCACTGAGTGGACTAATAGTCAACCTGGAATTTGACTGACACAGAACCTGCCCCTCTCCCCACCCTCCCTCCTCCCTCAGTCATCCCAGTGCTACCCCAGCAGCCTCTGCAAGTTGTGCCGGCTATAGCAGAGCAGCCGGTGCAGTTTTGGCCACTCTTGCCCGGGAACTCTGTAGCCAGCCGAGATAGTCAACTCAACCCTGCAAAATAGTCCACTGAACTCCACAGACAACACACTAACCAACGGTTGTGCAGATAGTCAACTCTGCTGAGCGTTGGTTATCTCTGCTGGTTATTTTGAGGAAATAGGCAACCGTGGGGTGGTGTTTGCCCAACAGACAACACAACCAACTGTTGACTATTCAACTAACGGTTGACTACGTAAACCACTATTGGTTATCGTGTTGTCCGAACTGAGCCATAGTGAGGCTAGGGGCTGGGTGGGAGGGAGAAATTGACTTGGCCCCTTAGAAGAAACATGTAATTGAGCTCTCTGTAGTTTCTGAATCCTGTTCGGTTTATAATATAATCTCAAATTTCTTTGTAGGGGTGGAGGAAACGATCTAATTGCAAGAACAGCATTGGAAACTGAAACTCAGTTTTTACACTTCAGATAGACTTTGGGCCTAACGCTGCATGATATGAAACACCTGTCTGAAAGAGGATGCTTCATTCTACCATCTTTATTTCAAAGAAAAAGCAGCCAATTGGTGAGGAGAAGCAAGCACTAAACGTCCATCTCTCCTCCTTTCCCTTGGCCTGCAGCAAAAGCTGCCTGGCATCTCTGCCCTCCTGAATTCTACTGCTTCTGGGGGTGAGCCAGCAAGGAAGCATGCAAGGAAGACAAGGCAGCCACCACTCCCACCTCCTCTGTTTTGATCACCTTCCCTAGGTAGTGTGGCAGGGAAAGTCAGCAGCAAAGACTGCCCCAGGGAGCAGTCACCTTGCTTGCTCCCTCTGCCCAATTCCTCCTGCTGCTTCACCCAAAGGCACAAGATGCACAAGCAGGTTATGTGGCAGAGGGAAAGGGCTGGTCAGCAACCAGAGGGAGGAGCAACCATCCTTTGTCAATTCCTTCCTGCTGAGTCACAGCATGGTGGCAAAGACAGCAAAGAGTCTTCTGGCACCTTAAAAGCAACACATCCCTTTTGGCATGTGTTTTCACGGCTTCAAACACTTGAAAGGTTGTCACACAGAGGAGGGCCAGGATCTCTTCTCCATCAACCCAGAATGCAGCACACGGGATAATGGGCTCCAGTTACAGGAAGCCAGATTCCGGCTGGACATCAGGAAAAACCTCCTGACTGTTAGAGCAATATGACAATGGAACCAATTACCTAGGGAGGTGGAGGGCTCTCCCACATTAGAGGCATTCAAGAAGCAGGTGGACAACCATCTGTCAGGGATGCTTTAAGGTAGATTCCTGCATTGAGCAGGGGGTTGGACTCGATGGCCCCTTCCAACTCTACTATTTAATCATTCTATGATTCTCTTCAAGAAGTAGCTGCTGCCTCTCCCTCATTCTCTTTTGCACCGCCTAGCATAGCATCCACCTGGGGGTAAGGCAGGGGTGTGTGCAAGCTAGAGAAAGCACGGCTATTCCTACCTTTCCTCTTCCTGATGCCCAGGGAGGATGAGGGCAGGGAAGAAGGCGGCTCCTCGCTGCGCCTCCGCGCTTTGCTCCCTGGATCCCTCTTGCGTCTGGTTGGCTTTACACCGGCGGCGGCAGGCGGCGCGATGCGCATTTGCACTTCTTCCGCCCATTGGGTTTTCTTGCTGCCACTGCCCCGCCTCTTCAAAGGTTAGTTTTTTTAAAAAAAAACTTTGTAAAATGGGGGCGGGGCGGAGGACTGCAGAGGCACGGGGTTTTTTTATTTTACTTTGTAAAATGTGGGGGAGGACACAGGAGGCACAGAAGTGGTGCAGCGAGCTTATGGCTCGCTGTTCCACCCCTTCCCTGCCTAACCCATGGCGACCAATTAGTGGTCGCCATAGACTGGACATGCCTCGCAGAAGCTCCAGAGCAACAGCAACAGACGCCAAAAGCCATCGTCACATCACTCAAAACTAAAAACGTCGGGCTAAATGACCGACTTTGCCCCTAGATGGCTTTGGAGTGACGGCGGCGTCATGTAATCCACCTGCCGCCACTCCGAAGCCACTGCAAGGGAAAGAGGTATCTCCAGAAGAGGAGGCATAGGGAAAGGGGATCTCGGGTCTTCTTGTCTGGAGAGTCCCTTCTCCTCTGGTTTATTTTTATTTATTTATAATTTTTATCAGTTTTATGCTGAAGGGACAACGAAAAAAAGTCAAAAAATATTATTTACCACTCGCAGTTCGATCACCTGTCTCTACCCATTTCCCCCTTCATTTCCCCGGGCCAAAACAGTCCCTACAGGCAGGCGGCGAAGGGGGCCGCCCCCCTCGAATCCCTCCCCTCCTCCCCCGCCCCACCCCACCCGACCAGACCCCAACGACTCCCGCGGGGCGCCAGACCTCCTTCTCTCACGCGGGCGGCGCTTAGAGCTTTCGCCTGGGGTGGAGCCGCCGCCGCCGCCGCGGAGGAGCGATCCGATTGGCCGCTGCTCCCGGCCGAGTTGATAAGTACCGGGGCTGGCGCTCACCGCGCGCTCTGCGGGTTGGGAATTGCTGGCTCGCGGCAGCGCTCGGAGATGCGGCGCGCCAGCCGAGACTATTCCAAGTACTTGCGCGGCGCCGAAGACCTGGGCGCCGCCGCCGCCGCCCACGAGTGCGCCCCGCCGCCGCCGCTCCAGGCGCCGGGCGGGGCGCCCTCCCAGGCCCCCCACTCCCCGTCCGCCTCTCGGACCCTCTTGGCCGCGCTGGTGCTCCTGGGGTTGGGGCAGGTGATCTGCAGCGTGGCGCTCTTCCTCTACTTCAGGGCGCAGGTGAGGCATCGCGGAGGGAGGGAGGGAGGGAGGGGGCTGAGCCGCCGCTGGCTGCTGCGGTGGTCGCCCCCTTTGGGAAGTGGATCCCCCGATCCTGAGCAGCCGAAGAGATGATGCCCAGGGAGGATGAGGGCAGGGAAGAAGGCGGCTCCTCGCTGCGCCTCCGCGCTTTGCTCCCTGGATCCCTCTTGCGAATTGGCCCTCGGGATGGACGCGCGCGCTGTTCTCTGTCGACCTTTTGGAAGGACTCGCTCTGTTGGTTATCAAACAGGCATCATCATCATCATCATCATAATTTTTAAAAATAACATCATTGAGGGGAGGACCACTTTGTCGCCACTCCCTTTTGCTGCACTGATGGAGTCGAACGATTGTAAATTGCCAGCATCTTTTGCTAGGAGTGGACCTGTGTGTGTGTGTTTATATTATTATTATTATTATTATTATTATTATTATTATTATTATTGCAAACTATATTTCCCTCACTCTAGTTGAAGCCAGATTTTAGCTGGAGTAGATACTCTCCAGTTTGAATTATTCTCAATATGAGTCAAGTGGAATTTAAAGTTCTGGCTCGCTTCGGGCAGGATGTTTGTGCGGAATAGGTATACTGAGACCTGTTCTGTGCAAGGTTGTAGTAGCAGGCAATAACAGTGAATGTGAAAGTCATCAGCATCGTTTAATAGGTGTCACAGTGAGTAACAGGCACCAAAGTGTTGTAAACTGCAAAACCTTAGGATTGGATCAAAAGGGAAAGGCGAACATGAAGTTTGATAGAGGTGTGCGTGTGTGGAATCTCTCAGAGTAGTATGTCCAGTTCTGCTTATAAGCTCTCATGCAGATTTGACTGTTGTTTAGTTCTGTGAGTATAAAAGGAATAATTTTGTGTCTGGTTTTATGCAATGTTTTGAAGTAGTTGAGCTTTTGCTTGCTCTTAATATGTGTCCATTTCCTAAGCTGTAAACAATTACCATTAAACTGGGAAACTATGGAAGAATGGCCTACTTTAAACATACTAGATCTGAGGAGACCAGATTTAAATCTAAGGATACCAGACTTCAGTTTTTGTTCTTTGGCTTCTTCACTTGTGCGCGCGTGTGTGTGTGTGTGTGTGTGTGTACACATCAGCTTGGTAATTTGTGATTAGAAACTTCAAGATAGACATGGTTGCCACTATAAACAGTGCACTTGGAGAGAAGTTTCTTAGAGATTTTGAGAATGGGAAAGTTAAGTGATTTTAGGGCACCATCCTATGCATGTTTAGACAGAAAAAGGTCCAGCATTCCTCCGCCAGCTATGTGATATTTGGATAAAACTCTCAGGTGAGGCACTTATTTCTGAAACCATGCATACCAAATTCAAGGTCCGGGCAGCAATCTCTTTCAATAACCAATCTCTTGTGATTGGTTATTGCAGAATGGGCTTTATGCTTCCAATTTGGAAGTAGCGATCTTCTTAATGTAGAAGGAAAATGGAGTGATCCCTATTGCAGAGAAATATAGATTCACTTTGAGAAATGTAGCCTTTTACGACTGGCATCTGTTCAAGTTTTATTTTCTGAACTTGGGGAAAATGATAGGTAGTGCTGCTTCTGTTTGTTGAGGGATGCCAGAAATTCTCATCTCCGAAAGAGAAACTCCCAAGCGCAAAAGGCCACAGAAAGCTTGCAAACAAATACGGTTTTGTTGTGGGCAGCACAATACATATTATACTTGAATTGCTGGGGAAGAGGATTGGAGGGAGGAGTCAGCTTGTAGTGTGGTTTATGCTTTTGGGCTGAGAAGAGCTTTTTTTTCTTGGAAATTACCCTGTGCATTGGTTGAGTTTGCTCTTCTCAACTTTCTCAAAGGAAGTTGGAGGTTGATGTTTGCTTTTATCCTCCCCAGAGGTAGAAGTAAATTTTGGGGTTGAGTTTCTCTTTTTCAGATTTTGATGAAACAAAAAGTTACTCAGTTGTGCAGGCAGAGTAGTACCTCATAGAAATATATGTGTAAGTATTGCAGAAGAAATGCAAGACATAGGCCTTTGCCCTCAAGATGTTTAATAGCTTGCTTTAAAATAAAAGTATAACTTTGAAGATTCGACCAAGGTGATTCCTTTGAAAAGTCAATCAACCACCCTAATATGCTTGCTGCTGTTAAGTCCGTTTTAGCGTCAGACAAAGTTAACTCCGAAAGCCTGTGCCCTTAATATGAGTTAGTTTTTAAGGTGGTACAAGATCCAGGCAAAGCTAAGCACTTTTATGTCCTATTGATTTCAGTGGGAGAATTAAGCATTTAATCTCTTATATTAAAATTAATTGGTGGTGGGAACTGTTAACTTTGGCTGGATTTTACCCATTGGGTCTTTTCTGTTCAGAGCCAATGAATCAGTTCTGAGTTGGAAATAAATGAGTTTCAATCAGATTTTTTATTCTCTCTCTCTCTCTCTCTCTCCCTCTCGTGGTCTGATACAAGTCAGTTCATTTGAAACTGTGAGCTTCAGAAATGTATCACTATCTTAATGACTTTTTAGTAGTATGGAATTTCTGATAATAATAATGTGGAGAACCTACTGGATAGTCAACTGTCCAGTATTGAGCAGTATCACTATTATTGACTAATTTGACTAATGAAGAACCAATCTTATGCCCACTTCTTTGGGATTAGGTCCCGCTGGATTTAGTGGGACATACTTCTGCGTGAACATTAGCCATGATAGCTAAATGGAATTGATGTGTTCAGTGGTCATGTATGTGTTGCTAGGGAACTACCAATGAGGGATTGTTCAAATGCTAATGTACTAATTCTGTCTAAGTTAACTGGTCACAACAAACCAAGGAAATTAAATCTCTGGGTTCGTGGAAAGCCAATTCACTTGGGTAAAGCAGTACTGTAATTGTGGAATTGTCAAATACATAAATGATCAGAAAGCTTTCTATACTTACATTTCTTCTTCAGGCTTTCTTTCCCAAATAGGATCTCAGTCATACATAACTCCCAATACAGCCCATTACTGGCAAGTTCACACAGCCCACTGGATTTATCCCACAACATATGAGATTAGCCTTATGTTAGCACTCTTTCTTAATGCTCACATCTGATTTTCTTTTCTCTCTCTCTCTCTCTTTTTTTAAAAAAAACCCTGTTTCTAACCATTGTCATCCAGCAACAGGTGTTCTCTTTCTCCAGGATAATCAAATCCAACATTTGGGTTAGGTTTACCAATATTTTAAAACTATTCTAGTCCCAGTTCAAATGCTGGCTTTAAAAAAAGGTTCAGCAGCAGGTTCAGCCACCTTGATAAATCTGATACAGATTTAATGCAGACTTGCACAACTTTGAATCATAGAATAGTAGAGTTGGAAGGGGCCTATGAGGCCATTGAGTCCAACCCCCTGCTCAATGCAGGAATCCACCTTCAAGCATCCCTGACAGCTGCCTTTAGAATGCCTCTAATGTGGGAGAGGCCACCACCTCTCTAGGTCATTGGTTCCATTGTCGTATTGTATATCCATCTGCAGAATGCAGGCCACCGACCATGTACAATGCCCTGTGACATGCTTACTATGCCCTGTCTGCCTGGGCAGCCCCTGGCAGCCAGCAAGAACAGGAGATTTACTGTGCCTGCCTGGGGGGCTGCATTTGGCTCAGCAGGTCACAGGTTGTGCAGCTTTGGGTTAATCACAGTGCCTTACCCTTGCAGTGCAACTCCTATACAATTAATATAATGACCAAGGTAGTGTTTCAGGTGCTATTTGCATGCCCTAATACCACATCCTCCAGAACTCTGCTATATTTTCCAATAGAGAGAGCAGAAGGAAACTCTTTCTACATTGACGTGCACAGTAGAAACCAGAAACAGAAAACAATTTTTAAAGGCTCATTTCAGGGTTTTTTTTTTGTTTTCTCTTTTTGACTTTCCCAGCAGCAGAGAACAGAAAATATAGTTCCGTTATGTAAGTCTGTGGCATGGCCTTGTACCGAATATGGTACAGAGTTCTGGCTGCACTATTTCATAAAAATAGGGAACTGAAAAAGGTACACAAAGGCAGATACAATGGGCTTGGTGCACCTTGCTATATAGAAAAGCTAAGGGGTTTGAGTCTTTATAGTTTTGGAGGAAAACTCCTATGAAGTGGAGACAGGACAAGTGTTGCTAAAGTAATTAATGGTTGGAAAGGGGAGATGTTTTTTCTGCCTATCCAAACTAGAATTTTGGAGCACCCAATGAAGTTGGTCTGGCTTGTTGATATAGGCCAACTTGATACCCACCAGATGTTTTGGACAACAACAACTCCCATGAGGAGTGGCGAAGGGGCAGTCTTTATGGTGCTTTTGTGCCCTCATTGGCTGTGTCCCTCCTAAGCAGTATCTGATTGGTTCAGATAACTGTTGCTCAAAACGTAAGGTTTGGTTGGAAGGGAGGAGGAGCTGCCCCCAAAAGTTCTGGGGATCATTAGGGGGCCTCAGAACTATGGTGCCCTAGACTTGCACCCTGAGATCCTGCTCTGCCTGGGCCATGTAATTTCCTATGGTCTTATGCTTTCTAAGCTGACAGTCTGGAAGTAGGCACAAGATTGGCAAGAGGACATACTTTTTCAGACGGTGCATAATTTAATTCATGGAAACAAAGAATGGCTGTTAGCTTAAGATGGCTTTAAAAAGGGTTAGAATTGGCCATTGGTAGACCTATACTCCATTAATATTAGCCACATTTAAATGGAAACTCGATGTTAAGAGGCATTATATATCTGAATTCATACTACCATTTCTGAATGTGTGGGTTCCTTATAACTGTAATTGCTAATAGCTTTTGATAGTCCTCCCTGGATATGTTTTATCCTTGTTTAATTGGGGCAAAGCATCCAAGCTATTTGTTGCTTCCTTCCTTCCTTCCTCCCTTCCTTCCTTCCTTCCTTCCTTCCTCAAGAGCAAGAGGCACTTGAAAAGACTAGGGTCTCATATAGCAAAGCAGTTCTTATGTTTTGAGTGTAACATTTGCTGGGATGAGGCTCCCTGATAAAATGTTTAGGTGATCCTCGCCTTTCCCACATGTCTCTTGCTTCTTGAAAAGTTGCACATTCTGAGGAGTAATTCAGATTCACAGGCTGAAGTAGCCAGATATTTATGACTGAAAAATCAGTTACACTGAGTCCTTCATTTGGAATACAAGTCTTTAGTAATTTCAGATTCAACCATAATGTAGTTAGATTCTCCTTTTCTTTGTCCTCATTTGAGAGAGACAGTTTGTACAGTAGGTAGATGGGAGAATCTTTCTCTCCACTAGGATGGCAACCCATCACACTTTTTTAAATATACAAAAGTTCCATCAGGTGACTTTACTCCCCCCTTTAAAATCCAAGTTGAAGGACCAGTGGCAAAAGCTGTGGGAAGGCCAGGTGAACAATGTCTGTCCATCCTCTTTTTAAGTCCCCTTGAACTATAGAGGAAAAGTCAATGATGAAAGAATTGTCCTGTATTTTCAGTAAGACTAGTATGTGGCACAATATTGCCTAGCTGCTACTGTGCCATAACTTTCAATATATCTACCTTCCTACCTACACCTCTCTCTCCCTCCCTTCTTTTCCAGTAATTTCTTGGGAAATAAGGACCTGGTTGCTTCTAACAACAACCCAAAGTGTGACCGACTTTGCACGATCACTGATGGGTTGTGGCATGTGCTGAGGGCCGTTTTGAATATTCAGCCCCCGGTGTGAGGTTGCCATGGTTTGTCATGTTGTCTGAACCTGGCTGGAGTCGTTTCTGGATGAAACAACCCTCAAATAACCAGTGTTTTTTGTAGGGTTATTTAACCCCCAAACAACCCCTGTCACTGGGTTTGGATAACCCGGCAAACCATGGCAATCCCGTGCCACAGGGTTGCCTTAAATAAGCCATGGCCCATGGTGGGCTGTAGTAATTGTGTGAATTGACCCTGTGTGTTGAGTATGGGTTGTTGCTGAGTCATGGGTTGTTGTTATATGTGAACCCTGCACATTTCCGTGGCATTAAAGCCAGTAGGTTTACATCACAAAAAAGCAAAGGTTGACCATAAGAACATTTCCAAAAATCCATGTTGCTGTAATACTTTTATTAGGCCAACCAGAAAATCACACACATACTTGTGCAAGCTTTTGAGATTCCAAGATTTATTCTTTATGTGCTATGTAGGTGTGTATGGCTTCCTTCCCCACAGTCCAGCCTATAATTTATGCTACCACTCAATCACTGTACAGCATGTTTTGCCACCTTAGGGCTAAAACAGACATTACTTTAAATCTGTGTCTATCATCTACATCTTTTTCTTTTTTCATTTGTTTCATTTGTTTCATTTTTGCCCTAGAGAAGGTGAAGAGACCCTGATCCAGAACTTAAAAGCCCCCCCTCCACGCCAGGTTCCTAATCCTGAATAGAGGCCCTGCATTTACAGTAGAGTAAAAATGGGGCTGGGGAGACATAGGTGCTAGACACAGATTTAAAGTAATATCCGTTTTGATCCAGATTCTGCCGAAAAGAATAGCTTCGGCTATGGGGCGGTATATAAATGTAATAATAATAATAAATGTATTTCTTACCCGCCTTTCCATTTGGATCGAAGCGGGGAACAATAGTAAATATAAAATATGATAAAATACATAAAACTAATTAAAAACATGGTACACATTATTAAAATAGCAATAAAACGTCCTAAAAACATCCTAAAAACATTCTAAAATTCCACTGGATATGCCTGCCGGAAGAGATTAGTCTTTATAGCTTTCTTAAATTCTAAAAGACTGTTAAGTTGACAAGTCTCCTTTGGCAGGCCATTCCACAGTCTGGGAGCGGCAGAAGAGAAGGTCCTCTTGGTAACGATTGTCAGCCTAGTCTTGGCTGACTGTAGTAAGTTCTTCCCAGAGGACCTGAGCGTGCAGGGCGATCCCGCAGGTAACCTGGACCCAAGTCATGTAGGGCTTTAAAGGTAATAACCAACACTTTGTACTTCGCCTGGAAACTAATTGGCAGCCAGTGGAGCGATTTTAAAGCTGGTGTAATGTGGTCACCCCTAGGTTACCAGTGATCAACCTAGCTGCCATATTTTGAACTAGTTGAAGTTTCCGGACTAGGCACAGAGGCACAAACCCTAAGAAATAAATAAATAAATAAATAAAATCATGAAGTTAGTCAAGGCTGTTCCTTTATTTTACAAAGAAGTCATAGAATCTATTGGGGAAGCCAGCTAAATTGTCTTGATTGGGTTTTTAAATGTTTTCAACCTGATCTTGCATTTGTCTTTAGAATGTCTGCATTCTAGTATATTGGACCACTTTGGAATGATGCCTGTGCACACCCAGTGAGGGGTAGTGTATTTTAAAGCAGAGCTAGACAGCACACCAAGCACTGTTAAACCTTGTTCAGTTTAAGCAATGAAAAATAATTAAGGGGAAAGATATCTTATCTAAAAGGTATGGACATAATAGAACTTTTAAAAGATTGCATACTTAGAATTTTTTTAAGTTGGAGAGAAATTTTAATCACTACTTCTGAATTAGTGGAATATTCTTTCCTGCTAATTCTGTTAAGGCAAATATTTATTTCTTTATTTGCAATTATTTTCAGGCCACCTTTAAGGGTAAACCCCTATCAAAGCATTATACAAGATGAAAGCCATATTAAACAGTTACAATATAATCAATAACTGCACATGCATTCAAAGTTCAATAAATAAAGGTTACTATTTTTTTTTAAAAAAAATCAATATAAACAGATGTTACCAAGAACCGGGAGTCCAAGAACTTATGGAAAGGCCAGCCAAAATAGTTGGATCTTCAGACCTCTCTTGAAGACCTGCAAAGAAGGGGCTTGATGAATTCCAGATGGAAGCTGATTCCAGAGCTGCAGGCCCAGAGAAGGACCTCTTCCTTGTACTCACCACTCTAACTGCTCTGGCACCGGGCAAATGAAAAGGGCATTTGGGCCCATATAGGATATGCTATGACTAACACCTGGGCTGTCTTAGTTTAGGGATTTTAACTTTTGTCCATGGATCAATACATCGTATTTTCATAATTTCACCAGTTACTCCAGACTTTTTTTGTGCTAATGCTGTGGTCTGAATACAGACTATAGCATCTCTTTGTCAGCTGTTGCCCACAAATCTGCAAAATATGTGCATGTGGCCTTAGACCGGTTGATAAAGTTTGGTAGCTACCAAGTGGTTTCACAGATTCGGACAGTTGCCATCTCGACTCTGTGGCACATTGTCAGATGGTGGTCACCTTCGTCTTGGGTGTGGCTAATGGCTATGCTGCCAAAGCGCAGGCACATTCTGGTTAAATCAGTATTAGGAACGTTCCAATATTGGAAGGACAACTGTGGAAAAATTAGTTTGTTTTGCAGGTACTTATGTTGTACTTTGTAGAGTTTCATATTCATAATCTCTGAAAGTTGTTTCTTGATGGAAGCAGAGAGTTGTTAATACAAACTAATCACTTTATATTTCCACTCAATTGAATAGGTCCTTAACTCATTTGCATTGTATTCACTTTGGGCTATAGACTAGTTCACTACTTCTGGGCTATTTTGTGTGTTGAGGTCTTGGTTTATAATAATCTAACCACATGTGAAACCAGATACACAAGTGAAAACTGTATGTAGTTATCTAGAACAGGAAACAGAATGGCACTGTGAATCTCAACCAGGACATGGTGGTTGCTTGCCGTTTTGTATTTTGCATGAGTAAGGCTCCTGTTCTTGTATTTTGCATGAGTAAGGCTTCTTGTTGTGCTAGAGAAAGAACTCTCAGTCTTGTTCTCTATGTCCAAAACGATTGTAAACGATTGTGAAGTGTACCTGCATTCTTTTCGTTCACACGAGATCCTATGTCAAAGCAATCACATGTGAGCAGCTCCTAAGATACACACACACACACACACACACACACACACACACAGCATAATTATGGATTGTTTGGAACTCGCAGCTAAAGATTTGGCTGGTTATCACACATCCATATGTGCAATGCCACTTTGTCCATTTGCCTGTGAGCCTTACTGCCTCCTTGCTTTCATAGCTCCCCTGTCCTCAGCTTCTCAAAAATCATACAGCCTTTTCTGTCGCTAGGCCCTACTGAGGTTTTTTCCTCCAGACTCCCTCATTTGTTAGCCCCTCATTACCTCAGCTCTTTTCTTCTTCCACCGCTCTTTCCGTAAACCTTCTGCCATTTTACATATCCTTTCATTTGGTCCTGGTGCCTCATTTGTTTGCAAACTGTCCAGTATGGCTAAGACCCCAGCTGGTTTTCAACCCTCAGCCTCCACAGCACCCCTACCTTATCTTTTCCCTTCCTGACAGCTGCATATGCTTTTGTGATCTGCAGTGGCTCCTAGTCCATTTCCAGACCCAATTCAAAGTGCTGGTATTAACTTTCAAAGTCCTAAACTGCTTTGGGTTTACCGAAAGGATTGTTCCCTTTCATATATACCTGCCTGGACCCTAAGACCATCTTCAGAGCTTTCCTGTGGGTGTTGCTGCCAAATAAAGTGAGGTGGATGGTTAATAAGGACAGGGCCTTTTTAATTGTGGCATCACTGTTATTGTGGTTATTGCATTTTTATGTCTTTATACTGTTGTTGGCTTTGATTTTGGTTTGGAAGAGTTAAAACCATACAGGACAACAACATGATAAAGTATAATATAAAACTTCGTCAAAAACTACAAAATAGTTTTTAAACCGTCTAGAAAGCTTTGGCTATTGGGCAGTATAGAAATGTAATAAAGAAATAAAACATTTTCTGATGGGTTTACATGAGGTTTCCCCAGAAAAATAATAATCTTTGAACTTACCCATCAGAAGCTTTTTTCACATGTCCCCCCTCCCAATGTAAATAATACTGGTGCAGTTCAGTCTGGGAAGTTGATGGAGGTTCTCGGTTTAGCTAGCAGGGTTCAGAGTTGCTGGTTGACCTGCCTGCTGTAAATTGATGTAATACTTTTTAAGAACTTAACAGTTGTTTAGCAAGAACAGAGCAAGGTTTGGGTTTTTGGTTTCTCTAGGTTAATATTTCTGATCTGCTTTTGGGTGCATGAACAACCTGTTACATAAAAGAAATTAGCTGTTTTTGAATAATTTGTTTCAGATGGACCCTAACAGAACGTCAGAAGAAGATACACACTGTTTGAGAACCTTCCTGAGACTCCAAGGGAATATAGACCTGCAAGAAACGACTTTGGCCAACCAAGAAACAAGGCTCATGTCCGAATCGTGTAGAAGGATGAAACAAGCTTTCCAGGGAGTTATGCAAAAGGTCAGTTAATTTCAGCAGCACATAAAACCTACATGTTGTTACATCTTTATGCTTTAATGTTACTCCAGTGCCAAGAGAGTTACTGTCACACATAATTTTCACAGTGAAGTATAAGTACCTGCCTTGTACTGAAGTTATGCTTACCAACTCCATTGCTTGAGTGCCCCCCCCCCCGCTTGTGCAATGGTGATTTAGCGCTTCCAGGGCAACTCGAAATGAGTGGAAATGCACCTTTCTGTAAGGAGGCAGGTTGGCGGTGCTATGTAAGGAAGCTCCGCCAGCCTGCCTCCTTACAGAAATGAGCATTTCCAATTGCTTTGGGGCTTCCTCTAGGAAGCTCTCAATACCCCCTGCAAAAGAGGTGGGTCCCGCTTGTGCAACGAAATTGGCAGGGCCCACCTCATGTAGAAGGGAGTCGGCAGAGTGTAAAGGAATCAGAATGTAGGGATTGGGCCCAGCACCTCTGCAGAGGCATCCCCAACAGACCTGGTAATTGGAACTCCAAGCTAGAGGACGTAGAGGGGTATACTGAGGCACCTAGGTTGCAGGAGACTGACAGTCCAGAGTGTTGGGTTGTCTAGGTTCAAGCTAATCAATTGGAAAGTAGCCAGCCAGGGCTCTCTTAACTGATGGGAATGCCAGAGCTGGAGGAGGAGGCATTAGAAATACAAGATCCCAGGGTGAGATAGGCAAGGCAAGAGGAGCAACGTCAACTTGTAAAGCCTTCCAAGCAGTCTTTCAGTCCCTCTGGAAAGATGCACCCCAGGGGAGGGGCTTAACCAGCCACTCAGCTTGTCGAAGAGACAGCTGGTTCCAGTTTTCATTGCAACTATCTAACATAGTGCATTCACCAAAGGGAGTTACGTACAGTCTGAGTGGCCTGTATCATGCAAAGCTGTCTAGAGACTTAGTACTTCATGGCTGTTCGTGGATTCTGATTTGTAACGTGAGGCACTGCTGATCTAATTGTAGCTTGCATAATAAAAGCAAATTGTTTTGCACTTTGACTTCTCTGATTGATCACAAAAGGGACCCGAGGGTGGACACGTGACATTGCATTCTGCCCACAGAATTCATTTCTCCAGCTTCCCTTGTGAAGACTATCCTCAACCCTGCTAGCAGCAATCTCTTGCTAAGGGCACAATCCTATGCAGGTTTAGACAGAAAAAACTCCTACAACTCCCAGCATTACCCAACCAGCTTGAGGCGGGGGGATTCAACTAAGGGCCACTTGCACATTACATGAATCACACTTTTAGTACAATGTGCTTAACATTGCCAGCTTTATTTTGAAGAAAAGGCAGCTGAGGGGGAACTGATCCTGCTCTGTGCAGGATCTGAACTAGAGCCTTGTGCTAGTTTTCCATCAAAAATCTCCCCAGCTGCTATCTGCCACCCAAACTTAAATTTAATTTGTTTATATGCTGCTTTTCCACAGTAAACTGCACCCAAAGTTGCTCACAGTAAACATGTTTATTATAGGTTGGATCCAAACATAGCATATTTAGAGCAGACTCAGTAGTTCACAATTATTCCTGTAGTCCAGATGATTTGCTCAAGGCCTCCAAGGTCCTTCCTGCACCACTCTGGTAATGTTGGAAGATTAGGGCTGCACGGTAGGAGACAACAGCATGGCTCCTTCCATGTCAGGATTGTCCCAAGTCTGGAGAAAGTGGATAGGGAGATATTTTCCTCCCTCTCTCATCTTACTAGAACCTGGGGCCAACCCATTTTCCCACAGGGATGGTTTCAAACAAAAGATTCACTACATATATCCAAAAGACGTGTAATCCCATTTGAGCACCATGTACCTCCAAGA
Organism: Anniella stebbinsi; assembly: GCA_029215795.1. NCBI lineage: Eukaryota > Metazoa > Chordata > Lepidosauria > Squamata > Anniellidae > Anniella > Anniella stebbinsi. The sequence goes on from JARDYH010000001.1 coordinate 178,428,050, forward strand.
ACATTGGCTCTCAGGCTTTTAGTTTTTGCTGGCCATTTTCCTGAGAAACTGAGCACAATATACTTGTTTCACATGAAATTGGCAGCAAACGTCATACCAACGTTTAATGGGAGGACTCAACCAGCTTCCAGAGAGCCTTTAGAGTGTTAGATTTCTTATGCATCACTGAGTATTTAGCTCTATTTAAATGTAATTACAATCTAATCTAGGGCTGTTTAAAAGCTGACAGAGTGCTAGGCACTTGATACGTACTGTCTTTCCTAATAGCCCCTTGCGTAGGAATCTCTTGGTCCATTTCCTCTTGATTGCCTTTGAGGGATTCTAATGTCCTAACAGATCTGTTAATAAAAATCATGGCGATATGTTTTAATTGCCCTAGTTCAGAGTTTAAAGAGGAACATTGTCTGAGTTGCGCTGAAGGAGGTGAGCTGAACAGAACTGTATATTGTGAAATTATAAATATAAATTTTTGCATGGTTGGGCTTTGACTTCTGTGTTCTGGGAGAGACATGGTAACATGCACAGCTAATATACTGTACCAGGGTTGTGCAAACTGTTGGAGCAAGTTTAGCCTCCTTTGTGCATCCTGGTCTGTTCATCTACCTTGTACTGCTATCTAATTTTTGTGGACACCTGAAAATATCAGGAGTCCCTTGTATTTTGTCAGTTGCAAATGCTTCTACATACTTTGCAAGACAGGAAAGCAGTCTTGCAAAGTATGTATATGTTGCAACTTTCGACTGTGTTTTTTCTAGCACCAAGATTAGCTTGCATCACAGAAGTTTTTAAGATATCATATGTAGGAAAGCAGGCTGGAGTTATACAGTTTCCCTTATTTTCTATAGTGAAAAGAATGATCTGGTGCTGATAGTTGGAAGCTGCATCAATTCATCTAATGAGATAGTTCTGGGCTGTTATAGAAGAGCAAGCTGTCAGTTGCCATGGTGTAATTAGTAAATTCCAGGTGGAGAGAGAACCAGAAGAGCAGAGGAAAACCAGTGAGGTGATGAATGGAAAAGCAATCTAATAGAAGAATAGGAAGCTAGCAATGTCCTGATCTCTTTGTAGTCCTCTTCAAAAGAGCAAAGTTCAGGGTCTGCAGCAATCACCTCAGTTGGAATGGTTTGGCTCTTAAATGGGTAGTAGGACCCTCCTGGCATGTTCAGATGCTGGTCAAATTCAGAATGCCCTCTGCATGCAGCCTCTTCAGTTTATCTTCTGAAATTCCTTCTTGGATTTTCTTGGCAAATGTGAGTAAATTCCCCAGATTATCAAATTTATTCAAACTAAGTAGGCAAACGATGCCTTTATTTCTTGTAAGCTGTTTGCTGGTTTCTTGCATGTGACTTAAGAAGGTCTTTGGTACTCCCAAGTCACAAACTACCCTCTTTAGAAAAGTCTACCATCAATTTGGCAGGAAAGAGAGATTGGCAAACACAATCCGTTCATGGGTCAGTTCATGGAGTGATTTCCACCATCCCCTCCCCTTGGCAGGGTTCCCAGATCCTGTCAGCTTGGAAGAAATTCAGGCCTAGACTCGTCTTGCACATGGCAACAAAGTACTTAATAGGTTAGATCTCCAGGATGGCCTTTCGTGAGGAAACATTGACGTTCATGAGAGTGCTTGAGCAGAGGGGTTATAGAGGTGCTTATTTGAGAGTGCAGCCCTGGGCCTCCAGGCTTTCTGTGTGGTGCGGATGGAAAGATAAGAAAGGAGTGTGAGCCTGAAACCCACTCATGACCTTACCATATGTGGAGGTAGGGCAAATGTATCTTGCTTGTGAATGTATCATGTACAGCATGTAGTCTGGGAGCTGCTACAGAATTGGATTTCTGGGAATGTTTTGATTTAAAGAAAACGCATGCACACTCACACGGGTTTGGCTATTAAGACTGAAGTGAGAAGTAGATGGAGCTGGGGTAGGGTAGGGTAGTAATTAAAGAACTGAGCTACAATTTAGGAAAGTCCCCAGTTCAAATCTTGACTCTGCCATGAACTCACTTGGTGGCCATCCGCAAGCCAATTTCTCTCAGCCTCAACCCCACTATCTCAAATATGGGGATAATAACACAGAATTGTCATAATGATTGTGTAGAACATTAAACAATCTCAAAAACATTTTATAAATGCTGCTACTGTTGGATTAGGCAGTATACAGTGTAGTGCCTATTCAGTGATGAAAACAACTTGAGGTAGCTCTCCTAGCACTTTGGGTTAGGACAGTGTGCTCTATACCAGTAATCGTCAGGGTCGTCACACATTCCCTGTCCAACATGTTGAAAGAATGCTTGAGGGAGGTCCTGAGGCAGTGTGAGCTAGCTGTGCCTCCACTGATGTCACACATCATGGCCACACCCTAACAGACAACTTCATACATCTGGACAGCATAGGAAAGAGCTCTCCACATGTACACACGCATTGAGTCCCTTGTTGCATGGAACGTAGGAAGGAAGGATTTCTACACACATATATCAGTATGTGCATAGACCCTTTCCCATGCTGTCTAAACACACAGAGTGGTGAAATATTTCCATGAGGAATGCTGCCAGCCCAAGCCCCCCCTTCACATGTTCTTTCAACACTTGAGGGCGGGGTTCAGGTGAACCACACTTCAACTTGTTCATAACTATCGCCCATCCTTAACTGCAACACATCGCCCACCTTTTAACCCTACATGTTCTTCTTCCTGCTTTTGTCTCTTCAGTGACCAAATCCCAAGAAGAACAGGGCTCTTGTACTTCTGACAGTTGCATAGAAAAGTGATTTTTGATAGATGCAACTTGTGGTAAAAAAAAGCCAACCTGCTGAATTTCTCCCATTACACAGCAGCGTAAGGTATAGGAGGGCTATGCTTTACATTTGCCTCCTATCCTTTCTTTCTCATAAAAGTAAACGAACATAACAAAAAATAATGATGGTGATGCAGGTGAATTCACTGCTGCAACCCACCAGTTGAAGATATTGTATTACTTATTTCATTTATTTCATTTATATCCCGTCATTCCACCAAAAAGTGGCGCTCAAGCTGGCTAAATAATAAAATCCAGATTAAAAACTGAATCCTAATTAAAACATAACATAAAACAAATCAAATTTAAAACAGAAATAGACACCCAACCAGTTAAAGCCCCTTCAGCAGCAGACCAGCTTCTATGCTAAAGGCCTGCCTGAATAAAGAATACCTTTGCCTCCTGGCAGAATGACAACAGAGGGGGAGCCAACCTAGACTCCTTCGACTAGGATCAGTGACTTGTTGCTGTGCTGGGACCTATTAGGGTCCCAATCCGGAAAGAGAAAGAACCCTATATCCCAACAACCTCACACCTGCCTCCTTCCTTGCCCCTTCCTAGTCAAGTCCCTAAACAGGATATCCTAAAAACTGTACAGTTGCAAATGTGGCAGTGAGTCAGAACCACTTCGGTATCTGTTGCGGTCATTGTCACTTTTTCCATTATTAGGTATAATGCTAATATTCATTGTTATAAAGATTTACTGGACCAGTTTCAGTGGCTTGCTTGTGAACATTCTGAACCAAGTAGATTTATGCTTACTTTTTGATTTCCTTCCTGACTTACCAAGATAGAAACCAATGAATTTCTTGCCAGATAAATGATTCTGATCTCCTCCCCCCTCCCCCTTTGGTGTCAGTCACATAGCTAGTTTTCAGTATTCTGCCTGAGTTATGCTGTGGTAGTGCGGAGCCACATATGCCACAGTGACATAAACTGTGTCATTGTGGCATGTGACAGGGTTGATAAACCATTGTTTGTATGAGGGGCATTGGGCCTCTGCATGTATTCCTGCTCCTGCTCTTACTCCTGCTATCGCTGTGGTTGTGTTGAGGCGAGGGGTTCATGAAGGCTCCTTGTGTTGTTTAGAACCCTGACCATGCAGGATTTTGAATTGTGCCGGACCCCCATGAATACAAGAGTGCCTCCTTCCCAGAGTGCAGGGTTATGGATAACATGATGATAGTGATAGCAGGGACGGAAGGTGCAGTGCAACTTTGGGAGCACAGTTAAACGCATGGCTCCGCTGTCCCTTTAATCATAGATTCCCTGTTCACACCAGTAATATGTTGATAGATGTTTTCCTTCCCCTGCCCTGCTAGTGACAGCTAATGATGTGGAATGGGGAAATGCATAATGTGATGATGTCATCGTGAGTAAATGTTCCTTCATGGTTTGGAGGAAGTGGGGGGGAGTTTATTTATTTATTTATTTACTTGTATTACTTCTATACTACTTAATAAATTATTATTATTATTATTGTTATTATTATTAATATTTTATTGATTACATTTCTATACCACCCCATAGCTGAAGCTCTCTGGGAAGTTTCCATAAGATTAAAGCAATTAAAAATTATATACAGAATTTTAAATGATGAAAAACATACAGCATATACAAAAGGGTTCACCTAAAAACAACTATAAACAACTCTAAGCTGTCATCTGAACCTAAAAAAGAGATCTGGGATCGGTTAAACTCGTCACATATTGCTAAATGCCTGGGAAAAGGGAAATGTCTTTTGGCACCAAAAAGATAGCAGCGTTGGTGCCAGGCAGGCCTCGTTGGGGAGAAATCTGTTAAGAATTTGACACGTGGATGCCATTCTTGGTTGGAATTAACTTACAGAAAGTATAGTTGTGCACTAAGTTGCAACAGAGGTCATGATTTTGTGCCGTGTGAAATAAGAGTAGGTCAATAAAGTGATATGGGTTCTTGCTATCACTTAGAATAAAGGACCTCACCGGAGGGTTGGGCGGGGGAGAGGAAAGAATACCCAGATTATTTTGATTTAGAGCTCCTCTAAAGCATCTTGATTCTAAAGCCTATTTTGGTTTTAGTATTCATACCTGAACTGTGTGATGTAATAATGAAGAAGGACCATGTACAAAGAACCTCGGGACACAAACATAAGGGGCTTTTAGACCGGGGAGTGTGATTTTCAGGCTGCCGTGTACTTCAACAGCTTTTATTTTGGAAATGACGCACTGCTGTTGGGCCTGTAAGAAGCAGATATAGTGACTCTGGAAAAATAAGCATGCTTCTTTCAATTTCAGGAATTTCAGCGGTTTATTATGGAGAAAGACCAATCAAGATCAGAGAAATGTAAGTACTAGAGAGGTTTGTTACTGTGACTCTTATAAGTCTTGTGAGATTTCTCTAGTGATTTTAACATGCTGTCTTTTATATAGCTACAATGGGAGCCTCACGGTTGGATTTGACCAGGAAAAACAAACCTGACAAAACACCATTTGCCCACCTCATCATTGATGACAGTAAAATTCCAGCTGGTAAGTTGCTTTTTAATCTTGTCCAAAAAAGGAGGGTTTTTTTCTGATTTAAGCTGTAGGTTACTCTTATATGTGTTGGTGTCTGAATTGAGCCATTATAACTTACCATGCTAAACCACCATTAAAGAAGTGTACCAATGGTTTGGTGTGGTTTCTGAATTGATGCCACAGTTTGCAGATGTTTGGCAAACAAGAATCAAAAGTCATGGTTTGAAATGGCTTTGAAAACCATGGTTTGCATTTGCTGTGGATTGGCGTGATATGTAAATTGGCGAAACGTAGTTATAGAATAGTAGATTTGGAAGAAGCCTGTATGGTTCTGCCTAGGGAGGCATCTGCACCTAGACCAGTCTGCTGAGCAGATGAAAAATTAAGTAGAAAGGAATCTAAACCATAGTTTGCCCATACATTTGGGAGCTCAAACTATGGTTTCGATTCTAAACTATGGCTCAGTTCGGACGACACATTAGGCAACGTAGGAGGGGGGGAACAATCGTCAGTTGTGTTGCTTATTGTGTCGTCTGGAGGGCAGCACACAATGCACACACAACTGACTGTACGTTAATCAGGCACTTTAAACAACGGAGTGAAACAACGGGCTTGCACGTTGTTTAGCCCAAAGCCCCATTGTTTAAAGTGTCGTCCGAATTCTGCCCCCCCTCTCTCGATGGACTATTCCGTTTCGGAATAGAGTTCTGCTGCCTAGAGCAGCCAAAAACACCCAGCAGCTCTATGCAGCCTGCAGAACTCACGGTGCATACTGGGATACGGCTAGGGGACACACGGAGGAGAGGCTGCAACCAAAATGGCCGCTGCAAGTTCCTTGCAGCCGGGGCGTTTGCTGGTTCCGAGCAGCGCTGGCTGCAGCATGTCGTCTGTGGAGCTCCTCCTGCCTAATGCACAGTCAGTACGTTATTTACCCCTCCGTTGCTTAATATGTCATCCGAACTGAGCCATTGGCTTCTACAAATCATGGTTTTGTGTGATATCTGAATTTGAGCCAGTCCGTAAACAAATCGCTAACTAGATATTTTAAACCTCTAAACAGCCAAACTAAATTTATAGCTTCTAACATGTGACATGGTAGTACCTGTTTATTAATTTTCATTGCTTTGGTCACATTTGGGTTTGCAATGAGTTAATACTCAACTCATAGTTGGTTATTTTTCGGGTACTCCCCACACGATCAGAGACATAACCAACTGTGAGTTGGTTATAAACAAGTGTGAGTGGATCATTAATTCACAGTGCATTGACTAACTTGTCCCCCACCTTCCCTCTGTCCTCCCATCATCCCTTGCTGCCAAAAACAGAGTTCTGCTAGTTTGAGTAGAGCAGCAGCTGCCACTTTGACGACTCTTGCCTAGTGACTCTGTAGTCGACATAAATAAACAATGGTGCCCTCCACACGACACGATAACCAATGGTGGTTTAAATAACCCACTCTGCACATCTTTGTTTATTTGCATGGGATATTTTGGCAAAATAACCTCCGTGAGTTCAAAAACACCACCACACGACACAATAAACCACCGTGGATTATTTAACCCATAATGGGTTATCATGTCATCCGAACCCAGTCAGTATCTCCCTGTTTGAATGGATTGTTCATCTTTTGAAAATCCTAGACAGTTGACATCTCATAACTGTAAAGATTTGGATGGTATGCTGCTAGCTTTTATAGATCCAGTTGATAAATTTATCTCGGCCTTTTGGCTAAGATCAAGTGTAGTGTGTGTGTGTGTATCTACTAAAGTGATAGTTGATTAATCAGTACAAACCAATTTTTTGTGGTCGGGCTTTGATCATAAGGGCATATCTTGCATAGCCTTCAATATCTCTAAAAGGCATCTATAATTAGTTTTTGGTCATATGGAAGTACATTTAAATTGAATTGGTCAGTTGATTGGTTGGAAGATTAATGAACAAAAAAAAGTAATCAGCTGACAGCTGTGATTCTGATCACCCTTTATGTACAGGTGGAATCAGATAATCTTAACTACACTGGTGACCATACAAAATTTCACTGCATAGGTGGCCTAATACTGTGGAGAGGCATTAATCTGTAGCTGCTATCCATGCAATGAATCAAGTGTCACCGTATCCACCATCCTCTATTTTTTTGAGCTGTTGGGGAACATGGTAACCTTTAGTTCATGACATGGCAGGAGCCTAGAGATGAGGGTCCCCTGTGTATGGATGGAAGCATCATGTAGTGAGTTTTTAAACAGTCGCTGTGTGGTTAATGGCCAGGCATAACTAGAAGTGGTAAGACTCAACTGTATTCAAGAGATGAATTACTGTATTTTATGTTGCCTTGACTTTCGCCTATAAACACATCGTTCTGTGCAAAGACTTCAAATGGCAAACATTTGGAGCATAAGCCTTATGCCTAGTCATTATACACCACAAGTACAATATATCTGTGGTGTACATAATGCTGTAGTTGTGGTGTACATGACACACAATTATACTAAACAGGAATCCACAAAGAAGAAAAAAGACCAGAGCAATGGAGGAAGTTGAGGTACAAATGGTTTAAGATGAAAATTAGGTCAAAAGCTCTGGACTCCCCAAAGAACAAATTGACTATAGCAAGCAAGATGGGAGTTAGAGAAAAGTCAAGACCAAAGCCATTGCAGTCATTCTCTGCAATTGTTTTGTAACATGAAGATGCAGTAGAAATGGTTCAGAAATCAGTTAAGGGATGTAGAGGGAATTCTCAAAAGTATAGGCGAGTAGCCATTACCATTTCGAAGCATGCAGAAGATGATATTCATATCATGCACAATTTATGTGTGAAATTAAACTTGAAAGGATTTGTTTTAAAAATCTAATCTCCTTTTCCTTTTAGGTGCTCGTAGGGTGAACCTTACATCCTGGCATCATGACAAAGGCTGGGCAAACGTATTAAACATGACTTTCAGTGATGGAAAATTAATAGCCAATCATGATGGCTTCTACTATCTGTATGCCAGTGTAGGCTTTCGACACCATGAAGCAATGGGAAATTTAACTGGAAAAATTCTGCAGTTGATGGTGTATGTGACAAAGACTGATGTCAAAAAGAAAAACTCTATGGTCCTGCTGAAGGGAGGAAGCACAAAGAATTGGTCAGGAGACTCGGAATTTCATTTTCATTCTGTAAATGTAGGAGGGTTTTTCAAACTAAAATCTGGTGAAATAGTAGGTATCCAGGTATCATACCCTTCATTACTGGATCCTTCTCCAGAAGGAACTTACTTTGGGGCCCTTAAAATAAGGGATATTGATTGAACTTAGCTAGATTTTTTTTAAAGGGAAATATATTTATTCAACTGGTTTAGATTACTGGGAGATGTGATTAACAACATGTGCGGTCCAGTTGTTCACGAATGAGACTTTCTCTATGGCAGCCTTACTTACCCACAGCTCAGTTGAAGCTCTACATATATTCGATTCCAGTGCTTGATTAAAATGTTTTGTGGTAATCTGGCTTGTGGATTGGGATATCGTGTGGATATAAATTGGCTGCAAGCCTAGAATGGCATCTAAAGTATTGGTTGTAAAAACACCTTAAATACAAACACACTTTGGTTTTGTACTGCATGGGAAATAAAGGCTTGGATCCAGACCAAGTTAGTTGCAAATTAGGTCCCATTACAATCAATGTGAAAAGTTAAGTTCCATTGATTTAAATAGAAATGAAATGTAACTACATTGCAGGGCAATCTCATACACTTCTACTCTGAAGTCTCATTGTGTTCAATGATGCTTACTCCTATCAAAGTTTATAGAGGATTGCATCGTAAGGTCAGAATCCTAACCACTCTTACTAAAAAGCAAGACTTGTTGGACTTAGTGGGACCACCTTCTGAGTAGACATGTTTGGGATTGCACTGTTAGTCTGGATCCAACCCATAGTGTGTTTTTGAATTTTTACCTAACCCCTCCAGTTTTGATGGAAGACTTACAGTATTTTAAAAGTTTGTTTTGTAGGCTACTCTGTAAAAAGGGGTGCGGAACCACCTTCAACACAAGGGCTGGATTCCATTTTGGAGACACTCTCAGGGGCTGCATTCCAGTGATGGGTGAAACCAAAGCAAATGGGGCAGGGCCAAAATCCCCCCAAATATCAGCATTTGTTAGCATAAAGCTCATACTGCCATTAACTAAAGCCTTAGGTAGGCTGACCATATGAAAAGGAGGACAGAGCTCATGTGACTTTAACAGTTGTAGAGAAAAGGGAATTCCAGCCAGTGTCATTTGTATGCAATTAGTTCCTGGTGAAATTCTCTCTTCATCACAACAGTTAAAGTTGCAGGGGCCTTGCCTTCTTTTGTATATGGTCACTCTAGTATAGTGCCTGCAACTTTAACTGTTGTGATGAGGAGGGAATTTCACCAGGAACTAATTGCATACAAATGACACTGGCTGAAATTCGCTTTTCTCTATAACTGTTAATGTTACATGAGCCCAGTCCTCCTTTTCATATAGTCAGCCTACCTTAGGAGAGGCAGTCCAACCTTTTAGAATGGGGAAAAAACTGCTCAAAAGCTGGGAAGCCGCCACCATATGATTGAGGGCTGGGGAAAAGGGGGGTAGGGCCAAGGGCATGGCCTCCTGAGGAAATTGGGCCCTGGGCCGGAGGTTCTGCACCCCTGCTGTAAAGCAACCTGTGCACTGAACGCACTATTTAAATACACATTACCAATCATTTTTGGCAACCAAAACACTGGAAAAAGAAAATCATATGTTGCCCAGTGTAGACATTGTCTCTGTAGACAATGAATTCAGGGGAAATGTTAGAATCTTTAATTAAAAATGGAAATGGTCACCTCCTTTTTTTATATATATTTTCGAGATGATGAAAATGTCTATTTTTTCCTCTTCTTCTGCAGGCAGAATTGCATCGTATGTGTTGTATTTTATACCTATGTGCCTTCATTGGTTTTCATTGTTGTTCCCTGCCCCTGCACCTACCCTGAGGGCTATGCAGGATCATAAGGTCCAGTATTGTACATTTTTAAACTTCTGGCACTGAATATGTCTCTGACCTGCACGTTGTGATATGCTATCCTACTGACTAAAATATGAAGGTGCTTTTTCTGCTATGGTGTCAAGTCAGCAATAAAAGGGGGCAAATCTACTGCTTTTCCAGATGACACTCAAGTATGGGCTAATTGACTGCATGACAATGCAGAGATGCTGAGAGTTAATCCACATATTGGGTGGAATCCAACTGGGCGTTTGCACCTCTGCCGATTCTCTTGCACCCTGCAGATTCTGTTGCGAGAATGGAGGGTCCCACCAATTCCGTGAGTAGCACCCACCGCTCGCACAACAGAGATTTAGCATTTCCCAGAGGGAGCCCTGAAACTAGCAGAAACACATGTTCTTGATTGGGTCAGGTTGGTGGAGCGCCTTTATGTCAATTCCGCTGATCTGCCCCATTCCAGAAATTAACGTCTTCACTCGTTTCTGTTTTCCCTGGAAGCACTAAACTTTTGTTCCACAAGTGGTGAGTGATGCTTGCAGAGGGGAATTGGCAGGGAATAAGCATCCTGTAGGATTCTGCTCACTGTTTTTTAGGTACTGATCTATAATTTTAAGTCTACATCTAAATAAATATAACAGGTTGTATCCCGACTAAATTTTCTGAACTTGGGTCCCATTGAAATCAGTAGGACAACTTATTAATGCCTTAACTATCTTTGATTTCAATAGGAACTACGTTCCTTACAGAAATGAAAGGAACTTAAGCCATGACTAATGTATTGTCAACTAACCTAGTCTAGAGCCACCTTATAATGACTAAAAAAGTCAAATGCATGTTTAGAAACACATTTTTCACCTAGATAGCCACCAACGATCCAGCTCCTTTGGATTTTCTGCCACAAAATGTATAGAAATATCCCAACAGAGCAGTTGAGCAATTGGCTTTTCAGAAACAACCTGGTTTAGCATCCTTACAGTTCAATGTTGAAGCAGCAGGTTGGATAAAAGTTCTTGCATTATAATCCTAGAGTGACATGAGGTGCATAAAAAGTGCAGTTAAGTGTGAGAAGGTGGTGGTTGTTCCATAAAATTAGTGATTTTTAAGATATGGACCCTTCTTCATTAATTCACCAAATCAAATTTAGCATGTGTTTTACATGATTTGGTGGGTGGAAAGTATAATAGAGCTGGGCAGCTAGCTTAAATGATAGGACCATTTCCCCTTTCTGTGCCTTCAGATCTTGTATGTTATAAATTCCCAATAACTTTACATGCTTTCAATGGTAAACACCTTCCCTTTACGTGCTTCCATATCCCATGTAGTGGTTGCTGCAGAATGCATGTCTGAGGCTGCATTATATTGGTCTGGTTCAGACCTAACAACAAAGTATGATTTGTTAATGAGCGCAAGACTCAGGGAGGCTGTTCACACAACATGCTAACCCACAGTTTTGAACTGGGGGTTGTTGAACCGGGTTAGCATGTTGTCTGAACATAGCCAGGCTCTCATAATCATCTCTCTCTTCGTGCACAAGGGGGAGAGATTTAAACCTATTATTGGATTAGAAATATCTGCGATTTATTATTGCATTTGAACTTGGCAAATGATGATTTCTTCAAACCAAAATTCAACAAACTTGGATTTCAGACCACAGTTAAACTGTGGTTTGAACAAACAACCAATTTCTAAGTTCAAATGCAACGGCAAATGGCAGTTTCTTTAAAGTTGCCCAGGAGGGGGCAACTTTGGAAGGTCTATGAGCCATGTTGGCCCCCTGCAGCTCCTCCCCTGACAGCCATACCCCACCCCTGACAGATGCCATTTTATTTTTTAAAAATGGCATCCATAATAACTAGCGAGTGCCAAAATTAGCTTGCAAATAAACCAAAGTTTGATCCTTTTGGCACTCCATAGTCATTATAGATGCCATTTAAAACATTTACAAATAGTAACTTGGGGACAGTGGAAGCTGCATGCAGCTCGTGAGCCATGTATTGCCTGTCACTGTTCTAAACCAAGAACAGACGTGTTAATTGTCAGTCTTATGTGGGAAGAGAAGGGTTGTGAGCACACACTAACCTGAGGATCATGTTAGGTTATGCTCATTAGACCTGAACTGGATCACTAAATCAGACCATTCACCCATTTACAGTATTGTCTACCAAGTAGATTCTACCCAGTGCCTCTCCAAAGTCTAAGACAGAAAATATCTTTCTAATTCTTGCTGCCTGGTGACTTTTTAACTGGGTATGTCAAGGACTGAACCTGGGACTTTCTGCACATGCTCTACTTTTGAGCTATGGCCTCTTCCCTGTGATCATGACACTGAAATGGCTCCTCAGGCATTCTATAAAATTGGCGTACACAATAGGAAGTATCCAACACTGCCAGTCTGGTTATGCTATCAACATACCCCTAGTGAAAGCTACTTTTAGTGGTACGCCAGTAACATAAGCTGGTGTGACAAGTTTTGCTGAGAAACCTGTCACAACAGTTTATGCTATTGGCCTAGAGGTCCCTTATGTTAACGGTATCTCAGCGGATCGGCAATGTTGGATACTGCCATAATATCCCCCCTCCCCAGTTTAGAATCTATCCTTAGTTTAGAATAAAAGTCTTGGTCATTAGTTGATTAAAATCATTTGGATTTCTTTATTGAGCCCTACTTTTGATTCTTTGGCTCTGCAGTTGGTTTGCCATTGAAGAAAGAGGGTTTTAAGTCCCACATAGTAAGCATTGAGTATTACAGTTTGACAGGCAAAATGCTGTTAATGATTTCTCAGCATTGTTTCATCATGCCAGAATTGGAAATACGTTGTTTCAAAAAGGCAAACTGGGTATTTTTTTATATTCTGTAATGTCAAGTTATATTTCAGATGTAATTTTTTATTTGAAAAATTCTGTAATTTATACAAAATATTTAAAAGTATGTATATTTAATGTTTGAAAATGGTTTGTATAGACATTACTGGTGCACTTTGTTAATCCCAGTGGGAAAAACTGCAGCTAAAATGATCATTTGCCTTTAGCAAATGTGAGATATTTCTTTGTGTTTTATTAATTTAATAGCTTTCAGTTGATCTTTATCAGTGTTATTAAAAAGTCAAGGGTAACACATCATTAGATGACAGCTGTTGATAATTTTAGGTGCTTTTCACATCTGAGCTTTACTCCAGAAATAACTTGTTCTAGTGAAATCCTTTCAGTCAGAATACACATTCTAGTGAGAAAAGCATTGGGTTCTTCCAGAGAATGGTAGCAGCAATAAGCATTTGGAAGATTGTGGCTTTGGAAGGGAATTAACACAATATGGTATTATGGAAGAGTATGCAACAGATCAAAAAGATTTGTTAAGAGTATTTATGTAATTATTCAACAGACATTTTATCATACTACCAATATTGTAAATACTCTAATAGATTTTTTAAAACAAACTTTTCCCAATAAATACATAGAGGTCCATGTTACGATTATTTTATACTGTACAATAAGCATTGCTTTTGAATGTTATGACTTTTTTTAAATAAACACATTTCTAAGAAAAGGGAGTTTGTGGTTTGCATTTCTCTCCTGTTCCCACATCCTTTCTCTGCAGATTGTGCTCTTTTGACGGTTAATAGTACTAACCAGCATTATACCATGTAAGGATTCTAACAAATGTGATTGGTGATGGTTAGGCACACATTGCAAAGGGGAATATCAAATTCTGTTGCATTTAATGTGAGGAGAATTAATGCAAATCATGCAGGCCTATAACAGGAGCCCTGTTGTTTTTCAGTTAGCAACTTGTAGGCCACCCTCAACCAGTATTTTGACACTTGGATCATGAAAAGCCAATTCTACCTTGGCTTTGAGTTTTATGGGTTGTGGCATGGTGAATTAGTGTTTGGTAGACTTATGTTGAGAGCAGCAGGATACTTGGCATTTAAAAAAGCTGACAAATGCCAGGGAAAATTAAGATTAAGAAAATTACAAGTGGAAATTTTATAATAGCAATTGAATATATTAGGAACGAGAGAGATGAAGGCATAAGAGGAGCGAGGTTTGTGGGTTACATATATATACAGAAAGACCAAAAAATCCACCTGCTCAACCACTGAGTACCTCACCTGGCTTGTTAATGCTTTGAATCAAGATGCTATAAATATATGTGGTGCCTAGTGCAAAAACGGCAAATTTGCTATTGCAGACAAGAGTCCTGAATAGACAGCAGGTTTATATATGTTACCACATCTATGAAAAGGTGGTCAATAGATGCAAAGCCTATTACACATAGTGAATCAAAACTGCAGTAAAAAGATGTTTATGCTTTTGATGCCCCCCCCCCAAAGATCTACATTCACTGATCTGTATTGGAATTGGAAGCTGCATATATACTGTGTGCGTATACAGACATAAACGCAAGTGTTCTGAACTTCAGCTTTTAAAACTCTCTTATTTATTTATTTATTTATTTTATTACATTTGTATACCGCCCCATAGCCGAAGCTCTCTGGGCGGTTTACATAAGATTAAAACAATTAAAAACAATATACAAAAATTAAAACAGCAAAAACATACAATATATACATAATGTACACATACATTTAAAACTTTAAAAAGCTATAAACCTAAAAACAAAACAAACCCAGGCTCATCCGATATTGCTAAAGCCTGAGAGAAGAGGAAAGTCTTGACCTGGCGCCGAAAAGAACAATATTGGCGCCAGGCGGGCCTTGTCAGGGAGATCATTCCACAATTGGGGGGCCACCACAGAGAAGCCCCTTCTTACAAAATGTTTCAGAGGCTAGGCATTTAAAATAAGGGTGTATTTTGTTAACTTGTGTTAACTTGAAGTGAGAGATGCCTAGAATCAAAGAATTGGCTCAGTCTGTTTTAAATCAATGCATGTATTCATATACTGTAGGTATCAAAAAGATGTGTTTAATTTGGTTGGTCCTGTTGCAACTACTGTATTTCACCGAATCTAAGACGCCATTGATTCTAAGACGCACCTTAATTTTAGGGCCACCAACAGGAAAAAATGTTGCGTCGATTCTAAGATGCACCCCATTTTCAGACACCTAATATTGGGGATCAGAGCATCTTAAAATCGAAGAAATACAGTAGGGCTGTGTATGCCCCCCCTCGATCCGCTACCCAGGGACCTGCTGGGCTGACTCGGCCCAGGCATGCGTCCCCCTCCTCCCTTCCACACTCACCGCCAGCTCCGCCCCAGTCCTCTCTGCCAGCACCGCCCTGGTCCTCGCTGCCAGCACCGCTGGCAGCGGTGCGAAGGCGAGTGCCAGCGGTGCCAGCGGTGCGAAGGCGAGTGGGGAAGGCTGAGTCGCTGGGGGGGAGCATGCAGAGCCCCTTTGTGAAGGCACTGTGGGGGGGGGTGTATCTTCAACCCCATACCAGCACTGGAGAAATCCGGCGATTCTTAGACGCCATCAATTCTAACACGCACTCCATTTTTACAGACGTAAATATGGGGGGGAAGTGTGTCTTAGAATCGAGAAAATACGGTAGTACTAAAGATTTCCACATACACAAAGCAAGTCTCTTAATGGCTTCCATATTGATACGATGGTAAAATGGGAGTTCTGTTAACCAGAAATCTTCCAGAGCAACTCCCCCCTAAAGGGATTGAGGAGTAGGTTGTTTTTTTGACTTCTACCTTTAAAACAATGTTTGGAATTGA
Source organism: Anniella stebbinsi (assembly GCA_029215795.1). Lineage (NCBI taxonomy): Eukaryota > Metazoa > Chordata > Lepidosauria > Squamata > Anniellidae > Anniella > Anniella stebbinsi. Next base: position 178,444,011 of record JARDYH010000001.1, read on the forward strand.
AATGCAATTTTGTTTTAATTTGTGTTGTCTTCTCTCTCTCTCTCTCTCTCTCTCTCGTCTGTGTGTGTGTGTGTGTATACAGTCAGTTATACATCCTGTTCTAGCAACTGAAGCCCAAAGCAATCATATTTTAAGAATGGTTTAACAAAAGAAATGAAAATGTGAATGAGCTCAGCAAAACTATGTGCTGAAAACAATGGCATTGCCGTTGAAGCAGAATGTTTTTTTCTTTCCTCTGCATGGGTTTTAGCCAGTTGTGCTATAAAAATTAGGTGTCAAACTTTGAAAATTCAGTGGATTTGGCTTAGATGTATTTTAGTTTGATTGTGGGATGGCCCTTTTGAAACACAAGGCAATGAAGAATCCAAACCAGCATTGTCTGGCTCCCTCTGTATAAAAGGCAGAGAAAACAAATTGGCTGTAGGTCATCTTAGGTTAGGAAGGAATGAAATTTGGTCAAGTGTGGGTTTGCTACCAGTATGAGACAGTCTGCATCAACAATGGGAATGGGACAGCTACCAAACGAACTGCAGGGCCTCCAGTTCCATTTTCCTCGCCTGGAGAGAGCACAAAACAACAAAGGTCTGTAAGCCACTTAAGTAAGCAGTACCAAGAATGTGCTATGAAAGCTCTTCCATTTGAGAACAATTATAATTGCGGCTGCCTCATTGTTGGCAATATAATCATTCTGACACTTACGTCCAGAACACTCTTCTAGAATGGGGTATGTGAGAAGTCTGAAATTAAGAATAACTATGTTTTGTGACAAGAATCTTGACATTTTGCCTGTTGGGCAAGTTGAGTTACTTTGTATAAATTGTATAGTTTAAGCACTTTTAAATCTGCTTGTTTTTAATGAGAGAATTAAATGTGTATTTTACTTTCTCCCATTGATATTAATGGCTTTTGAATGTTCTTAATTTGGCTAGATCTTGTCCACTGAGTTGTGCAGTTTGTTTTATTGGATTTTACGTTTTTGTTTGGAACTGTGTTCTTGATTTTAGTTAAAGATTGAGAAAAGGAAGGCTGGGTTACAATGGGGGAAGTAAAGAAAGGAAGTAAGTAAGAACACAGAGCAGGACTTCACAACTTTTACCTATTCAAAGCCAAATGCAGTCCGTCTACCCACCAGCAGCTTCACAAAGCACCCGATTTTGCTGCTTAACTGTTCCTGCAAAAATGGAGGCGTTGTGATGGAGTTGTGATTGTGTTGGTTGCTTAAATTGTGCAGGCTTAGTAAAGAGGCAGACTAAGATCAATTTCCAGGGGCTGCCCACGTTGGGGGGGGGGGCACCTGGACTGGACAGCCCTTCAAATAGAGGATGCTTTCAAAAGAGAAAGCATGTGGCCACCCTAGGTTTTGAATGAAGAAGTGCTAACACTCACCACTGTAATACTTTTAATTTGCATATTTTACAGCAACTCTGCCCACAACTTTGCATTTTTAAATTGCCTTCAGCAGAATTCTAGTCCTTTCCCCCTTTATACTCCTTTGTGCTACAAAGTTCATCTTACAGGTAAAACCACGGGGTATTTCCCCCTTTATCATTGCATAGACATGATTGCTTAATCTGGAATTGTCTCTGCATTTCTTGACCTAGATTTAAAAGAGACCTATAGCCCTGGAACTATCAGGTTCAATGAACATCTTCCTTACTACTTGGAAATGAAACAGCTTGTGGGTAGTAACTTTGTCGCTTGGTTGCTGTCTTTATGGTCTTTCTTAAGCAGGTGCTTTTGCTTGTAAGACACAGCGTCCCTCCAGGCAGACTTTTTTTGTTTAAAGATGAATAAGATTGCACCCTAAGTGTGTCCTTCTTTGTTTCCATTATAGCATGTTCGGAACATGAAATCCTTTTAAAAATCTCCACTACAGACAAAACTACTCTGCTTTTACTGAACAGAATGCCTGTATCGCTACCGAGGGCAGTGTTCTTTAGATTCAGAATTTTCATATAATGTATTTATTGCCTAATACAGATTCCTGAAGATGTCCACTTTCCTTGTAAAAGCATAGCATCCTGCTCTCTAGATTGTGAAGATGTGACCATCTGTAACACACTCCAATATTGAGGAATGTGGGCCATTTATGACCTACTTGGCCGCCTGCCTATCCTTCATGGCCTACTTGCATTCCACATGCTCCTCAAACTCCTCGTATTTATCCATACTCTCTTTGGTATATTGCTTGATACCAAAAACATATCTCATGAAATGATCATCTCTTTGTGTATTTTGTTGACATGCATACTTTTATTTGGAGCCTTTGTTTTTATTTTAAAATTGATTTTAATGCAGATTCCATATTTTCCTGATATAAAGCATGAATAGCCTCTGCAGATGAATTCTGGGGCCATGTGGCGGGTGCAAGTCAACTTGGGAGGTGGCTGAGCCCAGTTCGAACTGGGTAAAACCAATACTGCCTTAAGGGAAAAAAGGATTCTATCACTCCAAATATCAGTCTCTCTTTCTCTTACATGTTCTTAACACAGGAGGTAAAATTAAATACCGGTGACCTTGGGAGTATGCTTTTCATTCTAGTTTTCAATCTTGTTTTGCAAATGAAATTATATGGGTTGTATCCAATAACAGTTTAACTTAGGTCCAGGGCTGGTGTCAAAGTAGGGATATCAGGCATGTTCTGAGGATCCCTGCCCCAGCAGGGGCCCACTGACAAGAACTCCCCGGAGTTGCTCTATTTCTTCACCATTGCAACCTGCTTGTCCACCCGTCTCTTGCGCTGGCCCAGACCATGGAGAGGGTGAGGAGGAGCAGTAGGTGCCCCTGCCTGCCTCCTCACTGGCTCTCTGCTTGCCAAGAAAGCAAGAGGTAGCATTGATGAGAGAGAGCATGAGAAGCAAGAACAGCTGGTAACTGGCAATGAAAACATAGGATCTGTTCCCACATTATGGTTGCAAATGAGGGTTTAATGAATTAACCCACGATTTGATGGGTTGTGTGCCATGTGCAAGCCACTTCCGATTCATAGATTAAACAACCCAAAGTTAACCTACCAACTAACCGTAGCTTACCTTTGGGTTGTTTAACCAACAAACCAACCAAAGTATCTGGATTCTCACATCACAACGCAACCTATATTCAGGTCTATCAAAGATTGCATATTCAAATTGGAAGTGCTGTATGCATAGGATGCAACCTAGCAAACTGTGGGTTAATTAATTAATTTACTGTTCAATTTGCTGCTATTCCATTCAAACTGGGTCATAGACTCACTTAGGAAGGGGGCCCATTGCTGGTGTCTTACCCAGGGGCCTTCCAAAACTTGGAGCTAGCACTGCTTGTCTCCTTCATTTCAATGGGTTTTCAGTTGGGTCCTGGCTTTACAAACTGGGTTGCATCCCAAGTATTTTGAGCAGAAGAAATGTAGTGACTAGTGTTTCATATGTATGGGAATATGCAGAAGAGTTCATACACTGTTATAGTAAATTCTATAGCCATTCTCACATTTCCCTTTACACAGGAGGAAGAATGTTCTCTGGATTTAGTTTTTCTCAGGGGTTGTTTTTGCGCAACACTCTAGCACAAGGTGTAAAGCAGCCCTTTTTATGCAGAACGACTCCTTTGGAACTATCCCAAGGGCTCAAATGTTCACACGGTTTCAGCACAATCTTTGGTGCCACTGACTATGAAAAAGTCACTTATTTAAGACTTTTCCATGCAGCATTTGTCCTTTTAAGACATTTATGCATGGCCTCTGCAATTTGATGTACTGTTGAGTATTGAGGTTCTATGGATAGATTGCTGGAGTTAAATTCAGGATACCTGGGTTCAAATCTGTGCCCAGTGAGAAATTCACTGGGGATGCCTTGGGCAAATCATTTACAAATCAGCTTTACCTCAAACTAGTTGTTGAAATGATACAATGAAAAAATTGTATGTCACTCTGACCTCTTTAGAGAAAAAGGGACACAAATGTGATAAATATATGATTTTTAAAAAAAAGAAATTGTAGTGTTTCATTCTGGGAAAAGTCCCAGCAATTATATATTATTACCCAAACTACCAGATATCCAGCTAGATTGGTCAGCAAGATGGGCCAACTCATTAAATGGTCATGTTTTCCACTCCCACAACTTAAAATGTATCTTCCTTCTAAAATAATCCAAAATAACAACTGGTGATGTAATTCTTTCTTCACTGCTGGAGTATTTGCTTTGCAGGAATATTTGTGGGGTCGGGGGGGGGGGAATCTGAAATCAAAATTCTATGAGCAATCCTTCATGTTCTACAAGTAATCCACACAACATTAGATAATGATCTAATAAGATAATCTAATAAGATAAAAATAAGAGAGAGAGAGAGAGAGAGGGAGGGAGAGACTAGCTTCCTCCAGAGATTCTGCAAACGTAATAATGCAAAGTGTAATGCATGCCACAAAACGGGAAAGTTCTGGTTGATACATAGGCATTTGGTTAAACATCAAAGCATCTATATCTGTACATATGCATGTGTCTGGTTTGCCAGTTGTAATGCACTAAGGCATTTGTGGTGGTGGTGGTGGTGGTGGTAATGAAGCTTCTGGGACTAGCAGCAGTGGCGGAGCTAAGTAATTTAGACTCTGGACTTAATTAAGGGAGGCACGGCAGTGCCTCCCTTGTTAAGGGCGGTCAGTAAAAAATACGTTCCACCATGTTAAAGTGATAATTGGGGAGGGGTCATTCTAACAGCCATAAAATTGAAAATGTTTCACCAATCTCTCTGAAATTTACAGGTGCCAGAAAGAAATGTTTGTTTTACATTACCTGAAAATTTCAAGAAGATTGGTGAAAGACTGAGGGAAGGAGAGCAGTTTAAAGTAAAAAGATTAAAGAATCCCCTGAATCCGAAACCGAAAATTGAACTCAGGGGTTGCGACCATTTTTGCGCAGCTGTCTTTACCTTCAGGGAGCCTTTTTCATTAATCCAATGGCACAGTCTACTTCCTCCCGTTGTAGTGTAGGTGGAACTGCTTTTCTTTTTAAAAAATTCGCTTAAGTGGATTTTATTAAATTAAAGCTGTGCCTCTTTAAGAAATCCGGTGACCATTTTGATAATGGCACACGCTCAGTAGAGTCTCCCCCCCCCTCCTGTGTCAGCTACAATGCTGCTGCTTCCTCTAGCAAAGACAGTGCTGTAGTCTCTTCTCAGAAGTAAGTTCCATTGACTGAATGCAATGGTCTTACTCCCAGGTAAGTGTGTAGAAGATTGTAGCCTTTATTTTTAAAAAACAGTCTGGAACCTTAGAAGGCGGAGAGGGAGAGATGTGAGTAAGACTCTACAATTAACAACTTGCTTGCATGCTTTGCATGTGTGTATGTTCATTTGATTATGGCTGCTGATCATTAATTTTCATATCAATTCAATCCAAGGCATGTCTACTCAGAAGTTAGTTCCACTGAGTGCAATGAGTCTCATTCCCATTCCACTAGCTCGAAGGGGTGTGTGGATTTGGCTGTACTTCTCTTTGAGAGTTCTGTGTATTTAGGGACCAAGGCATTTGTAAGAGAAGAGGTTAAGCTCCCCCCTCTTTTTTTTTTTAAATCTATGTATTTGATTTTTAAAGAATTTTTATTCCTTCATTGTTATTATAATTAATAATAATAATTAGTAGAAGTAGTAATACGTTTATTAATGTTACATTTATATCCTGCCTTTTTCCCTCTTGCAAGGAACCTAAGGTGGCTTACATAATCCTCCTCCATTTTATCAGCACAACAACCCTGTAGGGTAGAAGAGTCAGTGACATTCTGAATTCTCTTAGCTTTTCTAATTTTTTTTTATCAGGTTGAACAAAACTATTGTGCATTGTTATCTCCAGTACCAACATCTTTGACAGGCTTAATATAGGATTCATTGACCACAGGCTATTTTTAGAGCAAAAAAATAAAAATAAAAATCCAAACTTGGATAGATTAAAATTAAATTGAGCAATATTTCTAAACACCCACATGGCTATTCTTGGTACTGGGTCAGATGTAGTGATATAAGAGGATGTTCAGACTCCATTTAGTTGATCAGTTGCAAAGAAGCTTCTCTAGTAAGGAGGAAGGGGAAAGCCCTAGACTGATCATTCTTTCAAGTGCCATATCTCCCCCCACAAAAACCCATGAGGTAGGTTAGGCTAAGAGTCTGTGACTGGCTCAAAACCATCTAGTGAGTTTCTTCTGCTGCTCACTTTCACAGAAATGTAAAACAAATGTTTGGATGTATGGCATGTGCTACTTTTACCCTCACAACAACCCTGTAAAATAGATTAGGCTGGAAATTTAGGCCTGGCCCACTATCTATGTCTGTGTGCCTGCCTCTTTCATATATACACACAGAAAGGCATCCTTAGGTTTGTTCTTTACTTACTACATACCATAAACTATGTATGAATAGAGCTGTCACAAATGATGCAATACACTCACTTTTTGCACTTCCTAATACATTTGTTTCCCAACTAACTTACTGCTAATACAGTCATGAATCTAAAACTAAAATATGTTATTTTTACTATAGTAAGATTAAAGAATCCACATACATCAAGTGCAAATCAGAGAACCTACTATTTTTCATATTAGTCTTCAAGAATTAGGATTCTTTTCCTAATTACGCCTTACACGGAGGTTGCCTTTTTCACAGCGGCCGGATCAACATTTTCATCAAGCTGTCCACCTCCCCTACTCCAAACTCTTTCTTGGACAGTCACCGCTAATTAGCTCAGATCCTGTTAGTGTATATGTGAAATTGTGATCCCCCAATGTGCATCACTTTACACTTGCTTACATTAAACAGCATTTGCCCTTTTCATGGCCATTCTCTCAGTATGCAGAGATCTTTATGGAGCGCCTCACAATCCTCCATTGTTTTAGCAAGACTAAATAATTTGGTATCATCACCAAACGTGGCTACGTCACTGCTCACTTCCACCCTCATCCACTTTCTTCACAACATGCAAATAGGAGTGAGCAGTGAGATGGCCAAATTTGCTGCTGACCTCAAAATATTTAGGGTTTTTAAAATGAAGTGAGATTACCAAGAGCTCCAAAAGAATCTCTCCATAGTGTGAAAATGGGCATCAAAATGGCAACAACAGTTCTATGTAAGCATTTGTAAAGTGGTGCACACTGGAGCAAAGCATCTCAACATCACATATACACTGATGAGATCTGAGCCTGCAGTGACTAAACAAGAAAAAAAAATTGGAAATGTGGTTGACAGCTCAGTGAAAACGTCAACCCAGTGTGTGGCAGCTGTAAAGACAGCAAACTCCATGTTAGGCATTATAAGAAAAGTAATTGAGAATAAAACTGCCAGTCTCATACTGCCTTTATACAAATCTATGGTGTGACCACACTTAGAATACTGTGTACAGTTCTGGTTAACTATAGAATTTAGTATCACAAGATGTTGTGCTGGCCACCATTTTGGATGGCTTGTCCTCCTTTCCATGTGGTCACCCTATAGCATGACACTATTCCCCCTTCTGAAGAGGTCTGGACCTCAGACTACTAAAGACAAAGTGGCAGACCATAATAACTGTGTTCATATGCCCATTGCTTTATGAGGCTTCTGCAGGCTACTGAACAGAGAACTATCAGGCCATAAAGTTGCTTAAATGGGTCTGCCAGAAACCTGACCTCACCGTTCCTGTTAGGTCCATGTCCTACAGGAAATGCTCTCAGCTGAACTTGATGGAATCCCATCCTTCATCCCTTGGTTTAATTTACTGACCTCCTCTGGCTGGGCCTTGCAGGAAACAATAGGGTAGACAGAGCAGGCATACATAGCACGCGCAGAGTGCTGAGAGTGGCAAATCTAAAAGCAAATACGTTGCTTTTAAAGAACCAAGGAAATTCAATGGGTCTTTTAAGTAAATATCTATGGATGGAAATGCAGCCCATGCAGGCTTGAAACTTGACCACAAACATGATCATAATCTGCTACTTTAAGATGCAAACAGGAAGAAAAAGCATGTAGCATAAAATGAGCTAAAATAATTAATATAGTAAACTGTAACTTATTCTAATTTAGGATATTTTCCTGTCTCATCTTGTGTGCTTCCAGAATAAATTGGGGAGTTTTTAGTCCAGTAGATTTTTTTTTTCAGGTTCTCTCCAAATACAGACACAAAACATGAAATGCTTCTTTTCATGAGTCAGTCATAGAAAGCTTTTATTTCTGGACATTGGCTATTGAAAAATTCAAATGAGACCCCTCAGATTTCAAGTGAGAAAGCATAACTTCTGGGGTTCATTTATTATTTTGAAAAGTGGGTGCAACACATATCATTAGCTTTGCTTTTATATTGGATGTCAAAATGGTGTAACATCCTAGCTGATGCTGGCTGCTTGTCAACTGTATAATATCCAGTCATCCGTTACACAAAGCCATGAAATTCATTAAACAAAAAAACCTACAGTTTACAAAAACAATGTTAAGGCTCCACAGTTTCCAACCAAGCACCAAAAAGCAGGGAAATTGGGAGTTAAGTCTCCCAAGCCTTAATGCCACATCCTCCCTAAGGAGGCAGAAAGTGCAAGTGAAATTCTCATTCTCCCAAAGCAGATAAACCATGAGGACAGGGTGGAGAATATGATATGCAGAGGTGACTGTGGGGTTGTGGAAAACTGATCACGAACAACTTAGGGCCACCTACTTCTCTTTTTTTGTTTAGAGCAGCCCTTCCCCAACTTGGTGCCCTCCAAAGGTGTTGGACTACAACTCCCATCATTGCAAGTCAGTATGTCCCATGGTCAGGAATGCTGGGACTTCTGCCTTCCCTTCTTCTTGAACAACATTTGCCAACCTGGTGCCTGTCAGATGTGTTGGGTTGCAACTCTCAACATAAGGAGATGCTCTAAGAAATGAGAAGTAGCTGGTCCTAAGTTGTTCATCATCATTTCCCACAATCCCACAGTCACCTCTGCAGATCAAATTGCATATCTAGATTTTTGAGATGTTGGTTGGAAACTGTGGAGCCTTAACATTGTTTTTGTAAACCGTAGGTTTTTTGTTTAATGAATAATCTTATCCCTGCCCCAGGTTTTTAGATGGTAATGTATATTACTTCAAAATGTGTATGGTAATGTCTATGAATTTAAAATGTGGAAAGTCAGCCCTGCTGTGTTTGGGTTCCTTCAGCTCATTCTGCTGAATGAGGCGCTGGACATTTGCCCCTGACTAGCAGTGACTGGTTGAGCTGCGCTAATGTTACAGGATAAGGCAGAGAGAAGGACCCAGAAAAGGATGTGTAGGAAAAGCAGGGCTATGGAGAAAGAAGAAGACGACTCAAGGAGGTGGTAATAATAATAATAATAATAATAATAATAATAATAATATTTATTTGTAACCTGCCTCTCCCTCCGGATCGAGGCGGGGAACAACAACAATATAAACATAAAAATCACAACAGTTAAAATTTTAAAAAACAAGAGAACAATACAACATTAAAAACATCCTAAAAGATGAAGATGAAATGAAATATGGACGGCACCTAGGGAAGAAGGAAGCAGCCCTGAGGATTGAAAAGCAGTCCAGAGGAAGGAGTTTGAAAGGGGAAGGAAAATTTAGAGACCTTCACCCAACAGCTAGCAAAAAAGGTGGGATTAAACAAGATATGTAGATAGTTTACAGGGATCTTTCTTCCTAGTACAGCTTCTACTTGTAGTGCAGAATTTGGATCATTTTGCTAGTTTTTGCTGGATGAAATTATTCACCTTTGCTTTTTCATATGTGTGTTGAAATTGTCTTTAGTTTATGACTTTATGCTGCACTTACATTTCCATACCGTGAAATAAAAATAGAAACATCACAAGTTTGTTTTTTGGGATTATGCTGACATGTTAGATTTTGCCATTGAAACATTAATTTCCATTTTCAGTCATTTGTGCCACAATGTACTGTGGAACTGTAACCTTTAAAATGGATACAGTGGGTGTTCTTTAATCTGAAAAGCTACGATATCGCAAGTCAGATGAATTTAATTTGTCAGATAAATTTTAATCAGGTCCATGAAGCTCAAAGGTTTGCAGGTTGCATGGACAGACACAGTGGAGCATCTGGGTTTAGGAAATAAAAAAGACACTTCTAGTTCAGAATAAAAGAGAGATCTTCTCTTTTGCAAGTGGATGGAGAATGCTTGTCATTAGTTTATGTTAATACAGGGCAGATTCCATGTACATGACGCCTACTAACCGCAGATTAAATCTAGTGTAATGCAAATTAGGGGGAAAACACATGACAAATCACAGCCCCCACAAAAACCCTAAGCAAGCATAGCTGAACAACCAAACATACAAATATATGGAGTTGCACATTAGAAAGTTTCCAATTTAGAGACTTTCCTTGCAACTTGGTGGTGTGATTCAAAGTGCAATCCCCTATAAACCACACGTTCACCACTTGAAACATTCTAGTCACTGCTGGATTAGTAGCCTTCCCCCTTTACATTGGTCCTCTTGCTAGCTGGAGGAAGAAACAATGAGAACAAAATACGAATTAATCCAATGCACGATGGGCCTTGTATTTATAACAGTCTTATCAGAGCAATTTGGAACAAGGAACTTTTCAGATTTGAGTGTGCTGGCTTTTCAGTCTCCTGAATATATATTTTTTTATATTTCTGCAAATCTTGGGGTTCCTGTGAGCATGCGAATACCTCTTGTTAATGGGTTGTGCCATTTTGGCTAGATAAAGATAGGCACTCGAATGAATTTGCAGTTTACTACCAGAATTGTGCAGAGATGGGGCAAAACGAGGCCCCACAGTCTATAAAAAGCTAAAAAGTGACATAAGAGCAAGTCACTTGAGCACTGTTAGTTTCTATTGAAACAGTATGTGCAAATTCTGAATCAAAGCTGAGAGTTCCAAAGCTGAAGAGCACAATGCGTAAGTCAGAATGCTGATGGTTGGTAGAGTGAAAGGTGAGATGGACATTGAAGATGACTTACGATAGGTGGGGATGGGAGGCTCCTTGCAGAATATTGAAAGTTTCCTGCTGAGACTATTAAAATGTCAGGCAGTTTTAGGAACACCTAAGGGAGATTTCCCCATTCCCAAGGTTACTGTAATGGCTCAGGCAAGGTCTGGTAACTTTAACTGGCCATCATAATCCTGTATCTGCAATCTCTGGATTTTTTTATTATTATTTATTTACATGTCATTAACCAGTAAATAAAATTACAACTACCATAAACAACTGTATTGTTTTATGGTGTGAGCTTAATGGGGAAAATATAGTCTTTTTCATCTGTAAACTTAGTATTAATAGTTGCATGCTATCTTAAATCATGCATTCATACAGCTAGCCTGAATTGGAAAGGCCCTGTCAATATTACTGCTTGCTTTTTAGTCTCTCCCAAATAAGAAAAATCTTATTTTGTCTTTTTCACTGGTAGCAATTTCTGCATTTCCTTGCTTTGACCTTTTTGTGCTGAGGCACTCCCCCAGCCCTTTTCTGTCTTGGGTAGCTCCTGTTGTAAGATAATTCAAAATTCCCTTATGAGTGCCTCTGAAATTATAGTTAATAAAGTGGGTCTCATGAAAGACCTCAGGTTAACTTGACACCAGAGTTAAAGCACGTAGAGGAATTGCTAAGTAGCTACATTCCTAAGAGCAGAAAACAAAGGTTAAGGCAGGAACTGACATATCAATGAACCCTGTTTTCTTGAGAGACAGGCTATCTGATAAGGATTGCAATGTTTGTGTATTCCGTCTCTTAGTTAAAGAATGAGTTAACTTCATCTACATCAGAAGATTCTTTGAAGCCTATGTGTATTCAAGATAAGTTAGAAATCAGTTACTGTTTAACTGAGCAGAGATCCATGTATCCTTGTGTGATTTTTCTATTTAAGGTTGATCAAAATATGTATTCAGTACCATTTCTAGGTTTTGATTCCTAAATGGTCACTTCTTGCAAGAAGGAGAATTAAAGTTTTCGATCTTACACGTGTCTTTCGTCTGATTGGGATAGTGACGGTTGGGACACGGAAATACATGAGTCTGATTTCAAGACTCTTACCACAAATGGCGAGCCAAGCCAGGAGGCCCAACTAGATGATCATCGCGCCCTTTTTCAGACTGGAACAAGCCCTGCCGGCATAGGTGAGTTTTTACCTAAGGGAAACTTACAGTCTGGGGAAGGACGGGCGGTCATCAACCAAGGCTACTCCCTTCAATGAATGTAAGATCGAAGGATATAAAGCAGGTAAAAGGTCTTCGGTAATATTTTTAAAGGGGTCTTCGGTGATATTTTGGTGAAAGCTTATAAAGAGGTGGTGAAAGATACACACGCAGCAAAACCAAGATATTGCGGGTAGTGAAGACCAGGGAATAGTTCAAGAGATGTGTTTTGGAAACACCGAACTACAAATATTGCGGGTAGTGAAGACCAGGTTGATTATCTTCTAGAATATTTGGTTTGAGTTTTGCAACGAAATCAAATATTACTGGAGAGAAGATAACTGAATATTCCGGAAGGATCTCCACTGGATGTAGTCCTGGAGAAATAGAAAACTGTCCTGGGAAAATCTGATTTAAAGAAAAGTCGACTTGTTAAATTATGTGCTGAAACATGGCCAGAATTAGGATTAAAAAAAAAAAAAAAAAAAAAGGTCACATATTAGATTATTTGAAAAGAGTATACTGAAAGATTTAAAAGGTGTTTTAGAGATATCATATCCTGGATATTTAGAAAATTTGTATGTTTGGATCCATGTTGCAGAAGGTTTTAAAATCAAGCCTTCTCAGGTATCTTTTTCAAAGTATTGATCAGAAAGTTTTTACTGCAACTGCACCCCCACCTCCTTATTGCCCTCCAGAGGAAAGTGCACTTCCTCAGGAGGGACTTTATCCATTGTTGAGTAACGTTCAAACTGTAGTAACAGCACCCGCAGTTGCGGCAGTTCCTGCAGTGGGGGGAGCTCCTGCCATTTTTGGCAGTGCCAGCACAATTACAGAGTGTTACATCGTATGTGCATACTCCTTTTAAAGTTAAAAACTGTAAATTGGTCAAAGGTAAAATTGGTGCTCCAAGATAAAGATGAAATGCCAGCTGACTATTTGGTTCGCCTTTCCCGTAGTCTCCGCATGTATGGTGGTATTGATCCTGAGGCAGTAGCGAATGCTTCCTTGGTGGTTGGAATTTTTGTAGATCAGGCAGCCCCAGATATTAAGGAGTATTTTGTGAAGCATAGATATGAAAGTTTTGGCAGAGGTGCTCACAGAAAGATTTGGTAGTTGCGTTTGTGGCAGGGGCCGTAGAAGATTTTCAAGAGTAGGAGAAAGAAATGTTGATGAAAGTGAGAAGGGATGTTGTTTTTTTTGTAAAAAGCCAGGACACTGGAAGAAAGATTGTATTTTGAGACAGCAGTCTAGTCAAATGCAAGGAGCTGAGGTGGTGTCACAATGACTGGTAGAAAGAGATTTAGGAAAAGAAGTGGAAAAAACGGAGACTGGGGAAATGCCGAATTCATGGAAATTAAAATTAAATAAACCATTTTTGACTTTGACCATTAATGGACAGCCATACAATTGTCTTCTGGATACCGGTGCGGCCAGAAGTATGTTAAATAAAACTGTTTTGCCTCTTTCTGGATATAGAGAAAGGGTGGTAGGAATCGATGGGATTTCTTCTTCCACTCCCCTTAGCACTCCGGTGCAAGTTAAAATTGGGCCCCTTACATGTGATCATTCATTTCTTATGATGTCTAAAAGCCCTGTGAGCTTATTGGGGAGAAATTTATTGGCAAAATTAAATGCCACTATAAAATGTACTGCTGATGGTGTGTTTGTGTCCCTTCCTGCTGAGAATGTATTGGCTTTTATGAGTGAAACAGAAGAAATAGATGGCAACACACTCCCACTGGAGCTCCAGGAAATACCCTCTCATTATTGGGCAGAAGATTCTGGGGAAGTAGGGCTCTTAAAGTCAGCTGCCCCAGTTAAGATCACTGTTCGTAATGACATGGTACCCCCAAGGGGAAAACCATATCCCCTTTCAAAAGAAGCCCAAGAATGTATAGGAAAAACAATTGAGAAATTTTTAGAACAGAGAATTTTGGTTCCATGTTCCTCTCCATGTAATACTTCAGTAATGGCTGTGAGAAAAAAAATAGATAGAACTGGGAGAGGCTCCTATTTACTGTTTAGAAATAGATATTAAGAGAATTAATGAATATGTAATCCCCAGACATAATGTGGTCCCAAATCTTGCCACCATTATGTGTAGTATACCTGTTTCTGCATAAGTGTACACAGCTTTAGATTTGAGACTATTATGTGCAGAAACGGAGGAAAATTGTAAAATTGATTCAATTCACTTGATCAAGGCCTTAGGAGAACGTGGACATAAAATTGCAAAAAGAAAATTACAATGGTGTAAAAGAGAGGTGGAATATTTGGGACATGTTTTGTCAGAGGGAACTAGAAAATTGTCTTGTAAGCGTATACATGCAATAACGCAGGCAAAGGTGACAAAAAGTCAAATTCGTGCTCTGTTAGGAATGTTGGGTTATTGTAGAGCATGGATCCCTAGCTTTTCACAAATTGTTAAACCCTGGTTAGAAAAAACGAAAGCAGAAGCCCCAGAAGAAATTGAATGGACTAAAGCAGATGAGAATGCCTGGAAAGAAGTAAAATCACTTTTAGTCTCTGCTCCTGCCCTAGGTCTCCCTGATTATCAGAAAGATTTTATTTTATTTGTACATGAAAGAAAAGGTGTTGCATCTGGGGTTTTATGTCAATATTTGGGTTCGCATCGGAGACCTATAGAGTATTACTCAGCACAATTGGATCCAGTTGCACAGGGATATGCTGCCTGCTTAAGGAGTATAGCTGCAGCAGCTTTGATTGTTGAAAAAGTACAAGATATTGTGTTTGGACACCCATTACAATTATGGGTTCCACATGCTGTTTCTGCGTTATTAACGCAAAAGAATACTCAACATTTTACAAATGCAAGATATACAAAATATGAGACTTTATTATTGCAAACTCCTGAATTGACTGTGTTAAGATGTAACGTACTTAATCCTGCCACTTTATTACCAGAAATGGATGCAGAGGCTCCACATGATTGCATTGAAGTAATTAAAGAAGTACAATTGCCAAGAGATGATTTAACTGATATGCCTCTAGTGGACGCTGAATTAATGTGGTTTGTAGATAGATCTTCAAAGATAATAGCAGGAGTCAGAAAGACTGGTTTTGCTGTTATCTCATTGACAGAAATTATTATTTCTGGACCTCTTCCAGGAAGTAAAAGTGCACAAGCTGCAGAATTTATAGCGTTAACAAAAGCATGTCAAAAGGTGAAAAACAGAAAATTAACTGTGTATTCTGATTCAAAATATGCAATTGGAGTATGTTTTGCAACAGGATCGTTGTGGAAAGAAAGAGGGTTTATTACTGCAGATGGCAGACCCATTTCCAATGGAGCAGAAATAGATGCCCTTCTGGGTGCTATACATCTGCCCCTTGCCCTCGCAATTGTTTACTGCAAAGCGCACGGTTCGGAGACTGATGAGGTGACAAGAGGAAATAGGAGAGCTGATGACGAAGCTAAGGCCGCTGCTCTTCGTCCTTTACCCTTTAATCTGATGGCGGCAGCAGAAGTGGATGTGCCCCCTTTGATGTCGAAAGATCTAAGTATTTGGTGGGAAAAGGCGGGTGCAACGGAAAAAGAGATATAGAGAGCAGCGGGCGCAGAAGAAAAAAGTGAAGGGCAGTGGGAAATGCCAGACGGGAGATTAGTATTGCCAAAAGCAGGATTGAGGGCAGGGGTTTCAAAACAGCATAATCAGGGGCATGAGGGACAGACTGGATTGGCATTAGCAATTGCAAGAAATTGGTTTGCCCCTGGGGTTCATCAGATGGCAAAAAGGGTGGTACAAGCTTGTACTGTGTGTGCTAAGAAAAATGCAAAACCTCAGCCTCTGGGCCAAATAGGGGGAAGGCCCTGGGTACAGCTCCCTTTTGAATCAGTCCAAATTGACTTTGCCCATATGCCACGCTTCCAAAAATATCAATAGATGTTAGTAATTTTAGACAAGTTGACAGGCTGGATAGCCTTAATGAGAGACTTGTCAAAATGCTTAGGGGAACAATGGGTTTTACATACTCCCTATCACCCACAATCCTCAGGTCAAGTAGAACGCATGAATGCTACCCTCAAGAGAAAACTTACAAAAATGTGCATTGCTTCAAAATTGGCATGGCCAACTGCCCTCCCTTTGGTTCTTTATTCTATCAGAACCACTCCAAGGCAACCTACAGGTTTGTCACCATATGAAGCATTGTATGGGAGGCCCCCCCCAATAGGAGGAGAATATGCAAGGCCATATGTAACTTTACTAGGAGGAGATGAAGATCTTGTTGCTTATATTATACAGCTCCAGAAGCAGTTCCAGAAGATCAGGCGGCACGTGATAGATGCCCAACCTTTGCCATTGGATACTCCTGCACATCCTTTCAGGCTAGTGATGAAGTATACGTGAGAATCTGGACAGCAGACGGTTTGGAAGAGCGATGGTCAGGCCCTCATCTTGTATTGATGACCACTCATACAGCGTTGAAAGTAAAAGGAAAAGGGGCTTGGATTCATTACATGCATTGTGCTAGGAAAAACCCACAAGGACCTTTTGATCTCGCTGGCGCGGGAGGGGTCGAAAGTGAGGACGTCTCGCTACGAGGGATCAACGCGTGTCCTTCTCCGAATTGCGTGGACGAAGCAGGACAAGAAGCAGAGGCAGAGGAGGAACAGGATCATCATCCTAAAATTGACAAAACGTGGGCCGTGTTACCCACACCAGAATTACACTCTCCTTCAGTGGAACCGCAGTGGACAGTGAGATTTACTGATAAAGAAACACACCCTTTAAAGTTAAGGTTCCAAAAGAAATAAATATGAAAGTAATATTCATTTTATATTGTATAAAATTTTGTATACCAAAAGGACAGTCAAATTGGTTTAAAAGACATGCTTTAGAAATGTTTAATCGCTGGAGGAATGATTCAATTTTGTATTACGAACATCCAGCAGCAATAAGAGCATTTTCAGTATTACCTGCTCTTATTGAAAGTCCAGATGTAATAGTTGGAGCATTACAGCAAAAGAATACTTTGTTTTCTGATCCCAGTAATTTAAATGAAGTTGACTTCAGGAAGTTCAAATATAGCATATATACCCCTGGGATGTGTTTTTGTTGTCACCATTCAAGAATATGGAATGAAAAATGGAAAGATTAGATAAGACAAAGAGATTTCTTGAAGAATTTGGGAAATTACTCTACTTGCACAGAAAAGTTTTGGTTATGGGGAAACTCTAACTCCTCATATCATACTAAGGTACTGTTAAATGAAACTGTGTTCCATGAGATGTACCCTTATTATCCTATATTTCATCCCACCTATCAAGGAATAAGAAGTATTTGTTCAGGATGGCAACTCAGAGATCCAAATTTATGGTTTTTCTATGATGGATGGGCAACAAACTATCACTCAGGAAATTACCAGTGTGTAGGAGTAGGATATTTGACCCTACCAGTCCAAATAAGTAAATCAGAAATGAATAAAAGAAAAAAAAGGGCAACTCAAGGAGGAGCTGGTGAATTGTTAGGAAAGCTTGGACCAAATTGCAATGATATGGTTATAATAGGAAAACAACTGTCAAAAACTGAAGGAGACAGAGTGGGCAGTAGATTAATAACAGGAATCTTAACCTTAGGTGCTTACCCTGGAATAATAGCACAAGAAAATAGAAAGAGTATTTTGGGTCTTACATGCCGTTTAGAAAAAACTATTAATGCAACAGGGATAATTGTACGGGCAATGCAGTCAGAGATTGGAGAATTAAATCAAGAACTTATTCAGCATAGAATGGCTCTTGATTACCTCCTAGCAAAGCAGGGAGGTTTTTGTAAAATTATCCAGAAAGGTTGCAAAGTAGTTTTTCATGATATGAATAAAACTATCGAAGATGAGTTGTCAAAACTACAACAAATGGTAATAGACAATTACTCTGGAGTAACAAATCCATGGGATTGGCTAAATTCCTGGTTGCCAAATTGGAATTGGTTAAAACAAATAATTATATTTGTATTGATTATAATAATGATTGTTTTAATTACTCCTTGTGTCTTTCAATGTATGATGAAGTTTTGGAAAAAAAAAGTGCATAAACAGATGTTAATTATGTATCAGAACATGCCTGGTGAAAGCGTAACTGACAATAGGATGAGAGAGCTACAAACTTGGATTGAATTATCTAGTCTGGAGAATGATCCTAATGACGTTTAAAGACGCATTGGATCAAAACGGAGGAGTGTTGTAAGATAATTCAAAATTCCCTTATGAGTGCCTCTGAAATTATAGTTAATAAAGTGGGTCTCATGAAAGACCTCAGGTTAACTTGACACCAGAGTTAAAGCACGTAGAGGAATTGCTAAGTAGCTACATTCCTAAGAGCAGAAAACAAAGGTTAAGGCAGGAACTGACATATCAATGAACCCTGTTTTCTTGAGAGACAGGCTATCTGATAAGGATTGCAATGTTTGTGTATTCCGTCTCTTAGTTAAAGAATGAGTTAACTTCATCTACATCAGAAGATTCTTTGAAGCCTATGTGTATTCAAGATAAGTTAGAAATCAGTTACTGTTTAACTGAGCAGAGATCCATGTATCCTTGTGTGATTTTTCTATTTAAGGTTGATCAAAATATGTATTCAGTACCATTTCTAGGTTTTGATTCCTAAATGGTCACTTCTTGCAAGAAGGAGAATTAAAGTTTTCGATCTTACACGTGTCTTTCGTCTGATTGGGATAGTGACGGTTGGGACACGGAAATACATGAGTCTGATTTCAAGACTCTTACCACACTCCCCTTATAAATCCACATTATCTTTAAATTCATTGTAGACTTCTACTGGAGTAGCATAACATATTTGTCATCCAAAAATCTAGTCACACAATTGCACCGGTGTTTTTTTGATTAAGATACTAGACTGGAAGGCTCTCTGTGACCCCAAAAGGCCAATGTCTGCTTTAGCAACTGGTGATGTGTACTGCTTAGTTGTAAGCAAAGATGAGCAATTTGTCTGTTCCTGCAAGGAAATCCCCCTGCCTCTGTCAGGCCTAAAATGTCTCTGAAAAGAACTTGGGCCTAAGCTAGGCAGTATAAGGCTGCTATCCCAGAGCTCAAGAGTGTTGCTCAGCTGCCAGGATCCACTGTGGTTTTTAAAGGGTGCCTATGATAGTACCCCACTCTCAGTCCTAGTATTGTTGGAACCCAGGAAGAAGAACCCGTCATTAGCAGTTGTATATAAATGGCCACTGAGGGAGACAATGTAATTACACAGTGGGCAGAGTTTGGGGGTGATTCAGACATCTGTGATCTTTATAGAGGAATTGTTGAATGCAGATTGTTTCTTCTGACCTGTTTTTAGTTTATACTGTGGTAAGCAACATTGTAAAATGAAGTAATAGATGCCAACATTATCCTTAAGCTTATCTAATTTTATTTCAATTGTGTATTTTTCAGTGAGCACTCAATACCCTGCCTGCTTTCCAACTTGTACTGCAATACCTGGCACAGGGAGATTGCATAGATACTTTGACAATCGTTTTTATTCCTGGAGCTATGTTACACACGTTGCATCTTGGAATAGGAGTTTTTGCTGCCACATCTTGGTTTTTATATATAAATTTAAACCGTATAGAGGGAATGAATACAGAGATAATTGTTTCTCCTTCACTCATATTTGGCTTTTATGGTATGGTAAATTTGATTGGCAGAAGCTTTGCAAAATTGGGTGGGATCGCTAATACCCTGGAAGACAGAAACAAACTTCGAAGTGATCTTGATAGGCTGGAGAGCTGGGCTGAAAACAACAGAATGAAATTTAATAGGGATAAATGCCAAGTTCTACATCTAGGAAAAAGAAACCAAATGCACAGTTACAAGATGGGGGATACTTGGCTAATCAATACGACAACCGAGAAGGATCTTGGAATTGTTGCAGACCACAAGCTGAATATGAGCCAACAGTGTGATGTGGCTGCAAAAACCACAAATGCAATTTTGGGCTGCATTATTAGAAGTACAGCTTCCAAATTATGCAAGGTACTGGTTCCCCTCTATTCGGTACTGCTTAGGCTTCATCTAGAGTATTGCGTCCAGTTCTGGGCAGCACACTTCCAGAAGGATGCAGACAAGCTGGAGGGGGTTCAGAGAAGGGCAACGAGGATGATCAGGGGTCTGGAAACAAAGCCCTATGAGGAGAGACTGAAAGAATTGGCATATTTAGCATGGGGAAGAGAAGATTGATAGCATGATAGCATTCTTCAAATACTTGAAAGGTTGTCACACACAGGAGGGCCAGGATCTTTTCTCGATCATCCCAGAGTGCAGGTCGCGGAATAATGGCCTCAAGTTACAGGAAGCCAGATTCTGGCTGGACATCAGGAAAAACTTCCTGACTGTTAGAGCAGTATGACAATGGAACCAATTACCTAGGGAGGCCGTGGGCTCTCCCACATTAGAGACATTCAAGAAGCAGCTAGACAACCATCTGTCAGGTATGCTTTAAGGTGGATTCATGCATTGAGCAGGGAGTTGGACTTGATGGCCTTATAGTCTCCTTCCAATTCTACTATTCTATGATTCTATGACAAAATGGATGCCTTTTTCCATAATTAACTTATGAAATTTGCTATCGTAAGATGTGGTGATAGCTACTAACATAGGTGGCGTTTTGAATGAATTATTAGACAGATTCATGGCAGGTAGGTCTATCAGCTATTTGCCATGATAATTAAATGGATTCAGCATATTATTTATTTATTTATTTATTTATTACATTTGTATACCGCCCCATAGCTGAAGCTGTCTGGGCGGTTTACATAGGATTAAAAACAATTAAAAACAATATACAAAAATTAAAACAGCAAAAACATACAACATACACACAATCTGTACATTTAAAAACCACTTCAACACTTCAAAAAACTACAAAAACAAAACAAAACAAACCCAGGCTCCTCAGATATTGCCAAATGCCGGAGAAAAGAGGAAAGCCTTAACCTGGCGCCGAAAAGATAATAATATTGGTGCCAGGCGGGCCTCGTTGGGGAGATCGTTCCACAATTGGGGAGCCACCACAGAGAAGGCCCTCTCTCTTGTTGCCGACCTCCGAGCTTCCCTCGGAGGAGGCACTCGGAGGAGGGCCTTAGATGTTGAACGTAGCGTTCGGGTAGGTTCATGTCGGGAAAGGCGTTCCATCAGGTATTGTGGTCCCAAGCCGTGTAAGGCTTTATAGGTTAAAACCAGCACCTTGAACCGAGCTCGGAAACATACAGGCAGCCAATGCAAGCGGGCCAGAGTAGGTCTTATATGTTCGAACCTACTGGTTCCAGTTATCAATCTGGCCGCTGCATTTTGCACAAGCTGCAGCTTCCGAACCACCTTCAAAGGCAGCCCCACGTAGAGTGCATTGCAGTAATCTAACTTGGAGGTTATCAGAGCATGGACAACTGAAGCCAGGTTATCCCTGTCCAGATAGGGATGTAGCTGGGCCACCAACCGAAGTTGGTAGAAGGCACTCCGTGCCACTGAGGCCACCTGCGCCTCAAGTGACAGAGATGGTTCTAGGAGAACCCCCAAGCTACGAACCCACTCCTTCAAGGGGAGTGCAACCCCATCCAGAACAGGTTGAACACCCTCCATCCGGTCAGCGGAACCACCCACTAACAGTGTCTACCCAGGTCCAGCCCAACATTGGGTCCCCCAATTGTGTGCAGGAGAACGTTCCAGAAGGCAGATCACTCTCTTATATCCACAGGGCACAGTTATAAAGAGGAGGAAATAAAAAAATGCCAGTTGTTAAAAACAACATTGAGAAAATAATACACCAGTAAACTCTTGCTCAATTAACATTGCTTGCATAAATATACATGAATATTGATCACACTCAATATCTTGCAAAGTGGCTCCCACATCCCAGTACTGTCAAATACAGAGATCCAATATTTGGAGAGCATTTGGCAAATATTCAAAGTAGACCTGGTGAATAAAAATTCACCGGAGAATTATTAGGATCATTTTTTGGGAGCAAAATCATTGTACCTGTAAAAGCGACATTTCCGTTTTGTTTTATTTCCCTCCACGCAGAGGAGCTTCAAACACCTGCACTCTTTAGAGGGCACTCGCCCAGAACAGTAACAGAAGGATAATAACACCCGGGTTACCCAGCTGCATCACACTATGACCCATTTAATGTTGCACTCAACTTCCAAAACTGGTTAGCCAGGCACCTCAGGAAAGATACAGGAAGAAGGTGAAGGTGAAGGCTATCTCCATCCCTATTGCAGGGATAGCCCGAGATGTTTTGCTGCCCGAGGCAAAAGACAAAGTGACATGCCTCACCCCGTTTCCATATACACAAATTGACTGAGCTCAATTTTACTTCAGCACTGGCAATGGGTCAGTGTCGTCTTCCATGCCAGGGCAGCAGGCTGGACACGGGGCACAGGGCAGGCTTTGACTTCCAGCACCTCACCCCCATGCATTGCCCACTCAAACAAATTTTGCAATTCCATGACCATGTGTCATGTGAGCAGACCAACGCATGCAACGAACCCTACTGGAGTGCATGGTCTAGACTGGCTGTGCTGCTGGCTCACTGAGTCAAAGGCCTTTCTCAACAGTCCTGTATGTGACCCATTGGCCACCAGATCAACCCAGCAACAAGTAAACATTGCTGCTGCCAAGGTGTCAGATCAGGAGGATGGGAATGGCTGTGGGGAGGGGGCTCCAGGAAGACTGCCCCCCGGCCCAGTATTTGGCACGTGAGGAAGCCACCTCACACTGCTTGATGGTTGGGCTGGCCCTGCGCTATTGTTTACCTCCAGGACTTGGTGCATGGCCATTGAACGAATTGCCTCTACTTCACTTTGATAGCCATGGACTGCTGCCTCTAACTCTGGATTTGAACCAGAGTATATCAAATAGGAGAACAGCATGATGCTGAGGGAGAGGTGTGGGAAGTCTTTGATCCTCCCTATCAGCAAGTACACGTTTCTCCTTTGTCTAATCCAAGGTAGCGCCTCAGATTAGACGGATGCGAAAAGGATGCTTGTACGTTATATATCCATGCATTTAAGCATTCTCCAAAAGATGGCGCTGTTTGTTTGTACAATACCTGGAAGACTCTGCAACTCTGATATGCTGCAATTATTGTTTTAACAAAAATTCAGATAGGATAAAAATATTATTTATTAAAAGGCGCCACAATTCTATTGTAGTTTCAGCCCTGGGTTTGTCAAGATATTGGAGGTACATGTATTGTCTATATATAGAAACAGGATCAATAAAAACATATACAAAACTCTTAGCAATGTTTCAAAAAGGTGAAGCTGCCCTTACAGCTAGTCTGACCTTCTCCAACTGGCAGAAGATCTCATATGGGGAAGTCTTTTCCATCCTTGATCAGCAATTCAAATAAAGACAACTATCCCCATTTTAATACTTTTTTTAAAAAAAAGGTAACTGAGATTTGCCCTTTCTTAAACTTATCTGATCAATTCATAAGTACAGATAATTTAGACAGCACAGACTGTTCATTTAATCTGAAGCTTTCTTAAGTATTAGGAAAAGAATAATCAGGGGTTATATCCACACCTCATGTTTGGATATAGATGATCTGATTCATTGCATACGTAATCCAAAGGACCTGGTTCTTTTGGAGTCATCGGAGCTTGGCCATCTGTTGCTAATTATTTGTGCCATATTTGCCTGACATGATATCATAGGGAAGTCCAAACAGCATGTTTTAGGTGGTAGGGATGGTGTTAAAGTTACTAATGTGTGATTTCTTGTGGGATGGTGGTCAGTTGTCTGTATCTGGCATATTTTGGATATATGTTGAAATTGTGTCTTGCCATGTTCTTTTGGCTCAACTGACATTTCAGAGGGTTTTCCAGAACCTGTTGAACTGTGATCTCAATATGTATGTGGTACATCAGGGTACAATAAAAGTTTGTACAATAAAAGTTGTTCATGCAGGGAACTACATGACTGGTTAGATTCTTTAGAACATAAAAAACAACTAAGTGGCTGAGTTCAGACAGCACAATAGTCAATGGTAGGATAATAATCAACTCGACAGTTGTTTATCTAGGGGTTACTCCTCACACAACAGGATAATAATCAACCATGGTGTGGATTAGAATCAGTGTTGAGATGACTATTAGGCCACGCTGAGTTGACTCACTCATCCCCCCCCTCCCCTCAGTACTCCCACTAGTATCCCATCAGCTATCGCTGCTGAAAATCTATTCTGCTGGCTGGACTAGAGCGGCCGCCACCACTTTGACCGCTCTTGCCTTGCAACTCTGTGGCTGATGAAATAAACAATGGTGCCTGAGGAAATAATCAACGGTGCTGGTTCAATAATCAATGCTGGTTCAAATAGCCAACTCTGCACAGCATTGGTTATTTACATTGATTATTTCGACCAAATAACTTACCGTTGGTTAAAAAACTCCTTCCACACAACACAATAATCCACAGTGGGTTAAATAACCAGCCACTGACTATTTAAACCACCACTGGTTACCATGCTATCTGAATCCAGTCAGTATCTCTTTTCTACTTAATCCAAAATCCACAGTTCTGCAGAACTGGAAGACTGCAAACTCTTTTGAAGCATTTTTGTTGTGAGCGTGTATGTGAGTGTCAGTGTGTGTGGTTATTTCATTTCATGTTCATGGACTAGTATGGCTATCTTTATTTTTACTTTATTTTACTTTCTTTTTTTATTTGCTATGAGAAGATGCCGTATACTGAGTTTGTCAATCTAGTCCAGTATTGTCCATTCTGACTATCATCACCTCTCCCCAGGTATTGGGCAGAAACTTTTCTCTTAGCCCTTCTACCTGAAATCCTTTTCAGTACAGATACGAAGGATTTAAACTCAAGTCTTCTGCATGTAAAGCATGTGCTCAGTCCACTGAGATATAGCCCACCCCATCAGAATGGTAATTCTGAGTTTGATGATGATATGTTGAACTAGTTGTTACATCCTTGTAAATTTATGCACTAACCATGTTGGAGACCATCTTAGTCTTTTACCAAGTCACATTTATGAAACAATAAGATGAAGCTTCCTGAGGAACTCTACCACAATAAAGGATTACTTGATTAAACATTGGCTGAAATGATTTCTTCAATCATGCCCACTAGGATTCAGGAAAATAGTAAAACACCAAGGCCTTTTCTACATCATAGGGGTGTAGAGGGAGGGAGGGAGGGCGATCCCGGAAGTACCTAATACATACCATTGGTGCACAGGGAGGGAGGGCGATCCCAAGCAAACAGCCTAGTGTAGAAACGGCCCAAGAGTCAAAGTATACATTGTACATATACATATACATTTTCTTTCTGCTGCATTAGAACACTTTACATGCATTTGCCAATCTAATTTTAGATGAAAATACATAGATTAGTTCAATAAACCAACTCATACAGAGACATGTTCAACCAATATAACAGCTATATTTAATTTAACAAAAAAAAAAATAATCCTAAAGAAACATAAGCTCTCAAATACCAGATCATTTATAGAACTCTTGTGAGTAAATATTTCTGTTTACTTAGTTACTCAGAGCACTATCAAATGTATGTTTAGACAGAAAAAAGCCCTGCAACTCCAAGCATGTGCCAGCCAGCATAACATGTTATGTCTTTTCCAAACATATCATACATATATGCTGCTAGAATGACTTTGTATGAGCTTTTTGGATTTGGCCTTGAATATCAGGCTATAAAGTGTCGTAAATTCAAGGGCTTTGACTGGGTTGTAGATCGTGTCATAGCCTGATAAACCTGATCGATGGTTCATGTTTTTAATGACAGAATCATCTCTAAGAACATAAACAGAGTAACTGAAGTGGGAAATATAAAATGCAAATTAGTATAATAAAAGCTGAAACCCCAGAGTCCTGAATAAACCCATGAAAAGCAACAGTCTCAAGCAGCTGAGGAATTCAAGTGTCTTGCAGGCATTTTAAAGATGCTATGGAGAAATAGATGGGAAAATGGAAATGTTAAGCTAGGAAGCAAGTCTCAATTCTCAGTCCAAATCAGGGCAAATAAATTATCAATGGATTGGTCTGCTAAAATATGTACATATAATACCAATAGCTGTAAGATAAAAAGCTTTTAATGCAGGGCCTTTTGCTAGTATTATGTTAATATAAGCTTCAGATATATACCTAATTACCTGAATATGTGACCTTCATTGGAAAAAAACGGGAGAGGCATTACTGTAGAGCTGTTGATAAAATAAGAACATTGAAAAAAACCATTCATCTGAGATAAGCCCTGCATTTAATTAATGCTTCAGCCAAGGGGGGTGGGGGGAGAAAAAATTGCTGCAAGCTAGAGTAGATGCTCAAAAGTGTAGATGGGAGAGGAATGGGCTCACTTCAGTTAAGGGAGATGGAGTGGCTGCTGGGCCCTTGAAGTCCCCACCATCACCTGCAATTTATACATTTGTTTTTCCCCAGCTAATTATTTCTGGGACTTGTCTAGTGTTTTCTAATACTTGGAGCCTTCATTCAAGGCCCTCTATGTAGCGATTGTTGCAAGGACTTTGGCCGATTTCTAGCATCCCCACCCCAGCTCCCAGAGGGGGGCAAATATTTAGGAATAAGGTGCTGGTTTGAAAGCTGCTGTTCAGGGAAAAACAAGAAAAGAGAGGAGCCCTCATGAATTAGAATCTACAAACAAAAAAGGACCTAAATGTAGTGGTAAATATGCATGCGTTCTAACAAAAGAAATAAAAATGTTAAATTATATGAAACTAATTCCAATATTTTATTAGCTCATGTAAGCTGATCAAAGTATAAAAGCCTTACTAATTACTCTAAACCATAACCAAAAGCCAATCTACACACTAGGTTTTTAATGTTTTATAAGGGTTACGAAAACTCTTTGGGCACTCCCTTGAACGTTGTATACCCGAGGTTTTTTAAAACTCACTTCAGCTATATACAATGGTTTTTACTTTCAATAAATTGTTTTAAGTAAAATAATGTGTCCTTCCTTACCGTTTGTGATTCATGGGGGCAGTGCTTCGTTTACCGGTGCCCAAAAGCTGAGCAGTTGATTGGTGGGGAAGAAAGAGAGGCTAAGGAGGAAGTGGGCGAGTGAACTACAACACCCACAATCCTCAGCCCTATACTCCTTGAAAGCTAGGGATTGAAAGAGAAACTAAGGAGGAAGTGGGCGACTGAACTACAACGCCCACAATGCTTTGCCCTAAACTCATTTTAAAATGAAACAGAAAGAGACGGGGCAGAAGAGTGTGTGACTGCACACACCGTTTTGAAGACTGAAGAATTTTTCTTCTGTAATGTGAGTATTCCTTAATGTGGCCTAAGATGTTTTAGAACGCACCTATTTGGAATGTTTTACAATACTATTTAAAACGTTCCAAGGGACTGTGTAGATAGGCTCCAAATGGATAAGATGGTTTATCATAGCAACATAAAAAGTAGTAGAATATAATTAGCGTATGGTAAATACAATATCTTGACACAAATAAGTGTGTATAACATTCAATGCAGTAACGGACAATATCTCTATATTTGCTCAATTAGAGCTACAATGATGAGCAGTTACTGATAATTGACATACAGTAATTACTAGGGATGTGCATTGAAGTTCCAAAAGTTCCAAAACGGTGGGTTTGACAGCTGTCAAACAGCACCCTCCCGCCTTCTCCCCCCACTGTTTTGGAACTTTCGGAACTTTTAAAGTAAAAATTCATAGCCACAAAACACCTGCACCTACATTTCTGAAATTTCTCACACATAAGTACCTCAAACCCATCTGCAATGTGGTCAAGTTTCATGTTTCTATCTGTTAAAATAAAACAGTAATAGGTGTTAAAAAAAATACCTTCCTCATTTTTTAAAAAATACCTACCTCCATGCCATCTCCAATGTGGCCAAGTTTCATGCTTCTATCTTTAAAAATAAAAAGTTAAAGATGTTACTTTCTTTCCCCCGATGCAACCGATTCTTCAAAAATTCCTTGCCACTACATGCCTGCACCTATGCTTCTGAAATTTCATACACATGAGTACCAATATGCCATCTGCAATGTGGCCAAGTTTCATGTGTGGATCTTTAAAAATAAAGAAGTCATAGGCATTCCTGGTTCATTTTTCAAAACATCATAGCCACAAAACGCCTGCACCTACGTTTCTGAAATTTCTCACACATAAGTACCTCAAACCCATCTGCAATGTGGCCATGTTTCATGCTTCTATCTTTAAAAATAAAAAAAATTATAGGCATTTTTGTTCCACAATACTAGGCTATGGGGAAAATCATTCAAAATGGCATCCGATTCTCGAATCGGAGGTCCAATTTTCATATCGGAATCAGATCTGAAGCGATACTTGACAAGTCCAATTTCATCCTACACGATTCAGGTCCATATCAGAAGTTCCGATTCCGATTTTGATACTATTTTGGTGGCCGTACACATCCCTAGTAATTACAGTACAACAAAATTGAAGTGTATAACATCCTAAGTAGTAATAAACAATTTCTCTATATTTATTCACTTGGAGCTACAATATCGAGCAGTTGCTAATAGTAAACATAATAAAAGCTATGAATAGCAAACAGTTACTACTTTGGTTGGCTTGAAAAAAACTTTGGTAGCAGGCAAATACTATTTGATTGAGTCAATGAAAGCTTTGATAGCAGGCAGTTACTATTCTTAGACGGTTACTCCGGAATATGCAAAATGTACATTGATGTAAACTCTTGCCTAATGGAGGGGGGGGGGGCAAATATTTATGAACAAGGTGCTGGTTTGAAAGCTGCTGTTCAGGGAAAGACACATGGCAGGTAGGATTGTATGGATTTTGTAAAATCCGTTCTGTCTGCATTTCACAGATTGTCAGGTGCTTTTCGTTCTGTTGTTCTCTAATTGACAGAATCAGAATTTTATTCCTTCCTGTCCTCCCACTCTGTATTTTCACTAGTCTGGCTTTTTTTGCCTGTCTAGCTGGGGCATTTCAGAAGGGGAAGAAAGGCAACCGGAGAGGCTTCAGACTAGCTCATGTCTGGTCTCCTCCACCCCCTCTGCCAGAAATGCTCCCTTTCCTCTTCCTCCAAGATCGAGTTCCTGACCTCAGAGAGCAGCTGGTACGGTTCTTTCCACACCAGTGGGAAGGGGGAGGGGCAGAGCACAGATTTCCCCCTCCAAGGTTGGAGTGCTGTCTCTGAACGTGGAGCTAGAAATCCAAAATATCCTATGGCCCCTAAATTAACTCCCTTAGGGTTTTAATCTTTGTAAATCTCACATAAACCTTTTCCTATTAGGCAGTATAGAAAGATAATAAGGAAAAGAAGAAGAAGGAGACCAAAGAGGAGGAGGAGGAGACAAAGAAGAAAGCATTGCGGGAATCAACAACTATCTAGTTATCAAATTCATCCTGCAACTCCGCTGAACTTTAATGGCAATTACAAGAGTCTAGCAATTATGCTGAAGGTGCACAAGGAAGATTGTGATCGTGTTTCCTGTTCAGCAGCTGGTATACCAGCTCTGCTGCAATGTTGTAAACATTTGATTGTGTCTCTAAAGTGAACTGATGTGCCTGGCAAAGAGTAAAATTGCAGTGTAAAATAAATTTGGAACATTGCTTTGTAAATACAACTTGTCTTACTGTTTCAGATCAAAATTTTACTTCACAGGACCTGTTCATCAATCACCCTTCACTATATATATATATATATATCTATATATATCTCAAGCACTTTTCTTTTACTAAAATTATCATCTGCTTCTTCAAGATCGGCATTCCGATAATGATGTCAGCGAGACTTTCTTTGTTTTTTGTCTGGGAAGAAATTTAGAAAGGAAACTGTTCAGTAAGTGCTGAAAATAATCACTAAACCGACATTTTGCACCAACCCCCTCTCCAAATCTTGCTGCAACATGTAAAATTATGCATATTAATTTGGTTTTGCATATATTTGTGCTAATTATGCTATCCCTTTAAATATACCAGCCTGATAATCATTTACGCTCTCACGTTGGACCTTGTTAACCTTGATGAGGCAGTGATTTTGCGATTACACTTACCTAAGTATACTCATTAAATTTCTTATATAATGGTGATTGTGCACGCCTGACATTCATTTTCTCCCAAATGTTGGTTAAAGAACAGCACCATGTTATGGAGGCTTTAAGGGCAAGTATTGTGGAACACTGACCCAATTTAAATAATAAATATCCTATTCAGGAAGGTAATAAGTTAATTTACCTTATAATATAATATTTTATGGAGGTTTTCTAATAATACTGTGCAGGAAGATTTATTGCCTTTATTTTATTTATCAGTGCTTATTCTTCCACAGCTGTCAGAGTCAGAATGTTGAGCATCTTCTTTCTTCTTTATCACTGATGAAGTTTTGAAATGGATTACATATTCCAGAGTTACCATCTGAAATAACTTTGAATCAACTCGTTATATCTATTCTAATCACCTGTCTTGTCCAGTTGCAACTTCCTGTTAATGATTTAAATTCACCACTGTTGTTATTGAAGCTCTCTTTGAGCGACTCTGGATATACAGTTGAGCTAATATGGGTATATAGTTTATTTATGTACATTATATACCTTTATTTGTATAGCAACATTGTTAAATTGCACAGTTAATTATTTATAGCCAATGTTGTTGGTAATTCATACTCACTTACTAAAAAATTTTATGGATTAGCTTAATTAGCATGGTCCTTTTTGCTCATTGCTAGGCTCACACAAGTTTCAAAATATTGTCTGCCAATTTTAATAACTATACTATTTGTATAGTTATCAAAAATGTTGTACAAAGCAGTGACATCAGTTATTGCTCCCAGGTCCTTTATCTTGTTTAATTATGCACAATTTGCACAGTATTCTTCTGGATCTTGTTCAGTTACCAAATTCTTGTTCAGTTATACAGCTCTGGCTTCTGAGATTTCACTCGGCAATTTGAAACCTGTATGTTCAACCCAGGGCCGTGCAGAGCTAGTAATATGCCCAGGCCAGATTGCAAGTGTGTGCCCCCCCATTTCAAGAAAAGAGGACAACATGGCTGCCCCAAAAGGGCATGCCCACCAACATGTCCGTTCTACATGACACCTTCATAGTAAACCTGTTCTACAACACCTCAAGGCACATATATCCCCGCCCCTCATGCGGCATGGCCCTATGGAGATAATAGTCTGACCATGGTATTCACGACGGACGGCTTCTGCACTGTTTGCGCAAGGCAGGCTCCTCGCTTCTCGATGGGCTGCTTACGCTATGGAAGCAGTAGAGTAATCTGGGGGGAAACCTCCTCGTCATAGTGCCCCCTTAAAATCGTGGCCAACTGGCCCCACTGGCTCCTCTGCACGGCCCTGTTTCAATCATAAGGGCTAGAGCCTTAAAAGTGATATTCTCAGTTATTGCAGCCTGCTCTTATTTGAAACTGAAGCTGACGTTTTATACCAAAACGTTTTACATTTTAAAATCTGTTTTGTATGCAGATTTCTAAATCTATAACATTTTAAATTTACAAAATTTCTAAACTGGTTGCTCTACTCATGGTCATTTGTTTTGTTTGGGAGTGCTGAATCATGCACATTGCTTTGCTTGCATATCAATTCATTCTCAGTTAACTGAATTCTGCGCCCAGTAGCACACCCCATGTTTCCCCCACCGTGTTTGCACTGAATCACAGAATAAACAGACACCTCAGTTCAGTGGCACTGTTGTTATTGCTGTTTGAAGCCTTCAAAAAGTCCAGCGATCACTTACTGAAGCTTGTAAACAAACTGGTAGTGATACTGCTATCTGTGGATTCTCCTAAGTATAATTAGGTATGCTTTGTAGTGAAAACTTATAGAGAAAAGTACGATCAGTTAGCTTTGATTTACAAGGCATTTTTTTACAGCTGTAGATGGCAAAGGACACCCAGGAAGGAGACTGCTAAGAACAGGATGGGGCAAGTGGAAAGTGATTGTGTCAGGCAGGAAAAGGTTGTGTGACCTGAGTAAGGTGAGTCAAGCTTGAGTGAAAGGGTGGACTGTCAACATCACCACTTTGGCAGGGGAACATCTTTACCTAATAGTATATTAAAGATCATAAATGAACAGTAACAGGGCTGTATCCATGAGAATATTTTATAAAAAAAGTCTTCAAAGGTGGCAGAATTTCCAAAAATGCTTTTAAATCTGGATTACCAAAGGAGTATTAGAATAGACTGCCTTCCTCCCTATTAGCTATTTAAAGCTATTTAAATATTTACCATTCTAATCCTTCCAAATTGCTTTTTTATAATAATCTCTTAATAGGCTCTGCATTATGTCTAATTATTCCTGTGTTGTTTTTCACATCACAATTTAGGTTTCCATTAAACTGTCTTATTTGCCGTAATTACTTGCCTGATTTTAATCTAGGAGAATCAGAGACAGTAGAGGTTAAAATGTCACATCTATAGTACCAAGGACAAGATGGAGGCTGCTCTCCTGTTTATTTCTTTTAATGTTGTGTTTCAAATTGTGTTTTTAATATTTGTCTTTATGCTGTGCTTTAATTAATATTTTGTTAATCTGGATTTTATTGTTGGCCACCCTGAGCACCATAGGGGGTGGGCGTGCGTGCGTGGGGGGGAAGTTATTGCAGAAGCTGCTTGAAACTACCTCCAGAATGGACAGTTTAGCATGTATGTACATTGCTGACAATGCAATCATGTATATGTCTACTCAGAAGTAAGTCCATAGAGTTCAATGGGGCTTATGCCTAGGTAAGCCTGATGGTCCTTGCGTAAAGATAGTCAACACACCATCACCCAAAGTTCCTTGGAACTGCTGGCAGGGCATAGAACATTCTCTACATAATGGCAATGAAGTTGCTTTACACGCCATTGCTTCTACATGGAGCAGTATAGACCATCCCTAAAGTGGGAAGACCATACAGAAGCTGTGTGGGCCCAATGGGTACTGGCCATCATTTCCATGCCCTGCTTATAAGCCCCTGAGGCAGTTGGCTAGCCATATTTATTTCTTTATTTACAGTATTTATATACCGCTCCCCATTCAAGAATTTCGGAGTGGTGGACAAACTGAATCAAAATAAAATAAAAACAGAATAAAACACATTAAAATACATTTTGAAAAGAAACAGAGTTCAATGATACCACAGCTGGTCATTAAGGCAAGGCTTCCTGGAACAACGATGTTTTCAGGAAGCACGCAAAGGACTACAAAGTTGGCGCCTGTCTGATCTCCAGAGGCAAAGGATGCCGTAGGATGGGGGCAGCTACACTGAAGGCTCTTCCCCGGTGGACTCCAATTGGACAGTCGGGCTGTGTCTATACGAGGTCGCATTGGTGCCTTGTGATCTGATATGCCACACTTGTGCTCCTTCAGAGTAATACCCACAGACAGAAGTGCGAATGCAGAATTTGGAACCTCATGGGGCCGCCACTGCCCCTAGCGCCCTGTTCCTCCATCCCCCTGTGGTTTCCCTCTTCCTCCCTGCACCCAAAAGAAAGGAGTTGTGGAGGGGGAAGTCAGATCCTCGCTCGTTTTCTTTATTTATGGTTTTGTTTTAATGCTCAGTGGCACAGAGGCCTTGCTGGGCCACCCCCTCCCTCCTGTCCCTTCAGGGTTTTTTTTTAAAAAAAAACTTTTTATTTAATGGTGGTGCTCTGCTGGCCTGTAGAGGCGTGGTGGCAGTCCAGCGGCCATTCAGCCCACTGTACCACCCCCTCCCCCTATCAAGGCTGATGGCAACCAATCAGGGTTCACCAGTGGCTGGGAACACCCCTCCGGCA
The DNA here is from genome assembly GCA_029215795.1 of Anniella stebbinsi. NCBI lineage: Eukaryota > Metazoa > Chordata > Lepidosauria > Squamata > Anniellidae > Anniella > Anniella stebbinsi. The sequence continues at coordinate 178,477,873 of JARDYH010000001.1, forward strand.
CAAAGCTGGACAATACAGATAGTCGTCAGATGCATGTCTGTGCCTCGCTGGCATGAAAAATTTGGAGTAAGTGCCCAACTTTTTAAAAGTGGAGCTTCGGGGGAATGTCCTCAGATGGGTCCGCAATGGCTGCTGCGTCATGTAAATGTCCTGCCGCCACTGCGTTCCCCCCCCCCCCCCCCGGGCCACTGAGGAGCCACAACCATGGCCACTTGATCTTCCAGCAACAGAGATGGATCTAAGAGTACCCCCAAACTACCCAATCCACAACAGGCAATGAGCCTATCTTCTGGACTCAGAAACCACTCACCCACAGGGCTTCTGCCTTGCCAGGATTCAGCTTCAGTTAATTGGCCCTCATTCAACCCATTGCTGAGTCTAGGCACCGATCCAGGACCTGCACAGCTTCAACTGATTCAGTTGTCACAGGCGAATAGTACTGCGTTTCATCAGTATATTGATGGCAATTAGCTCCAAATCCCCTAATGACCACTCCCAGTGGCTTCATATAGATGTTAAACAACATTGGGGACAAGACGGTGCCCCACAACACCCCATAGCTCAATTGCCAAGGGGCTGAGCAATAGTCACCCAATGTTACTCTCTGAAAATGTCCCGTACTTAGGATTGGAACCACTGTAGCACCATGACTCCAATGCCAATCCCACAGAGTTGATCCAGGAGGATACCATGGTCGATGGTATCAAAAGCGGATGAGAGATAGAGCAGAATGAACAGAGTTGCACTCCCCCTGTCCCTCTCTCAATAAAGGTGTTGAAGATAGAATGTTGGAGTGGATGATCCCTGGCTGATCCAGGAGGGCATATTGCAAGATCAAAACTCATGTATGCCATTCAGGGTTGGATCCTGATTTAGTCATATTTACTAGGGATGTGCATTGACCCCCCGGATCGGATCGGATAGCAGATCGGAATCAGACCTGGGGGGTTGGATCAGATTGGATCAGATGGGAGGATGGTCAGATCGGATCGGACCCGATCCCGATCCACGGATCGGATGTCCGATCCGGATCAGACGCCATTTTGAATGCTTTTTCCCATAGCCAAGTATTGTTTTACAAAAACGCCTATAACTTTTTCATTTTTAAAGATAGAAGGATGAAACTTGGGCACTTTGTAGACTGGTTAGGGATAGTTATCTGTGAGAAATTTCAGAAATATTGGTGCATGCATTTTGTGGCAATTAATTTTTAATAAATAACCAGGAATGCCTATAACTTTTTCATTTTTAAAGTCACACACATGAAACATTGCCACATTGTAGGTGGTACTTTGGGACCTAAGTGTATGAAATTTCAGAAACATAGTTGCTTGCCTTGTGTGGTAATTAATTTTAGAAAAATGGGTAGTAGTGGGGTAAATACAGTTATGCCTCCCACTTTTTTATTTTTAAAGATACAAACAGGAAACTTGGGCACATTACAGATAACACTTGGCTTGATATGTGTGTGAAATTTCAGAAACATATGTGCTTGCCTTGTGTGGCAATTAATTTTTGAAACAATGAGGAAAGAAACACCTATAACTTTTTCATTTTTAAAGTTACACACATGAAACTTGCTCACTTTGTAGATGGGTTAGGGGTAGTTGTCTGTCAGAAATTTCAGAAAGGTAGGTCCAGGCATTTGGTGGCTACGAATTTTTTAGATTAAAAGTTACAAAAGTTTTTCCACAGAGGCTTGGGTTGTCAATTGCACCCCCTCCCCCACCTCCCCCTCCCTTTTTTATCTGTCAAAACTCCGTGTTGTTGTAACTTTTAATCTAAAAAAATCATAGCCACCAAATGCCTGGACCCATCATTCTGAAATTTCTGACAGACAACAACCCCTAACCCATCTACAAAGTGAGCAACTTTCAAACTTATAACTTTTAAAATAAAAAAGTTATAGGCGTTCCCTTCCTATTTTTCAAAAATACTTTGCCACTATAAACTTAAAGCTATGCTTCTGAAATTTCTCCACATTAGACATACCACTTTGGTTCACATGTGTGATAAATTTTAGAAGCATAGCATCCGCCTACCCCCTGGCAGCTGTGGGGTCTTGCTAAACCAGAGCTGACCCCCTGAGGAAGGACACAGGACCCACTCAGCGTCCTGCCTGCCCACTGCACGGGGACGTACTAAAACAAAGGACAGTACTTGCCCATAGGAAAACCATACTTGCCCATAGAGAAACCATACTTGCCCATAGGGATTCATTGGACAGAACTTGCCCATAGGGATTCATTGCATAGCACTTGCCCATAGGGATTCATTGGACAGCACTTGCCCATAGGGATTCATTGGACAGAACTTGCCCATAGGGATTCATTGCATAGCACTTGCCCATAGGGATTCATTGGACAGCACTTGCCCATAGGGATTCATTGCATAGCACTTGCCCAAAGAGAAAGCATACTTGCCCATAGGGATTCATTGCATAGCACTTTCGCATAGAGAAACCATACTTGCCCATAGGGATTCATTGCATAGCAGTTGCCCATAGGGATTCATTGCATAGCACTTGCCCATAGGGATTCATTGCATAGCACTTTCCCATAGAGAAACCATACGTGCCCATGGGATTCATTGGACAGTACTTGCCCATAGGGATTCATTGCATAGCATTTGCCCATTGAGAAAGCATACGTACCCATAGGGATTCATTGCATAGCACTTTCCCATAGGGATTCATTGCATAGCACTTGCCCACTGAGAAAGCATACTTGCCCATAGGGATTCATTGCATAGCACTTTCCCATAGAGAAACCATACTTGCCCATAGGGATTCATTGCATAGCACTTCCCCACTGAGAAACCATACTTACCCATAGGGATTCATTGGAAAGCACTTTTCCATAGAACTCTATGGAAAAGTGCTGTCCAATGACTCCCTATGGGCAAGTATGGTTTCTCTATGGGCAAGTGCTATGCAATGAATCCCTATGGGCAAGTGCTATGCAATGAATCCCTATGGGCAAGTACTGTCCAATGAATCCCTATGGGGAAGTATGGTTACTCAATGGGCAAGTGCTATGCAATGAATCCCTATGGGCAAGTATGGTTTCTCAATGGGCAAGTGCTATGCAATGAATCCCTATGGGCAACTGCTGTGCAATATATCCCTATGGGCAAGTATGGTTTCTTAATGGGCAAGTGCTATGCAATGAATCCCTATGCGCAAGTACTGTCCAATCTATCCCTATGGGCAAGTATGGTTTCTCTATGGAAAAGTGCTTTGCTGTGATTTCCTATGGGCAAGTATGGTTTCTCTATGGAAAAGTGCTTTGCTGTGATTCCCTATGGGCTAGTATGGTTTCTTAATGGGAAAGTACAATGCAATGAATCCCTATGGGCAAGTACTGTCCAATGAATCCCTATGGGCTAGTAGGCTTTCTCAATGGGCAAGTGCTATGCAATGAATCCCTCTGGGCAAGTATGGTTTCTCTATGGAAAAGTGCTTTGCTGTGATTCCCTATGGGCAAGTATGGTTTCTCTATGGAAAAGTGCTATGCAATGAATTCCTAAGGGCAAGTATGGTTTCTCAATGGGAAAGTGCTATGCAATGAATCCCTATGGGCAAGTGCTATGCAATGAATCCCTAGGGGCTAGTAGGCTTTCTCAATGGGCAAGTGCTATGCAATGAATCCCTCTGGGAAAGTCTGGTTTCCCTTTGGGCAAGTGCTATGCAATGAATCCCTATGGGCAAGTACTATCCAATGAATCCCTATGGGCAAGTATGGTTTCTCTATGGGAAAGTGCTTTGCAATGAATCCCTATGGGCAAGTCTGGTTTCCCTTTGGGCAAGTGCTATGCAATGAATCCCTATGGGCAAGTACTATCCAATGAATCCCTATGGGCAAGTATGGTTTCTCTATGGGAAAGTGCTATGCAATGAATCCCTATGGGCAAGTCTGGTTTCCCTTTGGGCAAGTGCTATGCAATGAATCCCTATGGGCAAGTACTATCCAATGAATCCCTATGGGCAAGTATGGTTTCTCTATGGGAAAGTGCTTTGCAGTGAATCCCTATGGGCAAGTGCTATCAATGAATCCCTCTGGGCAAGTAAGCTTTCTCAATGGGCAAGTGCTATGCAATGAATCCCTATGGGCAAGTATGCTTTCTCAATGGGCAAGTGCTATGCAATATATCCCTATGGGTAAGTATGGTTTCTCTATGGAAAACTGCTTTGCTGTGATTCCCTATGGGCAAGTATGGTTTCTTAATGGGAAAGTACAATGCAATGAATCCCTATGGGCAAGTTTGTTTCTCTGTGGGCAAGTGCTATGCAATGAATTCCTAAGGGCAAGTATGGTTTCTCAATGGGCAAGTGCTATGCAATGAATCCCTATGGGCAAGTGCTATGCAATGAATCCCTATGGGCTAGTAGGCTTTCTCAATGGGCAAGTGCTATGCAATGAATCCCTATGGGCAAGTATGGTTTCTCAATGGGAAAGTGCTATGCAATGAATCCCTATGGGCAAGTCTGGTTTCCCTTTGGGCAAGTGCTATGCAATGAATCCCTCTGGGCAAGTATGCTTTCTCAATGGGCAAGTGCTATGCAATGAATCCCTATGGGCAAGTACTGTCCAATGAATCCCTATGGGCAAGTTTGTTTCTCTATGGGAAAGTGCTTTGCAATGAATCCCTCTGGGCAAGTCTGGTTTCCCTTTGGGCAAGTGCTATGCAATGAATCCCTCTGGGCAAGTATGCTTTCTCAATGGGCAAGTGCTATGCAATGAATCCCTATGGGCAAGTACTGTCCAATGAATCCCTATGGGCAAGTTTGTTTCTCTGTGGGCAAGTGCTATGCAATGAATTCCTAAGGACAAGTATGGTTTCTCAATGGGAAAGTGCTATGCAATGAATCCCTATGGGCAAGTATGGTTTCTCTTTGGGAAACTGCTATGCAATGAATCCCTATGGGCAAGTATGGTTTCTCCATGGGAAAGTGCTTTGCAGTGGTTCTCTATGGGCAGGTATGGTTTCTCTATGGGAAAGTGCAATGCAATGAATCCCTCTGGGCAAGTATGCTTTCTCAATGGGCAAGTGCTATGCAATGAATCCCTATGGGCAAGTACTGTCCAATGAATCCCTATGGGCAAGTTTGTTTCTCTGTGGGCAAGTGCTATGCAATGAATTCCTAAGGACAAGTATGGTTTCTCAATGGGAAAGTGCTATGCAATGAATCCCTATGGGCAAGTATGGTTTCTCTTTGGGAAACTGCTATGCAATGAATCCCTATGGGCAAGTATGGTTTCTCCATGGGAAAGTGCTTTGCAGTGGTTCCCTATGGGCAGGTATGGTTTCTCTATGGGAAAGTGCAATGCAATGAATCCCTCTGGGCAAGTATGCTTTCTCAATGGGCAAGTGCTATGCAATGAATCCCTATGGGCAAGTACTGTCCAATGAATCCCTATGGGCAAGTATGGTTTCTCTATGGGCAAGTGCTATGCAATGAATCCCTATGGGCAAGTGCTATGCAATGAATCCCTATGGGCAAGTTTGGTTTCTCTATAGGCAAGTATGGTTTGCCTATGGGCAAGTACTGTCCTTTGTTTTATTACGTCCCATAAACACCAGCGAGATGGAGTGTAACTGATTTATTGAGCCTTCAGTACGGTCAAGCTTTGCTCTCCCTCTTCTGGAATATATATATATCCCATTATGCTGAACAATATTTAAAGGTATTTATAAACTGTCTGCAACAAGCTTTAGTTGAATTCTGAAAGTACCAGTAATCTCAGTTTACAGGGTATCAACACCTCCTCCACAGAACAAAGAGCAACCAGTAGATCCAAGCACATGATGTACTGCATAGCTTGAATGTCCAGCTGGATAAAGTATGCATAGATAGATGCTGGTTGACGGGCATGAGTCTTCCTACTTGTTTCTGGTGTTATTTGTTTGGGAGGGCAAGAGCCACTCTGCAAGGGGTTTCCAAATGTGTGCAATGGAACCAGTGAAAGTGGAATGGCTACTTTGGATACTGCCAATAAGCCCCATCTTGAACTCCCCTGCATTGAGCATGAAGGCCTGGAAAGGGCTCCACAAACATATTCAGCTGCATGCACTGACAGAGCTCCTGTGATGATAAGAACAGAAGAAGATCCGTGCTGGATCAGACCAATGGTCCATCTAGTCCAGCATTCTGTTTACACAGTGGTTGACCACCTGCCTCTGGGAAACCCACCAGCAGGACATACATGCAACAGCACCCTCCTGCTCATAGTCATACTGAACACCAGTTGTTAGCATAAACCCACCATGTAGCCCTTGTTCAGCCCTTTTTAGACTTGTATGCGCAACACATGAAGGCCCAACAAGACGATGGGCAGATAGGGATCCTGAGAACGAGGATCATGTGCACGCTCAAGTCTCCCTCCCCACCTTAACCGTACACATGAGCAAGCGAACACCTGCACACATATGAACCTGTACGTTCATATGCGTGTATGCACTTGAGTGTAAGTGTGTGTGTGTGTGTGTGTGTGTAACACAAACAGACATACATGGAGCCTGACAAAGAGTGCAGTGTATTGTATTCTATTAGCTGCACGTCAGACTCTGGATTCCAGTGGGGCTACCCACAGCCCTGACATGGTATAGCACAGATTTTTAAAAATTTAAATCTGTGTGATTTCACATGCCCAGCAGCAGCACTCATGGAACTGGCTATGAAAATGGCCCCCCACCTCCACCAGGCAATTTGAGAGGGTTTGAATTTAGAGAAGGCTTTCCTCTCGTTTTTGAATATTCAGCGAGAAATTAGCCATCAAGTCCAAGAGAAGCAGGATGAGAGGAGAGGGAAGAGTCAGCGGTCGGTCGTGAGAGCGGGTGTAGTTCAAAGGGAGCTACAGAGTGCATGTCAAGGGCTGAACTAAGGAATTGCTGACTCTCAGCAACTTGACTTTTATGTTGCTTCATCAGAATTGAAATGTCAAGCCACAGAACCATTTTAAAGCTTAAAACATTTTAATATAGGAAATACTGAAGGCAAAGGGGGTGGGTGGGAAAGAAAGCGGCTCTCTGGCTCTTAAATCACGCTCTGTTTATGCCCTCTGCATCCCTTTCGAAAGGATAGCTTCTAATTATTTCTTTGCTATCCAAATACTGTTGCCTCAGCAACAGTGGCTTTTATTTTTTTGCAGTAGTTGCTCTGGTGATGTGTAAATTTGTGTAGCTCTTCTCAGATTTTATTTATATATAATCTGAATTTCTCTGTTTCTTCCTATGTTGTGGTGGAATTAAACTGCACTGTTGCTGACTCCTCATGTTTCAGTGGGTCCCACATCATCCTCCCTGCCCCCAATATATATACAAGATATCTGGCAGCTCAGCAATATGTTTTGGGACTCTAATATTATTTACCCTTTCATCTTTGATACCTTTGTACTAAAAAGCCCATGTCACAATATGGTTACAATACAATACCTATAACAGAATGTGCTACAATTTTCCACATCACCCTCTGCTTGACGTTTTTTGTTTTGTTTTTTGGTAGACTAAATATACTGGAAACAATTTTAAGTTTACTTTCATAGTGAGCCAACAATAGCAGCGTGTGTACAGAAAAAGGCATCCTGAGCTCAGATTATTGCTTTGGATCAGTGTGCACATAAAAATGCAGGAAAATACCACATTCAGGATATGGTTCTCAGGCAACCATGGCTTTTTTTCTCTCCAGCAACTATAACTTAGCTGTATCATGGTAGGGAGGGCTCACAGGATTAAGTGCTCCTCCATATGAAGGTTATCTGCGGGATCGCCTTCTCCCATACAATCCGCCCCATACACTCAGGTCCTCTGGGAAGAACTTGCTATAGTCGGCCGGCTGACAACCATTACCCAGAGAACCTTCTCTTCTGCCGCTCCCAGACTGTGGAATGGCCTGCCGGAGGAAACTCGTCAACTTAACAGTCTTTTAGAATTTAAGAAAGCCATAAAGACTGTTCTCTTCCAGCAGGCATATCCAGTGGAATTTTAGAATGTTTTTAGGATTTTTTAGGATGTTTTAATGCTGTTTTAATAATGTGTATCATGTTTTAATAAGTTTTATGTATTTTATCATATTGTTGTTCCCCACCTCGATCCAAACGGAGAGGCAGGTAAGAAATAAATTATTATTATTGTTATTATTATTGTTGTGATGATGATGATGATGATGATGAAGAAATTCCATTCATATAGGCAACTAGCATGTCAAGGAGAAGGATTCTAGCTTAGCCTTCTTCCTGACATCTCTTTTTTATTTTTAGGAGTATTTAATCACGCAGTCCCCTAACTACCATCTGAAGTGATATGGCTCAGACACTAGTTTGTCACCGTGATGAGGACTAGCCCCATATAGGCACCTGCTATAGAGGCAGAGCTGTTGGTTCTCTTTAATTACGAGCCTATACTCCCACCCTTTCTCAGTACAGGAGATTTGCACACGCAGCAGTGTGTGTGTACATCTAATTAAAGTAAAGGTGTTGAACCTCTTTCAGCCTGAGGGTGGAATTCAGTTTTGGAGAAACTTTCAGCGGCAGCGTTCCACTGGTGGACGGTGCCAATGGCAAGAGGCGTGGAACCAAAATATAAAAAATATGAGCATATTTTATCTGAGAGCTCTTCCTGCCAATAACTAACCCTTCCTCATAGGGGAATTGCTCCAGCCCCTGGATTATTTCATCCTTACCAGCTCTACAATATCCTTCTTAGGTGCTTATGAACCTTCTGAATCACCTCAAAAGTCAGCCCTATGTACAGTGCATTGCAGTAATCCAGTAAAATGAAAATGATAGCAAACACTTCTGTGGCGTGTGTCCCCCCAACTATGAAATGAGCTTCCCACTGAGGTCTGCCCGACGCCAACACTGCCATCTTTTCGAGGCCAGGTAAAGAACACCTTCTACTCCCAGTAATATGATGAGGCATCTATGTCTGCTGATTTACAACAGGTCTATTGAGAAAAAACATTGTTTATTTAAATTGTTTTAGCTGATCATTGTTTTAATGTTTTATGCTAAACATTTTTAGACTTTTTTTAAAATTATGTTGTATTTTGTATTTGTATGAATAGTTGTAAACTGCCCAGAGAGCATCAGCTGTGGGGCGGTATAGAAATGAAACAAACAAACGAAGGCCACATTTACACCAAGCAGGATAAAATACTTTGAAAATGTTTTGAAACTGTGTATGGAGTGTGTTATGAGCCCCAACAGTTGTCATTCATAAACAACCTGTCATATCCTCTGTAGACTTGTTTATAGCCTATCAATCAGAGAACAGAGTACCACTAACAATCCAATCAAGAATATCCTCCACAAATATTGGATTTTGACATCAAAATTTGAGATAAAAATTCAGATTCTGTTTTAAGATGCTAAACAATGTGGGGGAGGACAAATTAATGGGCCAGCTAAATGTCTAATTAGTGATTGCATGTACTTCCCTTAAAAAAAACTAGGTTTATAAACCTGCTGCTTTTAATCTATTTAATTTTTCATTTTATGTGTCAAATTTGTGTTCAACCTTTACATCTGCACTGAAAAAGCACAAATTATGGGAGACAAAGAAGCTACTGGGGTGTGGTGACCTCAATTTAACATATTCTATGGAAAGTTTCTGCCTGCCGGTTCCAATTTCATTTAGAGTAGCATTGCCTCAGCACAATAGAAGGGATTGTTTCTGAATTGCCATTTCAACTGTGTTTCAGCCCTCTTTCTGTGGTCTCTCACAGACACAGAGTCTGGGGTTGCTCTACCACTGCTCCTGTTGGCCAGTTAGACCTGACTAACATATTTTGACACATTATTCTTAGCAGGTAAGACAATATAACTTACCAACAGAGGGTCTCGTAGACACAAGTAAGGATGGATCTGCAGCCTGCAACAGTTAAAGTTGCAGGCACTATTCTAGAGTGACCAGATACAAAAGAAGGCAGGGCCCCTGCAACTTAAACTGTTGTGATGAAGAGGGAATTTCACCAGGAACTAATTGCATACAAATGACACTGGCTGAAATTCCCTTTTCTCTACAACTGTTAAAGTTACATGAGCCCTGTCCTCCTTTTCATATGGTCACCCTAAACAGGGGGTGACAGTTGGGAGCGGCAGGCTTCAGGCTTGTGAGATCTGATTTATTTTTTACTAGGACCCTGAGATTCCCCAATTGGAACCAGGTGCACAAGATTGACTCAGGTGGGTGGACATATGCTCCTGAGCATATGCTGCACCCAGGAGAGATTCAATCCCTGGAACAGCATATTAAAGCATTTCCAAGCAGCAGCGCCAGTATACGGCTGAAACGTTTATGGAGCATAAATGAAAAGGTCCCGAAGCAATCTAGACAAGAGGATAGAAACGGGGGCTGCTCCCGTTTTCAGAGGGGGACTTTGGGAAAGATGCCTTCAGTGGTCCCACCTCCTTACCATTGTCCCTACTCCCCATTCCCTTGCCCATGAGGAGAGGGCAAGCCAAGCCAAGGCTGTGCCTCCTTCTCTTTGCTCACTTTTCATGGCTCACATGCTTGGAGAGGGCGGGTGAATGGGCACAAACAGCGGGGAGAAAGGAGAAGCTGCAGCAGAGCTAGCTGGCTCTGTGGGTCAGCAGAGGGCTCCCTGCCGGGGATGAGGGTGTGAGCCAACTTTGGCCTCGGCCCTGGATAGAAACCTGTAGCTGGTTCTCCTATTCCATTCTGGCAAACAGCAGCAGCAGCAAGGTGGTTTCCTTTGGGAAAATGGCAAAAGGGAAAGGTCTCTCCCATGCTGTGCTCACAATCCAATTAGTCCAATAATAATAATAATAATAATAATAATAATAATAATAATAACCTGCCTCTCCCTCCCAAAACCATGAGTGTATCCTCTAGTTTGGTACTCAGTAACTCTTCCTAAGCCAAAGGGGGGACTGTAGTTTTAGTTAACTTTCACCAGGTGGGGAAGCAGTACAAAACAAACAAACAAACAAACAAATAAACAAAGGGTGTATGAAATCTTCTGATGCTTTACACTGATCTTCTCAAAAACTTTTTATTTTCCTCAGAACTCCTCAATTGATTTACCCAAATAGGAAATTCAAAATTTGCCTCAAGGTTTATCTTTGGACAAAGCCATAGATTAGACGTGTATAGGGTGACCAGATTTTGGGAACCAAAATCCCGGTCACCCCCCCCGCCACCCTACCCACCCAAAACAACCCCCCACCACGCGCCCGTGCCGCCCGCCCTCCTCGCGCCGCCCGCGCCCCGCGCCGCCCGCCCCGCCCGCCTCGCGCTGTCCGGCCGCCCGCCCCCGCACACCCGCCCGCCTCGCGCCGCCCGCCCGCCTGCGCCCGCCCGCCTCGCACCGCCCGGCCGCCCGCCTCGCAGCCGCCCATGCAGGTAAGTGGGGGGGCCTCCTCCTCCCGCCTCGCGCTCCTTACCTGCAGGGGCGTCCGCTTCCCTCCAGTGCTCAAATCTACTGAGAAACAGCTTCGCGGCCTGTCCCTCAGTAGAGCGCCGGGTGGTCATCACCCGGCGCTCTACTGAGGGACAGGCCGCAAAGCCTGTCTCTCAGTAGATTTCAGCACCAGAGGGAAGCGGACGCCCATGCAGGTAAGTGGGGGGGCTCCTCCTCCCACCTCGCACTCCTTACCTGCAAGGGGCATCCGCTTCCCTCCGGTGCTCAAATCTACTGAGAGACAGGCTTTGCGGCCTGTCCCTTAGTAGAGCGCTGGGTGATGATGTCATCACCTGGCGCGCCACTCTGGAGCAGGCCGCGAAGCCCGCTTGCAGTAGCAGCTGGCGCCGGTCAGGAGCGGACATCCCTGCAAGGTAAGCGGGCCACGCCCCCCCCTCCCCCCTGCTCCCTGCTTACCTTGCAGGGACGTCCGCTCCCGACCGGCGCCGGACAGGAGCAGACGTCCCTGCAAGGTAAGTGCGGCATGCGCCCCCCTCCCCCCCGCTTACCTTGCAGGGGTGTCTGCTGCCATCCGGCACCAGCTAGAACAAGCCCCGGATGGTGCAGGGGAGAAGGCCGGAACGACGTGTACCCGGAAGTGCAGGCGCGCGTCATTCCGGCCGCCTCCCCTGCGCCATCCGGGGCTTGTTCTTGGCCAGCGCAACTGCGCTAGCCAATTACAAGCCTCGGATGGTGCAGGGGAGGAGGCCAGAACGATGCGTACCCGGAAGTGCAGGCGCGCGTCGTTCCGGCCTGTTCCCCGGCCAATCTAGGCCTCGTTCTTGGCCGGTGCAGTAGCGCCGGCTAAGAACAAGCCATAGATGGCACAAGTGAGGCCCAATTTTCCGGACTTTGGGGGATATTCTGAAATTTCCCCCCGGATTCAAATTTGGCCCCCTTATTTCGGACTTGTCTGGGGGGATCCGGATGTCTTGTCACCCTAGAGGTGTACAGACCTCCCTATTTTTTTTTAAAAAACCCATTCAAAACCTCGTTGGAACTTTCTTTGCTTACTTTAAATTTCAAATGTGATTTCAAAGAGAAATTTGGTGGTGGTAGCTCTAAAAGAAATTGATGAAGAATGATAGATTGCTATAACCTCTGCAAATAACAAGAGGGTTGTCATTACATCAGAGTTGGCTCAGCTGGTGCTGCTTGCTTTTCCACAAATTGCCCCCAGGGCCTGGGTCCCTCAAAGCCCCCATGGCCCCCCAGAGCCCCTCCCCAGGGCATTCCTTGCCCCCTCCCCTTTTCCATGGCTCCTTCCCTTTCAACCTTATCCTCCTCCATCTCCCTTACCCATCCCATGACCTCAGGGGACCATGGGGAAATGGGGCCCAGGGAGCCCTAAGAATTTGGGGGTCCTGGAGGTGGCCCCAGGCAGCAGGACAATTGTCACCTTTGTTTGACAAAAGAGAACAGAGCACACAGAGCAAGTCTAGTGCACTCATTTGGGGCCGCTGCCGCTGAAAGTCTGCCTGTCAGTGGAATTTCAAAACAAAAGTTAAGATCAAGATCAGTGGCTTTTGGAGGATCCAGTACGTTTCCTGCCAGCTGCTGACAGAGTGTGAAGTGAATGAGGAAGGTGGCAATTAAAACTATAAAATGTGTTGTCTTTGCTGGAGTAACAGACATATGAAAGTAGGAAGGACCTTAACTGATCTGCTAGAGGTAAAAAAAAAAAAAAAAAAAGGAACTGGAAATGTCAGGGAGAGTAAAAGAAAGGATTTTCCTAAAATAAAAGATGGCCTTTTTCTCTTGCTGCGATGTGACGCACTTGGTCTTGCTAAATGAAATTGCTGTGCTGATATATTCTGCTTTCATTCATAATCTCAACTACATGAAGGAAAGTGAGACAGGCATCTTATCTTTTCTAATGGTGGCATTTCCATAAACATTTTCCTTTAGGATCTTGTGAAATTGAATTTGGTTTGATAACCCTGCTTTGTTTTTTGTAGCTCTAATCCCCAGAGAATGAGGGGGGGGGGGAATCCGAAAAAGAGTTTGAGCAAAACATAGCAATATCGATAGAATACAAAGGCTTGGCGACAAAGACAAAGGGGGTGGGGGGTGGAGGGGTGCAAATGACTGTGCCCTTCTTTTTTTCTTGTTATATATAACGGATTATTCTAATATTCTTGGAAGATATAATAACAAAATTGGAATGGAGTGTTTTGGACTTAAGTAATGCCTTTTCTCCTTGGCTGTTGATCTTCAAAAATCAGTAGGAAAATCTCATACACAAATCCAAGAAATCTGATTCTTTACTGTTCTAGCAACACAAAACCAAATAGAACACAAAGTCACATTTCCCAAGTGTAAGAAAATCCTTTACAAACAGCAGTGTGGTCCAGAATATTGGACTTGGACCAAGGTGAACTTGGTTTATATTATAGTATAAACCAGTGAACCACTCTCTTGGGCTAAATTTCCTGGCAATAATATGGCAATAATGGTACTGCAATTCAGAGAGCTTTTCTATATGAGGCATTTATTGGCTTTTGTCATTTCCTACTCACAGTTGTTTATGGGTTCTTTAAAGGCATCATGACCCTCCAGTTTTGCTTCTGTTTATTTATTTTTTATTTATTTATTTATCACATTTATATACCACCTCAGAGCCAAAGCGCTCTGGGCAGTTTACAAAGATTAAAAACGTTGAAAACCACAAAAAGCATAAAAAACAGAATACATATCAACTACTCAACATATGCTGTCAAATGCCTGGGAGAAAATAAAAGTCTTGACCTGGCACCAAAAAGATAACAGCGTTGGCGCCAGGTGAGCCACATGGGGGAGATTGTTCCATAGTTTGTAAACAGTACTTTCAGTGAGTTTAAAAACAAACAAACAAACAAACAAACAAACAAACAGGGAAAATGGGGTATTATTTCTGAAATCAAAAGAAAACATTATTCCCACTTACTTATTTGTGCTATTCTGCTACACCACAGTGCCACCTAGTGCTTATGTAGCCAGCTCAGATCTCAATTCTTCAGTAGATGCAACAGATTAACTGCCTCATGTAAAATACATGAAAATACTATTAGCTAATTACAACGGCAGCATAGCGAAAACCATGAAGCGCTGCTCACTCATTGCACACTTCAGTGCTCAGCTTCTCCAGTTATGTTACTGGAGACACATTGGCTTGCTTGTTTTTTCAGCTTGTGGGGCTTACTCATTTAGGGTGCAATCTAGAGAGAGCTGGCCGAGGAATGCATACGATTGAGCCCTTAATTAAATTTCTGCTTCAGTACTCAAGGCCTACACACTATTGCCAAGTGTTGAACACTAATTATTTATTAGCCAGAAGAGATCAGTCTTCACGGTTCTCTTAAATTCAAGAAGACTGCTGAGTTGTCGAATATCTCCCGGCAGGCCATTCCACAGTTTGGGAGCGACAGAAGAAAAAGTCCTCTGGGTAACATTCGTCAGCCTAGTTCTGCGCTATGATAAAAGTTATTAATTGTGCCTTAGTAAGCTGTGCCTTCATTTCCTGTACCTGAACGATTAAAACATGCTCTCCAAACATTGGAGGACTTCCTTGGGTGAATCCCATGATTGAATACATGTTCAAATGGGTTGTGTGAATGTCTTCTATACACATGAATAGAATTCTATACTATTCTATTCTATGTATAGAATTCTATTCTATTCTATTCTATTCTATGAATAGAATTCTATTCACATTAATATAATTCACATGAATTCAGCCTGAATTCTACGGAATTACAATGATGGGTGTAGGACCATGATCACATAGATATCTGACACTGATAGGCACCAAGCTACTATAAGCATAATTATTTTTTGCAAGTCACCCCTCTGACACTTTGCTACCTGTTGATTACCAGCATAGTCCATTGGGAGCTTTTCCTCTGCAAGCTCTATCAAAATGGCTGGAAGTTCTACAAAGAGATGGGTGTGCTTTTACATTGTTCCTATTTCTTTCCATTTGATATTGTTCAGGAGAATTTCCTGGTGGATTGTGCCCAACACATCTAGTCATATCACTATTATGTCTAACAAATGAGTCTGTAATTAAGTTGTAATTAAGGGGTTGGGGGGCAGGGAAGAAAAGTTGTCTGTTTACACAGGATAAATTGATGTGTTCTTATACATAGCAATTTAACATACATAACCATAATAACAAGTTTGCATTCACCAATGCTATTGACAAATTTCTGCATGTTTTTGTATACAATGAAATACCCATGATTTTTTCCTTTTCATTTTATAGTTATGTGACTTTATTTTTTCCTTTTATGGTTGCTTGACTTTACTTTGAACTGATGATTAAACTACAACGATATCTTTTTTCTTTTTATTTATGAAAACCCAATAACAACACACCATTAACTCTTCATGGATTTATCTGACACTCATAAGGAGCAGGTTTTCAGCATTTAAAATGTATGAAAAGGTCATTAAATGGTGAAATAAGTAATGGTTTAAAGAGTGATTTGTAATTATTTTTAAATTAGAGGTTTTTTAATCGATATTCTTTAAATCCCTGTGGGGCTTAAGTAGCACGTAGATCTTGTTAAACACTCAAATCAAGGCAGACTTTGTTTAAATAGTACAATCTCTATAGTGCTCTAAATAATGGCCTGTGTCAATATTTGACCCACGTTAGCAAATGACGCTTTGACATTTTAAAAATAGCAACTTGATTGTGTGTGTGTTGGATTAGCTTCCTACTACGGATCAAGGGAGTGTCATTTCAGTTTGTAGCTGCAGATGAAGGGTAGCCTTCTGTTGCCGTCAGAACCATCCCAGTTTCCCTGGACTGGAAGGAAAACAGGTAAGTACAAAATCAAATCCAAAGACTCTTCATAGGAAAATCTTCTCTTTACATCAAAGAATCCCATGGCACCTTTTTTTATTGTGGCATAATCTTTTGTGCTAGAAAAAAAGGATCCTACAAAGGATTCGTTAGGGTATTTTTGAACATACCTGCAAACAGGAATGTGCTGTTTTTTCTAGCACATCTACTTGCCTCTAAACCCAGTACTGGTTTTTGTTTCCTCTTTGCTCCCCCAAAAAACTTCTTCAAGGTGGCTATCTACCTTTTTTTTTTAATGTCTAGTTCCTTGAAAGTTTATCCTAGAGCGACCTTATTTGGGAAACCAAAAAATGAGGACACCCGGTGGGGGTGGGAAAGGGTGCTTTCCAGAAGCGCCAGAAAGCGCTCCCCCCTCCCCACTACTCCAATCAGGCCTTTTCTATAATATCCGGGAATGACAATCCGGGACCTTTACGGCCCTGATTGGAGCTGTGAGGGGGGTATGATGTGCCTCTGGAAAGCGTATCATCCCCCCCGCCACACTAAAGGCAGCCTCAAAGGGGAAAGCATGCCATTCCAGGACATTATAGAAAATTATGGAAAATCCCCTCTGACACCCAGAATAGAACAAAAACCGGGGAAATCCTGGGAAATCCTCACAGCTGGTCCAAGTAAATATTTGAGCAGTACTATATATCTCCACTATTTTTTTTAAAAAAATTGAAATCCATGTACATAGCCAAGGGGTTCTGTACACATCCCTGTCACCTGCAAATAGGAACTGGTTTCCCCTGAGTTCTATGCTTAAGAGGAGGTTGTACATCTGATCCCAATGGGCTGAGTGGTGTTCTACAGTGGGTTCACCACTCAAGTTATGTATGTATGGATGCACCCTTAATCTTTAAGGGAGATAGCAGATGTTAAATTTTAAGTATGGTGGAAGTGGATTGAATACATGCTCCCATGCCCCAGTGCAGTTCAAAGTACTTCAACCACATTTAGCATGTTACGGCTACCTGCACTTACAAGACACTTTTTTGCGCTTGCTCCAGCAAGATTAACATGGCTACGCCTCCGGAATTTCTTCCAGATAAAGTGTTGGTATGTCTTTCTGGAATACCCAGAATGAAGTGGGTGTTCCAGGCACTATATGGTCTGGAGAATGGAAGCTTGGCATTAGAGTTCTGACCAAAATGCCACCTCAAGTAAACTTCAAAGCAAATGAGGGGATTCTACCTTAGATTAAAAAAAATTAAATATGAGGGTTTATCCAATGTGACTTATGTCCCATTAATTTCAATAGGGCTACTCTAAGTAGGACTAACATTGGATAAAACCACAAATGATTTCAAGGAAAGCCAAAACAGTTTTGGATAACACTTGCAAACATTTCTCAAGGTATAGATACCACCAGATTGTCTAACGTGAAATTCAGGGCAAATGTGGAGGTTCAACCCAGGGCAAAACACCTGAAATAGCTGATTTCCAGGGAAGATAAAACAGTTCTGACAAGACTGATACAATATTTCTTAAGTGCATTTCTGTTCCACTGTGCTTTGCAGGTCCAGCCAACATTTACTGCTTTTTCCATCTGTGTCATGCAATTGCTTGCCACATATATGCCATACTGTGGGAGAGTCAAACAGATGACATTTTGTTCAGCTGGGCATTCCACTCTGATCTGAACTAGCTTGATTTAAAAAGAAGCTTGATTTTATAAATTAAAAATCAAGCTAGTCTGAGCTTATTTCAAATCAGAGCTTATTTCAAATAAGACCAAACATTTTGTGGCTCAAGAAAGCTTGAACATGGTGAAGGGTGGTCATTGCAGAGAAGGTGTGCTGTGCTGCTAGCTGGGCCTGAGCCTGAAGAGTGTTTGTCTGCCCCGCCCATCTCCACAGGTATTTAAGGCTTCAGGTGGCTGAAAACTGAAGGGAAGGGTGGTTGTTGTAGAGAGGATGATGTGGTGTTACAGGGGAAAGAGAGGAAGATATCTAACATCCATCTTACCTTCCGCTCACTCTGCCAACTCGGGGAACTTGGAGAATGAACCAGGCCACCCACAAAACCTCTCCTTGCTCCTATGTAATGCCAGGTCAGTTAAAAATAAAACAATATCCTCTATGACCTTCTTTCAGATGAGATCTGCCAACTCACCAGTCTTCAAGAATTTAAGAGAGCTATAAAGATTGATCTCTTCCAGCAGGCCTACCCAGTTGAATTTTAAGACTTTGTTGATTTTAATAATGTATTAATTTTATATGTTTTTAATCAGTTTATGTATTTTATATTGTTTATATTGATGTTGTTCCCTGCTTCAATCTGGAGGGAGAGGTGGGTAATAATTATAATAATTATTATTAAACTTGGCATACTCGATCCCCTTAGAAGGGGCAAATATGCCTGCAAATTTCATCCAGTTCTGCCAAACAATTTTAAAAGGTATCAGCAGTTCCCTTCTTAAAAAAATTGAAACACCAAAGTTTAAAGGTACATAACACAACCTGTCTACATCTATTTGTCTAAAATTCAGTAAATCTAATCCCTTCATAATGTATTATTATGCCTGCAAATGCCATCCAATTCTGCTAGACAAAAATAAAATAAAATTAAAATAGCCATTTGGTGATTTCCAATGATAGCCAATGGGAAGCATGAAGATATGATTTTTCAAATCAGGATTTGAAGTCAGATCCAAGATGAAGCAGGCAGCCTCTGAATTAGTTTGAGCTCAATCAGGCTATTTTCTGAACTGCCCAACTGGGGTCCATATTGAATCTTGTGATTGGTGTGCAGCCCTGATGCAAACTATGCCTTGCAGGGGTAATTATGCAGATTGGGTATGCCACTCTTGTACCACCTTCAAGTGGTACAAACTATAGTCTGTTTTTACCCAACAGTAGAATGCCTGTATCAGAAAGCATTGATTTGTTGCAATTCTCTTCATGATTATGTTCACTTTGAGGCTGAGACTGATGGGATTCCCTCCAGCCCTACATAGTATTCTGATTCCCAAATAGAGGGCACAGGTGATTTCTAGAAAAGCAGGCATAGTTGACCATGCAAACAAATCTAAGCAAGCTAGAAAGAGAATGACAAAAGAGTTACACAAAGGCCATTTTGAACATGTCAGTACCTCAGCTTCTCTCCATGCCATTTGATCCTGAACATGCATATAGCATTGGCCCAGGTCACTCATCCAGCCATCATGGCAACCACCTTGGCGAAAGGGTTCTGGGTCTACCAGAGAGGAGCCTGAGAGAGTTGGATGAGGGTTACCCCAAACAAAACTGTTTGGCAACAAGAACCGGTGATCATGATATTTGGCTTTTGGACGCTCATTTCCTAAAGAAATATGCAAAACCAGATTCCCAGTGGAAAAAGCCCAACTCAATCACAAGCCTGTTTAGAAAATATATACATCTTATATAGAGGGGAAATTTAATTAACGAATGCTTAATCGAAGGAGTATATTGGTAAGAACTGCAATGGAGTGCTCGGGTGGTTAGTGCATCCCCCCATGTTACTGTCAAGAGTAATGCAAAACTCACACAATAATAATAATAATAATAATAATAATAATAATTGATTTCTTACCCGCCTCTCCGTCTGGATCAAGGCAGGGAACAACAATATAACAATAAAATAACAATATAACAATAGAAGTTATCAGCTGAGGATGACGAGCTCTAATGTCAGTTGTCTTATTTTATAGTGAGGGAACTGAGGCTGACAAACACTTAAGGTGGTGGACTCTGTTATGGAGAGCTATTGATACAACTGTGTTTATTATTGCACTAGGGGGAGAGGTGATTTTCATTGTTATCATGGCTTGGGAGGTAACGGTTAAACCTCCCCTTCTGGCATACTGTGGTCCTGTTGAAATCTGAGGGTTGTTTTTTTCCAGCCTGTTTATTTTTTAAAAAAAGTAGTTGATCATGCTATTGAAAAGTCTGATTTAGCCCTGGGCTGTATGGAATGTATTAAAACTCATGTTAAAACGGTTTCATTCCAGGCTCAATTAAAATGCTTAACAAGACTTCTCCCACTATTCTCAATACAGCCTGAAGGAGAGGAATTGAAATATGTTAAGGTGGAATGGGAAATTTTCCTTATACACTGCTTGTATTGAATCAACATTTGGCCAATCCCAGTACCCCTTCATTTCAACCACCAAACGAAGTGTAATCTCAAACCTGAGACTAAATGGTAAAGACAATGTACCCTATGGAACTTACTTCTGAGAACACCTGTGTAGGATTGTATTGCACATTTCTCTAGATCCCTTGCGAGCCTGATGGCTTAGCATCAATGCCCTATGGAGAGAAGGGCTGCCTCTACAAGAGAGGTTTAATGCTCTTTGAAGTCTCATTAAAAAATTTACCTCCACACCAGCGGAGCGCAAATGGGGCGTACAGACGCGTTATCTCTCTGATTATGCGCATTATCGAATGCACGTTAAATCGCGAGTTTTATTTTGCTCTCTCCGTTAAAGCGCATTTTGACTGTGTGAATATGCGCTTATGCGCATTAACTATTTGTAAAGCGCATTTTGGACATCCTTTAATGCGCTTCGCCGCCTCTCGCCGCCTCTCGTGCAGAGGGATTAGACGTAAATGCGCTTCTGCGATTATGCGCATAATCGCCTAACCAGCTGCAAAAGCGAATCCTTGTAGAGGGGACCTGTGTGTGAATATAGCAAAACAGCCAAAGTGTTATCAGGAGATACATTTTCCATAAGATTATGAGGCACCTTACTCTCACCTTCAGGAACAGGGAGGACCAATGTTCCCAGGTACAGCTACAAAACTATTTGTGGCTTCATTGCCAGTAGTAAGGAGAACTTTAACCTAAAATCAATTTATTACCAGTGTAAGCCCCACTGAATTTACAAGCAAACCTGCATAAAATCCGGCTACCTGAATGGTATTGTGGCATATGCTTTTGTGGACACTAGAATGCTTAAGTTCCCAAAAGCTTATACCAACATAAATCTATTAGGGCGCAATCCTATGCATGTTTAGACAGAAAAAAGTCCTACAACTCCCAGTATGCCCTAGCCAGTCATGCTGGCTGGTGGAAGTTAGGAGATGTAGGACTTTTTTTTTATCTAAACTGGCACAGGATTGCACCTTTTGTTTTTAGAAGTACAACCCTATGCACACCTACTCATAAATAAGTGCCTTTGAGTTTAATGGGTTTTACTCCCAAGTATGTGTAGCCTAAGGCCTCCTCCACACGAGACATTTAATGAGCCTTGAAGGCTCATTATAAATTTTACCTCCACACCAGCGGAGCGCAAAACGGGCGTACAGGCGCGTTATCTCCCCGATAATGCGCATTTTCGAATGCGCGTTAAATAGCGACTTTTATTTTGCTCCTGCCGTTAAAGCGCATTTTCGCCGTGTGAACAAGCGATTATGCGCATTAACGTCTTCTAAAGCGCTTTTTGGACATCAATTAATGCGCTTCGCCGCTTCTCGCCGCCTCCCGTGCAGAGGGATTAGGCGTAAATGCGCCTCCGCGATAATGCGCATAATCCCCGAACCGGGCGCAAAAGCGCATCCTTGTGGAGGGGGCCTAAGATGCCACAAGAGCCTTGTTATTGTGAAGATTAACAGGTTTATTTTTGTTGTTGTTTAGCTAGGACAAACTACGGGAGGGCTATCCATCTGGGAGGGGGGAAAGGGAGGAGGGAAATGCCTTTTAAACATGTTAGCTTGGTGGGTTAAAAAAGGAGGCGCACATTGTCCCTGAGCGAAGGAAGGAAGGAAGGGAAAAACTCAACAAACCTGAAGTCCTTGGCTGAACCGAGGGAGAAAGAGGCGGGAATCTCGTGCCAAACCTCTGGAGGAGGCGTGTGGGAACCCAGCATGCACCTAGTGCTTTGGGAAAAGGCGGGCTGTGGAAGAAGGCTACTGGTTGCAGCCATGGATCCTCCTCATGAGTCCGGTGGCTGAGGAAGCCCTGCACCGTCCCCACCTCCATAGGGGGGAGGAGGAGGAGGAATAACTCAGGCGCTTCTCTTTGTCTGGGTCCTAGTGCCCCAGTGCTTTCTGCTCTCCTCTCTCTCTCTCTCTCTCTCTCTCTCTGTCTTGCCCAGCCGGACCAGGAATCCGGGATTTGTGACTGACCTGCCGGGACATTTCAGAATGTCTTGGAATCCGTGACATTCCCGGTTTTCCGGGACATATGGCAACCCTACATGAAAAGAAGTTTTTGGAGCTATGATTGAGAGAGCAGCAATTGCTTAACCCTTTCCCGTTCTTCTGTTTTCTGCTCAAAATTGTCTCCCAAGCTGCTTTCCCACACATATTTTTCCTCTGCCAGGAGGCAGTCAGTTTGAATCTATACTCCCCTCAATATGAGTATTTGGGGGCCTGCCCCCTCCTCCAGTCAAGAAGAAATGTTGAGCCAAACAATCTGAGAGATGAAAGCACAGAAAGGGTGTGGGAGGCCTTTGATAGATGTTATTCGGTAACCTGGGGGTGGAGCCATGGGTGTACTGGCAAAGGAACAGGAAATAATGTCAGGAGTTCTAGTCAATTGGCCACAAAGGCAATCGGCAGAGCACTATGGCCAGAATCTCCTGCTGACAGTTACTAGTTTTTCTTTAAACAATGTAACGGTGTAGTTTTATTTTCAAAGCAAACTCTTTGTAGCCACCCCCCCCCCCCCACATGTGCCCCACCCTGACATCTGCAGAGTATGTCAACTGCCATAAGGGGAAAGACAGCAGGAGCAGGAACTTCATTAATACAGAAATGCTTTGATCAGAGACAGGATTCTAGGCTGGATGGACTGGCTTATGCTGGATATTATTTGCCCTGACTACAGCCCTATATACCCATCCACCCTGACAGGATTACCATCACGTGACAGTGGAGAGCAGGGCCACCCTCCCAGCCCCTGCCCCCCCTGTTGCATCCATGCTGACCTTCCCTGCTGCCTAAGCATTGGGGGCATGGTCTGAAGCAGGGACCTGTTCTATGTCTGTTGTCTCCCCACATGATCAAGTGTTCCAGGGGCCAGGACAGATATTACTTATCTAGCAGCTAATTTTCCATTTTTACTCTAGAGTAGGCACAGGGCCCCCAATCTGGATTGGGACCCTTATGTGGTAAGGGATGGGTGTCTTTTAAGGTCCTGATTGCCCCTCCCCCAGACCTAGAGTAAAAAAAAATTAAAAGGCAGCGTCTAGTTACGGATTTAAAGTAATGGCCATTTTGGTCCTAAATCACAATAGGAGCACACATGTATACAGCCCCACTTCAGACTTCCCCACCCCCACATGCGGGAACGACAGGGATACAATAGAGTGAGTAGGGCCAGTATGCTCTTCCCTTGCGCAATAATAATTGTGTGAGGGTGAACACCTAAATAAGGCTATCAGGAAATACTTTAGCTGGAAGGCTGCTTTTGCTTCCATGTAGTTAGCCTTCCAGTTGAATGTACAATGTCTTGGCTGATGTTTTCTGAATGATGCATGCCAGTCCAGCTGGGAGGATTATGCCATAATGTTGTAGGAGAATGGCAAACAACCATCCTGGGAATTTTGCTCCCTCCTGATTCTCACCACGACACGTTGACGATCATATCTGGTTCCACGTATGGATCATCAGTGGCGCAAATGCCTCCCCGTTGCAGCAGTTAAATTACAATGAGGGGAAAAATACACCTCACCAAATATGGTCAGTTGTGAACTCGGGAAAAAAATTATATTTTCAAGTGAAACTGCTATTTGATATTAGTAAGCAAACAATTTGTGTTTGGTCTGTATGCTCTTCAGAAAAGACCCAGTGCATAACGGAGTGGAGTCTGAAGTTCAAATAAGTTTGGAATTTTATTTCATGTCATTTATTAAGTTTCATTTTTCAGCTGTGGGGTGGAGCTGTAGCTATCCAGCAGGGCCCCTTGCTTACAGTGTAGTTCTAGGTCGGGTGTGGGGGATGGATGGCATACAAACAAAGCAAATAAACACATACAGGTGCACAAATCACAATATCCTTGTGTGGGCAGCACATTTTTTAAAAATTGTTTTCTGGAGGAACTGATATTGGGTCAGAGAGCTACATTATAATACCTACAAATGCACTTGCTAATATATTAAGATGGTTGCACATGAATGCTCACCACTTCATGACTACAACATTAAGTGATGACTTGACTTCCATGTGTGTGAATTAGTAATCTCAGATCAGATGCCATGGATAAGAGTGTTCATAACACCTAAGACCCTTCTTCTCAGGCACAATACTTTTGATTGAATGAAGATCACATGTTCAACTGAGTCATTAAATGATGGGCCTATATCCGTCTATAAAAATTGTAGTCTTCTAAGCACTAATTAGCTTATGTCCACAAATGAAAGGCCTGGCAATTGTTCAGTTTAGTTGCTTGGAGAAAACTGAATCAATAATGGCCAGGTCCATATTTGTGAGAAACACTTTAACAAAACGAATAAACCAATCAGCAAGTTGACAGGCAGTCAAAAGTTACTTCAGGCACCCAGCCAAATTCAGAGCGTATCCTCTCTTTCTCTGTCTCTGTTGCTAGGATATTTGTCAACAGAACAGGAAATGCCATGGTTCCTGGGAGATACTGAATCTAATATTAATAATTGTCTAGTGAAGAAACAGTGCTTCTGCATTCCTGGGGTGAGTCAGTGATGGATGAATTTTATTTGATATTGAATCTTTTAAATTTCAGCTATGTGGAGGTAGTGGCTAAACATTTGCAATTCAATGCCTGTGTTATTGATGTATATTTTAGCAAGGACTGTCACAGATATTGGAAACAATTTGAATTGGTGGTGGAGGGGTATTGTACAGTACAGTGCTGCAGCAAGGAAGCAACTTGTTTAGATTGAGCAGGGAGTGTCGTTTCTTACTATGTCGTTCCTGTCCTTTAAGCACAGCCATCCGTCTAATTGATGTTCTTTAAGCCTTCCATGGCACAGAGATTGTACAAAGCGTATCCCTCCACTAAACTAAGCTCTTAAAAAAAATTAAGTCCTGATTATGTCTTATTTCTCTGAATTCTAACATAGGACAAAATTGTTTTTAAAAGCCCTCACTCTGCATAGGTAGAACCCATTTTAAATAAACAAATACAAAATGATGTTGCTCTTAATCATTCTTTGTGGAATAGCCCATTTGTGCAAAGAGAAGATTACCATTGTGGCTCTATTTCAATTGCACAGCAAGTCTATATAAAGCAGGGACACAATTTTGGAACAAAGCGATTCAGACAGAGGCTGAATTCAGTTACTGTCTGTAAACTGACCACCATGTAGGACTCCTTTAAAGGTAAAATTGGGAGGAAGAAGGATCATGTTCACAACTGTGGGGTGAAATAAAGTTGTTGTTGTTTTTAAATCTCATATAGTACTAAAGCAAAGTGTCGATGCATGATAAACTAATACTTATTTTAAAGCAAATTAATTTGTGCCTGTAGTATGCACACCTAGTACATAAGCCCATTTAAGTCACAATCCTATGCAAGTTTATACAGAAAAAGGTCCTACTGTTACGGTAATTAATCGGAGACCAGTCCAAAGTTCAAGTTTTAAACAGATAAACCTTTATTGCTAGCAATGACAGCCTGGGATAGCTCCACAGACTGGCCCCCCCTAATGGGTGAAGCAACTAGTTATACAGTTCAAACAAGCAGGAAACATGCATGTCACGTCACACAACAGAATGATGCGCGCGCAACCTAACGACATGGCAGCAGGTGTTTTTCTATATAAGGTCTGGAACGATCCGTTACTTCTTACTGGGTCAGGTCACATGGTCTGTGGTCTGTGGTCGGCCTGCATGCAGTGACAACAGCATAGGAGCTACTTATGAAAAAAACAAAGAGGAAAAAAATGGGGGGGTTAAAATCAAAATGGAGTCACTTTGGTCAAGCTAGCTGACTGGGGTCAGTTAGATGGGAATTCCCTTACATTCCCCCCTTTGGAACTCCTTTAATTACTAAGGAGTTCCACTATCTTCATCTGTCATAGGCACAGGGTGATAATCGCGCAAAGCCATTAAGTGGACAGCCGTGCGCCGGTCTGCTATCTGTTCCATCATTCCGTGGAAGCTCTGTAACAACAAGGGCATTAA
This sequence comes from Anniella stebbinsi, assembly GCA_029215795.1. NCBI lineage: Eukaryota > Metazoa > Chordata > Lepidosauria > Squamata > Anniellidae > Anniella > Anniella stebbinsi. The sequence continues at coordinate 178,504,196 of JARDYH010000001.1, forward strand.
ACAGGGCAAAAGGATACAAACCAAGAGTTCTACAATAACCATCGCTATTATCCCTTTTAATCTTCTCATCTATGTGAACCAGGATCCCAGTCTTTCTGCCTATTCAAATCTTTTCCAGGTTTGCATGGGAACATGAACAAGCTTAATCATTTTACTGGTGATCTTCAATAACTTTTCTATTATCATCAATATGCAAACAACAATTAGTGAGATTAAATTTTTCACACATACCGCCTTCAGTAGCAAGCAAGTAATTAAGAGCCAAGCGGTTCTGATACACAGCATTTCGCAGTTGGGTCTGGGTTTTGGATAGGACATTCAGTACTCTTGCAATTTCATTGGTTATTAGTTCTAGAACTGCTTGCAACCGTATGATTCTGTTAAGCATATAAATGGGGGTTCTGTACCCCGACATTCTATCTTGTGCCCAGGTGGCTGGGCCATAACACTGAACAATCCTCTCAGGGGGCCACTTATCATCTTTCCAGTCCCCAATTTTGACATTTGGGGATATACTGCGTTTGTTGTACGCTGGGTGGCCCAGACGCACACCTTCTGATAGGGAAACCAGAAAGAAGGAGGGGCGAATCTCTCCTAGGGTGCAAGTGCCTGCCCAGGGCTCAGGGAGTTCAGAATAAGCATACTGCCTGCAGATCTAATACAATCCCTTGTGTTCTTTTTTTCTCACGTGGCCTACCATACACAATTTTAATAGGGACACTCATTGTAGTACTGTCCTCTGTCCATTAGAGTCTCTGACCTCGAGACTCCACTGGGCAGGGGCTTCTTTCGGGTTGAAACAGGTAATGGCACTGTCTTGTATGCAAGCGGAGTAAGTGATGTTCTGGAAAGTGCATGGTTGCACCTTACCCTTACACTGGAGCCTATTCTGAATTTAACAGTTTTAATACATGACTGACAGGGAGTGACATCACTTGAGGCAGGGACAAGGATTAATAGGAGTGTTAATACTAAGAGTCTTTCAGGAGTCTTCGGGCGGTGTCTACTTCCTCTATCCAGGATGGGAAGGGATGCAGCACCCCCAGTCACTTCGCTCCTACCCTAGGGAGGCTTCCAGTGACGTAGGCAGTTTTTTTCAGCGTCAATTTCAGTTGGTGTTGCTTGGTCCATTGATCTGCACTGGCGGCTGCTTTCACACGGCTCCAGTGGATCGAGACGGGGTTTCCTTCAACCTTTAAGGCAGTAGGAGTAGTCAGTAAGACTGTAGAGGGCCCTTCCCAAGTTTTTTCTAAAAGATCTTCTTTATAACTTTTGACATACACTTGGTCCCCGGGCTTGAACCCATGGACTGGAGTTGTTAAGCCAACTGGACCTTGCTCAGTGTACTGTTCCAATTCTAACACTGTCTGATTCAGTTCTTTGAGGACTCTGTTCAGCCCAATTTCTTCTCGCAGTGGTAGAGTTTCAACTGTACTGGGTAGTGGCGGGGGTCTTCCGTAGACTAGTTCATAAGGGGTCAGTCTATTGGCTCTTGGTGTACAGCGCATATGGAGCAAGGCAACAGGCAGCATGGGCATCCACTTCAACTTGGTTTCTGCACAGAGCTTCTGCAGCTGGAAACGTCTGTGCAGAGGCTGGCCAGGTCATCAATGTACATGGTTTTCTCGATGACGTGGCGGAGAGAAGGAACACATCTCTGGTGGGAGGAAGTGGTGGTAACCAACGCTGACAGGAAACTCTTCGTTGCAGCTTCTTTGACGGCTTGCTTGTGTGTACTCTGCAGTGAATAACAGCTACTTTTGCTGGTTTCCAAACAGCTTGGAGGAGCTTCTGAATTTCTGTTTTTTCTCTCTGCAGTCAAGAATCCTCGGTCTCGGTACTTGGAGAGTCAGGTATGCATATTTAGATTCAGTATAGATGGTGGCTTCTTTCTCTTTTGCCAATTCTAGGGTGGCTGTAAGGTTCTGCTTCTTCTGCTTTCTGGGCGAACGTGCCAGACGGCAGGGTCTGTGCTAGTAGGATTTCGTTTTCAGTGACTACTGTGTAGCCAGAGTATGTGGTTTCATTTTCGGACAAAACTGCTTCTATCTGTAAACAGGACGATGCTCTCAGAAACTGGAGTGTCTTTAAGATCAGGTCGGCTGGAATACACGGTTTTTATAATTTCCTGGCAATCGTGGACAGGAGCTTCAGGCAGAGGCATTAAGGTGGCAGGGTTCAGAGTGACACAGTCCTTCACATGCACGTTTGGGTTTTCACACAGCAGAGCAGCATGAATTTCAAGCAGGACTTTCATTAAGTAGGAGGCAGTGACTTCAATGGTTTGGCCATATATGAGCTTTATGGCTTCAGTCAAGAGTAGGCATGTAGCGGCGATGCAGCGGAGACAGCCGGGCTATCCACGACTAACAGGATCGGTGTTCTTACTTAGGTAAGCAACAGGGCGGTTCCAGGAGCTTGTGTGCTGAGTTAGGATTCCAACGGCAGTTTTTTCTTGTTCACATACATACAAGTGGAAAGGCTTGGAAATGTCTGGTAGGGCCAGGGCTAGTCAGGGCAGTCTTCAAACCTCAGAGGCTTGAGAGGGCTTCTTCAGTTCACATTCGGGGACAAGACTCCGACTGATTACTTTTCAGGAGTTCATAGAGGGGCTGTGTTAAGGCTGCATAATTCAGGATTCAGATGCGACAATAGCCGGCCATGCCGAGGAAACTCTGAGTTCTTTTTTTGCTGTTGGGCTGTGGTACGCAGTTGATGGCTTGGGTTCGGCTGGAACCTCATGGATTTTCTGCATGTTCATCATTGTACGCCTGCCTTTCTTGATGGCATTAATAAATGCTTGCTGGTAATCACGCTGATGTCTGCGTCCTTCTGTGTCTAATCTTGGGGCATAGGCGGTGTTGCTCTGGTTGGGGTTGGGGATGCTTTCTCTCTGGCCCCGTTCTGTGGTTGCATTTTCGAGATTAGCCTGGGTCTCTAGTCTCTGTTCAGTTGTCAGGAGATATCCCATTAGTTGTTGGATATCAGTCCAGGTTGGATTATGGGCAGTTATTACATCCTCAATTATGTCTACAAACTTCTCGGGTTCTTCTTCTTAGGAGGGTCCGTGGTTCTTCCAGTTCAGGAGTTCAAGAGCTCAGTTCAATTCAGGCAGTTCAGTTCGGGAATTCAGTAGGAGAGGGGACGTAGGTCTGGTACGTGGACGCATTCGTGGCAGGGTCGGTGACGGCAGGAACGATGGCGGGACTCTCACGGACAGGGAGAAATTTCGTTTCAGCTGTGTTAGCGGCTAAATTTCCGAGGTGGAGGCGGCTGGAGTGGCGGGGTCAGGAATTTTCGGGATTGGTTGGTTCTAGTAGGCGGGTCAGTTTCTTAACTCTCACATCAGGCAAAAGTGGGGTATTCAGGTGCAGAGGTGGCGGTTGACGGCTGGGCAGTGGAGTCTTGGGACATTGGAGAGGGAGCCAGGGTGTCTGGTCCGGACCTAGGGACGTCTGGGACATCAGGAGGTGGCGGTGGGGCGCAGTCTGGGACACGTAGGGTGGAGGTAGGTCATCTGTTCAGTTGTCAGTGGGTACAACGCCTTCAATCATGTCAGCAATTTTTCCTGGGGCTGTGGGCTCCTGGCAGCTTGTCTTGGGTTTAGTCTTTCTCTCTTTCTTGGCTTGATTCATCAGGATGAGGGCTGCATTTTCTGCCAACTTTCTTCAGTTCACGGAGGGGGATGTTTAGCTACTCTTAGCCATCCCTCTGTATATGGGATGTCTTCTGGGCTGAGGCCCCCCCCCCTCTATTATGGCCAGGTTGTAAAATACCTTGGGGGGGGGCAGTCTACTAGGGGGCCTAGGGCTGGCCAGTCTCAATAACATTTAGCTTCTATATCATTTACATTACACTTGGTCAAGTCAAAGACTTCACTAAAATGTTTAATCATAAGATTCAGTGGGGTTGAAAAACCTCCCCCCATCCTTTCCTGTCTAAATCACAATATAATTCACCAGACAGACAGTACACAGAAGGGCAATCAGATTGACAGGGAACCGTCTGGCTATAGGAAGTGGGGGAGCCAGACGGCTGACACAGAGGAACACAGTCTCTTCGCTGTCAGCCTACGCTGCCGGAAGTTCCAACGGTCAGCAATAGAAATCAGACAGTCATTCACACATCAAACATCCAGGACGACACCCGTCCTCCCAGACCTCCCAGTTCAGAGAAACAGAAACAGTTTACCGTTACGGGGAGATGATCAGGCTCCCCCTTCGACTCTACTGAGTCGGGCAATACCAAACAATACGCGCGTCTACAATTCCGAGGGTTGATCAGGCCCTCCTTCGACTCTACTGAGTCGGCCAATACAAAACAAGATAGGCAATTCCCCTGATACTTGCCTGATCCAGATGTCCCAGCGCTGGGCAGAAGGGTATCTGCACTGAACTTCCGCTCGGTCCGGTTTTGTTCCGCGTTGTCCCCTGACCTGCCACAGAACCTGAATGGGCACCAGCTAAATGCTGGAGGCGCGCTCCCAAGGAGGGCCACGGCCGGCTGGGGGCCGCGGGGAACCAAGCGGAAGCGGGGGAAATCTCCCTGGTAGGCTTCTCCGATTATCGGGCGGGTCTCCCAGTGAGGGATGATTCCCGGCCAATGCACCAAAATGTTACGGTAATTAATCGGAGACCAGTCCAAAGTTCAAGTTTTAAACAGATAAACCTTTATTGCTAGCAATGACAGCCTGGGATAGCTCCACAGACTGGCCCCCCCTAATGGGTGAAGCAACTAGTTATACAGTTCAAACAAGCAGGAAACATGCATGTCACGTCACACAACAGAATGATGCGCGCGCAACCTAACGACATGGCAGCAGGTGTTTTTCTATATAAGGTCTGGAACGATCCGTTACTTCTTACTGGGTCAGGTCACATGGTCTGTGGTCTGTGGTCGGCCTGCATGCAGTGACAACAGCATAGGAGCTACTTATGAAAAAAACAAAGAGGAAAAAAATGGGGGGGTTAAAATCAAAATGGAGTCACTTTGGTCAAGCTAGCTGACTGGGGTCAGTTAGATGGGAATTCCCTTACACTACAACTCCCAGCATTCCTGCCTGGAGAATGCTGAGAATTGTAGGGCTTTTTTCTGACTAAACATACATAGGATTGTGCCCTGAAATGGTTATAACAATAATCACTCTGTGTAGATCCAATGATCCAAAGACATAGGTGTGAAGAATGAGCCAAGATGGCTACAGTCTGGCTAAAAGAGGCGAGATTTGGCCTGCTTTTCAGGACTGGGGCCTCTTGGCTGGGCGAGGAAGAATTCTGAACAAACAAGTTCTAAAAGACAGAGGCCTGGTTCGGAGGACACGATAATCAACGGGGGGGAGGGAACAATAGTCAGTTGTGTTGCTTATTGTGTCGTCTGGAGGGCAACACACAACACACACAACTGACAGTACTATATTTGGGGCACTTAAACAATGGAGAAAAACAACGGGCTTGCACGTTGTTTATCCCGAAATCCGTTGTTTAAAGTGTTGTGTGGAGGGAACTCCCCTCTCTCCATGTACTATTCTGTTTGATCATACAGTTCGCTGGCCGGAGCAGCCTAATAAACCCAGGCTGCTCCGATACAGCTGGCAGAACTTGCAGTGCATGCTGGGATATGGCTGGAGGACTGAGGGAGGTGAGAGGGAGGAGATGCAGAGCCCAGCCGCGGGATGGGGGAGGGGCAACATGTCGTGTGGAGAACACTGGCAAAATAAAGCATGGTGAGTGCGTTATTAACTTCTCCGTTGCCTAAAGTGTCGTCCAAACTCAGCCAGAGCTGCTGGTTTAGGGTTGCCATATTCTGGAACCACAAAACCGGGACAATTTTTTTTTGGAGGGGGGGCTAGGATTTTTAAAAAACTGAGCATGTAAAGGTCTAGGGAAAGGAACGGAAGAAAGCTATCTAAGCTTTAGTTATCTAACAGCACAATCCTATGCGTGTCTACTCAGAAATAAATTCTATTGAGTTAAATAGGACTTATTCCCAGGTAAGTATGTATAGGATTGCAGCCTAAAGTACTTAAGCATAAATAATAAGCAAAGAACAATTTAAGCAATCAAACAGAAAAATGACACTAGATTACATTTCTCCACTAGTTCTCAAAAGCTAGAGGAGAATTCAATATGGAAACTTATCCCCACCCAATTGCCCAAGTAGCTACTACAGCATATTAATATTAAAAGATATAATTTAACTAGGGTGACCAGATAAAATCCAGGTCAGGGCTCATGTAACTTTAACGGTTGTAGAGAAAAGGGAATTTCAGCCAGTGTCATTTGTATGCAATTAGTTCCTGGTGAAATTCCCTCTTCATCACAACAGTTAAAGGTGCAGGCACAATACTAGAGTGACCATATACAAAAGAAGGCAGGGCCCCTGCAACTTTAATCTTGTTCCCTCCTCTCTATGGTAATGTTTGTGCTGCTCTTTTATAGGTTAGATTTCCCGCTCTTTTTCAACTCAGAGATTTCCCGCTCTTTTCTCATTTTAAACTTCCCGCTCTTTCTAACTTACAAACTTCCCGCTCTTTTTCCTTTACACACAGAAACTCATTCTCTCCCTCTCCCCAAACAGATTTCCAGGCTTTTAGGCCTTAAATGACAAACAGTCCTAAAGTAAAGCATCTGTGGCTGCCTCTACAAGAGAGGTTTAAAGCTCTTTCAAGGCGCTTAAATTTTTTTACCTCTACAAGAACGGAGCGCAAATCGGGCGTAGAGGCACGTTATCTCTCCGATTATGCGCATTATCGAATGCGCGTTAAACAGCGAGTTTTATTTTGCTCTGGCCGTTAAAGCGCATTTTGACTATGTGAACAAGTGCTTATGCGCATTAACTACTTGTAAAGCGCATTTTGGTCATTCGTTAATGCGCTTCGCCACCTCTCGCCGACTCTCATGCAGAGGTATTAGGTGTAAATGCGCTTCAGCGATTATGCGCATAATCGCCTAACCGGGCGCAAAAGCGAATCCTTGTAGAGGGGACCTGTAAAAAATAATAGGCAAAGAACAATTTAAGCAATCAAACAGAAAAATGACACTAAATTTCATTTCTCCACTAGTTCTCAAAAGCTAGAGGAGAATTCAATATGCAGACTTACCCCCACCATAACTGCCCAATATTAATATTAAAAGATATTGTTTAACCCCAAAGCAACCATCTACTTCGTGTTCAAGTGGTGATTCTAGTAGAATATGGACTGTTCTGTGCCACTAGCTGACAAGATCAAAATGAATTGTAAATAACACCAATAGGCTGACCATCTGAAAAGGAGGACAGGGCTCCTGTAACTTTAACAGTTGTAGAGAAAAGGGAATTTCAGCCAGTGTCATTTGTAGGCAATTAGTTCCTGGTGAAATTCCCTCTTCATCACAACAGTTAAAGTTGCAGGGGCTCTGCCTTCTTTTGCATCTGGTCACTCTAGTATAGTGCCTGCACCTTTAACTGTTGTGATGAAGAGGGAATTTCACCAGGAACTAATTGCCTACAAATGACACTGGCTGAAATTCCCTTTTCTCTACAACTGTTAAAGTTACAGGAGCCCTGTCCTCCTTTTCAGATGGTCAGCCTAAACAACAACAATGATAATAATGCTGATTTTCTTAGATATATTTAAAAGGCACCCCCCCCCCCCCCCAGCCCAAATTAAACTTAAGGCATGAGCCAACCAAAGTTAAGTACTTTTAAGCCTGCAATGCCATGCATACCTACTTGGGAGAAAGACTCAATGAACACAATGGGACTTATGTCTGAGCAAACATGCATAGGGTTCTACAATCTCATTGGTTTCAATGGGAGAATGTTAAATGCCTGCTTTTTCCTGCACATAAGGTTTGCTATATTCTGCATTCACAAAACCAGGACAAATTTTATTTATTTATATTTGCATTTTAAATACATGTTTTTTCTATCTAAACATGCATAGGATTGTGCCCTAAAGAACAAAAACAAAGGCAGCCATGTTGACCATAAGGGGAAAAGATCGAAATCCATATAACATAATACTTTCATTAGGCCAACTCAAAAATCACAAAAATGTACAAGTTTTTGAGATCTTCAGATCTCTTCATCAGGCAAGATGTGACAAAAAGCAGGGTGGTGGTGGTAATATGAATGGTAGTGGGGGGGCTAACTGGATGTTATAGTCAGGATGTATGTGCTGTTAATCATAAAATAATATAGAATCATAAAATAGTAGAGTTGGAAGGGGCCTACAAGGCCATCGAGTCCAACCCCCTGCTCAGTGCATGGAAGAGGAGGGTGTGCAGACATTCAGCTTGGCCTCTGCCTGGTGATGTGATGGCTTCAGTGCCCACAGGACTACAGAGAACACGAAAATAGACAATTGTTGTCTCTCCGTTTTTGAAAATATAAAATCCATCTACCTATTAACTCAAAACAGTTACCATACAGGCCCTTGGCACACCTAACTTGGGTGTAAGCCCCACTGAATTTACAAGCAAACCTGCATAAAATCCGGCTACCTGAATGGTATTGTGGCATATGCTTTTGTGGACACTAGAATGCTTAAGTTCCCAAAAGCTTAAACCAACATAAATCTATTAGGGCGCAATCCTATGCATGTTTAGACAGAAAAAAGTCCTACAACTCCCAGTATGCCCTAGCCAGTCATGCTGGCTGGTGGAAGTTAGGAGATGTAGGACTTTTTTTTAATCTAAACTGGCACAGGATTGCACCTTTTGTTTTTAGAAGTACAACCCTATGCACACCTACTCATAAATAAGTGCCTTTGAGTTTAATGGGTTTTACTCCCAAGTATGTGTAGCCTAAGATGCCACAAGAGCCTTGTTATTGTGAAGATTAACAGGTTTATTTTTGTTGTTGTTTAGCTAGGACAAACTACGGGAGGGCTATCCATCTGGGAGGGGGGAAAGGGAGGAGGGAAATGCCTTTGAAACATGTTAGCTTGGTGGGTTAAAAAAGGAGGCGCACGTTGTCCCTGAGTAGGCTGACCATATGAAAAGGATGACAGGGCTCCTGTATCTTTAACAGTTTCATAGAAAAGGGAATTTCAGCAGGTGTCATTTGTATATATGCAGAACCTGGTGAAATTCCCTCTTCATCACAAAGTTAAAGCTGCAGAAGCCCTGCCCTCTTTTCTACATGGTCAAGAGACAGGGCTCCTGCAGCTTTAACTGTTGTAATGAAGAGGGGATTTCACCAGGTTATGTATGCATACAAACAACACCTGCTGAAATTCCCTGTCCTTTGCAACTGTTAAAGATACAGGAGCCGTGTCCTCCTTTTCATATGGTCGCCCTATCCCTGAGCGAAGGAAGGAAGGAAGGGAAAAACTCAACAAACCTGAAGTCCTTGGCTGAACCGAGGGAGAAAGAGGCGGGAATCTCGTGCCAAACCTCTGGAGGAGGCGTGTGGGAACCCAGCATGCACCTAGTGCTTTGGGAAAAGGCGGGCTGTGGAAGAAGGCTACTGGTTGCAGCCATGGATCCTTCTCATGAGTCCGGTGGCTGAGGAAGCCCTGCACCGTCCCCACCTCCATAGGGGGGAGGAGGAGGAGGAATAACTCAGGCGCTTCTCTTTGTCTGGGTCCTAGTGCCCCAGTGCTTTCTGCTCTCCTCTCTCTCTCTCTGTCTTGCCCAGCCGGACCAGGAATCCGGGATTTGTGACTGACCTGCCGGGACATTTCAGAATGTCTTGGAATCCGTGACATTCCCGGTTTTCTGGGACATATGGCAACCCTATGTTGGTTCCCACTGGCCGCACCTGGACCATTATCTCACACCCACAGTTGGTAGGCTGACCATATGAAAAGGAGGACAGGGCTCATATAACTTTAACAGTTGAAGAGAAAAGGGAATTTCAGCCAGTATCATTTGTATGCAATTAGTTCCTGGTGAAATCCCCTCTTCATCACAACAGTTAAAGTTGCAGGCACTATACTAGAGTGACCATATGCAAAAGAAGGCAGGGCCTCTGCAACTTTAACTGTTGTGATGAAGAGGGAATTTCACCAGGAACTAATTGCATACAAATGATACTGGCTGAAATTCCCTTTTCTCTACAACTGTTAAAGTTATATGAGCCCTGTCCTCCTTTTCATATGGTCAGCCTAACGGTTGGCCTTAATTGGAAGTGGACAGTGAGGGTTTTCAGCTGTGGGAAAGTGCAGTTCAAAGGGAGGGGATTCCAGGAGACAGCCAAGGGGGCGAGAAGGCTAGGGATTGGCTTAAGCCAGTCATGGCACTGGCCGGCCCAAAAGGGATAAATTGTATAGCAACAGGTTGGGAAGCCATCTTCCTAATGATGTGATGTGAAGGGATCCCTGACAAGCGAAGTAATGGCTTTGGAATTTAGATAGGTTTATTGTTTTAGTGTCTGGTTCATTCCAGGGAAAGACTTGTCACCTTCGGGTGTGATTTAGAGTGGTTAATGGTTTTATTGCTCGCTGCTAACCCTTCTACCTCACTTCAGTCCTTCCCCCCATTCCTCTTCCCTCCCCCCTTCGTTCTGTGTGTGTGCTTGAAGGCTAATTGTTAGCTGAAGCCCTATGAGATTCGGTTTTAAGTATTTTTTGATAAATTGCTTCAGTCCTTAAACGTGTGTGATTATTTCCAGAGGCTGGCTTCGGCCACTTGGCATCGGGCTAGGGAGGTGGGCTTTGGGATACTGGACTGTGAGTCCTAAGCCTACCTGGTAGGGAGGAGGAGTGAACCCCCTCTTCTCTTCACAATAAACACATGGGGTCTGAAATACAGAACCTTCGTTGATGGCACTTTCGGTGCAAAGTAAAAAAAATAATGATTCAGAATCATCTCCGTTACAGAGTTGTTTTCAGAAAACAAATCCATTATTCTTTCCCAGTGCAGAACAAAACTGACTTGCTTTTCCTTTGCCATTATAGGTTGCTTTACCTCCTGTGTTTTGGAAACAGGATAAGGATGGGAGAAGATTGGGAAAGAAATCCCAGCATCTGCCATTATTCTAAGCTCCCATGCATACAGGTGCCTTTATCTGCTCAGGACTCCCCCTTAATGAAGGTATCTGAATGGGATTGGTTAGTTTACTGCTTGTGGCAATCTCATTATCAAGCCCTTTCTCTGATTATGATGTTAAGAAGTAAAGTAGACATTTCTCTAGAAGAAATGCTTAGAAGAGACTGACATGGAACTCCAGCCTTGATTAACAGAGTTCTTCATTGCCTACAGAGGTCAGTTAACCATTATCATCAGTATATTACAGAGCAAGGCTCCAATATAGTTGATATTCTCTTACATCAGGGGTGTAAAACATCAGGCTTGGGGGTCAAATCTAGTCCTTCAAGGGTTCCCCAGAAGACCATGCCACTTTCCCACTATTGTTTGATGTTTTCCTGGCTTTTGTGCAGTTTTCCTCCATTATAAAACATTGAAATGTCAATCCTAACATTTAGTTACTGGTAGTAGGAGCTTTAGGGAGCAATCCGATGTCCCCTTAGCAGCGCTCGAACCTTAGAGACAGGAAACAATTCTCCCCACATTGTTTCTGCGCTGGCTACCTCCCCATACTTGCAAAACAGAGTGTGGAGATAGGGAAAAGGAGGCTTCTTGGGGGCAGAGAGGGGAGGAGGCTGGGGATGTGAGGATTTGAACTATCTACAGCTATCCCCAGCCCCCTCCTCTCCCCCCAAAGCCTCCGCTAGATGGGCAAAATTGCCCGTCTAGCTAAAATGCAGAGCAGGAGGAACAAGGTGCCTCTTGCTCTGCATTGGATACCCATCTGCCTCCCAGTAGAGGCTTACAATTAGCCAGGGTGGATCACATGAAATTGAGCCCTTAAGCTAAAACATGCTGGTATTTTTGGCTTTGCCCCTTTTGCCTTTGGCTCCACTCACTACTGGAGCGCAGCACCCAAGAACTTCTCCAAAATGGAATTGGGTCTTTGAAATGAAAGAGGTACTGTACATAATGTAAGAGCAGTGATGGCCTTTCAAGATGGGGGAAATTTACGAACTATTTTTTTTTAGCAAAGAGAGTAGATAGAACTGCAATTATCACCATCACCTTCACCACTACCAGTAGTGGAGCCAGCAGGACTGGAGGATGGTGCCTGGCTTGTTTGGTTTACTTATTTTTATTTTATGGATTATGCTGCTTCCCAGCCAAAGTTCCTGGGGCAGTGTGCAGTTAAAAACAATTCTACAAGAGAATGCTAACACTGTCCATCATAACACACACAACAAGTCGCAAAACATAAATTCTCTGCCCCCTCACCCATGGTAGTGCTCAGCTGGAAGTCTCCCAGGTATTGGAAATAGTTATTTTTATGGATGTCAGAGGATTAAGGAATTGATCGTTTCCCTTTTAATTGATTATTTCAGAATTAAAATTTACCAAATCTCAGTACAGCTGCCTTTCTGATATATTGAAAGGGTTGTGTTATGTGAGATAACATAACATAAGCTTACCACTCACTATTCGAAGGACAGGCAATCTTTCCTACCTTTTTTTCACTCAACACTCACTTTTTAACACACTAGAACCAAAACTAATACAAATTAAATTATTATTATTATTATTATTATTATTATTATCTTTATTTATATCCCACCTTTTGCCCACTACTGGGCCTCAAGGCGGCATTACAAAATTAAAACGTATACAGTTAAAAGTTATAAATAATAAATATATGAAAGTTAAAAATAAATTAAATAGGTTTCAATATTAAAACATTTCAACATTTACAATACATATTAAAATAAAATTAACAAGGGTGCCTAAGTAACAGCTTCACCAATTAAAATTTGCCTTCACTGAAAATTGCCCCCAACTAATTAGTCAGCTAAAACTTTAGTTGCTTGCTCTCAATGAAGCTGATACATGTTTTGTAGCCCTGGCTATTTTACATCTCAGCCTATTTCTGCCTTATTTATTTGCCTTTCTCAATGATGAAACAGGGAGGAAAGAAAATTTGGGGTCACCTCAAACTCAAGTATTTTGATTTTGTGTTGTTTTAGTGGTTGGGTGGTTTAGGGTGCCTTTTGTCCACTTGCCATCTATAACGTGTCTAGGTCTTGTTCTGACAGGATTTGAAGAGAGGCCAAAAATGCTATTTTTATAGCATTATGAGAATATATGACAGCAAAGCGCCGAGGGAAATGTTGTACCGTCAGTATGTGATCAATCTCCAGCGCCAGAACTTGCTGGGTGAGTGTCAGCCAATGCAGCTACTTGCATCAGCAGCCCAGAGAAATTGGAGAGCAGCAGAGAAAAGCCAGGGACTTGAGGGGATTATGAAGCGCGCTTTATGGGCCATGAAGGTACATCAGACACACAGCCGAAGCATGCAGTGGTTTATGGGCAGAGTTCACACCGCCTTCAGCCAAGAAGCTTTGCCATTCTCGGCAGGGGCAATGAGAACAACAGGCAGTGAAATGATGTGGCTCTGGCGTTATTTATGCTATATTCATCCACTGTGCAGTTTGTCTTTAGTTCCTATCCACAGAAATGATAGAAACACACACGGAGACAGCTGAAAGATAAATGCTTTAGAATAAATGTTTAGTTCTCACAGCTGCCTTTAAAATGCATCAAACCATCATACTTCTCCCCAATACATGGGAGCAGTGTAGGCAGGTGTTTCCGATTTCGGTGGGGCTGTGAATCCATCCTGGAGTTCAGTCTGAACCAGCCAGAACCCTTAAGGAGCTATCCAAGGTTCTGAAGGCTACCCCCAAAATAGCCTCCACTGCATGGGAGGCTTCCCACCATGTATATTCCATACTCTAGACTTTAAAATGAGGGACAGGAAACTGGGAGGAAACACCTTGAAACAAAGGAACAACATTAAAGAGACAGTGTGATGAGCGCACCGGTGATCTAGAATAAATTGTTCCCCCCAGATATTTCATAATCAATTTAGGGTGCAATCCTACTCACATTTACACCCAGCAGTGTAGACAATATTGAGCAAGATGGGCCAATGGAGTGGATTGACTTGGGATAAGACAGCTTCCAGTGTTTCTGTGCACTTACTACCGGGGACATTTGGGCTAAACCATTTCCAGCATGAAAGGTAAGGTGACGTGGGCACAGAAATGCAGTGGCAGGTGTGTTTTGTGGGGGGCTGGGGGGAAGGGGCTGGGGGAATGGTTGGGTTTGATGTATAGAATAACCTTGTGTAAACCACTAACTTTTCAGCTTCAGATCCCCCATCTCTAAAACAAATGAATTATTTAGCCCAGTTTCCATATGCTTCTTACTATTCGTAAGCCAAAAATGAACATGGAAAGTTGCCTAATAAAAAAGATTATTGGTCTACTAGCTCAGTATTATTTATACTGATGGAGAGCAGCTCTCCAGGATTTAAGGCAGGAGCTTTACCCTGCTCTACCTGAAGAGAGCCAGGGATTGAACCATCTGTCAGAGATGCTTTAAGGTAGATTCCTGCATTGAGCAGGGGGTTGGATGGCCTTATAGGCCCCTTCCAACTCTACTGTTCTATGATTCTATGACTCTATGATTCTACCACTGAGTTACAGTCTTGTATAGTAACATGCCTGGGTTCAAATTACACATGGCCCCCAGAAAATCTTGCTGTTGGCTCTGATCATCCCATGATTAATGACAATGGATGGACAAACCAGAAACATGGGGGTAACATTGGATGTAATTATTTTGGGAAGTGATCAGGCGTTTTCTGTTTTGTGTCCCACTGAAGTCTGATTGATTAAATTGGATGCAGCCTTCAATTTAAAACTAGCTTCATTAGAAGTTTACAAGAGAACTATCTGCTGTAAACTAGCCTTACCTTCACCTGGATCTATGAACTGTCTCTCCTAAAGGGACAGCTTACTTGCCCAACAGGTCAGAACATCGGCCTGTCACTCTACAGAATATGTCCTATGTTAGGATGCTTGTTTCTCTAAATTAGAGAGAAAGAGCCAGAACTAAAAAGAAACAGACAGGGAAATGTACATCTCACAATTAAGGCAGCACAAAGTAGGCCTCTCTCATCTTTCACTCCTGCAATCATAGAAAACCATGTCACATCACCACAGGATAACGGCTGCCAGCAGAAGGCTCACAAACTCCTCTTGCAATTTACTGTTGTTATTTCCTAACTCCACCATCCATGCATGGCAGGGAGCCCTTTTCATTCCATCAACTTTTATGGCCTTTCCTGCTCATGCTGACTAATGTGATGACACTGTGCCAGTTGTTCAGCAGTCCTGGACACTTTTTCTCTGCAGTCCAAAGGAACAACTGGTTATTAAAACAATGCGTCAGTCTCAACCCTGGTATATTTAAGTGAGTATGTGTGCATCTGACAGTCCTTGACCCCTTTCAAAAACATTTTTAAGGGCTCATCACAAAGCGGCAAGTTGAGTATTATGCCTCCTACCTGAAAGATTCACAATCCTACAGAGGTTCAAGGCTGAGAACAGCACCCCCACACCACCCTTGAAGGCAGACTACAGGAAGGCACAGCTGGGGCTCTGTAATTAAATATGAATCAAAGTAACCAGCGAGGACTCACACTCAGTGGGGGGGGGGGGGAGAATGAATCACTTTTCTTCATCTGTGAGAACTGGATGCTTTAACCTTATTTCCCATCTGTCCCACTTTGCACAATGCAATGAACACATCCAGAAGTCAGGCTAGGTGCTTACAAAGGAGTCTGGATGGCTCTTCCTGCTTTAAAAAAGTGTTTTCTGTTCTTTAAAAAGAAGAAAGAAAGAAAGAAAGAAAGAAAGAAAGAAAGAAAGAAAGAAAAAAGCAGCGCTCAGATTTTCCTTAATTTTGCATGTTTTATATGGAACCAGATATTTGAAATCTTACAGAATTTCTTACAGGAAAAAATGACATTTTGGGTAATGACGAGCCTGATACAAGGAGAGGGAGGATAAATGAGGGTGAATGAGCACAAGCACAAGGGTTAGAAACATAATTAAATTAAATGAAAATGTTGATTCTTAGGAGAATGTCTTCTATACCCAATTCACTATGAGATTTTGCCTGAGCAAAATCACATCTATGAACGTACTCAATAAAGATGTGCATAACAAGGACATCATCTTGTAGAAAGGAGCAAATACATAGTGAGCACTCTGAGTGGCAGCATTGTACAGCCTGCATAAAGCAACTCCAATCTGAATGTAATATGGACATTATATGGGATTTTTAAACTATATATTAGCTCCTTCTCCCCTGAATCCGATTTTAGAGCCTTCGGCAGTTCGCTGCGATGCCTTTAACGATCATTTCTCAGATAAAATCTCTTGGATAAGAGCCGACTTAGACGCCATTGTTATAGCAGAGGTTGACAGTGGAGTGTCCAGTGACTCCGTGAGTAGGATTACACTCGATCAGTTTCAGTTGGTGAGTACCGAGGATGTGGACAAGGTACTTGGATGTGTGAGGACGACGACTTGCCCTCTCGATCCCTGTTCTTCCTGGCTGGTCGTCCAGGGAGGAGATGCAGTTCGATCACATCTACAGCATATCATTAATGCATCTCTCAGGGAGGGGAGTTTTCCATCATGTTTAAAAGAGGCGGTGGTAAGGCCACTTCTAAAAAAGCCCTCCCTGGATCCCCTGGACCTTAATAACTACAGGCCTGTATCAAATATTCCATTTTTGGGCAAGGTGATCGAGAGGGCAGTTGCTCTTCAACTCCAGGTAGTCTTGGATACACCGATTTTCTAGACCCATTTCAAACCGGCTTCAGGGCGGGATATGGAGTTGAGACCGCTTTGGTCGCCTTAGTGGATGATCTACGCCTTAGTATCGACAGGGGGAGTGTGTCCCTGCTGGTACTTCTGGACCTCTCAGCGGCTTTCGATACCATCGACCATGGTATCCTTCTGGAGCGCCTGGGGGAATTGGGGATCGGGGGCACTGTGCTTCAGTGGTTCCGATCCTATCTCTCGGGCAGGTTCCAGATGGTGATGCTTGAGGATAGCTGCTCTTCAAAAAAGGAGCTGCTATGTGGTGTACCACAAGGTGCCATCCTTTCTCCAATGCTGTTTAACATTTACATGAAACCGCTGGGAGAGATCATCCGGAGGCATGGGGCGGGGTGCTATCAATACGCTGATGACACCCAAATATATTTCTCTATGCCTTCGACAACATCGTCAGCTAAGGATAGTGTGTCTCCTCTGAATGAATGCTTGGAGGCGGTAATGGGCTGGATGAGGAAAAACAAACTGAAGCTGAATCCAGACAAGACGGAGGTGCTTGCTGTTAAAGGCCCCAGCCTGGGTCTGGAGGTGTGTCAACCAGTTCTGGATGGGGTTACACCCCCCCTGAAAGATTGTGTTCGCAGCTTGGGGGTACTCTTGGATCCGTCGCTCCAGATGACAGCTCAGATTGATGTGACGGCCAGGAGTGCCTACTATCAGCTTCGGCTGATATGCCAGCTGCGCCCCTTCCTAGAGTTGGAAGACCTAAAGACGGTAGTGCACGCACTGGTAACTTCGAGGCTCGACTTCTGCAATGCGCTGTACATAGGGCTACCTTTGTGCCTAGTCCAGAAACTTCAACTTGCTCAAAATATGGCAGCCAGGTTGGTCACCGGTACACCTAGGGGTGATCACATTACACCAGTTTTAAAATCGCTTCATTGGCTGCCAATTAGTTTCCGGGTGAAGTATAAAGTGTTGGTTATTACCTTTAAAGCCCTACATGGTTTGGGTCCAGGGTACCTGCGGGATCGCCTTCTCCCGTACAATCTGCCCCGCACACTTAGGTCCTCTGGGAAGAACTTACTCAAGCCAGCCAGAACTAGGCTGGCGAGTGTTACCCAGAGGACCTTTTCTTCCATCGCTCCCAGACTGTGGAATGGTCTGTCGGAGGAGGTTAGACAAATTGACAGTCTTCATGAATTTAAGAGAGTCATGAAGACTGTCCTCTTCCGACAGGCCTATCCAGATGAATTTTAGGATGTTTTTAATGTTGTGTTGTTCTCTTGTTTTTTAAATTTTTAACTGTTGTGAATTTTTGTGTTTATATTGTTGTTGTTCCCCGCCTTGATCCAGAAGGAGAGGCGGGTTACAAATAATAATAATAATAATAATAGTAATTATTATTATTATTATTATTATTATTATTATATTAAAGATTTAATGCATTAAAATGATGTGTATGGAAATTGTTAATAAACTCGCTTAAACTGTCTCCTTTCAATTAATTCCCAGTTCCAAGGCTCAGAATACCAAATGAAGAATATTACAAGTGCAAATAAAATTGATGTTTCATTTTGTGAATATTTTGACTGGTCAAACCTTTCACCTTTTGTTTGGCAAGTGATATATTTCTGGGAGAAAATATTTTTGCCCCTTGTTTTCACTCACGATTTTCACTTTCCTTTTACCAGTCCTTTACCAGCCTCTGTGAAGTGGGGGCTATTGAGCTGCACACATCAGCATACTGCTCGTTCACAACTGAGAAATTCTGGCTTAGTGTTATGTGGGAATGTTTCCGAATCATGCGTCCAAATGTCTTAAACTATGATATTAGACCAGCCTGGAGGCTAAATCTGCTAAATGAAAGGACTGAGATAGAGAGATTCATGCCAAACACTTGTTCTTGAGAAAATTTCTCTCATTTGAAGTAGCTAGGATGTGTGGTAACAGTCTGTAAGACTGAGGAGCCCTTCCGAAGACCTTATATATGGAGAAGGTTGAAAAAGATGTACATGTGGAATTTCTTGCAAAGCAAGAACAAATACACCATAAACGGCAATTCTATTATATATACGAAATCTTGTATGCATTTAACTGGAGTAATCCCACTAAACTCAAAGGAACTTACTTCTTAGCAGACGTGTAGGATTGAACTGTTAAGCTGCAGTCTGCGCATACATACTTGGGAGTGAGTCCAGTTGAATACACTTGTGCATTGTGCTATGATTTATTTTTAAATGTACAGCTTGCCTTTCAAATATTTCAGTTCTCAAAGTGGGTAATAACAAAGTATTAAAATAAGTCAGCTCATAAAAACGCAAGAGTAACATTTAAAATGTAAGCTATACAAAGATACAAAAGGGGTAAAATGAAAACAAAGGCTAGATTTATTAACATACGTTGCGGGAAATGTAGGGTGTGAAATAACGAGACATGTAAATGGATTTTAAAACAGGGCCACATTTATTATAGATCTGCAGTATGGGAAACCTATGTGGACATCCTACTCATTTATGGGCGAGCCATTCACCACCTGGGAGGTGGCGTGATTCCATGCACCACCCCCCAGGCTTGCCCCTTTTGGGGTAGTGAGGCCTTCCGGTGTCGACCCCTCCTCGTGCCGTTTAGCTCCGAGTGGGTGAGGAAGGTTAGCCTCAAAGGTAACCCTTATCCCTCCAGCTGCCGCCGTAAAGCTCATAGCATGGGGCCCCAGGCATTACCCATCACAACAACAGTGCCTGTGAATGCTCACCGACCCTAACAAACGCTCCTGGATGCCCGCCCAATCCTGCCACAGGGAGCAATAATGCACTTGATTAGTCGCTCCCCCCCCACCTAGACCTAATGACATCCCACAATCCCATCTGCAGATCTTTCAAAAATAGATAATTACCAGGGTCTGACAAATGGACTCCATCCGCATTAACGCAATCTCAGGGTGTTGAATACTATAATCTCCATGTTTAATTAATTCCTTTGAATGTTTGATTATTAACCTTTTTACGGACCCTTTCCAAAGCACCATGGTCATTGCCCTCTTGCCAATTGAGCCGAGGCAACAAACATGACCAAATGATGCCCACGCCAGGCCAACGCAGCTGAATTGTTTCCAAATCGGCAATCGCTTGCATGATGAGGGCTTTGCCTTTAAGCAAACCCAACCAAATGATGACCATGCCAGGCTAACACAGCCTAATTGTTTCCAAATCGGCAATCGCTTGCATGATGAGGGCTTTGCCTTTAAGCAAACCCAACCAAATGATGACCACGCCAGGCCAACGCAGCCAAATTGTTTCCAAATCGGCAATCGCTTGCATGATGAGGGCTTTGCCTTTAAGCAAACCCAAATCATTACCACCCAAATTAATGAGTAGAACCTGTGGGGGAACACTGGCCACATGCTGCTGGAATAAGGTGGGCAGGAGGCACTCCCAACGCATGCCGTGTTTACCGAGCCACAGAATGTTGGTGTGGCGGCTCAATCCAAGTTGTGTCCCAAAGCTGGATCTGGAAGCCCTCCGACTGGCCCAGAAGATCATGCTGCGCCCACACGCACTGGGGCGGAGCCTGCACTGGAATCTAAAATCAGACACGGAAATGTTAGGATGCAACGCCACCAGTAGACAAACTGGCTATCTGACATACGACTGTGGCCTGACCAGCCAAGGAGCCCTACCTGATAGGGCTAATGTGCCACTGGCCGCCTGGAAGGCCACAAGATGCGCCTGGCAATAAAGGGGGAAACCGCCCCCCTTTAATCCGTGGCCCTACCGCCCAAAGAGCCGTCTCCATTGGGACTAGCTGTGCTGCCGCCCGCCCCCGGGACCCAAGACACGCCACGAAAGGAGGGGGAACCATCCACCCCCCCGAAACCTGTGGCCTAATCAGGCCGAAGAAGCCATGTCCTTGCGCCATCCTCGGACGTGCTGGCGCGCTGCGCCCTCTCTCCCGAAACAGAAGACTCATGGCGCAGGAGGCAGCTGGATGAGCTGCAGCTCAGCCAAGCCGCAAAGAAGAGAGAGAGGCCGCTGGGAGGGGTGATTGGTATAAGTACTTGCTCAATCCCCTCCCAGCCATGGTGGCACCACCAGGGAGCCCACCAATGGGTGGCTCCCATTCTCGCTCATCTCCCCACCCCCACCGCAACGTCTTTTTCGCACCCACACGAGCCGGGTGCAAAACATGTCCTTGTGGTTGGCATAGTTATAAGACCTCACCAGCGATCCTCGAGGTGATATTTCAAAATGAATGGAAATAAGTAAATAGAAAAGGATACACCATTTGATCGTTTCACTCTCTTACAGTGCATTTGTCTCCAAAAAACTAAATCAATGAAGCATTTTTAGGTGCCATAAATGGAAAGAAGAAACAGGTAGAAATACTAGGACTTGATCCAAATAACAGGGAAGCTTGGAACTGTGGTTCCAGAACAGCAGCTTCCTAGTTCAGATGGCAAACCTTATTTGAACTTCCTAAGTAGCTTGTGATAAGGCCTTGGGACACCTGCTATTCAATGGGAGCACGGTATCAAAAGGCCACTGTGTACATCTAAGGCTTTGGATGTTTCTAAAGTAGCTTTTTGGATATTGACCAATTTCTCAACAACAACAGGAACAAAAAGGTTTTGCATGTCCTACAATGTTATTTTGGACTAAACTGGTCAGAAATAAATACAAAAATGGGCTGTGCTAAATTGGGTATTTTACAACCTGATTCTTATGTGAGCCAGTTAAACCAAAGCACCTGGACTGAATCCTAATTGTTCATATTTACTTCATTGAGGCTCCATCAACTACAATCCAAACACCTTGCCTGGATCGGCTTATGAATAAAGTTGTTTATTAATACAAGAAAAACACAGAGAGAAATAAAGGAAGCTTGCTGAATGAGAATATAAGATTATAGCCATAGATTGTGTGTAGTTCAAATACAAACAGTAATGAGAGAAGCATCTAATGTAACAAGATGATATTCCAGAACAAAGGCAATAATAGAACATTGTTCCTAATTACATTAGCATCTAAATGTCTCTACAAATGAACTTCCTTTGTTTTCCAGTGTTTTTGAAGTGCTAACTAGCCAAGCCAGCTTGACACAATTCATCCTTTCTTCTTTACTTTTTTTTTAAAGTAGTTTTCCATTTTGCTCTCATCACTTCATCCTGAATACAAATTGTGTGAAACTTGAAAGCTCATTTAACTCTAATCCTAAATATGTTTCATGGAAGCATTTCATACCAACATTTGAAAATGTTAAAATGGGAAGATCCTAATCCCAAAGGTTCACCTCTGTCATTGGATGCTGAAGGACAGGATCTTCACTACTGCTTTATAACATTGTGTTCCCCACCTCGATCCGAAGGGAGAGGCTGGTTATAAAGAAATATTATTATTATTATAACGGTTTATAACAGTATTGACAACTGTTTGGGCTCATTTCACATTCCATATACCATTTTCAAACTACTTTCAAAGTGTTTGCTTGGTGCAATTCCCAATTCCTTATTTGCATGAAAGTTTGAACCAGAGCTTGATCAGTAAAGTTAATGAGGACCTAAAGATTACATGCCCCTGCACTCCAAAATGCTACCCCATATCTTATATCTCCATGATTGGGATATCATCCCCATTAGGCTCCACAATAATTGGACCTCCAATGAAAACTGTCATTTTTTGCATAACACTAATTAATGTGTGGGGATCCCAGATGAATAAATAGTTTGGGATATGACCCCCACCATAAATTTTGGCCACCCAAATGGTACACCTCCAGGAGTGTGCTCAATGAGATGTCATTGAATTGTGTATAGCCAAACACTTTCTTTGGGTAGAAGGCACTGTCAACATCATATATATATATACATATATATATAGCCAAAATAGGTATGAAAAAAGGGAAGTGGGGGTATGCACTCCACAATACGCTTTGAGCCAGGAGAGTAACTTTTATGAAATGGCACTGAATGAATCACATCCAGCCCAATCATTTCTTTAGACACAAGGCATTGTCAAATAAGCCAACAACCAAAAGGTACTGTGCAGCTAGTCTTTCCCTCTCCTTAACAGCCCCCACCCCCAGTAAGACAAAAGATGGACGAGCAGTGGGATAACATGGGAGGGATACAAATAGAAGACAATATCATTTGCACCACTTCTGAATTCTATGAATGAGGCAGGACAATTGCCCAATAAAAAAAGTTTCATCTGGAAATACCCTTAGAGCCTCATCAGACAGGGGAGAAATCACATTTCCTTACCGTCACTTTCCCCACCACCACCACCACTTCTGTCCATGATACTTCCTCTTTCTTCACACAGGGAAAGAAAGAGGAAGTAAACAATGACCATGTGGCCCATTCAGTGGGCGTTTTTATTGCGCTGCTTTTCCTGCACACAGCAGGAAATGCTGGCACATTTCACTTCCAAAAAATAATAATAATAAAAAAATAGATTTACCGAGGTCTTATTTATTGTGGAAAGAAGACCAGAAGGAACAGGAGTCATGCAGGAGGTGGATGGGCATCGTCAAAAGGGCCTGTGAAAAAACATGAGTGGGCAGTAATGAGCGTGTGATAAAATGCTTGTCTGATGATGCTCTTGCTCTCAATAGATTGTGCAATTGTGTTCACCCAATGTGTTCTGTATTTGGGTATTAACTGCACTGGTAGTTCCATGGACAGGCTGGCCCAATATTATATCACCTTTGATCTGGTGATAACTTTTGATGACAGTAAAGACATAGTTAATATTTGAAATTAAACGAACACAAGGATGAACTCTCACTTTATTCCAATGGCCATTCTACATCCAAAAAAATGTATGCTGTGTGTGTGTGTGGAAATCAGGATTGTGCCTACTGTTTCTGCTTTGACCTCCATGCACTTGCAAGAAGACCTACATGTTGCTACCTATGTGTGAATAATGTGCAATCCACACACTTCATTTTGGCAGAGTACCAATCATGTGGCCAGAACTTATGTGCATTAGGGTGGATGAATGTAGGCAAACAGCCCTTGAATGTGTGGATTTGGGGAGCTCTCCCCTCTGCATGTTCATTTTTTTGCAGAATAAACATCTACTCTGCTTTAGATGGCTTTAAAAACTGGCTAGATGTAGATCAATTCATTAAGGACAGAACAGAGCCATCAATAGTTATTAGACATGATGGCTAAATGAACACGTCTCCATGTTCAGCTGATTACCAAATGCTGGGGACAAGAAAGAGGGCATGGCTGTTTCCATCTTGCTCTCACTGTGAACTTCCCAGTGGCCTCTGGCTGGCCATGGATGGGGAGAAAATGCTGGGCTACATGGACCTTTGATCTGATCCAACAGAGGGAGTTCTTATGCTTTTCTCATCAGATTCTTATCACATCTCAGAACATACATTTGATTGGAGCTCATTTAATAGAGTAAAAGCTTCCAGGATGCTGCCAACTGTTCTATCTAGAGAACAGAAGGAAATGATTTTATTTTGAAGTCCTTATATTTGCTTAGTAGAAAACAGGGACATTACGAACACATAACAATCTGACTGACTGCACAGGGGAAGTCTCTAGTCAGCACTCGGCAATTGAGAACATGAATGATTTAAGATGCTGCACGGAGAAACTTTGACTTCTTAGAAGTTATCAAAAGCAGCAACAGATCTGAAGAAAGAGGCAGCAATTAAAACAAATGTTGGGAAAATACAAAGGCAAAACACACACACTCGAACCTGCAGATTAAAACAGTCTAGCTCTGTTCACCAAAACACATTTACAAGGTTTACACAGAAAAAGCCCTTTCAATCCATTTCAATATAAATAGCGATATATCCAGGGAGATGATGAGGACAGCAGCAAGTAGCCCTGGCATCACCACCCAGGCCAGCATGGCCACGGCAGGTCCTTGCTGGGGTTTCACTGGGGCTGGCGCTGCTCACCACAACATCCTTTCTTTTTTCTTCTTTGATAAAGCTTTAATAGTTAGAGGCCACGTGGGTGGGAAAGTACCTTTTTCAACCACAAAATGG
Source organism: Anniella stebbinsi (assembly GCA_029215795.1). Lineage (NCBI taxonomy): Eukaryota > Metazoa > Chordata > Lepidosauria > Squamata > Anniellidae > Anniella > Anniella stebbinsi. Next base: position 178,528,854 of record JARDYH010000001.1, read on the forward strand.
TGGTGCTCATTCCCAAGTGTATGTGTTTAGGATCAGAGCAGCAGACGCAAAGTCCATTTTATTCCAGTAGTCATGCATGATTTAACTGAATTTAAAATATGAAAATGTGAATTTCTTTTCAAAATCAAGTTGGCAATCAGCTTCATTTTTGTTCATTTGCTGTAACAGATCAGGAATATTGTAGCAGTTGCAAAGGTTGAAATGTTGGGGCAGTTGGGATGGGGTGGGGTGGGGAGAGGAGAGAAATGTTAGCTATGTGCTTCACTACCAAAGTAATGCACATGGCCAAATAAAGAGGAACCCCTGTAAGACCATTAAGTCCAGGGTCTCAAATTACTTAACTGCACTGCTGATTTAGGGACAGAAATATTTAGGGCTACATCTTGATGAGGGGTTTGCCCCAGGGTGGATTCAGAGTGGCGGCAGGTCTTCTATATGACGCAGCCACCATCGCGAAGCCATCCAAGGGCAAACCCCTAAAGCTCCACTTTAAAAAAACCGGGCACTTACCCCCGACTTTTTTTGTTTGCAGCGAGGAGACCACATCATCTGCTGTCTGTCGCCTTGCTCCGGAGCTCCTGTGGAGGCATGCCACAGCCAATGGCGACCCCTGATTGGTCACCATAGGCAGGACAGGGAAGGGGGTGGACCAGTGAGCCGAACGGTCGCTGGGTCACTTCCACCCCTCTGCAGACCATCGTTTTTAAAAAATAATAAATAAATAAATAAATAAAAAATGGGGGGGGGGTGGATGTGCAGAGCTGGAGTGCCCTGTTCCTCCCCTTTACAGATTTTTAAAAAAGAACCAAAAAAGGCTGCTCTGCCTGAGCGCCCGTGCAATGTCCCGCAGCATGCACGGGCTTCGGTGCACAGGTGTGGCGGTGGCGGCAGCAGTTCCTTCCCACAAAACCCGCACTTGCACTCCTTCCCGTGCAGATAACGGGAAGGAGCGCCAATGTGGGAGTTCGAGGCCTCAGGGCACCAACACAACGCTGTCAAGACATGGCCTAGGTCTAAAATAGTGGTCCATGATCTTATATGTAGAATGTATTTAAAAGCGGGGATGGGGGGGGGGGAGAGCTGAGTCTCTTTGTTGCACTTTCTTTCTCCTGGTTCCTGAAACAGCAGAGTATTTTTCAGTTTTTAAATATTCACTTTAAAAAAGTTAATTCTGATGTTATCAGATTTAACCTATAGAAGATATCCAATTTGTTTGGTTATATTGATATATTATATGTATGTCTGGTTATATTAAACTCCTGGTTTTAAACTCCTGGTTTTAGACATAGAAATGCAAGCCAAAGCTCAAACAAGCAAGCACATGCCTTATAAAGACACTACAGGTTCACATAAGTAATCTCTCTGTACTCCTGTGAGGCTTCTACTATTCCTAGGTTTAATGGCTCATAGTGAAATCCTATATCTATCCCCTCAGAAGTTCCACTGCTTTTAATGAGGTTTACTCCCTGATAAATGGGTATAGGATTGCAACCTCATTTATCAACACAACAAAATTGCCTTTGTAACTATAGATGATAGTGGAATAAATTTTAATTAAATTATATGAAATCAAATCAAATAAAAAACAAAACACTAAATAGGATGAAAATGCAAACATGCTTTTTTTTCAGAAGGCATGTTTTAATATCTTGTTCACAATGTTATAGGTTAAGAGACAATTAGATCCATTGAAATAAATGGGATTTAAGCGAGGCATGACTGTCTCATTGTTTTCAATACTCTAAGTATGACTAAGTCCGGATCCAACTTAATCACTTCCCCCTATCGCTATCAAATCTTCTTGGGTCAGTAGCATAGTTTCCAGGGAAGCTTGGTCAGAATTTAACCACTGACTTTCCTTCTTTTTGTGGCTATACCAATGATGAATCAAGCCCTCTTTTATCAATCAGAGCTTCTAGGCCTGTGTTTTTGAGTGTTCAGGAGGAGGAATGTGTATCTGCCCTTCATGTTTTAACTGTGGGAAACACAAGGAAACAAAAATGTAACACAATTGCCATGTATAGCATAAAGCAGCAAGCAAGGTGTGATAGACCTTTTGAAAGTGAAAGCGTATATAGCATCCACAGTCTTAATAGATTCAAATAGTACATTGACAGACAAGGCATAAACAATGTATGTAGGCTAGCAGCATAATTTTAAATCCAGTTATATTCAGGAATAAACAGAGATATTAAACAATACAAGCAAAGGGGGTCTTATTTGAGGTAATTCCTAAAACAATCTTCCAAACTAAAAGATGCAAGCTAAAGATTTATCCATTAGCAAACAGCATTGAATCCATAAATGCATTATGGATTAGCTTGACAATTTCTTTCTCAGACAGTGTTAAAGGGGGATTCTTTGCTCTTCTGTCGATATAACTTTTCTGTAGCTTCTGGAGGGCATTCCACCCACACTGATAAGCTGGCATTCGTACATCTCCCTTACAGGCTTCAGCCTCCACCATACATAAGGCCTCTTTTCTTTAAGCTTACATCTAAAGATGCAATGATAAGGGTGGATGTGTGCTAGTTATTGTTCAGCTGTGTATGCTCACATTCATTTTTGACCCTGAGTTTCCAAGTCTGTGTTAAGCATGGTTGTCTTTGCCCTTGATTGGTAGGCATGCAAATAGTGCCGCCACCACTAAGGTATTAAAGATTCCTTAAAGCATTTATATAACCCAAATGCAGGGGTATTTATAATCAGGGGCAAGGAGTATTTATATAGGTCTTCTCTAAGTTGAAAGATCGTAGATTCCCCAGTCTTTTACCCAGGGCCGTGCAGAGCTGGTAATATGTCCAGGTCAGATGGGAAGTGTGTGCCCCCCATTTCAAACTGCTCATTAAGTATTTTTCAAATGTTTTTTAATGCCCATCAACATGTCCGTTCTATGTAACACCTTCATATTAAACCTGTTCTACAACACCTCAGTGTTGAATCAGAAATTAACATTTATTTTTAGTTGCTGTACAAATAGAAGCAACAACACTAGAACAGTCTTTCATCAAACGTTATCATCATCATCATCATCACCCTCAAGGTATCATCATCATCATTATCATTAATAACTATCATCATCATTACCTCACCCTCCGCTCCAGAGATTATATGCCATGGAGAAGATGGAGGAAAGAGTAAGGACAACCATCGCAACTTAGGCACATATATCCCTGCCCCGCATGCGGCATATGGCCCTCTGGAGCTTGTAGTCTGACTGTGGTGTTCACGACAGACAGCTTCTGCGCTATTTCCACAAGGCGGGCTCCTAGTTTCTCGATGCAGTAGTGTAAGCTAGGGGGGACCTCCTCATTGGAGTGCCCCCTCAAAATCATGGGTCCCGGGCTAACTGCCCCCCCCCCCCCGCATGGCCCTGCTTTTATCTACTTCTCCCTTTCAGCTTTCCACCAATATCTCACACTGATGGCAAAGTGATTCAGGACAAGAAGGTAGATGGACAAAAACAGAGGCATGGATAGTTATGGGATTTTATTATATAAGATTCCAGCAGATAGGAAAGTAATAGGAAAAAGAGCAAAAAAAAAAAATTAATTGTGCACTTTAGGCTATGGGGGCCATTTTCTTTCTCCTCCCTTTTTTTTCTTATTTTTCAAAGGTTATTTGTGCCATCCCCTATTTGGTGTACCTGGGATTTCCCTTCTCCTGAGTGAAATTGCACAGGGTTTTGAAAGTGGATCAGGTGCCTCCCCACTACTGCTTATGAAATGTGGCCCCAATCCGATTAGGCTGACCATATGAAAAGGAGGACAGGGCTCATATAACTTTAACAGTTGTAGAGAAAAGGGAATTTCAGCCAGTATCATTTGTATGCAATTAGTTCCTGGTGAAATCCCCTCTTCATCACAACAGTTAAAGTTGCAGGCACTATACTAGAGTGACCATATACAAAAGAAGGCAGGGCCTCTGCAACTTTAACTGTTGTGATGAAGAAGGAATTTCATCAGGAACTAATTGCATACAAATGATACTGGCTGAAATCCCCTTTTCTCTACAACTGTTAAAGTTATATGAGCCCTGTCCTCCTTTTCATATGGTCAGCCTAGCCAATCCTGCAAACCTTCAAGGGTTTATAGAGTAGCAAGACAGGATCTATATGATCCACAGGACTCTGTAGGCCAGGAAATTAACCCACAATGCCTTGCAGATGACAAATTAACCCATGACAGGTTAAATAAACCCCACTTCAGACTGCGGGGTTATCAGAGTTATTTGGGGCAAATAATCCATCAGATGACATAACCCACAATGGGTTAAATAACCCGGGATGGCACCCATCGTGGGTCATCACGTCATGTGAACCCAGTTCTTGTTTTGTTTTATATGTAGTCTATCCACTTTTCATATTGAGATCTAGCTTACAGTACCTTGAAGAGACGAAGTACTACATGCCTGCTACCAATATCTGGTAGCCAAATCACAGCCTTTTTCTTTAACAATTGTGTGGTAGGGGAAATTTGGCAGATCTAAGTTCCATGACAAGAAGGAAGAGCTATAGAGTAACTTAACCTCTTCCCTCACCTGCAGCATTATCAAGGTTGTCTCATGGGAAAAGGAGCACAATGGGAGGGGGACCAGAGCTTGCAAACAACTCCAGTTGTGGAGCTATAGCAGAGACAGCACCTCATTCCAGAACGGGTGTTGGCACTTCTGTTCCAAGGGCTGGATCTCACAGCCCTGCCAGAGCCATACACATCCATTCAGCTATAACCAATTTGTTTTGCATTTTTCTCTAAACTAGGGTGACCAGGTTTTGGAACCCAAAATCCCGGTCCCCCCTGCCACCCAAAACAACCCCCCCACCAAGCCACCCACCCCCAAAAAACATCAGCCCGGACCTACCGGGTTCTCTTCCGCTGCCGCCCCTGCCGGGTCCGCCGCCCCCCCAGGTCCCCCGCCGCCGCCGGGTCTTCCGCCACCACCACCGGGTCCCCTGCCGCCGGGTCTTCCTCCTCAGCCGCCGGGTCCCCCACCGCCAGGTCTTCCTCCGCCACCGCCGGGTCCCCCGCTGCCGGGTCTTCCTCCTCAGCCGCCGGGTTCCCCGCTGCCAGGTCTTCCTCCGCCGCTGCCGGGTCACCCGCCGCCGGGTCTTCCTCCTCAGCCACCGGGTCCCCTGCCGCCAGGTCTTCCTCTGCCGCCGCCGGGTCCCCCGCGCGGAAGAGGCGGGGGAGGGCCGATTATGTCACTTCCGGATCCGGCCCTCTCCTGTCCCTTCCGTGCGGCCTCTGGCCTCACGAGCCCGGCAGCAGCGGTGGAGGACCCGGCGGTGGTGGACCCGGCCGCCCCAGCAGGTAAGTGCCCCGTGCCCCATGCCCCGTGCCTCGCGCTCCTTACTGCAGGGGTGTCCACTTCCCTCCAGTGCTCGAATCTACTGAGAAACAGGCTTCACAGCCTGTCTCTCAGTATCGCACCAGGTGATGACGTCATCACCCGGCGCGCTACTGAGGGACAGGTCGCGAAGCCTGTTTCTCAGAAGATTCAAGCACCGAAGGGAAGCGGACGCCCCTGCAGGTAAGGAGCGTGAGGCGCGAGGGAGGGCACTTACCTGCTGGGGCGGCCGCTTCCCAGGCTCCCCCGCCTACGCCGCCTGGTCTACCGCCGCTCGTCGCTCGCTGCCACCGCCGCGTGACCCCCCGCCACACCGGTTTGCCCCCGCTGCCCCCCGGTTGGGCCGGATCGCCCCAGGTTTCCCGGTTAGGACCGGGAAACCCCAAGCCATCTGGTCACTCTACCTAAACCAGCAAGAGGCTCTACAGGAAGAGGCAACATTTTCACCTAGAATGTTTTTCAGGACAGCAAAGCACGCAGGCTGGCCAATCTGATCCATAGGACATAATTGATCAGGAAGTCCTCCTCTGCAAACTCCATTGAGATGAATGGGAGCTGCACATAGAAAATGTGCACAGAGAAGGGGGCATCCACTTATGCAACTCGGCATAGGCTATTGCTGAAGGCAATTGTCTCAAAGATGCTCCCTTCCTTTTGGGTTTCTGCAAGTTCATGCTGTCTGCATAAAGGGAGCATTAAACTGACTTGTGAAAAGGGGAAGAGTGGTAGGCATCACACAGCCAAAATTCACACATGACAGCAAAATTAGGCAGTGGTTAAAGATGTATCCGAGGAAGGCCTGAGTTTAAATCACTGCCAAACATGAAGCAAACTGGGTGCCTTGGGACAGTCACTTTCTTTCCACCTAATCTACCTTTCGGAGGATAAAATGGGATAATCTCACCTTGAGTATCTTGGTGAAGGGTGAGATACAAGATGTGATAGAAAGACAAGCAGACATATTATTTGGTTGGGTAAATGATTTTGTTCCCATGCCAGCATCACTGGGAGGAGGAGCGACACTAATGTGAGAGGGGGCGACATAATTACATAATTTGGTGAGCCGCGTGGTCCTTCTTTACAGACATCACTGGAGCAGGCTGACAACAGATTACAGAACCATCCAACACAGAGATCAATTGCAATATTGGACCATGTGGAATCCAAACCAGTATCTTACTGGGGGTATGGAGAGATTTGCTGTGGCAGCTAGGAAGTTATGCCTGGAAATCGGGCATGGGACATGCTTTAATAATCCTCAGAATGGGGAACAGGGGGATTTGTGCACTGGCAGCAAGGAACATATCTACATGGACAGAATCCAAGCTGTTATTCACTCCTATAGTTTGCATTTTCATTTCTTGGAATGAGCTAGGCTTTCCAAATTATGTGCTATTTGGGCATTGTGCCATTATGTTTTACTTTTAGCTATTGCATACCCTTGAAAAAAGAGTAGACTTGAAATGCATCAGAGATTTACAATTAAAAATATGTAACTGGAAATTTAATACTTCAGGTTTTATTCCATCGGAGGAGTCCTAGATTGTAGCAGCCTACCCTCCCCTTCTTTGTTTTAGTGGCTGTTTTAAATGCAATCATGTAATGCAGGTTGTTTATCTCAGAATAAGACATAAACCATGTAGATGAACTCTTTCCTAGAAAACAGAGAGCAGATGGAGAGAGAGAGATGACATCCTCATATCTGGGTGGTGGGAGGCATGTTGCTATCTGAGGTGAAGGATGGGATGATGCAACCTCCTCGCCAGCCCAATCCCATCTACAGTAGCTGACCAGATTGGTAGTTAAATATTACTTCCAACAATGGTGGCAGGAGAGTGTTCTCATTGTATTAAGGACAGCAGATGAGCTTCCAGGGCTCAGGGCACACACAACTTTGTCTTCCAACACCTTGCTGCCCTCAGTACCACCTGAAGTGGCTTCCTCACCCTGCCTAATCATTCTCTTTTCCTTGGTATATTGTGGTGCAGTAGCAGAAAACCTTGGATTCTTATAATCATGCTCACCAGCATCAAAGGAAGATCCCAAACGGCTGAACAATCAAAAATAAACACACAAGCAAAGCCCATTGGTGCTGACTGGCTGATGAATTGACTCACAGATTCACCCATGGGGCATTGAAACTGGAACTTTTGTAAGTAAACTCTCATGAGTTAGAAATATGAAATTTGGAATTGGAAAAACATCCTGATTACTGGAATACTGAAATCAGGGGCTTGAACTTTGCCCCCAAAAAGTTGAAATATTTTAATATTAGCTAGACAGAAGAAATCTTATAATGGGTTCACCTCATAACACTTCTTTACACTAGTTTTCTCCAACCTGATGTTTTGGACTGCAACTCATATCAGACCCAACCAGAATGGCTGATAATCAGATATGATGGGAATTGTAGTCCAAAACAAATGGATGGCACTGGGTTGATGAAGGAAAGCTGCGCTTCATTGGCCCTTCACATAATTGAGCTGGTCTGGATTGGGGCCCTGGGTGAGGGAAGGAGAATTCCAGTCATAGCCAAGGACATTGATCAAAGCTTTCAGAATTCAAACCAATTGTACTAAATAAATAAATAAAATATTATTTATTATGGGGTGGGTGGGGTCGAGGACACCATAACATGACTAAGTGGCTGACATGGGAGGACATCTGGTTTGTTCCTCTTTCTCTGGAAATGCAATATTATTTCATAACATGTTTATTAAAATGTAAAGTATGACCACACCATAATTTTGTATTGCTCATTGCCATTTCTTACACCTAATCTTCACATTAATAGACATGGAATAGAAAATAATCGGGATTTCAATATTGACACACCATTATTTTATATCCTGGTATCCAGTTTCATTTTGCTTGTCAAAAATAGATGTTTACTGATTCCGGGATGCATTAAATCGTGTGAAATGCCACTGTGCCTACATGGATCAAGAAAGACACAGGGTGAATGGTCATTTGCATAGGCATCCCTTAGAACAAAATAATCATGTCATATTTGGGAATCTATAAATTGAGATGGCTGCTTTACACATTGTAAAGAGTGTAGGGTTCACCACATACCCATGATATACTCTAGTTATTATTTATTTATTTATTTATTTCAATTTATATACCGCCCCATAGCCAAAGCTCTCTGGGCGGTTTACAAAAATGAAAAGCACTGAACATTAAAAACACCGATATACAAAATTTTAAACCATAAAGCATAAAAGCAAGTTAAAATTACAATATCCTTCTGGGTCAAAGCACAACAACAACACAAAAACACAAAACCCTCATCATATGCTGTTAAATGCCTGGGAGAAGAGGAAAGTCTTGACCTAGCGCCGAAAAGATAACAATGTTGGCGCCAGGTAAGCCTCGTTGGGGAGATTATTCCACAATTGGGGGGCCACCACTGAAAAGGCCCTCTCCCTTGTTACCACCCTCCGTGCTTCCCTCTGAGTAGGCAACCGGAGGAGGACCTCAGATGTAGATCGTAGTGTATGGGTAGGTTCGTGTCGGGAGAGGTGTTCCATCAGTTATTGTGGTCCCAAGTTGTGTAAGGCTTTATAGGTTAAAATCGGGCTCGGAAACATACAGGGACTAACGCAAATAACTACAACCCATGAGTTGTGTCATGAAGCCTTGTGGTTAAGAGGCAGGATATAAAGATTTTAAATAAATAAAAGTAATGACACACATGCATACGCACACAATCCAAAGTAGTGAATTTTCCTTTCACAACGTATGAGATTCATACATTGCAGAAATACATAGTAGGTTCCCAAGTTAGCAGGATCTGTAGAGACCTACAATGTTTGAGTGAGAACTGTCTGTGTGAGGAATCAAAATCTAAATAATAAACATATTTGTACACATACAACCACCTCTTGATGCTACTGTCCACAAACAGGGCTGCTGTTTTTTTGTTAGCTTCCTACATGTTTCCCTTGCTTTGGGCTAGAAAGAAAAGAAAAAGAGGTTCATAGAGCAATTATTCCGGTGAGAAAACATGCTCTCTTTTCCAACACAGATAAAGAAAAAAAGAAATCTAGGAAAAAGAGCAACGGCGTCAATGCATACAAAGAAAGCAATTTCTAGAACAAATAGCCAGTATTAAAACATAATACGAGGTTATCTTAGCCTGCTGTATTAGACTGTCTAGACGAAGTGAGTGCAGCATTTGTTAAACATGGTTGCCTCAGACTGGAATAGACTATTTTCATAAATGAAATGCTCAATAGAAAATTAAAATTTTGCCAGTACTAGGAAAAAGAGAGAGAGAGAGAGAGAGAGAGAGAGAGAGAGAGAGAGAGAGAGAGAGAGAGAAAGGCAAACATGTTCATCCAAAAATACAAAGCTTGTTTAGACGTTTATCTCCATCCTCCATCCCCTCTGCTTCCTGGCCACAATGTTCTTAATCCATGGAATGTCCACTTGTTTTTTCTCACCCATGACCACAGAGTACGCTTTAGGTTAACCTTAGGTTAACCTGAGGCCTTCCTTGTGTGTTGGAATAAAACTCGCATCATCTCCAGGCAGCATGGGAGTTGCAATCCAACACATCTGGAAGGCCCCAGGTTGGGGAAGTCTGCTTAGTTTAGATACACAACTGGGAAGTCATCATCAACTACTTCCCTATCCTCGTACAAACAAGTGGTTTGAGTAAGAACCGGTGGGCAGACACAGATGATCATTTTATCACACATTTTACCACAGATCTGCACCGAATGTGTGGTGAAATCCTTCTTAACACTTAGCTCCAGGGTAAGCCTTCTCAACCTGGGGTGGTTTGGTTATTTCTATGGGCTCTCAGTTGTGGGTAGGACTGGCAAAATCTTTGTGTGCTCATCCACATATGTAGAGGGAGCATCCAAGGGGGGCTGTCTATAGACAGGGAAAGCCCCGCAGTGACTGTGGGTCTGCGCTCGGTTGATTAGACAATGCATGCACAGCTTAACAGCCACTGAGGGCTTCCCCGCGATGCTAAAATATGGAAAAATTGGGGATTCACCCTGATTTTTTCAAATGGAGCAACGTCAATACAGTGCTTCTGCCATCTCTTGCCTGGTTCCAGTCCTACCTGGATGGAAGGGCTCAGTTGGTTACCATGGGCACTTGTTCATCTGCCCCCACATCCCTCCCCTGTGGAGTTCCACAGGGCTCTATCCTCTCACCTTTCATGTTCAATGTGTATGTGAGGCCGCTCGCAGAGTTAATTAAAGCCCATGGGCTGAGGTACCATATGTATGGCGATGATACCCAGCTTTACATCTCGGTGGGCTCAGACCTCTGTGGGGCAGTTGCTGTCCCGGTGCCTGGCTGAGATTTGTAATTGGATGTCCAGAAGCAGGTTGAAGTTTAATCCGGAGAAGACTGAGTTGATGGTTGTTGGTCGAGGTCAGCAGCTGGCAGGTTCAATGCAGGGGCTTGCAGATGTTTCACTTTCAGGAATTCGACCGAGGATTGTGACCGAGGCGTGAGACCTGGGTGTCATTCTTGACCAGTACCTAACTATGTCATCACAGGTGGGGCCTGGTGTCCGGAGCTGTTTTCCCCAATTACGTATGCTCTGCCAAATTCGCCCCTTTTTGTCAGAGGCCGATCTTACCATTGCAGTTCATGCCCTGGTCACCTCCAGGCTTTACTATTGCAACTTGCTGTATGCAGGGCTTCCCTTGAAGCAAATCCAGCGCCTACAGGCTGTATAAATTGTGGCAGCCAGGTTGGTCAAGAGGCTTCTGAAGTGGCCCTCTATCATTTCGGTGCTTCAAGAGCTCCACTGGCTGCTGGTGGCTGCTAGGGTGCACTACAAGGTTTTATTAACTATGTATAAAGCCCTGCACTGCTTGGGCCCTGGTTACTTGAGTGCTCACCTTGCTCCTGTGTCCCACCATTGGCAGACCCGCTCTCAAGGGCAGATATTAAAGGCTGATGCTTCCCCCGCCCATTTTAGACATGAACAGAGTAGACAGGTGAGCAAACATAGTTGCCTGTATCATGTCTGGCTTGGCCGTCAGTTCTCCAGCTATAACACAGGGCTCATAATATTGAATTGACTTACAGGGCTGTTATGAGATGTTCACATTTATGGGCTTTGAACATTCTAAAGCACTATACAAATAGCATTTTAATTTCAAAACACAGATCTAAATACTGACGGTGGTTGGAAAGTCAGCAGAAGTACTTTGCAAATGTGGAAATCCACTTCCCTTTTTTGTACTTCATCCTTTATGGTAGGATACCCAAGCAATTTCAATATGTTTCATTAAATTGTCAAAGATACACTGCCACCTATTGGATATAGCAGCATTCTGTTAAGAGAGGCATAACGCTAGAAAATGAAAAACAATTATCATAGCTCCACATGCCGATCAAGCAAGCCACTTTCTGGAAACATGATTTCCGTTCATCACATATATCAATTAAGGAGTATCTCAAAGTCGTTCCTCATATCACATGTCTTTTTGGAATGATATATTTACCTGATAATATACCTGGTGACTATTCTGTTAGCTCTTCATGGACACGCTATTACATTTGATATAGCCTGGAGGAACATAAATTGATCTAACTAGTATATGTTCAATATTTATGTTTATTCTGTAAAATACCTACACACACACACACACACACACACACACACAGAGTTTTCTCTCCCCCCCCCCCCCCCAAGCTGCTTGTTCCTCCTAAAGGGAAGAAAAAGGTTCCTGTATATTTTCCTTGTTAGAAAAAAAAGGACCATAAGGGGGGCTATTTTGAGTGGAAAATAAACCCAAGGAAAGAATGGGTGGTTATGCATCATGCCTGCAATTCCCACCATTTAAAGCTAGAGTCAGACAAAATGTTGATAATCAAGGAGCTAGAGTCCGGTACTATTGCTCCGACTTAGTTTATAAGATCAGCTACTAGGGCACGGGAGACCAACTTGTGTCCCTCTGGTTGTTTTGGCCTACAACTCCCACCAGCCCAAGCCAGAATAGCCAAAGGAGAGGGATCATTGGAGTTGTAGGCCAAAAAAACAACATATGGAGGGCCTCAAGTTGCACAGAGCCACCCCTGTGTTAGGGCAATCATTGATGTCAGTTATAGGCAACCTTTTTGGACCTGTGGGCACATTTGGCAATTTCAGAAACTGTCTTGTGCACCACTACAAAATGGCTGCCATGGGAGGCATGGCTACTCGTAAAGGAAAAGAAACTTGCGTACAAGGCAGAGGTGTTGTCTGAGCCGATATATAGTAAACAACTCCGTTGAACCCACAGTTTTCAGCACCAACAGAAACCAATTTCACAGAAGGCAAATTCTGCCTTTGTCTCTGGCCATCCTAAAATCCCCCCCCCCCATCCATCCATCCATCCATCCTCTCTCTCCTTCTCCCTCTCTCCCATTCACAGGCACACGAATGCATGCCCCTGCAGGCACACAAAACCCCACACATTCTTTTTCAGGAACCCGCCAAAATCCCCCCTAAACCTTTTCTCACTCCCTCTTTCTTTCTCTCACACATGCAGCCCCCCATCTATTCAGATACACAAGCCACAACCTTCCCCAGCCCCAAAGGTTGCTCCCAGCTGGCTCCCACACATCCTGCTGGCTTCCTGCTGCTCCTTCTGCCTTCCTTGATGGCTTCCCACAAGCTTCCCTGACCTCCGGCAGGCTTCCTGCTGCCCTTCCTGGCCCCCCTTCTCTCTTTAGCCTCCTCTCCCCCAGCTTATCAGACAGCAGTGGCAGGAATCCCTTTTCCTTTCCCCCTTCATTTTCTTAGTGGGTGGGTGAGTTGCAGAAGAAAGCATAGGCCTGTAACAACCCACCATCTTTGTTTCCTAAAAATGTATCCGAGCCCCATGGGAAATGAAGATGGCAGCAGCTGGAGGCTCCCACTTTGCTTTGAAGTGATCCTAGCTGCGTGTAATAGGATGTGTGTGTGTGTATAAAAAGGGGGAGGGCAGAGCAGGGCAGGGCGCCAAGAAAGGTGTCTGGGGGCACAATGATGCCCATGGGCGTCACACTACCTACCACCTACCACCATTCTCCAGGTGGGTCAGGCTGCTTGTCCCTTTTAAATGTTTCAAATTAAGAAAGCCTACAATAATGAGATTGTATCCATTACTGCAAGAGAGTGATAGAAGACAGTATGCCTGGAAAATTCTTACCCCACATTTTGGGATACCAAATCCCCCTCCCAATATGATTTGACCTACAGATTTCTGGATTGTGCTGCTGCAGAGGTGTGTGTGCGTGTTAGAGAGAGAGCGGTGCTCTATAGTACGCAACTTGGAGTATGGGGATTGCTTCCGGAAAAGGTACTTACATTCCCTAGACACCCTCCGCTAAATACAGGTGGCCAACCACATGATTTACAAAGCTCCTGCACTAATTTCCATCAATTGCACAGATTCATGCAGGACTGGGCTGAAATTGACCCTGCCTGCATGCAGGAATTGCATATGCTATCCCCATCACATATTCTCAGGGAGGACCAATCCACACAGTGATCCAGGGATTGGAATTCTGTTTTATCATTCAAACTGACACCTTCACTTGAGGGGTCAGGCTTCATGAATTACAAAGCTGACATCGTCTAACAGGAAAGGGCATCATGGCGATGGAGCAAACAGACCCTGATTTTTCTCTGCAGTGATAAAGACAAGTTGCTGATGCTACCCAACACTTAAGGCCGCATTCTGAGCTATGCAGTGTAATCATCTTCATGCAGATTCCTAGATCCGCTGCTTATTTCTTCTCCAAGAATCCTCTACCCCAATCGCATGCAGAAGACTAGTGTCACCTTAGGAGATTCAATCTAACCCCGTCTCTTATCTGCCCTATGCTAGTCACATAACATGTTGCTAAAGGAAAGCCCTTGAAAGGGGAAGAGTCTCTCATGGGAGGCGGTACTTATGAAGCCTGAAGAACTGGAAAGACAAAACAATGCTGTACTTGACTACATTCTTGAGTGACAAATATTTTATGGCAGACTCCCACAACCTGCCACCCTCCAGGCAAGAGACCCTGACAGGCAGCAAGAAAAAGAAATCCAAGAGTGGGCAGCAGATGGGGCTTGAAATGCAGGAATGAAGAGCATCTTCTCCATCTATTATTAATTAAACCATGTGCTGTTAAGAAGTTCATTTCACCAACATTTAGAACTGCCGTCCTTAGTTCCCAGTCTTACAGGAAATGTTCTGTAGCAGGAATTTTAAAAGGGCTCAACAACAAATCTTATGCAGACAGACTGCCAGGACTGGCCCATGTCATTTTGTTGCCTGAGGAGAAGAAACAAGATGGCGTACCCTCCTATTCCATGTATAAAAGCCAACTATGGGGCAGCTTCCTTCACACCCCTGAAGGCATCATGCTAGCTTAGGGAGCACAAGGCAGGCCATGTGGCAACTGCCTCACACTGCTTAATGAGATGGCCCTACAGACAATAATCAGACTAGTTTGTTGCTGCTAACTCTGCCCTTAATGGAGACCCAAGTGAGAAAGAGCCTATCTACACTACTGCTTTTAAACAGTTAAATGGTTTATAACAGTTTCGAGAACTGTTGGGGTCCAGGACACACTTCATATACAGTTTTCAAAACGTTTTCAAAATGTTTTATCCTGTGTGTGTAGGTAGGCTGAAAGAGAGGAAAGAAATCTTTCCCTACTCACAGCACAAACCCAACTACAGCTTGTGTTACAGATATACATACTAGCAACTCAGTCACAAGTGATGGCCAACTCAACTTGTGTCACCTTAATCCCTTCGGGTCTTATTGATCTTTCCCCGGGACTGCTTGAACACTCCCCCCCCCCACACCCCTTGAGGAGTGTTTATAAGAACCTCTGAAAAACTTAATGCAGGAGTTCCCAATATGGCACTTGTGCAGACACCTCTAATGGAGCCCACCAAGCTCTCTACTCTCTGCCCCCTTCAAGATGTATTTTTAATAACAAAGTTGAAAAATCTTAGGGTGCCAGGTTTTCCTTCCGGTTCTTGAACTTGCCGTTCCGTGGGCAGGAAAAAAAGGAAAGAGTTGCTTTATCTTTTCCCATCCACACAGACGTTTCCCCCTTTTTCTCTCTCTCTCCCCTCTCAACCTCTAGTTACTATAATAACTTTTGTATTTATTCCAGGTTTTTAAGATTGAGTTTACTATTATATTTCACAGAGCTGAAAATACAATTTTCTTTTGTTCACCCAACTGTGATACTTCAAAGCAAATTTTTGATGCGTTCATGTTCCAAAAACGAACAAACCTTATTCTCTTCAGGATTAACTAAGCTTTCACAGCCACCAAGTGAGACACCTAGTAATATAGTTTTAAATTTGGCATTGCCAGCGGGCCTCCTAATGTATTTCTTTGAGGTACTGAAAACTAATCCTGGACTTTTCTTATTTGAGACAAATATTCGGTATGGTTTGCCATTTTCTCAGTTCCTACAACCAACCCAGGAATTGCAGCGTGACATGCAAACCTGGTCAGTGACTGAAATATAAACCTGTTTTTAGGTAGCACTGTCAATTCAATGCTTTTTTCTTCCATAAGGGCAGAATGTTCAGTTCTGAAATATCTGAATCATGATCATTGCAACTCGGACCATACATAACGTTAAGCCTTTCATAAGTTTGTAAAATAGTGGATCATAAGTTATTTTGTCTATCTGATCTAAATCTGCAGAAAGAAATATGAGTATTGTACTTTTTTAACATATCAGTTGCCATCAAATAGGAATCTTACTGCATCTGGTCATTAGTAAGATTAAGGGCCAAATTAAATGCATGTAACTTTTTTTTTTGCTCATGTATAAGCAGCTGGACCAGGTTGCGATCATTATGCACAAGTATGGAGAAATTAAACCTTCCCACATTAGAGGCATTCAAGAGGCAGCTGGACAACCATCTGTCAGGGATGCTTTAAGGTAGATTTCTGCATTGAGCAGGGGGTTGGACTGGATGGCCTTGTAGGCCCCTTCCAACTCTACTATTCTATGATTCTATGATACATGAAGCTTTTATCATGCACTCATGATTGGTTACTTACAGAGATTTGTGGGCTGCTTACACAACATAGTCAACCTCCAAGGCCTCTCTTACACTTTTTAACATTTTTCCTGGATTTTTTAAGATCTGGGAAAGTCCAGCATTTTTTAAATGCCACTATAAAACAGCATGTATTTCCAGAATCCCACTATATCACAGCACCATCTAGTGGCTGAATAATGAAATATATAGAAGTTGCAGACAAAGGACTCCCCCCCTCTGCAAATGTAATGGAGTTGATCTTAATCCTGCAAAAAATCTGGAAGCAGAATCTCTAGTAAAGGTGTAGGAGGAAAGCCCGGTGGAAAGAAGCCCATTGTATAGCTTAGGGTGACCATATAAAATGGAGGCCTGGGCTTCTGTATATGTAAAGTTGTATAGAAAAAGGAACTACAGCAGGTGTCAAATCAGCTAGGGAATTATTATATAACATCTATAATATAACATCTATAATCATTTTGTAAACTGGCTTCTGGATGTAAAAATATCTAATATGTAAAACTTCTAAAATTACTCTGAGCTGCTCTTAGAATTCAGATTTTCCACTAAATCAAAGGGATTTGCATTTTATACCTCTCCTAATCTCGACTCACAGGTCAGGGCTTTGTATCGCTATACAGAGTGAAGCATAGCACATGGTTTAATGGGTGGTGACTTCCCTCCAAGTTTTAATTCTCTGATTCACAAATCAGAGCAGCATTTTCTGAGCTTTTTAAAAGCATTTGCAACAACTAGAGCATGATCCAAAATGTCTGCTGACTGCTTTGTGCTAATTTCCCTCTCCACAGGGGGTTGAAGCTTCTTTCCATCCAGATACACCTGGCCACATTTGATTCTGCCTCATTTCTAAGGTCGTCTGTTATTTAGGAAGGAAATTAGTTTCTCAGCAGTACAGCTCATTTAAAAAAAAAATGCTGTTCTGTAAGCTGCAGTCTAAATCTTCCATGTGCCATATATTTCTAGTAAAAGTTTAGGCATCCAAAAAGGTTGGGGTTCTGATTGATAAGGGGTGTCGAGTCTAGCTCAGCCTTCCCCAGACTGCTCTCATCAGCGCCAGTAAGCATGGCCAGTGATTAGGAATGCTGAGAACTTAGTCCAAAACATTGGGAGGGCACCAGGTTGGGGAATGAGTGCATAGCAGATGCCTTTTGGGCACACTGTGATGCAAAAAGCCTTTGCCAGTGGACTGTGGGGATAAACACCTGCTGATGATTGAAATATATATAGCTTAACCACCACTGACATTAGCAGGAGGTCACAGAGAGGAGCATGAAGAAAGGGCCTGAAAAAATATTCCAAAAGGACGTATTTATTTATTTATTTATTACCCGCCTCTACCTCTGGATCATTAAATACTAAACAGCATAAAATACATAAAACTGATTGGAAACAAATAAAACTAATGAATTATTAAAAACATATAAAACTACTACATCATTAAAAGGCATCTTAAAATTCAGCTGGGTAGGCCTTCTGGAAGAGATCAGTCTTTCTGGCTTTCTTAAATTCTGGAAGATGGTTAAGTTGGCGCATCTCTCCCAGCAGGCCATTCCATAGTCTGGGAGCAGCAGAAGAGAAGGTCCTCTGGGTAACGGTTGTCAGCCTAGGTTTGGCTGACCAGAGTAAGAGGAAAGACGCAGGAGACATCACCAGGCGGTTGACGTAGTTTAAGATATTGCTCAAGATCTAAATATAACCTTAGTCACAGGACATGTGGCTGAGCTTTTGTGAATTTATTAGGATGCAGACATTGTTCTGCTGAACTGACTAGATTGGTTTCCTGACAATTGGTTGGTTTGCTGACATCACTACATCATTTGGATGACCTCTGTATCATAGGCTAGGAAAGGGCTTGGCTTGCATCTCTGAGCCTATCAACACATGCAGGATAAAACACTTTGAAAACATTTTGAAAACTGTATATGGAGTGTGTCCTGGCCCCCAACAGTAGGGTGACCAGATAAAATCCAGGTCAGGGCTCCTGTAACTTTAACAGTTGTAGAGAAAAGGGAATTTCTGCCAGTGTCATTTGTATGCAATTAGTTCCTGGTGAAATTCCCTCTTCATCACAACAGTTAAAGCTGCAGAGGCCCTGCCTTCTTTTGTATATGGTCACTCTAGTATAGTGCCTGCACCTTTAACTGTTGTGATGAAGAGGGAATATCACCAGGAACTAATTGCATACAAATGACACTGGCTGAAATTCCCTTTTCTCTACAACTGTTAAAGTTACAGGAGCCCTGACCTGGATTTTATCTGGTCAGCCTACCCAACAGTTCTCAAAACTGTTATAAACCGTTTTAAACCATTTTAAAGCAGTAGTGTAGATAGGCTGTCTGTTTACTGGCTTTGCTGAAAAGGGTATAAAAGGAACAGCTATGTCATATCCTTCCAGCATGGATAATGCAGGGGTGAGTTTACCTGCTCAACTTGCAGGTCCCCCAAACCTTGACTGCCAAACAAAGTCTCCTTTATTATTAAAACACTTGCATAAAACGATACATGTCATTGACTGCTTGCTCTGGAGCTCGCACTCAGGAAAATACATAGCCCAGCAGCCCCACCCTGGCTTTCACTCTGCCTCCATCCAGCAGCTGCAGACCACTTGAGGACTGATAGCTGCATTCTCTTAAAGTCACACACACACATATCACAAGCTAGCAGAGGGACATTTCTAAGCAAGGACTAGCTAACAGATTTAGCTCCAGTTGTGTTGATTTCAGATAAGGCTTATCTCCCTGGTCAATGGACTCCAGGATGTTCTGTCTCATCCATCACTGAAGACATGCCCTGAATGGACACAGAAAAGGTTCATTCACCTTCACTTCCCCACTCTGTAAATAGAATAAGGTCACGTTTGCCAATGCATGCATGACTGCAACATCACGGGGGGACTTCCAGATATTAAACAGTCCTGGCTGGGGTTGCCAGGCTTCCTTAGGCTCAGGGTACAACTAGATGAGATGATCTGTGATAATCTATCGCTTCGTGGTTGTTTTTAAAATTAAATGCAAAGGAGGGGTAAATGACTGTCCCCACGCGTGAGGGACAGTGCCATTCTTCCGCTTTGAATTTCTCCCTCCAAGCTACTATTTGTTCTGGAAGGTGGCCCTGTTGCTGCCTTTAACTTTAATGTTTAAAAGTTATTCCAGCCTGATGTTACAAGGTTCCCTACTCACTTACTTATAGTTGACCCCTTCCCCTGTCCTGTAGGTATTTTGTAATTATTCTCATTCTTCTTTTGGTAAACTAAGGCTGACTTGGCTGAGGTTCATAGTACAGGATTTGAAACTAGGGCTCCACCTCACTATTGACTGCACCACACTGGCTTCTGCTACTACAGCTAGTGTTTTGTATAATCTTCCACAAAATATTCTTCAAGGAAAGCAAGTCACTGGATGGTGTACTTGTATTATGTAACTCAGTCCTCAGCTTTATCCATAGCAGGGGTCCCCAATCTTTTTGGATTGGCGGACACATTTGGAATTTTGACAATGTCGTAGGTGCTCTCACAAAATGGCTGCCATGTGGGTGTCCTGACCACTCATAAACTGGTGGTGATGGCTGGTCACAGAATACTAAGTTCCAGGAAGACAAAACTGATGAAACTGAAAGAAAAGTAACTGAGTACAAAGCAAAGTGGGAATCTGAAGTCCAAAACACAAACCCACTCTTTTGAATCCAAATAAATATATATTAAGAAATAAAATAAAAATCAGGAGGAGCAGGGAGATTGGTGGATTCCAAGAGAAGTATTTGCGGGCACATTGGCACCAGTGGGCTACTATGTTGGAGATCCCTGCTCTATGGCAGCAGTATTAGTGTGAGGATAAGGTAAGAACTGAAAAACACTTTGCACCTGAAAGGATGCTATATACATAATAATGGTCACCAATTATCTATCCCAGGGGATTTTGCACCGCGATCCCCCAAACCCCGCACTTGCGCTCCTTACACTAAGGAGTGTGGGGTTTGCAGTTGAAGGAGTCACTGCCGCACCCATGCTGCTGAGCCCGTGCACTGCCAAACAACTATCCAGCTGCGCCTCCCCCACATTTTTTTTAAAAAAACTTCTTTAAAATCTTTTTTTAACCCCAGTTTCTGCTGACCAGCGCGAAGCCCACTGCCCTTTCACTGCCCGCTTTGACAGGCGCCCATAACACTGAATGCAGAGTTTTCTGTACAGGCAAGTCCTTTCTACTCGCCAGTGTTTTAACAATCTTTTTTCAAACTTTCTTTTACCTTTACATGCTACTCCAGCGTTGGTGTACTTCTGCCCATGCCAGAGAAGCACGGAGGCATTCCAGCAGCCATTTGGCTCACTGGCCCACCCCTCCCCATCTGGGTTGATGGCAACCACTCAGGGATCGCCATGGCCCGGCTATGCCTCCACTGCAACTTCGGAGCAAGGCGACAGACTCAGATGAACCGATGTTGCCTTGATCCACAGAAAAAAGTCAGGGTAAGTCCCTGACTTTTTTAATTCAGAGCTTCAGGGGAGAGCCCTGGGAAGACTCCGCAATGGCTGCTACGTCATATAAATAGCGCCACTGCGGAGCTACCCCAGGGGCTTTCCCCTCGTATAGACAACGCCCCAGAGGTGGGCAGACTTCAGGGTTGTATTATCTACTTTGTTTACTAAACCCTGAGAGCCACCAAATGCAAAAGATGTTACTCACATCTCCCATAACCCTCTGGTAACATATGAACTGTGCTTAAATGTATTTAGGATGTGAATACAAAGAAAATAATATTTGTCTGACAGATCTGCTTTGTTTTTGTTTTTACTAGAATGTGAGTTCCACCATTTGCAGCCTGATTCAAGAGACATACACTTTAAATTAAAAGATTATGACTGTGGGAGTTTGTAAAAGAATTTAATGGAGTTTACAGTCCATCCTCACTGGTGATCCCATGCTGTCTTAATTTCAACAGTATAATTTAAGGGGACGGACATTTTTTTTTGTTGGGAGAACAATTGGGAGTCAATTGCCAGAGATCTACTGCAACAGATCCATCTTTATATTCAAATGTACCTTCTGCCCACCCATGATCTAGACCAGTAGTCTTCAACTGGTGGGTCGTGGCCCAAAAGTGGGTCATGAGATCAGTCCAGATGGGTCGCGGCAAAGCTGCTGCCACCATGTTGGGCATGGAGAAAATTATGAAAGTGGATCCTGTGTTGCAGGATGGGAGTGCAAGGTAGGCCTCAGGTCTGGACTAGCTGAAGACCCCTGGTCTAGACTAGTAGCAAATTATAGTGATGGAGGATTGCTAACACAGTAGCACCACTGTGAAGAATATAGCAGCTATGGCAATTATATTCAGCAGCTCAGCAGTTGAACAAGCTGTTGAGGGAGGGTGTGAGATTCTTGTGTTAGTTTGTCTATGTTTAAAGAAGAAAGGGTTGAACAGATGTCTGTCAAGAATGCTTTAGGTAAACTACACACCTGCCCTGAGGTAGAAGGCAACTCAATGGCGGTGGGGGGGGGGGTTCCCTTTCAAACCCTATAATTCTGTGATGATCAAGTTTCAAATCCCACTGGGTGATTTCTTATACCACAAATTTATTTCTCCAAGGAAACGAGTTCCTTTATCTTGTGCATGCAAAGTTTGACACAGCACTGAAGTCCTTTAGCACCCACCAGCTCCTTACCTTGCTGAACGAATGCTCAGATGGTGCTAGCAAAACAGATTGCAGTTTTGCAATCCGTCGTGACACAGGAAAGGGCACGGGCTTAATAGTTACTGTATACATAATTGAACACTGACTTTGAGGATGCCTGGCTTTAGAGAAAACCCTCGCAACTGACACAAGTTTGTGAATCACCGAAACATGCTTCTGCAGTCATTTCTCAGGTATAAACACACAGAGCTCTCCTTCTACATATCTTCTTTGCCAAATGGTTTAGGCTGAGGAATAATATCATGGACTAGTGGGAGCAGCAGCTGTGAATCTAACAGAGCACAGTTCTGTTCCTCCCTGAATCCCAGCTCCAACATACCAGACAGGTTGGAGATGGGCCTCACTCAGGATGGCACCACACTTGTCCATTTCTCGCCTCAGTCTCGCGGCTAGGGAATTTGAGACCCTGGACTTTTACGGTCTTACAGAAGCTCCTCTTTGTATGGTTTTGTGTATTACTTCAATAGTGAAGCACACTGCTAACATTTCTCTTTTCTCTGCACCTCACCCCATCGTCATTCCATGCTTTGCAACTGCTACTCTATTCCTCCTATGTTAGAGCAAGCAAACAAACCAGCTGTTTGCCAGACTTTGATAAAACGAGAATGCCCTGAGCATGTGCAGTTTCACATTTGAAATTCAGTGAAATTATGGCACCATCATGACTATAAGAATACAGTGGACTTCGCATCTGCTGCCCTGATTCTAAACCCACGTACTTGGGAATGACCACCACCATTTTATTATAGAAGAGAATAATATGCGTTAAAAGGAAAAATAATAAAATGAGCATCTGTTATCATGGACATTTCCACCCACCCAGCCTCTGACTATGACAGGGTGTTGTTGTTCTTACAACTACAAGTAAGGGGGGGGCGTGGCTTGGGAAGCCAAAGGAGATGGCAGCATGAATCCAGAGCTCCTCGTCTAATGAAGAAAAACAGAGCCAAAAGAGCCTTCCTATGAAAGAAATGTTTTTCTAAAATAAGGAAAGAGATACATGAACTGGTTGGGAAGAATTTATAAGGAGAAAAAAACTCCTCTTCAAAGAAATAAATAAGGTGCCAGCAGAAAGAAGTCTCAGAGTGCTTACAGTCAGAAAGAAAAGGGAAATGGCTGTGACAAAGGAAGAGCTGGCAGAGCATTTTAGAGTTATTAGACAAGACCTGAATGTCTTTAAACAAGATCTAAAGACAGCATGGGAGGAAGCGCTGGAGAATAAATTGGAAAAATTTCAGGAAAAAAATTGAGAAAACAGAGCATGCAGTAACAAAGAATGAAGAATGGCTGGAGGAACATGAGAGGAGAATTGAAACTGTAGAAAGAAAAATCCAAGAAAATAACTCTAAATGGGAAATTTATTTGAACCAGAACAAATGGAATAATATACGTCTTTGCGGAATTTTGGAAACTCAAGGACAAGAGGAGACAAAAGATCTCATAATGCAATGGTTTACAGAAATCATTCCAGACTGTAAGCTAAAAGAGGAGGATATTGAAAGAATTTACCGGGCAGCTGGTCCTAAGAGAAGAGATGGCAACTTTCTAAGAGATATAATAGTACGTTTTGCAAACTATCCCTCTAACGGAAAAATTATGAGAGAAATAAGACAAGTAAAAGAAGCAAAGTACAAAGGAAGAAAGGTGATGTTCCTGCAAGATTTGGCTCCAGAGACCTTACAGAAGAGAAAATAATTAAAAAGATATACAGAGGTTTTGAATAAACAACAAATAATGTACAGATGGTGTTTTCCATTTAGGATAACACTGGAACATAAAGGAAAATACTTTACTGCATCAACAAAAGCAGAACTTAAAAGTCTCTTTGCGAAGCTTGGATTGTTGGATCCGGAAGGAGAGACAGCTGAAAGCGAGGAGGAGTCATCTCTGGCCTCCTCCACACGAGACGTTTAATGAGCCTTGAAGGCTCATTATAAATTTTACCTCCACACCAGCGGAGCACAAAACGGGCGTACAGGTGTGTTATCTCCCCGATAATGCGCATTTTCGAATGCGCGTTAAATAGCGACTTTTATTTTTCTCCGGCCGTTAAAGCGCATTTTCGCCGTGTGAACAAGCGATTATGCGCATTAACGTCTTCTAAAACACTTTTTGGACATCAATTAATGCGCTTCGCCGCCTCTCGCCGCCTCCCGTGCAGAGGGATTAGGCGTAAATGCGCCTCCGCGATAATGCGCATAATCCCCGAACCGGGCGCAAAAGCGCATCCTTGTGGAGGGGGCCTCAGAGATCGGAGGAAGAGAGGAAGGACTGGAGGCTGGCAGCTGCAAAAATGAGAGAGAAGGCAGTGAAGAAAAAAACAGCTCCGGCAAGAGAAAAAGGGATCCCAACGAGAAGTAAAAATAAACTATGAACATTAAAAGTCAGGAAGGCACACTATGGCGATAGAAAAGATACTAAAAGCAAAGGACGAGGGGATCTGGGCACGGAGCCAGCCTATGAAGTAATAGGCTGGACTATCCCCCAGAGAGGAAACTGAAAGATAAGTTTCCTCTTGGCAGTTTGTAAGAGCACTAATCTCCCACTGTAACCCTTTCCTGGGTCTAGAAAATAAGAGTGTGGGAAACGGAGAGGGGAAAGGGGGGGGGGAGAAAGACAGGAACAAAACTAAATACAACAAGGGAAGGGAAATCCGAAGCTCTAAGAAATTAGGGTCTGGAACTTCCTTGTTAGGAGTTTAAGGGAAGGAAGAAACTCGGAGGGGAGGGGAGGGGATGAAGGAAAGAAGAAATTTGTTTGTTTTTGGCTAATTTGGGGTAACTGTTCTTAGGTATATAGATATATACATATTGTGGGGGTAGTTCTCTCCAAGCTTTATATTAGTTAAAGGAAAATAAAGGGAAACAGTGACATCTAGAAGAGAGAACTGTAAGTTATGAATAAGTAAATATATATAACAATTGTACAGAAGCTTAGAGGAAGACATAATAATTGGGAGAATGGTAAAATAAAAAAGGGGGAAAAGGGTACATAGACAAAAGACCAAAGATGGTTACATGTGGTTCTTTAAATATAAGAGGAATGGGAGGGAAAATAAAACAATCTAGAATATATAAATTAGTAACAGAAATGAAATTGGATATATTATTTTTACAAGAATTACATAAACCAAAGGTATACACAGGAATTTTGGCCAGTAAGCAATGGGAGCAAAAATATTTGGCAGTAGGAACCAGGAGGGCTAGAGGAGTGGGAATCTTAATTAATAATAAAATAGACTTTCAAGCAAAAAGAGTATTGAGAGATAAAAAGGGAAGATTTTTGTTTGTAGAAGGAATTTATAATAAAACACAACAGATAACATTAGCTTCAATTTACAGCCCCAACACAAATCAATTGAGCTCTTTACAAAAAATCTCAGCTAAGCTAAACAAATTCACAAAAGAAGAAAAAAATATAGCGGGGCTGTGAATTGGAACTTACAGGGGGCAAGATCAGAAAAGGACAAGGATGGGAAAAAACCCTCAAAACAAAACAGAAGAGTAAGAAGTTATATGAATATAATTAAGAAATATGGGGTATTTGATGTCTGGGCTGAAATAAACCCCAGGGACTACAGTCATACCTATTACTCAGAGGTTCACAAGAGTTTTAGTAGATTGGATACAATACTAATGTCAGAAGCTTTGCTGCAAAAAACAAATAAGATGGTAATTGAAGGAATGAAGGTAACAGATCATGCTGCAGTTAAAGCCTTTGTAGAAATAGAACAAAAAATAAAAAGAGATTATAAATGGAGAATGAACCCTATACTATTAACAAGGGAGGAAACCAAAGAGAAAATTAAATTGGCAATAGAAAGATATTTTGAAGAAAATAAAACAGGGGAGACGACTCAAAGAATTAGATGGGAAGCAGCAAAGGCAACAATAAGAGGAGAATGTATTAAACAATTAAGTATAATTAGGAAAAAAGAGAAAGAAAAAAGAGAGATCAGATAGAGAGATAAAGAGTTTAGAGGAACATTACAAAAAGATGGGGAAAATAAAAACTAGAACGAAAATGGAAGAAAGGAGAAAAGATAGAGAGGTTTTAGAAATGAATAAAACAATGGTGAATTTGTTATATATGAAACAAAGAAATTATGAATATTCAGGAAAAAGCTCAAAAATGCTGACAAATAGAGTTAAAAAAAAGAATTAGAAACAAAATATGGGCATTAAGTACTAAAGGAGGAGATAGAACACAGGATCAAGGAAAAATGGGAGAAATAATACAAGAATATTTCTCAGAGTTGTATAAAGGAAAGGAGGTGGATATAAGCCAAATTAAAAAGTATCAAAGGAAAGTGGGGATACCACCATTAAAGGAAGAACAAAAGCAATACTTACAAGCAGAGGTACAAGAAAAAGAAAAAGAAAAGGTCATAAAAGAGTTAAAGAATAACAAAAGCCCGGGGGAAGATGGTTTCACCGGGGAGTTCTATAAAGTATATGAAGACAAACTGGTACCCCAACTAAAAAGTTTATTTCATGAAATACAAGAGGGTGGATCTCTCCCGGAAACATGGAAACAAACAGCAATAGTAATGATAGCTAAACCAAATAAAGATAAATGTAATCCAGATTCATTCAGGCCAATATCCCTGCTGAATGTAGACTATAAGATATTTACAAAAATATGGGCTAAGAGACTAAAGGAAACAATAAATGATTCTATAGGGGTAGACCAAAAAATAGGTTTATAGCAGAACCCATTAGGAAACTATGTGACCTGATGAGGTTGAGTAATATAAGTCCCAATGGTAATAATGACCCTGGATTTATACAAGGCTTTCGACACAGTAATCCCAAAATTTATAACTAATATGCCAGAAATATACAATTTGGGAACCAAATTTAAACACATAATAGATATAATATATGAGCAATCAAAGGCCAATGTTAGATATAATGGGTTAGAATCGCAAGAAATAAAGTTAATGGCAGGAACAAGACAGGGTTGTCCATTATCACCTTTATTATTCACAATGGCAATAGAATTCTTGGCAGATAGAATTAGAGCAAATACAAAGATTAAAGGAATACAGGCTGGTAAAAAAGAATTTAAATTAAGCCTTTATGCGGATGACATTATAATGACATTACAAAATACAAAAGAAAAGTTAAAAGAAGTGACAAAAGAATTATGGGAGTTTCAACAGGTAGCAGGCCTTAAGGTTAATAAGGAAAAATCAGGACTGATGTGTTTAAACACAGGGCCCCAGGATCAAATAGAAATATCAGAAACAATGGGTATCCCAATAATAGCTAAAGCATTTAGATATTTAGGAGTACAGATTCCCAAAAAATAGAAAAACATATTTAAACTTAATTATGGAATGATGTGGAAAGAAATGAGAAATGATATGGCTAGATGGGGAAAATTACCATTATCTTTGTCAGACCGAATAATGTTGATAAAGATGAAGTTGGTACTAAAATTCACATATTTTTTCAAAGTATTACCAAAGGTAATCCCAATTAGTAGATTCAAGATATGGCAAAACAGGATAGAAAAAAAATTATATTTAGAAGTAAAAGACCAAGAATGCCAAAAATATACAGATATAGACTCATACAAGATGGGGGATGGAGCATACCAAATTTGAAAATATATTATGAGGCATATCAATTAAGATATTTATTAGCAATAACAAAGGAAGACGGAGATTTGCAGTGGGTAGAAATAGAGAGGAAACTGATGGGATTTAAAAAAGAAGAAGACATACAAAATTTGCTGTATAATAAAAAATATATCAAAAAATTAATGGGAAACAAACAAAGTATAATAAGTGGAATTTTGAAAGTATAGTATTATAAAAAAGGAAAATTAATGCCAAGTATATCACCTCTAACACCAATTTGGATACACCTGGAATTTGATATTTAAAAAAGGCAATAACCAAAAGTAAATTAAAAGAAATAAGATTAATACAGATGAAAAACTTTTATGAACAAGAAAATCCAATAAAACAAGAAATATGAAATAGGAGAGTACAAAATGTTGAAATATCATGGATGGCATGGTTGCAGATTGACAAATTTATCAGAAATAGAAAGATAGTAAAGGAGAGTACAAGGGAGCTAACTGAGTGGGAAAAATTTATAGACAATTATAAAGATGGAGATAAGGGACTGATTACACAAATATATAGAATTATAATAAGACAGGAAACTGGAGGGAATGATATTATACAACAAACATGGGAAGAAGATTTGGATCAAGAAATTGAAGATAGAGAGTGGGGAAGTATATTCGAAAAATTCCCATTCAAAACTACCTCCACAAAGATAAGAGAAGGGTCTTTAAAAATGATACAAAAATGGTATGTGACTCCAGTGAAGGTAGCAAAAATGAACAGAAATGCGACCCCAGAATGTTGGAGAGGATGCACAGAGTTTGGAACAAATTTGCATATGTGGTGGGAATGTAATAGAGTAAGGAAATTTTGGGATAAGGTTTTTCAAAAAATAGAAAAGGTTACTGCTCAAAGAATTAATAGAACAGCTGAACTAGCTCTTTTGAATATGTTTGTTTAAGAAAATAGTGATGTAAAGGACAAAATATTGATTGGATTTATGCTGACTGCAGCAAGGCAACAGATAGCTAGTAATTAGAAAACAGCTAGGGGGTTAACAATTAAGGTGTGGGAAAAAAATGTGGAATATAGCAATGAATGAAAAATTAACACAGAAACTTAGAGTCTATAGAGGAAAAAAGAAGAGAGATACATTCAGAACAGAATGGTCTGCATATATAGATTATATGGAAAAAGATCCGAATAAGAACAATATTGCAGAAGCATATAAAAAGTTATGGGACTCCTGAAAAGAAAGAAGAGACAGAGAAGAATTTGGAAGAAAAGAAGAAGAGAACAGAGGCAAATTAACCAATAAAAGAGAGGAAGAGGGAGGGGGAAGGGGGTAATAGTAATGATGTTAAAATGGTGGATGATTCATGTAAGATATGTAAAAACGAAATAAAGATGTATTTTAAAAAAACAAAACAAAAAAACAACTACAAGTAAGGTACGGTGCTGAGGTGAGCAGAACAAGCCCAAGCAGAAACACAGCATGGACCTGGCCATATGCTAGCCCAGATACTGACATTGAATCATAGAATAGTAGGAAGGGCCCTACAAAGCCACCCAGTCCAATCCCCTGCTCAATGCAGGAATCTACCTTAAAGCATCCCTGACAGGTGGTTGTCCAGCTGCCTCTTGAAAGCCCCTAGTGTGGGAGAGCCCACAGCCTCCCTAGGTAATTGGTTCCATTGTCACACTGCTCTAACAGTCAGGAAGTTTTTCCTGATGTCCAGCCGGAATCT
Source organism: Anniella stebbinsi (assembly GCA_029215795.1). Classification (NCBI taxonomy): domain Eukaryota; kingdom Metazoa; phylum Chordata; class Lepidosauria; order Squamata; family Anniellidae; genus Anniella; species Anniella stebbinsi. The sequence goes on from JARDYH010000001.1 coordinate 178,558,244, forward strand.
GGCTTCCTGTAACTTGATCCCATTATTCCGTGTCCTGCATTCTGGGTTGATCAAGAAGAGATCCTGGCCCTCCTCTGTATGGCAACCTTTCAAGTATTTGAAAAGCGGTATCATGTTTCCCCTCAATCTTCTCTTCTCCAGGCTAAACATGCCCAGTTCTTTCAGTCTCTCCTCACAGGGCTTTGTTTCCAGACCCCTGATCATCCTTGTTGCCCTCCTCTGAACACGCTCCAGATTGTCTGCATCCTTCTTGAAGTGTGGTGCCCAGAACTGGACACAATACTCAAGATGGGGCCTAACCAGTGCTGAATAGAGGGGAACCAGTACCTCACACAATTTGGAAGCTATACTTCTATTAATGCAGCCCAAAACAGCATTTGCTTTTTTTTGCAGCCACATCACACTGTTGGTCCTATTTGTTGCTGCCACTCTCCAGGTGAACATTTTGGGGGCCTCTGGGCTTTGGCCCCAAGGTCCACGTCTACCTGCACCACGGTCTCCCCAAAGAGAAGCTCACCTGGAGCCAAACAGTTTCTGGCACTAAAGACCTCTGTGTTCACTGATGTCTTTTAAGCGGCTTTTATCTCTTGAACACCACTGCTGTTTTTCATGCTATGTTGCCATTTTTACTTATTATGCTGGAAGTGTTGTGTTTTTATTGTTTTAAATTACCTTTCGCAAGCCACACTAGGGATTTCCTTTAAAACTGAAGGGTAGATTACTAAATGGTTTTAATAAAAATGAATAAGAGATTTTAAAAGTGCAATCCTAAGCCCCAGAATCACTAGCTGGAGGCAGTTAGGATGGGGCAGAAATTAGCAGCACAAACAGCCGTGGATCCTCCTCCAAACAGAGAGAGAGGAAGAGGAACAATTATGACAAACCACTGCATAACATCTATTCTTCTTTCACAGAGTTGTGTGTTAATAATAGTCCCTGGCTGAACAAGCAGTTTGCCCCTGGAAAACAAAGGCATTTGTTAACTCATTGCATTTTTCTTCCCTCTTTCATCACTCCAGAATATAGATAGTATCACTTATAGAAATTGTATAAAGTGTAAAGAAAACCCTTGCGATATCACAAGGACTATCTATGGGAAAGAGATCATGTTCTTTGTTAGGAAAGGAAAAATAGCTTAAGAAAAATATACTGGGGAAGGTAGACAAACGCCTCCATTTTTGTTTACAAGAATGTAAATAGCTTTAATAAATAAATTTAAAAATCTGTGTTTTATGTGATTGCCAGAGGGCTGAACGAGAAATGGCGAGACAAGAAACGAAGGAAGCCGCCGCAGCGTACATTTGATTTCCCTTTCTGTTTAATGTATTGACTGTTCCTGCTGTGGTCAGTTCAGCTCCTGCTGAAACCCTATTAAATGCAAAGCCCTTTATAGATAAACAGACGTGCGGAGGGCTTTTCTAAATGAGAAGTAAAATATGGCAGAGAATCTTGGAAAGAAAGCCAAGACTCCAGCTGAGGGCAGAACATGAAAGCACAGCACTGTGCCATCTCTAAGGTACTTACAAATGCCGAAACTATCTTTTCCTTTCCTTTATGACAGTGTTTTGCTGAAGTCTTCTGACAGAGCAGATCATCAGCTGAGCACAATGCCTGCATCTCTTATGGCCAAATATTGAGTAGGTCAAGCACATGTAATTGCTTGAAAGGGGTGGCTGTACTTTTTGCTACAGTGGCTGAAATCCAACAACAACTACAATCCTTGCATCCATTGAACGCTTCCTAAAAGCTATTTATGCTAGTTGCCATCATGACATTTTTGCCAGAGTTCTATAGCATATATGAACTGCTAGACTATCATTCCGTCTATTTCTGATGTTCACCGGTGAGTGCCATTGCTTATACAGCCAAAACAGCACCATCCTTGCACAAGAGGAAGGCAGCAACAGGCTAGGGTTTGCAGAAGTGCACAAATCTTTAGGAAAAAATCTCAAAAGGTGGGGTGGGGATAGGTTGGGGAAGGCAGACTTATCAGGATCTAACATACTCAGTAGCCATGGAATGCTGACTGCTGGTGTGTGGGTGTGGGTGTGGGTGGGTGTATATGACCCCCTCTACAAGAATTCGGTTTGACGCCTGGTTCTCCGATTATGCGCATCTTCTCGGAAGCGCTTTATGGTAAATGATTGTACGCAGGAGGTAATTGAGCGCACAACTGGTGGCCTTACTGGTTGTTTGAAATGCACTTTAGAAGTAGTTAATGTGGAGAATCGCTTGTTCACATAGTCAAAATGCGCTTTAACAGCTGCAGCAAAATAAAACTCGCTATTTAACGTGCATTCGATAATGCGCATAATCGGATAGATAATGCGCCTCAACTCCCGATTTGCGCTCCGCTCATGTAGAGGTAAAAATTTTAATGAGACTTGAAAGAGCTTTAAACCTCTCGAGTAGAGGCAGCCTATGTGTGTAAATCGGGTGGAAAGAGGAATATCATGGAGGACAGTGTGCCTGACTTGAGTGAAAGACTTCCACTTGCATTACAAAACCCTTACAGAAAAGATACCTGCAGCTTGGAGGGATGGGCTTAGCATAACCTGTAGTTTGGGCCTAAAATATCAAAAAGGAGTGGGATTGCATTCAACTTTCTTCAGACTGGATGTAAAGCAGACAAAAGGGTGGTGGTGGGGAGATGTTACTAGTTATGAAGGAAACGCCACCCCGTCTGTGGTGTGACAGTTTTAAGACTGAGTTGCTTTGCAAAGACTCCATCTAGTGCAAAAAAATCTCTCAGACTCTGGCATGCTGGGATGAAGGAGCAATGGTTGCTCACCCTGTCAAAACATAAAAGACAGCAGCTATTTGGATTTATCTGTAGCACTAATTGGAACACATCAGGTCCCTCGTGAGACAGTGAACAGAATGAAAAAAAAAGCCACAGTGGTTCTTATTTAAATACCACTGGAGATTAATTTAAGGTGTGGCGTACTTGACTACAGTAAAAAGTCAGGTTGGTACCTAAAGTCACGTAAAGTCAGGTAAATTTGGTCCTGGTAAATATGGTTGTTTCATTAAACACATTATTAAATAAAAATTCTTCCTCAGAAAAATGATGGATAATTTAATGGATGCAAAATAATGCCAAGTCACGCAGATATAGTTAGACTGTGACCTAACCTGATTTGGGGATCATATTCCCATTAGCTGTAGTTGTTACTTTGCTCACACATTGATTTACAATTTCATTTCTTGTGTTTGTTGCTGAGCATTTTTCGGAATGGCAAGCATTTGGAAAAGCAAACCTACAGAATATTTACTCACAGTATTGACAGTAGACCTTTCTGCGGTACAACTGGCTAATTTTCTTTGTGTATTTTTACACACTCTGAACTCTTTTACAGAAACATTATGCCCCTTGGCAGCTCCACATCCTCCATACTCTCTCTCCTTTTTCACAATGATTAAAGTCAAATAGTAAAGATGCTGCTGCAGTGCAGATGTAAAAGTGACAGCAGGGCAAAAGTGGGTTAGACAAATCAATATTCAGCTCTTGCAGTAGACTGGACCCAGCTCCCCCACCCGCTCCTCTCTTCCCATGCAAGGTCAAATGATGCAGCAGAACAAGACGTTTGATACCGTTATAAAAGCTTGAATCAAAACTTGCCCAAAGGGTGGTGCTCCTTAGTATACTGAAAATGTATATGAGTTTTATACAACTAACTGCCATTACTTTCCCCAAATAATCAGGGGAACTGAATTTTGAGATTCAGCTAGGCAGTAGTGGTGCAAGATGTCCTGCTACCTGAGGTGGGAGGAACACCTGCTGCTGCCACAGCTCCCAGAATGAGAGATCGGGTAGGTGGCCTCTCAAGAGAGCCACCCAAGCCCGTAAGTCACCTTCTGAGATGTCCTTCTTCAAAGTGAAGCATTGTGAGGTGGTCCCAGAGGCTGCCTGTACTCCAAAGAGGGTGCCCAGGTCTCAGAGCAAAAGATCAGGTTGGCGGCCTCTTTGGAGAGTTCACTTGCTCGATTTCGTGCCTTGAGCGCTCTCCCAAAGAGACAGGCTACAGCATCCCATATAGTTGATCAGTAGCCTGCCCATTAGCAAGGTGGGCAGCCTACTGTGCCTGTGCCTGGCTCAAGCATCTGCTTGTGAATCACTGCCTAGATATCTGCTGAGGTAGGGCTTCCAGAATGATATGAGGATGGTATGAAAACCAGAACTGAACAAGCTGGATGGGCCTCATCATCCTCATCCTCACCACTACCACTACCATCATAAATGCTAAAAACAATGCCTAGAATTCATCCAGAACAGAATGGAATGGCCCAGAATGCCAACTTCCAAGTGAGCCAAATTAATGAAATTCACCAGACGTATTGGAGGGATGCAATAAAACATAGAAACCACATCCCAGCAGCCTTTTGGTACATTCTGGAAAATGGCTTGGAACACCAACTTCCAAGGGAGCCAAACCAACCAAATTTAACCGTCTTATGACTAGAGGGGAGTGATGGAATAAACGATGAAACTTCCACAGAAATCACATTTTCATTCTGGTTCTGGAACGCCAACTTCTGAGTGAGCCAAACAAATCAAATTCACCAGATGCCATCAGCCACAAAAACTTCCACAGAAACCATGTTTTGGTGTCTGTTCTGGACAATAAACAGTATCTAGGGAAAATGGCCCAGAACACCAACTTCCAAGTGATCCAAACCAACCAAATACATTTGTCACGCATTGCTAGATAGGAGAGATAGCTTCAAAATTTCCATATAAAACCACATTTTGGTGCCTGTGCCAGACAATAGTCTGTATTCTGGAAAATGGTGCCAGAATGTCAACTTCCAAGTGATGTTTACCAGTCACACATAACTGGAAGGGAGTGATGAAATAAGCTACAAAATGCAAATCCCGACAAAAAGTACAAAACTGGCCCACAAGTCCATGGAATCCATGTGATTCAGAAAAAGCTAGTCCACTGTGGAATCCAGAGGTTGGATTCATAGAAATCCAAATTCATTTGAACCTATTGCAGAATTCTCTAACATCTCTAGGTGGCAGTCTAGAGAGCTGTGCCAGCTGCTCTTGCCACAGTAGGAGAGCAGCCAACATGGCTTTCTGGAGTGCCAAAAAGAGTGTGCAATTCTCCTTGTGGTGGAAACTGCCATTCTGAGGGATCTGCCGCCTGAGGAAGGGGTGGCCCTGTAGTGAGCATACATGGTCATTAGGACACTTCAGGTTTTAGCTGCTTTCTTCAGCAACAGTTAAACGTTGGGAGTGAGAGAAGAGAAGAGCACATACCAGCTTAGAGCGCATACATGTAAATGTGCACACCCATAAACTTTTCTTCCTTTCCAGGCCTTCCCCACAACCAACTATCCAGATACCAAATGCTGCTAAGTGCGCTTCAGTTTCACCTATTCTGTAAGAACAACCAGATTCATTTCAATATTTTAGAGGTGTTTTTTTAAAAGTAAACTTTTACGGTCAGTTTACTATTAATATATCCTGCTTTAGAAGTCAATTTAGGACAGGACATTGCAGAAGAAATAAATATACAGCAGGAAAAGAGGAACATTCAGTAATATGTAATTTCAGGGAAGGCAGAAGCTCAGACAGTAATTGTTGGTGGAGGATAATAACAGACACGGAAGAGGGTCCCAACTTTCATTTGGGATATGTTGGAGAGTAGGCTACTATGCATCACAATCTACCAGAGGCCAGATCTACACCAAGCAGGATATGTAGGGTGACCAGATAAAATCCAGGTCAGGGCTCATGTAACTTTAAGTTGTAGAGAAAAGGGAATTTCAGCCAGTGTCATTTGTATGCAATTAGTTCCTGGTGAAATTCCCTCTTCATCACAACAGTTAAAGGTGCAGGCACTATACTAGAGTGACTATATACAAAAGAAGGCAGGGCTCCTGCACCTTTAACTGTTGTGATGAAGAGGGAATTTCACCAGGAACTAATTGCATACAAATGACACTGGCTGAAATTCCTTTTTCTCTACAACTGTTAAAGTTACATGAGCCCTGACCTGGATTTTATCTGGTCACCCTAGGATATGACACTTTGAAAGTGCTTTGAAAACTGTATATGGAGTGTGTCCAGGGCCCCAACAGTTGTCACTACTGTTAATAAACTGTTTTAAAGCAGTAGTGTTGATCCTGCCTCTGATAATTTCAGCTTAATGCATGCATGAAATTAAAAACAAAAGCGAATAAAGCTCACTCACTTCATATTCCCTGGTATTAGCAAACCTGAACCTTCCAAACAAAGTAGGGTGACCAGATAAAATCCAGGAAAGCAGTAGTAAACACAACCATAGTAATTGACCTATAAGTATCATTTCCCAATAAAGGTGTCATATAAGGTGGGCTCAATGACATGTTAGATTAAATGCATTGTGCTAAAAATGCATTCCCAGTCCTCCTCAAAATGGGACTGTGATGCGTGTAGAGTGGGGGAGGGGGTTAATCCTTTTGTCTTCTACACAAAACTGCCCCCATTGAAGCTGCTGCTGGTCCCGGTAGCAGAAAAGCAGCCAATCCTGTTACTCTTTCTGCTGCCCTAGTTGTGTTTTCAAATGATTAATTCTCATTCTGCTTAACTAATTTGCATTAAGCAATCCTTGATTGATGATTTACCAATCAGAAAAACCTTAACATATCCAGTTAAGCACAACAGTATTTAAGATAGTATTTCAGTACGATGTACTGAGAGAACCTTAGCAACTGCACCACTATTATTGTAGAGGCAAAAGGACAAATTCAAAGTTGGCCAGTTCAGGAAAATAACTCTGAGGCATTGGTGCGCAAGGACTTTTAATTGCCTCTATACATATGCCATGCTCTTTTATTATTTTAAATATAAAGCTGTCAGGAGATGGGAAAAGGTATTTGGAAATACTACTGGCATAAAAAGAACACTGAAATATGGATTCTAGTCTTACCCTATTAAAGAGGTGACTCCTGAACAGGGCACCAAGGAGTTGAAAGCTATGGAACCTCCTTCAGCACCATTCACCTCCGCTCCAAAGCTTCCAATTTGGGGCCTTTAAAATGACAGCTCTACAACAATAATTCCTTGATGGTAGTAAAGGTGCCAAATATCTCAAAGACTTACAAGAAGCCTACTTTGAATCATCATGAGTGCACTTAATGAGAAATTAAGGGTCATTTTTAATAATGTGGCAAGTTAACTTAGTAGGGAAGAATGTGTAATTCCAGCTTTCCTGGTGCATCCTATAAAGAAGAGAAAAGGCAATGCAAGACATTTCACCCGATGAGGTACTTTTAAAAAAGAAAAATGAATAATTTTTACACTTTTTAAAAAGGTAACGCCGAAAAAGAGACGTTAGTTTTAAAATTCACTTGTAATTGGCACTTGTGGAGTTTTGTTCCCACATAGTTCAAGAGTATAAAGAATCCTTAAAAAGCAACTTGACAGGCCATCATGCAGCTTCTGAAAGAATGAAATAATAAGAGAACCCTTTCAATCCTACACCTTCATAACTTTTAGAAAGAAACCTACTACTTCAAAGATCACAGCCAGGAATGCAGGACTGTGCACACGATGTGTACTTGGCTCTCAGTAACTCTTCCAAACATCAACGCTATACTATACAGGGATTTATAATAGCACAGAAAAGATTTAAATGAGGAAAAATGTTTTCATATTCTGCCAAGCTGAAGTGTCTAAGTCAATTAAAATGGGAAGATACTTTTAGGGGTTGGTCTCCATTTTGTTTCCAGAAAAAGCCAATATAGATTTTGTTCTTGGTTGTAGGAACACTCAGCTCAGACATTCAGTTGGGGGCAGAGAAACACACCCAAATCACAGGTATTTCATACCCCTTGGAATTTCACAGATAAAAGGTCACTGTATTTTCAAAGCTACCTCCCCCACTCTGCTACCTTGTTACATACTGCTGAAATTGCAACCGAAACTTGTGATGTGTGTATTAATTTATACCCCAAAAGCCAGTCCTGTATTTCTGTTATTTTCTCTTGATGACAGATATACTAAAATAATTGTTGTTCTATAATACATCAAGAGTTCCCAATGAACCTTGCCAGTAGTAGTATGTTATGTGGATGGCTGCAGATTACATATGGTTGGATCTAGACTTAGTAGTGTTTAGAGTAGACCTACTGAAATCAATGGAACTTAGGGTAGTCATTAAGTATCATTGATTTAAGTGGGTTTGCTATAAACATGACTAAGTCTAGGCTGACCAGATAAAATCCAGGTCAGGGCTCATGTAACTTTAACAGTTGTAGAGAAAAGGGGATTTCAGCCAGTGTCATTTGTAGGTAATTAGTTCCTGGTGAAATTCCCTCTTCATCACAACAGTTAAAGGTGCAGGGGCGTGCCTTCTTTTGTATATGGTCACTCTAGTATAGCGCATGCACCTTTAACTGTTGTGATGAAGAGGGAATTTCACCAGGAACTAATTGCATACAAATGACACTGGCTGAAATTGTTAAAAGTTACTGTTAAAAGTTACTGTTAAAGTTACATGAGCCCTGACCTGGATTTTATCTGGTCAGCCTAACTAAGTCTGTATCCAATCCAGAGCCTCTTGGATATATGTATAATTAAATGAACACTAATTAAGTGAATTCTCTTCCAAATCCAAGTTTTTTCTCAGTTGGATCCAAGCAGCCATCTGAGAACTAGGTAAGTCAGAAATTATCCCATCCCAGGTTGACAGATGCTCATGGAGAGGACTGAGCCAAACAGAACCCTTGTTCTGACAGTCTTTCTGAGGACAAAATTGTTCACCTCCTTTACAAAATAGCAACTAGTAATGGCAAGTCAATCAGTATAAAAAAACTGAAGGCACAGTTTCTCCTACCATCCACTTCCTCCATCTAGCTATGAACAGGCAAGACTCAGCTGACAAGCACTTACTAGAACAGTTCCGAATGGATCAAAATGGGGGGAAATGGCATGCAAACAGTCTCAGTATCTCACCATTTATTTCTTACATTAAGTTCAAAGATCAGAGAATCATAGAATAGTAGAGTTGGAAGGGGCCTATAAGGCCATTGAGTCCAACCCCCTACTCAGTGCAGGAATCTACCTTAAAGCATACCTGACAGGTGGTTGTCCAGCTGCCTCTTGAATGCCTCTAGTGTGGGAGAGCCCACAGCCTCCCTAAGTCATTGGTTCCATTGTCCTATTGCTCTAACAGCCCGGAAGTTTTTCCTGACGTCCAACTGGAATCTGGCTTCCTGTAACTTGAGCCCATTATTCCGTGTCCTGCATTCTGGGTTGATCGAGAAGAGATCCTGGTCCTCTACCAATGAGTTTAAAAAATTCAGAACAATTTTTGCAGGTCTGTAATAATACTTACTTCATCTCCATTTAGGGACATTATTGACCAGTGTTCTTTTGTTCAAAGAAACTCCACTTTCTTAGTTTGAGGCTTTCTGGAAACATCAGTTGGCATTTGAACATTAGCCTTGTCCTTCTCATAGATTGTTCTGCTTAGCAAGTGCCTTAAATATATGGACTATAAACTATTTCTAATTCCATTATGACATGTCCATGAATATAGTCTTCTCCCTAAGCTGGAAGCATGCTGTTTGCTTAGTCACTGACCCATACCTACCCTGTAGTATGAGTTGAATGTGGACACATCATAACAAAGATGCCACTGAAAATGGCACCTCCATGTTGAGTTCTCCTCCTTTCCCCTGTAAGTGTTGTTACATATTCTGTTATGTTATCGTTTGCTGTTGGCAGTAACAGGAAAATGCACATATGAGAACAAATATTGCTCTATGAGAGTGGCTTTACATCACCTGTGACATATATTTCAATCTTAAGTGCCAACATAAGGTCCTTTCTTGGGATTCTGATTGGTACAAAGCCTGCCCTATCATAGGATCCACAAATATGAAAAGTATTAAGATTTGTTTATACACCTCTGGCCCCAAATGTTACAAGGCAAACCATGCCAACTCCATGCATACATTTCTTTGTCCTAAAAACCTCTGAACTCCGACTGTTGGGAGTATTTTTCAACTAATGCTGCTTGTAATCCATCTATGTACTGCAACTATATTTAGCCATCAACAGGCAGCATAAGCTTGTTTGTGCACTCACATCTTTTATTGAACAGATGTATGTATGTAATCCGAGTTGGTTTTCAGAAATTCAAAGTTCTGACTTTAAATGCTGGGCTACTACAGCAATATGAAGAACAGCATATGCAATAATAATAATAATAATAATAATAATAATAATAATAATTCCATTAGTCACATCAGTCACCGGCATCACATAAAAAATAATAATAATACAGAAAACCTCCACAAACTGGACCTACCAGAATACATCCAGATGAACATCCAGAAAGCAGTCATAACTAAAACATGCTCAACCGTCAGGAAATTCCTGAATCAATAAAAGACAGCATGACTTGGCAAAGCCCGTCATGTCCGTCTAGAAAAACCGCCATGAGCGAGAAAGAGAATAATAATAATAATAATAATAATAATAATAATAATAATAATTTCTTACCTGCTCTCCCTCTGGATCGAGGCGGGGAACAACATTAAATACAAAATAGTATAAAATACATAAAACTGATTAAATACATATAAAACTAATACATTATTAAAATAACTATGAAACTCTTAAAATTCAACTAGGTAGGCCTGCCGAAAGATATCAGTCTTTATGGCTTTCTTAAAGTCAGAGAGACTGTTAAATTGATGAATCTCTCCCGGCAGGCCATTCCACAGTCTGGGAGCGGCAGAAGAGAAGGTCTTCTGAGTAACGGTTGTCAGCCTAGTTTTGGCTGACTGAAGTAAATTCTTCCCAGAGGACCTGAGTGAGCAGGGCAGATTGCACAGGGGAAGGCGATCCTGCAGGTAACCTGGATCCAAACCATGTAGGGCTTTAAAGGTAATAACCAACACTTCATACTTCACCTGGAAACTAATTGGCAACCAGTGAAGTGAGAAGGTACAAATACCTAGATCAGATTTTCCCAACGTCTAGATATATTTGACTGCAACTCCCATAATGGCCATCCAGCATGAGGGCACCAAGGTCCCCTCTACAAGGATTCACTTTTGCACCCGGTTAGGCGATTATGCGCATAATTGCTGAAGCGCATTTACACCTAATACCTCTGCGCGAGAGGCGGCGAAGCGCATTAACGGATGACCAAAATGCACTTTACAAGTAGTTAATGCGCATAAGCGCTTGTTCACATAGTCAAAATGCGCTTTAACGGCCAAAGCAAAATAAAACTCGCTATTTAACGCGCATTCGATAATGCGCATAATCGGAGAGATAACGCGCCTCTACGCCCGATTTGCGCTCCGTTCTTGTAGAGGTAATTTTTTTTAAGCGCCTTGAAAGAGCTTTAAACCTCTCTTGTAGAGGCAGCCCAAGTCCAGGAAGGATGGTCCAGACTATGCTCTAGGCTTCTATTTCCAGTTGCAGTCTTGATGGATACAGATTTACCCAATCCACTCCAAGGAGTTTAACTGCTTAGGACAATCCTGAAATCCAGTTTAAAACCGGATGGTAGGCACATAACACACATCCCCATATGCGATTTCACATGTCCACTGTCACGCTTGATCTGGGTGCTGATATCTCTGTGTGCACCACTGGGACACCTGCATAGCACCTGCTGGATCCACATATCCATGGTGTGCTAATGCTACACACATAGCAGTAAAAGGCCATGGAGAGCATGAACTGCTCATGCGAGCAGTTTTTCCTTCTCTAGCCGCTGCACAAGGAGAAAATTGACAATGTACCTGATCAGGGTGTTTGGGGCACACTAATGTCAAAAACAATTGCATGCATGATAATTTGTTAAATAGGATCTTACGGTGTTCCATTATTTTGCCAGTACTAATCTGAGGGCCAGTTTTGAGCTCTCTGTATGGCTTTTCCTATTGCCAGCATAACAGGGGTGAGCCTGGGGCTCACAATTCTGGCACCCCTTTTATGCATTTTGCGAAGCCCCTCTCCTTCACAAGAGCTATGCCAACAGCTGCCATTTGCCCCTGCCCTTCTCTGAGCAGAGGAGACAGAGATGGATGAGTGGCATCTTGGACTCCTGCTTCTCAGATGCCTCGCTTAACCTTTGTATCTTTTCTTCCTTAATTCTTTGCTGTTCCTGGCCAGCAGAATCATGTCTTCCAGTACACAAATGTAAAAGCGTTCAAGAGCATACAGCACCCAGTGGGGAGAGCAGGGTGCACCATGAAGGCGCTCGTTTGCATGGGGCTCATTTGCACACTGGGTGAGGTTATGCATATGCCTGTCTGTGGCAGTTGAAATATCCTAAGAAACAAAAGGGGTGGTTGGGACACGTGTGTTTCCACCTCTGCCAGCCACCCACAGTTTGGGCACTGACTGGATGCTGGCTTGCCCTGAGTCAAAAGGATCCTTGGGAGAGCAGGGGTCAGGATCCTGATCAGGAGAAGTCTAGTAAATAGGGGTGGGTAAGATGGGCAGTACAATTCTCCTCTGTGAAGAGAAGAGCTGACCTGACTCTGTTCCCTGTTGGAGACTGTTCCTTTTTGGATGAAGGGAAAGACTGAAGAATCAAGGCTAACCTCATAATAAGTACTTCAACAGGGAATTCCTAAGCCTTACTGTAATCCTCCTAACCTGAATCCCTCAAATTGCTATTTGAAAAGGAGACTTGCTACTACAGTAGAGATAACTTAAGCAATTACCCTTGGCTTGGAGCTGCTGGTCGAGCCCAAGTTCCTCCTGCTATCACCTACTGGTGGAGCACCCAGCTTAAGAATGGGAAGACAACTAAGAGTTTTGTAGCACCATAAACACTAATACATTGGCTCAATTCGGATGACACAATAAACAATTGGTGTGGGGGAAACAATCGTCAGTTGTTTTGACTATTGTGTCATCCGAATGCTGCCATAGTCAACTCAGCGCTGATCCTCATCCACACCACAGTTGATTATTTATTACCATGTTGTGTGGGGAGTGCCCCCTAGGGTTAGCGTGAGGGTTAGGGTTAGTCAACCCACCATTGACTATTGTGTCATCCGAATTGAGCCATTCTTTCTGGCATCATGGACAATGCCCGCTTCTTCAGATGCAGAATGAATTTGTTAGTCTTTAGGGTATTGTGGCACCCTAAAGACGAACAGAAAAACACAGCTACTCCAAACTGGAAATTGAGAATGGAAAGGTTTTCTTTTGCTGCAACAGAAGAACGGCTCCTTGAAGCAGCTACACAGGAACACCTGGCAATGCAAACAGCCCTTCCACCAAAGATTATTTAAAGCTTTTATTTAATATTTTATACTGTTTTTCCAAGTAAAAATGATTTGAATTAAAACAAGTTACAATACACGGTGTAATAATTCTTTTCTGTCTCAGCAACATATTAAAAGATGAAATGTACACATAGAGAAAACATCCAAACTTCTGCAACTCAGATGGCTTGTTAGTCAAAGTAGTAAGGACAAGTTATGCTATTTCTTTAGACATGAATCTAAAACCTCTTGAGAAATGCAAGATTACTCTAAGACAAGCTAGGATGTGTGTGTGTATGGGGGGAGGGGAGAACATTTCTTTGATATTTAGTATCAGTACTCTAATTAATAGCTTGAAAAACAAGCAAGCAAGGAAATAAAAGTGATGAGAGGTAGGAAGAATTCAAAAAAAATAAATCTCAGAAGCTTTCTCCAAGGTAGTTTTTCCAAGTGCTGTGTCTGGAACCCTGTAAAATGAAATCAGAATTAGTGACAAAAAGTATAAAACCATAAAGCAGAATCAAAGGTGGGAAGCATTTCAGTTAGGTTCAGTAGCATATTTCCAGCTACGAATATTTGAGATGTTTAGACATAAGTCTACAGAACAAAACTGATGACACAAATGATTTTTCAAGTTTAATGTTAAACTTCTGAAGTCATGGGAATGAAGAGAGCAAAATACAAATTGGTCTTAGTAAACAATGACAAGGAAAATTGAAAGAGTCCTAGCAGTCAGCATAGCCTCATTTGAAGCACATCTACTTTGATAACTACTTTTGAAGACAAGGGAAAGAAAAGTTAATATATGTGGGGTTTATCAATGCATCTGATATAACTCCATAATATTATCATGAGAGAAAGTTGGATAAATGTGACTAAGAAAAGATATCTAGCAATTAATGAGGAGGGAGGATCACAACTGGTCTCGAATTGGGCAGTCTTAATAATAATAATAATAATAATAATAATAATAATAATAATAACGATTTATTTCTTACCCGCCTCTCCATCTAGATCGAGGCGGGGAACAACAACATGATAAAATACATAAAACTAATTAAAACATGACAAATATTATTAAAACTGCATTAAAACATCCTAAAACATCCTAAAAACATTCTAAAAATTACACTGATCATAGCTTGGAGGTTCATAGCTTGGAGGTTCTGGATTCAACACTACCTGTGAAAGTGTAGGTTGCATCAGTAGCTAGAAGTGCCTTTTATGAGCTTAGGCTGGGACATCTGCTGTGATCTTATTTAAAGAACTAGGATCTTGCCACAGTTCATGCACTGATCACATCTAAGCTAAATCACTGTAATAGGCTTTATATGGCTGCTTCTGAAGATGGACCAAAAACTTCAACTGGTGCAGAATGCAATCCTAAATGGTTTGGGACCAGGTTACTTGCACTCCCCTTGAAGGAGCGGGTTCGTAGCTTGGGGGTTCTCCTAGAACCATCTCTGTCACTTGAGGCGCAGGTGGCCTCAGTGGCATGGAGTGCCTTCTACCAACTTCGGTTGGTGGCCCAGCTACGTCCCTATCTGGACAGGGATAACCTGGCTTCAGTTGTCCATGCTCTGGTAACCTCCAAGTTAGATTACTGCAATGCACTCTACGTGGGGCTGCCTTTGAAGGTGGTTCGGAAGCTGCAGCTTGTGCAAAATGCAGTGGCCAGATTGATAACTGGAACCAGTAGGTTCGAACATATAAGACCTACTCTGGCCCGCTTGCATTGGCTGCCTGTATGTTTCCGAGCCCGGTTCAAGGTGCTGGTTTTAACCTATAAAGCCTTACACGGCTTGGGACCACAATACCTGATGGAACGCCTTTCCCGACATGAACCTACCCGAACACTACGTTCAACATCTAAGGCCCTCCTCCGAGTGCCTTCTCCAAGGGAAGCTCGGAGGTCGGCAACAAGAGAGAGGGCCTTCTCTGTGGTGGCTCCCCAATTGTGGAATGATCTCCCCGACGAGGCCCGCCTGGCGCCAACATTGTTATCTTTTCGGCGCCAGGTCAAGATTTTCCTCTTCTCTCAGGCATTTGGCAATATCTGAGGAGCCTGGGTTTGTTTTGTTTTTGTAGTTTTTGAAGTGTTGAAGTGGTTTTTAAATGTACAGATTGTGTGTATGTTGTATGTTTTTGCTGTTTTAATTTTTGTATATTGTTTTTAATTGTTTTTAATCCTATGTAAACCGCCCAGAGAGCTTCGGCTATGGGGCGGTATACAAATGTAATAAATAAATAAATACATAAATACAAACCTGCCCAGGCATTAAGAGGCCCTACTCATAAGCCCGTGTGGAGAATCTATCTGGTTGTCAGGTAAGAGAGAGAGAGAGACTTTCCAGTGGTGGCTCCTTGGCTTTGGAACTTTCTGCCCAATGAACTGCATTATGTCCTCAAATCTGAAAAAAAACTCATCCTTTTGCCTTGCTTTTTCCTGAGTTTTAACTGCTGCAAGTTACAATTGTTCAGCCTCTCTGACTTACTGTTGGGAGTACTGTATTTTAACTAGCTTGTATTTTTATTTATTAATTTAATGATGCGGTTCTGTGTTTGATGAAATTAACTTTGAGTTTAAAACTGCATTACATATACATATTGGAACATATTATAATGCAGGCTTCCTTGTGGAGGACTTGTTCTTAGAAGTTGGCATATATATATATGTATATATCTATGTGTGTGTGTGTGTGTGAGAGAGAGAGAGAGAGAGAGACAGAGAGCCAGAGACAGACAGAGGCCCCCTCCACAAGGATGCGCTTTTGCGCCCGGTTCGGGGATTATGCGCATTTTCGCGGAGGCGCATTTACGCCTAATCCCTCTGCACGGGAGGCGGCGAGAAGCGGCGAAGCGCATTAAAAGATGCCCAAAAAGCACTTTACAGGTAGTTAATGCGCATAATCGCTTGTTCACACAGCGAAAATGCGCTTTAACGGCCGGAGCAAAATAAAAGTCGCTATTTAACGCGCGTTCGAAAATGCGCATTATCGGGGAGATAACGCGCCTGTACGCCCGTTTTGCGCTCCGCTCGTGTGTAGGTAAAATTTATAATGAGCCTTCAAGGCTCATTAAACGCCCCGTGTGGAGGAGGCCAGAGACAGCCAGCTACATGGGATTATGTAGCTTAGTAGCTATTTTACTAGGCTGACCATATGAAAAGGAGGACAGGGCTCATGTAACTTTAACTGTTGTAGAGAAAAGGGAATTTCAACCAGTATCATTTGTATGCAATTAGTTCCTGGTGGAATTCCCTCTTCATCACAACAGTTAAAGTTGCAGGCACTATACTAGAGTGACCACATACAAAAGGCAGGGCCCCTGCAACTTTAACTGTTGTGATGAAGAGGGAATTTCACCAGGAACTAATTGCATACAAATGACACTGGCTGAAATCCCCTTTTCTCTACAACTGTTAAAGTTACATGAGCCCTGTCCTCCTTTTCATATGGTCAGCCTAATTTTATCTACATGGAAAGTAGATCGCCAATGGGCATGGATACAAGTATTTTTTTAAAAAAGATGTATTGAAAACATTCAAGTACTATTTGAACCACTATCACAAATTATTAGGGGAGAATGCACATTGCATGAAGTAGTACAGGTTAGGGGGAAATGTTACTTATTGGGGTCATTTATGACCCTCAAACGCATAGAAGCATTATGAATCTGAAGTTTGGGATGGGCACGTTTCAGACCATCTGTAAGCATTTAGAAAAAACTCAAAAGAGTTCCCCAGAGCTAGTGATCGCAAACCATTAAAGGATGTGTTAACAGAGTCACCTCTGACTGATGGGCTTAGTACAGAATTTGTGTGAAAGAAGAGCCCTGATCCCATAAAGGATGAGGTATTTCTAATGTGGACTGAAGGCCCCTAGGGTTTATATTATTTTTTAGGATTGGCCAGACATAATGCTGAGGAGCAATAGAAGTACCACCTCGTTGAGTGTATTTTAATGCCACCCTTAAGATACTTTTGCTCCACCCTCCCTCAGCTCCATGTCTGTACTACCCAATTTACCCTTTGTCCTTCTCTAAGGTATGTGCTTGAGCCCAGTGCCATCCTTGAGCTCCCCCACCCCCCGGGACTCTCATACGGCCTCTCTGCATACAGAGCACTATAATCAGGAAATCTGCACACAGATGTGAATGCAGCGATAGTACACATCCCAACAGCACCTCTCATTCTAACATCTGGAAGTAAGCCACCCACCCATTTTATCTTTAGAAGATTTAGACACCCAGTCAGTATTTTGATACAAATATCATTCCATTTTATGGAAGACTTACTTCTCCAGCTTTTAGATGAGTAGTTTGTTTTACTGGAAATATTCAGGCTCCTGTAGAAATGAAAATTCCAAATTCGCCCATTAATTCATTGATTTTAAATACTTCAGGCTACTCTTTAGGGTCAAATCTTCCCAAGACAGCTTCCAGCATATACATTTACAATGCAAAATCGTATAAATTTAAAGCCATAGATCATCAAAATGCAATTGATAAAAGATAAATAATACTAATTGAACAGTATTCATCCCACTAAGAGCAGAAAAATTCGATAAACAAACTACTGTAGACCTCATTCAAGAGAAGGCCACTGTAAACAAATAAGGAGGCTTGGAAGACGGCAACAAGGGAGAGGGACTTCTCTGTGGTGGTCCCCCAGTTATGGAATGATCTCCCTGATGAGGCCTGCCGGGTGCCAGCATTACTCTTTTCTGTGCCAGGTCAAGACTTTTTTTTCTTTTCCCAGGCATTTAGCAGCATGCAATGAGTTTTAATTGATCCTGGACTTGTTTTTTTAGGTTTGGCTGATTGCTCAAAGTTGTTTTTAGATGTATGTTGTCTTTGTGTATACTGTCTGTTGGATGTTTTTATGGTTTTAAATTTTGTATGTCGGTTTTAATGTTTTAATCTTTTGTAAACCGTCCAGAGAGCTTTGGCTATTGGGCGGTACAGAAATGTAATTAATAACAATAACAACGACAACAATTTAGAGCCTCTTTAAAATGTTGGCAAAGATGGAGCATTGCATGCTTTCACTGAAACACATTACTACAGGTGTGGAGGGCATATCCCAAAAGGGTGTTATCCCTTGTTCTTGCTGGGCAGGCATACAATAAAGCCTCTGAGATCGATCTCAAAGTGTATGCAGGCTGGTACAGGTGAAGGTGGTCATTTACATAACCTGGTCCCAAATCATTTAAGGTGTTAAAAGGTAAAATGCTGCGGTTTGAAGAGGGCCCAGACATGCATTGTCAACTAGAGCAAATGACAGAATATAATGTGGGTGGTCACATTTTGTAATGCAATGAAACCAATTGGAATTTCCAAACTGTATTTAAAGGCAGCTACATGTAGAGCACATGACAGTAATCTGACCTAGATGTCCTCTCCAGATAGGGTCGCAGTATAAAGCACTTCTAGCCACCAGCACCATCTGAGCTTCCCTTGGTAGTGCCAAGTCCAGAATTCCTAAACTTACTTTGTGCTTCAGGATAACCAATCAAAATCAGAGAACCAGAATTGCAAGGGACTAACAGGTCATCTAATTGAAGCCCTTCCAGTCAGGAAGGACAATTTGTCTACAAGCCACCATCCTCCAAAACAGAGAAGAGTGAACTGAATTAGACAAAGCAGTCAACCATGATACTTTTTCCATTGAAGACATCTAAAGATCCTTCATCTATGTGCTTGGTTTACATGTAATTCACATGCACACATCAGTGTGTAAATTAGAGCGTGCTTCGTAACAGGCCTGACTGTTTGAATGTGGTATAGCCCAAATGATATAGCTGGTGTCCAAACGTACAATCCTATACATATAAGAAGTGAGCCCCAATGGTTTGATTGTACTGGGTTCCAGGTTAAGTGCTTACAGAATTGCAACCTAAAGTACATTAAACTTCAGTCTAGTTCCCAAGAAGATTTGTGACAGATACAAATCTAGGGAACTTATCTAGGAAAGTTGTTTGTCTAGAATCTTTTAGCACATCATTTGCATTTAAGAACCTTAGTGTTTCCCAAAACGAACCAATCCACATTTTGTTCCATTTCCTTGAGATCAGATAGGATCTCCGTAAGTATACTTGTATTAGAGTGGACCTGGAGGAAGTTCCTTCCCTAGCTAATATTTCAGCTTGGGAGTGTGGTTTCTGAAAAAGGTAGACATTACTGATGGGGGGGGGGGGGGTTGGGCTCAAACATATCTTCCTTTTCCACCAGTATTCCCTTGCAGTATGCTGTGTCTTATTTCTGTTCTTTGCATGAATTGCCAGCCAGAGAAAGGCTTTGACCGTGTGGCCCTAAGAATACATTGATGAAAACACCCTATCTGCACACATGCATTTATTTATTTGCTTGCTATCAGTGGAAGCAAACATACATAGAATCAGGCTGAACAGAACCCATTTCTGGAAGTGAATAAACAGCAGTTTTGACAATGCTGCAGAAATTAAGGAGCCTCTTTGAGCCACAAATGAGCAATGGCTACAAATTCAGAAAAGCATGTACTTTTGAGGAAACCTACTCAAGGTCACCCTGTGTTGCCAATCCCAGCTCAGCAATGCCGACCCACTCTGGCCTTGACTTGGGGGGTGCAATATTTGAGATTGCAATGAAGATAAAGAACTTCATTAGGTGTGGTGTACTGTGAACACTTGGAGAAATGCTGGGGTCCTGGGGCTTACACCATTCTGGGGGGGGGGGTCATTAGTACTGCTGAAATGTTGTCTTTGTTTTGTGCACAGGACTCTCATCTAAAAGCACCTAGCATCTAGAACAAACTGGTGCCTAGAAACTATTCTCTGCCTTTGAGCAGCCTTTGATCGCCGAAACCAGTAATCTGCTAAATATTTCATATTTACTTTTGAAGAGACTTTTGTATTGCTTGCCATAGTTATAAATGAGCTATTATTTCAGTTTCCACAGACAGACATGCATTTCCAAGATCCCTTTCTGTTGTAGTGTGCAGGAGAAGCAATAGAAGCAGCATATTCAAGGCAATCTAATGTCTGCAGAAGTGGGCAGCTGTCATTTGCTGTTTATCTGAAGTCCTGATTTCTTCCTCCTCAAATGTGGCGTTGAATTTATATTCATCCCCCTGGCTCCATGCCCACCTCCAGACAATGGACACTGCTAACAGACTATTCAGGTAGTGCAATGTTTCTTTAAAACCTCATTGTTTTTATTCTTCAGGATTCTGAAAGACGAGGTTTGTTACTCACCCAGCCGTCAGCACTAAAACCCATATTCCCAAGACGTCCAGATTGGTAAATGCCACCTGGCTGACTATTGCTTTGTAGCCTGTCCAGAAATGCATTATTCACCCTTAGAAATAGAAGTGGGGAAATGAATGTTAAGAGAAACTTGCCCAAAGACAGGAGATTATGAAATGCAATGTGATGTATACAAGTTTGAATTGCTTTTCATGACAAAGCAGACTGTGTAGGTAACTTTTGAACATAAAGAGTAGTTTGAAGTTCAAACTCTAGATAGTCTATTAAAAGCGTTCTAACTTTTGTATTTTCCAGAGCCAGTTGTGAGTACAGTGGCAACTTTTTTCCAATACAGCCCTTATTACTCACCCTGTCCTATGGGGCAAAACCTTGTTATTAAACCTTCAATCTACAATACGTTGTGCCCAGTATCTCCAAAGCACTGCTTGAGTCAGTCATACAACTTCCCTTAAGTTTAATGGAAGGGAGATGATTAATATCTGCAGCCTCCTTTGAAGTCAAGAACGTAACTGGCAGGACCCACTCCATTGGCTTAGAAGATAGTGGTGAACATCTGGCTGCTTGCAATACGAGTCAAGCAGACTTCCCACAAACTTGGCATGACAAAAAAGGGAGCAATGTCAGGAAAATTTAGGACCGATTAATAGAAGGGCGCACCCATCTCAGCAGCATTCAAAGGTTTTTGGGCCCACAAAATGTCCTCCCACATTCCATAATCCAGGAACTACAGTCAAATGGACTAATTGTCATGTGAAAAGGGAAGCATAGACATCAAAATTTACCACTGATTTTAAACTTAGAAAAGTTTCATTCTTCCCCCTAAAAGTGTCCATGCAGTCAAGTTCTAAGGCCAATCTATACAAGTTCTCTTTCTTTCAGTGGAATAGCTATCTCACAATATTCTCCCAGTGCTATTTCTGCCCTTATACGCCGGATTTCGTCAGATTATTTTTCTCAGTTTTTTCATAATGTCTGGCAGCTTCCATGGGGTATAAATTCTTGTGTGTGCTAGTATCGTGATACTGTAACTTATCCCAGTGGGAGTGCCTTTACCCTCTGGAACCTTTCTTTTCAATAGGTGGCTCTGTGGGGAGGAAGTCAGGATCCCCTTTATTTGCTGAATCATCAGCCTTTTTTTAAAAAATAAAAAAACCAGTGTTTGCTAATGTGCCACTATGGACCTTTCAACACATTTTCCGTTAAATTGATCCTGCACAGCTACAGAGCTTTGTAGGGATGCACTGAGAATATTATTTTAAAAAAACTAAAAGTATGACAACGCACATTTGTGGTTGCACAAGCAAAACTGCAATGGCCCGGAGCATGGAAGAGTAGGGCAGCTATCAGCCTGTCTTGACAGCTTCCTTCCTTCCCTCCCTCCCTCCCTCCCTCTGAAGGGCTTCCCCCACTTCACGTTCTCCATCTTTCTGCCTTGCCTAGTGAAAGAGAGTGAAATCAATCACACACACACCTGTCATGGGGAGGGGGGGGGAAATAACTTTGGAATGTCTTTGAAAGTCTCCCCAATTATCCCCCTTTTTTCTTATTGCCTCAGAAACAATTAGCTGACAATGCAATATCTACATGTCTGCTGAGAAGTAAGTCAAATTGACTTAAATGAAGTTTATTTCTGGGTAAGGAGGGCTCCCAGTAGGGCAAGGGAAAACTATGCTTGAGGACATATCAACAGGGCTTCCGTGGGGAAGGGTTGCATTGGTTCTTGTGTTGCGTTGCAGAGGGGGTTAGAGAATGCTGTTTGGTGGAGGAGCAGCCTAAAGGTGAACTTTACACAGTTGCAGTGCAGAAAACCTGCTTTTTCGAGTAAAAGTAATGAGCAACTTCGTTAATGTGTCTGCATTCAACAAACAAAAAAGCAGCAGGGCTCAAACCATCTTTCCCGCTTCCAATGCAAAGCAGGCACTGTAAAATGATGTGTGCCGTAAATTCACAAGATAAAGTGATGCAACTCTGCTCATGTGAACTTCCATACTGTTCCTTCTCCTGTAATTACAACACTATTCAGTGGTGTGTGATACCTAATTGTGTTAAAACACAGCAGATACTGTGTTATACACACATGGACATGAGCCACTAAGCAGCAATTGTATTGGGGGGGGGGAGTGGAACCACACCACAGCCCAGCAGTGCCTCGCAAACAAAAGGGGCTGCAGTGTGGTTTCTCCCCTCGAGGCATTAGGGGTTTAAATATGTTCCAATGCTTCCTTCCATTAATTTTACCTCTGCCGCTCATTTATTCTCGTTCTCTCCTCTTGCCTTTGTTTAAGTTCCAATAATTCAGCCTGGGAACGATAAAAATAATTAAAAAAACCCTTGTAAATCAATGTTTAACATAATTATGCAGAAGGCGGTAGTTAATTACATGTGGTGATAAAAGTAGTGTAATACTTCAAGATCTGCTTGACCTTGTTCCTGTGGAAAGGTGTTTTTTTGTGTGCATAACACGCACTTTGTGAAGACACAGAGGTCCCAATTTCATATTTGGGCAAACTGCTTTCTTTTGCAAGTTAATGGCAATTTAGACCACAACATAAAATGAAAGCTAGAAGGCTGCGAAGTTGAAATGGATAAACTGCATCAGGAACAGTTACTGTACTATATTACTGCCCTGTGCTTCCTTCAAGCAGGAGCTCCATCAGACAAGCGTTTTATTGCACGCTCATTACTGGGCACCCACGGATTTTCACGGGTCCCTCTCATGACGTCGCCTGCCTCCCGCATGCCTCCCACCCCTTCTAGCCTTCTTAGCGTGACAACCCCCCCCCCCACCAGTAAGTCCGACCTATTTTTAAAGATGGAAGTTACCACTATCTCCTGCGGTGTGCAGGAGAAACAGAATGATCAAAATGGGCCACTGAATGGGCCACGTGCACGTTGTTTACTTCCTCTTTCAAAAGAGGAAGTAATGAGGGACAAACGCATGGGCGGAGAAGCGACGGTAAGCAAATGCGATTTCCCCCCATGTGATGGTGCTCTAGGTCAGGACGGTGTGAATGGGTCATGAGACAAGTTAGGCCAAGAAAACAGAAAGAGAGAGGCCCAAGAGCTTCATGGCTGAATCAGGATACAAAAATCAGACCACTCAGGTACAAGCCATACAACCACACTGGTATTTATGGTTAACATGTTAAGTCAAAATTCTCTTCAGATGAATAAAAGGACTGGACAGTTGCAGAGGGTCCAGAGGACTGACTATTGCACCTGATTTCAATTAACAGGGGAATAGTTTTTTTCTATTTTCTTTTCTAAAGGTCAAAGAGATAGTGGGTTTTCCCCCTGGGAATTTTTTTCTGCATTTTTATGCAAAGCCATTGCCCATTCAAATGTATATATATCTGTAAATATCTGAGAATGGTTGTATGAGGATATGAGGTTGGACGGTGATGTTATGTGATGTGGATTGTTCCTGGAAACCTGTATTACATTTGATGACCAAAACTGCTGTAAATATATTGGAAGGAAGTACTGAATCTCAGTAAAGCTTTTACTAAAGACAAACCGCTGGTATGTGAGTATTTTTCCTTGCATGGGTCTCTGGAACACGCTTACTCTGCTGTCAGTGAACCGGGAGCACTAAACTCCTGGACATAACAGAGATCAGCACTGGGGTTACAGACGTTGAAAGCTTCTACAGAATTCAAACTAAAGGACAGGAGTAGGCCTGCCTGAAATGTCAAAATGTTGCAGGATACATGATGCTGCATCTCATTTCTACCCGTGTTACTGCAAAAGCTTCAGTAGATCTTAACTATTCAGGAATACTTTCAGTTATCAAATCTGTCACTGAACTTGTGCTTGAATGCTACAGGGACAGATAAATGTTCCTACTAGGTTGTTCCAGTAAACTTAAGGATCACTTCCCCTGACAGTATCAAAAACTTTCAAATAGCCCTAAATCCATTTATGTATTATTACTGCATACCATTCAGTTATCAGTATTTGATGCACCTTAGCAAAACAACTTGTTGCTAGCATTCGTGAGTTATCACTGGCACACATTTGTGTTTCAACTGTAAGCCACCACGAATATGAACAATCAGCTTCATGTCCAGTGCACTTATCATGGGAATTTGTTTGCACCAGAGTATTGACAAGGATCTTCCAATACTTGGGGTGCATTGGCACAAGAAATTCAGGAGAACCTTTCAGGAATCATAAAATAGTAGAGTTGGAAGGGACCGATAAGGCCAACTCCTTGCTCAATGCAGGAATCTACCTTAAAGCATCCCTGACAGATGGTTGTCCAGCTGCCTCTTGAAGGCCTCTAGTGTGGGAGAGCCCACCACCTCCCTAGGTAATTGGTTCCATTGTCATATTGCTCTAACAGTCAGGAAGTTTTTCCTGATGTCGACAGAATCTGGCTTCCTGTAACTTGAGTCCAGTATTCCGTGCCCTGCATTCTGGATTGATCGAGAACAGATCCTGGCCCTCCTCTGTGTGACAACCTTTCAAGTATTTGAAGAGTGCTATCATGTCTCTCCTCAACCTTCTCTTCTCCAGTCTAAACATGCCCAGTTCTTTCAATCTCTCCTCATAGAGCTTTGTTTCCAGACCCCTGATCATCCTTGTTGCCCTCCTCTGAACACGCTCCAGGTTGTCTGCATCCTTCTTGAAGTGTGGTGCCCAGAACTGGATGCAGTACTCAAGATGGGCCGTAATTAGTACCGATTAGAGGGGAACCAGTCCCTCACGTGATTTGGAAGCTATACTTCTATTAATGCAGCCCAAAATAGCATTTGCTTTTTTTTTCTTTTTTTTTTTGCAGCCACATCACACTGTTGGCTCATATTGAGCTTGTGATCTACAACAATTCCAAGATCCTTCTCACTTGTAGAGCCAAGTATCCCCCATCTTATAACTCTGCATTTGGTTTCTTTTTCCTAGGTGTAGAACTTGGCATTTATCCCTACTAAATTTAATTCTGTTGTTTTCAGCCCAGTGCTCCAGACTATCAAGATCACTTTGGAGTTTTTTTCTGTCTTCCAGGGTATTTGCGATCCCACCCAATTTTGTGTCATCTGCAAATTTGATAAGCATTCCCTGCACCTCCTAGTCCAAATCATTAATAAAAATGTTGAAAGGCACTGGGCCCAGGACTGAGCCCTGCGGTTCTAATCCTAATGTAGGGAACTTATCAAGAAACAAGAACTTCCATTTTAAAATGTGCTGAAAGTATGCAAATTAATGTCATCTTCCAGAAACAAGGCTGGACCCACATGGCATGGGCCCAGTGGCTTTGTTTGAAAAGTGTTTTGGCAAGCATCATTTAAAAACAATATCAATAGTCAAGCAATATGTTTAACACTGAGAGGCACAGTGCAACTATTTCATTTACAATATGAAATTTGTTACTCCAGATCTCCAAGATGTCCTCAGTACCTTCTCTAAGGCTACAGAACGATGCTTAGAAATTATCCTATGTTCACCAAACATTGGGAAATGTAGAACTACGAATGACAATCCATTACTACAAACACACTATTTAACAAGCTACCTCAAAAGAGGGGGAAAGAAAGCTCTAAGCAGATCCAACCGCAAGGACTGTGGTGTGCTCAACACTCTATTCAAGATGTGTTATTAGGTCTGCATATTAAAACCAGTTCCTGTCTGAAACAAAAGGACAAATTGTGCAATAAACGATGGAAACAGCATGCCACGTCTTCACCTTTCTCCGCTGCTCTTCTTTCATCTCCTGCAGTCTTCTGTTTTCCTCTTGTCTTTGGAGTTCCCTATACGTGTGGCCTCTGGCCTATTGCAAAGTAAAGAAAACTCATTTTAAGTTGTAGATATCTGATGTATATTTAACATTTTCTTTTAGTATCTAATTGGCTGGCATGCATTTACAAAAGCCCTCTCGCCAACCAGTAAAGCTATTACTTCTGGGCATTGCAGGGCTATTTAAGACAGTTAATCAATGCTATGTTTCTTATACTGATAGTGGAGAAAATGTTTCTCAGAGTGGAAGGTGGTATGGGAGACACCCCATTGCTGTGACATACATACTTTTTCCTTATACCACATTTAGCCTCTTGTCAGTCCATGTTTTCCAAGTTGGGAAAGCAATTGCGATCTCTTACAAAACCAGAGTCTTCAAGCGTGTACACACTATGGGCAATAGGAAAGTCTCCATCATACCATTTTTCAGCTCTCCGAAGAAGTATTGCCTGCCCTGGAACTGCAGTCAACATCTTCCTGCGCAAGGCAAGAGATTTGTGGTACTTCTGTCTTGAACAATATACTAATGGACGAGGCAAAAAAAAACAAAAAAACCTTCAGGAACAAAGCACGTCTTTTGCACAAAGCAAATTTCTCCACTTGGTGCAATTCGGTGAAATTGTCCACCAATTTCTTCATCCAAAAATAGGCCAGGGAATTTCAAGAGGCCATTTGCGCACAGCTCTAGCTCAGGAATCCATCAACATTCACAGTTCCTGAAGGAGAATCGGAGGGAGCCCCCGAATGGAATGCATCCCTTTGAAGTATGAACATTTTGATTTCCAGAGTTGCTGAAGGTTTTTGCATCAGTGCCAGAAGTAATTTAGTTTGTGCCCATTGATATAATAGCTATAAGGACTAACATTTGGTGGTGTTGCAGATTTCACCTTGAAATATGGAAATTAAAAAAACCCTGAATATTGGAATTTGTTGTATAAAAGTGTGTTCACCCAGCTGTTCTAGGTTTTAAGTTTAAAATAAAGCCTGCAAATACATAGTTCAAAATCGGCATTAACTCAAGCTTTGTGCTTTCTTATTAATTACCTATATAAGATCAGATCCCTATAAAATCAATTACCCAATAAATTAAATAAGACACATACACATTATGCATGGTTTGAACATTAATATGAATGAATCTAGATATTTAAGTAGTAAAGTGAGTGAATTTTGGTCACACTTTGCACTTTTTAGCTGTCTAGCCCATAGCAACAACCCAACCAAAAACCAAACCAACCACCAAAACAAACACTTACCCAGGCTGAAGTTTCAAGGCTATTGTAGCCTGTTTGGTAGGATGATCTGAAGGGTGGGCCTAAATCCAATCTATTCAAAAAACCAGTGGTTTTTCTGTAGGATGAATGCAAATAGAGTTACAGAACTTTCCGGGGTGGGGGTGGGGGGTGGAGATGCTTTTTATCCGATTCTAGATTTCAGCCTAGACTTAGGAGCAAGCAGAACTGGCAAGCAGAAGTAAAGATTATTCAGACATCAGAGAAGTAGCATACCAAAGGAACACTACTGTGGATAACAGACACTGTAGAAAGAATGGCTTTAAAAGGAAAAAAGATACTTCCATCAAGGTGCTCTATCACTTATTTACCACATGAAGTAGTAATCACAACTTAATAAGAGACAACTGCCTAGCCATCTTCTCACACTCAAGTCATCATTGATTCCCCCTCCCATTTTAATGCTTTCTTTCTGTACTGACTTTGGTCCACATGGACCACTTCTCAGTTAATCTACAGTAACTTATTGCCAGCTTCTCCCTGGCAGTCCTGTCCTCTCTAGCCCACTCCAGCTAACTATTGAACCACTGTTGCTCCCTCTTTGTCCCTATGGTTGTTTTCTATCAGACTAGGTCAGCTAGCATCCACTCCCAATATACTGTCCTTCACTCATTTCCAAGGTCACTGCTGCCTCTATATTGCTCCCTATCATCATCATCATCATCATCATCATCATCATCATCAACTCCACCAAGGCAGACTTTTGCTCCTCTCTGAGCCCTTTTGCCCTTGTAACAAAGCCTTCATTTAAAATCACATTTCCTTTCAGCTAAACATACATATATATTCTTTTTCAAAAAAATATCTCTTGAATCATCCTAATCCTACTGTGATTGCTACTCTGTTATGAAACACCCTCGATTTGTCACTTCTTTGCTCATGCTTGTGTACAATGTAAAATGTAAGCCCTCTGGGTAAGGACGATATCATTACCAATCCCTATCAAGTGCCAACTGTTCTCAAAGTACTATGTAGATGTTAAGTTGCATCAAAAGGACGCACTAGACTCTAGTAAGTTCCATGCACCTCTCTTTCCCATTGTTTTAGACCTGCAAAGAGAAAAACTCAATGTGTAAATACACAAATATAATAAGCTAAAGGCCACAAAAAAGACATGCAAAGAGCTGGGTTGCAAGTCTAGCAGTATTTGGAAGGAAGATCATCCACAAAACATTTAGAAGCCAGTGACTCTTGCTTGTAACTATCAAGTTCTTGAAAACAGATTTTGGGTACAGTGTATGGATCACTTTCTAGAAAGGTTAGTATCATGCTGTATGGCTCCCATTACTCTTGGGATGGGGAGAGAGGAGAAGATCTCAGTAGAATGCTCTGCTCCATTGCCACTGGATTACAGGATTCCACAGGGTGATATCTTGTTCTATGCTTTTCAAAACCTACATGGAATGGAACTGATGGGTAAAGTCATTTGGAGATTTGGGCTGAGTGCCATCAGTACTCCCCATTTTTAATCAAATCAGAAACAGAAACAATAGAAACTCTGAATCATTGCCTGGAAAACATGAAGGATGGGATATGGATGAACAATTAATCCAAACAGAAAATTAATCTAGATAGGATTGGAATACTGTTGGTAAAATAACCAACTAATCTGTCCTTTACTGGAGAAACTTGGCCTTTCCGCAGTCATTCATGGTTTGGCAGCCTTCACACTCCACTGCTGTAACATGCTTTATGTAGAGCTATTCTTGGACATCTTAAGGACACTTCAATTGGTCCAAAATACCTAGAATATCATTAACCCCATCCTGACAATGGAGTTGTTTCTCTGAAATCACATGGATGTCATGGTGGTTCAGACTTTGGTAGCTGAAATGTGCATTTAGTATTGTGACCATGCGATGAGCAGCCATTTTAGCGGCCTTAAAATAAGGACAACCAAATCAACAGAGGAAATGAAAAGTCTAGTTAGAGGCTAATGTCATCAAGAACGGAAGCAAGACTGCAGATCAGGTGGCGGCAACACATGCTCAATGGACTGAGAAACCCCATTCAGCCTGTACGCAGGCCTCACGCCCAATCGTTCACCAGCCAGAAGGACTTCATGCTTGCAGTTCTTCGGAGGGATGTATTTAATAATCACTCAAACATTATTCAAGATGGGGTGAGAAAGGTTTCATCTGGCCGCCTTTGTCCCGTGAATTTAAATTGAAGGTGAATATGAATTCACTAAACATGATCCCAGAGTGCAGAATAACAATGCAGGTTCTCTTGCCCTCCCCTACCTGGCATTACAGCCTGCCTACCTTAAGGCAATACAATTTCCTTCATACACACTTTTATTCTAGCCAGAGCTTTTTCTTCTTGGTAAACACTGTAAGTATCAAGGTAATCTAATCTTATTTTCTGTGACAGCAATGGGCAGAATGAGATCAATAGGAATTTTCACAGCATCATCTTATTTCAGTTCTCATTAACTTTTCCAATCAGCCATTTTTATTGCCAATACCTTAATGTTATTTCATGTCTCTTTCTTGGCTGAGCGGCAGAGTTTTCTCCACTTGCTCACCTTCCTTTTACACCAACATATTAGTGTGCTGCTGGAGGCAATTTCAGGCATCAAGATTTCATTTATTAGTTCGAAACAGTTGACATAAATCCCACAGTCCAAGGAAATTATAGCTCCGAGTATATTGCAGAAGTCTTGCCTCGCAAGCCATCCTTGGCTCCCCATCTGCGTGGGCAATCTGCTTCTATATTTTCAGCCAACTTGAATGGGCAGATTAATGTGTACAATGAGATATCACCC
This sequence comes from Anniella stebbinsi, assembly GCA_029215795.1. Classification (NCBI taxonomy): domain Eukaryota; kingdom Metazoa; phylum Chordata; class Lepidosauria; order Squamata; family Anniellidae; genus Anniella; species Anniella stebbinsi. Next base: position 178,588,516 of record JARDYH010000001.1, read on the forward strand.
TCACAGGCAAACCACCTTCATTACTACTCTCTAGAGGGTGTCTATGGAAGCTTAGTTTTCTGCCGGTTAGCTAAATATTTGACACTGGCCGAATAATCAAGAGTAAGGACAAAACCAGACAAAGCAAGAGGAAGAAATTCCAAAAAGTTTGTGTGTGAAAAGTGTTATTTTTAAAGCTCAAAGACTCCAAGCAGGCTTTAGTGGAGGAGGAAAGATGTATGCAGGGGTAACTTAACTCCCATCAGCCCTAACCAGTATAGCCAATGGCGAGGGATCGTGGTAGGACTAAACATCTGGAGGGCCACATGGTGCCCACCTCTAGTGTGTGGTGTTGTCACCTTTTAGCAACAGTCACACATCAGCAAGACTGGCAATGTTGACATTCCTCCTATTTTGATCCATGAGCAATATATTCTAGGACCATGGAAGTGGCTATTTGGATAGCTTTGACTGCCAAGACTCAGGCTGCCTCTACAAGAGAGGCTTAAAGCTCTTTCAAGGCGCTTAAATTTTTTTGCCTCTACAAGAACGGAGCGCAAATCGGGCGTAGAGGCGCGTTATCTCTCCGATTATGCGCATTATCGAATGCGCATTAAATAGCGAGTTTTATTTTTGCTCCGGCCGTTAAAGCGCATTTTGACTGTGTGAACAAGCGCTTATGCGCATTAACTACTTGTAAAGTGCATTTTGGTCATCCGTTAATGCGCTTCGCCGCCTCTCGCCGCCTCTTGTGCAGAGGTATTAGGTGTAAATGCGCTTCAGCGATTATGCGCATAATCGCCTAACCGGGCGCAAAAGCGAATCCTTGTAGAGGGGGCCTCAGATCCTATGACTGAAATGTAGATGTTTTGGCAAAATTCTGCCCACAACGGGTTATCAGCAGTAAACATACACAGGAGCTGCGGAGTCATTGGGATGAGCTGCCTCTTGCTGCACTAAAAGATAAAAGCTTGGCCACATCTGGTATTTCCCACTTCTAAGAAGGACTTGCATGGTTCTTAATTTGAAACTCATGAATTTACAGGAATTGTTCATTTACTTCCTGTGGCTAGAACAGAAATTGGTAGTATATAGAAGAGGCTGGAAGAACCACACACACAACATTTGTTAGTGTCTGAATGGCTGATAAGTAGTAAAATTGACCCATTTAGTGAGATTTAGAGAAAGAAGGAAAGGTACCTTAGAATCCTTAAAATTGAAAGCAATGAAATGCTTTTCCAATAAAAAACAGATTCAAATTTATGATCTTAGATCAGGCAGAAGGTAGTAGCCAGTGTTGTCCTAGCACTAAGGATGTTGCACTCGTGAAAATTAACATTTGCGCAACGCAGCTAGTGGAACAGGGCAAAGTAGTAATTTGCAGATGAGTTTCGTCAAGAGCAGCAGGAAAACCGACGACTTTTTCTTCCAAAGAAGGCACATGCCCCCCCATGCAGCTTGTTTTGAAGAAAAATATTCCCTTTTTTTGGTGTGGCACCACTGAATTTCAGCTGCAAACAGGTACTTTCCCCCGTTGTGTTAGTTATAATCGCTATGTGACTAACTCAAGTACAGAGGAACAAACATAACACTACGGGGGGGTTAAAAAAGAATTTCCAAACATCTCCAATGGAGATTCTTTTTTTTAAAAAAATCTCCCATGGGTGTGGCGGTGGTGGTGGAATTTCAGGACAAAAAATGGAGAAAGGGAATTTTAATCCCCCTCCCCTTGAATTCACACGTTTCCAATCCGAATTGGGCCCATGTGCCACTGACATAGGTAAGTAAACCAATTAGCAGAATGTTTTAAGTTTGGCTCTTAGTTCATTATAAAACATCAAGACCCCTTGAGTGCGCTTTCAATTGGCGCAACATATGCACTTCAATGTCACTCATGTGTTAGCCTGCAACTACTTCTTTGTAGTAGCATTCCAAAGAGCTAGCATAGATTGCAGTGAGAGAGGAAAAGGAGAGGTCACACACCTTACTAACACCATCTGAAACAATCATGCAGCAGATAAAGGGGGCTGCTCTTAGACCACAGCACAGTAGCCAGAAGGATGTTATTTGCTTATTATCCAAAACCGGTGGTGAGCATCAGTCCTTAAGAAGCGAGAGCAAAAACAATGTCTTTCAGATGCATGTGCTATCTGATTTAAGCTCAAACTCAACTTACAAGTAGTGGTCTTCCTCAAGCAGCTGCCGTCTTTGCCATTCTTGTTGCCTTCGCTTGTCTTCAAGTTTATTAGCCTAGAATATTAAATACATTAAAATAAAGAATTGTCTCACTGAGTTAAAAATAAAGAGTAGATCTCCCATATGCAAAGCATGCAAATTCAGGGTCATATAAATATATCAAAAATCACTACTTGATGCTAGTTCTATATAGCCATATTTTTCATAGGATGAGGCAATCTGCTTGAATTTTAAAAAATATATTTACAGTTTATTTTATACATGCTGATCTTGCTCCTCCCATTTTATCCTGAAAAACAACCCATGTGAGATAGGTAAGGCTGAGAGAGAGAGAGAGAGAGAGAGAGAGAGAGAGAAACTAATCCAGCAGACTTCATGGTTGAATTTTATGGGGATTTAAAACTGTCATCAGACTTGGGGGGGGGGGATCGTTTTTCCTTACCGTCACTTCCCCCCCCCCCCCCGGCTTCTGTCTCATGATACTTCCTCTTTCTTCATACAGGGGAAGGAAGAGGAAGTAAACAATAACCTCATGGCCCACTCAGTGGCCATTTTTATCACGCCACTTTTCCTGCACACAGATGGAAATGGCAGCACATTTCTTAAAAATAATAATAATCAGATTTCCCAGCGTCTATTTTGTGAGGGAAAGAAGGCCAGAAGGAGTGGGAGACACATGGGAGGTGGACGTTGTTGTCAAAAGGACCTGTGATCATACATAAGTGGGCAGTAAAGAGTGTGTGATAAAACGCTTGTCTGATGATGCTCTGTGTCTCCCAGATAATAATGCCATTATGCCACACCGGCAGTCTCTGGAGGACCATTTTAACTAGGCCCTCATGACAACAATCAGAGAGTTCTTTTGTGTAACGCTCTCTCCCACCCTACTGGCCTATATCTAAAAATCACAAGGGGTCAGCGCATTAGAAGCCACTAGGATTGCATTCTTAGAAGTACTGAAGAAACACTGATTGGATTCAGACAAACACTAAACCATAGTTTAGCATTACAAACACTCTTCATAAGATTGCTTTTGCTTCCATTTTTAACTAACCCTTATTTCTTTTGATGCCCCAAACCTCAACTATTTTATAGGGAAACAAGCCAGAATCATAAACCAGAATTTAAAGTTGGCTTGTTTCCATAAACTACAGCTAAGGTCAACCACATTTTGTCCAGGTTTTGATCTGACCCGGAACCATGGTTAGTTTAAAACAGAAGCAAAAGCCTCCACTATTCTCCTTGAGATGAAGAGGAGCTCAGGAGCCTGAGGCTTGCACACATAATACTAAAGCATAATTTAGCATTTCATCTGAACACTATTCTCATAGATTAAGATATTGCCTTGAAAAGAGTGCAGGAGACTTTTCTATGGGGTAATTTATGATATTGCCAAGAACCAAACTGCGTTCTTTTGTGTGCAGGCACACATTTGCATCTCAAGGCAGAAGGGAGGAAGAGAAGTTACCCTGGGGCCTGAGTAAATCTGTCTTACTTTCTCTCTTTGAATTGCTTTCTTTTTCAAAAGGTCAACTTCTTCAGCCTCTCTTTTGATTCGTTCATATTCTTCTTTCTTTAGCTACAGTGAGAGAAAATTGTGTTTATTTTACAGGCTGCATTTACTCTAGTAGTTTAACTTTTACTCTTGTGGAAGAAAGTGACAAACTGGATTTGTAGTGTAATGGGCCGCTGTCTCAAGGTGGGCACGGCCTGAAGTTCCATTACTGACAAACTACAATAGAAGTTATGCTTCTTTGTATACAGAATAGCAGGAACTACTTACTGCCTTTAAATGTCCCAATTGGGGATAACTGAACAAAACAGAAATATTAAAGTCTTAAAACAAAAGGTTTAATCTTTCACCATTTTCAGCTGAGGGTACTGTAGCCACGGTAGCAGTTATAAAACACTCTTTCATCCCACATCAAGTTTACTATCAGTAGCATCACCAAAAACCCACACATCCCTTTCCTCGATGTCTGCTGCACCATCATGTGAGCACTGATCTTTATAAAATTGTGGCCATCGCTGGTGAAAGAAACTGCAGTGGAGGAATCCCACCTCCTGACAGGAGTAGGGACCCATGCGCCGCCTCCGCCATCACTCCGGCAATGACCACGGCATATCTCCATGCTCTGCGTCTCTCCTCCCTCCTCCCCACGGAATGGCGGCACCCCAATAAGGTAAGCAGGGACCAGCGCTGCCATTCCATGGGGAGGGCGGGGGGGGGGAGGAAGATGACTACTCCACGGAGTGTGACTACTCCATGGAGCACTACTTCTGTGTCGCCCAAGTGCGGTACGCAAATAGCCATCTGTGGAGTGGACTATTCACACCCCGTGGATTAAAGTGTCGGCTGAACGCACCCATTGACTGCATCATCCACTGAGGCATGCATTTTATCTAGAGAAACTCTTCTCCATCAGTCTACAAATAATAGCATATCCTATTTGTGGCAGATTTCTATGCAATTTCTCCTGGCTGTCACATGGCAATATGGGAAAGCTAAGCATTGTTGGCTAACTCTGAATGTCTTGCTAAAGCAATCATCAGGCCTCCTGTTATAACATTCTGCCAACCTCCAAATCTACAGGATTACTTGTGGGAGCTGAATTAAAAACTCCAATCAGCAATATTTATCTTAGAGAGATGGTTATCTCCAAGAGTACTATGACTGGGATAAGTTACTATAGCAAACAAACATATCCTGCAGGTTCTGGAATATCATTCATTTATGATGAATATTTATATACCACTTTTTTAAAATAAAAAATAAAAAAGCAATTTATATCACTGAATGCCATAGGCACTATGTTCCACTATTAAGAACCATAAATCTGCAATCTCAACAAAGAGATTGGTGTAACCAGTTGCAAAGCACCTCAATGCAGATATTCACAGCCTCTCTGATTAGAGAATTATTCCAACAGAAATGCTATCTGAACCAGGAACACTGGAAACTAGAGAAAACTTTTGGCTATATAGACTTGACACCGTAACCCCACATAGCTTCTACTTGGAAGATAATACCAGACATGACTCATCTACAGCCAATGCCACACTGTGGAATATTCCATTTTGCTGCTCTGTAACTGCCATAGCACCACACTGCCCTTTAATTCAGATCACAGAAGCTGAAGAAGCCAAAAGCCAAAACATTTCGCTCTGAGACATTAATATTGTTATGTTAGTCACATATATAAATATAGATAGGGTGCGTGAATCTCCACCCACACACCAGTCTCATAGGAAGCTATCTCCCCGACATCCATAGTATTCTTGGAGTCTGATTACAAACATGCTTCAGAATACACAACACACATTCTATGCAATCCATTGTTTATGCAGATGGTAGTGGCCAGGCCAGCTTGCTGTGCAAACAAAGAATGGTCCCAGAGAATCCGGCAGTGGTCTCCAGGGGCACCGCAGTCCACGCTGGGCAGCTCAGTAGTATTCAGTACAAGCTAAACAGCTCAGCTAACCCTTGCCAGTTTCACCCGTAGCAGATAAGACAACAACTTCAAATGTTTGTTTTAGCTGAACTGCAGAAAATCCGAGCAAGCACTTGAAACATGAAGTTCATATATCACACACATAATTAAACACATTGGTACTTCCTTTAATATTTTTGCAGTGACCTTTTCAGTATATTTTTTGAAACATGGCATTTGGCTTAGTTTGCATGTCATGAGACAACCCCCTCTCCCCCAATTTTTAAAATTGTGGTTCAAACAAGGCCGTGTCCTGGTGCACACTGTCCAACTGATCCGGCTGTAGGCAGGAGTGGCTAAACACGGACCCCTGTGTCATGCAAAACATGCCTATGTGGTGGTGTCTCTCTCAGCTTTGCAGGAATGTAGACTGCCCAAATACACAGATTTAATTATTGAACTACTTCTAATATAGAAATTCCATGCCCTGTGGCCCTCTTCTCTAAACTCAATGTGGTGTGGTGAGATCACAGCAATCTTTGAAATCAGACTGTTGATGATTTGGAGCGAAAGCCAACAGAATATAGCACCCATTTGAATAGATTTGGGTCTCTGTGTGCTTATTTTCTTTTACAAAGGGAAAACAGGATTAAGTTAGACAACACGAAAGATCCCTGCCCTTGTTTCATGCATTGGCTAAGGAACTGACAGATAGATTCTATCTGACCTTCTGCTGATATTTAGACTGGATGTGCTGAAGTTGCTGCATTTGCCTGACTTCGGCCTCGGATGCTGTTCCACCTATAAACATAACACATGTCATCTGTTTTGAAATGTTAAGTTCACTCTAAACAAGATAATATCCAAGAAGCAGCACTGAAATATATTTTAAACTATTTTTTATAAAGATTTTATTCGTTTCCCAAAATAGAATCAACCAAACCCACAAAAAGGAAAAGAGCCCCTGCCAAAGGAAGTGAGACAGGTGGCTGCCATCAGCACGAACTCAATTAAACCCTTATAGATCACTTTTGCATTTTGTTCTTCCCATATTGTTAATAAGGCCAACGCTGGTGTCATGTATATGGTTTGCCATTTCTAAAAAGACGATGTTCAAAAATTGGAGCACAATAGGACATGTCTGCCACATATAAACATATAAACCTCGCTGATTGCAATTTCTCCAACATTTTCTATTATTTGTACTGGCTATTCTTGCCAGACATACTGGCATGATATACCATCTATGTAACAATTTCAACTTATTCTCCCTGAGAGTTATTGAAACGGTTTTCCTTGATTGTGTCACCCATACTTTATCCCATAACTTTTGCTCTATTGGTATCCCAATTTCATCTTCCCATATTATTTTCAGCCCATCTGATTTATTTGTGTGGTGTAGTGGCTACAGTGTCGGACCAACAGTTGGGAGATCTGGGTTCTAGTCCCCACTGGCCATGGAAGCTCACTGGGTGACTTTGGGCCAGTCACAAACTCTCTCAGCCCAACCTACCTCACAGGGCTATTGTTGTGAGGATAAAATGGAGAAGAGGAGGATTATGTACACCGCCTTGGGTTCCTTGGAGGAAAAAAGGCGGGATATAAATGTAATAAATAAATAAATAATTGTATCTATTTCAATGATCTGTGGATACATTTTTGAAACCAATCCTTTTGTATTAACCATATGTTCCAATAATATACCTTCAAATGTTGTAATGCTTCTAGTCATAAGTTGTTTTACTAAGGGATTTGTAAGAAAATGATGCATTTGATGAAGGAACATCCAATTTATTTGCATTCTCTGAAGCTTCCTCTAATTTTACTACAGTAAGGGGGATTTTAAAATATATCATAAACTATTTAGATATCAAAAGGCCTCACCTTGGATATTGCATTTTTATTCCCCACCGCATTGAAGTGGAGAGAAGGTCAATTTGAGCCATAGAATTGTGTCTTTCTCAACCAATTTCATTTTTTTTTATCAACCTGTGTATCAACAGTTGTTGGGAGAAGCTGAAGTAATTTGCCTCAATTCTGTTCTGCAATACCTAGGCTTTAATTTCTGGGTTTGTTTTGCATTTTTTGCATTTTTTAAAAAATAGTGAGTTTTATTTTGTCATAACAAAAGAATAATTAATGGTGCAACTGGTGAAAAATGCTGCTACCCTGGCATTGGTTGGATGTAGGCATTCAGACCGTATTATGCCTCTTTTGTTTGATCTGCACTGGTTGCACACGTCTTTCCGAGCTCAATTCAAAGTGCTGATTTATTTTTACTTTAAAGACCTGGGGGTCTTAGGGACCACCTTCTTCTCTATGCCCCTTCCTAGAGTTGGAAGACCTAAAGATGGTAGTGCACTCACTGGTAACTTTGAGGCTTGACTTCTGCAATGCGCTGTACATAGGGCTACCTTTGTGCCTAGTCCGGAAACTTCAATTAGTTCAAAATATGGCAGCCAGGTTGGTCACCGGTACACCTAGGGGTGACCACATAACACCAATCTTAAAATCACTCCACTGGCTGCCCATTAGTTTCCGGGCGACGTATAAAGTGTTGGTTATTACCTTTAAAGCCCTACATGGTTTGGGTCCAGGTTACCTGCGGGATCGCCTTCTCCCGTATAATCCGCCCCGCACACTCAGGTCCTCTGGGAAGAATTTACTCCAGTCAGCCAGAACTAGGCTGACGAGTGTTACCCAGAGGACCTTCTCTTCTGCTGCTCCCAGGCTGTGGAATGGCCTGCCGGAGGAGATTCGACAAATTAGCAGTCTTCTGGAATTTAAGAAAGTCATGAAGACTGCTCTCTTCCGGCAGGCCTATCCAGTTTAATTTTAAGATGTTTTTAATAATGTATTTGTTTTTATCTGTTTTAACGGTTTATCTATTTTATTGTTTTATATTTATATTTGGTGTTGTTCCCCACCTCGATCTAGATGGAGAGGCGGGTTAGAAATGAAACAAATAAATAAATAAATAATATGCATGCTCTGAGGCCTTGCTCCCGATTTCTCAGCCATTTGAGACACAACAGGCAACTATGAAGGCAAGGCCTTCTCAGCTGTGGCACCCACTTCGTTGAATGCCCTTCCAGAGGAGAACTGTCAAGCCGCAACACTGTATGCTTTTAGGTGCTTGGTTAAGATGTGGCTGTTCAAGAAAGCCTTTGGCTGACTATGTCTCCTTTGTATGTGTTATGTCAATGCCATTTCCTTTTAACTGCTCTTCTAAAGTTATTTATGTGTGTTCTTCGCTTGCTATGTTAATGTTGCTCCACCCTGATGTATAGAAATGCAGTAAATAATAAATAAATAAATAAATAAGCTCTTATATTTTGCAGAACATCTTATAATTATAAATCAGCTTTCAAGTTCAATTTTTTTAAAATAACATGGGACACGAGGTTTAAAAAAGAAAAAGAAAAACAAGTAGAGCAAGGAAACTAGTAATTAATTCCCCTTTACATCCTGGGAAACTGACACTGGGGCATTTAGAGAGGATGCTCAAGGAGCAAGTTAGCAGGTATTCATTACTAGTCTCCCAGTAAAACAGGTAAAACCTACAAACAGGAAAGTTTTCATTAACACTGGAAAATATCTTCCCTTTTAAGTAAAATTGATATCACATCTTTCCCCAAACGGGTGCCCTCTGGGTGTGTTGGGCTGCCACTTCCTTTGTTCCCAGCCAGCACGGCCACATTGCAGTCCAACACACCTGGTGGGCACCTGCTGGGATAATAAAAAGCCTATTATTATCTTCATGTTAAATTGCACTTCCAGCTAATTACAGAAAAGCAATGCCTCAGTAGCGCTGAAGGGCTCTGGTGTGGAAGAAACCTGAATTTCTATTATGCTAAGAAGCATGCTATAAATCCCCCGGCAAAGCATTGCTGAATCTGCTCCTGAAGCAGACATTCAGCCTCGGTTCAATACTTCATTACTATTTCCCATCACTTCATCTGTCTCCCAAACTATTAAGTACAATTTTGGACTTTCAGATAAAAGTTTATGAAATACATAAATGGTTGACCCAAGGCAAAATGCACTGTTTCCTCCCCAATCAGTCCATGCAATTTGATCAAGAATTCCAATCAGGTTTTTCAGACACAAATTATTTATAAACCTTATTGCTAAGGGCTCTATTATTGAAGAGACAATGAGTTATATAATCTTACTTGCTTTTATCTCTGGTAGCATGCATTAGCTAGTGACAGATGATGGCTTCTTGCTAGCCACAAAAATATAATTTCCATCCATTTTGGAAGCTCCTACAATATTTATTCAAGGTTGTTAAGAAAAAGCCATATAAGCCTTTTGCCACTAAAGTTTAAGGTTCCTAAAGACAGGAAGTTGACATTCTCATTGCAGTTGAGCACTGGTACCCAATCTGAATCTTTCAAATCACGAAAGCAAGAAAAAGCAGAATCTCATAAAGATATTTCAGCTCTTCATAAGAAATGTAATCCTTTATCTCATTTCTTTTTGATCCCGTCCCCACAATATACCCCCTTACAAAATTTGAGGCCCAGAGATTTTCTCTGCTGATATGTGATCTTGAAATATTGGATTAACACAATAATTTCGGTAGACAGTCTGATTCTTGTACAAAACTTTTTTAGGTGCTATTTTCAAAATGACGGACAATTTTCTTTTGTTCACTAGTTTTCGTCAACCACAGAAGTTACTACCTTGTGTTTGGTATCAAATTATAGGTTTTCGGGGTCCAGGAGTTCAAGAATATGCTATTTTAATTGTCGGAGTACTCCTTCCACCATTTTCCAAGATGGCGCTGAAATGTTGTCTCATTTTTTCATTTACTTGACAAATCAACATACAAATGTGATTTTTGGCTTTAAACTATAGGGTTTTGGGGTCAAGGAGGTCAACATGGCATTAATTTTGATGGAAAGGCTGTCCTTCCACCATTTTTAAAAATGGCGTCCAAACATTTATTGATATACACAATCATATTTAATGGGTTCTTCTCTTTTCCGGTTTGGTGAAATGAAAAATATGAAACTATGACTGAAAAGGCTGGAACTAGTGTTCTCTTGATAATTTTGATTTCCAGGATAACTCTTCATTATCAGGGACACATGGCACTCATGATACAGCTCTTGTGCTCTTTCAGAATTGCTGTGGTGGAGTAGGGCCTGGCAACAATGGCCCTGTTCAAACAACACGTTAAACCATGATGGTTAAGCATTTTGAACTAAACATTGGGCCTGTTCAGATGACACTTCAGGCTCTGTGGTTAGCGAAACTGTGGTACTCTGGGGTTAGCACTAACCACAAGCCGTGCTGTCACACACAACGCTTTAAGCCATGCTTAGAGCCGCTAACCCTGCTGCAGACGGTCTGACTGTGGTTAGTAAATGAGCAGGGTTTAGCAAAACACATTGCACAAGACACCTTAAACCCTGATGCTTAACCAAAATTGTTTAAGGTGTCTTCTGAACAGGCCCATAGTACTAAAACATAAAAAATATACAGAAACATTAAAGCAGTTTAACATAAGTGGTTTTGCAGTTATTTTCCAAACATTTACAAAAATTTGTGCATTTGACCACTGTGTTTCGACACAGACATGTCATTGTACCACAAACCTTACAGTTACATACACATAAAAGTTCACTTGGCAGGAAGTTCAAGAATTTTTTTGGTTGTAGGACATCATTATCATTTTCCCAACCGCAATCACATATGTCTACTTTTGGATGAACACTCTCTAAGAGGCACATACATCTTCTTACCAGATAAAATGCTCTTGTGATGTGCCCTCTTATACAGCATGATGTGGGAGGAAGCTTACGGATTGGTACAGGTCTTTTATACTCACTGAAACGCAGACTGCCAAAAGTGTCACATTTTGATTGAAGTTTCCAGACGTGTACAAGGTACTTCTCCACTTCCTCAAAATGTCAGTTATCAGGTATTTCCCCAAATTTGGTAAAGTATTTTGTTGGTTTGGCACTTAGAGCTCTAACTCCATCCCAATTTTGCTCATTTCGTCATCTCGTGTTAGAATATGAGCCTTTATGACCACTCTTGACATCTGTGGACCTAACCTTTTGAAGAGTTCATGAACTGGAATGGAGTAACGATTCTACCCATAACTGAGATATACCTCTGGAAACCCAATTGGACATAAATCAAAGAAGCAAGTCGACATCAGTATCATTCAAGAGCACAACAACTCTCTCTGTACCATTGTGACCTGGCCAGTTTACATGTGGAACAATTCTAAGGTCAGCCTCTTCCAATGTATTCTTTAGTTGTTCAAGAACATGAGTCCCTTCTCTTGTGAACTGAACTGCAGGTTCCAACTCATCATCAATGACTGAACCGCTAGATACCAGTGGACCTATGGCTTTTCCTGCTTCCCCTTGCACTCTTGTTCATGCTAATTTCTGCAGATTTGTCTCGTTTAAGGTAGATGACCAGAATTTTTCAAGCTGACAGGTATTGGTGTATTGCTTTCAATCACAGCCAGATCTATTGTACCACTGGTAGATTTGCTTATCCTCCTGCATTCCATTACTGACAGCAGCAAATAGCTCTCGAAAATAAAATGAAGTTCTTGAAGAGAACATACGGATGTTGATCTCTTGACTACATTGTTAACAACTTCTCCAAAGTTTTTCATTGCTGACATCTTAACCATTCATATTTGGGACATAGAATCACCTGCAACAATGGTTTTCAATGGTGAATTCAAAATCCTCAGGGGAGAGATGCTTCTCGAGCTATGCTATGAGAATGTGTTTTGCTGGTTTCATTGGTGCATTACCATCAAACAACGTATTTGTTGACAGTACATCATGCTCCATCATTTTCTCTATTGAGTCTCCCCTTTCTTTCGTAATCTCCATGTCTCTATGTGCTTGATCAATTACTGTCTTAGTTATAAGTTTGGGTGTAGTAGGCTCTGGGATGCTTTTTCTAGCAAAAGGTGGTAGCTTTACTTTAGAGATTGTCTGACAGCTTTTTCTTTTTTGATATAAAACTCTCCTGCCTGAGGTGCTGATACAGGTCTGAACCATAAGACATCAAGAATTCGATCCTTTGTAATTTCATTCACATGTTGTTTTGTTACAAAGCTGTGAAGCTGCACTGACTCAGTTACTTCATATGGATTTCCATGCTGTTGAATGAAATGTAGGAGTCGTGCAACATTTTCATCAAAATGCTCACCTTTTCCACAGAAGCTCATGATGGGGTATGGTATCACATCAATCGACTAAATCAGAATGGGTAAACTCTCAGAATAAATTGCCTTTCATCAAAACCTCGAGGTACACTAACTGCCACTCAGCAACCTAATTACTTCTTCGCGTTTGCCTGACGATGCCTTTTGAACTTTTCTGGGACCTTTGAATGGTTTGCTCCAACTTCATATCAGGTGATACAGCACTTAATCTCCCCTCTTTATCCTTCACAACAAAATGTCCTGAAGGGAACAGCTGGGAAAAGCGTTGTAAGGCAAACCCTGACGCTTCCTCTCACCTTGTTCTTTTCTATCTCTAATCTCTTTCCGGCTACATGCAAGATGTTCCAGCTTCCAGCTTGCCGGCCTCGGTCCAGGAACAATGTTGCAGTAATGATGTAGCCTTCTTATTCTGTGCTCTCATACTATGTTCTATTGTATTGCTCTATGTGTGTGTGTGGAATCACGCTGTGTCCTCATGCACAGCAACCTTCTGTCCTCGTGGACAGCATTGCTAAAGATCTATATAAGCCATGCTCAGAGACAATAAAAGATTCTGCTGCTTGCTTCCTGCCAAGAACATCTCAGTGTGTGTCTCTTCATTCCTTCATCTGGCGCCCGAACAGGGACCTCTGCATTCACTCACGACGCTTGGCCTGAGCTTCAAGGTGCACCTCTCATCCTTTGGGATCCCGGTGAGTATGGGCGTCTCGCTGTCAGTAGTACAGCGTAGACACGCAGACGAATTAGCATTCTTGCTAAAGAGAACTGGGCATGATGTTCCCTCCTCTGCCCTTACACGGCTGGTCTGTGAACTCGGGGAACAGTGCCCATGGGACCCAGAGAATGGATCTTAAGTTTTGAGCGACTGGAAACGTATAGGGCGTCTGCTTCATACAGAGCCTCAAGCTCCTGTTGAAATCTTACATTTGTGGCATTTATGCCTTCAAGCAGTCGACCTCTACGAGTCCAAAACCGCTTTGCCTACGCATCCTTCTCCTGCTTATCACACACCTACCCTCTTACCTCCTGCTCTGCTATCTCACCCATCTTCGCTATCTCACCCTTCAGCTCACAGTGCTCCTCCTCCTCCTGTTGCTTCAGCTTCTGCAGCTTCTGATTCTGCACCCATGTCTGAGTTCCAATGTATGGTGCAGAAGTGTAAGCAAGATCCTACTTTGACTGGAGAGGAGTTGGGAGACCTGCTTGCAGTCTGTCCTGTTACTTACACTCAAAATAATCAAGGTCAAGTAGTCAACAACTGGGAGCCACTGCCATACACAGTCTTGCGATAAATTCGTAAAGCTATTCAAGATACAGGTGATGTGCCAACTCAGAGTGTTTTGCCGCAAGCTACATTGCATGCCGCTAGTCTATGTGCAGTAACTGTCTTTAAAAAGTTCCAGCTGCTAGTCAACCGCATAAAAGCTTTGCTAAAATTCGACAACGTGCTGCTAAACCCTATGCTGACTTCATTAACTGTCTGCAAGCTGCTATCACACAGCAAGTAGATAAGCCAAAAGCTGACCCAGACAAAAAGAGAGCTTATCTACTTCCCACTCCTCCAATAAGCCCTCCGCTTGTCACTCAAACTCTGCCACCACCCAACCCATTCCTGTCTCTCAACTCTCAGCAGCCACAACTAGTGGTGCTGGGCATGACTTAATAGTTACCACTGTATTTTTGCTGTCCTTTGGAAGTACTTCTTGATCCCTACTCAGGTGACCGGCCCATTGCCTGATGGTCTGTTTGGTTTAATCCTTCCTTGATCATCTGCCAGCGACAAGGTTTTTTTTCATTGTTCCAGGTATAGCTGATTCCAATTACACAAGTGTTTTAAAACTGTAAGTCTAATCGTTCTTCCTTTAATGCTATTCTGTATAACCTCCTTATTTCATTCCTCAAGCCTCTGCAGCCGTCCGTGGTGATGCGAGTTATAGATCTACTGACTTAACCTTTATATCCTATATAGAACAACCAATTGGTCGAAAGCGACCACTCCGCACTTTCATTGTCAATAACTTAGTATTTACAGGTCTTGTTGATACCAGAGCTGATGTGATGCTGAGTGGCCATCACAATAGCCCCTTCAACCTGTGCAGGAGCTGTAGGGCGTTAGTGGTGCACAATCTGCGCAACAAGGTTCAGAGTGGCTTGCTGTTCTACAATTCTGTGTGTGTGGGACCTTCCTCAGTGCTAAAGCTACGAGAATTGGGAAGGCTCCCTAAGTCAAAACCGTTCTTTTCCTGACATTTTGTTTCTGTTGTCAGTTCAGTGTTCAAGATGATTGTTAAACTACTGTCTAGAGGCTTTCCGTGGTGTTCCAGTGCAGTGTCGCCGCTCCTGCCCTCTGGAGACTAAGGTTAACTCTAAATGTCTAACCCTGTGTGAGTTTTGTTCGCATTAAGCCGTTTTAACTGAAAGCTGTCTGGTCCGTCTTCAGCTTCAAGTGTGTGTTTGGAATGAAACCGATATGCTTTGAATTCCGTGTGATTTACAAGAAGTCGCACAGTTGTTAGAGTCATAAGCTGCTGAGTCAAGGTTTTTCTCAAACTGCAGTTTCCCTCAAATTCGAAAAAGGACTTACATTAGCTTCTCTTCAAGATCGAGAACTGTTTAAATTTCTTCAAAAGAGTCAGTAAATTTCCGACATTGGATTTACAAAACCGTTGCCTGCCTTTCCGTAAAAGATTTATGGCCTCCATGAAGAATTTGCCTCCCCCTCGCCAAAAGAAGCTGCTTCACAGAGAAGGGGGCGGGGAAAGAGAAAAAAACTTTGCAGTCTGCTTTCATTTTCAGCCAATTTGAAACTTTTTCCCTCTCATCCTTGCTAAGGACACTGTTCACTGATTTAGAGACTTTGAATCTGTTCTAGGTGTTTCAATTGAGGCCCTGTGCTGGCCTAAGAAATTTTGTTCTAAACTTTGCTACACTGTTGCATTTTGCTGTTACTGCCCTGCCATTGTCTAAGATGATTGTGTTCTGCATTCTGTACCAAATGTTTTGCTCTGATTCTGCCTTTTTGTGTTTCTTGCCATGTACAAAATATTTTGATATGTCATTGCTGATTTGTTTAGAAAGTTTTTCTCCTTTCTCAAGAGCTTTTGTCTTTTCCCCTGGCTGTCTCCGTTGCACACCGGAGGGGGCTGGGGGGAAGGGTAAGAGTTTTATGAGAAGAAACTGTCTCTGTTCTCTGCTTATCTCTAACTGTAGGCCGAAGCCTTGAGTTCTGTGCATTTGCGTCGTCATCAAGAAGAGGTTGAACTGTGCCACCCTGTTATCACAGAAGTTTAGAATTACAGGTCTAAAGCTCTGTCTGTCGAAATATCTTAAAATTAGTCATCCTCCATCCTCCAAAAAGAAATTCCTTTGCTAGGAATTATCTCGTCTACTGCTTTTGTTTGCTATGCTTGCCAAGAAACTTGTGTTTGAGATTCTATCTGATTTAGACATGCTTGATGCACTCTGTACATGTTCTGTTGCTATTTGAACTTGAAACTTCTAAGAGTTATGCCATGAAAAGTGCCCTGTGGCTTTTCATAGATTTGGACTTGAGATTACTGTTCTAGATTTGTGTTCTATAGCCTGCTGTTTCCCTGCATAGAGCCAAAGTTACGAGCACAAAGAAGCAAAAGCTGATTGTTGCTGTTCATTCACCTCATCGTCACATTCAAATTGCTAGTGTAAAACCTTTTGTTTTACCCCTCCCTTTGAATATCTGAGGCCGCGATTTGTTAGAGCAAGTGAGTGCAACACTTGTTGTCGATATCTGAATTTCACCCAAAGCTTAATGACTTTGTCCCAACTGCGCTGCCTTTAGTATAGCAACTCCTACCACTTTGCTTTTTGTGCCAAAAGACGACAAGTCTATTTATATCTGTGAATGGTTAGTATTATCTGCTACTCCGCCACGCAATATTACAGATGTGCTCGCTGTTCACTTGCCTAGTACAAAAGCAAAACATGTTCACTTAATGATTACTTCAGATAGTTACCAATTTGCTTTCTCCAATCATGTGGGTCCTCTATCATTTAACATGCCAAAAGATCCACGCATTACTTTAACTTTAACTATTCAGCTACAAGCACAGTCCGTCGCCGTTGCAGCTCCCTTACAGGGAGCCCCTACAGTATTTACTGATAGCTCCCCAAAAAGGGGTGTTCTTACCTATGTAGATGCCATTACTAAAACCTGGTGATTTTTTTACACTCCCATTCAAGTTTCTGCGCAGCAAGCTGAAATTGCTGCAGTAATACTTGCTTTCCAGCATTTTACACAGCAACCATTTAACCTGTAGCACATATTCGCAGTCATACTCCTTTGCCCGAACCATTGAGTCTTGGCAATGTTATTCTCAGATCCTTTCCAGAGCCATTCCTTTTTCCACCAATCTGCAAAATCCTTAGCACGCCAATTTTCTCTCCCACTGACACAAGCGCAAGCAATTGTTCGAAATTGCTCACATTGTTCCCTCCATAATTCCTCCCCGTCTATGGGGGTAAACCCCAGAGGGGAAAAAGCTAACTGTCTATGGCAGATAGACGTTACCCACTTTCCCCCCTTTAAACCTTATTCTTTGCTTCATGTTAGTATTGACACTTACTCTCATTACCTTCATGTAACAGCACAGAGACATGAAAATGCTCCTGCTGTGACAACACATTTGTTAGCAGCCATTTCCATTTTGGGCAAACCCCAAAAACTTAAAACAGACAATGCACCTGCTTATGTTTCCAAAGTGTTAGAAGTTTTTTGTTCCCAATGGGATATTGTTCTCACCCATGGGATTCCCTATAATTGTTGAGAGAGCTAATCGCACTCTTAAAGAACGTCTTCACAAGCGAGTTAAACAAGCTGCTATCCTTCCCCATTACCGAAATATTCAAAACTCATTTAATTAAAAAGACAATTCATACAGGTCAAAGATGTCTCCAACAACAAGAGCTGCCTGAAACTCCTGAAAATTTAGTTGCTGCTGTATTTGCTGTAATTACTGCTAATTCTGTGATGATATTATGTCTAATCTCAGCATTATTTAATTTAAGCACTGCTGCTCCAATACCTTCAGTTTCTTTAGTGCCTGACGCTAACATTTGGGTTCGACATGCACAATATATGTTTGCTTTTCATGGTCACAATGCTACATTGTATTATGAACATCCCTTAACTGCTAGCCAAGTAGCTTTCATACCTATGGCCTTTATCACCCCAGACATTGTTGTATCTCACCTGCAGAATATTCATCAATCAGTGCTAATTGCTAAACCAGAGAGCTTAAATCAAACCAAATGGCGATTTTTTCGAGTGTCTAAAATCACTCCAGCCATGTGCTTCTGTTGTCATGCCACTGGCGCTTGGAATGCAAAGTGGCATGATTGGCATAGAGCTGTTAAAATCCTAACTACTGTAGGTAATTATTCTGCTTGCACTAAAAAAATTTGGTTATGGGGTAATTATAACTCTTCCTATCCCTTTAACGCTACAGACTGGGATCAGTCCTCAACGCTCAATGACATTTATAAAACTTTTCCTATGTTCCAGCCAAACTATACAGCTATGGCCGGTAGTATCTGTAGTGGTTAGCAGATCCAAGACCCTAATTTATGGTTTTTCTTCAATAACACTGCCACTAATTATCACCCAGGCACATATCAATGTGCCGCTTTAAGACCTCATTGCTCTGATACAGTTATTATTGATACACAACTGTCTGATTTGTCTGATGGGCCTCGAGCTGTTCTAAGAGCCATCACTAGCACTTTATCCTTAGGATCCTATCCTGAAATCATTGCACAAGAAAATAGACACTTTATTCTTGGATTAACATGTCGTTTAGAAAAAACTGTTAACGCCACTGGCTATATTGTACGTGATCTGCAACTTGAAATTAATGAGCCACATCAAGATCAAATGCAAAATCATTTTGCAATAGACTATCTTTTAGCAAAAACTGGTGGCTTCTGTAAATTAGTAGGCCCTGCTGGTTGTGAAGTACATTTTCATGACTTAAATCAAACTATTGAAGATCATTTGTCTAATTTAGCACGCTTTATTCAAAACAATGTTCATACACAATTCTCTGTGTTTTCCTGGTTAACAGATTGGCTTCCTAATTTTGCATATCTCCGACAGCTACTCTTTTATGTCATTTGTGGACTAGCTATGTTAATTTCCTTGTGTTGTTTTGCTCAATGCATCCCTTCTCTGTTTATGATGATGAAAAATTGCTTTACCTGTACTTCATATTCTACACACAAACCATTATTTTGCAAACCTCCTTATTAATTAAATAAAGAATAAAGAAGAGATGGGATGAAGGGAACAGCTGGGAAAAGCGTTGTAAGGCAAACCCTGACGCTTCCTCTCACCTTGTTCTTTTCTATCTCTAATCTCTTTCCGGCTACATGCAAGATGTTCCAGCTTCCAGCTTGCCGGCCTCGGTCCAGGAACAATGTTGCAGTAATGATGTAGCCTTCTTATTCTGTGCTCTCATACTATGTTCTATTGTATTGCTCTATGTGTGTGTGTGGAATCACGCTGTGTCCTCATGCACAGCAACCTTCTGTCCTCGTGGACAGCATTGCTAAAGATCTATATAAGCCATGCTCAGAGACAATAAAAGATTCTGCTGCTTGCTTCCTGCCAAGAACATCTCAGTGTGTGTCTCTTCATTCCTTCATCTGGCGCCCGAACAGGGACCTCTGCATTCACTCACGACGCTTGGCCTGAGCTTCAAGGTGCACCTCTCATCCTTTGGGATCCCGGTGAGTATGGGCGTCTCGCTGTCAGTAGTACAGCGTAGACACGCAGACGAATTAGCATTCTTGCTAAAGAGAACTGGGCATGATGTTCCCTCCTCTGCCCTTACATGGCTGGTCTGTGAACTCGGGGAACAGTGCCCATGGGACCCAGAGAATGGATCTTAAGTTTTGAGCGACTGGAAACGTATAGGGCGTCTGCTTCATACAGAGCCTCAAGCTCCTGTTGAAATCTTACATGGAAGTACTTCTTGATCCCTACTCAGGTGACCGGCCCATTGCCTGATGGTCTGTTTGGTTTAATCCTTCCTTGATCATCTGCCAGCAACAAGGTTTTTTTTCATTGTTCCAGGTATAGCTGATTCCAATTACACAAGTGTTTTAAAACTGTAAGTCTAATCGTTCTTCCTTTAATGCTATTCTGTATAACCTCCTTATTTCATTCCTCAAGCCTCTGCAGCCGTCCGTGGTGATGCGAGTTATAGATCTACTGACTTAACCTTTATATCCTATATAGAACAACCAATTGGTCGAAAGCGACCACTCCGCACTTTCATTGTCAATAACTTAGTATTTACAGGTCTTGTTGATACCAGAGCTGATGTGATGCTGAGTGGCCATCACAATAGCCCCTTCAACCTGTGCAGGAGCTGTAGGGCGTTAGTGGTGCACAATCTGCGCAACAAGGTTCAGAGTGGCTTGCTGTTCTACAATTCTGTGTGTGTGGGACCTTCCTCAGTGCTAAAGCTACGAGAATTGGGAAGGCTCCCTAAGTCAAAACCGTTCTTTTCCTGACATTTTGTTTCTGTTGTCAGTTCAGTGTTCAAGATGATTGTTAAACTACTGTCTAGAGGCTTTCCGTGGTGTTCCAGTGCAGTGTCGCCGCTCCTGCCCTCTGGAGACTAAGGTTAACTCTAAATGTCTAACCCTGTGTGAGTTTTGTTCGCATTAAGCCGTTTTAACTGAAAGCTGTCTGGTCCGTCTTCAGCTTCAAGTGTGTGTTTGGAATGAAACCGATATGCTTTGAATTCCGTGTGATTTACAAGAAGTCGCACAGTTGTTAGAGTCATAAGCTGCTGAGTCAAGGCTTCCTCTCACCTTGTTCTTTTCTATCTCTAATCTCTTTCCGGCTACATGCAAGATGTTCCAGCTTCCAGCTTGCCGGCCTCGGTCCAGGAACAATGTTGCAGTAATGATGTAGCCTTCTTATTCTGTGCTCTCATACTATGTTCTATTGTATTGCTCTATGTGTGTGTGTGGAATCACGCTGTGTCCTCATGCACAGCAACCTTCTGTCCTCGTGGACAGCATTGCTAAAGATCTATATAAGCCATGCTCAGAGACAATAAAAGATTCTGCTGCTTGCTTCCTGCCAAGAACATCTCAGTGTGTATCACTTCATTCCTTCAATGTCCTTCAACGAATTTTTGGTAAAGGAAGGGTTTTCATGCTCCAGTGTCTTTACTCTCTCCAGGTACCAACTGCCATACTATAGGTAATTGATGCCGTCAAAGTCATGAAAAATGGGAAGCAAAGACTGCACAGTTTCAATATGCAGATTCCAGTTACCATCACAATCATCAACAATCAAGTTTTCACTAGGGAAACTATCTTGAGGAAGACTTCTCAGTTCTTACACAGTTCAGATTTCTCTCCCCACTCTTTAACAAAAGCTTCAAACTTCATTCTCAGATATTCAACCTTCCCACTTAGTGCATCAAACATTTTGTGAGCTTTCATTTTGTTTTGGTCTCTTAGGTCAAGTACATCCTGCACTTTGAATGACTTCCACAAATACGGATTTGCACCAATCAGTACCCCACTGTGTTTGCATTGCCTCTGATATTATTATCATACTTTGGAAAGACGAAACATATAATGAGTTCCATTCAGTACAGACTGAATAGTTTTACTGCCAAAAAATTCTGCTTTAATAAGGGCATCATCCACGCCACTTCCACAGATATATTATCCTGCACACCTTAAAGCTACTTTTGTCATATGGAACATGCCCATCATGAGATACAGATCAGCGAATTCTTCTGGACTAGACAAAAAAATGTCTGTTACGATATAAAAAAACCCTTCATCACAGAAAACTGGTAGGACAGGCTGGTCTTATTTGGACACGAACATTTTGAATGTTTTTTAGAGCTGTACACACAGTCGCATAGTCAGTAAGTGGATGTGGTATAACTGGCAAGAAACCAACCCTTGACAACAGAACTGTATCCTTGGAGATTATGGCACAAATTCCACACCATGTAGGAACTTTCTTGTTTTCTTCATTTGACAGACCACACCTAAAAAGCATTATGAAAAAATCATTCGTAAATGCTTTTGCAACAACATCATCAGAAGACATGATATCCATATCATCTGAGACAATGAAGGCCTTTGGAAGACTAGGTCAAATGACTGGACTGTAGTAATTTTTCACCTTCTGGCATGGCTAGTCTGAAACAAGTTTGCAGCTCTGTTTCTCTATGGCTGCTGCTGATATTGGGCCTGTTTAGATGACGTGTTAAGCCATGGTTAGGCCTCCAACACTTTTACAGCAAATGGTTAGTGAGCAAGTTTAAACCACGGTTATGTAGCCCCATGGTTAGGAATGGTTCACACGACATGCTAAGCCATAATGGGCCTGTTCAGAAGTACTCCGACAATTAAAATAGCATATTCTTTAAACTCTTTGACCCCGAAAACCTATAATTTCATACCAAACACAAGGTAGTGACTTCTGTGGTTGACGAAAACTAGCGAACAAAAGAAAATTGTCTGTCATTTTGAAAATAGCACCTAAAAATTTTTCGCACAAGAATCAGACTGTCTACCCAAATAATTGTGTTAATCCAATACTTCAAGATCACATATCAGCAGAGAAAATCTCTGGGCCTCAATTTTTTAAAGGGAGTATATTGTGGGGATAGGATTATTTGGGAGAGGGGGTCACTTACCTAGTTTCTGGGGTGTCAAGGTAATTAGTCCTGGCCTGTTTTGTTCCTTCCATTTTGCCAGGTCTTCTAGCTCTTTATTAGCAACTGAAACATGGCAAATGAGGTAAAGAATGAAATTACCATGGAGAACAATTATTTCATCCAGACACAGTCTGCAAAAGTTAATTAACTTTAAGGCCAGTTGCAATAATATTCATTAAACAAAAAACCTACAGTTTACAAAAACAATCTTAAGGCTCTACAGATTCCAACCAAGCACCAAAAAGCAGGGAAATTGGGAGTTAAGGCTCACAAGCCTTAACACCACATCCTCCCTAAGGAGGCAGAAAGTGCAAGTGAACTGACATACTGACTTGCAATGATGGGAGTTGTAGTCCAACACCTTTGGAGGGCACCAGGTTGGGGAAGCGCTGCTCTAAACAAAAAAAAGAGAAGTAGGTGGCCCTAAGTTGTTCGTGATCAGTTTTCCACAACCCCACAGTCACCTCTGCATATCATATTCTCCACCCTGTCCTCATGGTTTATCTGCTTTGGGAGAATGAGAATTTCACTTGCACTTTCTGCCTCCTTAGGGAGGATGTGGCGTAAAGGCTTGTGAGCCTTAACTCCCAATTTCCCTGCTTTTTGGTGCTTGGTTGGAATCTGTAGAGCCTTAACATTGTTTTTGTAAACCGTAGGTTTTTTGTTTAATGAATTTCATGGCTTTGTGTAACGGATGACTGGATATTATACAGTTGACAACCAAGCCAGCGTCAGCCAGAATGTTATACCATCTTGACATCCAATATAAAATCAAAGCTAGTGTTATGTGTTGAACTCACTTTTAACATTAATAAATCAACCAAAATGCTTGCCTCCCTCATTTTTAAAGAAAAAGAGATGAAACCTGGCATCATGGTAGCTCTTAAGTAGGGATATAGCTATGCCAAGTATGAAGCAGATCCGTTCATGCCTTGATTTTTAGGAATTTTTTAAAGTTCAAACAGAAATCTCTTTGGGGTCCAGGACCTTGAGCAGTACAAGTTTAAAAAATGAAATTAAAGCTAGAGATGAAACTTGGCACCATGGTAGCTCTGAAGTAGGGATTTAGCCATGCCAAGTTGGAAGCAGATCTGTTCATCCCTTGATTTTTAGAAATTTTTAAAACTTCAATTTTTTTAAATTAACTAAAATGCTTACAATTCCATCATTTTTAAAGATAAAGGGATGAAACTTGACAACATGGTAGCTCTTAAGTAGGGACTGAGCCAAGCCAAGTTGGAAGCAGATCTGTTTATGCCTTGAGTTTTAGGAATTTTAAAAACTTCAAACCCAATTCTCCTCTTTGGGATCTAGGGCCTTGAGCAGTACATTAAAAAAAAAAGGAAGTAAAGATGAAAAGATGAAACTTGGCACCATGGTACCTCTTAAGTAAGGCTTTAGCCATGCCAAGTTGAAAGCAGATTGGTTCATGCCTTGAATTTTAGAAAAAAAATTGAAGTCAAACTTTTAAAAAAAATATCCTAAAAATCAAGGCACGAACCGATCTGCTTCCAACTTGGCATGGCTCAATTCTAGGGTGACCACTAGGGTGTGGCCTAGTGGCTAAAGTGTTGGACTGGGAGCTGGGAGATCTGGGTTCTACTCCCCACTTAGCCATGGAAACCCATTGGGTGACTTTGGGCCAATTGCAGACTCTCAGCCCAACCCATCTCACAGGGTTGGAGAGGGGGAAGATTATGTATGCCGCCTTGGATTTCTTGGCGGAAAAAAGGTGGGATATAAATACAATAATAAATAATAATAAAAAACTGTCAGGATTTCCCCAGATTTCTCCTGGTTTTTGTGCTATCCTTGGTGTCAGGGGGGATTTTATGCAATAGTCTATAATGACCTGGAATTACACACTTTCTCTTTTAAGGCCACCATTAGCGTGGCAGGGGGGAATGACATGCTTTCTGGAGGTGTGTCATTCTCTCTCACTGCTCCAATCAAGGCCTTAAAAGGGAAAAACGTGTCATTCCCAGGCATTACAGAAAAGGGCCTGATTAGAGCAGTGGGGTGGGGTGAGAATGACATGCTTTCCCCTTCTCCGCTCCAATTGGGGACTTTAAGGTGGCCCCAGAAAGCCATTTTCCTGCCCCCCCCCCACTAGGTGGGGGGGGGGGGCAGGAAAGTTTCCCAAATATGGTCACCCTACTCAGTTCTTGCACAGGCTGCGTTTCCATCCCTAGATATTTACTCAAAAGTAAGACCCATTGAATTTCCTTGGTTCTTGAAAAGCAACACACTTGCTTTTAGATTTGCCAGTCTCAGCATTCTATGTGTGCTATGAATGCCTGCTCTGTCTGTCCCTATAGTTTCCTGCAAGGTCCAGCCAGGGGAAGCCAGTAAATTAAACCCAGGGGTGGAGGGTGGGATTCCCTCAAGTTCATCTGACAGCAGGTGCTATAGAACATGGACCTTCCAGGAGTGTTGGGGCTGGATTTCTGGTAGACCCAGCCAGGCAACTTTATGGCCTGTTAGTCCCTCCATTTGGTAGCCCGCAGAGCACCTGCCTCATAAGGCAAATGG
Source organism: Anniella stebbinsi (assembly GCA_029215795.1). Classification (NCBI taxonomy): domain Eukaryota; kingdom Metazoa; phylum Chordata; class Lepidosauria; order Squamata; family Anniellidae; genus Anniella; species Anniella stebbinsi. The sequence continues at coordinate 178,613,598 of JARDYH010000001.1, forward strand.
CCACATGAGAACTGTTATTATGGCCTGCTACTTTGTTTGTCTTTAGTAGTCTGTGGTCCAGATCTCTTCAGAAGGGGGAATAGTGTTTTGTGGTTGGGGTCAGTCTAAATTATCTCCAGGGGTCCCTTACTCAGTGCCTCTGATAGCAAAGAGATTGAGGATTTTCCCCAACTCTGTTACTCTTGAAGTTACTAGGCCTGTTGAAACTAGATTTTATAACATAAGCATGAAAACAGTGAATACCCCTTTTAACTTGTTAAACCAATGAAAACATGCCACACAAGAAGTCTTAAGATATGAATGGTTTATAAAGAAAAGTAAATGCAAAAGAACATCAGATGCAGAAGTGAAATCTGAAACATTACTAGTAGTAGTAGTAGAATCCTGCCTTTTGCCCAATGCTGGGCCTCAGGGCAGCCTTACAAAACTAAAACATATACAGCTAAAACCTATAAATAGGAATATACTAGGCTGACTATATGAAAAGGAGGACAGGGCTCATGTAACTTTAACAGCTGTAGAGAAAAGGGATTTCAGCCAGTGTTATTTGTATGCAATTAGTTCCTGATGAAATTCCCTCTTCATCACAACAGTTAAAGTTGCAGGGGCCCTGCCTTCTTTTGTATATGGTCACTCTAGTATAGTGCCTGCAACTTTAACTGTTGTGATGAAGAGGGAATTTAGTATTAGTATAGTGCCTGCAACTTTAACTGTTGTGATGAAGTGGGAATTTCACCAGGGACTAATTGCATACAAATGACACTGGCAGAAATTTCCTTTTATCTACAACTGTTAAAGTTACATGTGCCCTGGCCTCCTTTTCATATGGTCAGCCTAAATATACAAAAGTTAAAAATATAATTAAATACTTTTCAATATTAAAGCATTTGAAACATTTTAAATACATAACAATTTCAAAGTCAAAGGTATAGACAGAGGTCCAGATTATTTGCCAAAGGCCTGCTGGAACAAAAAAGGGTTTGTCTGCATCTAAAAGCACATCAAGGAGGGAGCCAGTGTAGACTGCAAGGATTAGAAAGAAAATCCATGTGTGTACACTATGCAAAATAAACGACAGCTCAACTGTTTCTAAACCTTATTAGAAAAACAGGGTGACTGGGCTGAAACCAGCGTTGTAGGCCCAGAAGCAATTTGAAAGGTTTCAACGTTGTACTTAAAACTTAACACCGGCCCAAACTAATTAAATGAAGTGTTTGAAGCTTTCAACTTTATAGCAGCATGGACCAAACTCTTTGAAAAGAGGGAAGGAGCACTGTGTGTGAGTGGGGTGGGGGGATAGAAAGAAAGGTATAGCCACCTATTCCCAGGAGAGACCTGAAGATCAGGTTGTCATGGATCCAGAGGAGCCACACCCTGCTTCACCAGGGAGCAAAAGAGCAAACTGGCCTTATGAAGATAGCTCCAAATACTCTCAGAGCCAAAGGAATGCATGTTCCAGAAGAGAAAAGAGAAACTCTTCTTCTTCTTCACTCAAAAGGTCTGTGCTATAGAGGCAGCGGCCATTTCACTCACCCACCCCACATTCTAAGGCAGGAGGGAGGGGGGAGAGCAACGCTACTGAGCGTGTGTCAGTGTCGCGTTATGAGGGAAGATGGCCGCCTCATTGACTTGAATGAGAGGTTAAAATAGTCCTTAAAAGTCAACCGAAGGGAATTTTAAAAAAACGAAAAGCTTTCCATCAACTACAGTCAAGGAGGAAGAAGACCCCACCACTGGATTACTTAATAAGGCTCTAGAAATTATGCAAATTGTGAGCACAAAAAGTAGCAACCCGGAAGTAAATTTTACAAAAGCAGGGAGACAGGTTTGTATTCCTTTTCTACGTTAAACTGCTCTCCTTCCCTCAATCTTTCACCAATCTTCTTGAAATTTTCAGGTAATGTAAAACAAACATTTCTTTCTGGCACCTGTAAATTTCAGAAAGGTTGATGAAACATTTTCGATTTGATGGCTGTTAGAATGATCCCCCCCCCCAATGATCACTTTAACATGGCGGAATGTGTTTTTTACTGACGGCCCTTAACAATGGAGGCACGACTGTGCCTCCATTAATACTCATTTACAAGAGAGAAAGTTCCATTGAACTCAATGGAGCTTAATTCTGAGTAGATACGTATACGATTGCAATGTTAATACTGAAGCAGCACAGAACAGTAACTATAATGACAAGTCTTACAGAAGTAAAGAGGACAAATAGTCAAATCTAACTAGAGGAACCTTTTGTTGGAAACACAAAATGTAGAATTGAGGTTCCTGTCCAGATAATGCTTTCAGGAAAGAATGGAATCATCTTTAGAGCTGCAGCTACATGCAGTTGAAATGCAAAGGCCATAAAGCATACCACGGTCAATAGGTAAATATTGTTAAGATCTAACCCAGGCCTGCACAACATAGGCAGCTGCTTTACATTATTGGACCACTGAGCCATCTAGTTCTGTATTAGTAGGCATAATCCATGTACATCTAGAAATGTACTGCAACTTCCCAGATCACCAACACCCAACTTCTTTATGGGCACACCAGCAAGGCAGGACTATCAAACACCTAGTGAGCAGGCTTGACTTGATTTAAATCAAACAGATTTAAATAATGATTTAAATCGCATCTGAAGAACTCAGTTTTAATTATTTAAATCACTAGTAAGGAAGTTTCTATTTTTAGTAGAAATATATTAATGTTTAATATAACCTTAATACATATTCAGGGATGTAGGTTTCATTAGAAGGTACGTACACACTAAGCAATTATTCTGAAGTGTTTTCAGATTAATTTTCATCAAAAATGTGATGATAATTTGGTCATTTTAGTACTAAAGCAGAATGAACTCGTGAAGGCATTCAGGAGCTGAACCAGCTCCAACTGTTCAATTAATCATATTTTTCTCTTGATGTGCCAGAATCACCACCACCAAACAGGCTTGGACTTTTGAATGGTTAACTATTTCACCTTTTATATAAACATAAAAGTTTTTTTTATTATTATTTTTTAGTTCATTTCAACCACAACCTGCTACTGCCATGTTAGGCATTTCCCTTCTACAGTGGAGGATACATGCAGCAGAAGTTTTCTCAGGAGTCGTGAATGTGTTCTGTTCCCCTTGGGTTTCACTTTCTATTCCCCTCCTCTATCCCTTGCATTTATATCCAGACTCCTCCTCCTTGTTCTGATCTACTCCACCTCCCCAAATTTTCTATTCAGTGACCGTCTCCATCTTGAATGAGAGAGCATGTAGTGCAGGACGGCTCATCTCCATGAATGGCTGTTAACATATCCATACATTATAATTAGTATTCATGATGATATCCTTGACTTAAGCTCTCTTTTTTAATAATTATTTTAAGAACACTTCAAAATCCATTTTAAAATCATTTTTTATAAAAAATATATTGATTTTTTTTATCAACCCTGCTTGCAAGCATCTACACATGGCCAGACAATCTATGCACAATCCAGGCCAGGGACGGGCTGAACATATACCTCCAGATGTTTGGGACTTCAGCTCTTAGAAGCCCCTGCCAGCATTGCCAATTGTCAGGAATGCTGAGAGTTGAAGTCCAAAACATCTGGAGATCTACTTTCTGCCTACCCTTGGGCTATACGCTATGCAGAATTTGGTTAACAGGCTAACCAAGCCACACACTTACTTTTTTGTAATTGATTCCTCTTCGTTGGATTTGGAGGTATCACACGGTATGCGCCCAGGCTAGAAAGAGGAGAAAGCAAGAATATTAACATCCACTCAGTGATTCACTAGATAAGTTACCCTTATTGCTTAAAATGAGAGGGTATCTTAAAGATCACTTAATTTGGAATGCTGGGTAAATCTGTATATCTGTGTTTAACCGTCAACTTTAGACATTTCCATAAGTTTATAGGCACTGCTTTAACTTACTGATTTTGTTAAACAAGAATTGTACCTCCAAAAGAGTTATTAAGGTATATGTCCCCATCGAAATTAGCTAAAATGTTTAAGGGGGCCTCTGGGACCTGTTGGAAATGTGAGGAGAAAGAGGGAACATTTTACCACATATAGTGGACCTGTAAAAGAGTGAAATTTTTTGGGAGTCAAATCCACTCCTTGATGCAGAAGATCCTAGGGATAAATGTGCAGTTGAAACTGGAATGTTTCCTTTTGGGTCTAATGGATGATGAAGTGAGAGATTAACATGGAACTTTAGTCTTATATATGATGACGACGGCGAGAACATGATATTCATGGAACTGGAAGAGTACAGTGTTACCCACAATAGATGAATGGACTTTGAAATTACTGGAGTTGGCGGAGATGGCAAAATTAACGTCAATGATTAGAGCAAAGTCAACGGCCAGGTTTAAAACTGAATGGAAACCCTTTATAGATTATATACAGGGGCATGAACAAATGACTTATTTGTGGATTCAATGAATAAGAAAAGGTTATGAGTAGAGAGAAAGAAAAATTTGGGAAATGTATAATTATCAATATAGCGGTACAGTCCTTTGCTGTGGAGAAGAGCGGAACGGGCTGCAACTTTGTAGATTATCCTCTATTAGTATGTTGTATTTGATGTTTAGTTCATCCATGTACTGCATATAGAGTGCTTGTACTAGTTTCTTCCCTTATTCTTCCCCCAAAACTAATGTAATTAATCTCTGGAATGTCAGACTAACAGGACTGAGCATAAATTTAACACCTCCAATATCCTTAACTGGAATTGTATCCCTTAGTAAATGCCACATAAGATGGCTGTAATACATCAACAGCACGGCCTGGCCCACAGGGAGAGGAAGAGAAGCAGTTAAACGTCCATACAGACACTTCTGTCGCAGAAAGAATGTATTTTTGTTTTCAGGACCAAACTTACTGCTAGATCATAATCATTTGTCTTCTACCAAGTATTTCTAGTAGCAGAGCTCCCTCTGAACATGGGTAGATTCTCATTATATTTTCATGGCAGCAAACTTAAAGATAAAGGCTTTTGGTAATACAAAAAGATAGATGTGTGCGTGCGTGCGTGTTTTAGATACTAGAAAGCTATGGCATACACAAGATACGTCACCACACTGGACAAACGCAATCAGTCTTATTTTATTATGCAGACATAGGATCTTACACAAAGTTCAGTTCTGTGAACAGCTCAAAGAATCCCATCTAATGGAAGAGCCTGTCTGCACAGTCCATCAAAACCAGGTCCTGTTACATTTAACCCTTTGTACACTAGTCCTGCTAGTCAACGGGAACAGCAATAATACCTATGAGGATAGGCTCTCTGTTTTAATGAGATCCTTTTACATTGTCAACAGTGCATCTGAATCCAACTGAGTGCTAGGTTAGGGGGCATTTTGAAGAGTCTGAAGTGGCAGTTTTTAAAAAGTCAACCTTTGCTACAAACTTGAGTGTGTGTGTAGTACAACATGCTTTTTTCCTGTGGCATCCCTTTTCAATATAACCGTTGGGATTTCAGTTCGCCACATAGATGCTTACCAAAATGATTTCACTTTCACTCCACTTATGTAACTTGCCTGTGCCTTGATAATGGCTGTGATGGCATATGTCAGCAATAAGGAGCAATACACATTGACTGTTCATAAAACCTTTATTACAGGCTGGGCCACCTGCAGCCCTCAGCCGAATTTTAAAGGCACTCTGCAAGCAATCAGACCTCTGGCAGAAGCAATTGGTTCCTCCTCTGGCAGCCTGCTGGGCAGGAAGGGAGAGAAAAAAGTGCTCCCACCCATTTCTGACCCCATCCACCACCACCATCCAGGCATTCACAAACAGCCCCCAAGGGAATTGGTCCCGTGATAGAAAAAAAGGTTCTGCACCCCTGCTTTATTAGAGTTGTTGTAAGGGACAAATAACTGCATCCTGAATCTGATTTATGTAGATCACAGGGTGGTTGTGACCATATATCAGCCAAAACGTGAAGTTAGTAGAGTATATTACAGCCCAACTTTTTTTTTGCTGTGGAGGCATGCCACAGCTAATGGCGATTCGATTGGTAGCCATTGACTGGACAGGGTAGGGGCAGGCCTCCGGGAGGCCCTGCGTCCCTCTCTTCCTCCCCCTCCGGCTGCCCCGTTCCTTCCCCTCCCATTTTTTATTGATTTTGTTTAATAAAAAAAAAATAAAAAGGGAAGGAAAGGAACGGCGCAGCCAGAGGGAAGTCAGAGGGAGAAGAGCCGATTCGGGTGCCGCACATCCCTCTCTTCCTCCCTCTCTGGCTGCCGCCTTCCTCTCCCTCCCCGGTGCTCGGCACGGCAGCGGCAACCCCACACTCACACTCCTTCCCGTGCAGATGCCAGGAAGGAGTGCCACTATGGGAGCCCGATGCCTCGCGGTGCTGACGCAACGCCATCAAGACAGGGCCTAGGGAAACAGCTCCTTTTTAGGACTGACTAGAGAGACGCAGGATCTTCAATACCCATTATGTTTCCCCAGCGGGAAAAACAGCAACTTGGAAAGGTGGGAGGGGTTAGATGAGGAAAACTGTACAGGCCAAATAGATGACCCTTTTCACCAATGCTGCAGTCCTGATCCAAAGCACCTTTTTATTTTTAGAAAAAGGAACATTGCAAGCTAGATTGCGTGTCTCCCATGGGCCTTCAGACTAATGATCTTGGGACTGCTTGGAACATGATCTTCTGCAACAGAATTGCAAATGTTGAACTAGGCATGTTCATGACTGTGAACAACAAATAGGCATTTACTTTGGGAGGTGGGGATCAGATCATGGGCTGACCATATAGAAAGGCCTCAACAGTTTAGTCAAAATGTGGTTCCCAATTAAGCAGAAAGTGAACTAACAAGACAAGTGCGTAGGTTTCCTGGAATCCATTAACTGACCCAATTTTGGAAACCGTGCACCAGTAGCGACGCACAGAAGGACGATGCAGTTGTAACCAAGGGGCAGCTGATTTCTGTTCAAGCTTCTGAACAGTTGTTTTGGGGAACTGCAACAGCCACGAGAGGTTGTGGTTTTCCCAAAGTAGTAATGTGAGTTGTCAGGAAATCTTCGTCACAAAATGATATAATATCTGTAAATAATTACAATAACTCAAATAACTGTAATAAATAAATAATACAATCACTAGGCAGGGTGTGGTCCTACAGAAGCTTAAGCCCTCAATGAAACATGATGAAGCACATCTGCATGATATACCAAAACATCTACTCAAGATACCAAAGAATGTTTCAACAAGTGTTTGGTCCTAGAACTAGCCACCCAACTTTGAAGGACCAGAGTATTGACAAGGATCTTCCAATACTTGGGGTGAATTGGCACATGAAATTCAGGAAAACCTTTCAGGAATCATAGAATAGTAGAGTTGGAAGGGGCCGATAAGGCCATCAAGTTCAACCCCCTGCTCAATGCAGGAATCTACCCTAAAGCATCCCTGACAGATGGTTGTCCAGCTGCCTCTTGAAGGCCTCTAGTGTGGGAGAGCCCACCCCCTCCCTAGGTCATTGGTTCCATTGTCGTATTGTTCTAACAGTCAGGAAGCTTTTCCTGATGTCCAGCCGGAATCTGGCTTCCTGTCACTTAAGCCCATTATTCCATGTCCTGCATTCTGGGTTGATCGAGAAGAGATCCTGGCCCTCCTCTGTGTGACAACCTTTCAAGTATTTGAGGAGTGCTATCATGTCTCCCCTCAATCTTCTCTTCTCCAAGCTAAACATGCCCAGTTCTTTCAATCTCTCCTCATAAGGCTTTGTTTCCAGGCTTTAAAAGTCAAAACCAGCACTTTAAAACAGGATTGGAAACACACTGGTAACCAGTGCAGCTGGTGCAGTATAGGCATGAGGTGATCGAATCACCTTGCCCCACCGATACTCAGGTGGCCGTACTCTGCAGCAGATGAAGTTTCTGAACCATCTTCAAAGGCAGCCCCATGTACAGCGCATTAAAGAGTAACAGCAGCAATAGGCAGCAGAGAAAAGAGGCAAGTAGGTAAGGAGTTGCCCTTTTCGTAGAGACTAGACAATGTAGAATTATCACAGTCGTCAACTTTTGTTTTTGTAATCATCAGAAGCATCCCTTGGTGCAAGGGTTTTTCCTATGCATTGGGAGGGTACAGGAGAGCTGTCATATTTGTCCACACACATCTTGGTCACTTAAACAGGACAGAGTGACTGTCCATCTGGTTTGGTCCTTAAGTGCTCTATGAAATAATACACCTGTGGCTAAAGCTATTATGCCGATATAATGGAATATTATTCATCCGTATTAAAACATACACAAACATCTCTCCACAGAGAAAGTTAACATGTCCGAGAGAGGGTTATGGGTCTTGTCCATTACACACCAAACTCCTCTGTAGAGAAATTTAAGATAAAAACAGAGTGGCGTTGAGTGTTGTGAGCCCCTGCTATGATCTGAAGTTATAAGCACATCAAGCAGAACTATTAAAAGGGGGTAGGATAAATTCCTGGAGGAGAAGGCTATCAATGGCTACTAGTCCTGATGGCCATGTGCTACCTCCAGTATCAGAGGCAGTAAGCTTATGTACATTAGTTGCTGGGGAACATGGATCAGAGGGTCCTGTTGCACCATGCCCGGCTTGTGGGTCCCTGGTTGGCAGCTGGTCGGCCACTGTGGGAACAGAGTGCTGGACTAGATGGACCCTTGGCCTGATCCAGCATGGCACTTCTCATGTTTTTATTAAGACCAGTGCCGGGCTGAACCCTGCCCTTGCCTTTTTGCCACTTCTATGTTTCCCTGCGAAGGAGGGAGTCGTTTTTCTGATCTTTCACTGAGATTTTGAGAAGTTTGGAGAAGTTTCTCAGAGTACAATGCTTCAGTGCTTACCTTAATGGAAAGAGGTGACAGAGGGGTGTGTATGCTCTTTCTTTTCTTTCATCCCCCCTCCACCCCCCCATCTGTCCTAGCAACCTATCTGGCTGCTTGAGCTTCTTGGAAAGCCTCCTAGACCTAGAGGACTTAACCAGGACTTACTGAGCTCCATCACACCAGCGATTTATCACAGTCTCGCCAAGCCTGGTATGTGTTCTTGCGGTGCGGTACTCACATGATGTCGTCCCTGTCCTGAGCTCATTTACCCTCTTCCCCTCCGTTTTCCATTTTATTTTGGAGCGGGGAAAGTCCATTATCCCTCCTCCGTGCGCAATAAAGCTGCTCCTCCCTCCTGTGTATTGCTGTCGTTGCGCGATATCCGACCACCCCATTTTTTGTTGGGGCGTGTGTGTTGGAGGGCAGTCTCACTGCCAAAAGAGGAGGGCAGGGCGGTTCTCCACATAACTACTTAACCATGAAGTGGGAGGAAGGAGAGTGGGTGCCCAAACACTCTGCTGAGAAACGCTATATTTCTTACTCCTGAATAGGCATGTCTAGGTTTCCTGACCAGCACAATGTCAGACCACAAACTTCTCCAAAAACTAATTGTAATACTTTCTCTTCACTTATATGGTTAAATATGATCTTAGGGGAAAGTATAGTGTGTTGTTTTACCGAAATTGCGCAGTTTCAGGCTGCTATACTATTGTATTTGCGCATATATATATATGCACACACATATACTGCCGGGGGGGGGGGGGGGAGAAGGTAGGGGGCGGGAGATTTCTCTGCCATACTAGCGATACAGGTGAAAAGATAAACTGAAATGGTGCAACAGCACAGATGTGAAAGCGCCCAGCGCTCAACTCGCTAAGGAAACGGAGGGGGAAACCACGGACACAAACGGGGGGAAAAGTGGGGGTGATGGAGCCCATCATGCCTTGGGACGTCCCAGTGCTGCTGCCTGCTGAGCGCGTGAAGGATGAGAGAGGAGGTGGTCGTTATTAAAAGGCCTTTTAACAACAAAGCAAAACCGAAATGACTCTCCCAAGCCGGATCTACACCAACCAAGCAGGATAAAACACTTTGAAAATGATTTGAAAACTGTAAATGGAGTGTGCCATGGCCACCAACAGGTGGCAATACCCTTATAAAGATCCTGCTCCAGCTTTCAGCCACTCAGCAGGCAGCAGCACTTGAAAGCTCCAAGGGAGGAGGAGGCCTAGCTCCATCGTCTAGGGAGCTTTCCAAGTGTTTTCAAGCAGCCGGAGAGACTGCAAGGACAGAACCCGGGAAATGGCAAAAGGAAGAGAATACACACACCACCCTCTGCCACCTCCTTACAGGAAAGCCAGCTCTGAAGCCCTGCACCCCCCCTTCCCACGCTTTTCGGGTGCAATTCCGTTTTGCCTCCCCGCCCCCCGAACGAATGGTCAAAACTAAATAGATTGAAAAAATTCGGCATGAGTCTGATTGAGACTGTTCCCCGTGAGAACTTCCTCGAACTGAAAGAGAGCCCGATCTGCCCCCCTTCAATCCCTGCATGAAGGGGCGCCTTGTGTTTCTATTATACCAACAGGCTCCATGTTCTGTATGGAGAGGAACGATCGGAGACGCCGGCCGTGGTCCCGAAACAAGGGCGTCTCACTTGCCAAAGGCTACCACACCAGGCTATTACTTACTGCTGCGCTTGCCGCTGCTCCTGTCGCTGTGCCGAGGAGGGCATTTGGCCCTCCGGGTCCTCTTGCTCCAAAGCTTCGTAGTCCCGGGAATCCGAGTAAGCTTGACTTCCCGAGGAATAATCAGCCGCCTGATAGCGTCGGGGGTTGGAGGGAGAAGTAGACTCCCTCTCATACCTATCGCGCTCTGCTCCTGCCCTACTCATTGTGCCACACTCTCTCACCTGAGTTCTGCGGGGAAAATAGCAGCTAAACAAACGCTCCACTCCCTCGCAATCTTCATCAACACCCCAAAAACGAAACAGAAACTTTTTGCCCGTAGTTTCGATTCCTTATATATACGTTTTTTTAAAAAAATGGTTCCTAAACCGACCTAGACTTCCTTCCCACTTGCACGAGCGTTTTAGTAAGAAAATGCCTGACTTTGTAGTAGTGGCTTCCCCCCTCCAGCCATCATCGGTAATTTCACTCCGGTGCTACGATGTGAAAGAGGAAGAGTTTGGTTAACACCATATACGAAATAGGCCTTTGCCCTTCTGTCTCTTCGCCCTGACTTAAAGGACTGACCGCTTAACACGAACGCTAGGTCGAGATCTGGCCGGCTCCTACTAGCGTCAGCTACCCTCGGTTATTATAAGGCAATACGTTATTGTCATATCACTGCTTTGCCGGTTGGTTTTATTGTATTTTATCATTATTTTACTTTGTGAACTGCTTTGAATTAGTATTGTTATTATTAAAAAAACCAAAGTGGTGTAGAACTTTCCTGAAATAAATAAATAGTTGATAAAGCCTGCTAAAATGAAAAAAGAGGTCAGGATGACATTTTATTTTGGGCAAAATTTAATAGGTGCAGGATCATAGAATAGTAGAGTTGGAAGGGGCCTCTAAGGCCATCAAGTCCAACCCCCTGTTCAGTGCAGGAATCCACCTTAAAGCATCCCTGACAGATGGTTGTCCAGCTGCCTCTTGAAGGCTTCTAGTGTGGGAGAGCCCACCACCTCCCTAGGTCATGGGTGCCATTGTCGTACTGCTCTAACAGTTAGGAAGCTTTTCCTGATGTCCAGCCAGAATCTGGCTTCCTGTCACTTGACCCCATTATTCCGTGCCCTGCATTCTGGGTTGATCGAGAAGAGATCCTGGCCCTCCTCTGTGTGACAATCTTTCCAGTATTTGAAGAGTGCTATCATCCCTCCCCTCAATCTTGAGGCTATGTTTGTTTACTCAGAACAAGTTGTGCTGTGTTCAATGAAACTTACTCCCAGGTAAGTACGGATAGCGTTGCTGCTGCCTTAATTTCCATTGGAAGTGGTTGAAGTGGTCATAGGGCTAGAAAGCTTGACATCAGAATCCTATGTATGTTTACTCAGAAGTAAGTCCAACTGAGTTCAATGGGGCTTTACTCCTTGGCAAGGATTTGCAGCCTTAAAGTGGAGAACTATAAGCAGGTGACTAGAGACTGGGGAGCACTGCTGGGGATGTTGTTCAGTGCACTGGCTTGGGATCCAGTTGCTTTGAACAAAGTGGGGCTTACTTCTGAGTAAATAGGACCGCATTGCATGCGTAGTGTAGAAGAGGCGGTTTGGGCAAGTGCCGCTTGTCAGGCAGAACCTTCAGTCCTATCAGTGTAGCGTGTGTGTGTGTGTGTGTGTGTTGGATGCAAGAATCTGAATCTGCAAAGGCGCCCGCTACCCATCTACTCTGCTTTTAGTGCGTTGTTAGAATTGGGGATACTCCTTGCCCTGGAGTGTCACTTCATCCTAGGGCTGCCATCCTTGTCTTATTTAATTGGGGACTGCTGCTTTAACAATAATCTTCATGGCGGCAGGTACGCCGGTGCCTCCTTCCTGTTCCCAAAGCAATGTGGTTTGGTTTCACTGAAGTCAATGGCTTAGTTCGGACGACACTTTAGGCAACGGAGGGGGGAAAGAGGCATCTGTCAGTTGCGTTGCTTATTGTGTCATGTGTCAGGCGGCACACAACACACACAACTGGCGGTACGTTATTAAACAATGGGGAAGAACAATGGGCTGCTCCATTGTTTTTCGAAGCCCTGTTGCATATTACGAGGCCGCGAATTTCAGACGCATGACAGGAGAGGGGCAACATGCCGTGTGGCAGGCACCCCAAAAATCACATACTGTCTGTTGCCTCTCCTCCCCCCCCCCCCCCACCGGTTGCCTAATGTGTCATCCGAACTAAGCCAGTGTGAAAGCTTATGCAATAATACATTTCCTAGCCTTTAAGGTGCCACAAGAGTGAGCAACTACTACTTTGGAATAGCTCTGGTTCAGAATTGTCATCCACCCCTTGGCCAGAGCTCTTACGCGTGTAATATGTTTGTAATTGCATCACAGACATAATCATAGAATTGTTGAGTTGGAAGGGACCACAAGGATCTAATTCAGGTAGAGATTTTTCTAGTATGAAGACGGTGTGAAGAGGGAGGACCACTTTTCTTTCTGGCATACAGCTGTTAAATTATTTTCCTCAACAGTGGCAGGGAGTGGGGGATGTGATAACCCTAAAGGAAGCAGACTTAAAGGGCAGACTAGATGATACAGTAGTATTAACCTTGCGTCAGAGTACAGACTGTATTGTACCAATTTCATAAATCGGGAAGGAGCAAATTAAACACAGAGTGAACAGGCAGGAGGGGATACTAAGTCCTTCCAATGCTACCCTCAACCCATAACTGCTTTTAGCTATTCATTTCCTTGGGAAGGGTTCCTTCCAGAATCGGAGCCTCACTGGGAGGAGAAATCTGGGCAGGAGAAGACCTGCCCAAGCTGAACTTTAAATTGCCTCCACTCTACTTTATAAGAAGTCCATGGTGACGAAATTCTGATGTTGGATCTAGTTTTTCCCTAAATGAGATGAACCAAATGTATGATATAGTGGATAAAACATGAAGATGTAGGTTTCAAATCTGTGCTATCTGGATCTGGCCAATCACCATCAGATTCATAACAGGTTCGTAGCTTGGCGGTTCTCCTTGAACTATCCCTGTTTCAGGTGGCCTCTGTGGCACAGAGTGCCTTCTACCAACTTTGGTTGGTGGCCCAGCTATGCCCCTATCTGGACAGGGATAACCTGGCTTCAGTTACTATGCTCTGGTAACCTCCAAGTTAGATTACTGCAACATGCTCTACATGGGGCTGCCTTTGAAGATGGTTCGGAAGCTGCAGCTTGCGCAAAGTGCAGCATCCAGATTGATATCAGGAACCAGAAGGTTTGAACATATAAGACCGACTCTGGCCCGCTTGCATTGGCTGCCTGTATGTTTCTGAGCCCAATTCAAGATGCTGGTTTTAACCTATAAAGCCTTACAAGGCTTGGGACCACAATACCTGACAGAACGCCTCTCCCGACATGAACCTACCTGTACACTATGCTCAACATCTAAGGTCCTACTCTGAGGAAAGCTTGGAGGATGGCAAGGGAGAGGGTCTTTTCAGTGGTACCCCCCAATTATGGAATGATCTCCCTGACGAGGCTCACCTGGCACCAACATTGTTATCTTTTCAGCACCAGGTCAAGACTTTTCTCTTCTCCCAGGCATTTAACAGCATATGTTGGTTTTTTTAAAACTGAACCCAGGATAGTTGGTATGTAGTCTGTTTTTAAGCTTTTTACACTTTTAAATTTTGTATATTGGTTTTTTATGTTCAATGTTTTTAATCTTTGTAAACCACCCAGAGAGCTTCAGCTATGGGGCGGTATATAAATGTAATAATAATAATAATAATAATAATAATAACTCAGCCTTACCTATTTCATAAGACTGTTGTAAGGATAAAAAGAGGTAGAAGCAACCATATTACCCATAATGAATGCCTTGGACAAAGGGTGTGATTAGAATTGAATAAATAAATAAGCCTGGAAATAGCAGGAGTGGTGATTATGCAATAGCTGCTTCAGCCTGGGGGATACATCCATTTATTTTCATTTCAATTTGAATTGTGATCATCTGGTACAGAATATGTTTGTTCCCATCTTGTAATACTTGGTTTATTACAAATTGGGCATAATTTCCACTAGGTGTTCTTCTGTAGCTTTTAATATAAAGTGTGATTCTTCACCAGCAGTCTGTTTTCAGGCTGATCAAGCTGCTTTGTAGGTGCCTGTACAAATGGACATATTAAGACAAAGGACAGAATGCCTGCTTTGCAGGGATTTACTAATTGTTTATTATTTATTAAATTTATAACCTGCTTATATACAAAGTAGTATGATGTTAGCCCCCTACTCTCAATGAATCTATGAACTGTGTGAACAAAGCAGCTGGCCAAGTAGGCTTTAGTTTGGTGGATATCTTTTCTTGATTGTTTCTTGTACATGTTCTCTGGATGTTCATCTACATTTAAACCCATGTCTTGTTCCTAAGTCTGGTTTTGTGTGTGTGTGTGTGTGTGTGTGTGTGAATTTTCAGGTGATTCTACCTCATAAGTTGGATGCAGGGCAAGTGAAATCAAGCTGCTATTACTAGGGGGCAATATGATAATGTCCATGTGCTGTAGCGTTACTGTACATACACCAACATTGCAAACCCTTGAAAAACAGGGTTTCGTCCCTCAGAGAATTCTCCAAGAAAATCTCATAAACACCAAGCCAACTCCGAATTGTGCTGAGGGATGTTTGGCCATCGCTACTTCACATTGGGGCTTCCTAAATCTTTATGATGAAATACAAACTCACATTGTCTTTGATCTGTTGCCTTTTGCAGAGTAAGATAAAACTCGCCCAGATTTGTTGCCTTTCTTCACTTTGTGATCTTTCTTTGCCTCTTGGAGCAATGGCACCAGCAAATTCTGCGGCTTTTTACTTGACATCAGTTATACTCAAGCACCAAGTCCTGTTAATCAGATGTCTGAAACGTTGCAGCCAGATTTGATAGCATCCAAGGGACAGCTTTGAGCCTCTCTCTTACTCAACTGCTTCTTCCAACTGACACACAGATTCCCAGAGCCGAACGTTCTGTTTAGAAGTTTCTGTCTATGCAGTGCTTCCAGAGAGGGGACTCCTAGTGCTATGCAGTACGAATTGCTCTTCTGCTGTAAGCTGCAAGCAGAGTTACAACTTTCACACTATTGTGAGTACTGCACCTCATGTATACATCTCACCATATTTCATCCACGGTCCCCTCTACAAGGATTCGCTTTTGCGCCCGGTTAGGCGATTATGCGCATAATCGCTGAAGCGCATTTACACCTAATCCCTCTGCACGAGAGGCGGCGAAGCGCATTAACAGATGTCCAAAATGCGCTTTACAAGTAGTTAATGCGCATAAGCGCTTGTTCACATAGTCAAAATGCGCTTTAACGGCCGGAGCAAAATAAAACTCGCTATTTAACGCGCATTCGATAATGCGCATAATCGGAGAGATAACGCGCCTCTACGCCCAATTTGCGCTCCGTTCTTGTAGAGGTAAATTTTTTTAAGCGCCTTGAAAGAGCTTTAAACCTCTCTTGTAGAGGCAGCACACAACAGTTCCAATTCACCTGAGTCTTCATTATTTTTTAAAAAAACACACAAAAAAACAGAACCATCTTTTTTTAAAAAATAGATTATTCAATTGGTGATAAAACGTTTATTCACTTAAGTATAATTACGCAATTACTGCATTTAATGTTTGTTTTGGAGTAGAAATATGTTTACTCAATGACAACAGCAACAACCCTACTTGCTAAATGGTGGTGATGGAAAGGCAGTGTTTTTTTTAAACACCAATAATTTAGCTACTGCTGTTTCATTAGATGCTGATGTGTTAATATTTTATTTTTTATTTTAACTGAAAAAGTGTTTTAGTGGTACTTAAAAGATTGATTTAAAAAAAGAGTTATAAAACGACTCTCACTGGAAACGGATGCAGAAGCCCCCACAACTTGCCCACAAAATGAATTGGTGCCCCACAAGTGCATTTCACTCAGACTTTGAAATCTTTTGGTGATTTCCACCTTCCTACTCCAGTCCCTGCACTACAGCCTAGGAGGCAGGGGGAGGAAAGGACAGCAAAGCCCCCTTCTGCCCTGAGCATCATCCAAGCTAGAGAAAAGATGGAAAATACACCAGAAAAACACCTGTCTGTCTAGCAGGTGCTAACCAAGTGGCTCACTTTGGATGACACGATAATCAACGGGGGGGGGGGGAATCAACCGTCAGTTGTGTTGCTTATTGTGTCATGTGGAAGGCAACACACAATGCACACACAACAGACAGTACGCTCTTTTGGTGAATTAAACAATGGGCTGCTCAGTCGTTTATCCCAAAATCCATTGTTTAAAGTGTCGTGTATCAGGAACCCCCTCTCTCTGTGTACTATTCTAGTCAGTCATAGGCTGGTTTCGGACAACACGATAATCAACAGAGGCGGTGGGGAACAATCGTCAGTTGTGTTATCGTGTTGTCCAAATGCAGCCAAGAACTTACTGTCCGTTGCCTCTTCCCCCCTCCGTTGCCTAAAATGTCATCCGAATGCTGCCGATCAGCAACACAACTGATGATTGTTTCCCCCCACTTCCGTTGATTATCGTGTCTTCCGAAACCAGCCATAGAGTTCCTCGGCAGGAGCAGCGGAACCCCCCCTATACAGCCGGCAGAACTCGCAGTGCATCATGGATATGGACTGAGGGAGGGGGGAGGGAAGAGGGAGGAGCAGCCCAGAAGGATGCAGGGACTTTCAGCCGCGCTACAGGGGAGGGGCAACATGTCCTGTGGCAAGCACCAGAAACATATCGCATGGCGAGTGTGTTATTAACCCCTCCGTTGCCTAAAGTGTCGTCCAAACTAAGCCAGTGAGTTTGTGCCTCATTAAGAATTTGGAAGCTTATTTCCCCTGCTGCTCTTATTTCCTTATTTCTGCTCTTATTTCCCGGCAGGCCTACCCAGTTTAATTTTAAGATATTTTTAATAATGTATTTGTTTTTATCTGTTTTAATGGTTTATCTATTTGTTTTTATATTTATATTTATTGTTGTTCCCCGCCTCAATCTGGATGGAGAGGCGGGTTAGAAATGAAATAAATAAAATAAAACAGCCCATGGCTTATTTGTGGATTGCTGCCCCCTCAAACAAGCCATGACTCCCAGGTCAGGTAACATGGCAAGTTCTTGAACCACACCATGATTGTGGTTGTCTTTATTGCATTTCACTGTGTTTTGTCTAGATATTGTGACTTCATTGTGAGTGAATTAATGGATTTGAATTAAAGGGCTTATTTTATTTGTTGTATGCCACTTTGAGAGATGCATACATATTAGATAAATGGGATGAAAGTTATTACATAAATAAATGAAATCTCATATACAGCTTCCTATTCCCCAATACTTGCAAATGCAAACTTATGTTCAACCATAGTCCCACTGTCTTATCCCTGGTGGATTACAATACTGCTGCTGCTAGGTAAGCCAGCCCATCCCTCTTCCCTGTGCAAGTAGAACATTAACGGGCCAGGCAACCAAAAGGCACAATGCCAGCCTGCATTAGGTAAGCCTGTGGTTGAATGGGAGGAGGCTGATCGCTGCAGCAATATAGCTTCTAAGGTGGGCCTGGGAGAGGTGTTGAACTATTTCCTCTTCTACACAGCTGTGAAAGGTGTGGGAGCCCTTCCCTCTCTCCTATCTGGCCACGGCCTCCAAAAGTCTCCGCATCGCCCGGGTAAAAGCTAAACTCCAAATAAACCCCGAAGGGTCTTGTGGCACCGTAAAGAGTCACAAATGCATAACGGCACAAAATTCCGTGGACCAGACTCCACTTCACCTGGTGCACGAAGAGGACTGGATCCTTGTCTTCGAAATCACAGAATCATAGTATAGTCGAGTTGGAAGGGGCCTCTAAGGCCATCTAGTCCAACCCCCTGCTCAATGCAGGAATTCACCTTAAGGCTGTCCAGCTGCCTCTTGAATACCGTTGTTGACTGTAAGGTATTACAAGATCCTGTCTGACACAAGGACCCTTCTAGAAAGCATGCCAGAATAAACGGATTGTGCTGCTGTTTAACCGCACTAAGCCGCCGAGGCCCTTCCTCACTCCATCCATACAACGTAGATCCTCCGTCCGCTGCTCCAGAAGAACCCCGCAGCGTTGCAAGTGAGGGCAAAGGCTTATTTGTGTTACTGCGCATGCTCACATGGGTGGAGCGCATGCTCAGTGCAACCTCGTAGCGAAAGTCTACTCTGAAGCGAAACTGGCCCAGGGCGGCAACTTCCAGCCAGGCCCAGATGTAGCTCCGCGCTAATATAATAGCTTTGTCCTTTACCGGCCACTGTACAAAGGTCTCAATACGGTTCGCTGCGATGGGAAGAGCCGAGAGTCCCTCAGAGTCTCTTCGCTATGCGGAGTACGCAGCCAGAGATGGCGGCAGCAGCAACGGACCGTATATAAACAAGGGGCTGGTGAGTATCGGGGCAGGGGGCTGAGAGGGCAGTAAGAAGCGGAGTAAAACGCACTGTCACCCGTTGGCCTCGCGGTGGCCGAGCAGCGAGCATGTGCACTCATGGCGGACGGAGTGCCCGGTCGCCATGGCAATGGTCTAGCTGCGGTATCCCTCCGCCTTTTAGTATTCCTGGCGTGTGGGCGGGGTGGGGACTATTTTAGGTTGGGCACGATTATTAACTGTTCGTTAAGGGTAGAAGCGTTCAGCCGGTTATCGTCTTCCTCGGCGCCTTCCTAAAGGCCCCAACACCCACCACGGGACTTCGGTCACCTTTCTCTTCTGCATGGCAGGCAGAAAGTCCACAGGGATGCTTTTTTTAATATAGCATTAAGAGGGTGGTTTCACCTGTTGGGTTTCTGCCTGCCCTGTCGTCACTAAAGGCAAAAGAGCCATATCAGAAAATAAGATGACAACTTCCTCCAATTTAGAATACTTCTAGACCAGCCCTTTATAAAGTACTCTTGCTCTGCCTCATGCATGGAAATATATCGGGAGTCCAGACCTTGTCGTCTTCCCTTGTGGTCCTCCCATGTTTTCCCACAACTTTTCCTGTTTTTTTAAAAAATTATTATTATTTGTTAGGAGAGGAAGATGGAATAGCTGCACAATGTGTTTTGGCCGGTAGCATTAGGAGCCTTGCCATCTGGACGTGCCTTAGAAAGCTAGGAGGATGGAGTATAGTTAGGGTGACCATATGGAAAATTGGACAGGGCTCCTGTGTCTTTAACAGCTAAATAGAAAAGTGAATTTCAGCAGGTGCCATTTGCATGAACGCAGTCAAAGCTGCAGGAGTATCGCTAGAGTGGCCAGATACAAAAGAGGGCAGGGCTCCTGCATCTTTAACTGTTGTGATGAAAAGGGAATTTCACCAGGTGCTATATGCCTACAAATGACACCTGCTGAAATTCCCTTTTCTATGCAACTGTTAAAGATACAGGAGCCCTGCCCTCCTTTCCATATGCTCACCCTAGTATAGTTGAACTTGCTCCAGCTAGTATAGTTGAACAGTATAGTATAGTATAGTTGAACAGGGCTCCTGTTCCTTTAACAGCTGCATAAAATGAATTTTGAAAGGTGCAGCTTGTAATGCAAGTCAGAAAAGGTACACCTGCTGAAATTTGTCTGTACAGACGAATGTATTTGGTCATTTTCCTTTTCTCTTTTCCCCCCTCTGTCTTCCTCTTTAAAAGAAAAAAATTAAACAACGAAAAAAATGTAGATGCTATAGAAGTGAGCCACTTCAACCCACCCAGTTGGAGACCTAGTACATAAGAACATAAGAAGTGCCATGCTGGATCAGACCAAGGGTCCATCTAGTCCAGCACTTTGTTCATGCAGTGGCCAACCAGCTGTCGACCAGGGACCAACAAAGCTGGCATGGTGCCACAGCACCCTCCCACCCATGTTCCCCAGCAACTGGTGCACACAGGCTTACTGCCTCAGATATTGGAGGTAGCACATAATCCTCAGGGCTAGCCATTGATAGCCTTCTCCTCCAGGAATTTATCCACCCCCCTTTTGAAGCCATCCAAATTGGTGGCCATCACTACATCTTGTAGTGAATTCCATAATTTAACTATGCGCTGTGCGAAGAAGTACTTCCTTTTATTTGTCCTGAATCTCCCACCAATCAGCTTCATGGGATGACTCCATGTGCTAGTAGTTTGAGAGAGAGAAAAATGTCTTCCTATCCACGTTCTCCACACCATGCATAATTTTGTACACCTCTATCATGTCTCCCCGTTGGCTCCTTTTTTCCAGGCTAAACAATTCCAGCAGTACTCTATAGGAGTTTGCTACTCCCGCTCTCCTATTCAGATTATCCTGTGCTTGTTCTGATTACAAGCTCATAATCCTTTTCTAAAAGCATAAAAAATCCTTTCCCTAAAAACAAAGCTTCTCTGAAAGGGCAAGGCTCTCAAAAAACGATGTCAAGGGGTGTAAATCTAGCTGTATCCATTAAAGTACAAGCCTCACTGGCCTGTTTCGGACCTCACGATAATCAGCGGGGGGGGGGGGGGACAATCGCCTGTTGTGTTGCTGATAGGCAGCGTTCAGATGACATTTTAGACAACGGAGGGGGGAAGAGGCAACGGGCAGTAAGTTATTGGCAGCATTCGGACGACACAATAATCAACACAACTGACGATTGTCCCCCCCCCCCCCGTTGATTATCGTGTCGTCCGAATGCTGCCACTGTGTGAACACTTGGATGTGGTTGTAGCTTGACCTACAGTAGGATGGCTTGGTTCAGTAGGCGTTAACCTTAAGTAAATTCACAGTGGAGTGATTCTGGAAAGCTTGTTTTTCTTGGCCTTCATCTGCCTGTTCTCTCCCCTGCCTCTCCTGACCCTGGTTGTGCTACAAGCAGTGAGCAGGCACACTGCAAGAAGGTACTTGCTGGTCTTGTGATG
Source organism: Anniella stebbinsi (assembly GCA_029215795.1). Classification (NCBI taxonomy): domain Eukaryota; kingdom Metazoa; phylum Chordata; class Lepidosauria; order Squamata; family Anniellidae; genus Anniella; species Anniella stebbinsi. The sequence continues at coordinate 178,634,920 of JARDYH010000001.1, forward strand.
ATTCCCAGCTCATAATAATAATAATAATAAATAATATTTTCATCCAGTCTGCTGCCTATTTGATCTTGGGATTTCCCCCCCCCCCCCCAAGTTTTGCAATGTGTTTCAAGAACAGGTGCTTTGAAAAGAAACTTTTAAAAGTCCCTAGAAACCTTACCAGTATTCCTGCAATGGGGTGCAGGCTTGTGGCCTATGAATTTCTTGGGTGTTTGTTGGATAATTATCACAAGAGGTAACACACTTTCTCCCCCAGTAGTTCTAGTGTCATGTTTAATGGCTGCTTTTGTTCTCCTGTTAAAGGAGAAGTGTGTGTCCTCATAGGAGCTCACACAGCCCTTTGAAAAAGGAAGGGAAAGTGCAGTTCCCCTCAGTCTAGTCAATTTCACATTTCCTTTGACTTTTATTGGACTAGGAAGAGCAGCTTCAATTAAGAAAATGGAGTAAATGGGTTTTTCTCTCTGGGGAGGCTTCTTCATTACTTTGGCACAGTTATAAAGCTGCCAATGATGGGTCGTGCCTAGTGCTACAATAAGCTATATAAGGTAAAGAACTGTCAGTATACAGCTAAAAGATGGAGATTGGCATTGTTCTGAATTTTGTTGGAATTTACAAATACTACTGGAAAGCCCACGTTGGCATGGGTGCTAGTAGTCTGAGGGTGAAACGTGCTGGAAATTGCAGTTTGGGTAATGCTGGGAGACAAGAAAGTCCCACTTGTTGGGAAGTCAGAGAGGAATTGGAGTTCTTAAATGCGGGTAAAGCGCTCCTGACTCAACAAAAGAAGCAGCAACTCAGCTTAACAGGGCCAGTTCTGCGCCTGCTCCATCCGCCTTCCGAGTCCAGGCTGGGGGCTGGTGCTTCCCAGCTTGCGCACTTGCCTTCAGCAAATAATAATAATAATAATAGTCACATCAGTCACTGGCATCATATCAAAAAACTATGCAGATAAGCTTCAGAAACTGGGCCTACCAAAATGCATCCATACCAACATCCAGAAAGCAGTCATACTCAAAACATGCTCAATTGTCAGGAAATTCCTGAACCAGTAAGAGACAGCATGACCTGGCAAAGCCCATCATGTCTGTCTAAAAAAACTGCCATGGGTGAGAAAAGAGACATCATCATCATCATCATCATCTATTAGAATAATCATCATCATAATTATTTAAAAATTGTTTTAGCCAGGCTGGAAAGAAAGCACTGTTGTAAATAGAGACGCTTGGGGAAGGGAATTGGGGAAGCAGGAACAATTGGGTGTTGATGGGGAACTGAAGATCCCAACCCTAAAAGGAAAGGAGGAAAGGGGCTTCTCTCTTCTTGAAGTGGGTGGGCAGAACAAAGACGGTTGGATATGGGTGCCAGTGCACCTTGCTAGACACAGGGGGAAAGAGGAGGTGCCTTGTGTGTGTGGGGGGGGTCGTTTAAAGATGGGAGGATGAGGAGATCAAGGGGATTGGGGTTGTTGTTGTACATTCCAATGGGCGTCATTGACATTTCTTTTTCTGAGGGGTGGGTCGGAAGGAGAGGGGCAGAGAAGGCCCTGGCAACCACGGGGCCTGTTCTCTTACCTTTGGGAACCCACATGGTTCCTTATCGGAAGATGACAGCCCTGCCACCTAATTCACTGACATTCTCTTGCCTCCTCCTCCCCCCTTTTTATTTATTTTTATATCGATAAAGTTTCCCCTCTAACATCTAGAGTGTTTGTGGGAAGGATGGATAAGCGCAATGGCAGGCACAGTCTTTACCTCAGGAAGAGTAGCTGTTCACCTTGAAGGTTCAACACGAGGTCGCGCCATCTTTGACTATGTCCAGGATGGGCTTTTCATTTTTAATGGAGGTGGGGGAGAGAGAGAGAGAGAGAAACTGACCCAGAGGACTTTCTCTTCTGCTTCTCCCAGACTGTGGAATGGGCTGCCGGGAGCGATTTGTCAACTTAATAATTTTTCCGAGTTTAAGAAAGCCATAAAGACTGATCTCTTCCGGCAGGCCTAGCCAGTCGATTTTAAGAGTTTTATTGGTATTTTAATAATGTATTAGTTTTTATATGTTTTTAATCAGTTTTATGCATTTTATGGTATTTTTGTATTTAATGTTGTTCCCCACCTTGATCTAGAGGGAGAGGCGGGTACAAAATAAGTATATTATTATTATTATTATTATAGCTCGAGCTTTGAACTTTTTTGAACTGTAAAATTTTTCTGCACGTCTGTACTGTTCAACTTTCAGTTTAAAATAAAAATGAGCAAAATCGGTTTGGTAGATCTTGACTAATAAGCCTTATATAGTTCTTACTCTTATACAGATTCTCTAGCTGTTTTACTGCTCTGTATACCAGATGGATGCATACATCAATAGGGTTGGCTGGGGATGTATGTTAAATACTGGAGCCTTATTTACCAATAGTATGTATTTCACTAGCATAGTACTGGCAGAGAAAGAATAAGATTTTATAATGTTAATACTGGGACAAAAGTATACATGATACCTCTCAAAATTCGAAAGAAAATTTACTAGATGAAAAATGCAAAATGGCAGCTCCCAAACAGTAATTTTAACAGATTTTGCCCTATTTTGCACAGTTAGGGTCAAGAAATCTGTTTTTAGAAAATAAAATATCGACTGATCCTTCAAGACTTCTAAAACTGTTTATTTTGGACTTTCATGGGATATTGTACAAATCTTTTCATTGAAATCTGTGTAACTTTGTGCCTGTGTTGCTGACAGCGGTATGACTAGCACTGAAATATGTTTCACTAGCATGGGAACATTGTCATCAAGGTCCTTAGAGTTGCAACATCCATCAGAGTCTTCATCATCACTTTGTGTTAACAGATGTTTCCTGGTGATGTCTGGGAGAGCAGGTTTAGTGAGAAGCCACAGCCAATGGGTTCCTAGTGTGCTAAAAAATCTTTAACCCTAGAACCAACCTTGTCAGATGACAAATCCCAGCAGTTATTTATTAAGAAATAGATCAATGGATATTGCTGTGTCATAACCCTGAATTCAGGCGAGATGAAGATGTTTGAGTTGGTGGACATACTTTTGATGTGAGGAGTTTCTCTACCCTCTTCATTAATATGTTCCCTTATATGGTGTATCTGTTTCTTGGCATTTATGCTCATTGTCCTTAATGTTTGTTTAGGTTCATCTTATTGGCAAACAGATGTCTGGACCATTCTTGTAGTTTGGTTGATGTTAATTATTGAGAGATATTAATCAATTAGGCAGTTTCCCATCACCTTGCAGAGGCCAAATCTTTATTTGTAATTTTAAGGTACTATGGCGATTATTGCTGACATAATCTTGTTTTCCTTAGCCACAGCCCTCTGATCTGATTTTTGCTCCTTCCTTACATGCTGATGGCTTGCTGAAACTTTTCCTTGAACTTCTGTGAACCATCACATGAGAACGTAAGAGCATAAGAAGAGACTTGCTGTATCAGATCAAGGGTCCATCTAGTCCAGCACTCTGTTCACCCAGTGGCCAACCAGCTGTCGACCAGGGAAACACAAGCAGGATACATGTGCAACAGAATCCTCCCATCCATGCTCCCCAGCAACTGGTGCATATAGGCTTCCTGCCTCTAATAATAATAATAATAATAATAATAATTTCTTACCCGCCTCTCCCTTTGGATCGAGGCGGGGAACAACATTAATACAATAACAATATAGATCAGATACATTAATTAAAAGAGTATATGAAACAAATCAACACATTTTAAAATTCTTAGTCTAAAGTTCATCTGGGTAGGCCTGCCGGAAGAGGCTAGTTTTTATAGCTGCCTTAAACTCAGAGAGAGTGTTAAATTGACGAAACTCCTCCGGCAGGCCATTACAGAGTCTGGGGCGACAGAAGACAAGGGCCTCTGGGTAACAGTTGTCAGCCTAGTAAATTCTCCCCAGAGGACCTGAGTGTGCGGGGCGGATTTTACGGGAGACGGTGATCCCACAGGTAACCTGGTCCCAAACCATGTAGGGCTTTAAAGGTAATAACCATCACTTTGTATTTCGCCCGGAAACTAATTGGCAGCCAGTGAAGTGATTTTAAACTTGGTGTAATATGGTCACCCTTAGGTGTACCGGTGTCCAACCTGGCTGCCATATTTTGAACTAATTAAAGTTTCCAAACTAGGTACAATGGTAGCCCTATGTACAATACATTGCAGAAGTCGAGCCTTGAAGTTACCAGCGCATGCACTAATGTCTTTAGGTCTTTGAACTCTAGGAAAGGGTGCATCTGTTGCAACAGCCTAAGCTGATAGTAGGCACTCCTGGCTGTCGCGTCTATCTGGGCTGTCATTTGGAGTGACAGATCCAGGAGCACCCCCAAACTGCGAACACAGTCTTTCAGGAGGAGTGTAGCCCCATCGAAAACTGGTCGACACACTTCCGAACCCAGGTCAGAGCCCTTGACAGGAAGCAGCTCCATCTTGTCTGCATTCAGCTTCAGTTTGTTTTTCCACATCCAGCCCATTACCGCCTCCAAGCATTCATTTAGAGGAGACATACTATCCTTAGCTGATGCTGTTGTGGAAAGCATAGAGAAATATATTTGGGTGTCATTGGCATACTGATAGCATCCTGCCCCATACCTCCAGATGATATCTCCTAGTGGTTTATTTTATTTATTTATTTATTTATTTATTGCATTTTTATACCGCCCTATAGCTGAAGCTCTCTGGGCGGTTCACAAAAATTAAAACCATGAAATCATTTAAAAATATATAAAACAAGGCACAATCTAAAAACACAGAATAACATACAATATAAAAACACAACCAGAATAAAACCAAGCAGCAGGAATTAATACAGATTAAAATACAAATTTAAAACAGCAAGGATTAAAATTGAGTTAATTTAACTGTTAAAATACTGGGAGAATAAAAAGGTCTTCACCTGGCGACGAAAAGAGTACAAAGTAGGTGCCAGGCGAACCTCTCTGGGGAGCTCATTCCACAGCCGGGGTGCCACGGCAGAGAAAGCCCTCCTCCTAGTGGCTACCTGCCTCACTTCCTTTGGCAGGGGCTCACGGAGAAGGAACCCTGTAGATTATCTTAGGGTCCGGGCAGGTACATATGGGAGGAGGGATAGGATGGCGCCTTGTGGTATGCCATACAGCAGCACCTTCTTTGAGGAGCAAATATCCCCAAGCATCACCATCTGGAACCTGCCCGAGAGGTAGGACCGGAACCACTGAAGCACAGTGCCCCCGGTTCCCAACCCCCTCAGGTGTTCCAGAAGGATACCATGGTTGATGGTCTCGAAAGCCGCTGAGAGATCCAGAAATACCAGCAGGGACACACTCCCCCTGTCAATACTCAAGCGTTGATCATCCACTAAGGCGACCATAGCAGTCTCAACTCTGTATCCTGCTCTGAAGCCTGTTTGAAATGGGTACAGAAAATTTGTATCATCCAAAACTGCTTGGAGTTGGAAGGCAACTGCCCTGTCGATCACCTTGCCCAGAAATGGAAGATTCGATACCAGTCTGTAGTTATTAAGGTCCAGGGAGGACTTTTTTAGGAAGTGGCCATACCACTGCTTCTTTTAAACATAATGGAAAACTCTCCTGAGAGATGCATTAATAATACGTTGTAGTTGTAGTCTAATTGCATCTCCTCCTTGGGCAACCAGACAAGAAGGGCAGGGATTGAGAGGGCAAGTGGTCCTCACTCGTCCAAGCATCTGGTCCACATCCTTGGTACTCATCAACTGAAACTGATCCAGTGTAATTCTACTCGTGGAGTTACTGGACACTCCATTGTAAGCCTTTACTATAATGGCGGCATCTAAGTTTGCTCTTATCCAAGAGATTTTATCTGTGAAATTATTGTTAAAGGCATCACAGCAAACTACCGAAAGCTCTAAAATCAGGTTCAGGGGGGAAGGTGTCTGAGTTAGACCCCTCACCACCCTGAACAGTTCTGCTGGATGTGATTTTGCAGACGCAGTGCGTGCAGAGAAGAAAGCTTTCTTCACTGCACGTATTGCCACTCCATAGGAACAAAGATGTCCTCTATGTCGTGTCTTGTCAGATATAATTCGAGTTTTCTGCCATCGGTGCTCCAGTCGTCGTCCTTCCCACTTCAACTGTCTGAAATCTTCTGCATACCAGGGCACCCGGTTAGAAGCGGGTTGGAGAGGACGTTTGGGGGCGTTCATGTTGATAGCCCTAGTTAAGTCTTGATTCCATCTATTGACCAGGGCTTCTACAGGATCATTGATGACACCAGCTATAGAACCCTCTAAGGCTTTCTGGAATCCAAGTGGATCCATCAGCCTTCGAGGGCGGACCATCTTAATAGGTCCGCCACCTCTGCAGGGGCGAGTGGTAGCCGTGATACTAACCCTGACCAGAAAATGGTCTGTCCATGACAACAGAGAGGTATTTATCACCTCTTCCCACAGATCTGTCCGTTTGGAATTGAAAACAGCAACAAGGGTGTGACCTGCTGAATACGTGGGTCCAGAGACCAGCTGGGATCGCCCCATGTTTGTGATGGATGCCATGAACTCCCGAGCTGCACCTGACAAACCGGCCTTGAGTGGGATGTTGAAGTCGCCCATGACCAAAAGCCTGGGCGACTCCAACACCAGCTCCGAGACCAGTTTCGTGAGCTCGGCCAGGGAGTCTGATAGGCAGCTGGGGGGGGGGGGCATATACTAACAGAATCCCTAGTCTATCCCTGGTCTTCAGACTCAGGTATACACACTCAATGTGATTCAATTCCCGGACAGGAAGTCTGGTCAGGTTAAGGTTATCTTTGTAGACCACAGCTACTCCATTCCCCCGCCCACTTTCCCTCGCCTGTTCACTAACACAGTACCCAGCTGGGAGGGCCTGGGCCCATGTCGGGCCACTGTCATCTCCCATCCAGGGCTCTGTGAAGCATGCCAGGTTGGCCTCCTCATCTGTAAGGAGGTCACAGATAATATTTGTTTTGTTTTTAACCAACCCGCCATTGCATAGGTGCAAGGAGAGGTTCTGTGCATGGCCTAGTTCGTTCCCCAAGATCCCTGGGGTAGCAGGGCGACCGGAAGGGAAGATGGGAGTTAGATATCTATCTCTCCTTCCCCTGTAATGGCACTTTGCCCTGCCATCGCCATATCTCTCTCTGCCCTGCACAACACATATTGCCACTCCCTTACACATTACGGTTCTGCTGGGCTCCCAGCTGCCTTGAGCCTCTCGAAGGGGTGGGGTGGGGTGGAGTGGTGGTGATGTCCTGGCAAGCGTCTCTCGTCCTTCTCCTCCCCTGCAGGTGCCAGCAGTTCACTGTGGGACTCCCCTGTTTACAACCCTCCATTGGGAGAATTTACCATTTATTCCTGCTCTCTGCTTTCTGTTCTTTAACCAGTTACTGATCTATAAGCAGACCTCTCATCTTATTCCATGACTGCTATGTTTGCTCAGGAGTCTTTGGTGAAGGACTTTGTCAAACACATCTTGGAAGTCTAAGTAAACAATATCCACTGGATCACCCCGTCCACATGTTTATTGACAATCTCAGAGAACTCTAAGAGGTTAGTGAGATAGGACTTACCTTTACGGAAGCCATGTTAATTTTTTTTCAGCAGGGCTTGTCATTCTATATGCTTACAAATTTTATCTTTAATAAAGCTTTCAACCAATTTACCCATAACAGACATTAAGCTAACTGAACTGTAATTTCCTGGATACATCAAGAAACAACACAGGAAGAGGTGAAAGCAATAATCAATAACCTAGAGTCCAGTGTGGAGTTCTGTACTCTTGTTCAAGTGCTATTCACAAATGTGATAAGATTATGCATACTTACAGCAAGGCATTGGTTATACATAACTTGTACATAAGATGCAGTTATGACTCCATGCATTGAGAACCCCAAAATAGGAAGCATTGAAGGCATCCCTTAGAATTTTGCTACCATGGTTACAAACCTATGACATTGACAGGTAAGGAAAACAGCTGTTCTGGCAAGGGATCACCACTATCCCTGAGGAACAAGAACAGTGCATGCATGAAAGACTTTGCAAAACCAATCACAGAAAAACTACACACTTGTCTGCCCTTGGATATTTGAACAGAAGTGACCATGAACAAGGACCTGAAGATGAAAGCTGGTTGAATGCACATTTTGAAGAATGAAATGTGAACTCTAAACAAAGTCAAGGCTGCCCTACATGCAAGTAACCCTGTATACACCAGAAGACCATGGGCGGGAGGGCTCTGTTGCACTAATGTCCAGCTTGTGGGTTTTTCATGGGCAGCACTTTGGCCCCTGCATAAACAGAATGCTGGACTAGATAGCTCCTTTGTCAGATCCAGCACATCTCTTCTTATGTTCTTATCCTGAAGTCTCATCAACTAGTTTTTTTAGTTGTGGTGATCTCTCTATCCTGTCATTGAATGATTAAACGAAAAATACTTCCTTGCATTAATCTTAAGTATTTGGTGTTATTTGGGTATCTTCCACTAAGTTCAACTGAACCAGCTGCACTGATACCAGCTGCAACAAGAAAGCTGGATCATCATCATCACTGTTATCATCATCAACAACAACATTATTACTACTATTACTACATTTATATCCTGCATTTTTTCCCCACTTGCAAGGAACCCAAAGCAACTTACTTGGTTCTCCTCATCTCCATTTTATCCTCACAACAACTCTGTTAGAGAGTCAGTCATAGTTTCCCTATGAGCTTCTTGGGTGCATGGGAACTAGTACCCAGATCTCCCAAGTCCCAGTCCAACACACTAACTACTACATTACATTGGTACTCTGGACTAATCCTGATCGTCTGAAATACTTCTTAATTGCTTATATAAATGAACAGTAGGAACCTAAGAAGGACAGGATAAATTGATTTTTCATTTTTCAACTGCACTACCTGTGAAAAATGGTTGTTCCCCATTCCCCCAACCAATGACATGAATGGCATTATTTTGTTTTCAGCTGCATCAACCATAGAACACATATTACTTCATCATGAACCACTTACAGTGTGGTTTAGGGAATGTTGGAGAAAAGTACACCTACTACATGCATCTGAATGTTGTAATGAAATCCAGTGAACATCTTCTGGCTTTCACAAAACAAATCGTTCGCTTCACCATCCATGTATGAGAACAAATGGATCACCATCTGCTTCTGTTGTGTGTTAGTGTTCAGTAATGAAGTGTCCACTTCTGCTTGCATTGCTGGGTCATCTTGAATGTTCATGTTATCACACTTGGCCATGAGCAGTTTGGGATGCTTTTTAGGTGACAGTGTATTTTAATAGCTTTGGCTATTGGGCAGTATAGAAATGCAATAATTAAATAAACATCCTCTGGTTGAATAAATGTGACATTTGTTTGGTCAGATGTGTTTATACTTATTTGTGTCAACATTGTCTATATTTCCAAACCCTGGAAAATCTTCAAATTCTTCTGGATGAACAGTAATATCCTTCTGATATTAAAGTTGGTTTATTCATTATTCAGGTTGAGGACATGTTGGTAGGCCACATTTTTTCCCATCTACTTTATAAGCTTGCAGCTTTTGGTCAGTCCATGGGGACTTTCTGAAAACTGAGCCTGAAAAGATGTTCACTTTCTAGTGAAAACAAAGATGCCAATGCTATAATTATCACAGTTGTCTCCAAAATCCTTAAAATAGGATCCCTGAGCCATGTTATAAATGTATGTAGGTGGTCATTAGGTTTTCAAAAGTCCTCTAATTTTTCAATATGTGGTGGCCAAATCAGCTCTGCTTCAGCAGCCAGAATGTTATTCAAATGCCTGGCAGCTGTGCTGAGTAACTTATCACTGATGTCCCAGGGGTAAATTGCTGTTTCAGTGTAACTTCCATCTGCTGATCTGTCATACGCTATGGTGCTCTCGTTTTTTGTGGAAACATTCACGAAACCTTTATCATGGCTAATCTTGTCTCTTAGCAGCCGTAGCTAAAGTTTGCAAGAATGTTTGAGTAGTCCAATGGGAGACATTCTAATGTCCTTAGTTCTTTCAGTCCTATTATAACATTATTCGTGTTTGTGAACATTTGCTGAATCTGCAAATCATGTCATCTGGAGGTGCATTTCCCAGAAATGTTGACCTTGGTGAAACATATTTCTTTCAACAAGAAAGAGTGTACTAAACTTCATCAGCAAAAATATCAGCTGCCACACTGATGAGGGCAAAGATTCTGCCATGCACTGTCTATACGTTGTGTATTTTAAATATCTGCCATGGACCTAGCTGTTAAAGTAGACACCACTTGTCATGAATTGTGTTTCTTATGTCTTGTGGTTTTATGAATAATATACACAGATATTTGTGATGAAGAATATCACAACTGGTTTTTGATAGGGTTTTGGGGGTGATAGACCATGATGATTTTGCTCACTGTTGCCATGGTCACCAACAGGTACTAGCATTTCATCCTCAGCTTCCCCCCCCCCCCCATTACAGCTTGCTTAGGCTTCCTTCAAGATGCAAAGGCAGCCTTACATGATTTGAGGAAATATACAGTTCTTGAGCCCCTATCTCAATCCACATACACAGGACCATATTTATCCAGTTTACTCCAATGTTTGACTCTCATTTTATTTCGTAAATTGGAAATATCTATGGAATAGTCGTTTTTGTGATCCTTGCGGCCTAGTGCTGGCATCCATTCTAACTGATTACTATGGAACTGTTTTCAGTAGAAGTGTGGACATTATTTGGTTGCTGGGTAAAAGTACTTGAAGTGTTACAGGTAGCACAAAACAAATTATTTCAATGAAAAGTTCCATGCAATAATACAGAATGTTAAAAGTAAACAATTCTACAGGTCTAGACGTCTCAATGGTGTCTCATGTTGATTAAGACAGATTACCTGACCCCTAGCTATGGAAAAAAACATTCCTGAGACTTTTCTAAGGAGAAATAACTGAAACCAAATTGTTTGAAGGAACACCTGCACCTGTATATAGAACTTAAGAAGAGTTATGCTGGTTCATACCAATGTCCTATCTAGTCCAGCATTCTGATCCTATAGTGGGGAACCAGATGCCTATGGGACGTTCACAAGTAGAATTTGACTGCAATAGCATCCTTCTTCTCATGTTTCCTAGCAACTGTCATTCAGAGGCATACTGACCACTACATCAGGTGGTAGTGAATTCCATCATTTAACTATGCACTATATGAAGAAGTACTTTCTTTTACTAAGGCTTCAGCTTTACGAAGCCGAGGTGACCATTTTCTGACCAAACTGTCACTTTAGGCATCAGCCCCAGGACCCCACAGCAGGGAAAGAGCCTACAACTCTCGGCATACACTGCCTGGGAGGAATCGACTTACCAGGGCACAGGAAAGGCGGGCACTTGGGGCCTTGCCGCCACAATCACCCATCCACCGGCATGATCGCAAGTCCCTGGATGGGGCGCTGCACATTCTGCCTGCGTCCTGAAGCTGCCTGCATCCCCTGAGAGCTGCCTACTTCTGGTAAAGGCTGGGCTGGGTTGGGTTCTAGTATTATAAAAGAGGGAGAAAAGCTTCCTATGTTCACCTGCTGCCCGTGCCTTGATATCAGGATTAGAAATCTGCATCCTGCCTTCCTTTAGGGCCAGTTAGATTGCAGGCACTAGAGACAGGGCTTTTTCATTAGTGGCCCCTACTGTGTGGCACTTCGTTCTAAGGGATGTACAGTCGGCGTTTTCAGATCTCCTGTTCAAAAAGACTTCGAAGACTGGTGCGTTTCAACTAACTTTTAATTCATGTGATTTTATTCCGTATGTACTGATTTACTGAGTTATTGCTATGGTTTCTGATCATTATTTTATGCTGGCTGTTTCATATTTGAAAATCTTACTTTTGAATATTTTTAATTTTAAAAATTCTAATATGTTGTTAGTTTTGTGGTTTGTATGCTTCCTTGAGAGGACTTTGGAGAGGTGGCCAAAAATGCATGCAAAAAGCATGAAAACCCAAATAAATAATGTATTGAAACTACTGTTTAGTGGCCATTTGGAAGTCACCCCAGTCCAGTATATTCTCTTTCTTTCTACGGTATTAAATCAACTGTCACAGTAAAATGGAATCCAGCTTCTGCTATCTATTTATATGCTGTATTTATTTTAAATATTTATATGCCACCTTTAAGGGTCATACAGCCATCTCAAGGTGGTTCATACAACGTAATTATAATAAAATCATATAAACATATGATAAACCAATATTAAAACCACAAAAACATACCATCTAAAAGAACCAATTAATTTTTAAAAGTTGGATTAGTTTCAAATTAATAAGTAAAAGTGGATGTAAACACTTCTTTAAAATCTCTTAAAAACATACAAGGTGGGCTCAAGTGAATTCCCCATGGCAGGGAGTTCCACAGCAACAGGGCCCTCACTGAAAATCCCTGAGCTGATTCACATGATCAAAATAAGTTACCCTGGCTTATTTAAATTGCAGTGTGATTTCCATAATCACCAGCCAGGCATGGCTTGTTGTTGTTTTTATTATTAATTAATTAATTATATTAATATCCTGCCTTTTTTCTTCCTTAAGGAATTCAAGGCGGTGTACTTAATCATCTTCCTGCACTCCATTTAATCCTCACAACAGCAACACTGTGAGGTAGGTTGGGCTGAGAGCCTGTGACTGGCCCAAAGTTTCCCAGTGAACTTCCATGGCCGAGTGGGGACTAGAACCTGGATCTCCCAACTTCCAGTTCAGTACACTAGCCATTTCACTACACTGGCTTTCAACACCACACTGGTGTTGTCTGAATCCAGTCGGCATAACTTGTTGCAGGGGGAAACGACCCTCTAGTAGCCCATGGTCCCTGTATCTTGTGCCCATCAGCTTAATGGACCTCACCAGCAGGCCAAAGAACAGAATCTCAGGAGCTGATTTTAATGGCCGGACAATTTTGTATGGATATAGGCAGTCCTTCAAATAACTTGATCCCAAGCCCGCTTATGGCTTTAATGGTAACAATCAGCACTCTGAATTGGGCCCAGAAGCATATTGACAACCAGTGCAACTAGTACAAAATTGGTGTTAAGTGATAATCACCTGGCCCCCAAAGCAACCAGTCATCTGCATTTCATATAAGCTGACCATTTGTTAATTTCCTTGACCCAGTTAAATAATTTAAAAGAGCATGTACATCAGTGAAGATTTAAGACTGTTCCAGTCCAAAATTTATCTATGTGAGATTCTCCCCGCAAAAAGAAGCAACAACTGGACATTGCTAAAACATGTTTTAAAGAAGCATTCAGTGTATTATACTGCCAGCAATTAGCTGAATTAGACAGTCCTCTATTAAAGAGACATTGAGGTGTCCAATAGACAAGAAACAAGCGTTGGGTAATACACAGCCTAAAATCCATAGATATGACAGGTAGATGCCAAAGCGATCCACTGACTAGGCATTTTGTGGTGGCACCCACAGGAGTTTCTCAAATTCTCAAATGTGCCCAAGTTTCAAAAAGTTGGGGACCTCTGTTGTACAATAGTTTTGATTATTTTAAGCTGCTTTGAGCTCTGTTTTTGTTTGAGAAGCAATCTAGAAATAAGTGTAAAAATGTGTAAAACTTGAGTGTTGTGCTAAGTAAAAGACATCCAATTAAAAAGTGTTTTGGGTTGTAGGTAAATGTGTATTATAAAATAAATATTTTACTTCTGACCATTGGTGTACAGTGTTGTTATATCCTATGCAAGTCACTTGTTTTAGAGAATAATGCAGTTGGCCACAAGAGCTCGCTTGCCATTCAATCACCAATCCCTCCCTGATCAACTTATGTAAGCTATTTGGCTTGTGCACTAATATACTACAAACCTCCTTGATTGCTTAACACAAAGTACCTGTTTTCTTCTGTCATACATTGGAGGGCAGGGGCAACAAACATTGCGTTTTTCCATTAAGCAAAATGAGCAGTCTAATTACCTTGTGTCTCATATTGTAAGAATTAATGTTTGTAAACTGTTTCAAGAGGCTTAGATTAAAGATGTTATACAAGTGGAAAGAATTATTCTTGAAAATGAAGAGTTGGGTTTCTGTAACAAGGCAAAACATGACGAGAATTCCAACAGTGAACTGTAATCACTTGAAGTGGTGCATCTGCTGGGGTGTTAAAGAATATTAATGTGATTTTTTAGGGGAATGAAAGCAAGCTCTGAATCAGTACAGTGTGTTAACTCTGTGTAAGCACTATACAGGATGTTAAAGTCTAGTTGCCGTAACGAGTCTATGAATGTTGAATTAGAATTCCTACATTCCTACATTATTTTGTTTTACAGATTTTGATTCTGTCAAGTCTTACTCCATTTCATTATGAGATCATAGAAAAAAGACAAAGTTAATTTTCATAAATGCAATGTAGAACCTATAAATATATCCTTATACAGAAGCAAATGATATAGAAACTAGGGATATGGCTGTAAATATTTGTTCTTAGGAGAAGTACAATCATTACAGTTTGAGAGAACTTGTACCCAACAACGCAATGCTTTGAATCTCCTCATCTTCACTTCTGTAGGAATCAGGCTGAGTTCCCTCCTAAATTATGGTTGTCTTGGTTTGTCATTTACAGCTCAATCCTATACATGTCTACTCAGAAATATGCCTCATTGAATTCAGTAGGACTTACTCTGAGGTGCATAGGATTGCCGCCTAAAACTTTTCTCTTTTGTTTTAAATGTGACTTTGCATTTCATGCTAAATCCATGTTTATAGTAAAGTGTCTTGGAATGCGGGTTATGAAATACCACTGAGAAGGGGGAGTGGCCTAACGGGCATGGAGTGAAGTCGGAACTCTCTCGCTCTCGTTAAGAAGCGACTGAAATAATTATAAAATCCCTATTTGAAGAGAATGGATTGTTAATCAAAGATCTGATTTCGGGTCCGGAAGCTTTGCTGTATCTGTGGAGAACGAAACTGCTGGATTGCTGCGATATCAGCAGAGAGAGAACTCTGGCAGGCGATCAGTAACAGTAATTAATGGATTTTAATTGGGAGAAGTAAGACTGACTGATAAGACTGGAGGGAGAGTCGGAAGCGATTATAATTGGGAAAAGAGATATTTAACCTCCAGCTGAAAGTGTTAGAAGCCGAAACGAACTTGTTTGATAAGAGCCGAGAGGATATCTGAGGCGGACAGCGAAGATTTAGGTGAGGGGTGCGGATTTATGAGTTCAGCTTTATGAAAAGAAAGCAAAAAGGTGAAAAATCCAGTGCCCCCGCCTGGAGCAGGTTGTCGAAAGATCATCCTTCAGATAGGAATTGGCATCGGCTTACTAGAGTTTCTGGAATCATGCCAGACAAAATGCCGGACAAAATGCAGTCTTCAGACAAGGCCGGAAAAACATCTCCAAGTCACTCTGGAAGCTTTAAATTTGGCGTAGTTCCTAAAGGGGCAGCTGCAGTCCCTAAAGTGGCTAAAGAGAGGCAAGCAGAGACATCAGATGATTTAATGGACAAATTTTAGAAAGTGTTAGAGGCGGCCTTGCTGATGCAGGAGGAAAGATTCATGCAAAGAATTAAGGACTCACAGATTGAATTTATGTTGGACCTTCAAACTGTGGTGGAAAGTGTGGAGAAATTGGAGAGGGAGACTATGAAGATGCAGGAAGATAGCAAGCAGCAGGGGGAGCATTTGAAGGAGATGGACTTGCGTTTAATTGCCTTGGAAGATCAAGACAAGAGAGTCAACATTCGAATTAGATCTTTTGGAGAGAGAGAGGGGGAGAACCCTAAGGATGTAAGAGATACAATTTTCGCATGGATTAAGGAAGTGGAACCTCAGGAAACTTGGGAGATGGTGGATATCGAGAGGATCCACAGAGTGGGTTATAAAAAGAAGGGAATGCTCCCAAGGGATATAATTGTTAAATTTGCCAACTACTACAAGAAAGAAAAGCTGATGCAAGCAATTAGATGTCAAGGCCAGCTGATGCTACAAGCAACACCAATCGAGGTTTACCAGGATCTATGCCCTCAAACAGTGCAGTGGTGGAAGAGTGTTAGACTGTGTACAGTGGCTTTGCGGAAGAGATCGATAACATATAGTTGGGGGTATCCAGCTTTTTGAGATTTATGTGGAAAGGGAAACAACATAGAATAACATCAAGTGAGCAAGGGATGGATCTTTTGGAGAAGCTGGGCTTAGTTGATCCTATGGATGTTGGAGAAACAAAGCAGGATGAAGGCGCTATAGGAGGAAGCAGTCAATGAAGAAATATTATTGTAATAGGGATAAGAAGAGATTATAAGGGAGGGGAGGGTCAGATATTTGCTCCGGGAATGTTGGGTTGCTTCTCCCCCCCCCTGAAGAGTTGTAATAATATTTGGGGCCATTGCCCAGAAAGGTCTGGTGAGGAGGGGGGTGAAGATGGGGGGTAAGTGTGGGGGGGAGGGTGAGGGAGGGGGGGTATGTGTGTCACAGAGGGAGACCAATCTAGAGATTTGTGTGAAAAAGAGAGATGGAAAATAAATTAAGGGTTGCAACTTTAGATGTTAAAGGGCTAGGAACTGTTATAAAAAGGAAGAGAATAGAAATGTTATTAAAAAAAGAGAAAGCAGATGTAATTTTTTTGCAGGAAACTCATCAAACAAAGGAGGGCGTAAATGAGCTTCGGATGAGGGAAGTGGGCGTTTATGAAAAGTCTTTTGGTATTTCTAAAGCGAGAGGTGTAGCGATAATAATTTCAAAAAAATGTGGTATTACAATACAAAGGGTGAAGAAGGATGATGCGGGAAGATTTCTGATAATTTCTTGCATGCTGGGGGAGGAGGAATATATATTCATCAGTGTATATGCTCCAAATGGGAAACAAATGGAATTCTTCGATGAAGTTTTTAATGCGGTGGGAGAAGTGGGTAAAAAGAACATCATGATGGCAGGTGATTTTAATATGGTATTAGACAAAGAGAAAGACAGGGATAATATATTAAGAGATCTTAAGAGTGGTGGGAGGACGGGGTTAAGCAAATTAATGGAGAGAAAAGAACTAATGGTAGGGTGACCAGATCGCCCTGGATTTCCCGGTCCTAACCGGGAAAACTGGGGCAATCCGGGCCAACAGGGGGACTGCGGGGGCAAACCGGGGAAAGGATCAGCTCTCCTCCCGCCCTAAAATGCCCACGCTGCTCCCTTGCCTCTGCAAGAAACAAGTGCTCAGCATTAGGGAGCGACAACAAATTCCTTGTCTGGTGGCTTCCGGGGGCCACGCGGCAGTGAAGGAGATAGGGGGTGGCAGCAGAGGACCCGGTAGGTCCGGGCTGGGTTTTTTTGGGGGGGGGATGGCAGGGGTGTCTGCTTGTTGGCTGCATGGCAGGCGGCCTTTTAAATTTTTCTATTTTATGTTCGGGGGGGGGGGCTGCTTTGGTGGGGTGGCCATTTTGGACCTGGATTTTGCTTTCCAAAATCTGGTCACCCTAACTAATGGATGTTTGGAGGGTATTAAAAGGGGAAGAAAGGAAATATACTTTCTACTCACCAAGGTTTAAGAGTTATTCTAGGATTGATTATATTTTTGTGTCAAAGAATATGATGTCTAAACTTATAGATTGTGCTATTGGGGTAATTAAAGTCACCGATCATGCATTATTGAAATGGATATTAAAATGAAGAAGGATTATAAACAAGCTAAGAGATGGAGAATGGATACAAGGTTATTAAATAATAAAAATATAGTGGGGAAAATAAAAAAAGAAATGCAGGAAATATGGGAAATTAATGAAAAGGACTCAAACGCGCATGGGTTAATATGGGACACTATGAAGGCTGTGGTAAGAGGGATTTGTATTAGGGAAATGTGTACCCTAAGAAAACAACAGGAAGCACAAAATAAAAAGATTGAAAAGGAGGTAAGGTATTTAGAGGAGAAGCTAAGAGAGACAAAAGATAAGCGCCTATTTGCCCAAATTCAAGCTAAGAAAAAGGAATTGGAGAAAGAAGAGTTAGAACAAGTCCAAAGGGATTTGCTATATTTAAGGAGGAATTTTTTTGAATATAGTAATAAAAATTCAAAGATACTGGCTAGGTCCACTCAGTCAAAAAAGGCCAAGAATATGATAGGTCACAGGTTAAGGTATTGGAATATGTAGAGAGGAATTGGAAAATAAGATTACAGGGGCAAGATAGGGATTATATGGAAGGATTAGTTACTGAGAAAGAAATAGAAGGAATTATTGATAAATTAAAAGGAGGAAAATCTCCGGAATGGATGGTTTGGGGCCGGAATATTATAAGACTTTTAGAGGAATTTTAATACCAAGATTGAAAAAATTATTTAATAGTATAATAGAAGGAGGAAAGACCCCGCCATCGTGGGATCATTCCTTGATTTTATTAATCCCGAAACCAGGAAAGGATCTGACGGATTCTTACAGACCAATATCTTTAATAAATCAAGATTCAAAATTTTTTACGGCAATAATGGCAAAAAGGATGGGTACGTTTATATATAAATATATTAGAAAAGATCAATGTGGATTTATTTCAGGAAGGCAAATGCCTAATTTAATTGGAAGAGTTTTAAATATAATCAATATTATTAAAAAAAGGAATTTAAAAACAGGTTTGTTAGCATTGGATATATTCAAAGCCTTTGATTGCGTGGAATGGCCAGCACTTAAAACAATTTTGAAAACATTTGGGCTTGGAGATAAATTTATGGGAGCGATGGATCAACTGTATAAAAATAATAAAGCAGAAATAATGGTTAATGATGGGTTAATGCAACAGATTACACTAGCTCGAGGAACTAGACAAGGTTGTCCACTTTCACCGATCTTATTTGCGATAGTGATAGAAATTTTGGCAAATGTTATAAGGGAGGATGTAAGATTGAAGGGGATAGGAGGGAAGGAGAAGATTAAAATGAATATGTTTGCGGACGACACATTACTGACATTAGAAGACCCCCTAGAGACTGGGGAGTTGATTAAGAAGCATTTGAGAGAATTTGGGGAGATACTGGTCTACAAGTTAATTGGGGGAAGTCAGAAATGATGTTATTTAATTTTAACAAAGAGGAGATGGAGGAAGGTCTCCTGGGGGGAGGGGAGCACGGGGGGTATGTGGTTATGTATTGTATTTTATGTTGATTATGTTGTATTATGTTTGAAAATAAAATAAAAATTAAAAAAAAACCACTGAGAAAGTGCAAATGGTTTTGCATTTCTTATTGGCAATGGGCCTTTTGGTATATTTTTATTATTCCTTGTAATCTGCATGTTGTGATAGCTAATATATAGAGCTTGACCTTGGTTATAAATAGTCAAGGCTCAGCATTTCCTAAAGTATGGAAATTGCTGAAAGGGAAAGGTACGTTTAAGTCTTCGCTGCAAGTCCATTACATCAGACTTGAGATAGTGCTGCAGAGATGATTTTGAAGGGGTGGGGAAGGAAATGAAGTGGCCCAGTAGGGTGTAGGCAAGGCTGTATTTACTCTGCACTTGAATGCATAAAATTCTGCACCAGAAATTCTGAAACCTATATAAATCAAGTATCAATGATTAAAATGACTTGGATGCCCTTTGTACCAACAGTACACTATTTGCCTGGTGTGTTAAATGATGTAGTGCCAAAAATGCTAAAATCCCAACTTTTTGTTGTTGTTTTTGTTTAATTAGGCCAGATCTTTCATAGCTGTTGGTCTTGGTGTTGCAGCTGTTGCGTTTGCAGGTAAGTGTAATAAATGTGTGTGTTTAAAAACAAATAAGCTCTATAGAAAAGGAATGTGGTTAAATGAGAGAGACTCTGAAACTGCCTTTTATACTACCCTGTTTCTTCGATTCTAAGATACACTTTTTTGCCATATAAACATCTCTAAAAACAGGGTTCGTCTTAGAATCGATGGCGATTTTCCCACACTTAGAATCAAAGCTTTTTTTCTGTTGGTGGTTCTGAAATTAAGGTGCGTCTTACAATCGATGGCGTCTTAGAATTGAAGAAATACGGTATGTCAGACAATTGATCTACCAATAAAGCCCTATAGGGCTGGGTCTCCATCCTCCATCCCATGGATTCTACCCATGCAGCATTCGACTACTATATTGACTGGCCTCCTGCTTTGAGATTCGATCCTCTACTACGTTTGGAATTCTGGTTCCAGCAATGGCTAGGAGTGGCTTTTGGAGATTGCTTCTTGTAAAGAATTCCAGTAATTTCAGCCCATTTTGACTGCAGGGTGGATTGATTATATAAGTCAGCAAGAAAAAAGAGACAGATTTAAATCAAATTTCCTGCTGATATTTCGTCATATATTTCCTAACCCATGGTGCAAATCTGACCATTAGCCTTCTCTTCCTCTTTGCCCTGTTTGCCCCTTTCTCCCTCACACTTCCATGGCCTCACACTTTCAAAAAGAAAGTAGCAAAGAAAAACAAAATACCCATGACTGACAGTTCAAAGGAAGTTATTGGGCAGATTAGAGCAGTTTATTTTCATGAGATGAAAATGAAATGCCTTTGATGGTAAATAGAGTGCACATAACCATATTTAAAAAGCGGTCAAATTGGTTTTTTGTTTACATAGAAGAGCCTTCTCTAACCCAATGTATCTGATATTTATTTATTTATGACACTTATATGCCACTGAATATAATAAAATTTATCAGCGGTTTGCAATAAATATTTAAATCATACTTAAATACAATATTAAAAATACACCATTTAAAACACTTCTGACTACAATAAAAAACAACTCAAGGAGCAGTAAAATGGAGTGGCATGGTTAATTTAATTACAACCCAGGGAAAGCCTGGATGAACAAGTGTATTTTCAGGAGGTGTTTAAAAGATGCCACATTTTCAGCCTCCTGAACTGCATGAGAGAGGGTTTTCCAGAGGTGGGTGTTGCTACAGAGAAGGCCCACCATCAGTGTACCGCATGGCAACACTCCATTTATTTTGGAATGGCCCGGGTATGTATGAGGGAAGGTGGTCTGCTAGGTAGCTTGGTCCCAAGTTGTTTAAGGCTTCGTATGACAATAATATAACATTGTACGTTGTCGTTTGTCAATTTGTACATTTAGACCAAATTATATTTGCACTGTTGGTATGAAACTTTGTCCCTATCCAGGAATGGGCATAGATAGCTCAGTATCTAATAGGCAGCCTGTGCACTTCTTTTAACACAGGTGTTATGTGAGCATAGCTAGGTGTCCCAGTGAGCACCCTAGCTGCTGCATTCTGCGCTACCTGCAGCTTCTGAACCAGGCACAAAGGCAGTCCCACATAGAGCACATGGCAGTACTTCAATCGTGAGGTTACCAGTGCATGGATCACCTTGACTAGCCTATCCTTATCCAGGAATGGGCATAGTTGGTGTACCAAGCAAAGTTGGTGATGAGTGCTCTGGGCCACCAAAGTCACCTGGGCCTCCAGTGACAAAGATGGATTCAGGATCATCCCCAAACTATGGACCTATTCCTTCAGAGTGATAAGAAGGCATTAACTCAGCTTATTCGTATTATTTAATATTAACCAAATTACTATTTCAGAAAAACTTAAAATTTCCAAATGCAGATTTCCAAAATCCATATCACGAATACTTTTTTTTAGGTCAACTCCAAGGTCACAAAATACTGTACAAGCTTGGAATTATTGCAAAAATCCGCCTGGGCCTGCGAGAGCAGCAGACACCCCCGTGTCTGGCTCTCACAGGCCCAGGCAGACCTGTCCAGCACTAGGAGGGACCCGTGCCTGAGTGCTCGCAAGCCTTTGTGGAGGGAGAAAATACGCCATTTCCCCAGCCTTGGG
Organism: Anniella stebbinsi; assembly: GCA_029215795.1. Taxonomy (NCBI): domain Eukaryota; kingdom Metazoa; phylum Chordata; class Lepidosauria; order Squamata; family Anniellidae; genus Anniella; species Anniella stebbinsi. The sequence goes on from JARDYH010000001.1 coordinate 178,656,655, forward strand.
GAAATGGCGTGTTCCCCTCCCCCCACTGATGGGGGCCTTAACAGGCCTTTTAAAGCTCTCATCGGCGGGGGGCGGGGGCAAGGAGAGAAACATACTATTTCCCCAAGGCCTCCATTAGAGCAGAGGGAGAAAATATGCAATTTCCCCAGCCCTTCCTGTGCCAATCAGGGCCTTAGAGGCCCTCTTAACAAACCAACTTCAAACCATGGTTCTGTCACCATGTGTTGACCACTGTTCAAAGCTGGAATTTTGTAAAGCGTGCAGAAGGTGTTTTCTCTGTGGTGACTTTCTGGATTATGGAAGCCTCCTGAGCTCCAGCCTTCAGACAATACGAAGTTACTGCTGCTTCTTTAAAACTAATTTTTACTGACAACTTATAGAAACATTAACTGACACTTTTATATGCTTACATGCATACTTTTTTCTTGTGACACTTTGGGATTTAGTTTTGTGTATGCGTTATGTATTGTGCTTTTTTGTGTATTGCCTTGAGCCGCTGCATTAGAAATAAAATAAAAATTATAAAAACAATATGTGAGCTAATCTACCCACTGCCTGCCATCCCAGTTTTGTTAAACTTGTATGCCATGGCGCCATCTATAATCCAGCAGCCCTGGCCTAAACAGGTTCATTTAGATGTGGGACTAGGTTCATGGTAAATATTCTTACAGTCCAATCCCCTATTTATTCAGATGTTAAGTTTTACTGTGTTCAAGATGCTTATTCCAAGTGAATGTGCAGTTCTGTAATAGCTTTGCAACTCTTATCATGCAGTGGCTTTTGGACAAAGGTCCATCCAGCATTTTTCGACAAGAAAAAAAACTATTCTGCTGGATATTTAGTGTTCTGAACAAGATGAAAAAGCAAAAGTACCAGTAAATCTCACAGTGGGCTTGTTCACATGTCAAGGTGGCAAAGCGTGGGTTAACTAACCATGGTTTAACTGCTGGGTTCTTACTCCCACAAATAACCCATTGGACAGGATTCACATGTCAAGTTGACAATCTCCATCTCTCCGATTGGAAGTTGTTTGCAGTACATGGAAGCGGCTCGCAGGTGGTGTGCGTCCCCATGAATCATGGGTTAAGTAACTTGGGATTTACCACTCTTACATGCAAAGTGAAGATGCAATTATATGAGCACCATGATAAATAGAATGTTAAAACTTCAAACTGACAATCAATTAAATAAATCTAATTGTATATCGTGGCTTTCCTTGAAATTCACAGGTTGAGTTTAAAAATAGCACACCTGCAATTTGTCAGTATTTTCTTAAAATATGGTTTCTCTTGTCATGCTGCAAATGGTGAAGATTGTATGCACCTGCCAACTCATCATAACACTGTGCTGGGCTTGCCTCCAAAACAAGCCACTCAGGGAACAGTTTAAATCAGAAAAGGGCAACAGTTTGGACCCTTGGACAATGAGATGAAAAATTGGTTTCTTTCTCTGTTTTCTTGCAGAAATTACTGTTGCTGCATGCTTGCTTAGCAGATGAACAGATGTTAAGGTGTCTTTTGTTTCAACATTTTATAGGTCGCTATGCCTTCCACCTCTGGAAACCACTAGAACAAGTCATCACAGAAACAGCAAGAAAAATTTCAGCTGCTGTAAGTTTACACCTCATATCTTGGCTGTGCGATTAAAAGATCAAGAAAGATTTTTTTTCTTTTTCTTTCTGTACTGAAGAGATACATTTACCTATTTTACGTACTCCCTTTGGGGGAGCAACTTCGAGTATGAACAAGAGCAGGGGCTATCCTGTTTGTTGTTGTTGTTGTTATTATTATCATTATTATTATTATTATTATTACATTTATGTACCACCCTATAGCCGAAGCTCTCTGGGCGGTTAGACAGAGTGGAGTTGGGAAAGGATTGCCTATACATCTGCCTGTTTGTTGTATATATGGTTATGAGAGTTGCAGTTATTGCCTGCTGGCAGGAGAGGTGTGTTTTAAAAGGGATAGAGAGGTGAAGGGGTACAGGGAGCAGCTATTAGAACAATAGAGGAAGGAGTGACATATGGCACCTGGTGGCAGCTACATTGTTATGGGGGTGGGGAGCGCAACAGGGTGTTGGTTGCTCCAAAGCTGTCTGTTATATCAGAGAGCCTGAGTAGCCCCAGTGACAGCCCACTGGATTGAAGGTACTGCTGCTGAGCGCCAGGTCGGTGAATGGGGACAACAACAACCATCCAGGACTTGATACTGGATGAATGTGCTGACCTGTGTCATGGAGACCTGATTGGATGAGACTGGGGGAGTAAATCTCTCCCCGCTTTGTCCCCTGGGTAGGCAAGGAGTCAGAGTCCAGGTTCCCATCCTGTAGTCTTCCAGTTTTGAGTGTATGTCTCAGAAGGTGAGGGATTCTGTTGGTGTACTGCCCTGCCCTGCTGAGCTAGCTCAGGTGGTGCTGGAGCTATGTTGGGCTGGAAGTTTCCAACATACATGTTGATGCCACCTTGTCAGGAGTGGCTCAGGAATTCATGGCTGCCATGACAACCATGGGTCTGCCCTAATTAGTATCTGGTCCCACTCATTCAGTAGGGCACACTTTGGATCTGTTTTTCTGCATTGGGTGGGATGGTGATGATCTGGGAGTGGAGGAACTTTCTATATTTCTGTTGTCATGGACAGATCACTACCTGATGGCACTTAGATTCACTGGGACCCAGAGACCCTGCAGGGGCAGGGGGCCAATTAAGAAGGAGACTGTTGGATCCAGGCGACAGAATGTTTTTCTGATGACTCTTGGGGATCTTTCTATCAACTCAGCAGATGATTCTGTCGAAGCCCTAGTTGACCTCTGGAATGAGGAAATACCCTGGGTGGTTGACATGATTTCTCCTCAATGTCCTCTCCATGGAATGGAGGTAAAAGAATTCACTGGTTTTCCAGGGAGCTACTGGTGATAAAGCGAGTGGGACATTGACTAGAACAACACTGGCAGAAAATGAGGAATGAATCCAGTTGAACACTGGCTAGAGCTCATTTGAAAACCCACTGTGTGGCAATGAGGGTGGCGGAGAACTTGTACTTCTCTGCTGCATTGCATCTGCAGAGTCACCCAACATAGCTTTTTCGTTCAAAGGCCTATTAAGCCCTGGCCTGCAAAAAGAAGAGGTGGGCCACTCAATAGCCCACTGTGAACAATTTGCACAACACTTTGCAGATAAAATTGTGTTTGTGCCGACTCGTATTTGTGCTGACTTGGATGCCTTAGTTGACACAGGTCTGGTGGATGTAACCTTTCCCCCTGCATGTTCGATTATAAAGGATACTTCCAACTTGTACAGTCCAATGATGTGCTTTCTGGTTTATAAAACTGGCCAGGGGGACTGACTGAGTGGGCAAGGATAGTAGTAAAACCTTCTTTATGGCAAGGTGTGAGTCCATCTTGCTTAAAAGAGGCAGTGATAAGATGTTTGTTAAGAATAACCTTCCTAAACTCCACTGTATTGGATAATTCCAGGCCGGTATCCATTCCTAGCAAGGTGCTAGAGTGTGTGGTGGCTTCTCAGCTTTAGGGATTTCTGGATGAGGCAGATTACCTGCTTTGGTCACCTTGGTGGTTGATCTACCAGAAAGTGGACAGTGGGAATGTGTCCCTGTTGGTTCTGCTGGATCTCTCAGCAGCTTTTGATACTGTCTATCATGGTATCATCCTTAGGTGTCTGATATGGGATTTGGAGGCACTGTTATATGGTGGCTTCGGTCAATTTCAGAAGGTAGTGCTGGGGGATTCCTGTTCAACACCATGTCCGTTGACCTGTGGTATCCCTCAGGATACTCTCTTATACCCCATGCTATTTAACATGTACATGAAATTGCTAGGAAAGATTGTCTGGAGTTTTGGCTTTCAGTGCCACCAGTATGCTGATAAGACACAACTCTATCTTTCTCTCTCTCTTTTTCCCCTTTCCATCTCAATCCAAGGGAGCTGTTCTTGTTCTAAATTAATGTCTGATATCAGTAATGGACTGGATGAGGATAAACAAATTGAAGCTTAATCCAGACAAAACAGAGGTGCTCCTGGTTAGTCGAAATACAGATCAGGGAATAGGTGCTCAACCTGTGTTGCATGGGGTTACATTCCCTTGCAGTTTGGACTTGGACTTAAACCTGAATGCCCAAGTTTTGGCAGTGGCCAAAAGGTATATGTTTGTACAGCTGAGAGTAATGTGTCAACTGCACTCACTCCTAGAGATGTCTGATCTAGCCATGGTCTGGTTTTGACTGTTGTAATGTGCTCTATGTGGGGCTGTCTTTGAAAACGGTTTGTAAACTTCAGATGGTCCAGACTACTGAAGCAACACTGTTGACTGGGTCCGGTTATAGTAGCATGTGATCCCCTTGTTACAACAACTTCACCTGCTACCAATTAGTTTCCGGGCACAATTTATGACTTATAAAGCCCTATACAGTTTGGGACTGCCTTCTCCCGTACACGCCTCTCCAGGTGTTAAGATTCTTTCAGGAGGCACATCTCTTGCTATCCTCAGAAGCACGTAGGCCAGGAAAGCCTATGAGGTCAATCCAGTGCTTTGCAATTGCTCCATATTAATTTTCCCCTTAGTTTTTTCTAGTACATGGCCATTCTCCTTAGGTCTTGTTTTTAAAATAATGTATTCAAATAATGGATTGAAATGATAAGCCATTTTTATAACTTCCCTTGGGTTTCTTAAATATCCCTCTATAGATAGAATAAGTGCATACTTTCAACGTTTAGTTTGGTCAGTTTAGCTAAATCAAATTCTTTTTTGCTTGATAGAAAACTCCATTGATCCCTCAATGCAAATGAAATTGGATTCAAAAGGAGTGAATAGTCATTTTGTATATTTACAATCACACAACACATAGAATAGAGTATTCTGTTTCATACAACCTTATCAAGAGTGTTCACCGGTGACTCGCTATTACATTTTACTGTAATTGGATATAATCTAACTAATATTTTCAAATGTAGTTCCTTGCATCTGGCTGAGCTAGAACAAGAAAGTTTCTTGTTCAAAGGGCTTTTCAGAGTTTCAGTTCTAGAAATAAAAAATCTATTGATCCACATATATACTTGCTTGTTATTCCATGCCAATAACAGCCCACTATGATTTGAATCATATCTTTTAAGAGTGAGAGTGAAAAATGATTTTTCAAAACTGCAAAGAGACCATATGTATTATTTTTCCTCTTGGCTATTGTGTCAAATATGACTTAAAAGATAAAAGATGGTCTTATCTCCTCCAGCAATGAAGTCTCTTCAACAAAAGACAAAAGGTCTAGGTCAATTGATCATGTTTCAGAATCAAATCTGAACCCTTTGTACCCGTACATTAAACATCCATATGATATTAGAGTGTCCATACACTATAAACCAAAGGCAATATTTCTGGTTTGAAGTTTTTTTTTAATTTAACCTAGATTTTTGAAATAGCATTTATGATAGCATAAGCCTTGATGCCAAGTTCCCCATCCGTGTTTCCCTCTTTTTTTTATCCACAGTATATATTTTAAAAGGATTCTTAATACTTTCCCAGTATCTAGAGAGATCCTCCCCAAACCATGCTATGAATTTGCATAATTGTCCAAAACCATGAATTTAGAACTTTAAAACTATCTGATCAGACTACAGATATTGTGGGCATAGTCCAAGATTAAGCACTTTAAAATCCCACTAATTTCAGTGGGATTGTTGGGTCCATGTTTAATTTCTCCCATTGAAATCCCATTGGCTGGATCATGCCTTCTGATCCTATAAATTCTTGCTTCCTGTATTCCCAGATGAATGAAACAAATATCTCTTGACATCCTGTTATGACAGTTTCTGCTATGTAAATTGATTAATTTTGAAACCAAAGAATATTTTTAAAGAACAATCTGGAATACTGAAAATATCAGATATTTTTCATTATTTTGAAACATTGACTAATTTCTTAAGTATTGTACTACAAATGCAAACAGATACATGTAGATATTTTACAGTAGAGGTTGCCCACCTGATATTTGAAAAGCATGAAATCTGTTCCTCAAGTTGTCATTCACATTTAAGGATAGTATTTTCTCATGTCCAGAAATGAACTTTGCATCCTGAAAGATTACTAAAGTCTACAAGAACTTTACTAAGTATTGATAATGATAGCATCAAAACAAACAAAACTTTCTCTTGTGCCTCTTTCCATGTTCTCTGGTCATTCACCTCTGTTTTCAAAAGTAGGTCATTCACTTCCATTTACCGAAGGCATCCTGTAGAATACAAACCATAGATTGCTGGAAGCTTTCCTAAATGATATGTATTATTTATACTGTCCCATCTATGTATGTTGTGCTTTACGGTTTCGTAACCATAACTGCCAGATTTGATGTGATGCCCCTGGAATGTTCAGTTAGTATCTCCTACAGTTTTAAAATAAAGAACTAGCTAACTAATTGGCATCCTCAATATGGTTGCTTGAAAGATTGGGGAAGTGGTGCTCTAAGAGAGGGTAATGTCCCCTCCCCAGTTGCTATTAGTCCCATAGATGAAAAAATAACACAAGGTACAGACAGATCTGCCTTTCTTCTCTTGCAGAGCATAGTCTTGGTTACTGTTGAGCCATAGTTTCATGACTTCAAAACACATGTGCCATCCATATAATAGAACTGAGGTCATACCTTTCACACAGATCTAATTACTTCATCTTGTCTACCATACAGAATCTTTCTTCCTATTATAAAGGCGGATTTGAACAGAAAATGAATCGTCGAGAAGCTAGTCTTATTTTAGGCATAAGGTAAGTGTTCTTTATTGAAACAGAATCTATTCAGTTCCCAAATCTGAAAGAAAAATGGTATAAAATGTAGGACAGAAACACTCCATTCAACAACTTTAATTAGGATAAAGCACAGTAAAAGGAGTGGCTCAGTTTGCTATCTGTTAGGAAAAGTTAGGCTGTTTGAAAGATATAACTATATGTATTTACCTTGATGTATTTACCTTCTACCAATGCCCTCAAGGCAGCTTACAAAATAAAATAATGTTTATGCACTATTACCCAATGCAAAAGGAATGGGGATAGAAGAGAAAAATGAGCAAATCTGAGTGCTGTTTCTTACATATTAAATACAGTCTTGAATGGCATGCTTAGCTATTATTACCCTTCTGCAATTCTGTACATATTTAATCCTTCATGGAATATTATGCAGAACTTAAACTTCTGAAAATTTATGCTTATTTTCTAAAGGTTTGTGTATAATGGACAGTGATTCTCTGGGGCTTGTGTGGCTTCCTTGTTGAGGCTCTTGGCTTAGAGTGAACCCTATATAAGCCTTCCTTATATGTCTATCCTGTTGCCACAATGCCATTCCTAGCCAAAACATGTTATTCTCGGGGGGGGGGGGGGAGACTTTTAAGCACAAAACAAAACAATAGTACTTGTTAACTGTCCTGAGTTGCATATTTTTTCTGTGAAAAAACATACTATTGCGAATTGTAGTGCTAAATCCCAGCATTCCAGTAATTGATTTCCTTCCATGCCATTCCGTTTTATTCCTACAGTAGAAGTTGAAAGGCCAACCATTTGCCAAGCATCAGTGTTTGGAAAGGCCTTGGCATTGCCGAAGGTCAAAATTCAGGATGGATGATGCTCAACACTGATGGTGAAACATTGCCATAGGAAAGTCACAATATGAAAAATAAGCATTGAATCCATCAGTGCAAACCCCAGGCCTCTCCTGAGCAAGTGTTGATTATTGATGAAATGCATACATTTGCAATTGGTTGCTGGTTGAGGGATCACAGTTCACCTTTGCCTAGGGAAAGGCAGGCATTGCTGTGTTACCTACCAGTGTCCAGTCCAAGTGATTACACACGTATGCAAATATGGGTGGATCACTTTCAAAGTCCCTCAGGCACAAAGCACTGGAATATTTTGACGTGATTTTTTTCCCTTCAAGGATGCAATGTTATCTTTTGCCCACCAGATGGCAAAGATCTCTAGACTTTGTTTTTCAGAAGCAAACAAATGGGTAATTTACAGTCTGCAAGAGTCATTATTTATGTTAAGCACTCTAAATTTATCTTTTACAGCCCATCTGCTGGTAAAGCCAAGATTAGAACTGCCCACAGGCGAATCATGATTTTGAATCACCCTGATAAAGGTATGCTAATATTAGTTGATAGGTAACATGCTGCCAGATCCTCTCTCATTACTCAGTGATTAGTCTTACACTTGGTAGCTAACTTCACAAATTCTATGCAGTGTATTTCAATGCAAATCTTAAAGTGTAGTATGTTCAGTTTGTATGAAAACAGATTCACATGCAGCCTACATAGACCATAGCAGGGAATGAAATGGCCGCCTTTGGGGTCATTCACTAGATCACAAGCCTAACTAGCTGTCAAGCAGGGAGTTTCTGGAACTGCTGTGTCAAGCTGTTAGCTTTAGAAGAAGGGAAAATGTTAGCCATGAAGCTGTGAAAAAATCCATGTCTTTGCAGCCATAAACAGACATTTTTGAGCAGGGTGTTATACAAATGACAAATATATGTACTACATTTTAGTGCTCTTAAAAACTATAAAGCCAGCTACAGATGTTTTAACTAGCCAAGTTTTTAATGTAAACGTATCTCCCCAAAAGCTCTTATTATAACTTTAACTACACTACAGCTGGTTGAGGAGGAAAGCCCATATGTTCATGGCTGCTTGTACTCTAATACAACAGATGGTTGAGGGTTGCACAGTATTTAAAAAGCCAAAAACGGGGAAGTGAAGATTTTTATATCTCGCTGACAGATTTATAGGTTATTCCTTTTCATTTCAGGAGTATAAAATTAATTCTGACCTTATTAAGGTGAAAGGTGTAACTGGTTGAGGAATCACAATTCTGATCTCTTCCGGCAGGCATACCCAGTCGAATTTTAAGACTCTGTTGATTTTAATGATGTATTAATTTTATATGTTTTTAATTAGCTTATGTATTTTATATTTTTTGCATTGATGTTGTTCCCCGCCTCGATCCAGAGGGAGAGGCGGGTAAGAAATAATAATAATAATGATGATGATGATGATAATTTTCTTGGTTTGTTTGTTTTCTTGCTTGCTTGCTATTCTTTCACTGGTTATTCTTACTTAATGAATAAATTATCTGTTGAGATTTACTGTGTGATCTAGATTGAGATACATTTGGATGTAAACAATTGTAATTATGATGAGACAGTGATCAAAATACTGCCATGCTGAGTTGACTTGGCATGTTATATTGTTGCTAGGCCCCTGGGAAACTCATGGTCAGGGACAGAGGCTTGCACCTGATTTCCTTTTAAAACGTGCTTTCCCCCCAACTGCAGTGCAGGGGAGGGGGGTTACCACAACACATAGCTATAGTGACTTCTCAGCTGCCACTTAAATTTGTACAAAAAGGCCTTTTCAGAGAGTATAAGGCACAAGCTCTCTTTCTACCTTTCCACCCACATCAGTAAGGTTTGTGTTTTCACTCTGTCCATGGCTGAATTCGGACAATAGTCAATGGTGGGGTAATAATCAACTTTACAGTTCTTCATCTAGGGGGTACTCCCCACACAACATAGTAATAAGTAATCAACTGTGGTGTGGATTAGGATCAGCGCTGAGTTGACTATGGCAGCATTGGGATGACACAATAGTCAAAACAACTGACGATTGTTTCCCCCACACCAGCAGCTTATTGTGTCATCTGAATTCAGCCCCTGTCTTTTTTACTTTGACGCAAGCGATATTATAACCAGTTGTCTAATACATGATCTTTTGAAACACCTACTTCGTTTGTGTCTGCACGGGGCATTTCCTGGGGTTGCCATGCAGTTTTAAGTGTTTCTGATCTATCAAGCTCCACAGCACTAACGTCGCTCCTTCTGTATGTCTCACGTACGGCATGCTGTACACCCTTCACCACTCGAAGAGGACTATCTACCAGGGATGCTTCCACTTATCACGATTTCTACCTTTTCAGGCTGAGACCCTCACCAATTTTCTGGAAATCTTGGTGGAATAATACAGTGTGGCTATCAGACTGCGCTATGCATCTGAATAAATGTCGAAGCCAGTTCCTGATGGCTATTGCATTTGTACCATCTTAGATCTAGAAAAAAATCAATTGACAGAAGTGATTACTGTAAAATCTCCTGAAGGGAGAATATAATATCAAAGTATCAAAACGTTACACATGCTCTATGGCTGCATTGATATCCTGGCCTTTCTTCTAGAAGCTCAGGGCATAGACTTGGAGAGAATGATTGGTACAGTGGTCAACCACTCAGGGGTCCCAACGCTAGTTTGTCAAACCCCTTGTCACCAGCATGCTTGCCCCCACATAGCCTCCCTCTTGCTCTCTTCAGAGATTAGAGGCCTTCTCCAAATTTCAGCCCCCCACTTCCCACTTCTATTCTCAGGATGGCTCTGCTCACTGGAACACCCTACTGACCACTTTGCCACCTCAGTAGGATCTAGTTTCCTTTCTAGACTTTCAACTCTTGGGGAGGGGGAAAATCTTCAGGAAGAACAGCAATATACTCCCAATCAGCTCCACTTTTCTTCTACACTACCTTCATTGGATGCTCCACATTGAGAAGCTATGCTCAACCCGTGTTACCAAAAAGCACAAATTATTAGCTGCTACCTGCTGTCCATAGTATAGGTGTTCTTGCCTTCACAGTAGTGTATGCTATAGATCCCTGATTTGAAAGTGCAGCAGAGTATCTTGCATCTTGCCACGCATCTTGTTTCTATGAAACTCAGAGTTAATGTTATGCAGGATGTGAATGGTACACAATGCATTTGCCTGTCCAGGGAGCCAAGTGCCCATCATCATATTTCAAAGTGGGGTTCTTAATCTGTGCACTGGGTTGTATGCGTGTAGCATTTACACACCTGTGTTCCTTCCCCCCAGGCTCTAAGCGGCTGGTAAGCAGATGCTGCACATGAAGGGGTCACCACACGGGTTAAAGGCTTTTTCAAATAAGGTTAACTAAGCATGGCTTTCACTTGGCCTCGCAAGTGCTTTCCACATACCACACACGTCTCGTATAAATGGGCTCTAAAATGGATAACTTGCACTTGGTGCTTCCACAGCGTGTTATTCCTCTGAACAGATGCTTAGGAAGGGTTGTTCTCAATGTTCTGTTTTTGAAAGCACATTTTCACAGACAAGCACCTAGGTGTGTGCTACAGCATGGTGAGCTCATGACAGCAGTCCTTCGGATATTGTTTCCAGCGGCAGGAGGCAGATGGTTGGCACTCGACGGGAGAGTAAAAAAACACCAAACACCAAGACTGCTGAACTGTAATCAAATTGTTAGATGGACTGGAAAGCAATGACAGTGTTGAGGACTGGGAAGAGGAAGGCATTCTATGTTTCAATAGCTTTAATGTGACACTCTTGGCTGTGCCTTAAATCAAGAATGGGTCCCACATGCTGTGTGCACTGCATTATTTTATATTAAAATTATTCGTAGTGGGGATTTTCTTCAAAGAACGCTGTCAGAAATTAAATAAAACAGGCTGGAGTGCCTTAAACTACCTGGGGCCTGATCACAGTCTTTAATGCTGTTTCTGCACACAGATATAGCTGCACTGATGGAATTGATCCTGGGAAAGACATCTTAGCTTTTCTTCCTATAAAAGCCCGTTGTCCTCCCCCACGAATATCTAGAGTTTAAACCCCAGTGCTAAACTAGAAAGACTTCAAAGTCATCATTAGTGCTTCACTACATGATAGAAGACAGTCTGCATACTTTCCCTGTCCTGTCCTCCACCACACCGTTCCCAGGTACTGTATGATTCCCACAAGCTGCTCCTGGGCATATGCCAATAAATGCCTCATAAGATTATGCAGGCAGTTTATACAGAAAGCTCTGAAATGCAGCACTCCAACATTTTGCCTGTGAGAGAACCCACTCCTCAGTCAGACAAGGCTTAAGCCTGTGAATGCAAGCATGGGTGGAGCTATTGGAGTCATCCGGCACTTTCAAAAACGTAACAATTGCCTGTAAGGTTGTGGTTTCTCATTATTTATGTCAATCCCTTATGTCAATTTCTTGCTAGTACGTTAATGAAACTTAATTTGTGCAGGAGCATATAAAATGTACTACCAATAACTAAGGATTATGCTATTCTTAAGGTACATAGAGCATTGCATGGTGTTTACTTTATTTTATTTTTATTTAGGTGGCTCTCCCTACTTAGCAACAAAAATAAATGAAGCAAAAGACTTGATGGAATCAAGCAGTAAACATTAAGACACCAGGATTTCTGTCTTGAGAAAGTTTTTATTACGTCTAGGAAACCTCAAATAGGCTATGCAACAACTTCTCATGTAGCTGCTTTCCGTTCTGTATTGAATGAATAGAAATAGTCTTCTGCTGCTGTATCATTAATAAAGTTCTAAGAATATTTGAAGATGCAATTTGAAGTATTTAATAATAAAACGTTTGCATTAAAAACCTCATTTGTGTCTGTCTTGTAGGAAAAGTACGTTACATGGATATTACACCTGAACAGAAAAGTTATAATACTGTACTATCCCCTTTTGTAGTGTTTAAAGCATGAGACGCTTGCACATATTTTTCTCCAGCAAAAAGATAGAGCATTTTCCTTTGAGAAGTCTGATGCACTATCATTTCACCACGAGTAATAATTATTATACCACTGTGTGTAATGGATAGAATGCTGGACTTGGACCTGAGTTCAAATCTCCATCAACCACATCCATTTGCTATTTATTTTAAGTATTTCTGGGCTGCTTTTTAAAATCCATACAATAATAAAAGAGCAGAAATGAATATAATCAATAAACATCAGTGGTGCTAACAAACATTCAGCCTAAATCATGTTGGGCTGATGGAAGCAGAGAGGATTCAGACACCCTCATAAATCCTGAATCAACTACCGAGGGTCCATCACCAATCGTCCAGGTCTTGGCTAGTGGGGGAGGAAAGGCACTGCCTGCCTCAGATTCTAGCCATCTGCTCACCATCTGAAAATTGCTGATCTAAGCTGCTATTAAGAGATACTATGGCAGCCTTTACACCACACATTTGTTGATGATCATCTCCTCCAATTACAGTTCATGTATATTGTCCTTAGGTTGAAGGCTTTGTAGCCCTCTCAGTACTATTTCCTGTAACAGAGTCAGGATCCTGCCAAAAAAAACGTCCCCAGCGTCTGGCCATGATTAGACTGGGCACAGAGCTCTATGGACATATTTTGAGTACTTTCCAACAATAGCCTTTCTACCTTCTATAGTGACACTGTAATCTATCTTTCCTTGATTTATTTTAGAGACATCCATGCAATGTTATCCAAAGTCTTGGTAATGATATTGTTTGTTCTATCTTATGTATTGTTCATATCTTGTGAAAAAAATGTCGTTGTGTTTCTCTTGTATGGAATGGTTTTTTGAAATCAAAACCTTATCTACAAATTATCTTTTATTCTAGTGTATGATATATTTTTGTCTCAATTTCTATACCTTACTGAATTCCATTTAAATGAATTCCTGCAAATCTTAACGTCCTCATTGAAGGTCTAATTTACTTTTCAGTAATAAAGGCAGGTGTGAGCAGGAAAACCAAAGTTCTTCTGTCCCTAGCGCAATCTGTATGTTCTCTGGCCTGTTGCCCAAAGGCAGAATTACTCTGTTAGGCAATGAAAATGTTCTTTTGGCTGATTTTATAAGTTGATGAGAGAGAGCTGCTGTTCCCATCTGAATGCTCTCTTTTGTTGCTGAGGAAAAGACTTTATTAAAAACTCCCATAAAAATTTAATGGAAACATAAATAAATGTAAAACTGTTAATATTGCTTTGTACTTTAAACTAACCTCCCCTTTGCTGGTGTTATTACCTTCTATTTCTTCTGCGGCTTTTCTCCTCTTGCATCCAGCTTAACAATGTTCACCCTGCTGTGTGGCTATATGTCTGCTGACCTCTTTAAGGTTAGGAAAGGGCTTTGTTTTTTTCTATCTTAACTATTTTCCAAATTAGTTTTCCTTTAAATTGGGCTAGGCTTTAGATTACAAGGTCTCCATGTACCCTGGTAAGAAGACCTAATTAATTAAACTGCTTACAACGTGCGGTAGTATAGACGTGCAGTAGATCTAACTAGAACTCTAAATTCTGAGGTACTTTTCAAGATCACTGCTCTGAGCTGAGAAAAATAACAAATCCAAAGTAAAGAAAATGGTAACAGGAGTATTACTGTAGCAAGCGGACTTCATTTTAGTTATTAAATTCATATCCCACTTTCCATCACAAATGGTTCTCTAGATGGCTAACAGTTATCAAAATATAAAAGTAAATCAGTTAAAAATGCATCAATCAAAGTAAGAAATAAACAGCACCCTCCAGTTTAAAACTTTCAACAAACTGACAGATCATGTTAAAGGCCAACACCTGTCTGAACACACCTGCTGGGACCCCCACTGAGTGGTTAGGTGGCTGGCTGCAAGATGACCTTTGCTGGGGTGCCTCCGTAGGCTAGCCTGGTGCCCGCACTACGTTTTCAGTGCTAGGTAAAGACATTACCCTTCTCCCAGGCATTTTATATATTTTAGATTCTTGTTATATCTGTTTTCAACCTGTTTTATTGTATGAGTTGCCCTGAGAACATTTTGTTACAGGGTGGCATATAATGAATCAATGTAGAGCGAATCTGGCCTTCCCTGGCAAAGAGTTCTAGAGCCTGGGAACAGCCACCAAAAAGGGCCCTTGTATTAATTGTTGTAAGCTGCCCAGAGTGCTCCAGCTATGGAGCGATACAGAAATGGAAGATGATGATGATGATGATGATGATGATGATGATGATGATGATGATGATGACCGTTGCTCAACATGCCTCTGATTGGGGCAGAGAGCTTAATCTGTGCTGAAAACCAGGTAGGCTCTTATGGGAGAACAAGGTCTTTCAAGTAGCCTGGTCCCAAGCTGTTAAGGGCTTTATAGGTCGTAACCAGCACTCTGAATTGTACCAGGAAAAAGACCAGTAGCCAATGAAGCTGCTGTAACAAGGGAGTCACAGTCTCCTGTAACCCGCTCCACTTAACAGTCTTGCTGCAGCATTCTGGAGTTGAAATTTCTGAACACTTTCCAAAGGCAGCCCCATGTAAAGTGTACTACAGTAGTCCAAGCTACTTATAACTAAGGTACGTGTCACTGTGGCCATACCTGACATTTCCAGGAACAGGCCAGTTGGGCCACTTACGTCAGCTGTGCAAAGGCATTCCTGGCCACTGTTGAAATCTGGGCATCCAGGTTCAGGGCTGAATAAAAGAGTGCACCCAAATTTTTAACCTCAAAGGGAGCATAAGTCTAGGGTAGGTTCAACCTTATTCCTCGATCTGCATTTTAACTGATCAGTAGCACCTCTATCTTGTTTGGATAAAGCTTCCGTTCGTTTGCCAGTAATGGATTCATTACAGACATCAGACACCAATGTAGGATTTGGAACAGACCTTGAATCAAATTGAACAACTGTTCCAAAGAATAGTGAAAGTGTGAAGGACGGCACAAAAGCTGGAGATTCAGCACGTTTTTGAACGTGTTGATACAGGGAACCTATTTCCCTTGATGCCACAGTCAAGCCACAGTTTTATCTCGATATCGTTGTGAAATGTAGAGAACCTGTTTGTTTTAGCAGGAAATGTGGTCTGTAAACAAGCCATTGGCCTGAAGTTAAATGAAAATACCTGTTAGATATCATGATGTGAACATCCTAGTTAGCAGAACCCAGCAACCAGCCAGTCAGTAAACACTCTGGCCTTCCTTCATTGGTCTCAGTGGGAATCATTGTAGTGTAAATCGCTTTTGGGGGACAAATTGATCAAGTAAATGGAGGTGTGAAGGTTGAGTCCTAAGGTTACTGACTGTGGTTCAAGTTCCTTCAATTAAAGGATGGAATACAATGTTTCTCCTTTAGGTATCATTGGAGGCAACAGTAGATTTATTTATTTGTTTGTTTTAGATATAAATTCATATCATGAGATAATTAGTTGACATGTTTCTATTGATTTCCCTATTTTCCTAGTAAGACATAACCTTTTGGAGATTATGATGCACCAGGCCTCTCTTGACTAAGCCAGACAACAGAGAGTCTTCTTGGAGAACCTAAATATTGAACACTCCAGAGTTTAACCAGTTTAGAATGAGTTCAAATAATGAGATCCCTTAATAGTTTCTGGAGAGTTTATTTGCCTTCTGGCCTATGTGCTTTTCAGGATGTCCTATTGATAGATGTCCCAGCTTTTAATGTTTCCAGTAGGGTACCTAACCACATAAATTTAATTTGTTATTCAAATCTCACACATATCCAGGATTTTTCTGCAGTTGCCAGGTGAGAGGACAAACTTGTTTCAAGATAGCAGTTCGTGCGTTCTTTTCCCAACATGGAAGCAGGCAGGAGGCATTAATTTCTCTGGTAACCTGGAGAAGAAACTCTCAGGGAAACTGTGGAGCTTCTAAAATAACAGTGTGGAGCAGCGTCAGAGTGTCTAGCGGAGCAGTGCTTTTCAGGAAATATTCAAGGCAGCCGTTTCACATTGACTTGTTTGCTAGTTGCAAAGGATCCTAAGGTACACATAGGACACTGCCTAGGCCTCTTGAGCCTCACTGCCACCCTCTGTGAACTAAGTGTATGATTTCATGCACACCCAGCACCCGTGGCTTTGCATTGTAGGGACATTGAGTAGAGGTGGGCAAGATGTCTTTCAGGAAAATGTCTTCCTTGTTATTATTGATGTGTTAAATTAGGAAGGCCATAATAAGCTTCTGGGAAATGCTCGGATTGCCATGAACATAGTTTGAAAATCACTGAACTGGTGAAAGCAACAGCCCAGTGGGGCAACAGCAAATGGGCATGTTTTATTCTTGGATTGCTTTTGTTTACTTCTGTGTTCTTGGAGATACGTTGATTAGCTTCCAGAATCTGTGCAGAGGGGGTATCCACAGGGCCCCTAAAGAGTCCCCAGGGCTTGTTTGCACACACCAAGGCCTCCATGCTTTGCCCTCTAGTTGTGGCTTTATCTGCATTGTCCGGTAGGAGAATTAGAAGGCGTTAAATGCAGAATTCCAAACCTTCTGATTGTGGTGGCGGGAATGAGACTCACATGCTCAGGTGCTTAGAGGACAGCCCTCTATTTGAAGGGTTGTTGGAAGACAGGCCTCTATTGGAAAGTGTCCTCCATTTGAAGGGCTGTCCAGTCCAAGTTTGGTTGAAAGGTAAAGAACCACCAGAAGGAAGAACCCAGTGGCCTTCATGTTGCCTGTTGACAGTTTGCACCTGATCAGCAGGTAAGTGGCAGGCAGACAGGCCAGTTGGTCACAGACTTCTACACTATAGTGGGATGCATTTCTTTTGTCTTAAGTTATTGTAATGGTTTATAAATGTGCATTTTACGCACACACACGTGGAAATTTTAAACAAATCTGTGTGTCCTCTTTTTGTCTTGTATGGGTGATGCGTTTCTATATATTGCCCAAACGTGCTTTCAGATATTAAAGGACATATCAAAGTCCATTTAAGTGGATTCATTGATAAAAACCGCTTCCCTGGACACAAAAGTGTGAATTGGCCCCCAAATGCCTGGGGTCGGGGAACAAAGTCACACAGGCCACTGCCTTTTGTTGTTTGTGTTCTCTGAGGAATGGCGCAGTGCGGTTTCTAGCGTGAAGACAACACTTCAGCAAAGGCTTTGGGAGTTTGGAGGCTGCAAACCAGGTGTGAAGGCAAGATGTAACATCTGCAAGTTGTTTTCATGCTCAATTGGAAACTGCATATGTTAATGATACACAATTAAGCTTTTTTCCGCTCCACAACAAGTCCGTTTAGGTCACATGTCCCTCCTACATGATAATACACACCATTCTGCAGCTGTTACCAGAGCACCTGCCTCCCCTGCAGGTTAGTCTTCCTTACAAGGCAAAGCAGGAGGGGCGTTGTGCCTCTTCCATGAGGTACATTTCCAGGCTGACCATATGAAAAGGAGGACAGGGCTCATGTAACTTTAACAGTTGTAGAGAAAAGGGAATTTCAGCCAGTGTCATTTGTATGCAATTAGTTCCTGGTGAAATTCCCTCTTCATCACAACTGTTAAAGTTGCAGGGGCCCTGCCTTCTTTTGTATATGGTCACTCTAGTATAGTGCCTGCAACTTTAACTGTTGCGATGAAGAGGGAATATCATCAGGAACTAATTGCATACAAATGACACTGGCTGAAATTCCCTTTTTTCTACAACTGTTAAAGTTACATGAGCCCCGTCCTCCTTTTCATATGGTCAGCCTATACATTTCAATATGTTTAGCAATACCGAATTTTGGACAGTGGAACATGATGATAGCTTCAGGGCCTGGAAGTGCAGTTTACATACAGACATTTAATCACATGCAGCCAGGATCTCTTCTCAATCAACCCAGAATGCAGGACACGGAATAATGGGCTCAAGTTACAGGAACAAACTTCCTGTTACAAACTTCCTGACTGTTAGAGCAGTACGACAACAGAACCCATGACCTAGGGAGGTGGTGGCCTCTCCTACATTAGAGGCCTTCAAGAGGCAGCTGGACAGGTGTGCATTAGGGTAGATTCCTGCATTGAGCAGGGGGTTGGACTCAATGGCATTATAGGCCCCTTCCAACTCTACTATTCTATGATTCTATGATAATGGTGGTTAACAAAGAAGAAGGGGGGGTTATGTTATGGATGTGACAATGTACGAAGGGTGGTTCTTGAACCCCCATGTGTCCCAAGTTGTGCATAGTTATTGGGCCATGTGTTAGTGTGCTGTTTGTTGGTTTTTGGCTTCTCTGTGGTGCTTTTATTAGGCCCACTTCATACACTACCATAGTATTGTGGGATCCACATTCCCGTGGTCTAGAACACACCACTCCAAACATTTCTGTACAGAAGAGCCACATGGATGGAGTAAATAATGTGGTTCCTTTCCCACTCAAATGCCACTTGTTTCACAGAGAGGGTGACGCCGTCATTTGCTCTGCCTGGTTTTTTCCCCTTCTTTTCTCTCCCCCCGCCCCCATTCCTAGGTTAATCTTACCCTGCTGCTGTGGATGTATAGCTCAGGGCCTGGTGACAGTTAGTCAGGATTGCACACAGGTGTTCATATCATTGTTTAGTTCATTACCACAAACATTTTTGTAAATACTATTATATGTGCCATTTTGGTACACACATAATCTGTGTAAATGTGCCTCAGTTAAGAGCACAACTGGTTATTATTTTAAAAGCAAATTTTGCTGGGTAATGATGTCTGGGCAGCCTCTGGAGCAGATGTGGGGTGTGGGCAGGTCACTGCAGGGGGGAAGAGAGGACAGAAATGTCTTGCTGCATCAGCAAAAGTCTGCTCAATCAAAGGTGGATGCATCCCTTTGTCTGCCTTCTTTTGAAAAATGCTTGTATGGGAGGGGGATGTACTCTTAAAAAGCTGGAGGGGAGAGGGAAGTAATAAGACATAGGCTATGGGTTCTGGGTGGCTTGTTCACCATGGTAACAAGCCACCTCTGCCTGGGTCCACAAAACACGGTAAGCCATGACGACTGCCCACTGTAGCTTGAAAATTCATAATAGCAGCTGGCACACCACAAGCCATGGTGGCTTATTTAAGCCACACTGCCAACCGCCAATTGTGTGAACTCAGTCTCTGTTTGGGGAAACTGCAACTTTTCATTTGGGTGAGTACAGCCAGCCCACTGCCCAATGACCTGGACTGCATTCTCATGGCTTCTTGAGCCACGGTGTGTGCTGGTGTTTTTTTTTTTTTTTTTTAATATTCAAAGCATGGCCATAGCTTATTGTGCCATCTGAAGCTATGTCATAAACAACTCTTGCTTAACCCTGGAACAACCCATGTGTTATGCAAGGGTAGTTTAACCCTCACACAAGTCCTGCTTCCTGGATTCGGGGAAAACAAGCCATAGCTTGTATATTCACAATGGCTGCCTGCATGAGTCTACACGTGTCACAGCCCATCATGGCTTATTTAAGTCACTGTGGCTTATTTGATCATTTGTACGAGCTCTAAGAGAGTCGACACTGCAGCCATGACATCAATCCCAAGCCACAACTCCGATCTGTCTGCATACCTAGCAACCAGCACACTTTACAAGATGGGAAAGGAGCTGTCATGGTGAAGAGGCCTCCTGGAAGCAACAGATCAAATATGCATCCCATGTGGCCAAATGGAGGTGAGAAACAGCTCGCGTTCAGCCACCCACTCCGCTACCTCTCATCTTTATGAATCCATTTCCATACCCATTAACACAGCTTGATGAGCAGTTTGCTAGTGTGCTATAAAGGATTGTCTAATGTTAGGTATACACACCTACACACTTTTCATACATCGTAGTGAGAAGAGTTTTCTTTTTTTAGCATCCCACAGGCATGGGATAACAGACTAATGAAGACTTTGCAGACTGGGCAAATCCTTCCCAGCAGGACAAAGAGAAGATTTTCCTCAGCTCCTAGCTGCTTTTATCCAGGTTTTACTTTAGATGTGGAGGCTATCTCAAAATTCCTTCCAACTGATTTCCCACGAGACTTTTGAAACTTGTAATCCTCTTTATCTAGCTCCACTCTAATTACTTGAGTTACATATTAGAAATTAGGTTGCGATTTAAAATGGATTTTTTTTGTCAATTGTGGTGAATTAAATGGGAAGAGAATATGGCTGCCCTCTTGCTCTCCTGCAAAACACTGTGGGGAGTAAAAATCTAGAATTATGCACAACTTCCTCCACCCCACCCACAAACTTTCCAGTTAAGAGTTGATAATTTGAGAGAACCCCAAGATGGGGAGATGACTGCAGAATTTCAGCCCTAAACATTAACCATTTGGGTTTCTGTAATCTCATAGAATCATAGAGTTGGAAGCGCCTATAAGGCCATTCAGCCCAACCCCCCGCTCAATGAAGGAATCCACCTTAAAGCATACCTGACAGATGGTTGTCCAGCTGCATCTTTCTATTTTATTTTTCTTGTGAATATCAACAAACAGAACAACAACAGCAACAATACATCGTGAAAAAAACATTACTTATACAGGAATATCATCATTTTTTCATCAGGTATACCATTCCAAAAAAATAAATAAAAAAGAGGGAGAGAGTTATGAATAGGTTTCAAGAAAGGCAAACCATATAGCCATGTATTTATCCACTTGCAAGTTGCACCTATATATCACTTGTTCAAATGTTGATAACGTTAAGTCCTCAATCCATTGCATTATGGGAGGTGAGCATTTATCCTTCCAACGTGATAATATAAGTCTTTTAGCTGTCATAAGGGCTCTGAAAATCCATTTGCGCTGACCCTGTGTTAGCTTCCAAGATGCCAGTAAGTAGTTTAGGAGGACATGCACACATCATTCCATATTAAAGATTGTTTCAGTACAAAGTTTATTCTAATTTTCTCCCAAAAGGGGGCAACTACTGGGAATTGCCAAAACACATGAATTAAGGAAGCATTAGGTGCATTACATCTCCAACAATTGTGTAAGTTAGACAGACTTTTATTGAAAAGGCATTGTGGAGTCCAGTAAACCTGAAACAAGATTTTTTTGCTGAATAAGACGTAGCCTAAGATTCATTGAAGCTTCAGATACAAACTCTAAGGCAACAATCCATTGGTTAGGCAAAACAGGACACTCGAAATCTCATTTCCAATCCTGTCTTAAACCATGGGTATCATATTTATTTACTACTACTAAATATTCATATATATGAGTTGTGAGTCGACGTGTCTGTTCAGCTGCTCTAAGTGTTTCTAACAAGAATGGAGGCTCTGAGGCTGTAAATACAGCTGGACCAAACCTAGTTTCCAGCAAGTGTTGCAATTGCAAGTATTGCCATTCAGCCATAGTAGGTAAATTATATTTAGCACGCAAATCAGAAAATGATAGCAACTCATTGTCTGGACCTCTTAATTCATCCAAAGTAAAAATCATTTTATCCATCCGTGTCCTCCACAAAAATGTTTTCTTTCCAATGCTTAAATCTGGATTTCCCCATAAAGTCAATTTTGCTTGAGAGAATGGATCAAACTGTAATTGACTTGATACTATATGTCATACCTCTCTAGCAGCCAAGATTGTAAGAAGGGGGTTATTTATTCGAATATGTCGAGAGCCGAGTGCCATCCATTTAGGAAGAGGTTCTAACCATAACAATTCAAAAACTGACAAGGGTGGCAAATCTAAGCGAACCGGAAAAGACCAAAACTTAGTACAAGTCAGGTGGTACAAAGCAAGGTCTGGAAATCCAAACCCACCTTCTTTAATTGGAAGTTGCATCTGTTTCAAAGATATTTGATGTGAGGATGAACCCCAGAAGAATTTTTGAAACAAAGCATTAAGTTGTTAAAAATATTTGTGAAGTATAAGTAAAGGAATCCTACGTATAAAATAGAGAATTCGAGGTACAATATTCATCTTAAGTGTGTTGACTTTACCCCACAAACTCAACTTTAACAGTGCCCATCTATCTATAACTTGTGTAATCTTACCAATCAGCTTATTCAAATTTATTTTAATCAACTGAGATATATATCTGGGAATGAGTATTCTCAGATAGGTAATAAAATCAGGGCACTATCGAAATTGACCATTAGCCAACACACTAGGAACTAAGCTGTCTCCAATCCGCATCAACTCAGACTTTGACCAATTAAATGAATAACTGGACAGATCACCAAAAGTATTAATCCGTTTCATCAAAGCCGGAATAGATGCCTGAAGTTTAGAAATAAACAATAAAGGATCATCAGCATAAAGAATAATTTTAAAATTTTAGTCAGCATGCACAAACCCGTGAACACTACTGTTCTGTCTAATTGTGCAAGCCAGGGGTTCCAAACATAGATCAGATATCAATGGGGAAAGAGGACATCCTTGCCTAGTACCTTGCCTAAACCCAAAAAAAGCTGACAACTAACCATTGGTCATAACTCTTGCTCTTGGGGTCGAATATAAAATTCTAACCCACTTCAAAAATTCCATTGGAAAACCAAAATTACTCAATGTAGCAAGCATAAAACTTCCAATGAATTTCGTCGAAGGCCTTCTCAGCGTCCAAGGAGACAATGGCCGCCTGGTCAGTTCTTTCTCTATTTAAAACTATCAAATCCATGACTAATCTCAAGCTATCGCCCTTCTGCCTGTTTTTAATAAATCCCACTTGATCTGGTCCAACCAACGTTTAATGACTTTGTTGCATTCCATCAGCTAAATTTGTCTTTAGTATTTTAATATCAACATTTATTAGCAAGATATGTCGGTAGTTAGCACAGTTAGTATGGACCTTGCCAGGGTTCTTCATCATTTAATGATGAAGAAAGCGAAGCCGCTTGAAATATATATTTGTAAAGTTGATAAAGTTTTGGAGTTAGAAGAGTAGAAAAGGTTTTATACCACTCAGTTGGGAACCCATCAGGACCTGGTGATTTCCCATTATTCACATTCAAAATTGCTTTTGTAATCTCTTCAAGTTTTATAGGAGTCATAAAGTGTTGCCTTTGTAAGGAATCTAAGCAAGGGAGCTTAGTTTGGGCAAAAAAAGTATTCATATCCAGCTGCTTCTTGAAGGCCTCTAGTGTGGGAGAGCCCACAATCTCCTTGTCCTCGTGCAGTAAATTCAACATGGCATGTCTCTTGGATTGTTTGTGACTCTAAGGATCTCTTCCACTTCACTACAGGGACTAGGGGTGACCCTATGAAAAGGAGGACCGGGCTCCTGTATCTTTAACAGTTGCATTGAAAGGGGAATTTCAGCAGGTGTCATTTGTAAGCATGCAGCACCTGGTGAAATTTCCTCTTCATCACAACAGGTAAAGCTGCAGGAGCTATATTAGAGTGACCAGAGACAAAAGAGGGCAGGTCTCCTGCAGCTTGAACTGTTGTGATGAAGAGGGAATTTCAAGATCAGCTATAGGCAGGCAGGTAGGCAGGCAGGAGGGAGGAGTTCAATTCACTGCTTGCCTGTGCTCCTCACCCCGCCCAATGCATTTGTTGTTCTCCAGCTGTTTTCCTCTGAGCAGAAGTTACTTTTAGTATCTGAATGCCTGGGGCTGAAGTGACATCCATGGCCATCCTCTTCCATATGCAATTCCTGCGGATTGAAATCACACCTGTTTCCTGTAATCTGGCTTTTGCACATGCCCATTGATGTTTAGTTTAGCTCATGACCAAACCATAATTGCTGTTTCCTTCATGCATGATGAGGTGAGGCTCAAGTTCCTGGGTTACGATACATCTATTCTGCAGGGTATTATAAACTCAAGTAAACGTTGGATGACAGATTATCTGACTGTAGAAACGACATGAAGCTTCCCATGTGCCCATGTGAATTCAGAAAGAAGGCAGAGGTATGTCATAAGCAGTGACAGGCGATAGTTAAAATTGCCAGTAGTTAAATTATTACTTAGATTATATTTCACCTAGTTGACCAATAATTACATGTATTTTATGAAAAGTAGTTTAAACTAAGTAATTAGCTCCCCCTCACAATTAGGGTTATTTAAATAATGTACTTTTTATTATCATATTGAAACTCTGTATGAATTCCAATAGGAATACCAAATCAGTCACTTGCAGAGCAATCCTATAGTCTCTGGGAGAGCACCCAGGAACCATAGGATATAATGGGCCCCCCACCGAGGCCATAGACACTCTCATGACCTCAGTAGGAGGAATCTTGAGATTGGTAGGCTGAGACTGAGAGAGAATGCTTGCCTAAGGCCACCTGGTGAGTTCATGGCAGAAGCAAATATTTATTTCCGGCCAGGGAAGGCTGAACCACCATAGGAAACCAGCTCACCGAACAGAATAGTGCTGGGCTGAAAAATAAACATTTTGTAGGGGGTGAAAGAGCTCCCAAAGATTTTTGGCAACACTATGCAGCCTTTTTCCCAGGGGCATTCTTGGTTTTGAAAAAAAGATGGCAGCACCTTCTGGCCATGACACAGCATCATTCTGACATCCTGAAGGAGGAATGCCGCTGATCATTGTAGTTCCACCACCACTTGAAGCTTCAGTCAAGCTTTTTTACCAGCTAAAACAACACTGGCTTTCAGTACCACAGTGGTTCTGCCCACTAGTTGAATGTGTGTGTGTGTGTGTGTGTGTGTTTTGGGAAATGCCCTTTTGTCTATAAGGCACAGTGCGAATCTGAAAGTTCATTCAGATCTAAAGGCATTGATATGATTCTGTAGGAGGTGTGGAGAGGCTCCTGGCCAATTTGCTGGGCAACGGCAACCCAGAATTCCACACCAGCTCTGCACTTCTTTTCTTTCTTTTGTCTAGGAAGCGCTCTGGTACCTGGCAAGGGCAGCTGTGGGGTGAGCCGGGTGTGCAGGAGAGAGAGGGCAGCAGTGGGAGGGAACTGCCCTTCCACTGCTCTGAAGCCCCGGGTTGCTTCCGCCCAGCCATGCCATGTTGTAACAGGGTTGTGCCTATGCATTGCAAATAGCAGGGATCGTAGGAACTTAGGTGCCAATGTTTCGAGAGGAAAATACAGGGTGGCTTTGTACTGCTAGCAGCAAGTCAGACAATGCTGCCGCTGGTGCTGCTGCTGCTGCTGCATCAGCCCTTGGGATTTCCATCACCTTGGGAGCATTTCATGCTGTACACTTGTTCGCATCCTTGGCCATGCCGACAATATTCATTGCAGAGGCCTGAGTAATTCAGCTGGCGCTCTATTTACTGTTTCAGTCGCACTGAAGATGGGTGTTTTTTTTTAAGATGGTGAGTTTCTGTGTGCGCTGGTGAGATCTGAGCTGTGTGGGTGATGGCTACAGGAAAAGATTGAGCACAGGGGCTGTTGGGAGACAACTAGATGGGCTCTTTGCAGAGATAATTTTATAAATGCTATTTTAGCCTTCATGAATTATGTTGTATAAATAACAGCAGAGACTAGTGGGATTAGGTTTATTTGAAGAGCCCATCGCAAATGCTTTGATTCTCCCCTGCAGGGCTCATTCAGTTGACCAATACCTTAGCAGCACTAATGGTCCACAGGTTATAATGACTGACCTGGATCTCTTTTACTTCTCCTCATGACCCTGCCAATCAGCACTGCATTTGGGCAAGCAACAGTGAACATAAATATTGCAAAACAGCCTAATCCATGCACATGTACCAAGAGTTAGGTCCCATTAAAGTCAGTGAGACTTAACTTCTGAGTAAACATGCACAAGACAACGTTTGTAAATTAATATTTTATTTCTGGCATAGCCTTTCTCAAACAATGAAAGGAATCTGAGGAAGTGATCACTGTCCACAAAAGCTTCTGCCATAATAGATTTATTAGCCTTTAAGGTGCCATAAGACTCTTGGTTGTTTCTGTAGGAACAGACGAAGATGGCTACTCCTCAAGGAATTGTTCTCAACAATATACTGTTACTGGGAACATAAATTTCCCCCTCAGCTACTGTAAGGATGGCAGCTAAACTCAGAGGAAACAGAGAAACCTGAGCAAGGTGGCAAATGACATCTTCGTCCTTGTTAAAATTGGAAATTCTGGTGCTTTAACCCTGCGAGTCCTGGTTTCGCTGCAACACCGATAGCAGCTAATAGAGTAGTCCTAACAGGAGTGGGGTGGGACTGAAGTGATGCATGATCCATTACTTCCAAAGCCCTGCTGGTTCACGCTGGCCAGGGTTGGGGGAGGGTTTCCTCTTTGTTCTGCAATGTGTGCTAACATTTGCCCCCATTTTTTTCAATGGAAAATGGACCACACCACCTCCTGGGGCCTCACAGGGGAATGACAGGGCTTTGGATCTGGCTGATCCAGGGCTGCCTCCGTCGTGTTCCACCCCTTGAATGCCACTGTTGACAATGTACACCAGGGGTAGCCAACTTGGTGCTCTCCAGATGTTTTTGAGAGCAGTTTCCATAACCCCAGACAACATGGCCAATGGTCAGGGATTATGGGAGTTGTAGTCCAAAACATCTAGATGGCCCATGGTGCCTACCACTGGTGTACCTCAGTGGAGCTTTCTGCAGGCTTAACTGGGGCCTCTGGGCCAAATGTGCTTCCAGAGAGAAAAGCTCCACTCTGCCAGCAGAGAGGCATCTCTGCCCCTTCCTGAACTCCTCCAGTCAGTAGATTTGGGGGTTAGTATTGCTCTGTGGTCCTCCATCTCCCCTCTGTAATTTTTTCTCTGTGCGCGTGAGTTATGTAGTAACGTCTGCCACTATCTGAGTTTATATAGTCTCCTGAAAACCTCAGGGGAGGAAAGGTTTACGGTCCTGTGGAGAAAAGCATGTTAAAAACCATATTCCATTCTGAAAATATCTTGCATGGGTTTGAACATGGCCTCACTCCATTTGATGTTCGGAGTTGTGGTCTCACATACCTAGAGGGCATCATGTTGGAGAAGGCTGCCCTAGGTTATTGATTAAGTAATGATAAATACATTATCATGTCGGCTTGTTACCAAGGGGAAAGGCAGTTCCTAGAGAAGGGCCTAAGACCACTTCCCACAACAGCCCCTCAGCTCACGTGTAGAACTTCCTTGACTTAAGGTGACCATATGAAAAGGAGGACAGGGCTCCTGTAACTTTAACAGCTATATTGAAAAGGGAATTTCAGCAGATGTCATTTGTATGCATACATCACCTGGTGAAATTCCTTCATCATCACAATAGTTAAAGTTGCAGGAGCCCTGCCCTCTTGTATAGCTGGTCACACTAGTATAGCTCCTGCAGCTTTAACTGTTATGATGAAAAGGGAATATCACCAGGTGCTGCACGCATACAAATGACACCTGCTGAAATTCTCTTTTCTATACAACTGTTAAAGATACAGGAGCCCTGTCCTCCTTTCCACATGGTCACCCTACCTTGACTGCATCTTAAGGCGATGTCCAAGCTAAGCAATTATTTTATTGGTTTTAGGTATTGTGGTTTGGGTTGATACGACCTCCTGTAGGAGTCAGGGACTGGAATGCACACCATTTTGTATTTCAACTGTCCAGGGAGGGCATGGTTAAGAAATAATAAACCATGTCCAGTCCTCAGAGTTGGGAACTTATCAGTCCGTGGAGATCTTTCTTACCACCCTTCTCTTTCCTGTAGACCAGGGATGGGGAACATGTGGCACACCAGATGCTGTACGACAAGTCCCATCATCCTTCACCTTTGGCTGTGTTGGCTAGGGCTGATGGGAGTTGCAGTACACATCTGCAGACAAATGAGTTTTCCCTCTCTGTTACATCTATGTGGCAATGGTTTATGATGTAGGTTGGTGGCTACTTATGAATAGCTTAAAAAAGAGGAAAAGCATCGCCAAAACAGAGGGCAATTTGCATAAAATTTACATGTGCTAATAATAATGCTAATTGAAAGAGAAATAAAGTTCATCTCACCATAGGGTGGGAGACTGCAACCAGATGACTTGGTGTGCCTGCCTGTTCGGTCTGCCGTTGAGGTGATTATCGTTGATGGGCAATAGTCCTTATGGTTCTTTATCTTTCAACCAGAATTGGACAGGACAGTTCTTCAAAGAGAGGACAGACATCTATAAAAGAGGACACCTGGCTACTCTATACGCCTGTGGCTGAAATGGAGAGTAACAGGTATTTGCTTCAGTTTGTTCCCGTATAATACTGTTAGCTTTTTATGAGATTAGATTGGCTAGGATACAACAATGAAGTTTTGAGCCATGGCACCTACTCTTTGGGACTGTTTCCCAAAAAATGCCCGCTTAGCCTCTCATTATAGGCTCTTAAGAGTCAAAAACAGGTGTTTCTTTTTAGGCTCATATGGTGCTGCCACCCCACTTTTCTTAGCAGATTTGTGTGGGTGTTTTATTGACTAGTTTTGTTTTAGATTTGATATTTCATAGTAAGCCATGCTGTCTCAGGAGGTGAGTTATTTAGAAAGGCAGAAAATAAATTTTAAAATACAAAAGTAAAATAGCGGTGACTTTTCAAAAATGGTGAGCTGGTGTTTCAGGATGGATGCTGTGCTAAACACCACGCAACCCACTGGATTGTTTCTCTGCCTACCTTTTTACATATTCATAACTGAAAAGAATAGTTGAGATAAATGATTGGTGAATGGCTTCTGTTAGTACATTTGGCCTTCAAGATGAAAATTAACTTGACCCATAACCTTCAATGAAAACATTTTTAGCTGATGAATATTTTACTCTGGCAACTAATCACTTGTATACCTTTTTTTAAAAAAGTCTAGCCATGATACAAATGGTTAATTATCATCTACAACAGCAATAACCCTCTCAGAATTGGTTGTTCACAAAACAAACTGCTGTTCTGTCCTGTGTTAAATTACCAGTCATAAACTGCTGAAAATCACCAATTTCTTGTGGATTATTGCCTGAATAAATTTTAGAAGCAAGTGCAGATCATCAGAGCTGAAAGGATTGGTGAGCTGACTCTAATGAAATTTAAAATTAGGGGAAAACCCCCACCTTAACTAAACTTCGTGATTTCTACCAACCAAACAGTGACATTTTAAAATAAGATTTTAAAAATGGGATTGTTTGGAGCCCTGTTCCTGGGCAGAGAATTGTACCGGGTGAGAGGATGGATGGAAAGGAGAACTTTCCTGTGGTGACCTTCCTCCAATATGTTGCAATGGGTGGGGGGGTTATGTTTCCTAGCATACATTTACCCCAATCCTGGGTGTGTGGCCAGGGAATAGAAAGGCTATGGAAACTGCAGATTTGCTTGATCCATCACAAACATGTAATTGGATTACAACCTTTTTTCCTTAGTTACCATTGGAATTCCAGTGTTGGAGAGACAAGCATCTCAAACAGTTCCACAATAGCCAGGAAGAGGTCAGTCCTTCATCTCCAAGATTGGCCTCCTCTCTCTGTGCCCCTGGAGGGAGAATTCCAAAACATCCTATGGCCTTGGAACACCCTCCATAAGTATCATTCTTATCTGCAAAAACAAGTTCTGTCTTATTCCAGTTTCTTCTTCTTCAGCTGTATAAGAGAAGGGGAGAAAGCAGTTACACGTTTTAAAGGTGCCAACTGGATTCTCCTACACAAAAAGTATATATTTATAAGCTGCAGCAGAAGCATACAGTTTACAGCCTGCAATAGCGTAATGAATAGTACTACTACTTTCAACAGCAAAAAATCTTCAGACGGATTGTGGCATGTATACAATCTTCCCTGTAGTGAATGACAGGAAACTTCCTCACCATAGCAACCATGGTTATCGCTGAAGAACAACATTAGCTTCCGACATTACTAATTTTACATCCTTAAGTGTAAAAAAGCAGTTGCATGACATTTGGCTTGATTATATATTTTCATGATGTATTCTGTATTTTTCTCTCTCTTTCTCATTCTAGCACTAATGAAAAGTAGAAAGATATGGTGAAATAATTGAATATCTAAGCCATGCCAATTACACATTCCAATTATTAAGGCGTGGAGGGAGAGAGGGAGGGAGGGAAGGCTTCCTTGGCTCTTGCGCTCTCTCCTGAACATTTGACCTTCCTGTTGAGAACCTCTGCTTAGTGACAGGCTTTTCAAAAAGCCTGTGAGTGGGAGGGAAGAAAAAACAAGAGGAGAAAATGCCAAGGGCTCTGCAGAATTTCCTCCTGGTTGGCATCACACCTCGTTTTGCATGACCTCCATGTTTGAACACACAGAGCTTCATGCCAATTTTTGAATGGCTTTAGATGAAACTGTTACAGATTTTATGCTGTCAAAAAGCTTCCAAGGTAAATGGAAATTGGACATATTATCCTAAGCCATGTAACCACCATGACAGGAAGCGTACACCTAATGATTTCTCTGGCTACTTATTTCAAATCAGTGTGAACCTCGGCCTTCCTAAAATACGTGCACTTCCTAGCCTTGTACACACACCTGTCCTCTCTAAGCATTCTTTCTTCCATTTTGCCTTCCTCTAGCCTTTAACTTCTTTTACTTCCTACTCCACCACGCCGCTGTTAGGCCCTTGCCTACGTCTTCCCTAGACCCTCCTGCCTGTCCTCTTCTCGAAGGGCCTGTGCCATCTCCTGTTGTATCAGGGGACAATCAGCCAATCTCTGCCACAGGCTCCATCACTACCACAAACATGCCCTAAATTATTACAGTAGCAGACTGAATTCCGAAATGTGTTGGTTCTGGTCTACAGAGAATCTGCTCCTTTATTTTCCCATGACATGGGCCACGGCCATATGCTGCAAGCCCCTCCCCAGACATTGCACAGCTGGGCAAGCCCTGCCCCTCATGTCTGTGCACTGAACACAAGCACCTTAAGAAGAAACCCTATGCAGGAGCAGTGGCTCGTGTCCACGCCCAACATCTGGGGCGGAGGAGGGCTGGGGCAGGAGCTGGTCCCATGGGGGTGGGGCCAGGGAAGCTATGCAATGGTGGGGAGGGTTAGTGGACTAACTTCTCTTTTCCCCTCAAAGAGAGGGATGGAGAGAGAAGAGAGGTATAATAGTATAACTATATTAGAAAGCCCTACATGTGAGGGGTTCCACAGGATTGGGACACCCACACCATCAATGCATGGACATCAGGGGCAGGTCCAGCCTGAGAGATGGGAGTGGCTAGCAGCAAGGCCCTGCTCTTTTTTCCCTTCATGTGAGTGCCCTATATGCAAGTAATATGTGAACAGAGCTCTTGACTAGAGCAACTTGAGAGCAGAGAAGGTACTATCATAAAAATGACTGTATATCTTTTACTACAAAAGCTGTTAAAAGTTCATTGAAACTGGAAATATGAATCTGTCAGAGTTGTTGCCTCCCTCTTTGTTCAAGATTCACTCAGTTCTGGGGCCCTGTGACTAGCGGGGCCAGTGGACAGCACCCTAGTACAGACCAACGTGGTGCCCTCTGGATGTTTTGGACTTCAGCTCCAATCAGCACTAGCCGGCAGGGCCAATGGTCAGGAATCCTAGAGGTTGTAGTCCAAAACATCTGGAGGACACCAGGCTGGGGAAGGCTGCCCTAGCATCAACCCAGGGAGCAGCAAGGGTTGTTTTCTTAAGCTCTTATGAAAAAACTATTTCTTCCATAAGGGACCTGATTGCTCAAAGAGGGGAAATAATATTGAACAACAATCTGGTTTCTCCTGTATAGACATTTAACTAGATCTAACAACACCTGGTGTTTTTCCCTTGATAAAGGTGATGTTCAGAGTAGTGAAGTCGTCCTCCAGACTCTAAATAAAGTTGCTATTTCTGCTAAAGTGCTTATAGACAATACACAGGAGGTGTAAAGATACTACCTTATGTTTCTTTCTAAGATAGGCATTACCTCTCTCTCTCTCTCTCTCTCTCTTTCCCCTTCGCTTTCTTTGAAAGAGAAAGAGAAGTTAGTCCACTTCATCTATCCATTGCATGAAGGGGTCTCCATGAAAACAAGGGCAGCTTGCCATCTCCATTCTTGTACAGCTTCCCTGGCCCCACCCTTATGGGACCAACTCTTGCCCCCAGCCCCCCTTCCATTCCACATGTTGTGCATGGACATCTGCACAGGAGAAACCTGCATTTGTAGATCTTTATACATGTAGGCTTCCACATGACTGGATTACCAAATGTATGGTGATCTATGAACATGTGGACATCAGGATGGGCAAGTCTTACAATGTCGGGAACCAGCATCAGCAGCATAGCCCCACAGCTCCTAGTACTCATGGAGCCTTTCCATGTGAAGTATTTATTGTGCACTCGTGATGCCTCACTCACTGTAGTTTGCAGGTGCTTTACATGATGTCATCATCCTCCAGGGCCTCTCCCTTGCTTTGCAATCATAGCTTTTATTTTATTTTTCTAACAAGGAAAATCTGGAATGGCAGTGACAGGTGGCCTGAAATTCTGGTGCATTTGCAAAATTCCATTCAAATTGCACCAGTTATGTAATGGAACATATAGAAAGGCAGAGAAAGAACCCGCCCTCCCAGAAACAAAAAATCTATAGGAACCAATTTTAATCCCATAAAGAACCCTGAAGCAGAGGCATCGATAAAGTGGTGCGTTAAAAGCCTCACGTAGAAATGCCCTTCACATAACTGATGCATGAAGGGGGGACTAGCTGACTGAGATCTTAGCAGGAAACAGAGGCATAAGGGTGGCAGACGGACGGCTCCTAGTGCTACCAATGGAACAGCATTGTACAGCTATTCCAGCTTACCCTCCTTAATAGAACAAATAGTGGGAAAACACAGGAGGGTTCAAAACACAAGATGGCAATGTCTAGGACAGGAGCTACACTACTGCTTTATAATGATTTATAGCAGTCTTCACCATTGTTGGGGCCCATGGCATATTCCATATACTGTTTTCAAACCATTTTCAAAGTGTTATATTCTGCTTGGTGTAGATCTGGTTTTGATCCCCCCCATAAAGTTTTGTTGAATTAGGCAGGATGAAAGCACAGCAGAAGCTTTGTCTGGAAGTGTCCATGCACTCCAACTGCTCCTGTTCAATGATGACTCCTATTTGGGAGAGATATTGGAATTGTCTTTTAAAAACATTATTACTGTATGCACACATGGACTTGGGCTTTTTAGGTTTTGAGCCTTCTCTCCTTGGTCTCTGGAAGTTAAATCTGAGTGGAAAACAAAAAGTTATCCTCGTATTACTTACCTTCCCTTGAAGTGGGTAGCTATAGGAGAGTGTTGGATGTGTCCCCTGATGCTCAGTTCACACAGGGCAACAAGAAGGCCTAATAAACTAGACTAGCACTTTGTGTGAACTGGCTGTAAGTATCTCAAAAACTAATGGAGTTAACAAAAATGTGTAATTACAAAAAGTATTTGTCATTAAATTTCAAACATTTCAGAAAAACTTTCATCTCTATAGTATAAACGGGTGAGAAGTTATGCCTTTTTAAATCTGGCAACTACATAATAGCACTGCAGCCATATTGATGACATCATCATGCAGCCCCACCACCACTGGAATTTTGTAAGACTCACTTTTCTGAGACACTTCTGTCATATATAAACAAAAAATATTCACTAAGCTTTTGCACTCGCTGGGGTAAATAAATCCTGCCTGGCTCTGGGACTATAACCATGATCAGTATTTGAAGGGCTGTCACAGAGATGATGAAACAAATTTGTTTTCTGATGCTCCAAAGGTTAGGATCTGAACTAACAGGTTTAAATTTTAAAAAAAGGATTAGGAAGAACTTTCTGACAATGCAAGTTCTTTGACAGTGCAACAGACTGTCTCAGAAAGTGGTGGACTCTCCTTCGTTACAGGTTTCTAAGCAGAGTCTGGATGGCCACCAATCAGGGGATGCTGTTGTTGGGGAACTGAAGCGAAAAGGGACAAACGCTGCGAGCGCTTGTATTAACAATAAGTCCAGTAGCAATCCAAGAGCTGAAGAAATACTCACACACCAAATATTGTGTATAATACAGGTTGTTTACTCATGATCCAATATATACAGCAGCACAACAGTTTCCATCAAGGTATGTACAGTCCTTCCTCAAATCTCTCCACATCCAAATACACCATGCCTGACACCCACACTAGCCATTCAACTAAGGCTCACTTATATACATTTTAGACACCAGCCCATCCCAGATTAATCATCTTATCATTTCTGGTACTTTGCAATAATCAGGTTGACCTTTCCAATTCTGTACAGAAAAAAACTCTTTCTCAACCTTATTGCCTTCAGCTGATATGTCCTTCAGGACTCTAAAACTTTCAACCAATCCACTTAGTCTATGAATTTTCCTCAACAGCTGTAGTAGTGGATTTCCTGCATTATCAGGGGGCTAGACTAGGTTACCTCTACCATTTTACAAGATTCTTCAATAATTCAATAGACACTATGGCTCAGTTCGGATGACACGATAGTCAATGGTGGGGTAATAATCAACTTTACAGTTGTTCAACTAGGGGGTACTCCCCACACAACATGGCAATAAATAATCAACTGTGGTGTGGATTAGGATCAACACTGAGTTGACTATGGCAGCATTCGGATGACACAATAGTCAAAACAACTGACGATTGTTTCCCCCACACCAGTTGTTTATTGTGTCATCCGAATTTAGCCATAGTTTCCTTAACAATGTGAAAAAAGCTTCCTTTTGAAAGCTTGAAAATCACACTTGTAAATATGCCCCCAACAGTCTCTAATTTCACTTAAAATAAATAGAAATAAAAGGCAGTGTTTGTGGAGACAATCCAGAAATGATGTATGGGTGAGCAGTATTGTAGACCATGACAGCTATAGTATCTTAGAGACATTATGGTGGTGTGGTGCTGTAGCCACAAGCCTTACTCTAAACCCAAGGTCTAAAATGCAGAACAGCAAAGGAGAGCTGGTTTGTGCAGGTTGCAGATGGAAAGGAAATAAGTGATGGAGAAAACGGTTACAATCTTTTGAAATCTTTTCAAAATAGTTTATATTTATTGGAAAGATACAACTGTAAAAAAAATCGGTTAAATGATTCATTGGGCATCAGAGGCATTACAACAGATGGTGAAAAGACCTTTCTAGGCTTCAGAATCATAAAGTTGGAATGGAATCCAAGTACAAGTTCTCTAAATAGGTATATAAAAGATTCGTATGTTGAAAAATGCAATAGGAATATATGATGAACCACTGAAGAGAGTCCTTGATCTCTGCCATAAGTTGACTTTTTGAAGTGACCTTGAAATGTAAGAATGATTGAAGAGATCAGAGGATCGGACCTCCTCCCCCCAATTCTTATACTTGTCCTATTTTCCTTCTGTTCTTTTGTACCTGCTCTACAGCTCAACCCAAGCATATGTGTTTAGACCTAAATCCCACAGAGTTCCAGCAAAGTTCCAACATGGGACTTCCAACAACGGCTATAGGGTACTTAGCTCAGGGTAAGCCGTATTGAAATGAATGAGATTTACTTCTCTGATACTTCTAAGTATAGCATGCCTAGGATTGGGCTGCATATGCACTTAGAATGGCAGCCTCACTGCCCTCATGTGCTAAGCACCAATGTTTCTAAAATCCAAACTAAAGAGGAGAATTTTGTGAAATGGATTGAAGCAACATTGCTAACATGGGTATAGTATTTTGTATAATATTGAAACAGAGTTTTAGCTTCCTTTCCAAGCCAGAAGTGGATCAAATAGGGAACTTGCAGCAGTTCAAGCTACAAGCTACATAAGGAACCTGTGTCAGGTAAGCAAGTCACACAATTTCAACAAAAAGGAGGAGTAACTCTTGCTGGGAATCATTTGAAGATGGAATTGTATTTGGTTTTGTTTGTTTTTGAGATTATTTCCCTTTTTATCATTGAAATCCATTGAGGAAATGCCAGAAAGTAGAGATGGCTGAGGGGGAGAACTTGCCAAAAGTGGAGAGGTTTAGATGATAGCATTTTTTAATATGAATAATGTTCTGTTTGTTCCAAGAGAATTTCTAGAACTAGGTTAGGTCAGCCTATATGTTATGTTTGTTTTGGAAATACTTAGTTGCATATATATTGCATAACTTGTGTTGACATTTCAGTTTACACAAAATGATATGTACTGTTCTCTTTTCTACTTTCTAAATAGTTCATAAGCAAGTTAGTACATTGACCAAAAACAGCCTCAAAAAGCACTAGCACACTTCATGTTCGCTACACAGCTGCTGCTCACAGGACCCAAGTTCAGATTGCTAGCTGTAATTATTCAGTGGAAGAGCAAAATGAGTTACTTCAATGCACCATGCATTCCATCCTTTTAACACTTATTTATTTGTTGCATTGGAACCCAACAAATTCCAGAAGGATGGAAAAGACTTGTGATCAGAAAATGCCTTCTTCGGTGTCATTTTATCTGAGCATATTGTTATTTATGAGACTAGTAGTTAAACGACTTTTGTCACTGTTGGGTAGACCTACTGGAGAGCTGGTTGTTCATCTTATCCAGTGTTTCCACTATGAAGAAACACCAGACCCTTAAGGATAATGATTTCATCAGTTCTGCTAAATTGGAATTGTCCACTATCCACAAACTTGAGCACTTCCTTAAGTCATCATGATTGAAACTGTCTGGTGTTTCCAAGAATAACTGAGGAGTCTTCTGAACTCTTGTGAGATCTCATTCTCAGAGAAATTGGACTGTACAACAGGACAGCAGGTAAGATTTCAGATGTCTTCACATAGAAAATGAGATCTCAAGGAGGAAGGGAGGCCAGGTTAGAAATTTTCTTCTTGGTGTTCTAGCTTGCTATGTTCCCAATTTTTTGGTATGAAGGAGCATTTCTATCATGTGAACCCCCATCTGCAATCTAAAGTGGTATACCTCAGACTTCACCAGGCTGAAATCCTGCATCCTTGCTGAGGCTTTCTTTGTCTGGTTTCTTTGCGGGTTTACAATGGGCTCCTTTAGATGGGGGATACATGATTTTAATTGAAAACTTCCTTTCTCGGCAATGCTCTATATGTTCAATGAAAGGGTGCTATCTAGTGACTGTATTATAGCTCAGTGCCAGCATTACACACTCCCAATGTGCCCTAGTAACTTTTATTCCATTTTACCTTCAATCTTTTTAAAAGCGGGACAAAGCTCAGAAGGGCAGAAGCTGCTCTGGAGGATGATGACATCATGTAAAGGACCCACAAACTCCCATGAGTGGCCAATCATGAGCTTACAAGAAAAGATTAGTGTAGAAATAGTGAGAATTAGTGTTGGTGAATGTATCTTCAGCCACTCAAAGAAAAGCTCATTTCGTCATGCTGTGGAAACCTCTCATTTGCATAAAGCATTATATGCCAATATAGGTAGTTCACCCAGTAACACATTCAACCATCTTGGCTGTAGCCTCAGGGCAAAAAACCCAGCAGCATTAGCTGGTCCCCCCTTTGCTTGACACTCTTGTTTAACGTGTGATTTCTCTCTCTCATCACATGCTCTTCCTTTCATTTGCCTCTGTCATTTCTGTCCTAGATTCACCTCGAGGATAATGTAGGCCTTAATGCATCTTTGTTTTTAGCCACTTTGTTAACCTGTGGATAGGTTTAATGAACATGAAGCTCAACTGTAGGAGGTGGGGTTGGACATAAGCAGAGTGGTTCCATAAAAAAGCCATTGAGGCCATTTTATCTTTCATGCCTCAGAGAATGCGCTAAATTGAAGCAAGGTCAAACGTGCTCAGTCAGAAGCGATTGTCAGTGACAGCCCTTTCATACAGATTAATGTGTGCTTTTGGATGAAGTACAATTTTGCCATTCAGATGAGGAAGAACATTTCACTATGGGTCTAATCCAGAAAGACATGGAGGTTGGTAGGAGCTAAACAAGGATGTTGCCGATTTGTCTGGGCTGGACATCAGGTCATGATTTTTTTCTTCCTAAGAAAGCAGAGGGGGATATAACTCACTCATGTCAACACCCTCAGCCAGAGATGTACAGAGACTTTGGGGTAGCTCATGGCTAAGGGTGGAACGAGATGTTATGAGAGACGTGGAGACACAGTTCTTTCTTTGTCACGACGGTGCAGTTGAACACAATGTTGGCATTGGAGACAGGCAAAAGACAAAACGAAGTGCTAGCCTTAACCAAAACCACAAAGGAGATATTTCCAAAAAAGTTAAGGTTTACAGAAATTTTTTAAAATTATATTTTATACAAATATGTACACAAACAATTAGAGCAATTGCTATACACTTTAAAGTTTCCCTGCAATATTGTTAAAGCAAATTGCTCCACTAATTTATAAAAGAGGCAGGCATTGGTTTGGAGAAATGGAGGTCAGTAGTATTTCTCAAGCACTCGCTGTAGGCTTTTGCTGGTCTGGGGGAGTGATGCAATTCGTATTTTTTCCATGATATTGTCAGGCAGCCCCCGTGCTCAGATAAACAATTGAACTACTGAACAGCTTGTGCCGGAATTTAAAGGCCACTGAGGAAGACCCATATCGTCGAACCGCGTTTGGCCTGCCTCTTTTGCATGCCAGCACCGTGCCGTGGCATGCAACCCCACAATCACCTCTGCATATCATATTCCATATCCAGGTGTTTGAGATGACATGTCCCAGCATTCCTGACCATGGGACATACTGACTTGCAATGATGGGAGTTGTAGTCCAACACCTTTGGAGGGCACCAGGTTGGGGAAGGGCTGCTCTAAACAAAAAAAGAGAAGTAGGTGGCCCTAAGTTGTTCGTCATCAGTTCTCCACAACCCCACAGTCACCTCTGCATATCATATTCTCCATCCTGTCCTCATGGTTTATCTGCTTTGGGAGAATGAGAATTTCACTTGCACTTTCTGCCTCCTTAGGGAGGATGTGGCGTTAAGGCTTGGGAGCCTTAACTCCCAATTTCCCTGCTTTTTGGTGCTTGGTTGGAAACTGTAGCACCTTAACGTTGGTTTTGTAAACCATAGGTTTTTTGTTTAATGAATTTCATGGCTTTTTGTAACAGATGTCCAGATATTATACATTTGGCAACCAAGCCAGTATCAGCCAAGGTGTTACACCATGTTGATGTCCAATATAAATTCAAAATCAAAGCTAATGTTATGCTCTCTGACTTGCAATCCGAAAAACTTTTGAACTTTTCTACAGCCAGTGTCCAGAGATAATAATATTTTTATGACTGCTTCATGAAAAGGATGCATTTCATGTTTTGTGTCTGTATTTGGAGAAAACTTGAAAGATTGTGCTACTAGAATAAAAAATCCCTGATTAATTCTGGAAGCACACAAGATGATACAGGAAAATATGCTATGTTACAAGAAGTTACAGTTTACTATGTTAATTAGCATAGCTCATTTTATGCTACATGCTTCCCCCCCCCCCCCTGTTTCGATCTAAAAGTAGCAGATTGTGGTCAAGTTTCAAGGCAACACAGGCTGCATTTTCATCTGTGGATATTCACTCAAAAGTAAGAGCTATGGAACTAAGTGAACTCTACCCAATATAGAGTTAGATGTGACTGAACAGATTTAGGGCACAATCTAATGCAGGTTTAGACAGGGGGGGAAACTTTTTTAGACAGCATTGCTGGCTGTGGAATGCTGGGAGTTGTAGGACTTTTTCTGTCTAAACGTGCATAAGATTGCACCTTTCGTTGTAAGAAAGCCATTAAAGTTTATTGGCTTAGACAGAATGAACTGCACCAGATTGCACCCAGTGCAATA
This sequence comes from Anniella stebbinsi, assembly GCA_029215795.1. Classification (NCBI taxonomy): domain Eukaryota; kingdom Metazoa; phylum Chordata; class Lepidosauria; order Squamata; family Anniellidae; genus Anniella; species Anniella stebbinsi. The sequence goes on from JARDYH010000001.1 coordinate 178,696,728, forward strand.
TGTTTTGTGTGCAATATCAAATTGCATTGCCACAATCTTCTTAACAAATCTGACAAATTTAAGTTGTATATGGTGGCCATATGGAAAAAAAGACAGGACTTTTGTATTTTTAACAGTTGTATAGAAAAGAGAATTTCAGCAGGTGTAATTTCTATACATGCAGCATCTGGTGAAGTATCCTCTTCATCACAACAGTTAAAGCTGCAGGAGCCCTGCCCTCTTTTGTATGTGGTCAAGAGGGCAGGGCTCCTGCAGCTTTAACTGTTGTGATGAAGAGGGTATTTCACCAGATGCTGCATGTATAGAAATTACACCTGCTGAAATTCTCTTTTCTATACAACTGTTAAAGATACAGAAGTCCTGTCCTCTTTTCCATAGGATCACCATAAAGTTGTATAGTATCTTACACAGTGTAGATCCCGGGCATATTGTGAACATAAAATACTCCTGGAAAGTGCATTAGGAAGAGATGTTTCGGTGTCTTGTGAAAAGCTTTCAACTATACTCCAAAATCTCCAATCCCATAGGCCGATTTATGTCTTACGGGACCTATTAATTCAGTATATTAATGAATCACGCTATTATGACTCAATAATCTATCAATGCAGACATCTTAATACCTAATGGGTATTTTGGTAGCTCAGAAGACTCATGGAATTGTGACTGAAGAAGGAATCAGAACATGACGTTAGAGACATTGCTTCATTTGCTGTCATTTCTCCCCCTCCCTCTATTTTAAAACACATGCACACACTTCTCCCTCCTGCCAACTTCTCTCCATTTCCTATATGACATTTTGTTGACAGCATATTTGTGCAGTGTCTTTTGCTTTCCAGTGTAGGCCAGACAAAGCATTATAGACCAGCTTGCTAGAAGTGTGTATCACCAGGAAAACTCCATGTAAGTTTTATGGTCAATCCATACAAATTCCCTCCCACAACAATTTAGAACATAGTTAGGTTAGAACATGGTTAGGTTTCCATTATACTTGCAATATGTATTGATTTATGAACATATACACAGAGCATAGGGAACAAACACAGAGATGGAGAGTGGTAATCTTTAAGGCAGCTTTCATTCCCCCAAAAAGCAACGAGCAGAAATTGCCCTCTTTCTCTCTCCCACTGCATATACCCACACAACTCTGTATTTTTCAGTGCTCCCATTTTTGGCTCAATTTCTGTTTTTACTCACTGTGATGTTCAGCTACTGTAGAGGTCCTTGTATATAGAAGATTGTAAGTATTTGTTTATAAAATGTCAAAAGTTCCAGGAAGTTGAAAAGACTCACAGTTATGTTGCAGCTGAGAAAGTATAAGGGGGGAGTTCATGTGTGAGTGCTGATTGGATGGAGGCGGGGGAGTGCCTGGATTGGCTAGCTGTGTGAGAGTGGGAGGAGTTAGAGAAGAGTGTCTGTGTATATATTTTTAGCTGACAGGAGAAGAGAAAAGGAAGTTGTTGTTGACTGGATTAGAGACTAGGAAGGACCAACGTGTCTTATTATTTTGGTGGAACTAGATTGTGGGAAAGAGTGTAGTGTAGCTTAGAGTGGATAGAGTAAGCAGGAGAAACATAGAACATGAGAGTTTCTATTTGAAATGTTATGAACAGAAAGTACTGAAACCATTAAACATTGTGCCTGTAACCAATACGCTGTTGAACTGAGGAAACCATCACACTTATTGACATACATATACTTCTGTTAATAAATTATGTTAATTACAACTGGTGTGGTCATTAGAAGTGTACTTGAAGAAGTACTGGTGGCAGCGGATAGAACGAAGGGGGATTTGAGGGCTAGAGTGCAGGGCTGTAGAGCTGTGGGGCCTAAAAGAGTAAAGGTGAGACAGGAGCAGTAGCAGTAAGCCTAAACCCTCAAACATGTCATAAGCACAGGAGGGGTTGAAATAAGCCCTGAGTGCGAGTGGCGTGGACAGCCCTGTTGTGTAGCCCAGTGAGTGTCATGGGTGCAGGCAAGGCGTCACACTCACTACCTCAGTTCACTATTAGTGAGGGTGATGTTGCCTACAGGGAATTATCTTTTCACTTGACATTACACAACAGCATTTTCAGTACAATATAATAATCATCATCCCTGCATTCAGCAGGGGGTTGGACTCGATGGCCTTATAGGCCCCTTCCAACTCTACTATTCTAAGATTCTATGATAAAGAAATGTTACTGGACTTGAGATAAAGCTGTGAAAGTTGATTAGAGGTATCAATTAACCTCACTCTCATGTTCACAAAATATATATGTTTTGCAGCAAATGGCCAGTAAGAGTGTTTAAACCATGGTGATCTAGACACCATGGTTAAGAATGGTTCACAAGACACTCTAAGTCATGGTCACATGACACACTAAGCCATAGTGTTTAGCTCTAAATGCTTAACCACTGTGGCTTAGCGTGTCATCTGAACATGGTCAGTATGTAACAAAGGATGCACAGGAATAACAACCACACAAAACTACTCCTATTGACCCACATTCTCCCATTCCACAGAGAATAAAATGACTTTAAGATGATGAGTGGGAGCAAAGAATCCATACAGCCATAATAACAACAATAATGATATTAAAATAAGATGTGATATTCAGAAAGGCACACCAAAAAGCAGGCTTTGGAATACAGGAACAAGTTCCCACCCCTGCCCCACCAATCCATGCTGAAGAATTGTTTGCTAACCCTCATTATGAAATAATAGTTCTCAGAGATGTGACACTTTACACTTTAAACTAAACTGTGAACAGGAAGATGGGGTTTTTTTTTGCCCCAATGTACACTTGCTTAGATAGAACTACATGTGCCATCTCGATGCTCTGTGTTCCAAAATGGAGAGATCCTTTTGGAGGCTATCACAATTCCTCTTTGTTTGAACAACCCTAAATAATTTGGTGTCATCAGCAAACATGGCAAACCTCATTGCTCACACCTAGTTCCAAATAATTTATAAACAGGTTGGAAAGCATTGGTCCTAATAATAAAAATGCATATGAACATAAACTGGATGGGTATATAAAGTGACATCTGTGCCGTGTGGAAAAGCAATTTGAGATTTTTTGAGGTTTTTTTGTTTATTAAAATTGCTTTCTACATATAGTAAACTACACTTGTGCCCGTCCACCCCGTTCTCATCCCATGCAGTTTTCCTTCCCCAGGCTCAATTTGGGTGGATACTTACTTCAGAGTAAATCCATCAGATCAGTTTGCTTATCAAAGCAGGGATTTTAGATTGTGCTTTCCCTCCTCCGTTTCTGCAGCATTTACTTCCTGGATTTACAGCTTCTTGTGCCCTCCCACCCCGGAGTTCTCTTTCCCCCAGGCCACTCCAGTGGAAGGAAATCTCAATTTGGGTGGAGGCTTACTTTAGAGTAAACACCCATCAGATCAGGTTGAAGATTCAGAACATCCCTTAGATCACAGGCTGCAGATTTCCTCCACTTCAGAAAAACACACCCCCTAACTTCAGAAACAATTCAGAACCTTGAAAATAAAACATAGACCTTTGCCTCAAGCTGCCTGGGTTGCCAGAGCAGCCCTCCCCCTCCCCCATCACATTTGAAAAGGAAGAACGTTCCGCTTTTCAAGGAGGAGGCAGTTTCCACCTTCCCCCTCCCTTCTGATAATAAGCTCTGTGGTGCCCTGTACGCATGCGTTGCATTATGGATTGAATAAATATTCATTAAAAATCAACGGTAGGGAATTTTCAAAAAAGGAAAAGCATTCCACCAACTAGGCTGAAGGGAGAAGAAGATACCATCAATGGATTAAGCAGTAAGTCTATAATCCCTCTAGAAATCGTGCGCACAGATACTCGCAACCCAGAAGTCATTTGACAAAAGCAGGGAGACAGGTTTGTGTTCCTTTTCTACCTTAAACTGCTCTCCTTCCCCCAATCTTTCACCAATCTTCTTGAAATTTTCAGGTAATGTAAAACAAACATTTCTTTCTGGCACCTGTAAATTTCAAAAAGATTGGTGAAACATTTTCGATTTTATGGCTGTTAGAATGACTCCCCCCCCACACAATTATCACTTTAACATGGTGGAACGTGTTTTTTACTGACGGCCCTTAACAAGGGAGGCACTGCCATGCCTCCCTTAATAAGTGAGAAGTGTGAATTGGCGAAGTAGTGTCTGCTGACCATGACACCCACCCTAATATTATAGTAGAGAAACTTGTGACAATCATACACAAGTTTTTTTAAAAATTGAACTTTTAAAATAAAAACACCAGCCATCTGTTAAGCAACAGCTTGCAGTGGAGTGAGGATGCAATCAGAAAAGATATTTGAGGGAAGGAGAGAATGTATCACACAGAGTATAACAACAAAGTACAGCAAAAGCTAAATAAGTAGGAGTGAGTGAAGTTAATTTCAGATACATTGGATGTCTCACTTGTTATTTCAATGATTTTAACATTAAAATGTTAAGATTTGTCTTAATTGTGTGCTGTAAAATCAGAGATGTGACCAAGGCTATGTTCAGGTGGGCACCCCCCCTTGGTGCTGGACACGCCCCTGGGGGAGGACATGTTGGTGGGGACGCCCCCTTTGGGGCTGACTATTTTGTCCTCCTTTTTGGTTTCCAAAATATGGTCACCCTACTATTGCACCTGGCTATTCTAAGTGAGGACGGGTGTGAAGAAATGCCATGTATATAACCACTGTTGTTCTGTAATGTTTACTTTGTATACCCTCTGAGAGGCCTAGCTTTGTTATATAAAAAGTTGATGTTGGAGTGCTGCTTGTTAGAATAGATAGCAGTTCCATCCTATCAGGACTGCAAAGAGACTGGAAGCTGAGCTCCAGTACAGAGGTCATGAGGGAGGAGCCTCAGTAAACTCAGCAGATCTTGTTTCATTCTCAATAAAGTTTTAATCACAGCAAGTAGACCTCTGTCTTCTGTGGGCTAAGAAAGCACTCCTAAAACAAGCAGTAGTGTAGATCTAGCCCTTGACTTAATCACATTAACATGGAAACACCTGGTAGAACCCGGGACAGAAAAAGAGAAAAAACATGGGCCAAGAGTATAAAACAGAATTTGAGAAATCTTTTCCAGTTGCCAGTAGATTAGTACAGGAGATAATCCTTTTGAGGTGAGAAACTATGATTGCCTGGGGGTTCTAGCTGGGTGGAAAAGAGCAGTTGGGAAATGACAGCTGACAGTTAAGGAGTTGACAGTTAGGGATTCAGTTATTCAGTGGGTGTTCAGTTTGTGTGAGAGAAGGTGCATTGGTTAATATGAATTGTATCTGAGGTCTGAATATTAAGCTATTCCTTCTCTGTGTGATAACAGTACATGGCTGATGAAGATCAGGAGTAGGGGCAGGTGGCGGTGTATGCCAAGAGACTGGACTACGATATTACCAGAAGAAGGTTACACAACCTCTTATACCAAGCTACTACAAGATTTGGAAATATTCTGAAAGAATTGGTGGCCGTGAAAAATAAGAAACCCCACAGATGACATTGCCTGGTGAAGGAGATGTTTCCCCATAAGGGGCAAGATGGATCTCTGGGCATATCCGATATAACAGTTCTTACATTGACTGGGTTCAAACAACACAATAAGCCACACCCCAGGGTTGAGTATGGTTGAATGTGGGTTATCGTTATTGGGAAACAGTGAGAGATTTTATTTTATTCAGTGGTATACAAATGCCACAAATAAATAAATAAATAAATAAATAAATAAATAAATAATAGTTGAACTATGGGTTGTTGTTGAAACATGGGTTATCATGTTGCCTGAATGCTAACACTAATAAACCATGGTTTGTTAACCACAAATGACTCATGAAGAGAATTCATGGTTTGCTGTTGGATTATGAACTATAGGTTGTTCATGGTTAATAAACCATGTTATTGCAGATGGGTTCAAACAACACAATAACCCATATTTCTGAACCCAGCCATTGTTATATGCCCTCTCCACTTCTACAAGTGGTGAGAGGTTCCAGAGGCAGTGCTGCAAGAATTAGTTTCCTTAACATGAAGGAGCACTGGAAACTATAAGATTTGCTTTAGCAGAGCATAGCTGAGGCTGATAAAAAAAGAAAGAAAAAGAATGCACTAACAGAAGCCTAGTGTCCAGATAATGAAATAATAGTTCCACTCTATTCTGTGCTGAGCACGTTACATCTGGTGTACTGTGTCCAGTTCTGGGTGCAAGATTTTAAGAATGAGGAAACAGGATGGGAACCAAGTCCTGTGAAGAACAGTTGAAAGAGCTGGGTAAGTTTAGCCTGGAGAAGAAAAGATTAAGGGGAGATATGATAGTGGTCTTTAAATATCTGAAAGGCTGTGCTACAGAAGATGGAACAGATGTCTTATCTGTTGTGGACTAGGACCAATGGGTGGAAGCTATAGGGCAGCAGATTTTGTCTAAACGTTAGGAGAAACTTTCTAAAAATAAGAGCTGTTTGGCAGTGGAGCAGTCTTCCTCAGGAGGTGCTGGGCTCTCCTTCGCTGGAGGTTTTTAAACAGAGGCTGGGCAACATCTGTCAGGGATGCTGTACAATGCACTCTGCATTGTAGATCCTGCATTGAGCAGGGACTGATGATATCCGCAGCCCCTTCCAGTTCTAAAATACTATGATTCCATGATTCTAGGGAGCAAGTTCATTCCTTTAAGTGGATGGCATGGCCTCAAAAACCCTGCATAAAGTCCCCAAAGAGAGAAATCCTGCCTCAAGGATGCTTCAGCTTCAAGGCAGTTCATAACTCCCATCCCTTCCAATGGTAAGCTGCACTTTATCACACACACAACTGCCGAGAACTTGTCAGGCCCCCGCCATTCCAAGTGAATTACCCATTCAGGAGGCCACCCACAGGCAATAAGAAATATGACATTATTCTTTCATCAGGTCCCTGACCACACATTCACAGTGATCAAGCCTGCCAAACTGACAACATGAGTGTCTTTTCCATATCAGGTAGGAGGAATTGCTTTTACTTATTGCCAGCCATTATGAATACTGAAATGTAAATAATATTTTCTGGGCATGAACAATGTGGGAGAGCACCCACCTCCGTGCAAATGAGTTTTTGGTTACCCTTTGATAGAGCCAGAATAGCTTTCTCCCCTGAAGCCTGATCAATATTAGATCCATTTGCTTGTTCTTTATGATGCACAAAGAATTAAAACACACACAACAGTTGCCTTTAAATGGAGGAATTTATGACTGCCCGGTCTTTTTGCATCTGCAGACATTCTAATTGATCGCTTACAAGATTCTTGTACTCCTAATTAAGTCTTGAGGCCTTTGTGCCTCAGGATTTCTATATCCTTGCCAAATAGGCCCAATCACTCAGAACAGCTGTTTAGATTCTACAAGTGAGAGGGAAATGGGAGTTTGCTACTCAGGTGAAACATGCAAAGACCTGTGGAAGAAGCAAAAAGAGTTTCAATAGGCCATTGAAATAGATATCGATAGACATTTCTTGGGAGGATTCTGCACACCTTTATATGGGGCTCACAGACAGGGACGGACAACTCTGGGAGCTTTGCTTTCTCCCAATTCATTTTTTTAAATTCTCAAATTCTTTCCACTCTGTTTATGATTTTATTTTTAATTTCGTTGCAAATTTTGGTATGTTCTTACAAAAAGTGAAACAAATGACATTATTACTCATCCATCACCACAGGGGAAAATAATGAATGCTGTGCTGAGGAAATCAACTGCCTCTCATCAGTGCAAGATTCTGAGCCTATCTACACTACTGCTTTAAAACGGTTTATAACAGTTTTAAACTGGTTGCAGTAGTTTGGATAGGCTGGTTATGTTGTGAATCTGGAGCTGCTGAAGAAGCTCTCCTCACAGTGGACAAAGTTGGTAAGACTTGAGACTAGCATTGCTATAGTCCTTTAGCTCAAGATAATTTTCTGAGGAGAATTTTGAGGGAGACAACAAGAAGCTTCAACAAAACTCTGAAGTGTCTCTTGTGGCACCTTTAAAATTAGCAGTTTTATGGTAAGCTATGTTTTCAAGGCCACAATGAGTCTTATTGTTTTGTTGTAACAGGCTCATATGGTACCCCGCTGAAATTTGTTAATAGGTCTAATGACATCTCTTAAAGAGATTCTGCACATTCTTAACCCACTGAGCCCCAAGATTCCCTGGTCAAAGAAGGGGTCATTCAGCCTCTTTTCGGTGTGCTTGCCCTCCCCCTGAAAGAGCAAGTTTGCTGTTTGAGAGTATACCTTTAAACAGCACTGTCACTTGAGGCTCAGGTGTCCTCAGTGGCAAAGGGTGCTTTTTACTAGTTTAGACTGGTACTCCAGCTGCATCCTGTTTTGGACAAGGATAGTCTAGCATCAGTAGTCCATATTCTGCTAAAACCATGTTTAGGCTACTGTGATTCACTGTATGTGGTGCTGTCTTGAATCATGCACTTTGAAAATGTTTCAGAAGTTGCAGTTAGTCGCACAGCAGTGAGACTTTTTAACCAGGATGGCTTGCTGGGAACATATCTCACTAATTTCGAGATGTGGTTATAAGTTTGATGCCAAGCTCAATTCAAGATGACCCTTTAAAGCCCTTTATGGCTTGGGGACCATGTATCTTAAGGATCGCCTTCTCTCATAGCAATCTGCCTGGGTATACAATTAACCTATTGCAAGAGTTAAATAAGGGTAACATGAGTGCTACCAGTATTAGAAATCAAGTAGGTAGCGACAAAGCTGAGGGCTTTTTCACGTGTGGCACCCCAGTTATGGAATTCCCTCCACACTGAAGTTTGTCTGGCACTAACTTTATTATGTTTTATGGACCAAGTATTTTAATGGAATGAACGAAGTTGTATTTTAACACTGTTAAATGCTGCTGTTGATCTGTCTACCCTGCTGTTGAATTGTTTCATTGATTGTTTTAATTGTGATGTCTTATTGATTTTATCATGCTGTTGAACGTTTATTGTCAGTTGACATATTGTGGACCCCTGAGATATACTTTATGAAGCATGATATAAGAAATATGTTAAACAAACAGATAAAACAGAGTGTGAGCTGGGAGGTCCCTAGTCCAAGTCTTACCTCAGCCAGGAACTCGCCTAATGTAAGCCACTTTTCTCTCAGTCCAGAATCTGCAATGTGGAGATAATGCTACCAAGCTACCCTAGAAAGGTATTGTAAGGGTTAACCAGTCATTTATGTGACACGCTTTATACACTTGAAATACACTCTAAGTATTACTGTTATTCTAAGATGAAAGAGAAGAATTAAGACACAATTCCCTCATGTGCCACAAAATAGGGACACACACAAACACCGATTTTCAAGGTTTCTAATGATAATTATCCTGATAATTATCCTCACTTTAACTACAGAACCTCTCTGGCAGCACTATAATTATGTAGACATGGTCTTTCTTCATGTTCTGCCCGCAAGGCCATTTAATGGTATTATTTTGCAAGAGGTCTCATGCTGAATTCCTCTATGTGGGTTGTGCCCTGTGGACTGGCCCTGCAATTCCCTCAGCCTGCTAATCGGGTTCAGCGTGAAGGTCCTCACGGGTACCATATGATTTTGAATCATGCACTTTCAGGGCCTTTAGAGAGAACATATAATGGTATCTGTGACAGAATGTTGGACCAGGGAGACATCGATCTCTGTAGCACACATAGGGACCTTGTATAAGGTCCTGTCAACATTGCAGAGTTATTGTTAAGATAAAAAATGGAATACTCCCACATACCACTAAAATTAATATATCTTTAAATTACACAATTATATTTGCTTCCCCTGCAGATGTTTCCACCTTGGCTTCCTTGGTCAGCCAACTTTAGGGATCATGTGTCTGGCTCAATTTCCATATCTTCCTCTCCACTTCCTATCTCTTGTCCTCCATCTTCCCTCTTCACTTTAGCCATTGTTTAAGATTAACGATACCCTGAAATGTTATTTGCCAGACCTTTACCTTCCATACTTTGAGAAGTGTGCTTACAAAACTGCATTTGCAGACAATATGTAGACAGGAGACATAAGACTATACCACTAAAATAACATATTTATACCTGTGGACAAAATGTAGTAAAAGATATAGTTCGCTATGTTTTGGGTTGTCTATAATATAAGGTTCTCAGGAAAAGATTCCTTAGAAGCCCGATTTGTAGCAATGTGGTTATCCAACTCTGATAAGATCACCTTGCCTGACTCAACATAGTTGACTCAGACAGCTATGTGTCTTCTGAAAAAAATCTGTTAGATATACGTACTTTCTGTTCCTGTTATCATGTTGGAGCAATCATCTTAAATAAGTGTAAATTCATTTGTCCTCCTTGTTCATATTTGGATTTGCGCCATTGGATTTTTGTGGGTTTGTGCTTATCTTGGCTGTAAGCCAGGGGTGTGTAGCTTGTGACCCTCCAGGTGCTGTTAGACTGCAACTTCCAACATCCTCACCATTGGCTATTCTGGCTGGGGCTGATGGGAGTTGCAGTCCAACAACATTTGGAAAGCTGGTGAAAGGCCACCCCAATTTAAACGAATATACGAATGAGTGGCTGCCATCACTTCTGGCTCAATCAGGTGATGCCTTTTGAAAGGACATGTGGCAGTTACAAAATAGGCTAGGTGACTACCTTGAATTGGTGCAGGAGTTAATATTTTAGTCACATCAGATAGTAGCCTAGTTACAAAACAGACTTGCCAAGATGAAGACTGCTGCAAAGCCACATGACAACATGCTGGTGGGGCCATATTTCATAAATGGACCAAGAGATTAGAAAGGTGGTAATTGTGTTGGAAGGAGTGCTCACCCACAGGTATCCTTGAGCATCAGCATTTCTCTATAACAGTCCTTGCTATGTCCATAAAGTTAGCCTTTAGGGACAGTCTACTAGGTATTCCGCATGGCACAATGATCTGGAAACATACCCCTACCAACTCCACTTGGAAGGAGACAAAGCAAAAGGCAAACTTGGCTGAATTTCAGTTCTCTCTCAGGACCTGCTATTCTCATGTTCCTTGTGACAAGGCTGCACAGGTTTGTACCTAACAGCAGGAACTGCACTACAGTAACTGAGAAATGCAACCCTGTGATTCCAGCATCTATCTTGGAGGCTAAAGATGTTTACTGCAGTTATTGGCTGGCATCCAAAAGAAAGCAACATACATTGGGCTGAGCTCCCATCCTTTACATATGAGAACTCTGAATGTAAATCTACAGAGCAGTGAGCTGGTAGCCTTTCATCTCTCACTAGTTAAATAACCATCAGCAAATTGTCTTTCATCTTTCTGGGCCAATTCATGTTGTGCATTTATATCAGTGTTTATGGGTTTCTCATAGTAATTGCTGGCTTCTCACTTTCTTTATAAATTGCATGCGTAGCCATTTACATGTAAATTTGCCCTCCGTGGAACATTGTCATTATACATATTTTATTATGTGGGTTGATAAGATTATTTCTCCCCCCATTTTGCAATTCCTTTTACCCACAAGGCTTCCAGCAAAACAAACACAAATCACATAATGAACTAATTAAAGCCATTGTGCATAGATGAGAACAAGGAGCCAAAAGTGATTCTTGCCAGACTGGGAAGTATGGGGGCACTAGAATGGTGCCCCCATACTTCCTGAATACTCAGGAAGTCCCAGAGTAGATGACAGTAAGGTATTTTACTTCTGACTAAGCCATTTGAACAATGGGCTGTCGCTTTCCTCCCTGGAATGCACATTTCTCTGTGTGAAATTAAAAAATTAAATAAAAATGAGTGACATTCATGAGACTGGGAACTGGGAACTAGTGAGGTAAAATTATTATCTTGGTTTTTTCAGTGAAGCTTCCATGTTCAGAGGAAATGTAGTACTAGATACCAGTAAGAGTTCCCAGCATCCCCTTGGGCATATGAAGAGTCTATAAATGCAGATGACGCCAGTGGTCTACAGCTACCAAGGATCAGGAAACTACTGTTCTGTAAAACCAGCATGTGGTATGTTCCAACAGAAATGTCAAATAATTTTTTTCTTCTTTTTAAACTCCTTCCCAAAGCACCAGCACCTCCGCCAATTGGTTGAAATCGTCCCAGACTCTAGAAACTTGGCTTCCGATTGCAGAACAGGCTCAAAGGGAGTGTGAGGGAAGAGGGGGAAGAGACCAGGAGCTGAGTTCCAGTTTCTGTAAATATCCATTGCTGTCAGGGTAAAATTGCGTAGGTATCTGGAAGAGGTGTAAAGGAGCTCAGTTTCAATTGGTCCCAAGTGTAAGTCCCCATTATCAGCCATTTAGGATCCGGTGAGGGATCTCCACTGCCATTTCATCTTGGGAATGGCTAGGATTTGGATTTGAGTCCTTATGATAGCCGAGACTGTGTTGAAGACACTGTCTGAGCTGGCAAAGTAGGTCTCCCACAGGAAGTGACCCTGCCTTCTCATGGCCAAGAGGTCGTTGTCAGAAATGCTCCTCAGTGGCTTTGGTATGATTAAGGTTGCCACCAGATTAGATCATGATAGGGCAGCTGGACTTGCTTTTCAAGGATGACCAGGATAGCTCCAACTTCCATAGCCTCAAACAGTCTCATCGCATTAACAAACCACTAGGTATTCACTTGAGAGTTCTTAATGAATTAAAATGTGAAATTGCAGGATTTCTAACTAAAATATGTCATTTGTTCCTAAGATTGGCTTCATACCAGGGGACTGGAAAGCAGCCAATGCAATGCCATTTATTATTATTAGTTTTAAGAAGGGATCCTGTAGGATCTAAGAAATTCCAGGCCAGTTTGATTTAGTAAACTGCTTTTGGTAAATTGGTGGAAAACACGATTAAAGAATATATATATATTCTCTCTCTCTCTCTCTCTCCACACACACACACACACACACACACACACCACAAAACATTCTGAAGAAGAATTAGCACGGCTTCAGCAAAGGCAATTCCTGTCTCACCTTTAAGATCCAGCAGCCCAGCCTTCCCAACCTGGTGTCTTCCCAGGATTCCTGATCATTGGCCATATCTACACTACTGCTTTCAATTGGTTTATAACAGTTTTAAACCAGTTATTAACCAGTTTAAAACTGTTATAAACCGTTTAGATAGGCTCCATGTTGGTAGGGGCTGATGGAAGCTGAAATCCAAAACTTCAGGTTGGGGAAGGCTGCAGTAAACACTGGGCTATCTACACAGTCCCTTGAAACATTTTAAATTGTATTTGAAAACATTCCAAATAGGTGCGTTCTAAAACATCTTAGGCCACATTAACCAGTACTCACGTTACAGGAGAAAAAAATCTTCAGTCTTCAAAGCAGTGTGGGAGGTCTCACACACTCTTCTGTCCGTCTCTTTCTCTTTCGTTTTTACAATGAATTTAGGGCAAAGAATTGTGGGAGTTGTAGTTCAGTCACCCACTTCCTCCTTAGTTCTCCTTTCATTCACTAGCTTTCAATGAGTATAGGGCTAGGCATTGTGGGTGTTGTAGTTCACTCACCCACTTCCTCTTTCTTCCCCACCAATCAACTGCTAAGCATTTGGGCTCCAGTCAATGAAGCACTGCCCCCACAAATCACAAACGGTAAGGAAGGATATATTATTTTACTTAAAACGATTTATTAAAAGTAAAAACCGTTGTATATTGCTGAAGTGAGTTTTAAAAAACCTCAGGTATACATCGTTAAAGGGAGTGCGTCATGTGGCCCAAAGAGTTTTCATTACCCTTATGAAACGTTACAAACCTCGTGTGTAGATCGGCCCACTGTGTATCTGGACTATTTGGTGCGGGGAGGTTAATGCTGCAGGGCTTCAGTTCATTCCAGGTCTGGGTTGGGGAACCAGAAGCTCTTTTCAGGACTCTTTTCCAAAGTCTATTATGATACTTTCTGCTGGAAAACCTTGAGTGGAAACAGGCGGCTGTGCATCCCTTAGGAACCCTGACTAGATCCATCACAAATGTGGGGAAGGGTAACTAGGGGAAGAGAGTAAGATGGGGGGAGGACTGGAGAAGAACTTACTGCAAGTCAAAGGCAGAGCAAAAGCTAAACCTTTTGATGGAAAATAATTCCTTTTTTTAAGGTCTAGGGTTAGGGGAAGGTTTTCCCCCAAAGAACACAGAAGGATCTAGGAAAAGTTTGTTCTTTACCACGTGTGCCATGAGCAAAGCTGAAAAGGAGATCTGGTCCTCTATGTTGAGGAAAATTCCAGATACAAAGTGGATTAAAAGAAAGTTATTAAATCTAGGTCTGAAGGACACAGCCAGCTGCAAGCAATATGTTGAGGGAGTAGCCTGGAGGGCAGACCGATTATTGCTTAAGCACCAGCATAAGATAAGGCAGATTGTGCAGGGTGGGGCTGGTATGTAGAATGTATAAAAGTGAGTCTAATTAGAAAGACTTTGTGGGAGACGTTTGATGTGAGGAGGTCGGACTAGATGATTTTGGAGAGGAGGAGAATTGTGTAAATAATGATTGGAAAACCGTTGTGCTGTAAATAGATTGGACCACTAGTAAACAACTCTGTATTATACACAAGAAGTTGCTGCGTGAGTATTCCTTGAATCAGAGACTCTTATTGAACCCAGTGCTAACACAAACGCTAGCTGCGTTTGGCCCTTTTTGCTTCCAATTCCTCAACACTCTATACCGCCTACAACTGGAATTCTGTGTGAAAATCTTGGCTGGAGGTCCTGAATGTTAATGCATGCAAATGTGTTTACTGGTAGTGGCAATGCTTTAGGCCTCTGCTCCATGTCCCTCACCAGCACCAAATACATGGTGCACTCAGGATGGCTTGATTGCTACAGTGCAGTATAGAAACTAAGTATACTGTAAGGCTGAGGTCTCAAATGTGCTGCCCACACCTCCCATGGCAACTGCCAGACTCCTTGCCCCTCCTGTGATAATAAAAAACCTACTCCTTTTTAAAAATGTGTTTTAAACTGGGTGGCTGACATTTTAGAAAATAAAATGGCTGGTGGCTGCAGCCCAATGCTTTGTTTTGAATTGGCCCCAGCTGCCCAGGAAAAAGAAAAAAGTTAAGATGTGCGGAAACAGGTGGTGAGAAGCAAGGAAGAGTGTGTTGCTTGTGTGTGTGTGTGTGTTCCCACCTCTGTGTTTTTATTTATTACATTTCAAATCTGCTCAATCATTTCCGACTTCCCCAAGTTTTTAAAAAAATGGTTCACAAGTCCATGGAATATGCACAGCTTGGAAAAAGTCAGTCCACTGCAGAGCCCACTGGTTAGATTCATAAAAATCCAGCCTCAGTTGAATCCACTGTGGATTTCTTCAACATCTCTAAGTCCCCCAAGGATCTATATTGGGATTGTTTCTTTTAAATTTGTTCATTCCTGGACAAGGTCCTTGAGCAAGTGGTTGTGGGCCAGCTCCAGGTACTCTTGGATGAGACTGATTATATGGATCCGTTTCAGGCCTGGTTTTGGCATGGAAACAGCTTTGGTCGCCCTGTATGATGACCTGTCAGGAGAAAGACAAGGGGAGTGTGACTCTGTTGATTCTCCTTGATCTTTCAGTGGCTTTCGATACCATCGACTATGGTATCCTCCTGGGACAACTGGATGAGCTAGAAGTGAGAGGTACTGCACTGCAGTAGTTCTGCTCTTACTTGGTGGGTTGGCTCCAGAAGGTGGTGCATGGAGAATATTGCTCTGCCCTGTGGATTCTCCAGTATGAGGTTCCTCAGGGGTCAATCTTGTCCCCCTTGCTGTTTAACATCTACATGAAATGGTTGGGTGCAGTCATCTGGAGTTTTGGAGTGCATTGTCACCAGTATACTGATGACACACAACTCTATTTCTCCTTCTCATCTTCATCAGGTGAGGCTGTGGATGTGCTGAACCAGTGCCTGGCTGTGACAATGGCCTGGATGAGAGCTAATAAACTGAAATTCAATCCAGACAAGACTGAGATGCTGTTAGAGGGTGGTTCTTCTGACCAGATGGAAGGTGTTCAAACTGTTCTGGATGGGGTTGCACTCCCCCTGAAGAAGCAGCTTTGTAGCTTGGGGGTTCTCCTAGAACCATCTCTGTCATGACCTCGGTGGCATGGAGTGCCCTCTACCAACTTCGGTTGGTGGCCCTGCTATGCTATCTGGGCAGGGATGACCTGGCCATCAAATTGAACCTCATCAAAGAACCTACACCATACTATACATATTCACCCGAAACAATCTTGGAAAATGCAGATCATAAAATATACTGGGACAGAACAATTCATACTGACAAGACAATATCTTGCAACCAACCAGACATAACGGTCATAGACATAAAAACAAAACAAAACAAAACAAAAACATACCTCATCGACTTAGCAATACCGAATGTCAAAAATGTTGTTGAAAAGGAAGAAGAAAAGAGAGACAAATATACACCACTGGCCATGGAAGTCAAAGAACTATGGCAACAGGAAAAGGTCACAACTATTCCGTTAGTCACATCTGTCACCGGCATCATGTCAAAAAACTATACAGAAAACCTCCAGAAACTGGGCCTACCAGAATACATCCATACCAACATCCCGAAAGCAGTCATACTTAAAACATGCTCAATCGTCAGGAAATTCCTGAATCAATAAAAGGCAGCATGACTTGGCACAGCTTGTCATGTCTGTCTAGAAAAACCGCCATGAGTGAGAATAATAATAATAATAATAATAATAATAATAATAATACATAAATGATCTGGTCTTTGGGGTGAGCAATGAAATGGCTACATTTGCTGATGATATCAAAAAGGGATTACAAAGCTCCAAAAGTTTCTCTTCAAACTGGGTGAATAAGCACTAAAATGGTGAATGTTTTTCAGTGTTAGTAAGTATAAATTGATGCACATATGGATAAATAAAAATCTAACTTTGAAATACACTGATGGGCTCCGAGCTG
Source organism: Anniella stebbinsi (assembly GCA_029215795.1). Lineage (NCBI taxonomy): Eukaryota > Metazoa > Chordata > Lepidosauria > Squamata > Anniellidae > Anniella > Anniella stebbinsi. The sequence goes on from JARDYH010000001.1 coordinate 178,713,562, forward strand.
GCAGTGAATAGAAAAGGGATTTTGGCACCAGGTTGGATATCTCAATGAAAATGTGGACCCAGTGTGCAACAGCTGTGAAAAAGGCAAATTCCATTTTAGGAATCGTTAGGAATGGGATCAAAAATAAATGTGCCAATATTGTAATGCCTATGGCCTGATCACACTTGACCTACTGTGTGCAGTTCTTGGTCATTGCATCTAAAAAGGATATTGCAGAGCTAGAAAAGATATAGCTGCAGAAAAGGACAAGTCAGATGGTGAGTTGGAGCAACTCCCCTATGAGAAAGGTTACAATGTTTGGGGCATTTCAGCTTAGAAATAAAGGCAAGTAAGTTGTGGGGGGGATGTGGACATGATAGAGGTTTATAAAATTATGCATGGTGTGGAGGAAGTGGATAGGGAGCCATCTTTCTCCCTTTCTCATAATAGTAGAATCGGGGGTCCTCCAACGAAGGACAGAGAAACAGAAGTCCTTCTTCACACAGCGCATAGTGGATATTAGTTGCTGGAAACAACAGCAGGAGAGGGATATCACACTCTTATCCTGCTCCTGGGCTTCCTACTAGCAGCTGGTTGGCCACTAGGAGAATGTGAGAAGCAGGGTGCAGGACCAGATGGGCCCTTGGTCTAATTACCCCAGGAGGTCTCTTCCTATGTTCTTATGCAATGCTTCCCCACTCCTTGGCAAGCACCTAGGCTACTATGCATATTTGTAAACCATCTCTGGGAAAACAACTGAGTAAAAAAAACATGATGTGTATATTTTTAGTATGATCGAAATGTAAATAATATTTAGCAAGCCCTTGATACTTACACTCAAACAATATGATGACAAAGTAATCGTTTGCCTGCTTTGTAAGTAGGAAGAAAAAACTCCAGCGTCTACTCGGAACCTTGTGTTGGTGTCATGTGGTGCTTAGTAACAAAGCAGATGGTTTGCATCGTTAACAGGATCCATCAAAGCTGTTCAATCGCTATGCCAACAGAAATTCAATTTCTGTACCAAGAAAGGCAGTTCTGTGCTCAATAAGTTATGAATAGCCTTAGAATGAATGCAAGTGATTTTGCATAATTTGCTGAATTTGTTCGTTACCCTGATTCCAGTATTTAGTTTGGCTACAGTGGGAATGTTTTGGTTTACAATAAATGGAATGGCAGAAAGGGTATAGGCGGGCCCATAAGATAAATGTTGTGGAACTAAGGGTACATCTGTCGGGTGTGGAATCAATGCCGAACAGCAGACCCTAAGTAGCCTCGTATGTTTAAAGTTATTTAATTCCATTGTAAATTAATAAAATAAAAAACATAAGAACCTAGGAATCTGCCTCCTACTGAGTCAGGCCATTAGACCATCTAGCCCAGTGTTGTTGACACTGCCTGACAGCGGCTTTCCAGGGTTTCAGGCAGGGGCTTTTCCAGCCGTACCTGGAGATGACAGAGATCGAACCTAGGATCTTCTGCTATGGCAGAAGATCCTATGGCTATGGCCCTTCTAGTCCAAAACATCTTCTCACTCTTAACAGTGCTTAGTAGCATCTCAGTTATTACAGGGCTTTTGCATGCATTGGCTAGGGCACCGGTGAAGTGAAAAGTTTCCTCTGGGTTTTTGCACCATCGCAGTAGAATTTCTCTCTCTCTCTTCCTCGCTCTTGGGCGGAAATAAATATATTTCAAAGCGGGTGGTTCCCATGGTTCCATGGCAATAGGGGTCCAATAAAATAGATATATGTGGCTACAGCAGATGGTAGAGTGAGGTGGGGGATACGAACTGCTTTTGGTACTCTGCTACTGCATGGCACGTGCTCTGCAGAGAAATAGACTTCAGCTTCGAAATTGCACATTGGAAACTAAAAATGAAAACACCCCCACCCTCCCACTGGTTCTCAGCTACCATCTGGCTTCATTTAATCAAATATGTCTTATTGTGTAAAAGATTTCAATGTCTCTCATCACAGAAAGTGAGTCCCAGCCCTTTGGTTATTAAAATCAGGAATAACAATCTGAGTCCTGCAGTGAGGAGGGAATCACATTCAAGCATATGTGAGGTAAAATTCCACTCCGCACAATTTCCCCCCATACAGATACATTCTTTACCAAAATAGAAACACACACTACATGCATTATTCCAAAAAGGAACAAAGTGAGTGAATTGATGTAATTAGATATCAGAAGAAGCTGTTTTATATCATTTTAATGTGGAAATTATGGAAATGCTCACAGTATGTGGAAGGAGTATATGGTGGCATGAAATTCAGTATTTATTTCACAAGGGAAAGATGTGGCCAATGCAACATCTAGCCAACTTTGCATTCTGCAACTTTGTGGAGTAGGTCCATATTCTAGATTTGTGGTCTAGAAGCAGTAATTTGGGGTGGACAAGTGAATAACATTTTAAGTGTTGTAGAAGCCCTTAGAACAAATATTTCAGAGTTCAAGTTTCCAGAATGTATTTTTCAGGGCACCAAATGTGTGTTCAAATGAGCTCTGCCACATTAGGTTGTTACAACTTTATTCGCCCTCAATATATTATATCTATCTTCACCCTAGCCCAGAACCTTGAAGAAACAGACCAAAACCACTTCTAATGAAGATTTTTTTTTCAAAATGAGATTCTAATTTCAGGTGAGCCCTTATACATCAAAGGTTGTCCTCTAAATAGAATTCAGGCACTATTCACCAAGATAATTTCCAGAACACATGGAGTTCTTATTTAGTTTGAAGCCTGTTTTTAGAAGACAGGTAAAATACATTGTACTTTCAAAGCAACTTTAAAAATTGATACCAATTCTTATTTTACTAGCACATTTATGAGACAACATGTATATCTCTGTAGCCAACTCTCAGCAACCAAATTAAAAGGTGGTGATATCAGTCTGAAGGTGGTTTAGATATGCCGCATAATATGGCAAAATATGTACATTAGTTGTGGTCTTAAAGAAATCTGGCTGATGAAATTAAGAAAAAAAAATAATTTAAAGAGGTCATCTGTATTTTAAAGGTTCCAAATCCCTGGATTCAGGCTAACATTACTTTTCTAGGTACCTCCTGGAACACAGCAGTAGCTTTGCTCAACCTGGTGCCCTCCAGATGTTTAGAACTGCAGTTCCCAGCATTGTTGACCATTGGTCATGCTGGCTGGGGCTGATGGGAGTAGAAGTCCAAAACATCTGGAGGGACCCAGGTTGGGGAAGGCAGGCAGTTGACAACACAAAGAATGGGATTGCTACATTTTAGTGACTGGGGACTTAAGATTTTTAAGAAGATAGGGAGAGTTGGATCAAAGACCAGCTAGTAAAAAACCCAATATGGTAGAAGTCCTATTTATTGAAAAAAAGTAATATATTTGCTATAAAATCTGTAACAGTAATGCAACTGGAAACTTATTTTTGGATGCATAACCCTGAATGTTATATACCAAATACAATACAGTAACACTGGCTTCCTCTTTATTTACACATTTATGAAAATCGATATGCAATCCATGTTAAACGAACTAAGAATGGAGAATAGTTACATTAGAAAAATAATATTCTGGATAAAGCATTCTCAAGGAATTCAATCACATTTTTTTCAGGCCTCTAGCAATAAGGCAAAAGTCCCTGGTACAGCAGATAACTTAATTTACAAAATACATTAACTGTTGAGACACATTTTCAAGTTTGCTTTTGGTGTACTTTCTCTCACTGTGAAATCACTTTTGTCTTCTTACTAAACAGAAAGACTCTCAGGAATGGAACTTGAGGAAGATCTACTACATATTACATATACATCGCAAGAGCTTAGTAACTGGGAATTCTTCCTACTTGCTCAGTGAGCTAAGTTCTGAAAGAGCATATTTTAAATAATGACATCATTATGATTGTAGTACCTTTCTTGAGTTTTCATAGGAAACAGATCTGTTACATTTCAGAAGGCTTTCCTCCCCTTTTTCTTTTTGGAACTGGCACACAACTACATTTTCACAAGAGGACATCACAAATGCAACTAAAATCAGGCTTGGAGCATTCTGGAAATGAGTATGCCAAACCTAATTGTCTCCCTTTAATACTTTAACTAGCCCCTGCCATCATGCCCCATGAAGTTTTTTTTTCCCGTCCACAACAGCTCCGGTACAATCCACAGTCAAGTGGTTTTAATTCCTTCAAAGGCACAGAACTTCCACCTCTTCTCCAGCGTTGCTCCTACGCCAGAAAACTCTTGTTTAAACATGCGCGGAAGCCTCATCAAAAGCATTTCTATTTCATTTGCAGAGATCTAGGAAAGGAGGAGAAAGAAAAACATAGCAAAAGGTGTTTCTGTGATCTCTGGCTTGGTTGACATGACCAGTTATCCTGGCAGTGGTGGCTTATAATGCTCAGTTGTGTAAAGGTTGATATATGCATTCTGTGAATGAGTTTCAAGCATAAGGGGCACGAAGACAGAATACGTGAAGTAATTTAAGAGGAAACCTTTGGGCAGCTCAGAGTGGAAGAATTGGATCTATGGATATATTCAATCAGATTAATAAAGTATGTTATATAGCAGTCAACATCAACCCTATCTGGGATCGGATTGCTGTTAACTATGCATGGTTAATGCCTGTGAGACATATTGCCTAAGGATGGTTAAAGGCAGGAGGATGGACAGTGCATTTCTATAGTCTGATCCCGATCCCATAATGACTGCGCTAGCATTCTGTCTGCAATAACCTGGGAAAATCACCAATGCCATATTTTTCTCACCCCCCCCCCCCATAAATCTTCCCATCCTCTGAAAGAACTTGTGCCTGACACTAGAAGAGAAGTGGGGAATCTTGAGGCAGTTCTGCATATTACGTATCATGGATAAACACATATTACTCTGATGTATTCTCCCTGATTTCTAGCAAGATACAGCGTGAAAATGTGATCATATTTATTGCCTTTGGTGTGGGGAAAGCCTGTTTGTTAATTTTCCTAGCACCGAATTCTTCTCCAGGATATCCCTACCAAGAGAACACTGTTCAAAAACATTAATGGCATTGCTAGCTCTGTAGTGCTTAATGGTAGAGTCACATTTTTGGATTTTTCTGGAAGCATCACTTGCAACACCAACCTCCATTGCAACGGCAACAAATAATGTAGGGAACATAACTTGCATTAATCTGTGAATGAGCGAATAATTACAGGTGAATTAGATCTCTTCCGTGCTAAGCATGGGGAAAGCTGCTCATGCTTGGAATTAAGAATATAAATTAGGCTGGTTGGAATCTGAGGGGAGTGGAACAGCAGATTCCCTGTGAACATTTTGGGTATTCAACTTCTCAAGCTTCATTCTGTTTTAGCTAAGGGCAACAGTTAGCTGGCATGCATTTTGTGCTTATGTTCACTCACACTGATTTTTATGCTTCGTTTCATCGGCTGAAACAAATTTGGTTTTCTTGCCTACCCACATAAAGTTCTACTACTTGGTAGTTTCAGGGCTTTAGGGGCAGTTCTGCAATGCTGAAAAATCTGGTCACTGTATGGACAACTTTGGCCCATTCCAGCATTCTCACATGTTAATAGTAACCACAATCTTCATGTGATTTGTGATAATGGGCGCAGCAAAATGGAAGGAGTGGGACAGACCGCTGAAGGATTTCTCTTTTCTCTTTAACATATAGTAGGTCTGATCCATATTCAGAGTCCTAGGGGCAGATGAAGCATTGGGACATGTTTTAAAAGCAGGTTAGGCAAATGTTTGGTTGGATTTGTTTAGATGGATTGAATCCTCTCAATGATGCTCCTAGCCATCCATTAATCAATTTCTTTTACAGCCAAAAAAACAGTAGAAAATGGGACTTAATGCAATATTGTTTGCATTCTGTTAATAAAGACGTGAGTGGATAGTCCTTTCGTTAGGATGGCTTAAAGCAGAATTTCTGCTTCCAGACTATGCTTGGTCTACATAGCCCACAAGGTCCTGTCCAGCCTTATATTTATGTAACCCCACAACCAATAGTAATGAATTTACCCTGGAGTCCAACTGCTGCATATAAGACCAAAGATATTCTATATTAGCTCCAAAAGGATGGACATGAAGAAATGTTGATATGATACCTGCATTAAAACAAATACAGAAACATGAACGTTTCCTTAGGCAGAATAGAACGTGCCAAAACAAAGGTCTGCTTCCATTGCCTACTTGTCATCCAAAGTACACCTCATACATTTCTAAAATAATCCAGCAAGAAGAGCGCATTTAAACACACTAACTCACTTTGAAGAATGACAGCAGCTTGTAACCATGTGACCAAGATGGAGAGAGATTTTTAAACGTAGAGTTGCTGGAAGCATTTGTTTCGGCTCCCAATTTTATGCCTGATTTGCCAATAAAAAATTGTAGGCATTGGGATGATAAAAAATGTTGCTTTTTTCTCCTTCAGTGGCTCTTGTCACAAAAATGTTGAAATATCAACTGCATCCAAAATTGCACTGCCTCGAATTTCCCTAATAATTTCAGCATGGGTTGCGTTTAATCCAGATTAGTGAGCAAACAAAAACATTTTTTCCCCAGGCATCTTTGTTTATTTTTCCATTTAAAAACCACTTTGTCTTATCTGCAGTCTCAAGCAAGAAACAGGAACTAGCATCTATAAACTGAACTTGCGGAAAGAGGCCGGTTCTTCTTCGTGGTCTTTGTGCATCACACATATGGACTCTGCGCTTGCGCGGAGCTCAAACGGAAATCCTTCAAAAGCTGAAGTCGTTTGGTGGGAACCCCTCCCCCACCGTCTCTCATGCATACCCAGCAGGGGTTCCCGCTCACTCCCCTCAGTTCCTTTCAACTGCCTCTTGAGGTGCCTCAATGGAAACTTCGGTTGAATCTGGACAACACGATAGTCAATGGTGGGGTAATAATCAACTTTACAGTTGTTCATCTAGGGGGTACTCCCCACACAACATGGTAATAAATAATCAACTGTGGTGTGGATTAAGATCAGCGCTGAGTTGTCTATGGCAGCATTTGGACGACACAATAGTCAATACAACTGACGATTGTCCCCCCCCCCCCCCAGTTGCTTATTGTGTCGTCCGAATTCAGCCAGTCTCTCTCAGAGAGTTAATTTGAGATTACCATATTTAGGCTGGAGTTGTTTATTTCATTATTTAATCTGCTATAGTTTATTAGTTTTCATTTCATTATGTTTTAAAGATAATAATAATAATAATAATAATAATAATAATAATAATCCAATATATTTCCAAGTAAACATTTCTGAAAAGGTCACATATGGCATTGAAAGAGCTTTTCGGAAGTGCGTTAAATGTGGGAATAAACTCCCTCCTATGGATGGACACTCGTTGTGTCTTATTTTTTTAGGAGAAACCCACATAGTTGAATCCTGTCACCATTGCCAGGGGTTTTCAAAACAAACACGAAGGAACTGCTCGGACAGACTAAAAGCAGTTCTCTGGAAAGAGGCGCTTGAAGCTGTGGATTCTGCCTCAACTCTACCTAACAGGAGTATGGTCAAACGACTTTACTCCATGTCTCAGGCTTCCTCCTCTCTCAGCGCTCTGGTGCAACCCTCTATGCTAGTCGACCCCCCAACTCCAGGCCGGTCTTTAGCAGTACATGCAACAACAAAATTGTCCAAGAAAGATAAAGGGACAAAGTCGGTTGCTAAGTCTCATTCTAAGAAACGAAAGGAGAAAAGAGACGGAAGGCATTACCTCAGCCGCCGCTGCTGTTAAACTCCCCTTCTGGGATGCAAGTTCTACATCAAGTGTTCCCACAAACATCACTCATCAAGTTTCTAGTTAAATCTTTTATGTTATTGTTATTCTGTTGTTTCAAAACTAACATGGCTACTCTTCCAGAGTTCTCTGACGTTTGTTTCTGTACCCAAGATGCAGGGTCTCTCTAACACAATCTGGTTTTGTTTTTGCATCTCTTCCTGTCTGGTTCCAAACAGTTGAGCACACAGGAAGGGATATTATACAGGTGAGTTGGTGATGAAGGACTTCTCTGTTGAAAACTGATAAGAGAGGCAACGGGACCAAATTTGGAATTTAGGCTCAAGCTACATGGCATAAAGAGTTGTACTCTTTGTGACTCTTTCCCCTTCCCCAGAAAGAGAGAGAGAGGCACACAGAGAGAGACAGAGACAGAGACTGGGTTATGCTGCATCTGAGCATGGAGGAAAGCTGCTTAAATATTTCTGTTCCAGTCATTTTACAGCTCAACATCGCTCTCCCTAAGTTGTTTTCCCCATACACATATGGGGAACCCCCATTATTATTATTATTATTATTATTATCATTATTATCTTTACCCCCATGGGTGAAAATGCCTATTTTATATCCCTCTGGCTTAGTTAAACAACATGGCTTTTAAAAACTATGTTTATTGTAGTATTTCTGACCAGAATGAGGCGACTGCCGTTCTGTAACAAGCTCGCCACTCAAATTATATAAATCCGAATGTATCCTTAGACAAGCTGTATTTCAGATTTCATTAATGTCGACCATAAGTTCTTGTGCTTCAATATATGAAATAGAGTGCATACACATTTGTTCTTAAACTGGAGTGAAGACAGAACAATAGAGCACCAGGTTAGGGTAGCTGTCTCTCCATCTTACAGAGGGCCATCTTCTGTTTGAAGGGCCAAGTTGAAATATAAAGAATCATAAGAATGGAGATCAGGGGCCTTGAAGTTGCCCATCAAGTGTTAGCACCTGGACAGCAGACTGAGCAAGGTACATAGATCACCTGGTCACCATTTTCCCCATTATAATGAGATGTATTGCAATTTTCTATTGAAATTATAGTAATCATTTCTAAATTTGTATATATGCACATGTAAATCAGCATATGCAAAGTTCATGCAAATCTATCTTTTGTGTTTTCCCCTGGTGATGCATTTTCACTCTTTTGGTGATGCATCAGTGGCTTATGGATTCTAGTTCAGCCATAAATACATTGGGCAAGTCTCCACTTCCCCGTATAAGACCTGAAAATGATTGCCGTACAGTATACGTCTGAAAATATAACCCAGCTGCTGGAATTACAATTCATGAGATTGCCAAGCAGCATGGGCTATGCAGCAATCTTACAAGAAAACGTTTGGAAATGTATTCAGGTACGGAAATACAACTGGACCAGGGATACTGTTATTTTAGGGCACATTCTTCTTCAGGAGACTTTATATCTACTATATATGTTAAGGCACAAAAATGCAGTGCTTTCTGCAATTTGATCTTGAACATATCCCAGAGGATGCCATTGAACACTGCTGTGAATCTTGTCATCCCCCAAATCATTTTGCCCAGACCCCACAAAACCTGAACTGGTGCTCTTGTGGGTATATCTAAATTCTGAAACAGGTATTGTGTGAATTGGGTATTCGAATGAAACAATAAAGTCACATTTCAGACCCTTTCATAGATTACCCATTTCATTGATCTGATTTCAAAAGTCATGGTTAGCACTACAAGAAAATAGTCATTCCCTATGGTAGTCACTAAAATCAACTATATCTGGCCACTACCACTTTCTTCAGCTCTCACACAAAAATGCAAAATAGTTTCAAGGCCATTTAATCTTACATAACTACCTCTTGTTTGCCACAGGCAATGCTATGATTAGAAATGGAGCACAGAGAGTTACTTTACCTATCAACAGCGCCTCTTTCTCTGATTTTAGCGGTTGGCTTCGCTTCTCGGAATTTTTTTCTCTGTCTTGGTTGACCAATGGTACTGTCAACACATTGATTTCCTATAGAGTAAAAACAAAACTAAATAAAGCAGGTGCTTATGTAGAATTCATCAATTTCAATAGATATCGCTGGCATTCTTCATCTCTCTATAAAAAAGATCATTACTTTAATTTACAGCTACAGGCAAGACAATTATAAATTATTGATCTGTTTTCAGTCACTCTGTATTCCCAATTGCAAAAAAGGGAAAAAGTCAGCTTTGTCTTTTCCCCATCTTTATTGGAAATGACCAAGGAAGGTTCCGATTGAGCGATAAAGGAGAGTCTCTTTAGGATTTGCTATTTCCCCAACAAATTGGCTAAGTTTTGACACCTACCATAAATGATTTCAGAATCAAGACAAATAAGCATAATATAATGCAACAATAGCAGCTTATCACGTTTCTTTCATGCGCTGTTCTTGCAGCAAATAAAAAAATACAGATGGGACTGTGAATAAGCTACAGTTTTGTAGCTTTTTGTGCAATATTACAGACACATCTTCAACATAAAGCAAATTACCTCCAGTGTTTGCAGAACTCAGCGCATGCCCAGTGGACAATATTTAATTTGTGCCAGACTCCAACAAGGGATTCAGCTCAAAAGTTGCTTTTCAGGCCAAGTTGCAGCCCTGGATCATGTGAACGAGGGTTTTGCTGAATTATTCTGTGCTTCATTTTTCACAGTGAAAAATGACTTTGGAGTAAGGAAGCTGGAGAATTTCATTTGGTCCGTATTTTAAAGTGAACCAACTTCATTTGCACTTTCTGGGTGAATACACAGATTGGAAAACAGTTATCCTTTGGATTGTGCATTTCTCTAAATTTTGTGATCCAGTTCCTTGCTCAAAAACTGCACAGAAGGGGGGAGTGGCCAAGCAGGGATGGAATAGAGACGGAACTTTCCTGCTCTCACAAGAAGCAAAGAAATATTTATAAAATCCCTAATTTGGAGGTGATGGATTCCTGATTAATGACTTGATTCTGGGTCCGGAAACTTTACTGCATCTGCGGAGAGATTAACACCTGGATAACTGCTTGGACGGCGGAGGGAAAACGAAACCATCGAGGAGGAGGATTGGGAGTTCGACAGAGTGCCAACGGAAGTTAATTAATGGACTTTAATTAGAAACCGCAAGGTTAAGACAATTTTAGAGGGAGTGGAGGAACTGATTTATGTGGAAAAGTGGCTTTTAATCTCCAGCTGAAGGAGATAGAAGCAGAAGTGTATTTGTTTACTTGAGCCCAGATGAAGGGGTGGATTGGTGTGTTAAGCTTTATGAAAAGAAAGCAAAAAACTCAGTCCAAAGCCCCAGGCTGGAGCAGAGAAACAAAAAATCATCCTTCCGATCGGAATTGGCAGCGTCTGGTGAGAGTTACTGGAATTATGCCAGACAAAATGTCGGATAAGCAGCAGCAAGCTGACAAGACAGGGAAATCCCCCGTCCATTCCGGAAATACTAAAGGCACAGCTTCTAAAGACGCAGGTGCAGTACCAAAACCAGCCAGAGAGAGGCAAGTAGAGTCCTCAGAGGATTTATTCAGCAAAATTCAGAAGATGATGGAGACTGCTTTATTTAAGCAGGAGGAAAGGATAATGCAAAGGATTAAGGACTCACAGAAGGATTTTATAGTGGACCTTCAAACTGTGGTGGATAATATGGATAGAATGGAGCAGAATATGAAGAAGCAGCAGGAAGATACCAAGAAACATGGGGACCAACTGACAGAGATGGATTTACGATTAATTGCTTTGGAAGATCGGGACAGGAGGGTTAATATTCGAATCAGATCTTTTGGAGGGAGAGAGGGAGAGACTCCTAAGGATTTAAGAGTCATAATTTTGGATTGGATCAGGGAAATTGAAACTCAAGAAATTTGGGAGATGCAGGACATTGAGAGGGTTCACAGAGTTGGTTATAAGAAGAGAGGGCTTCTCCCAAGAGATATAATTGTTAAATTTGCTAATTATTACAAGAAAAAAAAAGTTGATGCAAGCAATTAGACATCAAGCCCAGCTGATGATACAAGCAACATCAATTGAGGTTTATCAAGATTTATGCCCTCAAACGGTGCAGTGGAGGAAGAGTGTTAGACTGTGTACAGTGGCTTTGCGGAAGAGATCGATAACATATAGTTGGGGCTATCCAGTTTTTTTGAGTTTTATGTGGAAAGGGAAGCAACATAGAATAACATCGTGTGAGCAAGGGATGGAGCTTCTGGAAAAGTTGGGTTTAGTGGATCCCATGGTTCCTGGAGAAACAAAGCAGGATGCTGCTGCTGGAGGGGGAGATAGTCCTGATTATCCACAGGAGGAAGGAGCTGTGGGTGGAACCCGTCAATGAAGAAATAATATTGTAATAGGGATAAGAAAAGATTATATGAGAGGGGAGGGTCGGGTTTCTGTTCTGGAATGCTGGGTTGCTTCTCTCCCCCCCCCTGAAGAGTTCTAAGAATAATTGGGGCCATTGCCCAGGAAGGCCTGGTGAGGAGGGGGGTGAAGTTGGGGGGTAAATGTGGGGGGGTGAGGGAGGGGGGTATGTGTATCACAGAGGGAGACCAATATAGAGATGTGTGGGGAAGAGAGAGATGGATAATAAATTAAGGGTTGCAACTTTAAATGTTAAAGGGCTAGGAACTGTTATTAAAAGGAAGAGAATAGAAATGTTATTAAAAAAAGAGAAAGCTGATGTAATTTTTTTGCAGGAAACTCATCAAAGGAGGGTGTAAATGAGCTTCGGATGAGGGAGGTGGGTGTTTACGAAAAGTCTTTTGGTACTTCTAAAGCGAGAGGTGTAGCGATTATAATCTCAAAAAAATGTGGCATTACTATACAAAGGGTGAAGAAGGATGAAGCGGGAAGGTTTCTGATTATTTCCTGCAGGGTAGGGGAGGAGGAATATATATTCATCAATGTATATGCTCCAAATGGAAAACAGATGGAATTTTTTGATGAAGTTTTTAATGCAGTGGGAGAAGTAGGTAAAAAGAATATTGTGATGGCAGGTGACTTTAATATGGTATCAGACAAAGGGAAAGATAGGGATAATATATTAAGAGTTTTTAAGAGTGGTGGGAGGACGGGATTAAGCAAATTAATGGAGAGAAAAGAATTAATTGATGTTTGGAGAGTATTAAAAGGGGAAGAAAGGAAATACACTTTCTACTCACCAAGGTTTAAGAGCTATTCCAGGATTGATTATATTTTTGTGTCAAAAAATATGTTGTCTAAACTTATAGATTGTGCTATAGGGGTAATTAAAGTCACAGATCATGCATTAATGACGTTGGATATTAAAATGAAGAAGGATTATAAACAAGTTAAGAGATGGAGAATCGATACAAGGTTACTAAATAATAAAAATATAGTGGAGAATATTAAAAAAGAAATGCAGGAAATATGGGAAATTAACGAAAAGGACATAAACTCGCAGGGATTAATATGGGACACTATGAAGGCTGTAGTAAGAGGGATATGTATTAGGGAAATGTGTACCCTAAGAAAACAACAAGAAGCTCAAAAGAAAAAGATTGAAAAGGAGGTAAGGGACCTAGAGGACAAGCTAAGAGAGACAAAAGATAAACGCCTATTTGCCCAAATCCAAGCTAAGAAAAAAGAATTAGAGAGAGAAGAGTTAGAACAAGTCCAGAGGGATTTGCTATATTTAAGGAGGGAATTTTTTGAATATAGTAATAAAAATTTGAAGATGCTGGCTAGGTCCACTCAGTCTAAAAAGGCTAAGAGTATGATAGGGACAATTAGAGACAAGACAGGGAAAATTGTAATTCAATGAAGGATAAATTAAATATATTTCAGGAATTTTATAGAGAATTATATACATCAGATATGGGATCACAGGTTAAAGTATTGGAATATGTAGAGAGGAATTGGAAAATAAGATTACAGGGGCAAGACAGGGATTATATGGAAGGTTTAGTTACTGAGAAAAAATAGAAGGAATTATAGCTAAATTAAAAGGAGGGAAATCTCTGGGATTGGATGGTTTGGGGCCGGAATACTATAAAGTTTTTAAAGGAATTTTACTACCAAGATTAAAAAATATATTTAATAGTATAATAGAAGGGGGAAAGACCCCCCCATCATGGGATCATTCCTTGATCATATTAATCCCGAAACCAGGAAAGGATCTGACTGACCCAGCATCTTATAGACCAATATCTTTAATACATCAAGATTCAAAAAATTTTACAGCAATAATGGCAAAAAGGATGAGTACGTTTATACATAAGTATATTAGAAAGGATCAATGTGGATTTATCCCAGGAAGGCAAATGCCTAATTTAATTGGAAGAGTTTTAAATATAATTAATATTATTTAAAAAAGGAATTTAAAAGCGGGATTATTAGCATTGGATATATTCAAAGCCTTTGATTGCGTGGAATGGCCAGCACTTAAAATAATTTTGAAAACATTTGGGCTTGGAGTGAAATTTATGGGAGCGATGGATCAACTGTATAAAAATAATAAAGCAGAAATAATGGTTAATGATGGGTTAACGCAACAGTTTACACTAGCCCGAGGAACAAGACAAGGTTGCCCACTTTCACCGATCTTATTTGCGATAGAAATAGAAATATTGGCAAATGTTATAAGGGAGGATTTAAGATTGAAAGGGATAGGAGGGAAGGAGAAGATAAAAATAAATATGTTTGCGGATGACACATTATTGACATTAGAAGACCCCCTGAAGGAGGGGGAACTGATTAAGAAGCATTTGAGAGAATTTGGGGAGATTACTGGTCTACAAGTTAATTGGGGGAAGTCAGAAATGATGTTATTCAATTATAACAAAGAGGAGATGGAGGAAGGTAAAGTTAAGTTAGGTTTTAGGCTTAAAAATATAGTACGTTATTTAGGAGTTAATATTGCAAAAAATTTATATAGGTTAGAGGAAATTAATTTTGCAAGTTTGAAAAAACAGGTAGGGGAAAAGTTAGAGGTATATAGGAAATTAAAACATTCTTGGTTTGGTAGAATAGCAGTTATAAAAATGAAGATATTACCCAAGATTAACTTTTTGTTTAGAATGCTTCCGATTAAAATATCGGATGTAGAGTTAAAGAGCTGGCAAAATATGATTAATGCTTATTGCAATGGAGATAAGAGAGCTAGGATTAATAAAGGGCTATGGTATAAGACACAAAAGAAAGGAGGTTTGGGACTTCCAAACATAAAGAATTATTATAGTGCTAATCAGTTTAGATATGTTATAAATAGTATATTAGGGGAGGAAGATTTAGAATGGTTAGAAACGCAAACAGGGGAACCAGATTTTAAATTGCAAAATATCTTTTTTAATAATAAAATCCAAAAGAAAGATTTGAGGGGACTGGACAACCCGTTGCTGAAAAAATCCTAGAGATCTGGGAGAAAGTTAAAGGGAGTTTAATGCCAGGAGACTCTCCACTCGCCCCAGTGGTAGTTCTGAGAAATTTCCCAAGGAATTTAAAAGTAGAATTGGAAGGAAGTTTGAAGGGTCAGGAAATTATTAAGTTAAGGAATTGGATGGAAAGAATGACAGATAAGGAGCAAATTAGAGAGTTGGTAAAAGGACAAAAGATAGCTTGGTTCAAATGCTTACAATTGGAAAAATGGACACAGGAATGGAAAAAAATGAATAAGAAGTGTAGAAATAATACAAGATTTGAAGATTTAATTGAATCAAGAGGAAAGAAGGAAGTAATTAAAGCTTAGAAAAGGTCTAACTAGCGAAATGTATAAAATCCTGACAGAGGAAGCTGAATATAGAGATTCGCTTAAAATGATTTGGGAAGATGACTTAAAAGAACAAATTAATGAACATGACTGGGGGAAGATATGGGATGCAAGAATGTTAAAGCTTTTGTTGATTAGAATTAAGGAGAATTATTATAAAATAGTATGGAGATGGTATTTAACGCCGGTAAGATTTCATCAGATAGATAAAAAAGTGTCCAAGAATTGTTGGAGGGGATGTCAGGAGGTTGGAACTTATTTCCATATGTGGTGGAGCTGTAAACATGTACAAAAATTTTGGGAAAGGGTGTTTAAAGAAATAAGTCATATAATTGGAAGTAATTTGGAATTAAGCCCAAAGCTGGCTCTACTAGCAATATGGGAAAAAGGTACTGAGAATATAAATAAGAGAGAATTAATAAACAACCTCCTGGCTCCCGCCAGAATAATGATTGCTAAAAACTCGAACGGGCAAGGGATATATACCATAGAAGAATGGTATAAAGAAGTATGGGACATGGCACTTAATGATAAGCTAACGTGTAAAATGAAAATAAAGAGGGGAATGTCCAGTAAGAATGATTTTGGAGATATATGGAGTGTATTTTTGGAATATGTATTAAGAACGGGGAAGGGGCAAATGCCTTCAAAAGAGTCTTTACATTTTTGGAAAGAAGAATAATGTATAATTGAAGGTCTCCTGGGGGGAGGGGAGCACGGGGGTATGCGGTATGTATTGTATTTTATGTTGTTTAGGTTTATGTTGTATTATGTTATGTTGAAAAATAAAAAAAAATAATTTTTTTTTAAAAAACTGCACAGAAAATGCCTAAAAAAATGGGTATAAGGGAAAGATAGATAGAGAATTTTTATGTGGTAAATAGATTGAGCTGTCAATCCTTAGTTTTGTGGTGGTGTTTTGTGAGGGGTGGGTGGGGAATAAACTTTCCTTTGAAGAAGCAGAACTCCCCCCCTCAAAATGGCAAAATACCTGTCAAGAAAGGGGAAGGCATGGTACTAGGCTTCCTCAGCTGCCTTAAAAGAAACAATCCACAGCCTCGCTTGCTTGCTAAGTGGGCAAGAGCCAGGGGAAAAAAGTCCCCTGAGCTTTTGGTATTCACAGCTACATGGTAGTGTTGCCATAGGAAAAATAGCATGGATGGTACTCGCATGCAAGAGTTGTGAACCCCGAAGTCTTCAGCTTAAATATCTCCTCTGCCATGAATTCAATAGGTGGCCTCAGGCAAGCTAGGATTCTCACAGCCACAACAATGGGGACAAGGTTATGCTGAGTTACCTGACCAGGATTCCTAGGCCAAACAGGTTGGCTGTGGGTGCAGAATCTGGTAGGTCCCTAAATATGGTGGGCCTAGCAGGTTCCAGTACTGGAGCGATGGTGTGATGGGTCCAATGACTTCTGAACAGGTATGCATATCTTGTGATTCACCAAGACCAAGACAGCAAACCAGCCATGAATGCCTGCAGTTCCAGGGAAGCAGATTGACTTGATAGGCAGCCCAATGCAGAAGTTCAGCAGTGTTCAGTATGGTGGGTGGTAGGTTGTGTAGCGGGGGCAGAACTACTTTTTTGTGGGTGGGGGGCAGCAGCAGACCCTCTACCCACCTAGCCCTCTGCAGGCCATATGACGTCAGGTTGCATGACATGTTTTGCTCCCTGGCCCAGGCACTGGGTGGATCTAACCATTGAAGCCCATGTGCAGTGAAGCCAAGCTGGACTATCCCTTGTAGCTCCTCCAATGGGGAGCGATGGAGACCAGCTCAGCTCTCCCCCAACTTCACACACCCCATCTCCTTCTCCCATTGCAGGAATAAGGAATAAGTTGCAGGCATTATACTAGAGTGACCATATACAAAAGAAGGCAGGGCCCCTGCAACTTTAACTGTTGTGATGAAGAGGGAATTTCACCAGGAACTAATTGCATACAAATGACACTGGCTGAAATTCCCTTTTCTCTACAACTGTTAAAGTTACATGAGCCCTGTCCTCCTTTTCATATGGTCAGCCTAATTATGAGCCTATCTACACTACTGCTTTAAAACGGTTTATAACAGTTTTGAGAACTGTTGGGGCCCAGGACACACTCCATATACAGTTTTCAAAATGTTTTATCCTGTGTGTGTAGATAAGCTCATTATCTCTGGGACCAAGTGATAGAAAAAGCTGGGCTCAGAGAACTTAGCTGATTAGGAATGAATGAGTACGAGAATCTATCTATCTATCTATCTATCTATCTATCTATCTATCTATCTATCTATCTATCATCTATCTCCACCTTTCCACCAATTGATCTTTAAGGCAGAAAATATTGAGCTGTGTCTTAAAACAGTAATGCTGCTGATACATTAGTAGGCAGCTTCCAAACCTCTTTCTTCCATATATATATATATATATATATATATATATATATATATAGTGGGTGGGTGGGTGGGTGGGTGAGGGGGGTTGGGGAGAAATCTTGATTAGAACTTGAACTGGGGGAGAAATTGTTTTGTAGAGAGAGATCAGATGGTTTCTTAATGCATGGTCAGCCGTTAGAGTTTACACAAATGGTATAATAGGAAGCCTTCTGTATATTTTACATTACTGCATTTATAAACAAAAATAAAACACACTTTTCCCTGTATGAAAAAAAGGAGTCACAAAAAATGGAGCCAGGTGTGTGTGTGCAAAGTATTTTCCGAGAAAGGATCATCATGTCAGCAACGGTGGCAAAAACGCTATCTCAGAAAAAGATTATCGCCTAAGAAGTAGGGTGCAAGCAGCAGAAATCATGGACTCGTAAGGTTTTAAAGGAGGTCACCTCTGCCTATGACTTTTTCAAGTCTCTCTTTAGCCAGTGAAAATAATAGGATGGGGAAGGTGATCTGTTTAGAAGGGCATCAATCAAGTGATGAAGACTGGTAAAACAATTAAAAAATTAATACGTATTGTTCTAATGTTAGTGAACATTCTTCATTGATTTTTTTTAAAATGGCAATATTGATAAAGACAAGCAAAGGGTTTCAGTCCCTAGCAAACACATAGAGTTAGAGCAGGGCTGGCCAAAAACATTTTGTGGTCTCTGAGGTGAAGGATAAGATGCATCCTTATTCCAATGGGAATGGCAGCTACATTTTACTTCAACACTAGCGATGGGGCAGCATCCTTCACTGGACCCGACAGTAACAGGTTGACTTAGGGGTGCAGGGCAGGTCACAGAGCACACATGGCTACCACACACTCACCACTCCACCTGGGGCCAGCTCACTTCCCTTTCAGACAAATGCTGCAACACAGTGGTGGCATGTATGATGCCCGTAGGACAGCCTGGCCTGGCTGCCTCTCTGTCTGGTCAGGGACCTTTCCTAACAGCATAGTCTGTGACGCATTGGGAGTCGGCAACTAGGTGAGACAGCCCACCTGCCCAAGCCAGCAACAAACAAGCAACATTGACACCAGAGCGCCAGATCAGGAAGACAGGAATAGCCAGGAGGTAGCTGTTCCACTCTGCTAATGGTAGGGCTGACCCTGATGAGTATCAGCCAAAACTAGATATAAACAGTGGAATAAATTGTTTCAAGAAGCGTGTGGCGTTTCTTATTTTGTAATTTTTAAAGAGGAGGATGGGGAAGTATGATTCCTGCAGGGCATCCTTTTCAAGTCCACAATCCCATAGAAAGCCACGTTTGCAGAACAAGAAGCCAAAATACACACTTCCTACCAAATTCCCCATGAAGAGTTTTACTACTATGTGTGTTAAGAGACTGTTCGCACAGTCTGACTGCTCTTCCCCCAAATGCAGCTGGGCACACAAGAGGATTGGGAGACTCTGCTGAATGGGGTGAGCTGGAGTGCAAGGGGGAGGGAGGAATCCCTGAAAATTGGGCGAGGCTCCTTCTGTGGGCAGGGCTTTTTCATCCCCAGAAAGCAGCTCCTGGATCCAACTCTGGTGAATAGACGAATGGTGATAACTTTGCAATTGAAATGCTGCCTTGAAGAAAGACACCCGAAGTAAGAAACACATTTATTCTGTGGAATTTTTCTTTTTTAGAGGAAGACCTCATGCTGCACAGCCCAGCCCAGTTACATGCATAATTAGGATTATTTGTTCTCATGTGCCATTCCATCATGTAGCCACCCGGCTTTGAAAGATCAGTATGGATTTTAATAACCTGGCGGTGTCATCTGCAAGCTGGTCACCTACATTCACCCTTCCTTAATGCATAATATGAGCACTAATATTTTACATTTCTGTAGCCCTTTAGGAAGTTCAAAGTGCTTCATGTTATCTTGGAAGCCTTATGCCAATCCTACAAGGTAGATCAGCATTATTGTCTCCATATTGCAGAATGTGGCCTGAGGCTGAGAGAAGGCAGCTTGCCTAAGGCCACCACCTACGAAATTCATGACTGAGGTGAGACCAATTGAAACTTGCAGCCCTCTGCACCAATCCAGCTTCAGGCAAAAGCACCTCTACACGAGTCCCCAGTGTCACCCAACGATTTGGGTTGCAAGTGCGAAGCTCTTTTTTAAAAAAAAATTGCAGGAAATCCATCGACTATTTAGGGGAGAAAGTGGAAAACTGGAGTCCATTCTCACTGCTGCCTTTGCTAGCTTCCTACCACCACTAAACAGCTGATCAGTTCATATCTTTTTAAAGGTTTCTGCACATTTTGTTGGGTAACGCCTCCCCCTGCCCTCAGCTTTAATCCAAAGAAGGCAAATCATGCCAAGTCCCAGTGAAATCAATGGGACATGCTAAGCTTATGTGACTATTATTAATACCCTCAGTTTCAATAGGACTTAAGAGTGACTTACCTTCCTTGGAGGGGTGCTCTAGTGTTTACGCATGTACTACAACTGTCTGCTGGAGACTTGCCCTTTATAAAGAGTGTCACATTGCCTTCAGCATAGTATGAATGGAGCCATTTAAAGAAATGACAAGCAAAATAGCTCCTTGGATAAACGTAAATTCATAGATCTAGTACTAAAACCTTTAAGTGCTAAGAAATGGTGGCAGGTGGCAGGGGGATTCAAACAAATCCAAAGGGCTCAGCGTACACATTTGTCCAAGACTGCTGGTTGATCATGAAGAATATCCTAATGAGGTCTGGAGATGTACCAAGAAGGAGAAAATACGTCTTAATTAATGCTATTGATCCTCTGCCTGCAGAGAAAACCACAGAACAAAGTTGGGCCACATTGGTGGTGAAGTTCTCCAAACAAGGAAGGGAATTGCATGAAGAAGGCAAAAGTTGTTGGGCATATTTTATAGTCCTTCCCCCTCATCAGAATACGCATAATTTTTGACAAAGCCAAGAATATAAATGAATAGTGGCAGGAATGAAATCATTGAATTATTAGTTGAAAAGGATGTATCAGAATAGACTAATAGTAGGAGTCAAGCAAGAAGAAAGAACAGCAAGAAAGAATGGGCATTGTTTGGTGGAAAGGCAGGATACCCATAAAATAAACAAACGAAATAAAGAAATAAAGTTGAGCAAAATGGCCGGAAGGAGATGCTATAGGGCCTGAGAGTGGAGTCCATTGCTAAAACCGGCGAGCAAAGCGGAGGACGCTAACGAGGAAGTGACTAGCTGCAGGTAAGACATTGCATCTGATTGTTCTGTATTGACAGGGCTTATTTACGTATTTTAATTGCCTTCCGTCAGCAGTTTGAGATTCAAAGTCCCTGAGCATTGTTGGGCAAATGGAAACATTTTGGGAAGCAAGGACTAAAGCTACATCATAGTAACAAGCATAAAGATGAACACAAGGAGCAACTACATGCAAGCCTTATCATGTTTCTAGAGTTTTGATACATTTTGCTACAGAAAAACCGTATCACAAAGAGGCAACATGACGTTGCCCTTTTTAGCTTTTTTAGCCTTGAGCATCTTGGTTTCATCATGCGAAAGCATGTGCTTCATTAAGCCAACCCTTGTGACTTTGTGTCATCGTAGTGATACACATTCACTTAGAAGAGCAATCTTATGGTTCCACAAGAGTGTTCCAGGGACCACAGAATTCTTCAGAGTTGCTGAAGACACTGTTATAACTGTGGAAGGGGGACTCTGGTATCCGATCCCTCCTCCTTTCCCCTTGCAGCCACTGCACAAAAGAGGCCTTGGAGAGATCAGAAAGGGTGTGTGCTGGTTGTTGGAGAGAGGACAGGCCAGGGTATGAGAAATCCTATGGCCTCTCCAGCCCCAGCCCTGTCCTCATCAACATAAACTCTCTAGATGGGCTCAGAAGCCCATCTAGAGAAATCCATGGTGGACAAAGAGGCAGAAATCACCTCAATGGCTTCTCCCACCCTGCTGGTAGCAGTTCAGCAGGGCATTGGATACACAGAAGCCTCCAAGTTCAGAGGCTTCTGTTTCATGAGGCTGCAACCCATTAGACTGTGCCTTTAGTCACCTTGCGATCTTCTCCTTTAAGAGATGCTTAACCGGCCAACCTGTTTTATGATTCTTGAAGCCAGGCACTTTGTGATGCCATCTCAAGCTCCCACCTTTGCCTGGCACATTCCAAGAAAGAATGTTATGAGAAGGACATGGTGCCCCAGTTGCACAAATTCAGCACGTATTAAGAAAAACTAATAATGATGAGAGGAGGATTTATGACAAGTGCACAAAAGATGACAGCAAGGCAAAAGTGAATAAAATAAAGAGAACAACCCTATGATCCCTGGGAGAGCACTCCAGGGATCACAGGATATTGTAAAGTTTCCACTCCGAGGCCTTAGACAGAGAGCCGATTTTCACAAACAGCTCACTGTGGGTTATTTAACCCACATTGAGGCTGCGGTGCATGTGGGGGTTTGTAGCCACCATTTTGAATATGCACCCACACCCACTTGTAGATTGTTGTGTCATTCAAACTCAGCGGCAGTGGGTTGTGCAAGAGAGCATTAAAATGTGTCCCCCCCACTTGCATTCTAAAGTAATACTGTCCATTCCACCACCTCCGAACTCTACCATCTCCTTCCCACTTCATTCTGCTGGAGATGGAGAGCTGGACTTCTTCTTAGCTGGCCTTTAATCCATGCTTCTCACCTGCTAGCTCACCATTCCAGGTCCAATACAAAACTGGCATCAAGACAAATGTTTACTCCATAGTTCCTGCATGGTATCTTGGTTTGTTTAAATAAGTTTTTTCTATAGATGTGCATGTGGCTGGTTTGGCACACAAATATGCTAATGGTGTACCTAAGAGTGGCAAGCATACTTTAAAGGCCTATAGAGCTTGACCTGATGCTGAATGGATGTCTTCTAGCTATGGAAGAATGAATCCCTTCCACTTCTTCTTTAACCTCTTCTTGGTGGCATAGGATTTATGGAAACCCAACACATAGCTGAACACAGTTCAAGATGTCATAAATCTCTTTTCCAAAATAGGCAAATATTTTAGAGTAGAAGTAAGAGTAGTGCTACTACCACTTGTTAGAATGCCCCTTATTCACTTAATGTGTTAATGCTCCTAAGGAATGCAAGCGTACAATCTGCTGAGTGTGCAATGGCTAAAGAGATAACCTCAAGTGAACCACATTCATTATTGTTTAATATGGAAAACAGCCCTGAGGGCCACATCTTCAGAAAAGTTAGTAGTACAGTAAATGCAGGAAGATGATTTGCACTAGTTAAGGATTTTGTTTCTGGTACCAGACAGGCATTTGATGTTTAGCATTTATTGCTGCAGAATGCAGTTCTAGCATGATGAGCCACAGCAACGGATGGTAAACTATTTCAAACCATGTGAAAAGCACCCAGCTGGAAGAAATATTTCCATATGCACCTGGTCAGCCATTCGTGAAATAGCTTCATGACTGTCAGGCAGAGGCTTGCACTTAAGTTATTCCTGCTCTGCCTCGACTAATATGCAGCCTAGGCAAACAAAGACTGCCATTCCTGTTGCATATTGCTGCTCATGAATTTTAATACTGAAGGATGTAGCATTACCCTACTTTGAGTTCAATCTATTGGGAAATTCTCCTGCACAAGCTCCATTAAATGAAGGAGAGTTGTGCAACAGCACAGTTGTTCCCTTGCCACAAATTCCATTGAACTCTATAGGTCTACCCAAAGTATGCGTACAACTGGATCCCACCAGTTTACTATGGGAAAGTAAATTTACATTAAATATGAAGAAAAGGTACCATTTCTGAAAGGCCAGCTCAGTTATCTATGTCCCAGCTTAAAAGTTTTTGTGGAGCAAGAATGGCGCTAGAGATACAGAGGTGTTAAAGGATCTTACTTTCCCCTCACTATATTATTCATGTAGGAGTTTTTTTTTATCTCTTCCTTTTCTCTCATCTTGCAGGACAAACACCACAGGAACACTCTAATCCACAACTACAGATGTCAACGTTGATAATAAAACAAAACAAATAGAGCATGAAATAGTTACTCTACATGAAGGGTTTCAAAGCAAATGAAAAACTATTAGAGCTTCCAAGAGCAATTAGGGTTGAGGAGTCAAGGCCTTCACTAGCACCAAAGTCTAAATGGCCAAAAGAAGGAAAAGAAAGAAGTAGGACTCCCTGGACCAAGAGTTCTTTGAGGTCTAAGAACTAGCTTCCCAAAGAACAAAACACCTCATTGGCTCTCGGCAGCATCAGCCTATCACCAAACAAGTGGAAGGACGTATAACCCATGGTCATTTCTACATTACATTGGCTGAATTCGGACAACACATTAAGCAACGGGGGGGGGGGGGAGGACAATTGTCACTTGTATTGATTACCATGTCGTCTGAATGCTGCCATAGTCAACTCAGCACTGATCCTAATCCACAACACGGTTGATTATTTATTACCATGTTGTGTGGGGAGTACCCCCTAGATGAACAACTGTAAAGTTGTTTATTACCCCACCATTGACTATCGTGTTGTCCAAATTCAGCCATTGACTAGTGTGTGTGTGTGTGTGGTGGTGGGGGAGATGGATCAAACACATACAATCTGGTGTGGAGTAGGACGAAAAAGGAAGATGCATTTCCCCAGCAATGGTCTGTGCAACCCTAGAAAAACTTGCCTCGCATCCAAAAATTGTCTTTCTAGAATAATTACTTTAGAACAGTTTGCATGAGATGATGCTGAAGATCTCCCTCACATGTTCATAAGCAGGACCAGCCCAAGATATTTAGTTGCCTGACTTGCCATTGGATCAACACTGGTGATGGGGGGGTCAGGATAGACTGCGTAACATTGGGCCTGTACAGACAACACGCTAAGCCATGGTTAGGCCACTAACCCTTTTGCAGCAAATGGTTAATGAGTGTGTTTAAACTGTTGTTATGGAGCTACCATGGTTAGGAATGGTTCACACAACACACTGAGCCTATCTACACTACTGCTTTAAAACGGTTGAAAACGGTTTATAACAGTTTTGAGAACTGTTGGGGCCCAGGACACACTTCATATACAGTTTTCAAAACGTTTTCAAAGTGTTTTATCCTGTGTGTGTAGATAAGCTCACTATGTCATGGTTCACAAGACACATGAAGCCATAATGTTTAGCTCAAAAATGCTTAACCATCATGGCTCAGTGTGTCGTCTGAATGGGGTCATAGAGTCACCTCACTCTGCTGAATGGTAAGGGTCAGCCCCATTCAAAAGGACTTACAAGCTGCAGCTGCTTGGCCACACAAACATTTCCACATACCGCACGTACCAATAACCCTCAGTTTTTACTTCTGGAGTTGTTCCACCTCATATTTGCAAATATTTGTGGAGAGAGGTCAATAGTCCAAACAACCACAGTCTACTCCAGCACATACACACCCCATTTCATGCCTAATCTGCCTGCTATTTTATTTGTTTTTTTAAAAAATAGGGGGAAAGGAACAATAATGGTGTCTTGCAAACATGCTTATCAAAGTCAGTTCCAAGTAGAAAGAGTTTCACAGGACTTCTGCAAGATTATTTTCTGCACAGTAATGATAAGGGCTCAGCATTTTCTGCAGCATATCTTCGCCAAGCACAATGTGACAACCTGTGACAGTCTTGTTTGGATTCTGCTTCTTTGTTCAAGTTTAGGTTTAAGTAACATGTTTAAGTAATACCCTCTCACAGATATTCCAAAATACAGGACAGACATCTCTGTACTTCCTTGCCAACACCACACTGATCTTGCACTGAATATGAGGGTATTTGCTAAATCCAACTTGTCAACTGTATCAAATAGGTACTAATCCCATTAAATGCATCACAGACCACTAATAAGCAGGCAGGAGCCACCAAATCCTTCCCTCTCAGGGCATTTTGATCTGCTCAGACGTAGAGACTAGCCTCAGGGGGCAAAGGGACTGTAAACTTCCCTTCGTAATAAATGTCGTTTAGAAAGCTTTCTCCAAAGCCAACCTTGCATATTAATAGCCACTATTTTAAAAGAAGTATTAGTCGTGAGATGCTCTTTACAGGGCTCTCATCCATCAATAATCGTCATTACCGCAGCAAATGAAACAGTCACCATTATTTATTATTAATATTACTGTTTCAGTGTCTGTTCCCTATTTCTCAGCTATAGTTTTCAGGAACTGTTTCCAAAGCCAAGAGTCTGTGCTTATTCACATGTAGCAAACGAAGTAGTGGAGGCTGGTGGCTCCCAGGTGAATCTGCTCTGGGATTCAGTCAGGCCCTTTCCACACCAGGCTGTGTGCCTGGGATGGCCCCCTGCTGCTCCCTGCATGCCGATGGTGTGTACTAGGTACTTCCGGGTTTGCCCTCACTCCTTCCCTATGCACCGATGGTGTGTATCAGGTACTTCTGGGATTGCTCTCCCTCCCTCCCTCCCTCCCTTCCTCTACACTTCTATGGTGTAGAAAGGCGACCAGACAGAACTCTAAAGGAACTATCCAAGCACTTCTAGCTATCCAAGCACCAGCCGCCATTGAAATCAATCTCTCTTCAGAGTGTGAATGCAAGTATGTTGAGGAGCTACATGGGAGAGAAGGTGCCCCAGGCCCACCAGCTTCCATCCTTTTCCATGTGCCTTGGATGACATCACCCACAAAGGAAGGTGGCATGGCTTGAGGTGGTCTGCTTTACCCTCTCCCCCAGGGTTTCTATTCACCACCACAGAGAGGCCCATGTTGATCCTGTTGCCATGTTGATTTGTGAAGACAAGGGGAAAGAGAGGCCTGTGAAGGAAAGTACCTTAGTCACAGTCATTTTGGGAGCAGCTGAGGAAAGAAATGGGGAGGGGGAGTCTCCCATGGAGAAAATCAAGTAAGGATGGGCAACTGTAGGCTCTTTAGGACATCACCAATTCAGCTGCACATGCTGCTGTTGGGACCACAGCTGAGTAAATATAAGAATCGGCCCTATACTGAGTCAGACCATTGGTCCATCTAGCTCAGTATCAGGGGTTTTGTGCTCTGCCACTGAGTTGCAGAGTGGAACTCTGTGTGTTCTACCAAGAAGGGAAGCTGTTCAGATGGGGCTGGAGGCCAAGGGTCTGGATCCCTTTCCCTACCAGGCATGAACAAGATGGTGGCCAAAAAGGCAGGAGGAAAATATGGACAGTGTATTATACCAATAAAGCCCCACTATTCTCAGAGACCTTAAAAATTAATGTACAGATTAAAACAACTGCGAATTATGTGCTGAAATTGCTTGCTGTCCTTTGCCAATAGAATTTCTCTGTATTCTGATTCAAAATGAGCAATGGATACAAAAGGAGAGTGCATCTGGGGAGCAGTTTCCATGGCACTAGACATCATGAATTCACAGTATGCAAGAGATGAATACTATTTGGAGGGATTATACTTTCAAATTAATATAGTTGAGGGCAACCCTATTACAAAAGCCTGGAAGGAATTCCGGCTTCATCTGGAAACATCAGAATGTCTAAGGTAATGCTTCTCATACATTAGAATTCATGGGGGATCACAGGAGCTCCCCAGGTGCCAATGAGGACAACGGAAACATCGGCACGGCAAATGAATGTACTGAAAGCTACACTCTGGCGTCATCTGGACTCCAAGACAGGATCACTGAGAGGTTTTAGGTGCCTTGTGCTGCTGCTCCCTTCAGCACACTTTACTACAGAGTAAATTCCTCTTAACTCAGCAGGACCTCTCGGTGGACAAGCTCACTGCAGGGTAAATAGAAGGAAAATAGAGTCTGGTTTTGGGCAATCAGCAGGAGAAACAATGTGGCAGTGGTTGTTTCCTCAGCTCTTACATGTTCTGGTCATGTGACAGGGATTACCCTAATTACCCATACTGTGGGTTGCTGTGTCATCCAAACCCGGCGCAGGCATAGCACATTTTCATGCACTGTACAGCCCATGGCTTTCAGTAGCGGTTGTAGGATGGGGTGAAAATGTACGATGCCCACACCATGTTCGGACAACATGGCAACCTGAGTCACTGCATGGGTAATTAGGGTAATGCTAATTGTTCTTGTTTTTTGACACAGGCAGCAAAATGTCTTGGGCCTGCCCTGTTAAGGGAAGCACATAAAAAAGCTGGATATCAAGATGTGTAGAAAAAATGATAGACTTAGGTTTAATTAGAAAATTTTGAATAAGGAGTTCTCTTCTCAAAGCTATAATTCAGAATTGATTGTATCTAGCCTGAAAGGTGTACATGCAAGCCTTTTTGGCATATTTTAATTTGTTTAGGAATATTTAAGTAACAATAAACTACATAAAGACTGTGAGCCCTAATTTATGGGACAGCTATGAGGTAATTTCTACATAAAAGGTATAAATACGTGCTGAGTTTAGAATGAGGGAGCCTTCTTATTAGAAGCTCACCAGGCCTGTGTATCTGCCACTTGAACAGCCTATTCAGAATGGAAAACTTGATACTTTCCTTTTTAAGTTCTTAAGAGTTGAAATTTAACAACAAGAACTGTTTTATTGTATTTTATGCACATTCAGATTCTATTTTAATGTGATGTTATAAGTATATTTTTAATTAAAAAAATAAAATAGAAAAAAAAATCCCCTTACTAATTCTTTGTTAGTACAAAACTAAAATTGAATCCACTAAGACTTTTGTAGTGTATGCGTTGTTTGAAGTATATTAATCAACCACAGATAGTTAACTGGAAGCCAAAACCTTCTTAAATACTGGAAGTATAGTTTGAAAACACTCAAGGAAGACCAGTTCTGTAACAAAAGAAATATTCACTAATTGGAGTGGAGTTTTCCATATAATGCTCTTGGGTAGGTGAAAAACCTAAGCAACAACATCATCAGCTCAATAGACTTCTTTGGGGAACCATGCTATTACATTACTGATTGTATTTGGTACGTTAACAAAAATCCTCCACCTCTAAGGGAAAATTAGATTTGGGAAGTGGATTTTGAGTGGAGAAACTGCAGTGGAGAAGTAAGACATGTTTAATCCACCCAACACTTTTCTCTTCTTCTGCTTGTCATTTCAGTTTTTTTATTCTTATATTATTGTTTTTATTGCATTGTTGTTAGGGTGACCAGATTATGACAATCAAAATCCCGGACCCCCCCCAATCCCCCCACCCAAATCAACCCCCCCACCACGCGTCCGCGCCACCCCCCCACCTGCGCCGCGCCGCCCCACGGTCCTTATTTGGGCGTCTGCTTCCCTCCGGTGCTCAGAATCTACTGAGAAACAGGCTTCCTGGCCTGTCTCTCAGTACGCGCCGGGTGATGACGTCATCACCCAGCGCGCTACTGAGGGACAGGCCGCGAAGCCTGTTTCTCAGTAGATTCCGAGCACCGGAGGGAAGCGGACGCCCCAGCAAGTAAGTGCCTCCCACTGCCCGCCTCCCGCCACCGCCGCGTGACCCCCCGCCACCCCGGTTTTCCCCCGCTGCCCCCCGGTTGCCCCGGATCGGCCTAGGTTTCCAGGTTAGGACCGGGAAACCCCGGGCCATCTGGACACCCTAATTGTTGTAAGCTGCCCTGGGATGGTTTGGAATGATGGGATATAAATTCTTAAAACAAAATACAAGAAGAAATAAAACATAAAATGTAGCTAGGCCTTCACATTTTTTCTCCACTCATGAGGCCTAGAATGCTGCACTGTTTGCAAACGAAGCTGCAATCCTCAGGATTTTGAACATTCCATGTCAAAGTTGTGTTTGTAGAATGACCTTGATGATTCAGATTTTCAGTCTCATGCATATAAATTTCTCAGCAATGAGAAACATACGAAAGCCTTTCCATGATAAATGTAACAAGGCAATCCTGCCATTTTTTTAACCAGAGGGTTGTTAATTCTACAAGGTAGATTAAGGACTAGCTGGGGAATGCTGAGAATTGTAGGACTTCTTTCTGGCTAAACATGCATAGGATTACGCTCTAAAAAAAATCAGTTCATTTATCTTGAAATAAGCCACCTGGGAAGTGAACCTGAGGAAAAGTGGCCCTTTCCCTAGACCATTAATTCGGTGCAATTACTTTTATTTCAGGGTGTAAACAATAAACATGGAAACTTGAGAAGATAATGCAAAGTTGTACCTACATTTGCCTGAGATTCGTCATGGCCATTAGTTTCTGCTAACTCCTTGGTATTTTTTTTTAACTGTGAAGACAAAAAAAAAAAAAGAAAAGAAAAGAAAGAAAGAAAACCCACAAACTTTACTAGAGTATTTCACATAGTTGTTGTTGATTTATTTAAAGTACCACTTATTATAAGGCTCCCAATGAGCAAAACAGATAGAGCATATAATTCTAATGAGGTTTTGCTGAAACCAGTTTGAAACTAACGTATTGAAAGTCTGATAGGTTGGCTAAAAAAAAAAAAAAAATTAAAAGGAAGCAAATGCAAAGACTGGATCATTATTTTTTAAATAATAAGATTAGAAAGCAGTCTCAAGGCATAAGAAGTGTGTAAAATTGGCTTTCAGGAGTAATAAATGATTTCATTTCCCATTCTTGTTGTATTAATTTGAAACTTTGCAGTGGTTGCAAGTTGCTGCTAGCTATATAGCAGTCAGCTAATGATTGCTTTTGAATGATACTTTTTGAGCACTTTAACGGGTTGAAATGGTATGATAGGCTTTCTTCTAAGGGAAAAGGGGGGGAGAGTGCAGCTCATTTGTATCTCCAGTGGTTGAAACAAAAATGTCTTCATGATGTCTATTTTGTACGATAGCAACTGGAGGAATAAGCTATGGTGGTTTATTCCCTTACAGCCCATACTGGGGGGATTAGCATAATTACCTTCAGCTGCATGGCTTGTTGTGTCATGCAAACCAGGCCCGGGGGTGTGTGTTACCATGGGTAGCAAGCAACCCAGAATCATGCAACAGCCCATTGCTTGTTAACTGCTTGCTGATTGTGCAAACCCAGTCTATGACCGGGTTCACATGTCATGCTCAGCCATGGTGGGTTGTCATCATGGGGGCGGGGCGTTGAAGGGTGGCTTATTGTGACATCTGAACCAGGCACAGCTTTCCTGTCATATGTTTTCGTCCCCACAAACAACCCACCTGAGAACCCATGGGCAACATTCAGATAACATTTTAGGCAACGGAGGGGGGAAGAGGCAACTAATGGTATGTTATTTTTGCAGTCCCCAACACACGACACGTTGCCCCTCCCCTGTTGCACGGCTGAAAGTCCCGGCCTCATGATAAGCAATGGGGCTATGATAAACAACGGAGCAGCCCGTTGTTCTCCCCCACGGTTGTTTAATAAGGTACTGTCGGTTGTGTGTGCGTTGTGTGTCACCCGACACACGACACAATAAGCAACACAACTGATGGTTGTCTCTTTCCCCCTCCGTTGTCTAAAGTGTCGTCCGAATGCTGCCATGGTTTGTAGTAGAGTTGTTTAGAGTGGTTTGTGCTCAGAATGGCTTGTTATGATGTCCGAACACAGCATAGTCGCTTCAGTGTGGGGTGTTTAGAACAGCAAGGGAACCACCTGGTGAGAGTAGCGAAAAACTGTGCTAGCTGCTCCTCACAATCTCGCTAACGATATCCCCTCTCTATTACATTTTGTCAATTTACCCCTTCACTTCCTTGCCTCTCTAGACAGCGACATGTTTTTTCACCTTTGAGAGGATTTATGCAAATTTAAAGTTATTCCCCCACACCCACCTTCAGGAAAATTTGTGCAATTTCCTACCACCACTTTTGGGGAAATTTGCACAAATTTTTTAAAAATCCCCACCTTTTGGGGAGATTTGTGTAAATTTAATGTTATTTCGCCCACCACTACCTTCAGGGAAATTTGCACAAATTCAACTTTATTTTTTTCCACCTTTGGGGAGACTTCTTTTAGCATGAAATTATATATTTTGTGTAATTCCCTGAATTTCTCCTGTGATTTTTTCCCCCCAAATCAGCACTGAGCAAAGAAGGCCTGACAAGGAGAGGTGGCTTAACTCTCGCCCGTACACTCATTTTCCAAGTCCAAATCAGACTCCCAAAGTTGTTGTTTTACCACTGTGGGGAAAGATACTGACTGAACCTCATTTTTGAACTTCTGCTCAAACTTCCCAGGATGTTTTGAGTCAAAGAAAAGAACCATGGAACTAGGAAATGCGCTCCTTTCCATAACTGTTGAAAAGCTAAGGGTGCAATCCTATGCATGTTTAGATGGAAAAAGGCCTACAACTCCCAGCATGCTCCAGCTATGCTGAGAGTTGTGGACCTTGTTTCTGTCTAAACATGCATAGGATTGCACCATAAATCTCCTTAGCAAGGAAACAGATGCATCTCAGCTCTGGTGTGCATACCTATAAATGTAGGCATATTGTAGACAATGCCAGGGCATTGCTCCCTTTTCAATTCCTCCATAATTGCTAATTCAGATAATAAATGCTGCCAACTGTGTTTTGAGTTGCAGCTGTTCTATAAATACAAACAGATCTATTGTATGATTAAACATTCAATTAAATAGCCTTAAATCGAAAAGAGAAACGGTTAGGGTCAGTTCACAAAGGCATTCTGCTTCAGAAGCCAGGGCAAGACAGGCTCTTCGCAGGTCAATAAGAGCCAGTGCTTCTCGCTGGGAAAACGGGGTCATACAAATCAGGGTGCGCGGTTGTTTCGGAATAAATGAAAAAGTGAACCAAATGGGGCCTATTTTGCTCACTTTTCACTCAATCTGAATCACGTGCCCTGAGGGATGAATGGGTTTGCTTTTCAGTACTCCCGTTTGCACCCGCTTCTCTTTCATTTGTGTCCTTCGGAGGAGGGGAGGGCTTTTCTTCCCATGGCAGTGTCAGGAGTGGTGGAAGCTCTTGGCGGCCAGACAATACAAAGGGAAAGATTCCCCAAATGCAAAGAAGACAAACAAAAATATTAAAAGGTATCTTGTGATGATAAATACAAATGGGATACAATCCGGAGATCTTGTCAAGAAGCAACTGTCAACATCCCATGAGCCACCACAACTGTAACCATTGTTTTCATATTTTTGGTGTTCATCACATTGCTGCTGGTGGCCACCATTCCCTGCCCCTGAATGTCCCAAACACTGCATCATTCCTGGGCATTCCTGGGGGGAACATGATGCCTGCCCGTGAGGGCTGCCCTATTTCCCCCCAGAATGATGCAATATCCAGGGCACACTGAGAAAATAAAATGGCAGACGGCAGGAGTGGCTGATGGGAAAAGCTTAGTTGTTGTTGCTGCCACCACCACCAGTGGTTTGGCTAACAAGAAAATGTACTGAGTAAGAAAACGCAACAAAATCCTTACACACATGCCTACTTACAGGGCGCTCCTGTCTACATCTGTAACATATTGGAGGGCATGTTCCAGTAAAAAATGTTTGAGAGTGTAGACATTCAAGCTCCGGGATTAGAAATGGCACCCTCATGAAAGTTCACTACGCTTAGCCGAGTGCGCATGTGAAAGTCCTCCATTGCTTCAAGAAGGCAAGATACCAAACCCAATCCCTTGTTTAATTCAGGCAGTTGTTTAATCTCTTGATAATCAAGAATGAATTAACTTCAATTAGACTTCAAAATTACAAAGCTTTATCAGCTTCAGTTAAAATGACTCTGGTTACAATGATATAAGGTTTAATTCCCAGCCCTTGTCTGGGCAGTCGATTTCTCAACCGGCCAATTATCACTTCCCTGAGACCCTGGCTATATCATGAGGCAGTGAGGTTCTGTAAAGGATGGAGAGTTGCTGGCCTCGGCTGCAGTCTTAAAGAAACTCCCATCTTTTCCTGAAGCTTTTGGAAATATGCAGGACACCTTCGGAAGCTCTTGTTATGTTGTTCACAAACAGGTACTTGGAATGACATGGCAACTGGCAAGATTTGTATTGATCCACTTAAGGCTTCAACATTTAGCCTGCGATGAGCAATTTCCATTGTTCTCAGATTAACAACTCCCAAAAGAAGGAGGAGGAGGAGGAGGAGGAGGAGGAGGAGGAGGAGTGTGGTGCTCTTCTCCCATCCTCAGATGACGCACTTTTACTGTAGTAAACAACACTCCAACAATATTCATACCTCACACTCCGAATGAATCAGCACCCGAATTAACATTACCTGGCTGAGAAATTGTGTCTGTAGGGCAGGGATGTGGAACCTGTGGCCCTCCAGATGTGGTTGGATTACAGCTCCCATAATGCAAGTCCATTGGCCATGCTAACTAGGGCTGATAGGAGTTAGAGTACAAGAAAATCTGGAGGGCCACTGGTCCCCTAGCCCTGCCCTATGGACATCTGCATTCTAAAGGTGGGCCCCACAACAGAAAAGCCACCCTCCCCAAATGCCATCAACTGTACCTGTGCAGGCAATGGGACAACCAGGAGGTCCTGATCTCAGCAAGTGGGAAGGTTGGCATGGGAGAAGATGCTCCCTCAATTAGCCTGGTCCCAGGTTGTTTACTGCCTTACATGTCAATAACAGCTGGCCCAGTGCTGTTCCCTGAGCAAAGCTGTAACATGCTTGCAGTTAAGCTGCCCCACTCAGCAACCTAACTGCTGGATTCTGCACTGGCTGCCATGTCTAGACCAGTCTCAAGGGCTGCACATTGCAGAAGCCCAGTCTTGAGGTTACCAATGAATGGTCACTGTGGCCAGACTATCCCTATCCAGAAGCAGCTGCAGCTGATGTACCAACCCAAACTGGTAAATGGCTCTCCTAGGCCTAAGCCTCCACTGACAATGATGGTTTGAGCAGTATTCCCAGAGTGCAAACCTGATCCTTCAAGGAGAGTGCAACCCAGTCCAAAACAGGCACCCTACCTAATTCCTGGGCATGGAAACTGCCCACCCAAAGTGTCTGTCTTGTCAGGAATCAGCCTCAACTTACTGGCCCTCACAGCTTCCAGGCATTAATCTAGGACTTGCTGACCCACATCTGACTCAGTGAGCATGGGTAATATGAGGGTTATAAAAACAGACTATGGGTTATGCAAGGGTTGTTTAACCCACACATAACCCACACTTGCCGGGTTCGCATGACACAACGACCCCAAAGCAAGGGTTGCACAATGGCACCACCTGCACATTGCACATGCCGTAGCCTCATGGTGGGTTCAATAACCCATGGTGGGCTGTTATGTCATGCAAGCAGCGCCAGTGCCTCCCCAACCCCAACCCATACAGCTAGTTCAGGAGAGCACCATGGTCAGTTGTATCAAAAGCTGTTGCCTGCTGAGAGTTCAAGGAAAATCAACAGGGCTGCACTTCCCCACCCTTTCAAGCACCTTATCCAGAAGGGGCCATGTGTGGGTAACACCAGCCATACTGGAGAATGTCCAGATTGGGGTAAGGTGTCTGAAATGACAGAAGGTGTGCATATTTTGTAATAAAAATCAGACTTCACCCTGATTTAGGCAATACAGGTATGGGTCAGACACATTTAGAAACAAATGTGGTTATCCCGATCATCATGTCTAGATCACACCTGTGTTTGCAGTCTAGACGTGATCTAGACCCCCTTGCCACACCAGAACACACACCATTCACTAGGGCCATCAAAATGGGGTTTCTGAACTACTCTTGAGTAAAAAAGAAACAAAGAAAAGCATAGCTGCTTTTAAAGTAATGTCTGTTTTGGCCCTGGGATATTCCCTTGCCGCAAATTTGTCGGGTTGTAAGCCAATGCCCTTCGGCATCACATGGGATCAAAGAAAACTCAACCCAACAGATTTGTCAAGTGTGTAAATGGTTTGCCTTCTGCCACTGTTGGGTAAGTGCATAGAAACGCTGGGGATCTTTTGCTGTCATCATGATTCACTCTTTTGCATGTATGCATCTGCACGAATGAGACGGGAAATGCTAAACTCATTTTCCCCACTACTAGTCTTCAAAGAAATGGCTGTTTTATTTGAAATATGTTTGCTTTTCTGGTGTATTTAACTTTCCCCTACTCCATCTGTCTTCAGATAGAAAAACACTCAGGCATCCCTGATATATCTGTGTGAAGGAAAATATGCTACAAGAGATGAGATTAAAGATCTTCTGCTGCCAAAGAGGTAAGGTTCCATTATGCCTTGACAATGGACTGCTTCATATGATCAAATAAGCCTTCGTGGTTTAAATAAGCCACAGTAGCTTGTTTTAATTGGTGGTGCATACTGTCTGCCATTTCCCTAATTAACCAACCAGGTAAGGCTTGTTGTGTTGTCTAAACCCAGGTGGAATGGTTTGTTTGAGGAGTAAACAACCCTCAACCCCCCTAAAACAGGCCATGAGTTATTTGAGGGTTGTTTCTCCCTCAAAAAAGCCCTGCTGCCCAGGCTTGGACAATACAATAAGCCACGTCCGAGTGGGTAATTAGGGAAATTGTCTATTTTTTTTTAACAAGCCACCTTGAGAACCCATGGTTTATTGTTGGGTTGTTCAAGGTGGTTAACAAGCTACCCTGCGTGATTAACCTCACCCTGCAGAAAATGTTATTGGTTTGGACAATATGCTAACCCACGGTTCAACAAACAACCCACAGTTCAAAACAACCTAACTCTGAGTGTGGGTTAGTGTGTTCTGCGAACCTAGCCAATGAAATTAGTGCTCCATGGATCTTAAATGCCCCAGGGGCCATGTTTCCAACAGTAAGGCACAATGCAAATAACTCTGTTCCAATAGGTGAAACTCACCTGTTCCTGAAGAATTTTCAGCATGGTCTGTGTGTGTGTGTGCTCTTCTTTTGCTTGCTCAAGTTCTGACTTTTTGTTGTTTAATTCTTCTTGGATTTTCAACAGTTGCTGCATGAAAGAAAGGATGTTTCTGATTACTGATGTCGGAGACCCTATGAATAAATATCCAGGATTGCAAAGTCTCATGCAAGCAACATTTTTCGAGTTTGTTCCATTTCCTGTTTTTATTGCTTTGACTGGTATGTCTAAGCTGAACAAGACATAAATTATATCTGTCTGCATTTTCTGCTGCTCAGCAAGGAAATGCATTTCTCTTAATGTAACAAATAGCTTAACCACACATTAAAACACACAAATTCCTGGCTGGATATACCATCTGCAGAAGAGCTGTCACATCTATCTGAACCAAAGCCTTATTTGTAGAAGGAGACACTCTGGTTTTAATAATACCGGGGTAAACATTTTAGCCCATAAATAATTTACGAACACAGCCCTTTAATATAATTAATCACTGGCCTACAGCCATCTCATTTTGTACAAAGCCATAATCTGAAATGTATTTGAGCTGAGTTGCCAAGAAGGCAAAAGGCGGCTTTTCTTCCTGAGCTACGATTGCAGAGTTCAATGATGAGATCAGTGAGACCAAAATCCTGCAAATCAATGCATCAGCAGAGAAAAATGCTGATGAGAATATTAAAAGACAGGAACTGGGTGACCAAGAGATGGCCTTTATGGGGAAAGTTCCATGATTTTTAAAGAGGGCTTGATCTTATCCTGTCCAGTATCCATACTATGGTGAAGGCAGACAAGCATTCAATGTCCTGGAAATACATGCCTCAGAATGCAGTGACTACAAACCAAAACTACTTCCTCCACACTTTAGAATGTCTGATTCTTCAGCGATACATTCATTGCATCTGCCAATAATTGGTCGATGGATTTTATTAACCCACAATCCATTTATGTATTTTCATACATGAGTGACAGGTGGCAGGGTCTTTGTCATTCAACCTTCAATATATGTGTTTATTTAAACCCATAAGGTTGTCACAAGATGTTCCAAAACTGGTAAGATCACTGTTTTAGCAGAACAGACAAAAGAACAACCCAACTAAAGAAAAAAAGGGACCTTTTTAAAAAGCAAGAAAATACAAAAATGGCATAATGTTCTCCCTATTAGTTGATCTATGCTTTAGTTATTAGAACAGACACAATTAATAACATAATAAATGTCATGGCAAAACATGCAACAAACATTTATTTCTTAGTCAATGTAAATGCTACACTTCAAAAGTTGCCATGGACCAGGGTTTCAAAAAAAGCGAACTCCAATTTCCAGATGTTTAAAATCTGGGGAGAGGAGAAACTGGCCACAAACATTATATGGGCATGCTCTGGGCATTGTTACATAACCACAAAGGAAATAAATGGTTTTAAGAAAGAGGTCACACATTGTGGATGTCGAGGACTTGAGCATTTCGTCCCATGGTCTTTTGAAAACATGGATGTCATCATTGTGGGGCATTGTGTCGTTAACGTCATCTGGAACTGAGGCTGCTTAGTAGAAAAGGAAAGCATTCCCTTACTTAGGACTTGCTTATAACCTTGCCAGACCCTGAGACAAGGAGATGAAACCTGTTGGGAAGGAGCAGAGTCTAGTAGCATGTAACACTCCTGGTAGAGTCCAGAGGTGGGACCTGACAGCTTTCAGTTGAAGACTGATGGACTAAAAGTTAAACAGGAAATAGCCTTCTCCCTTGTTTCCAGCCATTCAACCTGAGATCTAATTCTTTTCCTTGGAGATCCTTGGAAGAGGGCTTCAGATCAAACCCAGAGATTTGGCTTTTATTTGCTTTTATTATCCTAGGACTTGTATCCAATGTTAGATCTGATTAGAGTAGACCCATTAAAATGAAGGGGATGACTGACTTAAGTCCTATTCATTTCAATGGGTCTACTCTAAGTAGGACTAAGATTGGATACAACTCCTGATGTTTGGGAATCTAGCTTGTTAGTGGGGACAACTTTCCCAAATTAATACACTCTCGTTGAATACTGTTTGCACAGTAAGTGCATTGTGGAAGTTGTGTAGTGTGCTGACACCCTCTAGTCCAGCCTTTCCCAACCTGGTGGTCCTCATATGTGTTGGACTACTATAATTTGTCCAGCACATCTGGAGAGCACCAAGCTGGAGAAGCCTGTTCTGGTCACTGTCAAAGTTTCCTGAATATTGTTTGGACTCTATCCTGGTAACTGACAAATGAAAACAATTTGAGGTGTAAATTTGAATCCATCCTATTTGGTTTGAAATGGGTAAAATTCTGTTATTGTTTTTAAAAATCCATGTAGGTTCCTGTTCTTGAGGGAGCAGTATATGTAGCAATACACACAGTGGAAAAAAACTCAATTTTTCATATATTACACATTTTTTTAAAAACAAAAAAACCCCGCAAACCCATTTGAGAAAATATGTTGAATTTAATCATTTGTTAATTTTTTTTTTTTTGGTTTCACCTCTAGAGACAATGAAGGAAATATTCTATGGCTATCCCTTGCTGCAGTGCCTGGTTTACATGTTGATCATTTAAAGAAATTCAATAATTCATAGATTGCAACTACACACAACAGATCATGTAAATAAGCTCATTATGAATCGGATCATTTATTCCATGGTGATCTAAACCACTGAGATTCCTCCTTCACCGATGTGGTGTCAGGATTCATTTTAGGAAATAATGGCAAAAAATGTCACGGCTTGACAAGGCATCTTTATGCTTGCTGTGGGGCAGGGGAGATGCACCAACTCGGTGCCTTGGGTAGGCTAACTCCATCCATCCTTCCTTTCTTCTTAGCTATTCTGTATTTTGCTATGGATGTTTTAGACTGAAGAATTATTCAAACCCCAAAATCTTTCTCACTTTGCAAACCTGGTTAATGCTGGGTTAATGCAGAGCCTACATGGGATGATGCTGTGCCATCAATTTCTGCAGCCCTATCACACATTTTTTTAAAAATCCTTTTGTTGTGCCCTCTGCAGAAGTAATTGAGAAGGCTATGTACTGCTTGACATGAGAGTTTCTGCCATTAGTTCTTCCACAGTGTTCATCAAACTCCTGTTTGAGCCACCAGAACCAGCCAGGCTCTGCCCCTTCAGCCATGAGGTTCCATCCTCCACCTTCACAAAGCTCCACCCCTGACCTATGAGGCACCACTCCTCGGCTCTCAGGATCCACCTGGAAGCATGGAATCTACCGCACAAAAATTGGATTACTGAGATATTGGCCTGGCTTGCAAAATACACCATCCTCACCACGGTTTTTTTTTAACCCACTATGAGGCAAAGAATGTGCCAATGGGATTGTGGTATGTCATGTGAATCCTGCCATCAGGGGTTATATGAGGTCAATAACCTTCATGTAACCATTGGTTCACTGTAGGGCTATATGAGGGTTATTTAACCTCCACGTAACCCCCAATGCTGGGGTTTGCACAGCGTGCCGCAACCCCTTTTGGGGGGCGTCATTCAAAATGATGCTCAGCATGCACTGTGGCTCATTGTGGGTTAAATAACCCTTGGCGAACCTGGTGTGTCATGTGAACGAGGGCAATGTATACGAAAGGACTTTGAGCACTTAAAACTTTCTTCATTCACATGCACAGCAAGCAACATGGGAGCCATTCCTCCACATCCCATTTGATTGTGGTGTTTGTGTGAATAATGAGACCACATCTGTGGGCCCAATCATGAAGGCCATTCCCTCCTGATTAAGCTCCCTCTCCGTAGGGTGGAGAACAAGTAAAAAAAGTCCACACAATGGGCAATCCACCAGCATGATTGTGGCATTCACACACACTCCACAGCTGTGTAGGATATTGTCAGAAAGAAGT
Source organism: Anniella stebbinsi (assembly GCA_029215795.1). Lineage (NCBI taxonomy): Eukaryota > Metazoa > Chordata > Lepidosauria > Squamata > Anniellidae > Anniella > Anniella stebbinsi. The sequence continues at coordinate 178,753,895 of JARDYH010000001.1, forward strand.
GGCTTCTGCACATGGTCTTTGGGAAAAAGAAATGCAAAATACTAAACATTGTTATTAATTTTCATGTAGGAAAGAATAAGCCTGTAATGCATGAAGGGGTGGCAGAGATACATTCTTTGCTGCAGGTGCCTGGGTACCTGGCTCTGGGAAATGCTGCATCAGATAAATGAGTGTAGCTGTGAAAGAGAAACCAGAAGAGTTGCAGCTGCTTGGCAGGGGATAGCACCAGGACTTGCTAGTTCATTCTACCATTGAAAAATACAATTTCCATCACATCAGCCATCCCCAGAAGACATCCTAGGGGAGAGCTGGGAAGGAAGACTAAAGGTTGGTCAGGCTGCAATTGACATCATGTTTTCTCCGCCCACCTAATTTCTCTGCCCACCAAAGTAGGTCTTGTGTTTGTAAAAACACAACCAACCACCCTTAATTATGAAGAGAGGTATTCCTGTTCTTGAGAAAGGAGGGTTGATTCATCACTCCAGATACTTGCCAGCTCTACTGCTAAGATTGCTGCTCACACGTTAAACAAAGCTATTTCCTCAGTCAACTCTCTTAATAGCCTGTTGCTGCTGGCAACATGGTTGTCCTTAAGTCTAGTTTGTTCCTGTATCCTTGGTTCTTCTTCGTGGTCTCTGTGCATCACACATATGGGCTCTGCGCCTGCGTGGAGCCTGTTTCGGAAACTTCTATAGCTAAGGCAAACGTTTTTGGCGGGAACCCCTCCCCCACTGTCTACTGACTCCATGTTCCCGCCTTTCTCCTCAGTTCTTTTTCAACCGCCTTGCTGAAAGGATGTCTTGTTGGGAACTTCTGTCTTTCTCCTGAGGAGAAAGCTTTAGAGTGCTAAGGTTTTTAGTTATTTTACTTTGTTTTAGTTCATTTTTAGTCTTAATTAATTAATTTATTTATTACATTAGTATACCGCCCCATAGCCGAAGCTCTCTGGGCGGTTTACGTGCGATTAAAACAATTAAAAACAATATACAAAAATTAAAGCAGCAAAAACATACAACGTACACACGTACATTTAAAACAATATAATTTATTGTTATTATATTCTTAGATATTTTATTCTCCAGAGATCTTGGATCGCTTTGAGGGGGATCGCACAGCCCCTTTTCAAAATGTGTTAAGTGCGTCAGCAAGCTTCCCCAGTAGACAGACTTTTCTCTGTTTAATTTGGTTTGGGAGAGGCTCAGGTCATCAAAACCTGTCGCTACATTATTATTATTATTTTATTACTATTTACACATTTATATACCATCCCATAGCCGAAGCTCTCTGGGTGGTTTACAAAATTTAGAACCATAAACATAAGACAGCTGACATTTAAAACATTTTAAACTGTTAAGCCTGGCTACAAAGTCAGTTAAAACCTCAACTTAAGCTGTTGAAATGCCTGGGAGAAAAGTTTTGACCTGGCGCTGAAAAGATAACCGTCTTGGTGCCAGGTCTGTGGATAAAAGCTCTAGAAGCCATGGCTTCTTCCAGACAATTGTTACACTTATGGCACAGGCTCCTCGATCTACTGGAGACATGGCCGCTTCATGCCTCATCCGATCTTCCAACATTTGGAAGCTCCCTAGCTGTGTCTACAGCAAGAGGGGTATCTAAGAAGGCTGGAGCCTTCTGGGGCTATTCGCATGGAGCGATTCTACGGAGGAGAGCCCCTCTGCGTCCTCAGACCCTGACTCTGACCAAGGGTCATTCCGATCTTCCAACATTTGGACGCTCCCCAGGCTGTATCTACAGCAAGAGGGATATCTAAGAAGGCAGGAGCCTTCTGGGGCTGATCGCATGGAGCGATTCTACGGAGGAGAGCCCCTCTGCGTCCTCGGACCCTGACTCTGACCAAGGGTCATTCCGATCTTCCAACATTTGGACGCTCCCCAGGCTGTATCTACAGCAAGAGGGATATCTAAGAAGGCAAGAGCCTTCTGGGGCTGATCGCATGGAGCGATTCTACGGAGGAGAGCCCCTCTGCGTCCTCGGACCCTGACTCTGACCATGGGTCATTCCGATCGTCCAATGTTTGGACGCTCCCTAGCTGTCTCTACAGTGAAAGGGATATCTAAGAAGGCCAGGTTACATAGGACTTCTGGGGACTGATCGCTTGGAGCGATTCTATGGATGAGAGCCCCTCAGTGTCTTCGGACCCCCACCCTACATCTGGATACTCTCTACCTGTGTTTCTACAGCTAGAGAAAGACCAGGTTCCAACTCCTCTGCACCTGTTAGCCCCCCCCCCCCCGATACTGAGGGTGGCCCCTTTGGCGGTGATGACTTAACTGGCTCCTTCGGTACCGAGGTCTAAGCTCTCGATACTGGAGCTTCTAACATGCATCTTTGATGTCAAGATGAGACGTCTAGCAGGCAGAATCGACATCACAGGCTGAGACTCAACTGCCTCCTTCGGTACCAAGCGCCATGGTACCGAGTTCCATGGTACCAAGCTCCTTGGTATCGAGCTCCATGGTACCGAGCGCCATGGTACCGAGCTCCATGGTACCGAGCTCCTTGGTGCCGAGCTCCATGGTGCCGAGCTCCATGGTGCCGAGCTCCTTGGTACCGAGCTCCTTGGTGCCAGGCTCCTTGGTATTGAGCTCCATGGTACCGAGTTCCATGGTACCAAGCTCCTTGGTATCGAGCTCCATGGTACCGAGCGCCATGGTACCGAGCGCCATGGTACCGAGCTCCATGGTACCGAGCTCCTCGGTGCAGAGCTCTGGGTACCAAAATGAGATGTCTAACATGCAGCTTTGACGTCCAGATGAGATGTCTAGCAGGCAGAATCGACATCAAAGGGTGAGACTCAACTGCCTCTTTTGGTACCAATCTCTTGGTACCAAGAAGAGACGTCTAACATGCAGCTTGAAGTAGACATCTCCCCACCAAGTTAATTAGCACAGCCATTACAGGCTAGCTGCCAATTACAGGGCTGCTCCCTAGAGCTGCTACAATTGGAGTGCTATGATTTCAACAGAGAGAGTTTTTTATGCCTGTAATGTCTAGGGGCATCATTCTCGGGTCCCTGTAAAAAAAAAAAAAAAAAAAAAAAAGAACATAACTTCAACTGGGTTGCCTCCCCCGAGAATGCCATACCAGTACAGAGATTGGCATCAATTATAAGAGGGACACCTCTTGCAATGGGTCCGTAACTCCCGTACCAGGCATCGATACCAACCCCTATATTGGTACTTACGCCTTTCTCGATACTGAGCAGCTCCATCGGTATCGTGATTGCCACTGGAGGAAGTTTTCTTGCAACTCCCTCTAGCTCTACCAAGATCACTGTCATTGTGACCTGTCCACAGGGCTCAACCATTGACTCATGATACCATCGTGAATGCGTCAGTACGTCCACCTAGCTCTTCTCCTTTCCAGACCCACTCTGTGGGGTGTCAAAAAGTTCAGCTTGGAGAAGATGCGTTTAATCATGGAACTAAACCTGATTCCCCTCAATCCTTAGAGAGCTCTCAGTTGGACTCAACATTGTTCTCTTCTGCATCGCCTGTTGATGGGGTAGCTGTACAGAGTGGAGCCTCCTTTGGAAGACCTATATCACTCTCTGATTAATATTTGGCCCACTCCTCTACAGATCTCTTCAACCTGTTCTGGATTTGAGATGGCTCCATACGTACATCAGAATCACAAATTTCTGATGACACATAAAGCCCTGCCCCAGAATATTTACAAAATGTATGGCACTTCTCCTTCCATTCATTTGCCTTCAAGGGGTAGAAATCTACCCATATTTAGACAACTGGCTTCTGGTGGCTTCCTAAAAGGAAATGCTATTGAAGGCAAGGTGACGACTCAATTTATTGAGCTCTTTGGGCCTCATAGTGAACACAGAATCCAGACTCCCCTGGATCTAACAACCCTACATTGGTGTACTTGCACAGACTATTTGCTACGGGGCATGCGCTTTCCCACTTCCTCCCCCATCTCAAGTCCTCATACAAACACTTTCCTGTTCAACTGGGAATGTCTTTGCAGCCCTCATTTTTCTTCTCATTCCATGAGTACTGTGGTATGATAATATTAATATTGTGTAGTCCACACAGTCTCCATCATAGTCACCCCTTGGTGGCCTAGACAGGTGTGGCTCACTCTACTTCTGAAGATATCAGCCAATGGCGACCAATTGGGTTACCATCAGCTCCGCTGCAGCTCCGAAGATAAAAAAGTCGTGGTAAGTACCCGACTTTTAAAACCGGAGCTTCAGGGATTTGCTCCTGGATGGCTTCGGGATGCCAGCTGCATCATATAGATGACCTGCTGCCACTCCGGATACACCCCGACCGGAGACAAAACTCTCGTCAAGATGTACCCAGACTGTAATTCCTAAATGGGCAATCTTTTGTCTTACAGCGCCTGAGTGGGTAGAAGAAAATAAATCTGGGGGAGCCTGACCCTGACACAACAGGAGAGTGGCTTTTGTCTTGCAAGGAGATCTGCTGGGCAGCTGATGAGGAAGCAGGATGTGCTTGGATGTAATTTAGACTGCATCCAAACACATAAGAATACAGACAACTGGAGACTGACTGAGGAATCTGTAAGTCAGGCTGTGAGCTTACTGATGTTACTTGGTTGGGCATTGCCCCCTTTGGGAAATCCCAGTGGGGACATTGCCCCCCTCCGCTACCCCCCTCCCCCCATAGTTTATGCCCCTGCCTATGCTCAGACCCATGGCATGGGGTATCCCAATACCGTAACTACTTTCGACATGAGGTCGATTCCATTTTTTCATGCAGCCTGCAATGAAGTCATATACTGCACAATGGGATTCTTTTCTAAATACATGGATCTTCAGGGCCTCAAGCCCCATTCAGCCTCCTTAACGATGTCCTTACACTTACCCCCTATACACTATAGGGCTAAAATAGTTGTCAATATGTAGGTATTTGACTGCTTTACGTGTTTTTGCACCAACCCCATTGCTAGGGGGTTCCTCTGGGCATTACAAATCTGTCTCCTCTAATTAGGAGTTTCATTCTGGCATGGAGTTTCTCTGTCATGCCACAATCTCTGATATTGAAACCAGTTAAACCAATGGCACCTTCAGATATCACATTATTTTTCTTAGAAAGTTGTTTTCTGATGGCTATATCAACACTACGCAGATCGAGTGAATTAGCTGCCTCAGTATTGATGCACCCTACCTGGGCTTCCACACAGGGCTAGAACTGACAAATTCCATAAGACGCAAGAGTAGCAATGACTCGTGGAGTGGATTGTACATGCTATTAAACTGCCCTACAAGTTGAAGGGCTTGCACCTCGTTGGTCCAGTAACAGCTAAGTCGATGTGCAGTGCATCGAAGTCCGTATCTTTAGCAGGGGATTGTCGATCCCCTGCTAATATATTTATATTTGGTGTTGTTCCCCGCCTCGATCTAGATGGAGAGGCGGGTTAGAAATGAAATAAATAAATATGTAAGGCAGCTATTTGGTATAAGTCCTTTAACTTCATTACATGCTACCACTTGATTGTTTGTACCAGGACAAACTGGAATTTGGGGCAAGCAATTTCTTTGTCTTGTGAGGGAACATTGATCTACACCTACCCTCCACCAGGAATTTAGCTTGTTAATCGCCCATATGTGTGATGCACAGAGACCACGAAGAAGAAATGCAGGTTGCTTACCTGTAACCGTAGTTCTTCGAGTGGTCATCTGTGCATTCACACAACCCACCCACCGTCCCCGCTTTGGTGTCGATGTAAATGTACTGTCGATACCGAGCGGTTTCTCTCCTAGTTATGGGGCCAGCAAGTCGGTCTCTTTGAACTGAGGAGAAAGGCGGGAACATGGAGTCAGTAGACAGTGGGGGAGGGGTTCCCGCCAAAAACGTTTGCCTTAGCTATAGAAGTTTCCGAAACAGGCTCCACGCAGGCGCAGAGCCCATATGTGTGAATGCACAGATGACCACTCGAAGAACTACGGTTACAGGTAAGCAACCTGCATTTAGTCTTTGATCCCTTATTTCCATTTCCCTCCTTGATCTTGCCTCCTGGTTTGCACTTAGGTTCTGACTACCAACTTGTCTTTTGATTCCTGGTTCCCAGCTACTGGAACACCTCAGACTATCAACTTGGCACTGAAAAGACACTTGGTAAACTTCCCTCAGGAGGACATTCTAGAAGAGACCCAAAATCCCCCCCCCCCCAGTTGACACCCCTCTGTACCTTAGACTAGGGGGGGCAGGGCTCCTGTACCTTTAACAGTTGTGCAGAAAGGAGATTTGGGCACACTTTGTCATGAAGGGCTGAGAAGTGCTGTACTTGTTGATATGCCCCCATCTTCACAACTATTAATGGGGTACGGAGCCCAGTTCACTTTTGCACCTATCCACCTGAAGATGAGGAACCAAGTTAAGCAGGGGAGGGGAGGCTGTTTACCTCTCTCTACTTCCTGTCCCTGCGAAAAAAAATCACAGCCACACCAATGAGAGGGCTAACTGAAGGCCTAACTCGATGCTATGAGAGTCAGGGAGTCCCCACTGCTCCCTTCCTCTTCCTCCAACTTTCCAGTGATGGTTTCTTCTATACAATGAATTACAGGATGAGGATGCTGCACTGCACCTTTTCTTGCTTCCACTCAGGCAACCAGGGAAATGGAAGGTGTTATGACTTCATCTAATGCAAGGGCTGACCGTATAGGTCAGCCCTTGCCAAGAGCTCAGAGAAAGGACAAAGGGAGTGACAATGGTTCCATGTCTTTTGTAACTTCTGGCTAGAACTTGATAGTCCTGACAAGATCTGATGTACTACAGTAGATCCTGCATTAAATTATGGAAATTATAGATTCAAATGTATATTTAAGAATTCGGTCAGAATAGTTACAAATATTAATTTATGAGAGTTATCTTAATCCCATACATGTTTCCTCGCAAGTTAGCCTCAATGAGCCAGTTCACTTGTCCAAACTCGGGGTTTTAACCTTCGCATAACCCATGGCCCCTGGGTTGAGACAATATAACAAGCCACAGCTTGAATGTTAAAAACTGCCTGACACACCCCATTGTGGCTCCTTGTGGCTGAAACAAGCCATGATGGTCAGCAGTGATTGTGCAACCCAGGTCACTGAGTTCAGTGGGACCTAACTCTTGATACATGTGCATGGATTAGGCTGTTTTGCAATATTTATGTTCACTGTTGCTTGCCCAAATGCAGTGCTGATTGGCAGGGTCATGAGGTGAAGTAAAAGAGATCCAGGTCAGTCATTATAACCTGTGGACCATTAGTGCTGCTAAGGTATTGGTCAACTGAATGAGCCCTGCAGGGGAGAATCAAAGCATTTGCGATGGGCTCTTCAAATAAACCGAATCCCACTAGTCTCTGCTGTTATTTATACAACATAATTCATGAAGGCTAAAATAGCATTTATAAAATTATCTCTGCAAAGAGCCCATCTAGTTGTCTCCCAACAGCCCCTGTGCTCAGTCTCTTCCTGTAGCCATCACCCACACGGCTCAGATCTCACCAGCGCACACAGAAACTCACCATCTTAAAAAAACCCACCCATTTTCAGTGTGCTGAAACAGTAAATAGAGCAAGCATGATAAGCGCCAGCTGAATTACTCAGGCCTCCGCAATGAATATTGTTGGCATGGCCAAGGATGCGAACAAGTGTACAGCATGAAATGCTCCCAAGGAGATGGAAATCCCAAGGGCTGATGCATTGTCTGAATTGCTGCTAGCAGCACAAAGCCACCCTGTATTTTCCTCTCGAAACACTGGCACCTAAGTTCCTACAATCCCTGCTATTTGCAATGCATAGGCACAACCCCGTTACAACATGGCATGGCTGGGCGGAAGCAACCCGGGGCTTCAGAACAGTGGGAGGGCAGTTCCTTCTCACTGCTGCCCTCTCTCTCCTGCACACCCGGCTCACCCCACAGCTGCCCACCGGAGCTCTTCCTAGACAGGAGAAGGGAAAGAAGTATAGGGCTGGTGTGGAACTTTGGATTGCCGTTGCCCAGCAAATTGGCCAGGGGCACCTCAGCACCTCCTACAGAACAATATCAATGCCTTTAGATTTGAATATTTTTTCTTTCCTCTCCATCTGCACTGGGCCTTCTAGACAGAAGGGCATCTCCCAACACACACAGAGTTGGTCTTTGCCTCTCGGTGTGAAGGGAATGGGCTGAATATTGGGATAGTGGCCTTGAAGGAGGCAGTGGTGCAACCACTCCTGAAAAAAAAACCCTCTCTTGATCCAGAGATCTATGCTGACCAGTCACAAACGCCCCATTTTTGAGTAGGGTGCTCAAAAGGATGTTGGCGTCTCAGCTGCAGGGGCTCTTGAATGAAACTGATTATCTGGATCCATTCCAATCTGGATTCAGGCCCAGTTTTGGGATGGAATTAGCCTTGGTTGTCCTGATGGATGACCTTCTTCGGAAGAGGGACCCTGTAACTTCTTGATCTCTCAGGATTTTCATACCGTTGACCATAGTATCCTCCTGGATCACCTCTGCAAGTTGGGAGTTGGAGGCACTGTTTTACAGTGGTTCGACCTGTACTTGTGGGATCTGGTTGCAGAGAATAGCATTAGGTGACTGCATCTCAGCTCCATGGCAGCTAAACTGTGGGGTGCCACAGGGCACCATCCTGTCTTCAATGTTATTGAACATCTATATGAAGCCATTGGGAGTGGTCATCAGGAGATTTGGGGCAAGGTGTCGCCAGTATGCTGACAACACCCAGTTCTATTTCTCTGGCCTTCTGCTTTTGCTTGACCAATAGAGCAGGACCTTCTGACTGCTGCACTTCATTCTCCATCAACTGACAACTGTCCTTCCCATCCTGTTGTAGGTATGGCTATCCACAGCTCCTGCTTGGTCTTGACAGCATTTGTACAAGAGACCTTCTCAGTATATTGACCCTGTTGTCCTCTGGAGTCAAATGATAAACGTCAGGTAGCTGTTATCCATATGTAATATGGATACATGCCTTCAATCACTGTAGCACTTAGCTCAGTGGTCATAAGAAGAACCCTGTGGATCAGATGAAAAGTCCATCTAGTCTAGGATCCTGTTTCCTACTGTGGCCAACTAGAACATGAGGATAAGAGCTGGCCCAGTAACTAGTATTCAGAAGTGTCGTGTCTCTAAACACGGAGGTTTCATTTAGCCACCATGGTTAATAAATACTGATAGATTTATCTTGCTTGCATTTGTCTAATTGGTCTAGCCACAATAGCAATTCAGCACTCTCCTAAGATAGATAGGTTTTTATATCACAAACAGCCAGCATATGGCAGCCATGAAAAATAGGAATACAACTTGCTAGCTATGGAAATGTGCATTAATAACAAAACACTCATGAGAACTGCCTTATCACCAAGGAAACAAGACGTGAAAGACAAGTCAAAGAAGGTAGCTTTGTGTCCTCCAGAGATTTCTTATAATGAGGTTAGGTAAACTGCAGCATACATGGATATTAGCACACAGCCAGTCCTAATAGAATACAGGGTGTGGTATTAAAAATGGAGGAGGATTCATTTCAAAAGCAATGCAGCATTTCAGCAACTTGGCATAAGGAGATAAGAGGAGCCCAGCTGGGTCAGACCAAGGGTCCATCCAGTCCAGCATTCTGATTTCCTTGGGGGAGCCCAAATGTGGACGATGTGCACAATAGCACCCTCCTGCTCATGTTCCCCAGCAACGGGCATTCAAATGCATATGCCCTTGTTAGTCTTTTCCTCCACAAATTTATCTGATCCCCTTTTAAAGTCATCCAAGTTGGTGGCCATCACGAAACCTTGTGGAAGCAGATTCCATAAAGGTCTTGTTGTTGTTGTCGTCTGTCCTGACTGTCCGCCCCCACCTTCACCCAACTTTAAAGTTTGATCCTAGGTTTTGGTATTGCAAGAGAGGGAGAAAAACTGTTCTCTTCCCACTTTCTCTGCACTATGCATAATTCTATAACGGCAACTGTTACACCTTTCTACTTTACAGAATAATTGGTTATTCTGCTATTTGGTTTGCTCATGGGACATTTAATGGAACTAAGGTTGTGACCTGACTAACGCTAGCATAGACCAAACATACTGTCTGTGTGACACCAGGGTCTTCCCATAAACCCGGGTGCATTTTTCAAAGTGAACTCTGTCCTGAGTAGTGGCAGGAAGCACACAAATGGAATCTGCTAATGGAAGCACACAAAAACAATCTTGTGTAAACCAAAGGTGCCAAGCTGACACAGAAGACATCCCACTATCCTTGGCTCAATTATTTCGCATTTATTTGGGAAATTTATTCCAGTGCAGACATAACACCGTAGTTAAAGGGCCTTCATGCATCTGAGCAGCAGGTATAGGGGCACAGTCGTTCTTTCCTACACATCTATGAAACTGTTCCAGACACATTGAGAAAACATAAACAAACAGCATTTATAAACAAGCCTGCATTGAGATGCTTTATTCTATAATGCTATCTATCATTTAATCTGATCTGGTTGGTGAGAATTATATATGGATAATCTATTATAACAAATTCATATTTCATGAGATGAAGCAGTACTTAGACAACTGTACTGAAGGGAACCTCAGGCATTATGCAGAAGCAGGAGAGGAAGAGCAATTGACTTGAGCTTCCTGTTCCTGTGTTTTCTGTGTAATGCCAAAGTGGGAACTGCTGTATCTCCCCCATCAATTTAACTGACAGGGAGCTAACAAATGAAAGAAAATGTCATTTATGAGAGGCAAAAATCTAGCTGTTGCCTATCACCCGTCTCTCCATTCCTGACATCACCACTGCAGTTGTGATGATAAGTATTCAGAGTGAATATTTTTAGCAATGTGTGAGGGAAGTGAAAGGTCAGTTTGGCTGGCTAAAAACTCATATTGGGTGAAGGGGCTAGATAATGGGTGTTGCATAGGCAGGGAAGAATAGCAGCAGAGCTGGAAAAATCAGTAGGGAGAGAAACTCTCTGTGTAGTGAACGGCAAGGAACAAGTAGCCTCATCCTGCTTTGCTTGTGAGCTTCCTTGAAGCATCAGGTTAGTTACTGTTGGAGAGAGAGAGAGTTCTGGACTAGATGGGCCTCAGTCTGGCCCAGCACAGGTATTGTGTATGTTTTCATGAGGCCACTGGCATGCTAAAGGACAAGGTGTCTGAAGGAGGACAGCAAGGAAGAATACACAGGAGACAAAGGCCTGAGACACAGAGGGGCAAAAACAAGTAGCTGAAGAAAAGGGTAAGTTGCAGGAAAAGCGTAGGCCTGCAGAAAGAAGGGACAATATATTGATGATAGTTATAAGGTGCCCACGTGTCCTCCTTTAGAGAGGATTGTCCTCTATTTTGAAGGCATCTTTTATTTAAAGGGCTGTCCAGTTCAAGTTCGGTTGAAAGATTACAGGTCACCTGGTCACAGCCTTCCGCACTATAGTGAGATGCACTATATTTCTATTTAAATTATGGTAATTTTTTCTAAATTTGCATCAATACATATAATTCAGCATGTTCAAATTTAATGTAAATGGGTGTCCTCTTTTTTGGTAATAATGCACATACTTTTTTGGGACAATTCTAGGGATGTCTGTTGCCAGGAAATCTGGCTCTGTTTGGGGGCCTGGTGGATTCCCATGGCACCCTTGACTTGGCTTGCATTTGCGAACCGAGCTGGGGGGTGTTTCTGACATCCAGGAACATTTTGGGGTGGGGGTGTTGAGTGCAGATTGAGTCAAGCCAGCCAAAGTCTGGGTGGTGGTGGAAGCTGACTAAAGCTCAGCGAGCTTCAGCCCCGATGGATTCCTCTGACTTCCCCAGGCAATTCACAAATGGTAATCCTAGATGATTGAGCAAGAGATTGTTGATAGTAGGGGATAATTAAACTATGGAATTCACTACCACAATATGTAGTGATGGCCACCAATTTGGTTGACTTTAACAGGGGTTAGCAGAAAAATTCCTGGAGGAGAAAGCTATCAATGGCTATTAGGCCTGATGTCTGTGTGCTACCTCCAGTATCAGAGGCAGTAAGCCTGTGTGCACCAGTTGCTGGGGAACATGGGTGGGAGGGTGCTGTTGCACCTGTGTTCTGCTTGTGGGTCCCTGGTTGATAGCTGGTTGGTCACTGTGTGAACATAATGATGGACTAGATGGACGCTCAGTCTGATCCAGGATGGCGCTTCTTATGACTGAGAAGCAAAGAAGACTGTTGAATTTCATACTTGGATTTGAATGTACCACTCCAAGCTTTGTTACCTCAACTGGGATAGTAAAGGTGATGCTGTCTGTGATAACACAGCAATTATGGGGTGTGATGAAACTTTCTGTTGCTGATTATATTTCTGTTTCCCCGCTTATACAAGGTTAACGTTTTTCAACAGGACATATTCTAAACTTTCCCCATATACGGTCAAAAGAAGGTCCTGTTTCTTAAAACTAAAATAGTTTTCAATCTTGTATGCAGAACCAGAGATCTCACTGCACAGATAAGCTGGCGGCAGGGCCACTGTTGTTAAAAGTTATGAGAATGGCAATCTCTTGGGGCTTTGCAAAGTTATCTGGCAGTCATCAAAACAGGTTTAAGCATCCTCCTCAATATATATGCATTTGATCAGCTTTGGCCAAAAGACTTATGATGTTATCTATATATTTTCAAATGTATCAGGAAAGACAAATTAAAAATAGATGCTCAAAGAAGTTAGCATTAGACATCCAAAACCCTTGTAGGTAGGTAAAAGCCTATCTACACTACTGCTTTAAAACAGTTTATAACAGTTTTAAACCGGTTAATAACCATTTTATAAACCGTTTTAAAGCAGTAGTGTAGATAGGCTCTTAGTTTTCCCTCAATAGCAACATCCTGAAAACTTATTTATGTGAATGTAAAGCTTCTTTGTGTGAAATCAATCAGATACCATAGATCCATTTCTGAAAGTGCGTGTCTGGAATGTATGTCATGTTTGGCTGAGAGGGAGAAGTAATTTGCTGATCATTCATCTGCATGGTTCATCCAGAGATGCTGGGATTGGAGGAAGTCCATCTTTAGTTGGGTTGTTCCAGACTTCAACTTTTGTGTGTCTAAGAGGTTTTCTACAGGCATCCTTGCTTGGTCACTGATTGCAGGCTCTCCATCAGTGACATCGTTGTTGGGCACCTGCTGACGCTCAATCAGAGTCATGGAAAAATGCTACCAGCCACTGACACCACGTTTGATCTTGTGCGCATGCTAAGACATGTGGACAAGACTAAAAAAAGTTGATAACATAGTTATGAACTCTATTATTGGGATTTATGGTTGGTTTATATTGTGCCTTAGAATCCTTAGCTGTGCAGTATTCTATTTATTACCCTTGTAGCCAGCAAGGCACGGGTTAGGTGCAGTAGTGATAGCAATTTTGAATCTAGAAGGCAGCTGTTATGGCTGCTCTGCACATCTCCAGCTTTGCAGGATCCTACAAAGCTTGTTCCTCCTCTTTGCTCTGCTTACAATGCCATCAAATATCTCAGGTGGGTGCAGAGGCCCTGCAGAGAGGAGTGAGCCTAAGTCAGGCTCTGGCAAACTCCACGAGAGCCACCTCACTGCCGGACACCACCCATCTCTGCTGCTGTACCCTGGTGGGCTAAAAGCTATATAACAGCCAGAAGTACGTGGTGAAGAGCAACTGCGGTGGCTGTCTTGGGATGGCAAGCTGTGACAATAGATGGGCCGGACAACTGGTAGTGGCAGCAGGGTCTCTAGGTAAGCGGTGACTTGAACCTGGTAAGGCCGGTTTCCTTCCTACTTGTGAGCATGAGAGAGAAAATATGTGTATGTGAACATGCACGGATGTGTTTATTATGTCTGTGAGGGGAAAAGAGGCTCTTTGTATCTCTGTATGTTCTCTCTCTCTCTCTCTCTCTCTCTTTCTCTGTCTGTGTGGTACATGGCTGCATGGGTTAGCCCCCAACCCACCACCACACCCTTTGTATCCATAGAACATGGCCACAGGGACTTCATATGCATGCATATGTACATATATAGAACTCCTCCACATGAGGAAGGACTTGACCTAATCAGTGCCCCTCCTTGAGTGAAGGAGTTCTATGCATTTCATTGGTGCACACATTCAGCTCCTTCTGACATGTTATGAACATATGGAAGGTTAAGGGGTGGAGTAACCAGTTGTGGTGTGGGCCAGCTCATGCTGCCTCACAACCCCACTTGCTTGTTCTTTCAACAATTGGGGTTATTTTCTTGTGAAACTCCCCATATTTTTCCGATGAAGGGGAAAGAAGGAGAGGGAATGCGTCTAAGGTTTTGCCCTGGTTTTTTTTTTAAAATCATTAGTCCTGCACACTCAGCATCACTCAGGCAGTGTGTCCAGGGTAGGAGCTTTTGTTTCCCCACCTTAGTTACACCCCTTTCCTCTACCATGAAGAGAGCTGTCTGTGTGTAATATCCACGCTTTTCAGTGAGGCCAGCATGTGGACAATTTAATTGTGCAGAGGACAGCAGCCAAGTTTTCAAGCAGGGGCTTGATAAAAGCTCTGTTAGGCTTGGTTTAGACATGAACAGTCCTAATTTAAATGCAAGGAGGATAGAATACCTGTCTATTTTTAAGGCCAAGGGAATATAAGTCTTGAAGGCTTCTTTCAATGCTAAAATGCCATAGTTTTATAATTCAATTCTATCTTAAGATCAGGTAAAGCATATCTCATTTGTTACCATGGTTACAGGACATTATTTCCATTTGTTTGTTAGAGACCTCATACTGCGTATGAAATTAAACTGTAACATAGCTTTATGGGGAGAATTATCTCAAAAATGTGTAAGTGCAATGCCTGAACTGCCATTAAGTTGAATGGATTTTCATCTTCACATAATATCAATTGCAGGATTCCTATTGCTATCCATAAGGTGCTGATATGAAAAAAGTCAGTTTTTGAGCAGATTTTTAGGGGGATCCTGAAAAGAAGAAAGGCTATCAATAACTTGCAAATAATCAATTGTTCTATTATTTACCTTACTATTTCAAAAGAAAAAAAATACATCTATCCCCCCCCTCCAAAAGATGCCTCTTTTAAATACAGGAATAGCCTGTGCAAAGTGTGTGTAGTCCTTACTCAGTTGTTGGAGTTTAATTTTTCAGGACAAAAAAAAAGGGAGAGAAGCAGGTTCTCAGGATGCCAAAATGCTTTATTTCAAAGCCCTTTAATGCATTTCGGCCTGTGTTGTTTTTTAAGGCCTTTTTCAGGGGGCTGTAATATTAAAAACACATTAAATTATGTTTGAAGGGTTAACACATAACATAGATAAATTAATATATACGCTTAGAGGTTAGTTAGGCACATTGCCACAAAGGCCTATGCCCATATGTAAATATATATATATATATATATATATATATATAATTACAATATGAAGGCTCTGGGGCCTGCCCACATTACACATTAAAACTTGTATTAATCACATAAAAACATTTTTAACAAAAGTATAATATACAGATTCTTACTTGATAAGAGATGTCTGCAGAAATCCTCTTCACAAGATAATAGTCTCGTACGATAATTACTGGCGATTGGGAAAAATAATCATTCCAAGGCCCTCCTTATAAGGCCCTTCAGAGTATTTCTGCAGACATCTTTTATCAAGTAAGAATCTGTATATTTTAAAATCATCTATTTTTCATATTTTACAGCCTCAGTGCTTTCTGCTTTACCTCTCCAGGAGTAACATTCATGTAGTGTGTAGTTTTTAAAATAGTGTATGTCTGTGTGTAGGGAGGGCAGAAACATGGTAAATATTAGCATGGCTACTCTCTCCCTTGGAACATTGCCCCGGTATTTCAATAAACTCCTTTCCCCATACTCCATTTTTAATTTGACTATATGAATACACATTCCCTCATCCATCACTAGAAAGCACATACCCTAATTTAAAGAAAACAAATGCAGGTAATTTTCCTTCCCCTGCAGTGCAGCTATTCCCTTCCCACCCCACTCCCCAGCAGCAAGGGTAAACAGAATTGACCTGTAATACAGAGAGAAGATCTTGTGCTGCTAGCCCCCCAAAGTCTTATTCTTTGGGTAGGTGTGAAGGTGTCAGTTGGTTCATTCCACTAAGACTATGTTTCTCTGAGATGGAGAACTTCTGTTATCAGTCAAATACGTTCTCAGCATGTAAGGCAATGTCTAGATGGTGAGGAGGGATCTCCAAATACGCTTATGAGTACGTGACAGTGAGCACACTCAGTTCATTGCTTCAAGAGGAGCTTGGCTCCAAGTAGTGCATGTGTGCTCCACAGGGCCAGGGGTGCATAAATTAGTTGTTTAGTGGCTGCTCTCAGTTGCACATGTGCCCCCCAGAATGGTTTAATTGGGGGAAGTATTTTAAAACTATAGACAGGACAAGAGCCCACCAAGGTTCAAAGTTCTAGTCAATATGTACTTTTAATAGTTAATAGTTGTAGCTCAAGGCATTTATTGTGCGCTTTTGATTCTACACGAGGCATTTATTGTACACTTTGGATTCCTCGCTCCCAGTAGTTTGCAGGAGTTTTACACCTCATCATCATCCCATTCTTTGCAACCATTATAGTGTGTGTGTGTGTGTGTGTGTGTGTGAGTGTCTAACATGGGATGTCTGGTATTTCCATGAATGGAGGCATGGTAGTGCACAAATACTATATTTGCGCAATTTCACCGTACCACAGCACCACCTAGCAATTGTGTAATGGAACATATAGAAAGGCGGAGAAAGAAACTCCCCATGAAAACAACATTTGTAAAGGAGCCAATCTTAACCCTTAAAGAATCCGGAAGCAGAAGCTTCAGTAAAGTGGTGGGTTAAAAGCCTTATGTAGAAAAACCTTAAATCTAACCCAGTGTATTCTAAATTTACAACGTACTCATATTATTACCTGACTTTGTGTGTTTAATAATGAGCACAGTTTATTTATTTTCTGTATTCGTAGCTTTTCTGTAACCAACTAAGGTGGTTTACAAGAATCCCACCCTGGCAATTGTTATGGGGATTAAAAAAAGGGTTCTTTTGGTTTTTTTGTAATAGCAACTTTACGTTTTGGCAGTCAAGGTTCAGAACATGGCATTGCAAATTTGGACAATAGTACCTGCTGCATGCCTTGTAATGTTTGCTGCAAGAACTGCAGTTGTTGGTCCTTTGTCAGGCTTTCTTCTGTTCGAAACAGCTGCCCTTTCTCTTGTTTTAGGAGTTCCACCTCATTTCGGTACGCGTCCAGTTGCCATCGGAGACTGTCGTTCTCTTCCTTAAGTGCATATGCTTGAGCAGCTAATGCTGAGAGAAGGAAAACACTCTGATATTTAATATAATGGAACCACATATGACAGATAACATGCTGGGTTTAGCCAGAACAAATAAGACACCTCTGAGTTACAGCTGTTCTCATTAGAAAAATTAAATTGAGTATGTTTTGGAATGTGTCTTCTTTATAGAATCATAACATTCTACAGAGGCACCTGAAGATGACCTAGCCCAACCTGCTACACTGAAACAGAAATTCCTTTGCTTGATAGCTTATGCCAGAGGTGGCCACCTCATGGTCCAGGGTCCACATACAGGCCCCCACTGCCCCCCAAAAATTGGAGAAAAGGAGAAAAAATGGCAAACCACTAGAGAGGACACATTTAGGTTGTTTTCAAGTCGTTATTTTTGCTGCTACTGGGGAGGGGGCAGAAGGAAATTAGTCCCCTGCCCACTCAACAGATAAATTCATATAAGCCTAGAAGAGACCAAAGTGTACCATGACAGGCATCATCATTTGTGTTAACCATAACTTGGAACCCCAATCATGAGTTGAGCTTCCAAACATACACCCAGTAAACCATGATATTTAGATAGGCTGATCATATGAAAAGGAGGACAGGGCTCATGTAACTTTAACAGTCATGGAGAAAAGGGAATTTCAGCCAGGGTCATTTGTATGCAATTAGTTCCTGGTGAAATTCCCTCTTCATCACAACAGTTAAAGTTGCAGGGGCCTTGCCTTCTTTTATATATGGTCACTCCAGTATAGTGCCTGCAACTTTAACCGTTGTGATAAGAGGGAATTTCACCAGGAACTAATTGCATACAAATGACACTGGCTGAAATTCCCTTTTCTCTACAACTGTTAAAGTTACATGAGCCCTGTCCTCCTTTTCATAGGGTCAGCCTATTTTAGAGCTACTTGTTTGCTTTCTTTTTTTCCCCCCCCTCTTCAGCAGTCATTTTCACTCCCACCTGCCTGGTTCAGCAGCCCCTGCAGGTAGAGACTGGGACATAACTACAGCTCATCAATTCAAGTATCCTGCCAAACCATAGCTAATGCAAACCATAGTTTATAAACCAACTTTAACGCTTCCTTAACTACATTTTGGTGTGATGCCTGAATTAAGCCTGAGATGCCTGCGGAGAAAGAACAAAATGAACAAAACAACAATCAGAGATGGCTCAAGCAAGGTACCTGAGCCAGGTGAATATAATCTGAAGAAAAATTCCTTGCTGCCTTCAAACAAGTCAATTCTGTCTGTCAAGCAGAAGTCTATCTTCTAAGAATCACTTCACGCATTACATAAAAGCTTGCTCCATATCCTTTGAAGTGTGGTGCAAGACCTCAAGTGTTACCTGATCAGTGTTAATTGGGGCAAAAAGGACACTGCTGTCACACATCAAATGATAACTACAAAGCACATTCTTTTTCCCACAGGGAGATAATCCCCATGTAAGAAAAATGTAACATGTGAAACAGCTCTAAACTCTCTAGCCTCTTCACTTTCTTCCTACCATCTCTGCCACCTCTGGTTATAGCAGTACCTTGATCTTACAAAGGAAGAATCTTCTCCCACCAATACCTACATAAGTGGAAGAAGTTCTTCCTAATCCTCATTACTGAAGCACAAGATTTTAAAATGAATCATAGAATAGGCTGACCATATGAAAAGGAGGACAGGGCTCATGTAACTTTAACAGTTGTAGAGAAAAGGGAATTTCAGCCGGCGTCATTTGTATGCAATTAGTACCTGGTGAAATTCCCTCTTCATCACAACAGTTAAAGGTGCATGCACTATACTAGAGTGACCATATACAAAAGAAGGCAGGGCCCCTGCAACTTTAACTGTTGTGATGAAGAGGGAATTTCACCAGGAACCAATTGCATACAAATGACACTGGCTGAAATTCTCTTTTCTCTACAACTGTTAAAGATACAGGAACCCTGTCCTCCTTTTCATATGGTCAGCCTATCATAGAATGCCTCTTAGAATCTTAGGCTGACCATATGAAAAGGAGGACAGGGCTCATGTAATTTTAACAGTTGTAGAGAAAAGGGAATTTCAGCCAGTGTCATTTGTATGCAATTAGTTCCTGGTTAAATTCCCTCTTCATCACAACGGTTAAAGGTGCATGCACTATACTAGAGTGACCATATACAAAAGAAGGCAGGGCCCCTGCAACTTTAACTGTTGTGATGAAGAGGGAATTTCACCAGGAACCAATTGCATACAAATGACACTGGCTGAAATTCCCTTTTCTCTACAACTGTGAAAGTTACATGAGCCCTGTCCTCCTTTTCATATGGTCAGCCTATCTTAGAAGCTCAGCATACTCCTTTCTAAAGCAAATAAAAGCAAACAAAAATCTTCAGACTGATTTGGAATATTTTGGTCCTCTGTTAATAAGTAGCAATATTATTATGAACTTTATCTTAATGGTCAAATTAGATTCCTTTGTTCTCAAAAATATCCTAAGTTATCTAATAACTGTCTTAAAGAGCCTTGTGCCTATCATTGACTTCTCTGTGTTATTGGCTTGGCTTGGGCAAGCTAAAATGATTCATTCTGATTTCCCTGACTCAGCATAATGTAATAAACTTGCAAATATATCAAAAGAAATGTGCAATAGGCAAGGGTCTATCTAGAAGTATGAACCAGATGAATAGGTTGAACAAAAACATTTCCTAAAATGACACTGGTTCACAATTTCCATTAGCTGCTTTACTAGGGTAGTTAGGAGTACAATTAGTACCACCTCATATTTGCTCATAAATGTAGTTTTCTTGAAGTTTTAAAGTTGGTGAAATATTTAAGCATCTCAAAGGCCTAATGAAAAGAAGTTTGGAATCAAAAAACAAGAAGGCCAATAAGAAATCCACTTTGATTCCTCCCCCACCCCACATTTTAATTTGCTAAGATCATTCTTCATTTGAGGATAAGAATGTATACATGGGATATTGTTAAAAATGCATAGCATGGCCATTAAGTATAATTTGCCAAACCCCATCCCTTACGTTAATGGTATTACAGAATTAAATTACATTGACAGCAGAATCTATATATGTCTACTATGGTTCGACTGGAGCCTACCAGGAGAAGAGCCTTCCCTGCGGTGGCCCCCTTCCTATGGAATTCCCTGCCTCTGGAGGTCAGGCAAGCACCAACTTTGTATTCCTTCCAGTGCCTCCTGAAAACCTTGTTCCATTAATGACCAGCTGCAGTTTGATTTGCACTTCGTTTGTTTTAAAAATGTATTTTAAATTTGTTTTTATTCTGTTTTCATTATACTTGTTCACCACTCCGACATTCTTGAATGGGGAGCTGTATATAAATATTGTAAATAAATAAATAAATAAATAAATAAATAAATAAATAAATAAAATACTCAGAAGTAAGTCTTATTAAGTTTAATGGGATTTACTCTCAGATAAGCTGGTAAAGGAAGCCTAAATTGTGTCCGTTATACAGAGCTATTTCTGAAGGGGAAAGGCTCAGGTTCTTCTCTAGGATAATTGACTTATGTGAGGAACAGCTGGAAGACCAAGACACACAGACAGGTGCAGTCTTGTGCAAAATGGCAGCAGCCACCTCCATGTGTCTCTTATTAAGACCCTTTTACCATGTAGCAGGATAGTGAACATACGTTAGCATTCCCAGGGCACAGCATTTCATCTGCCCCACAGCTCTTACAGCACTAAGATATAAGAAGGCCTCCCGAGTGCGCATGTAAGACCTGTGAAGCACAATGCCCATGCGGTAACAGCCAAATGGCTATTCTGTTGGTGTTTTTCTGATCTTGCACCTTCTAATTGTGCAAGGGAATAATGTTCAGGTCCTGGGTATTCAGATGTAGTCATGTGGTTCTCTGAATAGACATTAAATCCATTGATGTGTATATTAATTTTCATGGAATATTTCTATTCTAGCAGGAGCCACGCACCTAGATCAATACCTCCTGTCCTCTTTGCATTATTTTTTGTCCTTCTCAGGCTCTGAAGACCCCAAAGAAGAACTCTGAGATTTCCCCCAGGGATTATTTTCTCAGCCTTTGGGTTATGTTTAGACAGAGATATGATGGAAGAGAACAAAATGATATAAAATGCAAATGCATGGAAAAAATGTTGGCACTACAGAAACATTACTGCATTAGTAGCATTGAAAGACACTTAAGTCATTTTCTTAGGAAGCTTCATTTGGCCCCTTTTCAATTTAGAATGGCAGTTTTATCATCATAACTGATAGCAGGTGTTTGTGGAGAAATTGATTAGTATGCAGAGATGGAAATTACATTTACCAATGAATTGCACCGTTTGCAGTGTAGGCTGAAATTTGTGTAGCAAAATGCAGGAAGCTATAAAGCAACATTATTTAAATAAATTATTTGAGCATAATTATAGACAAGGGATGCAAAGTGTGTTATCTAGCATTTTAAGAGCATTGTTATAGCCCTATAGACAAACTTTTCCTCTTGGTTCCTTCCTTCCTACATCCGGCAACAACAACGATCGTTTGGCTTAGCAAATATTTTATAGAACTTATTCTGGGACTGTGATAAAATCTCATCATTATGAAGCAGCTGTATTTAAATTCATAGCTACAACCAATTCTTTGAACATTTGTAACAAGGGGCACATTATTGATTCACACTACTGATTATATAATTTTCATGTTCAGTATTATGGAATCTTTAATTGTCGTTTGACAGGAGCAATATTGTTAAATTATAGAGCACATGAACTTCAAAAGACACCTGAACATACTTCAGAACAGAGTCCATTTCCTTACACAAAACAGGAAGGCTGAATGCTAAAATTAAATAGATAAGTTGACTGAGAAATTGGAAAGGCTTAAGAGGAGCGCTTGAAGTCTGGCTGGGCCTGTTCAGGCAAGCCGTTAACCTTTTGCAGCAAATGGCTGACCATATTACAGGAAAAACCAGGACATGTCAGGATTTTTGGTAACAAATCTGGGAGGGGGAGAATTATGAAATTTGAAGAAAAATCTGGATTTTTCCCATCCTCCCCACCCAAAGTGTGCAGCCTGGCTGGACTGTTGGGAGACTTTGGCAGAGAGAGAGAGAGAGAGGCTGGAGAGGTTGGTTGGCTGGCATAAGACAGAGAGAGGCTGAAGGCAACCCAGACACACCTGTAACTTGGCCCTGGGAGGCTTGTTTGCCACCCAGAGTGCTTTATGAATGCATCAGAGTCGAGCCATTGTGTGGGAGGAGAGGAGGCGGCTGACGGCGGAGGTGGTTTTTAAAGTAAGAGTCACCAGACATGACCAAGCAATAAACTGGCATCCTACCTCCGGCCACAGGGTACAAATGCAGCAGCCTGGCTGGACCATCAGGAGACTTTGGCAGAGAGAGAGAGAGAGGGAGAGAGGGAGATTGCTTGAGGCTGGAGGCTTTGGTTTGGCTTAAATGACTTAGAGAGACACCTGTTGTAACGTAGCCCCCACGGTGCTGGCATGCACCACAGGGCATTAGACAGAGGGTCTCAAAATCACGTGTTTGTGCAGGAAGTAGACAGGAGTTCAAAGTCTGGATGTGCAAAGTGGTGTCAACGCACAAGCCCTGATAAGCTAATGTATATAAGTGAGAAGTGTGAATGGGCGAAGTAGTGTCCACCGCCCACAACATCCACCCTAATGTTAGAGTAGAGAAACTTCTGATAATCATACACAAGTTTTTAAAAAAATGAAATTTAAAAATAAAAAAGCCAGCCAGCAGCAAGCTTGTTAACAGCAGCAGTAGCAGTAGCAGCAGCAGCAGATTGCAGCAGAGTGTGGGTATAGGCAGAAAAGATATTTGAGGGATTTATCTTCATTGTGTGCTGTAAAATCAGACATGTGACCAAGGCTATGTTCAGGTAGGCACACCCCCTTGGTGCTGGACACTCCCCCTGGGGGTGGATATGTTGGTGGGCATGCCCCCTTGGGGGCCGACCAGGTTGTCTTCCTTTTTGGTTTCCAAAATATGGTCACCCTAGTGAGCATGTTTAAACTGTTGTTATGTAGCAACCACGGTTAGGAATGGTTCACACGACACGCCAAGCCATAATGTTTAGCACAAAAATGCTTAACCACCGTAGCTTAGGCCAGATCTACACCAAGCAGGATATGACACTTTGAAAATGGTTTGAAAACTGTATTTGGAGCTCTGTGTCCTGGGCCCCAATAGTTGTTACTACTGTTATAAACTGTTTGAAAGCAGTAGTGTAGATCCTGCCTTAGTGTGTCATCTGAAGAGGGTCGCTATGTAGGGAAGGCTAAAAAAACCCTGACAGTATTAGCTTAGAAAGATTAGGGGAGGGAGATATAGTAAAATAAATAAATAAATAAATAAAATATTATTTCCAATTCCACTGAAGACTGACCAGGAAACAATGGCCATAGGCCAGCAAAGTCACTAAAAAGCTCACAATGTTTAGCCTTGACAAGAGAAGTCTGAGGAGAGACATGATAATATTCTTCAAGTACTTGAAAGGTTGTCACACAGAGGAGGGCCAGGATCTTTTCTTGATAATCCCAGAGTGCAGGACACTGAATAATGGGCTCAATTGACAGGAAGCCAGATTCTGGCTGGACAGCAGGAAAAACTTCCTAACTGTTAGAGCAGTACGACAATGGAACCAATTACCTAGGGAGGTCATGGGCTCTCCCACACTAGAGGCATTCAAGAGGCAGCTGCACAACCATCTGTCAGGGATGCTTTAAGGTGGATTCCTGCATTGAGCAAGGGGTTGGACTCGATGGCCTGATAGGCTCCTTCCAACTCTACTACTCTATTATTCTATGTTGCTGTTGTGCCACCAGGGTTTTGATGTACTTCCAATTCAAGAAATTTATGCTATTTTGGGCTGCATTAATATAAGTATAGCTTCCAAATCACATGAGGTACTGGTTCCCCTCTATTCGGCCCTGGTTAGGCCTCATCTTGAATATTGCATCTAGTTCTGGGCACCACACTTCAAGAAGGACACAGACAAGCTGGAGGGGGTTCAGAGGAGGGCAATGAGGATGATCAGGGGTCTGGAAACAAAGCCCATGAAGAGAGACTGAAAGAACTGGGCAAGTTTAGCCTGGAGAAGAGAAGACATGATAGCACTCTTCAAGTACTTGAAAGGTTGTCACATTGAGCAGGGGGTTGGACTCAATGGCCTTATAGTCCCCTTCCAATTCTACTATTCTATGAATAGGAAATACACATATGCTTATAGTTATAGTAATATTTGCATCTAAAGCCCTGAGTTACGCCATTTTGCCTGTGCCTAAAAGCCATTCCTGTGGTCTACCTAACCTGGAACAGCTACGTGATAAACTACCAGCCCGAGAGAGTCAGTAATCTGTGCCTTCCTCTTTGATCAAGCCTCTCAAGTCAATAGGTCATTGTGCTTGCTCCATCTATTTGCTCCTTTCTTCCATGGACAAGTGATGGGTCATTAAGCTTAATGAATAGCTATACAAATTGATTTTCCATGTTAGACAAATCTACCAGGGGAAATGTTTACTCCTTGTCTCTTTGCTTCATCTATAGTAGCGTAAGGGATGCCCCATAGTTCAGTGGTAGAGCATATTCACAGCCTCAAATCCAATCCATGGTATCTAAAATCTCAGCCAACAAGGCTAGGAAAAGATCTCTGCCTTAAATGTTGGAGTGTAGACAGTGTTGCACTAGATGGCTCAATGTCTCAGCATCATATTTTCATATATTCAACTGCAAAGTCCACAGCCTAAACCTACACATGATTACACTTAAGTAATTTTCACTGTGTTCCGTGGAGCTAGCTCCAAAAGAAAAGGCCATAGGAATGTAGCCTAAGGCTTGCATACATTAGTGGCATTGCCTTAGTGGGAAGTGCTCCTCACTATGTACTGCAGCCCTGTGTAAAACATCCCATTGTATTCCTCAGAAGCAGCTTTTTCAAGGGGATGTGTGGGTTGGGGAGGCTGAAAAATGTGGGATGTCCCAACATGCATGAGGGGACATGCTTTCCACTAAGGCAAAGCCATCAGAGGATACAACTCTAAGTTTGGTTCCAACATGAGTTTCAGAGGAATAGCTTTATGGCCAGTTATCTTCGTTAAAAACCGCCAAGGATGCATTCTACTAGGCTACCAGAGGGGGCAGTAAAGAACACTACGGTTGTAAAGAAAGTATTGGAAGGTGGAATAAAAGGTTGTAGTTACAAAGACAAGATGGTGTCAGCCTATTTGTGAGAGATCAGAGAAAGAATAATCTTCACTATTTTTCAAGCAAGAGCCATTTAGTTCCAGGAACCATCACTAAGGCTCTTTAGCTTTGCCTTGCTTGCTTTAGCATTGGGCTGGCTGCTGCGATCTGGGCTACCAGAGGAAGCTTCCTAGGTAGGGAATCCTGAGAGCCTTTTGGGACCCTGGTCAAATGGTGACACAGCAGCACCAACTAGTGGTTGTACAATGAAATATATAGAACTTGCAGACAAATTAAGTCCTGAGATGAAAGCACATGTCCACCCATGTAAAGGATACGACATTAACCCAGCAAAGAATCAGGAAGCAAAAGCCCTGGTAAGTTGTGGTAAGCCTGGTGTGCTGGTAGCTTTTGGGCTCCCAGAGCTCATTGGAAGATCCCACAGCACATTGGAAGCAAGAGAGAGGGAGGGAGGGAGGGAGAATGAAAGAGAGAGAGAGGGGGAGGGAGATGCTCTCAGGCATTGCAATCACCACTGCTTTAAGCAAGGTGAGCACGATGT
Organism: Anniella stebbinsi; assembly: GCA_029215795.1. NCBI lineage: Eukaryota > Metazoa > Chordata > Lepidosauria > Squamata > Anniellidae > Anniella > Anniella stebbinsi. The sequence goes on from JARDYH010000001.1 coordinate 178,779,860, forward strand.
CAGGGTTACTTAAAAAGCAGATCTCAAAGTCACTCAGACTTTTCAGTCAGCAAAAACCTTATAAATGTCAACAACATGTGACAAGTTTTTGACTGCTGGTGTAAGCAGCAAACCTTTTTTCTGACTTAAACTAAGAAAGCTTTTTTGGACATTGGGCCTGTAATTTCTAACCATAATGACTGGGTCCTGATGACACTATGGCTGAATTCGGACGACACAATAAGCAACTGGGGGGGGGGGACAACCGTCAGCTGTATTGACTATCGTGTTGTCCGAATGCTGCCATAGTCAACTCAGTGCTGATCCTAATCCACACCACAGTTGATTATTTATTACCATGTTGTGTGGGGAGTACCCCCTAGATGAACAACTGTAAAGTTGATCATTACCCCACCATTGACTATCGTGTTGTCCGAATTCAGCCTATGTGGTTTCTTGTAGGTTATTTAACCCACGATGAGCTGCAGCACCTGCGAGCACCAAGTTCAACATGTATCCTCTACTCTTTCATGTGCGAACCTGGCGAGTGTAGAATATGTGAGGGTTGTTTAACTGTCGCATAAGCCACACTCACCAGTTTCGTACAACTTGACAATCCCCAAGTGGGGGTTACATATGAAAAATGGCAGCCGCACACACCCTGGTTACACCACAGCCTCACTGTGGGTTAAATAACCTATGGTGGATTGTTGTGTTGCACAAACAGGCCAATAAAATAAAACTGGCTCTCTGTTTTTCCAAGTTTCAGCATCTGAACTAGGGCAGTGACTAGATAGGAAACATATTTCTAGTCTTTTTATTTCTATTGCCTGATTTGATTATTCTCTCTCATTTCTCTTAAATAAATTTCTCTGATAAAATATTCTGGAGTTCTGCCTTGGGCAATTCCAAATATGTTGTCACCTAGCATCCAGAATTGCCTCTGTTACTGAGAGGACCTCAGCTTTCAGGAGTGGACTGAAGACATTGGACAGTCTTCTACTAAGTGAAAGGGAAGTTAGCAAGACAGGTGTGTCATCAATTTCCAAATGGCAACTAAACTGGTTTAAAGAACTGGTAGAAGGTAGCAGCTAAATTGTCTTTCAACTGAGGTGCTAGCATTAAAGCAAGCTAGCCTCACCCACTGTTGGTCTCTATAACATCATCTCAGAAAAAGTAAGGCTGAGTGAAGATAGAGAACATAACCTAAACAAGAACTCCCCATGGCATGCTCTATTTCAACAGGCTGCAAATCTTCTTTTGCCTAAGAGAGTAGGAGATACACGCTTAGTTCTCACTGAGGCGGCAAACATGTGTTTGGACCTCTTCAGACTGCAGGTCTATATTCACATGATTGACCGCTCCTCCAACAAACAAAAATTCCCTCCGTCAAGCATAAGGCTTGGAAAACTTCTCTCTGACATCTAGTTTTTGATGTGCAGAGGATTTATTTTGGTATTGTGGAGAATTAAGTTCCGTGAGCCCCCATTTGTAGTCGGAAGTGGTACAATCCAGTAGTACAACCTCAGTGAGAGAACTAGGCCTCAGATTACCAAGAATTGGTGGTAAAGGCCACTGTTTTTGTGCTGTTGTTACCTGATACACTGACAGTTTAGAACACAGGACTGGGTCCATTACTCCTCCATTAACACTGCTGAGCTAGAAGAATAGTAGGTTCAGTCCCCTACCTGCTCTACCTTGGCTTACCTCAGCTCTTTGCTTTTCAACTGAGCAGAGATCCAAACTCACCACAATTGACTGCATCAACTGACTCTCTGGCTGAATTCGGACGACACAATAAACAACTGGGGGGGGGGGACAATCGTCAGTTGTATTGACTATCGTGTTGTCCGAATGCTGCCATAGTCAACTCAGCACTGATCCTAATCCACACCACATGTTGTGTGGGGAGTACCCCCTAGATGAACAACTGTAAAGTTTATTATTACCCCACTATTGACTATCGTGTTGTCCAAATTCAGCCTCTGTGTTACCCTAACCCTATAAAAATGCTAAGTATAACCAGCATTTTAGAAAGAAAAACAAAATAAAAGCATGTAATACTTGTAAGGATGACCACCAGTTTTGCTCTCTAAAACAATATTGGTGAAAAATTATTACCTGGAATTTCTGGGATTCATTGTATAAGTAGCATCGGAAAGTATGTATGAGCTACCTTTCAAATTGCTTTTAAAATAAATTAATTCAGAACCTGAGAGATGAATGTGGAAACTGTAAGCAGTGATGACAATTCAGGGAAGTAATACTAATAAGAACAAGTGGCTAATTAGATGAATTAGCTTGGGGATTTAAATTATTTTAAAAATGATTGTTCCCCACTGTTCCAATTCATTAATAGCAGGCATTCATTCCCCTAGGACTTAAATTCAGGAAGGATTCGAAGGTGTGGGGAATAGCTTTACTGACTCACTCACACAAGAGACTAGGAGTAAAAGGGCAGCATGGGCTGACGGATGCAGAAGGGTGTTTTGATGTGACATTTTTCAGTTTTATCCCAGGGACAGGCTGAGACCCCATAGTGTTGCACATCAAAGAGTTGCATTGATCTCTCACACACCCATGAGAGTTAACATGAGCAGGTATTGACATCAACTCTGAACCCCTGGATGTTCTGGCTGATTCACAGGAGTGAGCGTCATATGATGACAGAGAGACCATCCAGATTAAACCTTGGCTAAAGAGTTCCCACCCCAAAATGTTCATGCCTGTGCGTTAAAATATATGAAAATGTTGTAAATGTTATATCAGAGCTAGGGCATCAACGAAGAGTTAGCTTAAGCAGGTGTTATCAACACAGAGTATGAGAAAACAGCCAAGAGGAAATGTTCAGAAGCTGACATGCATAAATATTTATAGTGGCTACAGAGATGACATTGTCATATACAATAGCAGTCTCAACAAAGGACACAATGTCATAATGCCATGCAACATGGTGTCAGAAGAGGCCATCAATCTACAGTGCCAAGATGAGGACTGCATAATGTGCAACAACAGGTCAGAGATGTCCTATCTAAGTACAAATGCTATATAGAAGATGAGGTACTGTAAAGAGAAACGACAGTAAAAAAGCCAGGGTTACATTCCGAAATCCTTGGTGAGTCTTGTAATATTTATATCAATTTGATTGAATTAAATATTGTTTCTTGATCAGTTTCATTTCGACTGGTTAATTCTGCCCTTGTTGAATGTTATTATAATTATTACTACAGAACTAAAGCCAAACTTGCTGCTTCTTAGTTCAGCATGTGAAATTCACCACCACATCTTTAGTCTTTTAAATCCCCATGGCTATCTTGCTTGTCTATTCTCTTGCTTGCAATACACTATTGTACCCAAGCTCTTTCTCTTTTGATTGTACTGTGCAAACATTCATTTCAGGTAGAAGTAAATTCATGGAGTTGGGGAATCAGGATTAGGCCTGCTTGCCTTATCGCGGGTAAGGTGTTGTTTGTTCAAGACACTATATTATGTGCCCTGAAAAACTACCCTGGATAACCTGTAGGGTCCTGTGCTAATGATAACTTAATGTGGTTGATTGGGCTGTGGCCAATGGGGGGACAGTCTCAACCAATCCTCCATATGTTCATTTTCTACCTAAAATGACTATCTGCATAGCACTACACTAGACCTTTGCAGGAATTCATTTAGTCTGAAATGGATGGAGATCATACCCATTGGGCCCACCCCATTTCCTGGGCATTCAGGGAGACATGCATATAGGAGCCCCATGCACAGGCTCCTGAAGTTATGATCCCTGTCCTAAAAAAGGGTGTGGATCATTGGGCGGTGCTGCAGAAATGGGACACTTGAGCAGATGGCGGTCAGGAGCACAGAAAAGAGTCACACTCCTCACCCCTACTCCATGCACTCCATTCTAACTAAATGGTTGCCTGAATGGTTGCTAGTGTCTTTTAATTGCAATATGATAAGAGGCCCTTAGAATAGGGACAGACAGACTTCAGGTTTATGGGACCTACTTTGTTTTTTATTAGAAACTCAAGATGCTCTATCCAGAGGCCCATGTAAAAGACATGCACTTGGGCCCAAGCTACATGTTATATCGAAATCATTGCTAGCAGCTACACCTTCCTCCCCTCTTAAAGCACAGGGGGCCTGATCCAGATTGGAACCCAAGCATGGAAGGGTTGGGGGGGGCTGTAATCCTTTGTGCCCTGTGTTATGGCCCAGGAGAAGACATACAGTAGCTGGCATACAGGCGAAACTGGTAGAAGGTACTCCGAGCTGCGACGGCCACTTGGGCCTCCAGTGACTGATGGATTTAGGAGTATCCCCAGACTACCAACCTGATCTTTCAAAGGGAAGTGCAACACCAACCAGAACAGGCAATGAGCCTATCTTCCTGACTAACCCACAGGGCTTTTTGCCAGGATTCAGATTCAGTTTATTGCTTCTTATTCCATCACAGAGTTTAGGCACTCTTCCAGGACTTTTGCAGCTTCACCTGATTCAGATGCCACAGGCAGACAGAGCTCTGTGTTATCAGCATACTGATGGCACTTGGCTCCAAATCCCCTAATGACCACTCCCAGCAGGCTTATATAGATTTTGAATAACATTGGGGTGAGATGTACTGTACAGAACCCCATAGCTTAATTGTCAAGGGGCTAAGGAATAGTCACCCAACATTACTCTCTGAAATTGACACCACCGGTAAGACCACCATTACTGTAACACACTGCCCCCAATGCCCAACCCACAGAGCCAATCCAGGAAGATACGGTGGTCAATGAGCAACAACAACAGCTTTATTTACGGTCCATAAACCAGAGAAACAAGTAGGCAGACAGTACAATATCAAAAGCATATTGTTATAAGTCTTACTATTACCCAGTGTATCTTTAAAAATTAATAAATAATAATAATTATCTCAGTCTAAGATGAGATCTGGTTTGTATTACATAGGAAAAATACTTTGCTACTTGTAACGTAAGGGGTTTGTCTGTACCCCTAAGCAGCTGTCCAACCAAGGAATCCCGAGACCACCCCAAGAAGCGTTGAATTATGGGAAATATCAAATCACACCTTGCCTTACTGTAAAAGCTACATTCTAGCAGCATATGGTCTAAGGACTCCATAACAGAGTCATCATATGGACATAGTCTATTCTCAACAGAAATCTTTTGATATCTTCCTTCTAACATGTTTGAAGGGAGAACATTGACACGGGTCAGGGAAAAGGCCCTTCTGTATTTTGGTATATCCAACCAATCCAGGTAGGGCATCATTCCTCTGGGCATAAAATCAGGGAGGGCTCGAGACTGAGGACAGCAAGGGCCTCGGGACCATCCACGGAGTTCTTGTACATCTATATCTAAAAGCCTTTGTTTGACTACCTTTTTTGCACTTCTTAACTCCTGAGTTAATAGATGAGCAGAAGACAAGCCCATTGTCTTTATTTTCTGAGTCACGGTCTTATTCCAGGGGGAAACAAAGTTGTCTGCTGATATATGTGGTAACAGAGAGTGAGAAGTTGGAATTTGGAAAAGACGGAGCCAATATGTTACTGTGAGCATCCAAGCGGTGCATCTTAATGAGACCAGCCCGGCCTCTAGATTTAGAGCGGTTCCAGGCACGCACTTTGGGACCCCAAAGACCCCTCTTAAAAATTTGCACTGAACTACTTCTAAGGATTCCTTGAGCAGGGGGAACCAAATAGGGGCCCCATACAACATCTGGGCCACCAATTTTGCTCTGTAAACTTCAATGGCAGCTGGTATAAATTTGCCCCCTTTGGCGAAAAAAAATCTAAGCAAAGCCCCTGCTGTTTGTTCAGCTCTAAGATTTGTACGTTTAAAGCGCTTAGCCCAGTTTAGATTTTCCTGGAAAACAACGCCCAGATACTTAAATTCAGCTACTTGTTCAATTTTATGGCCCCTTATACTCCAAGAAAATCTCATCTTTCTTTTTGCAAAAAACATAATCTTAGATTTATGGTAATTGATTGATAAATTGTTTAGATTGCAGTATTCCCTGAAACCACTTAGAAGCCTCTTTAATTCAAGCCTCGTCTGTGAGAGCAATACCGCATCATCCACATATAGCAGTATGCTCACTTTTAGTTGGCCTAATTTAAGGGGGGGGGGGGTGACACTGAATTTCCTCCAACAATGCTTGAAGATCGGCCAGCAATAGATTGAAAAGCGTAGGGGCAAGTACACATCCCTGCCGGACTCCTTTATTTACAACAATTTCATTAGTAATGTGATGCTGATTGCTATAGCGGACTTGTGCATATGTGTTGTAATATAACTGTTGGATCAGATATAACAGCCTATGCTCGATTCCAAGTCGTTTCAGTTTGTCCCATAGGAGCGGCTGAGAGATTGAATCAAACGCTGATTTCAAGTCCATATAAGCTACAAATAGCTTTCCTCCTTTCAAGGCAGTGTATTTATATGCCAAATGTGTCAGGACTAGACAATGATCATAGGTTGAGCTGCTGGACTTGAACCCAATCTGTTCTTTACCCAGAATGTTATTACTCTGGACCCAGTTTGTTAGGCTGCCTCTACAAGAGAGGTTTAAAGCTCTTTCAAGGCGCTTAAATTTTTTTATCTCTACAAGAACGGAGCGCAAATCGGGCGTAGAGGCGCGTTATCTCTCCGATTATGCGCATTATCGATGCGCGTTAAACAGTGAGTTTTATTTTGCTCCGGCTGTTAAAGCGCATTTTGACTGTGTGAACAAGCGCTTATGTGCATTAACTACTTGTAAAGTGCATTTTGGTCATCCGTTAATGCGCTTCGCCGCCTCTCACCCTCTCGTGCAGAGGGATTAGGCGTAAATGCGCTTCTGCGATTATGTGCATAATCGCCTAACCGGGCGCAAAAGCGAATCCTTGTAGAGGGGACCTTAGTCTATCGTTTAAAAAACTGGCATACACTTTCCCAATTATAGATAAAAGGCTAATGGGCCTATAGTTGTGGGGGTCAGTTTTCGTTCCTTTTTTATAAATTGGAATAACTATCGCTCTCCTCCAGATTTGGGGTATCAGTCTGGAGTTATTTATTGTAGTAAATAATGTTGCTAGCAATGAGCCCCACAAAGAGATGTCAGATTTCAACATTTCCGGGGGGATCCCGTCTAGACCGGGGACCATTCCAAATTGAGAAGAATTAACAGGGTCACACTACCCCTGTCCCTCTTTCGAGAAAGGTCACCCATCAGGGCAATCAAGGATGATTTGGTCCTGGAACCAGGTCTAAACTCAGAGTGGAACGGGTCTAGGTAATGGATTGCCTCTTTTGACAACAAAAATGAAAGGTGTGGGCTTCCTGATCCAAAACCCACACTTAGGGTTTTGTTGCATTTTAGGGTTTAAATTTTTGAGAACTACTCGGAGAGCTTTGGTTAGAAATGAAATAAAAACTTATAGGGCAGAATCCAACGGGGTGCTTACACCTCCGCCAATTCTCTTATGCCTGGCCAATTCCTGTCCACAAGTGGCAGCCACCACTTGAAGAATGAAGATTTAATGCTTCCAAAGCAACTGAAAACATTTGTTTCTGGAATGAGCATTCCAGAAGTCTTTCACACAAAGTTCACCCCTGATTATCATAAGCTTTCTTTGTTTTAGCAGCCAATTTAGGTGGAAAAAGTTGTTTTGTAGTTGTTATTGTGAAAGGATTGGGAGTCAGAAACCCATATGATCTACTGCAAATCATCCAGAGTTCTACCAGATCCTGATCTCCCATCTGCCCATCCCTGCCTTAGAGCACCATCTGTCACCTATTTCAAAGATATGAAGCAACCCTTATTTTTGAAGCAAACTATAGTTCCACCTGGCTGTATAGTGAGCCTGTTCAGATGACATGCTAAGTCATGATTAGGCCGCTAAGCCTTTTGCAGCAAATCGCTAGTGAGCATGTTTAAACCATGGCTATGTAGCCACCATGGTTAGACTTGGTTCACATGACACGCTAAACCATAATGATTAGCTCAAAATGCTTAATCACCATGGCTTAGCGTGTTGTCTGAACAGGGTCATTGTCTCCTTTGATTGGGAGCAGAGGCCTTTCCCATCACCTTTTTATTTCTAGGTTGATTCTAGTACCTTTTGCATGCAAAGCATGTGCTCTACCTCTGTGCAGTGGCCGCATCAGCACATGTTTTACAAGACAATTTAAAATGTCTCACTCCAATTTTCTCTCTCAAATGCCACTTTCCTTGATTTCTTTGTTTCCTCCCTCAGTGGCCTGCTTGCTTTATTGAACTTACATTTGGAAGATAACTAGATATTTTGCGATAATAAAACTACTTGACCAATTCTCTGTAAAGTATGGAAACATTAGTCGCTTATAATTGATACAATTTTCAATGGTTTGTCAAGAAAGAGAGAGAGAGAGAAAGAAAGACGGGAAACATTTCCCACACTTTTGGGCATTTTAAACAGTTTCTACAAAAGATTAATCTATCAGATGGTGATGTTTTATTCTTACCCAGAAATTGCACGAACATTTTCCTCAAGTCCTCAAGTGCCATTAATCAAACATAAAGTGCTTTGCCTCTCTTCAGCTGAGAAATGGAGCTGTTTGGGGCAATCTCATGAGGTGATTAATAATGGAGGAAGCAAAAAAAAAAACACCTATAGTGTATTTTGTTTAATTATTATGTTTCTGTTGTCTTAAATCCATAAATCTCCAACTGTGAAGGGAGCCTTCTGAAGGAGCTGTAAACAGTTGCCATAGGAAATCTTCTGGCCCATTTGAACACAACCAATTTTCTCTAGATTGAAGCCATAGGCCAGGATCTAAAGAGTTATTTGAAACATGTCCACGTTCTTATGAAATTCCACCACCACCACCACCCTTTGAATAGCAGATCACAAATTGTGTCTGAAACTAGAGCACAATCCAACTGGATTGATGCTCTTTCGATGGCGGGCTCTGAGATTGGAGGCCTCCACCCATCCAAAGCTTGCAAGCAGAGGCGGTAGGGCAATGAAAGCGAAAATACCTCCAGTTCCATTTCAGCCCATCTACCTTCTTTACCTCTTGGTAGGCAAGACGGATGACAGAAAGGCCCATAGATCTAGTGGATGCACATATCTATTTCCCCCTCTCTGCCCTCTGTCTGCCCCCCTTTCTCCCTCCCTAACCTTCTTCTGAGGTTGACATTGCAACCTCAGAAGAGGAGCCACCACAAAGCTTTCTGCAGTGGCTGGGAGGGGGGAATATTCCCTATCAGATTCCCTTCCCCCCGAGGTTGTAGCTGCAGGACCATAGATTTGCTCTGTCAGTTTCAAAAGAGGCTTGTTTTTTAAAATTGTTTTTAATAATGTATTTGTTTTTATTGGTTTTAATGGTTTATCTATTTTATGATTTTTAAATTTATATTTATTGTTGTTCTCCACCTCGATCTGGATGGAGAGGCGGGTTAGAAATAAAATAAATAAAATAAATAAATAATTGCCATGAGGAATTGATGGCGGGGGCTGCTGTTTGAGAAACATTCCAAACGTCCCGTAAGACTGGTGATGCAATTCTTTGGGTCCAAACCAAACAGTACTTCTATATACATATCTTCCCACTTGCTGGTGGTCAGGATCTTTTACCAGCTATAACAATACCCTTGATATTTTCACAATCTATTTTTTAAAATTAATAAAATCATATAAAATGCCCTGATCAATTGAACCTACTGGTTTAAGGCCAGAGTTAATGCTATGTTGGCTCAAGCTCCCAAAAGCCAGGAAATTGGAAGCTAAGCCTGATGCCTTCACAGATATGCCCCGTGATCAGTAATGACGTTATACAATGTCCACAAGTTGTACTTGTTTGCAATTAACCTTCCATGCACCCACACATTTCCTGTGTCTTTCAGGTGGAGAGCTTGGGACCAGTAAAGGTATCCTAAGTCATCTTGGGCCTGCATTGCCTTATGAATTGTATGAGCCTTGCTGCATTGCTAGAATCCTTCTGTGAGTTGACCTACACCTATTTATTGCTCATAAGCAAGCACCACATGAGATAGTCTTAACTCTGGCCTTAAATCAGCATGGTATTTCCCTAGTTTTTAAAAAGTAAATGTATTACAATGTTCTAAAAACAACAACAAAAACACAAAAACACAAACTAAGAAAACAAAACACATGTAATTGAGTATATGTGTCTAAATGAACAGCTATGTCCCTGTATGTTCAGAAAGGTTTACTTCTGAATAAGCCTGCACAGGATTCCATCATACTCTTTCCCTTTTCTTCCCTATTCCCTATTCATCAGTGATCAGTGATCAGCCTTCAAAATTACCTCACTCTCACCTCAGTTGACTGTTTCCTATTGCCCCCCTTCCACTACCAGAATGGTGACAGGAACACTGGAATTCTTCTCAAAACACTGGAGTACTGGAAGCATTCTGGCTTCAGAGTGAAACTGAGCATTGCCTGACATAACTTTGCCAATAGTTGCTGCCATAGGCTTTCATGAAGCAGAAAACCCTCAATACCTTTTGCAGCTCAGAATGTCAAGCCAATGAAAGGCTCGTCACCTCAACAAACTGGAATGAAGTGCATCAGTAGTTTTCATCAAAATTTGAAAGACATATATGGTCCGCTGAGCAGAAGCTTGGAGTAAAAAGTACAGATGCGTCAATTTCCAGCACTTTTTACTTTGCTGTACATGTGGCAAGATGTATCAGATCACTTTGAAATTTTGCATAACTATAGACCTCATTGGGTAGATGTTTTACTTTAGTGGATAAACAGGTGTCATTTTTATACACAGTAGAATTTTGAGGCTTATAATGGCAGGATTTAAAATATATATATTTTATTTACAGTCACAAGTATAACTACATGTCTTAAAACATACAGCTGTTTTTAACAAAAATTAGAAATGCAAAAGATCTTAGATCTCCCACGCCTTTTATGTTTTGGTCTTCAGCCATGAACACACTGGGTTGCTTAGACAAACCGCTATTCTTTCATCATCAGCTGCTATATTGTCTACATAGTAGAGACTGTCAGATCTGTCAGGTCCGGATCGGGCCCGATCCGACTCAGATCTGGATCTGGATCTGTGCACAGCACTCCCTCTCACTCTCCCCACTCTCCCCTCCCTCCCCCACCCTCCCTGCTTACCTGCTGCCTCCTCAGCATCGTCCTGCCATCGTCCTCTCTCCTCGCTGTGTGCCGCCGCATTTCCCACCACATTTCCTGGTTGTGGCGGGTGATATCATCATCCGATGTGAACGGGAAATGCGGCAGCACACAGTGAGGAGAGAAGACAACGGGGGACGACGTGGAGGAGGCAGCAGGTAAGCAGGGAGAGTGGGGGGAGGGAAGGGGAGAGCGGGAGGGAGTGCTGTGCACGGATCCAAATTGGATCCGGATCACGGATCTGATCTGGCCCAATCCGGTTCGGATCTGGGAAGTCCAGATCAGCCCGATCCGCTCCGGATTTGGGATCTGTATCCGTGCACAGCCCTAATATGAAGTAATTTACTCCAGTCAGCCAGAACTAGGCTGACGAGTGTTACCCAGAGGACCTTCTCTTCTGCCGCTCCCAGGCTGTGGAATGGCCTGCCGGAGGAGATTCGACAAATTAGCAGTCTTCTGGAATTTAAGAAAGCCGTGAAGACTGTTCTCTTCCGGCAGGCCTATCCAGTTTAATTTTAAGATGTTTTTAATAATGTATTTGTTTTTATCTGTTTTAACGGTTTATCTATTTTATTGTTTTGTATTTATATTTGGTGTTGTTCCCCGCCTCGATCTAGATGGAGAGGCGGGTTAGAAATGAAATAAATAAATAAAAAATAAAAATAAAGTGAATTGGATACTTGTAATGTGGCATAAAAATGTTTATTATTTCCTGAGCTTTGATTTTTGAAATGAAATATTAAATATTCCAATATCAAATCAATTTCTTCATTAGAATATTTTGCCATAATATAAGAAAAGTGGAACTAGGCCAATAGAGTATGAATCAGCCTAATGTGTTTTAACTTTAGATAGACTGTGCCCAATTGCCACATCAGTGTATTTTAAAGGGTCATTTCTCAAATTTACACAAACATGCCCTTCTTGAGAAGAAGTTTGCAGATACTGCACAGTTGCCACCTGAACCAACATTCAGATAAAATGTTTGACTTCTTTCTTAGGCAAAGCACACAAGAAATTTCAAGAGAGTCAAAGAGTTTGGATAGAATTATCAAAGTTTCTCTGAAAAATTGTTGCATACTTGAGTATGAATACTGAAGTGCAAAAGGTAAAGAAAGAATTGGAGTTCAGATTCTTAAATTGTTGCAAAGACATTTTAGTATACCGTATTAATCACAAGGGCATTATAAATATTGCACACCCTGATCCTAAGGCCTGGGTGTATCTATAAGTAAGTGTTCAGTAACGATCACAATAAATTAACTGTTCTTAATGTCAAAATATATACCTTTATGCCATTATTGGAGGGAGATCAGGTCGGACAAACCTTTAATAGCAGAGTCTCTTTTTATTATGTCACGCTCCTTTACGAAGTATACTATTGCAGGGCAAATAGTGCTCATACTTGTGAAGAAAAAAGACAAGCAGCTCTTTTCTGTTACTTTAAAACATTATTTTGTAAAAGCGAAACTACAGTAGCATTATTTCCCAATATTTTTATGAACTGTTTAAATTCTAGCACTACACTGTTAATTTTGTTAAAGCACAAGCCCCAAAACATATTTTAGCATCTTGTCAGAATGAGAGACTAAGAGTGTCGATAAAAATGACACTAAAATAAATGTAAATTTAGATTGCTGTCACAAGTGGCTGCGTGCTTTTGTGAAGATGCTAGGTTGCTATAGAGTTTTCCATAGCAACCTTGCATCTTATTATATAAACAATCCCCTTGGTGTCCTTAAAGCCTGCTAAGAAAACAGGATTAAATCTATTCTCATATGTAATGATCCCACATTAAACTTTATCAGGATGAAAAACCAGAAAACATAATAAAATGTAATCTAGATAATAGCTTTTCTGGCAGTTCAAAAGCATCAAAGCACCACAGGCGTTTCAATATAGTCTGTAGTTAGCCAGTCATTTTTCCAAAGCTCTTATTAAATACGTCTCCTTGAAAGTTATATTTTCCTTCTTTCCTTTCTTTAAAAAACAAAAGTAAGGTTAATAAACTTTTCATTCTTGTGATAAATTGAAGTAAGATTGTGTCCTTTGATAGGCTGAAGTCAGGGGAACTTTGCTATATATCACAGAAGCTTAATTGAACACAAGTTTCATGCTCTACCTATACATCAGGTGTGTTTGGTCATGGCTTGCTTTGTCGTATACCCCTTAAAATTATTTGTTTTATGCTATTTTTGGCTACCCATAGTAGAAAATTCTCTGAATAGCTTACAGTAGGGAGAGACAACATTGTTATCAATCCAAACCAGCATAGCCAGGAATTATGGGGGTTAGTCCAAAACATCTGAGGGCATCATGTTGCCTATGCCTGACTTAGAAGATAAAACAATAAAAATCTGAGAATAACATTACAATACAACACAATACAATACAGATGCAGCAATGAAGTGTCCTATGTATGTTACACAACACAGAACAGAATCCTGTGGGATCTTGAAACATAAATGCAACAGAAGTTCTGTTCATGTGTTCTCTTGAAGATGCAAGGGCTTAAACTGCAGATAGAGATGGAAACACACAAGCTAGCTCTTCCCCCAACATTCCATTGTGCACCACCTCACCCCTCAGTTTTCTGAGCTTGAATGCCAAGGTCTGCAGGGAAGTTCTACTTGTGATCACTTGGATGCGAGTAGAATTCACAGTATATTTGGGATTCCTGATAAAACAGGGTTCCCAATTGTTTAAGGGGGTTGGGATTGTCTCCTCTCTTAATGAGAAATTTACTATGTCATGATGCCACCATGTCACCACTTTCCTGCTCGTTGTAATAAGCCAAAATGAGCAAGGGGTAAGCACAGAAATGGTTGGGTGGACTTGGCCAAGCACCTTGTCCACATTCATGCCCTAGAAACTGTAAGTCATCCAACAAAATAGGACCAGACAGTGCCCTGGACACTTCCACAAATTGATTTGCATCAATTGTGGGATTCTGCTTGTAGTGTATACAAGTGATTTTGTCCTCAAAGTCTCTCACAAACATGTCACAATGTGCTACAGGAGGGTACCATATCTTCTACTGGGCAAGTCAAAGTTTCAGCCGTCAAATGGAGACCTGTCAAAAGTTGCACAATCTTTCAAAAATTCATATAAAATACAGGGTTGGACCAATTGCTCTGAAATTTAATACACATGTCTAGCAACATCCAATCTGCCCTGGGACAGAGTTTCAAGTTTTTAACTTTTAAAATAACGAAGTTATAGGCTTTTTTTCTGATCCAATTTTTTTCTCCAATTTTTTCCGATTAAAGCCACATCAAAAAAATTGATTCAGAAAAAATTGGAAATTTGAATTGTTACATCGGAATCGGACATCGGATGTCTGATTTCTCTGATTTTAATCGGAAATCGGATATTGTGTCCAATTTTTGCACATCCTTAATATTTAAAATCCTCCTTTAGAAACTGACATCTAATAAACAGTGTTATCCAATAAAATCCTGTACCTTTTTTAAAAGAGCTAATTAAGATTTGGACTGTAAACTTGATTTATGCTAGGCTCAATTTAAAAGTTGAATATTGAATTTTAGAAAACAGCAAAAACTCTTCAGGGAAAATAAAAAAAATAATTAAAAACATAAGCAAATTGGGACCTACATACTTTACACTCAGTTCTCCTCTGTGTCCCATGGGAAGGAGCCATAGACTCAGCACATACTCTTCATGTAAGAAACTCCTAAGTTCATCCCTGGCATGTCTAGTTAAAAATGATCTCAGGTGGAAGCCCAGGAAAAGATGCCGTTCTGCCAGAAATTAGTACTGGACTAGATGGATCAATGACTTCATTCAATAAAAGGTAACCATACAGATTCAATCCAGTCTTTATGGTCAGCTAATTTTTTCTCTCTCCGAATGCTCTCTGGCTGCAATCCTATAAACACTTTCCTGAGAGTAAGCCCTATTGAACTCAATAGATTGCACTGTCAATCTACTACACAGAAACGGTATCAGCTAGAAGTTGCTTTAGGAAACTTCAGTAGCAGAATAGTGGTAAACGCACATACACACACACACACACACACATTCCACATACATTAACGGGGCACAGGAGTCGCAAATAAAAGAATGTTCTGCCATTATAACTCTCAACATTCTATTGCTTATAAAAATGATACCTGTTGAGCTAATACTGTGAAACCTGGCATTAATGATCTACCCAATGAGGTCTACAGCTTTGCCAAATGTCAAAGCAATCTGATACAAATTGCTACAGGTACAGCAATTTAAAATGTGCTGAAAATTGAGACTTCAGTACTTTTTACTCTAAGATGTGGCTTGGCATATCATACATTTTGGTACAAATTACTGATGTACTTTTCCAGCTTTGTTGTGCCTTTCACTGGTTGATGAAGTTGTGAGTAATGATTCAAAAATTATGAAGATTTTTCTGCCTCATGAGAGCATAAGGCAGCAACTGCTGGAAAAATTATGGCAGGCATGCTCAGGCCCTTTCCACAACAGGCGTTTCGCCTGGGATGCCTCCCGGCTGGTCGCTGTACGTCCAAATGACGCACAGGGACTCCCGGGGGCAGGGGTGGGAGTTGGCCACGGGATTTTCCAGGGATAAGGCAAACCTGGAAAATCCCAAATCTTCCGCGGTCCCAGGACCACAGAAGATGCGGGTGCCTGTCCCGGGTGCTGCTGCGTTTACTCATGAGTAAGTGCGGCAGCAAAATGGGCACGGATCAGCACTGCATGGCTCCATGCCCATCAGGGGGGGAAAGGAAACCCACCATAGGATGGCAGGGGGTGCTCCCCCCCGATTACAGCATGTTTTTTTCCACTTACGTTTTTCATTGGAGCGCAGGAGTGCTCTTCTCTTTTTAAAAAAAAAATTAAAAAAATGGCACCCACGACAGCTGGATGGCCCAGGAGCAGCCCAGGCTATCACACTTCTGATGTGGATTGAGAGCACCAATCCCAGGAACAGCTACTTCCGGGATCGCCTGCTCTCCGCCCTCTAGAAAGGGTAGAAAGGTGTAGAAAGGGCCTCAATTTTACTCTTGAGAGGAATTCCAGTGTTCCTGTCATCATTCTAACAATGGGGGAGGGAAAGTGTCAACTGAGATAAGAGCAAGGTAATTTTGAAGGATGAGGGAATTACCAGAATGCTGCCAGTACTCCAAGATTTACAGAGCAATTCTAGTAGAGGGGGCTGTGCAAGGCTTATTCCTTTAGTTATGGAATGTGACCTCCCAAGATGACACTGCACATTATCACTTGGATTGGGACCCTAGCATGAGGAGGTAGGGAGACTTTAATCCTCCCCCCCGATCCCAATCTGGATTAAGCCCTCCATGTCTCCAATTTACACCGCTAAAGAGGCCTCCAGTTAAAATGTAAATTGTAGGCAATTTCCCACCCCAATAGCAGCCCCATTTTCCCCTGCAGGTGATTGCGCAGGGAGCATGGAGTGTATGATGTGGCCCTCAACTGTGGAACGTTCTGTTTTAATCTATGACCTTCTGTGACTGTGTATCAATACCATTAATTCACAAAACATTCTAACTCTAGTTTTTAAAATTATCCACCTCCCTCTTGCTTTACATCCCTGCTTGATCTTTTTTTTTTCCAGCACAGGGCGCCTCTACAAGAGCGATTTAAAGCTCTTTCAAAGCACATTACCGATTTTACCTCCATATGACCAGAGCGCAAATCGGGGGTTGAGGCACTTTTTCTGTCCGATTATGCGCATTATTGGATGTGCGTTAAATAGCGAGTTTTAATTTACCGTGGGAGTTAAGGCGTTTTATGACCATGTAAACAAGTGATGCTCCCCATATAAACAACTTTAAAGCGTGTTTCATACAACCGGTAGTGCGCTTTACCACCTCCCGTGTATAGGAGGAGAAGATGCGCATAATCGGCCAACCGGGCGTCAAACCGAAATCTTGAAGAGGGGACCACAGTCTCATCTGTTCTTTGCTCCTCTTTTTTTAATCACCCTGATTTCCACCACTGTATCTTTGCTATGCAGTAGCCTGTTCCTAGCAATATCCTGTTGCTCAAGCCACTTGGATTAAATCCCTTTTTGACCCACTGCTTCAGTCTTTGCTGAAACAATTCTCCCCTTTAAAAAACAAAACAAATTGAAAAACATTATAACTTCCCTCATGGATCAACCCCAAAGGTCCAACCAGTCCAGTATTCCATCTCCAGCAATGCCAGCCAGATGCCTCTCGAAGCTGAAAAGTAGGACATGATGGCAGGGGTGGGCAGAAGGTAGATTGGGATCTACTGATAGGTGTCTGGTTGATTTGCCGTAGATTGGCAAGGATGTCTGGCTCCCAATTGCTTAACAAGAGCTTTACATTATACTACTGCAAAGGAAAAAACTTGGAAGAAACCGGGAGAGTTTTTTGAGCAAGAAGGACTGTGAGTACTGTTTAGTTTTGGTACTCAGAACAAATTCCTGGGTTCACCATATTAAAGTTCTAAGTATATTTCTGTTTCACTAGGCGCTGGTTGGTGGATCTCAGTGTTCTAGTAAAAAGTAGAGTCAGCAAGTCCACCCCAGTGATAAGCCATTTCTCCTTACTTACCCCTACCCTCCCATCTCCGTTTTCTCAAGCCTGACCTCTCTCACATAAACCGGTCTTCCCCAATTAATGCCTTTGGGTGGAGACTTGTGTTCTGAAGCGTATGGTATCTAGTTGGTACTAAATTAACTGTTAAAATACACTGTGTTATTACTGTCAGTTGCAGGGGTGGAATTGTCTGCAGCACCAAATAGAGGTAATTATTTTGAGATATTGACCTGATGCAGAAAGTATTTGCTAGTGCAAGAATCCTTAATAAATATTGCTGATTAATTTTATATAATGATAATATGAATATTAATTAAATAGTTTTGTCAGATTCTGAAAGCTCAAGCAATAACTTGTTTGAGAAATTCGACTCGGATGCAACAGACCACCCAATTTCTATGCTTTTTTTGGCCTCCATTTAGCACAGTGAATTTGACCCCCACTTTCCCCTGCAGAGTCCTGTTTAATCTTTCAACAGACTTTCAGGTATTATTTAAATTGCCCAAGGAGATTTGTTCAGTACTGTAGCTTTTTTTAAAATGGCATTTAAAATGTTTATTTTTTAGTGTTTTGAATGCACTTTAACGGCTTTATATAATCTGTAAAATGCTTTGAGTAGTAAATTGGGTGGAAAGGCAGGTAGAAATTCTAAAATTAAAATCAAATTAAAAATTATTTTAGGGCACAATCCTATGCATAGCTGGCTGGGGAAAGCTGGGCATCGTAGGACTTTTTTTCCTGTCTAAACATGCATAGGATTGCACCTTTGAACTCTTTTGACCTGTCCCAAATGCAGAGAGTATGAGTCTGGCTACACATCTTGTCAAAATACCCACATGTATGCCAGGCTCTGATTGTTGAAAATTATGAAGCTAGGCAGGATCATAGCACCACTGGGTTGGTTTCCTCTGTCGGTCCATTGTTTTCCTCTGCTTATTTTATCTCTCTTATATTAAGCCTAGGGACTGAGATGGGGAAGACGGAGCACAGGGTTGCTAAAGAAGAAATAACTTAGGCAGAAAACAAATGGAGGAAGTTGTCCAGCGACTCCTGTTTCTCCACATGCTGGCCTAGCATCCCCTCCAGCTTTCTCTGTCTGTCTCTGGAGGAGCTTACAGAGTTCAACAGTCAGAGCCTGGCTTACGTATGGCTAGTTTTCATGTGATGAGGGCAACATATAGTCAGGCTCTGAATGTAATTAAATGAGTAAATAACCTAGAGGCAACAATGCAGACACGCAGGGTTCTGTCTTATGCCAAAATATCTGATAGGGGTCAAACAAGCTCATGGCTAGTAATGCTCTGGTAAGGTCCTTCGTCCCACGGCCCACTGTTAGGAAATATTTTCTCTCTCCATTTACACGCTTCCTTCTAAAGCCTTTCGCTTATTGGAACCAGAATAGAGAACCTCTGTGTGCCACTGCTGCATTAAAAGCGTAACAATACCACCCTTCCATTACATGGGAAATTACAAATATATCCTAGGGGTAAAAATCTTCCCAGCAAGCTGCAGGCACACAGCTGCACTTCAATAATTCTTAAAATTACTTCACTTCGAGGTCTCTGCTCTCAGTGCCAGTAGCTAGGAGAGCAAGAACCCACAAGATGGCATTTGATCTCAAGATTTTTATGGACATGATGACTTTTTTCTGTCTAAATCAATGCTTCAGTAGCTAGACCTTAATTTTCACATTTTTATTAAATCTAGCCAGTGGCCTATTCTTTTAAAAAAGAAAAGAAAAGCTTTTATGGCTGTACTTCAGCAAACCTGTTTTTCATTCCATTCACTCCTTCAGCAGCAATGCAAATCTCAGTTGAACATAGCTTTTGTCACAATCATAGCTTTAGCTAAGGCCTTAATTCTATGCCAATAGTTTTAATTGTTGTTCTTTTATTTTTTCTTAATGGCAATAGAATATTTTTCCTGCTCTGGAAACCACCTCTCACTTGCAGCTCCTAGCTTGTAAGTGAAAGTCCTTCACTCTTTAAGCTATACTTTCTTGACCCTCAATTGTAAGGCTGACAACCCACCCATAAGGGTCCAGTGTCCTGCTGCTAAATCTGGATTAATCATTTAGGAATCTCTCTTCTATAAACCAATTACTCTATGTGTAATGAAAGCAAGCAGATCTAGAAAGAATATTTAAATTGGGCTCTTCTTCAGGACTAATGGATCCAAAATAGCCATTTGTATAGCACAGTATTTCCCTCTTTCTAAACAAACACACATGATCTTTTATTTGGCATCTCTCATGCATTAGACCATCTTAGTAAGGCCTATTTCAATTGTTATAGACAAGACAATTCCTGTCATTTCCACAATGCATCCACTCCCCTCTTTTATTTGGCATCTCTTATGCATTAGACCATCTTAGTAAGGCCTATTTCAATTGTTACAGACAAGACGATTCCTGTCATTTCCACAATGCATCCACTCCCCTCTTTTGTGTGACATCTGAACAGGAGACACATGCGCGGTCGCAAGCACATGGGGAACACTTGCCCAGCCCCCATGACCATACACAGCCCCCTGAGGTTAGGTTTTCAACGGGTAACATGTTTATCTCCCCTTCAGATATTACAAGAAAGACTTTGTTGACACACATTGGGGTACAGGGAGTCCTGCCTGTGTGAAGTGGCCTTAGGGCAGCCTTAAATAGTTATGGTAATTCTGTATCGATGATCCAGAAAGAACAGAAACACAGAACAGACATCTAAAACTCTAATCAGTCATGGGATAGTAAGTGATAACTGAATAGCACAACAATATGCACATTGTTATCCACTGAAGGAGAAAACCAAGAACTCGGTCACGAAAGGAGTTATGAATATATTATCAAGTGGAAGAGGACATCCTTACAGAAATGGTGTCCTCAGAAATGAATTGTTTGCATGGCACCCTAGAAATGCTTATATCTAGGTAGGTGGATAAAGTTGTGAAACTCAGCTAACGTTGTAATTTGCCCATTACATTCCCTTTGAGGTGCATCCAGTGAGCCAGTTTTAGGAGCACACTCATCTCATTTCGGCCAGGCATCCAATCTTTGTTTAAGCATCAAGCTCAGGTGAAACCAATTCTTCCTGTTTGTAGCCGAAGGGTCTGTGCACCATGCTGATTGGCAGGCTCTTGTCACAACTGAGAACTGAAGCCACTTCCTCACACATCTCACAGCTGTTTTTCCAAGCTTATAAAACTGATTAGCTTATCAATTTAATAAAGGTGCCAACTTAAAAATTTCAACATGCAAGAAAATTTCAACATGTAATGCTGAAATGCTGTGAAAAGGGGGAGGGAAGAGGAAGAGGAAATCTACATTGGATTCAGAGGCAAGGACATTGAACATTTGGAGAGCAAAGGTAAGGGGAAGTCTCTCTTTGTAGGTGTTTCCTGCTCTCCCCCCCCCCCTCTCAGCTTCTAGGGGGAATTAGCTGCACCAGCTATAATAAAGGCACTTAAGATCCCAACCAGTAAGCCTTTCTTTGTTTGGCAAGGAGCAAAGTATACTATGAATCATGGCAGAGGCAAGGGTGAGGCAGCATCTCATGTGGTGTGTGTGGCTGCCTCTACAAGAGCGATTTAAAGCTCTTTCAAGTCTCATTAAAAAATTACTTCTACAAGAGAGGAGCGCAAATGGGGCGTAGAGGCGCGTTATCTCCCCGATTGTGCGCATTATCGAATGCGCGTTAAATAGCGAGGTTTTTTTGCTCCGTCCATTAAAGCGCATTTTGATGGGAAGCTGCTGCCGCCGCCGCTCTCTTTCCGAGGGGATCAGGCTGTCAAAAGGCGCTTCCCTCCCCTCCCCACCGCTCAGCCACATTTCCAAGGCAGCCTCACGCACCCCTCTCTCTCCACTGTCCTCCGGCTCCTGCTGAGGGGATCAGGCTGTCAAAAGGCGCTTCCCTCCCCTCCCCGCCACTCCCCAGCTGGCTGGCTGGTAGGCTGTGGGCAGCACGGCTGCTTCGTCTCTGGGCGGGCGCCCGCCCGCCCACCCGCGACACCTTCCCTGCAAGGGGGGCGCCTCCTGCTCGGCACCCGCGGCGGGGGGCCCGGCGGGAGGCGGCGGCGGCGCTGGTAACGGGCGGGCGGGCAGGCAGGTGCCCCACTCGGCTTTCTCTCTCTTCCTCTCCGGCGACTAGTTGGGAGTCACGCTGTGATCGTCTCTTTTTTTTTTCCTTCCCTCCCCCTTCAAGCGTTGCCTGTTGCCGCCGGAGCAGATCGAGAGGGCCCTTAATTTCAATAGATCTTGATCATGGGGTTCCAGAAGCTTCTGCTTGGCCAATGTGGGGACAGGGTGCTAGAAGGGAGGGAAGGGGAGGGGAGGGAAGCGCCTTTTGTCACCGCCTCTCGTGCAGAAGTATTAGGCGTAAAGGCGCTTCAGGGATAGTGTGGATAATCTCCTAACCAGGCGCAAAAGCGAATCCTTGTGGAGGGGACCTAAGTGTGTGTGTGTAACAATGCAGAAAAAGCCTCATAAGTAAGCTGAAGTTTTTTTTTCTGTCGATAATTGTACAGTGAATAAAATGTTGGGCTGACTGTCTTTCTGCTAATTTAGGAAGAGTAATTTTGCCATCTCTAATGGAAATTAGCCATCCCTATTTTCTATGCTTTTATCCTGCTTCTCAACTGAAATGTTGAGAGGCAGGATTTAAAACTGAATTTACAAAATTCCACAGTTAAGATTACCAATTTAAAACATCAGCATGTAAAGCAGAAAACAGCCCATTACCAACTACATAATGGATCCTAATTCAGTCATAGTGAGGACCAAAACAAACATCACCTTAAATCTGCAGCTAACAGCTATGTCTCCTCCTCCTCCTCTTCCTCCTCCTCCTCCTCTTCTTCCTCCTCCTCCTCCTCTTCCTCCTCCTCCTCCTCCATTGTACCCTATCTGAATTGGGGCCCTATCGAGGAGGGGTATAGGGGCTTTAACTTTTTGTCTGCAATGAGCCCCATCTGGACTGCACATTCCCCACACATGCAATTTCTATTACAAGATAGTGCAGGTGCAGGATCCCAATCCAGATTAGGGACCCTGAGCTAAAAATGGGGGGGGGGGGAAATGTAGCCGTTAACTATTGATTTAAAGTTATGTCTGTTTTGGCCCTTAGAGTAGACCCATTGAAATCAATGGGACTTAAATTAACCATGAAACAGCAAAACTGGAGCTCCTCAAGATTCTCTGAATTCCACATTAAAGCTCATTCCAACTCATGTCCATATCAGAATGTGAATTTGTTTCTCCTTTTTGCACAAAAACTGGGGTGTATTTTTGTGCACATTTCCCAAATACATGCATCAATTGCACACAGTTTTTAAATGTATGAAGTTTTCTTCTATTGTGTAAAGCATGTTTGTGGATATTTTTCAAAAGTACATCTTTTTCGTATGCATTTTCCAAACGTATGCATTTTTATGCACAATTTCTCAAATGCATACATTTTACACACTTTTTCTTGGCGCAAGTTTGGAAATTTACAAACCAAAATTTAGTTTTGGGAGGTGCAAACTGGGTAAATGCTGATTAAAAATGAACTGAAACAATTTTTTCATATGTCTCTGGGACAGCTCTTCCAAAATCTCATTCAGTGTTCTAATCTATGATACATCTGTCTTGTATAGGCTCTAGCTCCTTACTGGTTGACATCTTCATTTTTTTCCTAATGAATTCATCTGCTAGATCATTATTGTGATACAAATGTGATCTCTTCGGAAGCTAAGAATTAAACACGTATCTACAAAAACAGTTCTGATTTGATGGAAAATTAGAAAGCCTCCCACAATCTCAGTAGTACAGAATCATCACCCATCTCTATCACAAAATTCTTTAATCTGGATTGAGAATACCGCATGAAGGATATCCTTCCCTGTCAGCGGTTTCCCCCAGCACTACTTGGACCAGCACTTTCCCAGCAGGCACCAACTCTTTTGAATATTTCACAATGACTAATGTGGGGTCAGTACTGGAAGAGGCACCAACTCTTTTGAATATTTCACAACGACTGATGTGGGGTCAGTTATAGAATTTGAGTAACAATTTCTGTTGCACCCAGCCAGGATAAAGATCAGTCTAATGTTGAGTATTTTTTATCCTGCTCTACCTTGAACCATCAGCTCAATGATCCTTGGAAATAACCCCTTGTTCACTGTAAAGTATGGTGCAGCCAATCTCAAGCAGCAAAACAAGAACAAGCTATTGCAATGCTATTTTCATATACACGTGTTGTTTTGCAATGCTACTTCCATATTCATCTTACACCTGCAAGAACTAAGAACAATATATAAGAACAAAGAAGCCAGTACAAATAGGGAATGACTGTATCAGCAGAGATTATAGCACTTGGATAAAAAGAAGAAAAGTAGTTTCCATAGGAACATAATCAGTTATAATTTCTCAAGGAAAAACTGTAAATGTGAATGCACCTTTAGAACCACGTTGAAGTAGCTGAGATTCGTCAACGATCTATCTCCTTTATGAAGGTTGGTGTTAGCCTTTAGCTAGAAATTTCAATTACAGAAGGAAGCAGAAATAAAAGGTGCACATATTGGATGATGAGAGGATGGATCAAGAAATTTCATTACCAGCGTTAAAGCAACTTTATTCATGCAGTGAGATAAATCTACAAGTGCAAATTACAGTGAATCACAATCCATACACTTTATGGATGACCGAACTAGTACTCTCCCAAGGGGCCAGCTCCAGGTTTGATGTGTCCCTAGACAAAGTACCCTCTAGTGTACCCCTCATCCATTGGTGGGTCCTGGTGGGTTTGCTTGTTGGCGGCAGCAGCAGACACTTGGGTCTACCCACCATTTTCATTTCTCACAATGCCCCCAACACATCATTTTTACAATGCTCTTGGGAATTGTGAAAAATTTTAAATGGTAGCTAGATTCAGCTGCCAGTATTGCTTGTAGTACCAGACCAAAGAGGATTTTTTTTTTGAAGGGGACCCAGGATGCGCTCTGCCCTGGTGCCCAAGGATGGCAGTTACTTGTGCTGGCCATGCCACTCATGACAAAACCCCTATTTAAAAACATAGCTAAAGTATAATGATAAACACCTGTCTCAACCTCAGGGATGGGCAACTTTTGTAGCCCTGAGAAACACTTTCAAGCCCCTGGATCCAACCGCAAGCTGCACTTCTGCTGCCACAATGCCACCAAATTTGGCATGGAAGCACCATTTTTTTAAAAATGCCTAAATTTCAAGCTAAATGTGTCCTTTTAAAGCTCCCATAGCAGTTTGTTACTGAATTTCAGTGGAAACCACAAAATTCTTTTACAACCACACCTGAGGATGGGGTGGGGGCACATGTGGCCCATTGCCCATATGTTGCCCACCCTTGAATTACATACTAGGATTCACTCATCAAGTCAATTCATCTGGATCAAGAATGTGTTTCAGACACTGACAAAGCTGAGGTACATTTATGTACCTCAGATTTAATGGTCTGTCAAATATACTATTAAGCATCTCTAATAGTACCTAGGGGAAACAAAAAAATACGGTACTCTCTAGGTATGAATTCTTGGTCATAAACGGAATACAGTGTCATCCCGTTCCTGTCCCTCCCCCATACACAAGAGCTCTATTTGGATATTCATGCTCAATGTGTGAGGGAGGGCAATGCAGATGAAAGTGCTGGGCCTCACCCCCTCTGCTGGTTACACCACCAGACACACATTGGAGAGAAGGAGGTCTAAAGTGGGGAGCTTGCACTAAGTGTGTAAGCTCCTCAAAGCAATTTGGAGCCCTGATCGGCAGCTCCAATACATGGAAGAAGATGGAACCCGGATAAGAGGACATGACAGAAGGAACAGGGCGATGAGGGAGAATGTCTCAATAGAAGGCCATAAGCATATGCCTGCTTTTGGTTTCTTTAACATAATGAATCAAATATGAAATCTTAATCTGCATTGGGAAACCTGGGGGATCTTAAACTGAGAACCTTCCAATAAACAGCTAGAAACTTAACAACTCAACCACCACAGTGCTGTTATAGGCAGCCAGTGTGGTATAGTGGCTAGAGCAATATATGCTTTGGTGTGGAAACCCCAGGTTCATATTCCTAATTAGTTATGAAATTCAGAGGGCAGGCCTGGCCAAATCTCTATGAAATAAAAAGTTCCCAGTCTAATCTACACCTGGGGTTCTTTTAAGGAAAAAGTTCCTAATAGGAAATCAGGACAGTAGAATACAAACACTAGAATAGAAAAACAAAACAAGAAACCCAAGAGCCACCTAACCACAGATACAGATTACATTACAAATAAATATGAAATGGATAGCATAATGGATAATGCCCCCTTTAGAATCATTTGATTCAATGGTGGGGTATACAACTTCAAAATAATTAAATATAAATAATGGTTTTCATTTTGTTGGTTTTAGTTGCTTTTTGTACAGCAGCCTAATGATTGCAATACCCTTGCTTTAAGTTTGTCCTTTATTGATTTTGTTTTGTTTTGTTAAAAAAAAGTGGGGTCCCCATACCTTTGAACACATCTCAGCTCTGACTTGAAGGACTGAAATACATTTCAGGTACGGGGTCGTCATTTAATGTTGAAAGGCCTGAAGGGTCAATATGGATGCAGCCATCACAAATTGTTAAACTGATAACAATGCAAATGTACAGGAATCAGGGGAAGGATTATAGCTAAAGCACTTCCTCCTAAAATAGTTAAGGCACGTTATAGCTCATAAATTCACAGGGTGGCTCACAGTCCATTTTATAGCTTACTCACCTCTTAATTAGCTAGCGGTTTTAAATGTATGTGTGTATTGTGTGTATGTTGTATGTTTTAGCTGTTTTAATTTTTGTATATTGTTTTTAATTGTTTTAATCCTATGTAAACCGCCCAGAGAGCTTCGGCTATGGGGCGGTATACAAATGTAATAAATAATAAATAAATAAATAAATAAATAAATAAAATCATGCACAGAAAAAGAGAAAATTTTTCAGAATGCAAAATCGTTTGCATGTTTGTTTCAACAGAGTTCTGCCAACAAGAGTTAGGATGATGTCAGAAAATGCCATCAGTTCGTATCTTTGTAAAGTCAGATACTGGCAGATAGGCTTCCAGTATATTTACTGGACTATTCTTCTTAAAAACACTGGCATATTGCAATTACAGTAAATGTGAAATGCCATAAAATAATGGAGATAACCATCTACAATTGGAATGGAAAGGCAAGTAGTGCAGAAAAGTGGGGTTTGTAGCTTTACCTGATTCCTCAACTCTCAGTTTTTTATTACTGGGATTGTTGTCAGTACTATCGTCATCAGACAATTCCATTTCTTCCTCCCGACGGATCCCCATGAGCTGTTCACTGTGAGCATTCCTGAGTTCCTAGAGATGACAAAAAACCAAACCTTACTTCGTGAGCCTTGATGGACATATGTACTGATTCTTAAAGACAATTTCCTTATTATAAGTTACAAAGATTTTGTTTAACGTGAAAGGCATTTTAGTGATTTTGATTGCGATGAGAGCATTGATACGCACTTTTAAATTGCAATTTTCAGTTTGTGATTTTATGCTTTCTAGTTTTCAATAGTCAGCTGATTTTGATTTTATTTCAAGAAAAGAAGCTGTTACAATGTTAATATAGTAACAATTTTTAATTTAATGTGATAAATATACTGCAAAACATAAAGATACGAAGACATTTTAAGCACTTCAAAGAGCTGATGAGAAAATAGCTGTTTGAATAGGCTCTCTCACATGTGACTAAAAAGCCATAGCATCCTGAGTGATGGGTGGTGGGCTGTGGAGGGGAGAGAGGGAAAAGAGCTGTATGCAAATCCCCTCCCACGGATCTGATGTCAGTGTGTGTGTGTCAGTGTGTGTGTGTGCGTGCCCATTCTTAGTAACCAACTTTGATGCCTACATAGCCAAGAGATCTGGAATTCTGCATCAGAAATCTTAAGTTCTTTTGCCAAAGAACAAACATTCTTCCCTGAAATGTGAAGGATGTAAAACAGGTACTGTACTGAGAGAATTGCCACCCCCGTAATGATTATAGTGTACTGTATACAGGCACCCCTAAGGCTTACACATTTCTTTTTCAAAAGAAAATTCAAATTCTCAGGATATTGGGGCACTTACCAGATTCTGTGTCGGATACTATAGCCGAGTTATTTATTTAATTCTGTGCAACATGAAAGTCTTTTTACAGAAGCTGTTCCAATCAAAGTTATTGCCTTACCTATTTTGTATGCCCTCCAGATTGAGGAAGCTCGATCCAATCTTACATCTCCAAAGATTAGTCCTTATCAGACAGATTTTTAGTGTACCATAAGCAGAAAGACGAAGGCCCTAAGCCTCTGTCGAAAGTTGTGCATTTCTGAAATAAATCTGGGGGCTGAACATCCAATCCTCAGAGAAATCACGGGAAGGAAAGGCAGCCAGGGATTGCAATCAACAAATGTACGGGCTTTAGAAAAGCTGCGATTGCTTTTGTTCTCCCAGAAAAGCATGGAGCGTGTGTAATGGCTGCTTTCCTTAACAGTGGCAAAAGGAAGATTGAGGGAATTCCATTTTATCCTAATAATACTGTCAGGTGAAACACAAGGATGCAACCCAGTGATTAGTGTCGCGCTTTTCAGTCCGCAGACAGCTAATTTTTCTATCGACAAAGAGCCCAATTCCCATGGAGGTGGTTTGAAATCTTTGAAACAAGGAAGAGAAGTCACTTTCAAGGAATAAATGTTACTGAAAGAACATGCTATTTATTCCTCGCAATTAATGAGGAACTGAAAGGATTCCTCTGAGAGATGCACCCAGGGTTCATCAATAAATCCAATCCATTATAAGAATGGTATGTGCAGCCCTTAATCACTGCAGAGGCACTGGAGTTGATTAATGCATGTTTTACCTAGGAATACTTAGAAACGCCAGTGTTTTTCACATTTTAAAAAAGCAATAGTCTGTCTATCTCACAGAGAATGCCTGTCTGTCTCAGAGATGATGGAAACACCTCCAGTGTAAAACACAGATACACGAATCAGGATACACAATTTTTTTTTAAATAGGTGTGACCCTTACAATAAAACAGACCATGAATCCAGATAACTGCTCAATTTGCCTGCCTGCGTGCAAAGTAAAAGTGCAGAGGGGGATATGGGTGTGCAGGTAAGCCCCACCCCCAGCATGCCTGTGAGACCAACTGCCTTGTAGACCTTCGTGCATTGAGGACGAAGGTCTGAAAAGGGGCCTGTGAGCATGTTCAGCTGAAGGCACTGTCAGAGTAGCTGTGATCACAGGTTCTGCTTTATCAGGGTTTCCAATCACAAGAGGGCTCTGTAAGCGTGTTCAGGGCCCTTTTCAGACCTTCACACCAACATGTGAAGGTCTAAGGGTGCCTCTACAAGAGCGATTTAAAGCTCTTTCAAAGTGCATTACCAAATTTACCTCTCCAAGAGCGGAGCGCAAATGAAGAGTACAGACACTTTTTATCTATTATGCGCATTTTTGAATAGTGAGTTTTAATTTACCGCGGGAGTAAGAGCGCCTTATGTCCATGTAAATAACTTTCTGCGGAGGTGCATTAATGATCAGAGTGGGTGGACTGTGGTCATGATGTCACACACAGAACTGCCCCTTCGCTGGGAAAACCTCCCACTTTTTCGTTTAGTTTTATTTCCTGTCTTCTACTAGCAACTTCCTCCTTGTTCTCCGTCTCTCTGGATGGAAGCTCCAGGAAGAGGTGACCCAATGTGAACTGAAAATAAAGTTTATTTTAACTCCCCTGATGGAATATGTCATTCATGGAGACTCGGGGCCAGATGGAGGTGGTTTCACGAGAAGTAAAGGGGGTAGGAAGGATGTGCGCATATACACGTAATTAGCGATCAGCTTAGACATATTGTCCCCTCGCTTCTTGCTGGGTTCCTGACATGAGCTGTGTGCGTGCGTGTGTATGTTTTACAATGGTTGAGCTTGCTGGGAAGAGGAGGGGGAAGGAACAAAGCAGCATCCCCCTGTCTGTTTTGGCGTGTGTGTGTGAGAGGCACATTCCCATTTACTCCTGAGCAGTTCACTTCAAATGGCAATCGGGTGAAGGGGGTGGAGAGAGGTAGCCGAACAGCTTAACCAGGCAAGTAACCCAGCTAACCAAAGGCGAGATATTCTGGTGGGTGGGGAGAATAAAGGGAGGGAAACCTGTTTGGGCAGTTCCCCGGGACAAAGCACATTACTTTCAGCAACATTTGCATGCGATTCTCAGCATGTAAACAACTTTAAAGTGTGTTTCATACAGCCATTAATGCACTTCAACACCTCTCATGTATAGGTATTAGGCGTAAACGCGCTTATCAGGAAATTTGCATAATCTGGGAACCAGGCGTCAAAGCGAACTCTTGTGGAAGGGGCCTCACTGGCAGCTGGGCCTATAGGGATATTGGGGCAGGGCTTACAGATGTGCCCTCATTCCCCTCCTAGCTTGGCAGCTGAATGCCTGCATACTAGGTCTTTTTTCTATGTGCCAAAGGAGAACATGTCTAGGGGAAAAGTGAGGCTGCCTTATACTGAATGTAGACCAATGCTGCCAACTCTTACTGGCAGCAGCTCCTGAAGGTCTTGGGCTGGGGGCTTTCTCCAGATTGGCTCCCTATGAACTTTTGAAGTAGGGGTCTTGAAGTTGAACCCTTCTCAGCCAGAGGGCCAAATTCCATTTCACTGCAACTCTTGGGGGTCACATTTCAGTGGTGGGCAAGGCAAAGGGGTTGGGGCCAAATACTAGCATATTTCAGCTCTTACTGCTTTTAACTTAGGAGAGGCATTTCAACCTTTTACAACAGGGGAAAAAACTGCACAGAGATGGGAAAGCACCAAATGATAGGTGATTGGGTGGAAAGGGATGTGGCCACCTGGTCCATTGAGCCCTGCACTGTTTCTTCTGAGTAGCAGCAGCTCCCCAAGGACTTGGGCAGGAACTTTTCTTTAGCTGGAGAGTCTTTAGCTGGAGATGCCAGGGGACTGAACCTGGGACCTTTCCTATTGAAAGCACGAGCTCTATCAGCAATGGGTGCTCCCTGAAGACAGTTGGGAGCTTTTCAAATGGCAGCTTCTTATGGCAAGGCACTTTTGACAACAAATCCTGCTTGTTGTCTTTCTTCTTCTTCTTCTTCTTCTTCTTCTTCTTCTTCTTCTTCTATTATATTATTATTATTATTATTATTATTATTATTATTATTTCTTTTTTGTGGGAGGGGTCTGCCTTTCAAAGAAAAAAAAATCCACGAGGCATGCTGAAATTATGTCTTTAGATCCTGGACAGTTGTGGAACCAGGCCCAAAGGTGCAACCAGAAATGGAGACACAATACATGCGATGAACATAAGGACCACGTGAGACAGAAAATCAGAAAATAAGTCATGTAACTCAAACAACAAATCAAAACGTTGCCAACAGTGACTCTGAAGTGGGTGAATCAGGACCAACCACTGTATCCCCGGGCTCTCCTGCCCTTCTGCCTGGGTTGGCAGTTGGCAGCGCTGAACTGAGGTCAGTTATGTCTCCACACTGATACAGCTGGCCGCAACATCAGACCGTGCCTCATTTGTGTCGGGTGGAAAGCAGGAGAAAGTGAAACAAACAGGATCCCCTCAGGTACATTCAAAAGACAGGAATAATCACCTGAAACAAACCTAAATCTTTATTTGGAGGCACTGGCTTTCAGGAAAAGATCCCACTGGGCAATGGGAAGGCACTTCTGCTTGCTTGGATGATTCACCAGTCCCCCCCTTTCTCCTCCTCCAGTGGCTTCTGAAAGCTGGCTGGTTGGGGAACCCTTCAGAGCAGCTTTCGAGGCACAATGGGAGGCTATAAAGGGGGAGAAATCAGCAACTTTCCAAGCATGAAATCAAGTGCCTTTCCATGCATGCTGTAGGCTCTTTGGATCCCAGCCACTGGTTCCTCCAAAGGTGTTATTTTTTACAACTCTCTATTGCCTTTAAAAAACACAAAAACAACAAAGGACAGGAGAATAATAATTGTTAACTAAGCAAAGATGTTTGTAGATTTACATTAATGGAGAGTCTTTTTCAGTGTGTTTTGCCACATTAAAAATTCAAATGCTTACAAATTAGTTCCCTCTTGAATATCTTCAATGTAGCTAATATGAAAAACACACAAACTTCAAAGTTTATACATCTGTAGTAGATTAGAAAGCAACAACCACCGGATTAACAAAATCTTTTGCCTTTTTGGGCCACTCATATGAACTCTTTGTGAATAAATCACAAAATTTTGCCCTTTCTAATAAATTGGGCAACATTATATATATATATGGCCCCATTATTAGAAAGTCATTTGGTATGCACCATGATAGCAGTGATAATAAAGGATTCATTTGGTATTCATGTAGCTGTTACATCCACTGCTACCGCTGTTCAATTTAGCATTTGTTAATGGGCACTTAAAATGTTACCCAAATGATTTAGATCACAGCACAATTTCATTCTTTTTCAAAGTATAAACATGCAACACTTCTTTTAAAAGAATACTATAAAATAATGAAATAAATGCATCTTACCTTCTAAAAGTGTTTTGGATGTTAGGCAAGGAAACATTAAGAGGACTGTGATGTTAACAACTCACATGCTGAACTAACAGAATGCTAAGCAAATGGAGGTTTATGACTTCAATTTTAAAAAGGAAAGCAAAGAAAGAAAAGAAATAGAAATGATTGTTGTACTTAACAAAAAAGTCTCATCGTGTTATATAGTGAATTTAACGCAAAAGCAGAATGACCATTAAACAAAGTTGGGGGCTATGTCATTTGTTCAGACTTCTCCAGATTTCTTGTCCAAAGAAAATGTGTACACCCATACGAGAGAGCCATGTGTGTAGTCACAAGTCTTGCTGAAGTTTGAAGTTCAACCATGCACATTGTTGGAACAGGCACGCCACATTTTAAATTGAGAAGCGGCTTCCTTCCAACATTCTTGTGCGCATTATGTCCATGGTTCTCTGTGTGCATATATATAGTTTCACTGGATATTAATGCCAACCATTGATCCTGTACAAGTATGAATGGCATTCCTTTGGTTCCTTCCAATTGCAGGGCCATTGTTTTTAGTGGCTTTTGCTTTTAGCCCAAAAAAATTTTTTTTGGATCACAGTCTTATTTCGTATGATTTTAGCTTGTCACTTCTGGCTCTCCCTCTCCCCTATTCTCAGCAGACATGCCCCATGCCAAGCCCCTTAGGAAGCATGGGTCTCAAAAATAATTTATGATGTGGTAATAGGGGTCTGGAGGTAGAAATATTTAGGGCCCCCAATTAGAACTGGCACCTAAAAAATTTGGCCTGGTCATTAGAGTTACCAGCTCTTGCAATGATGGTCCCTGGGAAGGGACCAGGATCAGATCCCACACCCGGGGTGGAACCTGCATGCATCCAGGGATGGAACCCACAGAAAACGCTCTGTTCATCTAAGGTGTATAGGTGTTGCGTGTACTTACAAATTCCCTGCCCCCAAGCAACACCATTCACACGATATCAAGCTCCCCACAGATCACAACACAATCCAGACTACAACTGTGCCCCAATCAGAAAGCAGGAAATAATCTACATGCGGAGCACATAACTCAAGAAATGGAGTCAAACTACATGTGCATCATATGGTCCTTCTCAAAGAGGGATGTAGGAAACACAGACACTTCTCCCATTCTCAGGCTCTCATCCTGCCCACACATACAGGGCAAGACCCAGACAAGACTGCGCCTTTCAGCCTGTCCCTCTCTCCCCCTGCCAAACCTGGATGCTTCTACCACTCCGCTCTTGCTGATGGTCAAACTCAAACAGCGTTGTTCCGCTGCTTCTGACCATTGCATATCCCTAGGCAGAGGAGCAGGCAGGTGTGTGCCATGGCTGAGGTAGATGGAGAGTTTGCTTTAGGCAAAATAGGGCATAGGCAGCACTCAGGGCTGGACAGCCAGACTAGTGGAAGTGGGCAAGATCAAGTGAGTAGAGCCAGCCAACCGGCTGGAATGGCTCCTCACCACCACCCATTCAATGCCCATTCTTCTTCTCCATCATGCCTGTTGCTCACATTCCTGACCCCAAGTGAGCCAGGCTCATCCTTGCCATAATATTGCATCAGTGGGCCCCCCCAGGAATACAATGACTGGGAATGGCAACCAGTTGAATTTTACCCATGTGAACTGGGGCCATCCACACACTTCTGTGTTTCTGGACCTCTCCCTCCCCAATTTGCATTAAAAATTGATTAACTGGGCCAGAAAAACGACCTTTGCCCTCTGGGATGGGGAAAGGGGAGATTCTCCCAAACCAGAAAGGCCTTCCCCTGCCTCTCCTTGACCCACCATCAAAATCGTAAGGAAGCCTATTTGCAACTGGTACCCGGAAGCAGATTTCTCACGTTAACTAAGGGCTGGAAAATCTTGCTGTTCTTCGAACTTTTGCAAAAAAAAATGAAATAAACAGCATCCTTATCAGGCTGCTGCTCATCTCCTAGTGCAAGAGCAGTGCGCAAGGATAGCTTTGTCCAACCTGGTTCCCTCCCAATGCTTTGGCCTACAATACCCAGCATTCCTGACCATTGGCCATGCTGGCTGGGTCTGATGGGAGTAGAAGTCCACACCATCTGGAA
This sequence comes from Anniella stebbinsi, assembly GCA_029215795.1. Taxonomy (NCBI): domain Eukaryota; kingdom Metazoa; phylum Chordata; class Lepidosauria; order Squamata; family Anniellidae; genus Anniella; species Anniella stebbinsi. Next base: position 178,814,143 of record JARDYH010000001.1, read on the forward strand.
AGCTCCAGGCTGGTGAAGGCTGAGCTAGGCTATAGGAGTACTCTTTGAATTGTGGCCAATGAGAAGGAAATAGTCAAAGTATCAATGTTGGGAAGGGGCCTTGTCCTTGTCCTATCTATACTGACAATACATTATTAATTATTAAGAAAATGAATTTGGATTTCTCTTTAACAGAAATCTTGTTTATGATGGAGGGTAATGATAAAACAACAGAACGAACCAATCTGTTTCTCGCAGCACTTTTCAATCATCATGAAATAAATTAATTTCAGCCTAAATTAAGGGCAAAAGTAAAACATGGATTTTAAAGTGACTTTGCCAATTCCCTCAATTCAATATTTTAGTGCCTTGACTATGCCCCCCCAAGGAACTCTGGCTTCGAGGAGTGGGAGGGCCACATATGGATCTCCACCGTAATTTTATTTCAATGTACATTATTACAGGGGCAAATGGGGACCATATATGCTCACACAGAGGGTGTATAAACAGTTCTTAATTACTTCTAAGTTTTAAAATTGCGGCAATTAAATACTGCTGAACAAAGCCCGACCAACTATAGACCCCCTTCTTCCCTCCCCCATTAGTCCAGGCTGTGAGATGATGGATAAAAGAGCAGAAATTCACCAACCTCAGAGTGCTTTCGCCAAATATCTATGTTCTTGCGCTGAGCTTTCGAGAAATGGTCCCAAGCTTTTTGTCTGGTGGAAGCGTTGAAAACGGCCACAATCTGCTCAACTTTGGTGAACAAGGAAGTCAAACAAGACAAGCAATTTATGTTGTGATCACTAGAGAAAAGCAAAGCGAAGACACTAGGAGTCTATGGATGATGTCACTGTTGAAACAACATCATCAATATCCATCCAATCATGTGTCTTTCTGTACTTACATTTTAGAATTCTTGGAGATGTCTCCCTTCAAGTCTGTCTCCATAACTTTAGTCTACACAAATTATACATAAATTACCGACAGATTTGCATGCAGTTTTTTGAGACACACTAAATTGTTCTATGTTGGTGGTTTTTGATTTATGTACGTGGGACTCTGCTTTGAGGAAGGAACCATTGGAGGTGGAAATGAATAGCTACCTGATCTAAGAAGTATACTCTGAGGCTCCAATCCTATATCCATTTACCTGTGAGTAACCCCCAATTGGGTTGTTTTCAATGTTAGTCCCATTCATTTCAGTGGTTCTACTTTAAGTAGGACTAACAAGGGATACAAAACACTTAACTCAATGGACATACTTTTGAGTAGGCATGTATAAGATTGCACTGTTAAAGTCTTAAAGGTGTTCCGAAGTTGGAACCTGAACCTAGGCCAGTCCGACCAAAATCCTAACATTTAGTTACCTGTCCATTTAAAGTAAAGATGGACCTCATGCGGCCCATCAGATGCACATGGACTCTGCCACCACCACCCAACTCCTCCATGCCTCCATGCAGCCCCCCCAACAGCAAAAAAAGCTTTCTGTTTGTTTCTTAATGGTGGTTTTAGCACAATGGTGTGCTAAATGGATCACATTAAGTTTCAGATCAAGTTATATTTGACCTGTTTTGTGCCCCAAAGTAGTTTCCTTCTGAAATTTCATTGCAAAACCACAGATTTGGGGGGGGTACCCCACGGAGTGTGGCCCATGAGGGGCGGTATCCAGGGAAGGCAAAAATGGTCCCTGGAGCCCCCAAAGTTGCCCCCCCCCGATTTAAAGGATGGGTCCTCACTTTGTGGCCCATGTCAGCAAGCATCTTGTGTGCGATAATAATCAAATTGATCATCCTACACAAGAAATTTGCAAATTGCAGGCTCACTAATTGAATTTGGTATTCCACAGGTACACTAAGAGTTAAATGGGTTATTGATAATCCACACAAGAGACACGGCATGGTGGAACCTGACAGGTAAGGGAGACATGGGAAGAGTGGAACACAAGAAGCTCCCCTAGATGTCCACATTCCAAACCATAGTTTTATTCTCGTGTTCCTCTTCTCATTTCGTTCATTTTCACATTCCTCCCTTTCACACGTTACATTTTCAAGTCAGAGGATAACATTTGTGCCTGCCAAGCAAGTGTAAATGTATGTAGCTGGAACACACAAATAGGCAAATCAAATTCTGAAGTACCGCGTTTTGCAGATTCAACAAAGGAACAAAGTGTTTGTATCAACCAGTCCACAAAGCATTTGCAATTGTATTTAGGCTTAGGGATCATCTCGTATCTGGAAAATATAAGGTTTGAACCTCTTGCGTGGAAAATTAGATCTCCCTTAGTTGCACCAAAATGCACTCTGATTTGTATTATTACTGCAATAGTAAAATTATATCATCCACCATTAAATGAAATGGTATCATAATTCCACCATTAAATGAAATGGTATCATAATTAAATGAAATGGTATCATAATTAAATGAAAGTAAATGAAATGATATCATAATTCTTATGGTGTGATCAGTAAGTTGTCAGAAATATTTGGATTTAAGATATTAAATTCAGTGAGACTCACTCCAGGGCAAACCAAAGATCTTTTGTTTAATGGGGCTGCGGTTTAGGAAATTTGAATGGTTTCAAATCTAAATTTCCCAAAAGCAAACAACCTGTATTATCACCTGCCTTGGCATTTGATATACTCATCTCCCTATTCATAGTGACTCCTTAGTCTTGCCTTACTGCATCCCTGCATAGAAGTATTTCCTAGGGAATTATTTCCTAGGCTCTGTGGGATTCTACCAATAACAGTCGGATACCCAAGTCTCTTATTTTCTAAGAAAAAATAGGTTGGCAGTTCTTACTTCTATGAGGACAAGATTGCTTCTGATAAAGTCATCAGTACCCAAGTGGGACCTGCAGCAAAATGTTACAGTGTGGAGTGTTCCTGTTCAGTGCCCTCATCCAGGATACTCCGTTCCATTCCCCTCCTACTTGGCTTTCTGTTTTAAGTTCCCCGAACAGTGAGCATTCTGGGGCCACTGAGAATACACAGTCCTCATTAGGCTGTTTTTGGGGTCCCCCTTTAGTTTTGTTTTTCTGTACTTCAGTAAACCTCGGGGGTCTCCCCAAAGCCTACTGATGCTTTCCTGTTCTGCATGGGTGGGTTCATAAACAACAGAACTTGTTGAGCCTGGACATCAGAAACAGAGGATGAAAGTGAGGGCCTGGAATAAAATGCTGCTTGTGTGTTGTGGGAGGGCTTCAAGGCTCCCCACACCTGGAGTTAGCCAACCAGATCCACATCTTCAAACGGGTCCCTCCTCAGATGGGCGTCTGCCACCCCAATTCAAACCATCTATGCCTAAACAGATTGGGAGCCTTGGAGGCATAGATAGGGCTGGCTACACCATCAAAGGCATCTCCCCCCGCCAAGTTTCCTCTGCTCCAGCCCCTGCCATCCTGTGTCACACTCAGCCATGAGCCTATACAATGGCTTTTGGAAGTCTGCTGTACCAGCCTTTGGGCCACAATTTTAAAAATGGCAACAGATCTGGGTGAGCCAGGCACGCACAGCTGCGGTTTGGGCTTCTTTTCAGGGCTGCTGCTGCTGCTATTGATACTTTCTTTAGTGTTTTCTTTTCACCAGATATTTTTGAACATCCGCAGCCCTCAGGGCAAGGCTGAGCCAGGTGATTATCTCCCCTTTAGTGTGTGATGGAACCAGCTTTGTTACATAAGCATCAGGCTGAACATCAGAAACAGAAGAAATGATAATTGGACTAGTTCTTTCATGCCACACTCATGTGGAGTGTGAGACACACCTCACTGTACATGCGGCTGCACCATGTACTTAACTCCCATGCTGAGTTGTTTGATTGTTAAATCAGTATCTATGTGAGCATGAGACAGCCATGAGCCTGGTCGCAACCTCAATATTAGTGAGATGTTTATGTGCTCACCTAACCTTATGTACTGAAACCAAGCCCAGTGATTTTGTATTGAACAACAGTACTATGCTCATTTCTGTGGTTCCACCCCCCTTTGATAACAGTTTTCAGATGCCTTTAAGGAAAAACAACAAAAGGAACAACTAAATTAAGTTTGCTCCCTTACTGACAAGGGAACAAAATGATCTCGCAGCTAAAACCATGAATTGCCCTGGGATAGCAGAAGTGAGGGGAAGGAGACTTTGGCTTCTAGCACTAGTTTGAGGAACAAGGCCCAGTGGGAAGTTGCATCTCCTCCTTCCCTCCTAGGAAGAACACCATGGCTGAGTTCGGATGACACTTTAGGCAACAGAGGGGGGAAGAGGCAACTGTCTGTTGTGTTGATTATTGTGTCATGTGGGGGGGGACACACAACAGACACACAACGGACAGTATATTATTTAACAATGGGAAAAAATAACGGGCTGCTCAGTTGTTTATTGGAGACCCGTTGCTGATCATGAGGCCGGGACTTTCAGCCGCACAACGGAGGGAAGGGCAACGTGTCATGTGGGGAGCATCGCAACAACAATAAACCATCAGTTGCCTCGTCTCCCCTCCGTCGCCTAAAGTGTCATCTGAACTCAGCCCAAGGCAACTGGCAGGCAAGCCTGGCCCCGCTCTTTAGCCAGAGAAGGAGGAGCTGCTGCAGGGGTTCAATTCTTCACCCTGCACTCCGCTGCCACCACAACCGCCAGAAAGACCCCTTGGCTCCAGCTGCCAGTTACCCTGGGACTACAGAGATGAAGGGGCAGCATCCTATGCCCACAGCCAGAGGAGCAGGAGTGCTGGGTAATGTTTTGTATAGTTTTAATGTGTCGGAAACAGCCTTCGAAATAGTCTGATCGAAAAAAATGGAGTAACAATCTTTAAAATAAATAGTAACATTTTTTCATTGTTTGGTACAGTGAATTTAGTTGTGAAAGAGTATAACAATTTGCATATATTTAAGAGGCAGGTGGGTATTTCATAAACTTATTAAATTAATTGGAAGAATTATAGAAAAATATGACAGGATTATCATTAAAGAATCTATTTTATTAACGATGAGGTTTAGATTCTAATCATTATTCTGTTGTACCTATCACAAGTGCAAAGAGCACTGAACTTAATCAACCATCTGTGGATAATTAATTAGCAACAGAAGATTCAAGTACAAAATATTCCTGAAGATGCAAGTAATGCAAGTATTTTAACATTTTCAAACTGAAAAGGTATAAGTGGGAACATTAGAATTCTTCTGCTGAAATCCTTGAACTTTGAAGTGACTGGTTATGAAAATGGCTGAGCGTTCTTTCTACAGGTGTTAGCATTAATTAGAAATCCTTATCTGATCACTTGAAAAAGATTTCAGTGCATGAAAGTAGAAAAATCATAAAAAATATTGCAGTATTTTAATGATCAGATATAGATGGTTTTTATCACATTGTTCTCAGAACAGACTAAGTAGGTAGCACAATATCATTTCGGCTGTGATCCCACTTACCTGGGAGTAAGCTCCATTGAACTCAATGGGACTTACTTCTGAGTAAGCATCTACCGGATTTTGCTGTAAGAAGGCAAACATCTGGTTGTGAAAAAGTAATGCAAACTTTTCAAGTTAAACTGGACTATTTATCTGCCAAAAAATGACCCGCTAATTCTAAGCCATACAAAGAGCAATCATTAATCCCAATATGTTAGTGAATTCCACTATCTACTGGAAGCAACTACAAATGGTAACTGACCCTGCACTCTGGAGCTAAACATCTACCCTGTCATATGAGTTATGTGCAACTCAAACCATGTGCCACAGACAATAGACCAAAATAGTTAACCTTCTCATATCTTGTATATCCTTGTACAGTTAAAATCTTTTTAAAATCATGTAATAGGAATGGCAAATAACCTTTAAAAAATATTAAACGCAATAGTAAGTGTGAATCAAAATGTTGAATGACTATAAGACAACATATGTTACTAAATGTGCATATGCAAGAAAAAAACCCCACTTAATTCCATTACTAACCAGCCTGCATTTGTCCTTGCCCCTTCCCTGCCCAAGTCCTCTGACAAGACGTGAAGTCCTATTTATTTAAAATATTGATATCCTGCCTTTCTGGCCCTCAGGGGGCAAACAATAAGAAAACATTAACATAATAAGCATAGAAACAGTGGGAGAGGCTCCTGCTCCCCCCCCACCCTTGTTTTACCTTTTTCAATCTTACACGTTAGAGAAAGTCTGCCTCCCTCTCAAATACTTGGTACTCTTCGGAGAGCTAAAAGGAGAGATGGAGCCATTTCTCACTTGTACTGAGGTTTGGATAAGAAAAAGGAACAGCAATTTCTAACATTCCTGTTGTGCAAATTAAATGCCTGCCTCTCCCTTAACCCCATCTCCATGAGATAGAGGGCTTAAAGGAGAGGTGGGGACTTATTACATTTGCAATGAGGTTTGGAGATTATATATATATATATATATATATATATATATATATATATCCAAAAAACATACATGCAAAAGGTTCTTGTTTCTTCCCTTCTCCAAATTGCATTGCAAGTGAGAGAAAAACCTCTCTCTCTCCCCAGCCCTCCAACATGTCTTATCTCACCTGTGGCGAGGTAAGGATAAGGAACAGGAGAAAAAACTCCTCCTATTTTTTATGTTCCCCAAATTGCAATGCAAGTAACAGGTGGTTGGGAGGGCATCCTTCTTCCTAGGGCCAGCAAGAAATCTGAGGGGCTCTTGGGCAGTGCCACTGGCAAGCTTACCAGGGAGTGGCAGGACTGGTGACCATAATAATAAGTTGAGTATAATGTATACTATGGGGTGTGATTTGCTTTTTCTTCACATTCACTGTTTGGTTTGAAAATGGTGATTATTGTGCAAAGGGTTGGAACCCCTGAAAAACCTCTTAATCTTTTCTTACTCGTGATAATCTGTAGCCACCCATCCCTCTTCACTGCTGCTTCAGCAGTCTTTTTCTCTCTGTGTGTTTCATTCCTTCTCAAGTAAATCCATGCAATCAGGGATCACATACTGAACATGACATCCCAGGTTTATGCAGTCAGTCAGATTGGGCTATTTTCTGCTATCACTTAGAGCATATGAAGTCCATTTAAAGTGAGGTAAATGCTTCCCATACAGGCCATATGGCACTCTTACCTAATCAGGAATTGCAAAATGACCTTCACAGTTCTCTCACAGCCATCGCCCAAAATGTGCCAAATGTAGGACGCCACTTTTGTTTCTTTAAGACGTTTGCAAAATCCCCCCCACCCCCCTCCCCACATGTTGACTCTTCAGGTTACAGAGAATGAACCACCTATCACAGAACACCCTGCAGAGCAGTGATGCCTAGGGTGATATGCTGGACAAGTAAGGTTTCCGCTAGGGATGTGCACTGGATCGGACCCGAGCCACGATCCGAGTCCGGTCCAGTGGGAAATCGGATAAATTATCCGATTTCCGATCCCGCAGCTGGATCGGCCGATCCAATCCGAACCGGTCCGAAAAGGCTCCGAACCGGTTCGGCGGATCGGCGGGCGCCCACTGGCGCCCACCGCCGCTTCCACTGGCGGGCGCCAGCGGGCGCCCGCCGATGAAAGTGGACAGCGGGGGGGGGGAGGAGGGGGGCGCTTACCTTCTCGGCCCGTCCGCTCCCGTCCGGCACTAGCAGCTACTACCAGCGGGCTCCGCGGCCTGCTCCAGGGTGGCGCGCCGGGTGATGTCATCACCCGGCGCGCTACTCTAGAGCAGGCCGTGGAGCCCGCTGGTAGTAGCCGCTGGCGCCGGACGGGAGCGGACGGGCCGAGAAGGTAAGCAGGGGGTGCGTGGAGGGGAGGAGGGGGCGCGCGGAGGGGGGAGGGGGGCCCTTACCTTCCTGGCCCAGCCGCTCCCGTCCGGCGCCGGCGACTACTACTACCAGCAGGCTCCGCGGCCTGCTCTAGGGTGGCGCGCCGGGTGATGTCATCACCTGGCGCGCTACTCTAGAGCAGGCCGCGGAGCCTGCTGGTGGTAGCCGCCGGCGCCGGACGGGAGCGGACGGGCCGAGAAGGTAAGCAGGGGGTGCGTGGAGGGGAGGAGGGGGCGCGCGGAGGGGGGGGAGGGGGGCCCTTACCTTCCAGGTCCGGCCGCTCCTGTCCGGCGCCGGCGACTACTACTACCAGCAGGCTCCGCGGCCTGCTCTAGGGTGGCGCGCCGGGTGATGTCATCACCCGGCGTGCTACTCTAGAGCAGGCCGCGGAGCCCGCTGGTAGTAGCCGCCGGCCCCGGACGGGAGCGGACGGGCCGAGAAGGTAAGCAGGGGGTGCGTGGAGGGGAGGAGGGGGCGCGCGGAGGGGGGGAGGGGGGCCCTTACCTTCCCGGCCCGGCCGCTCCCGTCCGGCGCCGGCGACTACTACTACCAGCAGGCTCCGCGGCCTGCTCTAGGGTGGCGCGCCGGGTGATGTCATCACCCGGCGCGCTACTCTAGAGCAGGCCGCGGAGCCCGCTGGTAGTAGCCGCCGGCCCCGGAAGGGAGCGGACGGGCCGAGAAGGTAAGCAGGGAGTGCGTGGAGGGGAGGAGGGGGCGCACGGAGGGGGGGAGGGGGCCCTTACCTTCCCGGCCCGGCCGCTCCCGTCCGGCGCCGGCAACTACTACCAGCAGGCTCCGCGGCCTACTCCAGGGTGGCGCGCCGGGTGATGTCATCACCCGGTGCGCTACTCGAGAGTAGGCCGCGGAGCCCGCTGGTAGCAGCCACCGGCGCCGGACGGGAGCGGACGGGCCGAGAATGTAAGCAGTGGCGGGGAAGGGGGCTTACCCCCCCCCCGGAGCCGTCCGCTTCTATCCGCTGGCGCCCGCGGGCGCCAGCGGATGGAAGCGGATGGCCCCAGGGGGGGTAGGGAGCGCAGGGGAGGGGGCTTACCTGCCGGGGCCGTCCACAGCGGACGGCCCGGGGGGGGAGGGAGTTAGGCCCCCCCTCACCCACCCGCCGCCATTTTTTCCTCATAGACTTGCATTGCAATGCAAGTCTATGGGGAAAAAAATGGCGGCCGATCCAAAAATTTACGATTTTTGGGTCGGGATCGGACTCGATCCGGTCCGGGGGGCCTCCGATTTTATCCGAACCGGTCCGTGACAAAATTGGAGATCCCGATCTGGGTCCCGATCCGATCCGGGGGGTCCGTGCACACCCCTAGTTTCCGCTAGACCTGGATTGTTATGCTTTTTTCTGTTCAAAGGCTACTTTGGTCTCTAGAAGCTATTATAGTTCCCTCAGAACAATAGGAATGCATGACTGTAATGAAGAACATCATATGGGTTAGGCAGAGTCGAAGATTAAGAGCACTGAATCAGCATCCAGCCATGTCCTACTATTGACTGAGACATGGCACATTTGAGCAGATATGGAATCCATTGGTGGGATTTCTGCGGGGGATGCTCTGGTTTTGGCTTCTCCCCTGCATTGTATATTCTGACCAAAGTATCATTTCATTATGCCTTTTTGGGGAGCTCCTTCTTTGTCCTCATGTTGGAAATAAAGTCATCAAGCCTGAAAGGGGGAAAATGCCCTCCCCCTAATTTTTGTCTCCCAAACAGGATTGCGACTCACAGAGTAGATCCTGTTATGAAGGAAATGTTGGCAAGAATGAGGGATGCATCACACTGCTTGAACTAGTTAGAGGTCCCAGGGGTTTCTTAGCAATGAAAAAGGCAATGCAGATATGCATGCAAGCGTCATAATTGAAAAAGGCTTCATGATTCTTACAAAGCTGTGAATGAACAGCACCGTACAGCAGAAGTGCTGAGCAATAAGCATGATTAAATATTCATCAACAAACATCTGTTGATTAATCTAATGCCATATAAAATTTTCATTAGCCAGATGCAACGTTTCGTCTCACCATCAATAACTGAAGCATTGAAAAGGCATTTTTCTCTTAAGAATAGGGCATTCTAAGAAGTCAGGAGATGGAGAAAATTTCTTTTCAAGAAAATCATTGTATTTTCTATAAATGGTTGAGATAAACTGCAGTGATTATTTCTCAAAAGTATCTGCAGTCTTAAGGTGAAACAAGATGGGAGCCATGTTTCTTTGTTCATGCATTCACATATAAAGGGAATGGACCTGTTCAAACAACATGGCAAGCCATGGTTAGGCCGCTAACCCTTTTGCAGCAAATGGTGAGAGTGTTTAAACCATGGTTATGTTGCCAACGTGGTTTGGAATAGTTTGCACGCAACGCTAAGTCATGGTTCACACTCGTGCTAAGGCCATAATGTTTAACTCAAAATGCTTAACCGCTGTGGCTTAGGCTACCTCCACAAGAGAGGTTTAATGCTCTTTGAAGGCTCATTATAAATTTTACCTCCACACCAGCGGAGCGCAAAATGGGCGTAGAGGCGCGTTATCTCCCGGATTATGCGCATTATCGAATGCGCGTTAAATAGCGACTTTTATTTTGCTCCGGCCGTTAAAGCGCATTTTCGCCGTGTGAACAAGCGATTATGCGCATTAACTTCTTGTAAAGCGCTTTTTGGACATCAATTAATGCGCTTCGCCGCCTCTCGCCGCCTTCCGTGCAGAGGGATTAGGAGTAAATGCGCCTCCGCGATAATGCGCATAATCGCCGAACCGGGCGCAAAAGTGCATCCTTGTGGAGGGGGCCTTAGTGTATTGTTTGAATAGCATCCAAGGGGAAGATATGATTTTTAGAGCAAACAGGACATGTTGGTGAGGGGAAATTGGCTACTTCCTCAATATCTCTCCCTGTGTTCTGTCACCTCACTTATGTTTTCCTCAGCCCAGCTCACTTCTCATAAGGTGCCTTAACTGACAAAAGTGTGGTGAGGTGAAGTAGGGCAGGCAGGAGGATTTATTATTTCTTTCTTTTCTAAATGTATTAGTCACTCAGCAATAAGAGCTCTTGAAAAAAACTTTAAAAGAAGAAAATATAAAATAATTACATTAAATGAGAGTATCACTAATTTTCAGCAGCCTCTAATGGAACAGCTGGCTGCAAAATGACCAAGAAGGTCATGCACTCCTCTGAACATTGATAGAACTCACAGAGCCACCCATCACTCATCAGATTTGTGCCTTTTGGATGCAAGAACTTAATGCTCCCACCTCCTGCTGCCTCCATCACGTCTGGTTTCACATATCTTATTAAACACACATGGTATAAATGCTTGGTTCATACTGATAAACATAAAGGAAGATGGTAACAGGCAACAAGGGACTTCTGTATGTGATTATCTAACAAGCATAACTTCCCTCTTCTAACAAGCATAACTTCCCCATCCCTGAAATTACATATCAGTTTGTCCTGTTGAAGACAAAGAGAGAAAAAATGGCATTCAACTCGGGAAAAAGCAATTAACTGCTCACCTTTGGACATATCATTCAATATTAAAGTACAAAAATGCAAACATTAATTAATTTTGTATTCTCATAACATCTATATCAATATTACCAAACATAGAAGCAAAAGGATTTGTGCCTTTGGCATGTACATAGCCTTATTTTATCTTTTAATGATAGAAAAATTGACTAAATCAAACTGGTATCCCTATCATATCCTTAGAAAGCCACACAAATAAAATCTGTGGTGGACATTATTAAGCATGACATCATTTTCAAATAAAAACACACGTTTAATTGATGACTTCTTTTTTCCAGCAAAACAAATTAGTTACACGTAAGTAATTGGTGTCAATAATACTACACACACACACACACACCAGCATGTGATGTCTGAATGCACAGATTTTTTATTGTAAAAGACCTCACTGTTATGCCACACTAATGAAAACAGCAAATCTCACAGACATTATAACCATAATCAAAACACACACTACGTGAGCAGCCTATGTAGCATTATCACATTTCACAACTGCATGAACAGGTCAGGCAAAACGGGCGCATGAAGCACATAGCTGCTGAGATTTCCTGCCATTGAGATGACGGCGTCCCCTTTTGTTAGTGTCAGCAGTGGAAAGCCCAACCAGTTCTGCAGGTGCCTCTCTTGATGGCCCATGCAAGCTGGCTGTGTTCCTAAACTCAACCCAGGATTTGTTCAAGCACAGACTCAGGTCTGCTTAGAACAGACTTCTTTGGGAATGTTCACACCATTTTATTTATTTAAAATATTTTTAAGGGTCAGACCTTCTTATGGGTTACATCATATAGGCTTTTAAGCAGGGAATTGCCACTACAGCTGAAAAATCACCATTGGCCACTGTGTGTTTTTATATTTGCTGCAAGCCATCAGAGCTGGCCCTATCATTAGGTATTTATTTATTTATTTATTTATTACATTTGTATACCGCCCCATAGCCGAAGCTCTCTGGGCGGTTTACATAGGATTAAAAACAATTAAAAACAATATACAAAAATTAAAACAGCAAAAACATACAACATACACACAATCTGTACATTTAAAAACCACTTCAACACTTCAAAAAAAAAACCAAAACAAACAAACAAAAAAAAAAAAACAAAAAAAAAAAAACAAAAAAAACCTACAAAAACAAAACAAAACAGACCCAGGCTCCTCAGATATTGCCAAATGCCTGAGAGAAGAGGAAAGTCTTGACCTGGCGCCGAAAAGATAACAATGTTGGCGCCAGGCGGGCCTCGACAGGGAGATCGTTCCACAATTGGGGAGCCACCACAGAGAAGGCCCTCTCTCTTGTTGCCGACCTCCGAGCTTCCCTCGGAGGAGGCACTCGGAGGAGGGCCTTAGATGTTGAACGTAGTGTTCGGGTAGGTTCATGTCGGGAAAGGCGTTCCATCAGGTATTGTGGTCCCAAGCCGTGTAAGGCTTTATAGGTTAAAACCAGCACCTTGAACCGGGCTCGGAAACATACAGGCAGCCAATGCAAGCGGGCCAGAGTAGGTCTTATATGTTCGAACCTACTGGTTCCAGTTATCAATCTGGCCGCTGCATTTTGCACAAGCTGCAGCTTCCGAACCACCTTCAAAGGCAGCCCCACGTAGAGTGCATTGCAGTAATCTAACTTGGAGGTTACCAGAGCATGGACAACTGAAGCCAGGTTATCCCTGTCCAGATAGGGACGTAGCTGGGCCACCAACCGAAGTTGGTAGAAGGCACTCCGTGCCACTGAGGCCACCTGCGCCTCAAGTGACAGAGATGGTTCTAGGAGAACCCCCAAGCTACGAACCCGCTCCTTCAAGGGGAGTGCAACCCCATCCAGAACAGGTTGAACACCCTCCATCCGGTCAGCGGAACCACCCACCAACAGCGTCTCAGTCTTGTCTGGATTGAGTTTCAGTTTATTAGCCCTCATCCAGTCCATTGTCGCAGCCAGGCACTGGTTCAGCACATCCACAGCCTCGCCTGATGAAGATGAAAAGGAGAAATAGAGCTGCGTGTCATCAGCATACTGATGACAACGCACTCCAAAACTCCGGATGACTGCACTCAACGGTTTCATGTAGATATTGAACAGCATGGGGGACAAAACTGACCCCTGCGGAACCCCATACTGGAGAATCCACGGGGCCGAGCAAGGTCTCCCAAGCACCACCTTCTGGAGCCGACCCACCAAGTAGGAGCGGAACCACTGCAATGCAGTGCCTCCCACTCCCAACTCAGCCAGTCGTGCCAGAAGGATACCATGGTCGATGGTATCGAAAGCCGCTGAGAGATCAAGGAGAATCAACAGAGTCACACTCCCCCTGTCTTTCTCCCGACATAGGTCATCATACAGGGCGACCAAGGCTGTTTCCGTACCAAAACCAGGCCTGAAACCCGACTGAAATGGATCCAGATAATCAGTCTCATCCAAGAGTGCCTGGAGCTGGCTCGCAACCACCCGCTCCAGGACCTTGCCCAGGAATGGAACATTTGCTACTGGCCTGTAGTTATTCAGATTTTCAGGGTCCAGGGAAGATTTCTTTAGGAGTGGTCTCACTGCCGCCTCTTTCAGGAGGCCTGGGACCACTCCCTCTTGCAAAGAGGCATTAATCACTTCCCTGGCCCAGCCAGTTGTTCCATCCCTGCTAGCTTTTATTAGCCAAGAGGGGCAAGGATCCAATATGGAAGTGGTTGCACGAACCTGTCCAAGCACCTTGTCAACATCCTCGAGCTGCACCAACTGAAACTCATCCAAGAAAACAGGACAAGCCTGTGCTCTGGATACCTCACTAGATTCATCTGCTATAACACTGGAGTCTAAGTCCTGACGGATGCCAGAGATTTTATTCTGGAAGTGCCCAGCAAATGTATTACAGCGGGCCTCAGATGGTTCTACCATGTCCTTGGGGCCAGCATGTAAAAGCCCCCGGACAACTCTGAAAAGCTCCGCTGGGTGGCAGGTTGATGATTGAATAGTGGCAGCAAAGTATTGTTTTTTTGCTGCCCTCACTGCCCCTGAATACAGCTTACCATAAGCACTTACCAGTGTTTGATTGCATCCATCAGGAGTTCGTCTCCATCTGCCCTCAAGCCGTCTCCTGTTTTGTTTCATCACTCTCAGCTCTGGGGTATACCACGGAGCCGTTCGAGCTCTACACAGGAGAGGGCGCTCAGGAGCAATCGTGTCAACTGCCCGGGTCATTTCTGCATTCCACAGATCAACCAGGGTTTCGACAGGAGAGCCAGCCCTATCAGCCGGAAAACTCCCCAGAGCCCTCTGGAAACCATCTGGATCCATTAGCCTCCGGGGGCGGACCATCTTAATGGGTCCCCCACCCTTGCAGAGGGGAAAAGCCGCTGTAAGTCTAAACCTCAGCAGGTGGTGATCTGACCATGACAGAGGGGTTGATGTAAAGTTCCCCACTTTCAGATCCCCATCTCCATGTCCAGTTGAAAAAACCAGGTCTAGAGTATGCCCTGCTACATGTGTTGGGCCGATGGTATGTTGGGACAGTCCCATGGTTGTCATGGAAACCATGAAATCCTGAGCTGCCCCAGATAAAGTGCCCTCGGCATGAATGTTGACATCCCCCAGAACCAAGAGTCTGGGGGACCTCAACAGTACACCAGAGACCACCTCTGTCAGCTCAGCTAGGGAGTCTGTTGAGCAGCGGGGTGGGCGGTACACCAACAGAATCCCTAATCTGTCCCGTTGGCCCAACACAAGGTGCAAACACTCCAGACCAGTAGTCGCATGGACAGGGAGCCTGCAGAGGGGGATGGAATTCCTATAGACCACAGCAACCCCCCCTCCCCGGCCCTCAAGTCTACCCTGATGCTGAACCAAGTACCCCGGTGGGCATAACTGGGAGAGACTAACTCCTCCCTGCTCTCCCACCCAGGTCTCGGTTATACATACCAGATCGGCTGCCTCATCCACAATTAAATCGTGGATGAGGGAGATCTTATTATGCACTGATCTGGCATTTAAAAGCAGCACCCGGAGGCCTGAGGGCTGGCTGATAAGGCAACCAACAAGCCTGTGGGTGTGAGGGGGACCGGAACAAGGCACAGCCATTAACTGTCTGGGCCTTGTTTCCCTAACCTGGCAAGTCCTCCTCACAACGCCATATCTCCCTCTACCCGTCACTACCCTGATTGTGCTCCCCGCAGATCCCCTCACCTGGCCCTGTATCCTCCCTCCCAGGCACATAGCTCAAGCCTGGGGAAAGAGGAAAAAACAAAAACAAAAAACAACAACAACCAAAGACAAAAACAGAAAGCCGGCAGGCAGGCAGGCACACTCCTCCTCCTCTCCTCCTCCTCCTCCTCTGGCGGCAAGCCTCCCTCTCCTGCAGGTTGATGGCTTTCCCAGGCCCCCTCAGCCAGCAGCTTAAATATCCCTCCCAGGAAGGGAGGGGGACTGATGTAATTGTCCACAGCAGCTGGCTCAGTACCTGGGAGCCTGGTCCTGCAAGGAGTGGCAGTCTGCCAGGCTGAAATCCTCTAGAGGCTGGTGGTGGTGGTGGCAGCAGCGAGGCCAGGAGGCAGGCAGGCAGGCAGGCACACTCCTCTCCTCCTCCTCCTCTGGCAGCAGGCCTCCCTCTCCTGCAGGTTGATGGATAGAATGAGGCAGCCACTCAAGCAATAGATGCTATGGGGTGGGCAGCAGACAGCTCTGAGTGTCATGCCATGTGCCCCTAATCTAGCCTGCTGTTTTTAGGTGTGATGAACAATGCTATCCCATAGTCAGCGCTTAAGTATGATTCAACTGCCAGTCCAGGTGGCCTTCGGCAGCAAAATATCTTGAACCTGCCCTATAAGCCACTGAGAACTTTTTTGTTATAGGGCAGAGTATAAATATCATAAATAAATAAATTTGGAAGCGTATGTGGAGACACCTGGTCACCAGTATCTACATCACCTTTAGTTGTATTATTAAAACTATTGATCTCAGGCTTAGATTTGTGGTCTGAGATTGCTACACCTTCATGCGTTGGAGAAAGGAGAATCACTAACTTTTCTTCATTATATAACTAACAAATCATTTTGAAAACTCAAAATGCTGCTGTTCGTACATCTGGATTTGTGGACAAGACACACTGGAGGAATTTCTGAGTTCCATTGCTTTCAATGTGCCAACAAGAGTTGGGTTGTTCGTAGTGAATTCCCTGGCTACTAGCACACTGGTGGACAAGTTGTCAGTTGTTTTAGTTCCTCTTGGAGCCTGTGAATGTGGTGTTAGGTTGCCATCCACTGTCTCGCCTAGGTTTTGAGCTGCTGGGGCACCTTTATATATGCCAGCAAACATCATGGACATGAGATGTTTTGGAATCACAGCACAGACAGGATTTTATCCCATACGTTGTAGGTTTGAGTAGCATATGCTGCTTTATTTGGAACTATTGAATGGCACTACTTGTTCATCAGTTGTAGTAACATTTTTCTGTCGTCTGAAGCCCTTTAGGAAAGTTTCACATTTGGTGCCAAAATGACCCCAAAGGCCAGATTAGTAAATTTTGTGCAATATCATAGTTTTGGGGGGGGGGGGACCCAAACAGTTTTGCTGGGTCACCACAGGAAAGCTCTAACTGTGTGTATACAATACGTGGTGGTGGGGGAGTTCGCAAAGGTTTTATGAATTTAGGGTGCTATGTACTCTACCTGCAGATAGAGGGTGCATGATCTATAAGAACAATACAGATTCAGGCAGCTGTGTGTTGATCCATATCAGCTGAACAGGTCTCCCAGTTTTCATTTCTACCAGGAGCAGAGTTTTTGTAAAGCTAATGGGTCTTAATTGCCCATTCAAAACCAAGCACCCCAAAATATTTTACATTACAACAGGGAAAACTAATTTCGCCCCAGCTACTGTGATTTCCTGCAAGCCCTGGCTCTACTACATCACCAATCCTTATCCTACCAATCCACAACAGGAACACAGATAAAGCTCAATTACCATCAGCTTGTACTGTCTGCTGTGCAGCTTCAGCCACAAGTTCTGAGCTGTGGCTCTGTCCTGGTAAGGAATGGGGTTCAACACAGAGAGGGCAGTGAACTGTAATGTCAATCCATCACATCTCCCCTGCAATCCAGGAACAAACCCCATGAAAGGGAGCATTTACACAGCCAGCGTGATCCTGGATAGAAGTCTGGCAGCTGAATTCTGAATAAAATGAAGTCTGACAACTGATTTGGCAGAAAGAATTACAATGGTCAAGGTGAGATGTTGTAATTAATGGGTTGGAGTCTGCAGGTCAGCTTAAATGTTTTTCAAGAGTTCTGCCTTGCAACTGAGATTATTTGGTGTCAGACTGAACATGCTGAAGCCTTAGGTCCCAAGTTGACAATTACTCACCGTCATTCAATATATAAAATTGGCACTATTTATTATTTATTTCCAATGCTTATGCATCACTTAAAGAAATTACCTTCCTCAGATTGCCTGTTGGAAAAATTAGATTTTTAGTTGGTGCTGAAAACCCAGAATGGTCATTGCCTGCCTAATTTCTAGTGGTAGGGTGTTCCAGAGACTATGACACGAAAGGCTCTATTGTACACCATGATGGGCCAACCCTCCAAAAATCATGGATGATGAGCTGCAGATTTTGGTGCTGCACCCAATGATGGCATTTAGACTAATAGAGCAGATCTCTTGTATCCCCCTCCTAAAATCATGCACGGGGGACAAAGCAGGGGGTCATTTTAAACTCTGGTATTCCCAATTCTCAATGGGATGATGGGGATAAGAAGGGTGCAGTCAACCCTGCCTCCATATCCAACATGGACCAGTATGGCTCCTCCACCAGCAGGGATTCAATCTACTCAGGCCTTGGCTGATGGAGGAAGAAGGCACCATCTGCTTCGGGACCTTGTCCTTGGGATGTTGCACCACTCAATGTGCCCCATAGGGGTAGGGGAGAGAAGAGTTTGAGAATTACGGAGTTAAACTGAAAAAAAAAGGAAGGAACAGAAACGGGTTTTTCATTGACTCACATTAATTGTGCATATTTATATTTGTTACCATCCACAACACTGCAGAAAGAGAGTTGCCCCAGGAATACAGAAATCAAACAATATCCCCTGTTTATCTATGGGAAAGATGCAGATAAGCAATGGGATCCAAAATTGGAGAAGTAAATTAGTTTGACATGTGCAATGATACTGAATTAAAATTTGAGTGGATTAGTACAACTGGGACCAACATCATAATAGCTATTAAACTGGTTGGAAGTGCCAAGAAAAAAACATTCATTTCACCAGGTTAGTGTTAGGGCACCAGTGTAGCAAGGAGAACAAGAGAATAACATGCCTTTGCCCACCTGCCTGCATGGGGGGAGGACAGAACATAGCATAAGGCTGCTAGGAGAGGCCAAGCTCATGCCAGCAGGAATGTTGGTAAATCAGGGGCCTTTTGCAGCAGATTTAGCTTGCATGCCTCTTCACTTAGGGTGGACCTATTGTCCCTATTGAGGCCTACTTTGTGATGGCATTCCAAAACATATGCTTCACTCTGGATGTGATACAGGTGATGGAGGAGTAGCTTCCTTTGGCATGCCATTGCTTGAGTTCTATTTGAACTGTCATGCTCTGGTGCAGGGTGGAGGTGGGAACATGACAAAGCCAAGCATAATCTGGGTGGGGTCTGGGTCTCAAGACCTTGGCCAGTTTCCTGCTTACCTTTGGAATGGTGCTCAACTTCCTTATAGAAAGATGTATGGGTGGGGGGGTTGTCCCTGGGCGAGTCTTTTTGAGGCAACCGCGTGCCTCTATGCAGGGTGCCACCTGTCCACATCACTGGATCCATGTTAGTGCTCCAATGAGTGCTTATCACCCCCCCACACACACACACATGAAAGAGCAGGGGGTGGTATTCTTGGAGCCAGCTTTGTCACTAGAGTTGCCTGGGTGGCATGGGATACCTTTGGCTGGTTCTCCAGTTGCATCTTTTCCTGGGCAGGAACAGTCTGGCCATGGTGATCCTCCATGCCTTGGCA
This sequence comes from Anniella stebbinsi, assembly GCA_029215795.1. Lineage (NCBI taxonomy): Eukaryota > Metazoa > Chordata > Lepidosauria > Squamata > Anniellidae > Anniella > Anniella stebbinsi. Next base: position 178,833,394 of record JARDYH010000001.1, read on the forward strand.
AAGTCCTAGCTGTATTATTGCAATGCAATGAAGATGGTTTCAAGCCTTCAATTGGTGCAGAATACAGCCACCAGAATTTTGACTGATATGGTCATATTTATGCATATTATGCCACTCTTGAAAGAATGCATTGTCTACATTGTTTGATTCTAGGCCCAATTCAAGGCGCAGGAGCTTACTTTTAAACCCCTACATATCCTGGGACCCAAATACCTGAGGCAGAGCATCTTTCCATATCAACCTGCCCATGTGTTAAGATCTTCTGACAAGGCCCTGCTTTGGTACCTCATTTATCAGGGGTGCACTTCTGAACAACAAATGAAAGGGCCTTTTGGCAATGGTGCCCTGGGTGTGGAATGCCTTCCCAAAAGAGGCCCGCCTGGCACCTAAATAACAATGTTTTCAGTGCCAGGCATTTAAAACCAGTATGAAATTGAATTTTTAAGGATTTTATCTCTGTTTTATTGCTATTTATTGTACAACGAGTTGTACATTGCCCTGAAACCTTAATAGGATGCACAACTTAAATAAAAATAAAAGCAGAACAATTCATGTGAGAACAGTTTATAACAGGATTCCCCCCTCCCCTTCCTGGAAAGATAGTTGAAGTAGAATTACAACAGTATTGTGACTCAGCTAGAAGAACTAGTTTTGGGTTGTGATGAACAATAGCTCTAAGAATGGGTAGAGCTGGGGTTTACCCAGGATCTTACATCCCTAAAATGTTTCCCTCTTATTGTAACGGTGCAATTGTGGGTAGCCAAGCTTTGTGATGCCACTGTAAGATTCTAGTAACTGTCCAGGTCAACTTATACATCTCAAATGCTACTGCTGCTCTCTAGAAGCTCTTCGCCGGCATTTCAAGGGCATTACAGGAACACAAGTGAGCTGGCAGACTGATCAGTATTGATCAGTGCGGGAAGAAAGGATGCTGTGGGAGCAGCTGCTGCGGCAGCTGCTCTGGTGCCCTGAAAATGGCTCATGCCCCCCATGTCCTTGTCATTCATGTCAAGGCCTAGGGCAGAGGACAGGTTTTTCCTAAAAGATCATCAGATATTGAAGCATTGGTCCCTGGAGAAACTTATGATCCAGCCTGACCTTTTACAGCATAGAATCTGGAGGTGGTCCCCCCTCCCCCAGCCTAACCATATAGATAGGACTAGGCATAAGGTTAATCAAGTCCTGGGCTGGGTGGCAATGGCCTCTGGAGCTATCATCCAGTCATCATTTTCTCACTGCCTCAGCTATTCAGGGAAGATGGGCTCAACCCTCACAGAAGAATTGTGATCTTTTCTTGAGGGATCTGCAACAGGGCCTGTGGGACTTAAAAAAAAAAAAGTTGTAGCCTTTAATTTAAATCTATGTTTAGTGTCTTATGTCTGTTCCTGGTCCCTGGTGAGAAGGCAGCAATGACCTGAGAAGTACTTGGATCAAATCTTATCATGGAAATGAAATTGCTGGATGGTTGTAGGTGGATCACTGTCTCTAAGTCTCAGACTCCGTCTGAATTAAAAGGCTAATACTGGTCTACCCTACAGACCCGTGGTAAAAAGTACGGAGCATTTAGGAGAACCGATATAACAGTGAATGTAGCCACGTCTATATGATCTCCATGGGACTCATGCCTTTAGTGCTGGACTGCCACATGTCAAAAAGCCATTCTAAATTCATGTCTCGCAACATTTGGGCTATAACAGGTTCCTTTATGCTCCATAGATGGATCATAACAGCAACTTTTATCGGCATGTCTGGTTACAAAAAAGGTCATGCAAATGGTTACATGCTGAAAGCAGCGTGGCCTCATGGTCAGGGTGACGGATCTTGATTTGGTGGAGCAGAGCTCAACTCCCATCCCTGCCATGGATTCACTGTGTTATGTTGGATATGTCCCACTCACAGTCTCACTTCCTTGTTTGTAAAATGAGAATAATATCAACCTATCTCACAAAATAGCTTTGAGGGTTAGCTGAGGACTGTCAAGTACTTTGCAGATGACAAGTGGTATACTAATGATCATAGAAACTAGGTGTATCATATTTGGGATATGTTGCTAAAGTCATATCAAAGATACAAGTTTTTCTCTATGACCATGAGAACGAGACTTTTTTTTTTTCAAAATAAAAGAAAGCTCATTCTATCAAGAATCTAATTAATATCCTCATTGACTGATTTTTTTCCTTCCATGCCAAGGTATTTACATCATTGTTCCGATCTGTTGATACTGCTTGTTCTCAATGTTAGCTTTTCTTGGAAGGAAAAAAAGGATACAATGGTAAAGATACTTCAGTGATATCTTGGGAATACGTTCACTTCCATCTGCTTCAGACTACATAACAAAACATGCACAATCCCATGTTCTGAGGATCGGCATGAATAATTCAGAAGCATCATCTACCAGAAATGTACTAACGTTTCTTGTTACACTTTGAAACAACAGCGTATCCTCAAAGTAAAGAGAGATCAGCATGGGATTGCTTGAAAAATCTGCTCCCCAAAAGTCTTTGGAACATGCTTTAGATACAAAATGTGGTCAATCTGATAGGCAAAGCAATTGGCAGCACTGTGGCACACAAGGCACACTGTCACATGAAATGAACTAAGCAAGACTATTAAATCTACACGGTACATTTTTAAAAGGGAACCAAGAACCTAACATACAGCCAACACAACAAACAAAACAGGGAGTGTACTGACATACAATCATAGGGGTACGCAGCACATTTTATTAGGGCATGCATCCAGGGGATTTTTAAATTTTTTAAAAAGAATATTTATTGAATACTCAAACATAAAGGATATTATTTTTATTCATTTATTTGTTAAACACTGTAGACACTGATGCCCTAATCTGCGTTCGGCTTGCCTGACCACGAGAGGGCCGTTACAGGTGAGGGGGGTAGATGAGGAGACGCTCCTCAAGCCCCTGCATTGGTGGGGCTTTGTGGTCACACTGGCCAGAGAAGGCGCTTAAGAGGCAATATTAGCCTGGGGATCCCTCCTCCTGCCCATTTTGAACCATGGCAGCTCCCGACAGAGCAATTCCTTATCGTTCCTGCTGTTGAGGGGCAACGACAGCAGAGCAGCCGGAGGGCAGCCAGAGGACCATTCCTCCTGCATCTGGATCCCCCTCTGGATCCCTACTCAATGGCCCCCCAATCCGGTGCTCATTGTTTGAAACATTAGGGTGTGCCTGGGCATACCTGGCACACCCCTTGCGCAACCTGTGCATACAGTCTTCTCATTTATAACCACGTCAACTTAATGCACTTAATCGATACAATGAAGACACATAGGAAGGAGTCTTTGGTGGCTCTTTCCCAAGCTGTGTGTTACCCTTCCCTTGTGGATATGCCCTGCTCAGAACAGCTCTCATTTATCTAGGGCTAAGAAGTGGAAGGGAGAAGATTTACCCAAACTTGCTCCCTAGGATTCACATATGATGCAGTCTGATCCCTTGTGGAAATGTGGGCTAAACATAGTCACCATCAGAGCTGGAACTCCCTCGTGGGACACCTGCATGATACCCCAGTTCTCTGTCTCTTTTTCAAATCCCTTCTCAAAAACCAGTTTTTCCCCCCAAGAAGGCTTTAGCACTATCCCTTTGTTATAATTCCCTATTGAAACTAAGCCTAAGTCCAACACAGACTCTTGGGGCACTTAAAGGTTAACTGGTTTATTATGGCATAAGCCTTTCAGATGAATAAAGCTGTTGTGGTCTTTAAGGTACCACAGAACTATCTGTGTTTATTTCAAATTATGTTTTATTTTTTTCAATAGACTAATAGTGCTACTCAAGCCTACAATCCTATACACATTTGCTTGGAATTCAATACAGCTTACTTCTGAGTAAACCTGTATAGGACTGGGCTGCCCATAAAACTGAACCGAATGCTTATTTTCCACTCTTTATTCTTGCTCCCATCTTCCTTTCTGTGTCAAATTTTTCACTGTGAGCTCCTCAGGGCAGGACCTTTTCTTTGATGGTTACCGCCTTAAGCGCCATAGACATTTATAGCACAATATTAATATTCTAATAATAACAACAATAATAGCAAAGACTTTGGAGCGCTAATTACTTGATCTCCTTTCTTGGTTACTTTGAATATGTTGAATTTCATATGCAGATCACCAGGACCAAACATCATTTTTGGGAGGTCCAGTACAAACTTGTAATATAGGCTCCCTCCAACACACATACATAAACACCCTCTTGTTTTACTATTTTGGTTTAACCTAACATTCAGTCTGAAGAGTCCTCCAAAGCTTGCTGACTGTTTTGTTACTGTTGGGTTGGTCCTAATAAAAATATTATTCATTAAACAAAAAAACTACGGTTTACAAAAACAATGTTAAGGGTCTACAGTTTCCAACCAAGCACCAAAAAGCAGGGAAATTGGGAATTAAGGCTCACAAGCCTTAATGCCACATCCTCCCTAAGGAGGCAGAAAGTGCAAGTGAAATTCTCATTCTCCCAAAGCAGATAAACCATGAGGACAGGGTGGAGAATATGATATGCAGAGGTGACTGTGGGGTTGTGGAAAACTGATCATGAACAACTTAGGGCCACCTACTTCTCTTTTTTTGTTTAGAGCAGCCTTTCCCCAACCTGGTGCCCTCCAAAGGTGTTGGACTACAACTCCCATCATTGCAAGTCAGTATGTCCCATGGTCAGGAATGCTGGGACTTGTCATCTCAAAAATCTAGATATGCAATTTGATCTGCAGAGGTGACTGTGGGGTTGTGGGAAATGATGATGAACAACTTTGGACCAGCTACTTCTCATTTCTTAGAGCATCTCCTTATGTTGAGAGTTGCAACCCAACACATCTGACAGGCACCAGGTTGGGGAATGTTGTTCAAGAACAAGGGCAGGCAGAATGTAGTTCTCCAGATCTTTTGGAATTCAACTTGTAAAAGCTCCTATCAGCATGGGCAGTTATCAGGAATGCCACGAGTTGATGTCCAAATCATCAGGATAGATCTATTTTCTAAATAGATCTATCTGTACTAAAGTATGATGTTTTCCAGCATTAAGATATGTGATCAATCAAGGAACTACAAAAGAGCTGCATCACTTTAAATAAACTGTCAAAACCAAATGAAACAACAATGAATGAATCTTGAATACCTAATCCAGATAGCCCTTCAGACATCAACATTAGTTTTCAACACATGGCATAGGATGTCTGTTTCTTGAATATCAGATAAAGGATTTCTCTTACTTGTTCAGCAGTGTGAGATCAAAGGCAGAGCTACCCCCTAATACTTTAATGCGTAAGTATTATTTTAAAATTAAGTATGAATTGATTTTTGTCTTCCCCATAACACATAACATGGGAGTTACAGTGTAACATATCTGGAGAGCACCAGGCTGGAGAAGGTTGACTCCTATACATGTCTTCTCAGAAGCCAGTGCCACTGAATTCACTAGGGCTTTTTCCCAAGAGGTATAGGATTGCAAACTAATCTCATCTGAAAGGTGTTCAAGACAGCCAAACTAAACCTCTTCTGCTCCACTGTTGCTTTCATGAGATGATGTATTGTGCAGGGATTGTGAGGAGTGAACAGTATATTTTTTATAAATACATTTAAAGAAAAAAAAACATTCGTTCTTTGAAAGGCAGGATATTGACCAAAAGTTGGAAGTGCCTGGCATATGCTCTGGTTCTAGATCTGTAATGAATAGTGCCCTTTTTGTTATCAAGAATGCTGCTATATGCGAGATGTGTGTGAGAGAAAAGTATTGGGCAGACCCTGTATTTGGAACAGCATTCCCCATCCTGCTGCCCTCCAGGTGTTTGAGATGACAAGTCCCAGCATTCCTGACCATGGGACATACTGACTTGCAATGATGGGAATTGTAGTCCAACACCTTTGGAGGGCACCAGGTTGGGGAAGGGCTGCTCTAGACAAAAAAAGAGAAGTAGGTGGCCCTAAGTTGTTCGTTATCAGTTTTCCACAACCCCACAGTCACCTCTGCATATCATATTCTCCACACTGTCCTCATGGTTTATCTGCTTTGGGAGAATGAGGATTTCACTTGCACTTTCTGCCTCCTTAGGGAGGATGTGGCGTTAAGGCTTGGGAGCCTTAACTCCCAATTTCCCTGCTTTTTGGTGCTTGGTTGGAATCTGTAGAGCCTTAACATTGTTTTTGTAAACCGTAGGTTTTTCATTTAATGAATTTCATGGCTTTGTGTAACGGATGACTGGATATTATACAGTTGACAACCAAGCCAGCATCAGCCAGAATGTTATACCATCTTGACATCCAATATAAAATCAAAGCTAGTGTTATGTGTTGAACTCACTTTTAACATTAATAAATCAACCAAAATGCTTGCATCTCCCTCATTTTTAAAGATAAAGAGATGAAACCTGGCATCATGGTAGCTCTTAAGTAGGGATATAGCCATGCCAAGTATGAAGCAGATCTGTTCATGCCTTGATTGTTAGGAATTTTTTAAAGTTCAAACAGAGATCTCTTTGGGGTCCAGGACTTTGAGCAGTACAAGTTTAAAAAGTGAAATTAAAGATAAAGAGATGAAACGTGGCACCATGGTAGTTCTGAATTAGGGATTTAGCCATGCCAAGTTGGAAGCAGATCCATTCATCCCTTGATTTTTAGAAATGTTTAAAACTTCAATTTAATTTTTTCAATTAACTAAAATGTTTACAATTCCATCATTTTTAAAGATAAAGGGATGAAACTTGACAGCATGGTAGCTCTTAAGTAGGGATTGAGCCATGCCAAGTTGGAAGCAGATCTGTTTATGCCTTGAGTTTTAGGAATTTTTAAAACTTCAAACCCAATACTCCTCTTTGGGGTCTAGGGCCTTGAGCAGTACATTAAAAAAAAGAAAGAAAGAAAAGGTGAAGAGATGAAACTTGGCACCATGGTACCTCTTAAGAAGGCTTTAGCCATGCTAAGTTGAAAGCAGATTGGTTCATGCCTTGAATTTTAGAAAAAAAATTGAAGTCAAATATTTTTTAAAAATATCCTAAAAATCAAGGCACGAACCGATCTGCTTCCAACTTCGCATGGCTCAATTCTAGGGTGACCACTAGGGTGTGGCCTAGTGGCTAAAGTGTTGGACTGGGAGCTGGGAGATCTGGGTTCTATTCCCCACTTAGCCATGAAAACCCATTGGGTGACTTTGGGCCAGTTGCAGACTCTCAGCCCAACCCATCTCACAGGGTTGCTGTTGTGAGGATAAAATGGAGAGGAGGAGGATTATGTATGCCGCCTTGGGTTTCTTGGCGGAAAAAAGGTGGGATATAAATGCAATAATAAATACTAAAAAACTGTCAGGATTTCCCCAGATTTCTCCTGGTTTTTGTTCTATCCTCAGTGTCAGGGGGGATTTTATGCAATAGTCTATACTGACCTGGAATTACACACTTTCCCTTTTAAAGCCACCATTAGAGTGGCAGGGGGGAATGACATGCTTTCTGGAGGTGTGTCATTCTCTCCCACTGCTCCAATCAAGGCCTTAAAAGGGAAAAATGTGTCATTCCCAGGCATTATAGAAAAGGGCCTGATTGGAGCGGTGGGGTGAGAATGACATGCTTTCCCCTCCTCCGCTCCAATTGGGGACTTTAAGGTGGCCCCAGAAAGCCATTTTCCTGCCCCTCCCCACTAGGTGTCCTCTTTTTTGGTTTCCCAAATATGGTCACCCTACTCAGGTCTTGCACAGGCTGCATATCCATCCCTAGATATTTACTCAAAAGTAAGACCCATTGAATTTCCTTGGTTCTTGAAAAGCAACACACTTGCTTTTAGATTTGCCAGTCTCAGCATTCTATGTGTGCTATGAATGCCTGCTCTGTCTGTCCCTATAGTTTCCTGCAAGGTCCAGCTAGGGGAAGCCAGTAAATTAAACCCAGGGGTGGAGGGTGGGATTCCCTCAGGTTCATCTGACAGCAGGTGCTATAGAACATGGACCTTCCAGGAGTGTTGAGGCTGGATTTCTGGCAGACCCAGCCAGGCAACTTTATGGCCTGTTAGTCCCTCCATTTGGTAGCCCGCAGAGCACCTGCCTCATAAGGCAAATGGCCACATGAGAATTGTTATTATGGCCTGCTACTTTGTTTGTCTTTAGTAGTCTGTGGTCCAGATCTCTTCAGAAGGGGGAATAGTGTTTTGTGGTTGGGGTCAGTCTAAATTATCTCCAGGGGCCCCTTACTCAGTGCCTCTGATAGCAAAATGATTGAGGATTTCCCCCAACTCTGTTACTCTTGAAGTTACTAGGCCTGTTGAAAATAGATTTTATAACATAAGCATGAAAACAGTGAATACCCCTTTTAACTTGTTAAACCAATGAAAACATGCCACACAAGAAGTCTTAAGATATGAATGGTTTATAAAGAAAAGTAAATGCAAAAGAACATCAGATGCAGAAGTGAAATCTGAAACATTACTACTACTAGTAGTAGTAGTATCCTGCCTTTTGCCCAATGCTGGTCCTCAGGGCAGCCTTACAAAACTAAAACATATACAGCTAAAACCTATAAATAGGAATATACTAGGCTGACCATATGAAAAGGAGGACAGGGCTCATGTAACTTTAACAGTTGTAGAAAAAAGGGGATTTCAGCCAGTGTCATTTGTATGCAATTAGTTCCTGGTGAAATTCCCTCTTCATCACAACAGTTAAAGTTGCAGGGGCCCTGCCTTCTTTTGTATATGGTCACTCTAGTATAGTGCCTGCAATTTTAACTGTTGTGATGAAGAGGGAATTTCACCAGGGACTAATTGCATACAAATGACACTGGCTGAAATTCCCTTTTCTCTACAACTGTTAAAGTTACATGAGCCCTGTCCTCCTTTTCATATGGTCAGCCTAAATATACAAAAGTTAAAAATATAATTAAATACTTTTCAATATGAAAGCATTTTAAACATTTTAAATACATAACAATTTAAAAGTCCAAGGTATAGACAGAGGTCCAGATTATTTGCCAAAGGACTGCTGGAACAAAAAAGGGTTTGTCTGCTTCCAAAAACACATCAAGGAGGGTGCCAGCGTAGACTGCAAGGATCAGAAAGAAAATCCATGTGTACACTATGCAAAATAAACGACACCTCAATTGTTTCTAAACCTTATTAAAAAAACAGGGTGACTAGGCCGAAACCAACGTTGTAGGCCCAGAAGCACTTTGAAAGGTTTCAACATTATACTTAAAACTTACACCGGCCCAAACTAATTAAATGAAGTTTTTGAAGCTTTCAACTTTATAGCAGTATGAACCAAACTCTTAGAAAAGAGGGAAATTAAAAGAAAGGTATAGCTACCTATTCCCAGGAGAGATCTGAAGATCAGGTTACCATGGATCCAGAGGAGCCACACCCTGCTTCACCAGGGAGCAAAAGAGCAAACTGGCCTTATGAAGATAGCCCAAAATATTCTCAGAGCCAAAGGAATGCATGTTCCAGAAGAGAAAAGAGAAACTCTTCTTCTTCACTCAAAAGGTCTGTGCTAGAGGCAGCGGCCATTTCACTCACCCACCCCACATTCTAAGGCAGGAGGGAGAAGGGAGAGCAACGCTACTGAGCGTGTGTCAGTGTCGTGTTATGAGGGAAGATGGCCGCCTCATTGACTTGAATGAGAGGTTAAAATAGTCCTTAAAAGTCAACCGAAGGGAATTTTTAAAAAACAAAAAGCTTTCCACCAACTACAGTCAAGGAGGAAGAAGACCCCACCACTGGATTAATTAATAAGGCTCTAGAAATTATGCAAATTGTGAGCACAAAAAGTCTCAACCAGGAAGTAAATTTACAAAAGCAGGGAGACAGGTTTGTATTCCTTTTCTACCTTAAACTGCTCTCCTTCCCTCAATCTTTCACCAATCTTCTTGAAATTTTCAGGTAATGTAAAACAAACATTTCTTTCTGGTACCTGTAAATTTCAGAAAGGTTGGTGAAACATTTTCAATTTTATGGCTGTTAGAATGACCCCCCCCAATTATCACTTTAACATGGCGGAATGTGTTTTTTACTGATGGCCCTTAACAATGGAGGCACGACTGTGCCTCCATTAATCCTGTCAATGTTTTGATGTTTTACATTGTCTTTCTAATGGACCAATGCAAGGCAAACACTGTATAAATTGACCAAATTACTTTAAAGCCTTAATGCTACGTTTGAGGGTTCCCCCATGCAAGTACATTTGGGGGGCACCCTGCCAGCACTCTTTCTTTTTTGAGGGGCCCTGTGCAGCAGCCCACTGGTAAAAGAAAATACTGCGGCAGCCAGCCAGGGCTGCAGCTCCACAGTGCAGTATTTTAATTTTTTTTTTCTTTATTAACATTCAGGAGCAGTGAGCTGAACAAATCAGACACTGCCTTGGGGCACATGGCCAATGAGAGCACAGGACAATCTTTACACTGCTCTGCTTGGCCTTGAACTTGTGCCCCATGCGCAGGCCCTGGCAGCGGCACTGAAACCAAAGTCCTACTTTATCTGAGCAAGCACACACTTCTCAGTTCTACAGAAGGGCCATGGGCTAGCAAATAACTATTCAGAACACTGCTGCCTTGTACTGCTCTAACACTACTTCTGATTGGGTTGTTAAGGAAAAGTTCCCTAACTCTCAAATTGAAGAATCACCAGGAACAGGCAATGTTCAGTCCAACAGGTTTATTCAAAACAACGTATGAAGGAGAGAGACGTGGCACATGGGTAGTACCAAAGCTCTCTGAATCACAAAGACAAAACTGTTTCATTTATCTCTGTTACAGGCTTTGACGTCATATACCACTCACACCCCCTCCCTCCTGTGATGGATACATGTCAATAAATGTTTCAACTAAACAATTTCTTAAACCATAATAAAGCAATATCTGGGGCATCTATTGTTTCCTGATAATCTTCGATCACTGATACTTGGTGGTATTTGATTTTCTCTAATTGCCAGTAATTTTCCTTGTGAAGAACTGAAAATGTTTACATTGTAGGTGCCATCTTGTCTGTGAGTTTGTCTTGAGGGCTATTGAGTCATGTCTAATTTACAGTCTATTCGGAGGAAGAGATTGCAAGGCTTGTTTTCAGGAAAGAATGTTTTGGGTTATCTTGTTCCGTGTTTTTCCTCTGAAATGCTAGAATGTGAGGTGTGAACTTTAACCTGGTGCAGTGTAAAGTGACTCTACTACACCTTAAAATGTTTCTTTGAGGCTTGGGGGAAACCAGAGTTTCAGATTTTGATTTTATGTCAATGCCCAGATCAAAAAACCTTATCAGGGTCCAGCAAATCTCACAACATTGCAACAGTCAGCACCTAGATGCAGAAAAATAAATATTCCCAAGTATGATCTAAAATTTATTTGGCGTCTCTCCCCACCCCACCCCACCCCATGGTAATGGGATTGCAGCTTGGTCTGGGATCTTCTGGATATCTGGGCCCTGCTAAAGTGTGTCCCCTTCAATGCATGGTTTCAGCTGATCATCTTCATTGGAATTTATCATGTGGGATTTTCTTTCTTTCTTTTCTTCGCAATTTTAAAAATCGTTTTGCTACCCATCAAGGTGTTAGCTGCAAATGTTATGTTTATCTCACCCACAAAGAACTTTTCAAAGGAATCTCGAGAGAAAAAGAGGCTGCATAAAAGTGTCTGGATTTTGACAGGCCCCAGTAAGTGTAGGAAATCTTGAGTTGTATTGCTATACTGGGGATATAGAATGTGGCAGTTTTATGAGGCTTCTTTCCCTGAACAAAGCCTAGGAAGATGCATACTGTTATACTGTCTACTATAGCCTGTCTCTATAATCGTGGGTGTGGACAATTGTATCCCAGTGGCCTAGTTTATTGAAGCCAAACCAGTCTGGCTTCCAACTTTGGCCTTAGCACCTTTCCACACCACTGACAAATTGCCAGACTGTATGTTTGCTTACCAGAGAGGTGAGGACAAATGCAGTGCTCATGCCCACCCTCATGATCCTTTAGGAGAACGGCTGCCATGGCCTAGTTCAGTCCAGAGGAATATTTATTTCATGGTAGCTGTGCTTATTCAGGACAACTGAGACCTGCAAACCTTACAGACCAGCCTTCCCCAACCATGACTCTTACTGCTTTGTTGGGCTGCAGCTCCCATAATTCCTACCGGCATGACCAATGGGTCATTCTAGCAGGGAATTATGGGAGTTGGGGCCCAACAGATCTGGAGGGCACCAGGTTCAGGAAGGCTGTTATATAGACCATGTGTTCTTCCGCTGTGTTGATTCCCAGTCCTCCAAATGGAGGATTGTGATTATACAATAAAACCTCATATAACCATTTAGCTCTTTTTATTAGAGGAGCTGCCTTCAGAACTACCAGTGTAATGCTAAATCAGGCAACCAGCAGTGTGGGAAAGTGCCATGTGGAAGCAACCCTAACATATACATTTCAAAAACTCCTGTGAACTGCCCTTCTTTGAGTTTATGTTGCCTTTTCAACTTCATCATGGAGGACTGTGGAGGGGGGGGGGGACTCTAACTGTCTATCTGGAACCTTGGGCCTTCAGACTGTAAACCAAATGTACAATTAATCAATTTGTTATGTAAAACAGTATAAGTAACTGCACAAATATGCAATTCTAACAGGGAGAGAAGAAATCAAATTTTGGGATTCATGTTACCTAGTGCCTTCAAAAAAGTGATTATTCATCTGGTTTTTAGTTTATGTAGTTGTGTACATTCCTTTCTTGGATACGGATAAATATTCCACATTTAATCATGGCATATGAACGTTTTGCACATTAGGTTCTGAAATGCTTGTTTCAGCATGAATAAAACACTGCTCTAATGATCACTACTCATGATTTACTGAAATACCAAAGTATTTCCCACATGGTCTGAGAAAAGTAAAGTTGGCTTTAATTTTTCTTCAGCTAGACTGTGTAATGTATATTTTCATCATTAAAATGGCAAAAAAAAAATTATTACAAAAAAAAAAGGGGGGGAATCCACAAGGCAATTATTCTGATTATTGTTTTATGAGGAAGACCCATTAAGGTAGCAGAACTGATTATATTTTCTCCAAAGAAAAACTGCCAGCACTGAATGTTGGAGGGAGCTCATCTGCCAAGTGAGCATTTGCAGAAAACCAGGGAAATGTTCTTTCTGCCAGAAGTTTTGTTGCAAATTCCTCTTTTTTGTGCTCAAGTCTCTGCCTCAGAGAATAAGACAGCTGTATGCAAGGCACGGTACACATATTGCATATTCATTTATCTGATTCCCCCAAGGAAGCTTATATAAGACAGTACTCCACAATAACATTGTGGTTGCATCTACATCCTCCAGCATTTAGCATAGCTTCAGGGTGGCATGTCCTCCCTTCCACCCTGAGCTGCAGGCTCAAGGGCAGAGAGGGAGGAACCAGGCATAGCAGCGGGGTGTTGGATGAGATGCTGAGCAGTGGCAGCTGGATGTTCCGTTGCCTGGCTGTGCATGTTTTACTCCCTTCTCCTAGGACTGGGGTTTACTTGTTTGTCTAATCACAGCACCGCTCCCATCCCTTTCCATTCCGAACTAGTGAACACATGCTGGCTCCTCTGAAGATCCAAGAACTAACCAGATTATATATATATATATATATATATATATATATATATATATAATCTCACTAATGGAACAATTAATGAATCCCAATGTGAAAACAACTGGGCTCGGTCACATCAATGACAGAAGTTATCCCTGGCCCATTTTCTCACATTTTATATCGCTTCAGTCTTTTGACAAAAAACTACCATAACTTTGCTCACCTTGAGAAGTAAAAGCTTAGGAATGGTCCTTGATCTTCCAAAGTGCCATAGGATATGAATAGAAAGAGACTATGTCAGAACTACTTACCCTCAGGGTTACAAAAACACCACCACCAGTTATCTAACACAACCACAACCACCACAACAACCACCACAACAAGCACAAGACAAGACTAACTGGGTTTACTTACATTGAGTGAGGATCCCCGTTAAGGCATTTTTAAAATTTTCCTTGGCTTGCTCCATTTCTTGCTCGTGAGTTGCTTTTTCATTCATGAGTCGGCGGATGTGGCTATTGGCCGATTGCACCATCGAATAGAAGTGGTTGGCCGTGCGACGGTTCACCTCACCTCGCTCTATCCAGGTAAGCAACACGGTAATGGCCTCTGAAAATTTGCTGTCATCTAGAACAATCAATTCAAGAAGTTTAAATTATGGTCACATGCTTTGTGCTATGAATACACTTCTGCCCTTATGAATTAATAGTCTCATAAATAAAGTTTACGATGTATCTTATACTAGGCTACGCTTTACACCCTACAATAAAACTTTATAAATTGCTCTCCAAAGCCCTGATTATCATGAGTCTTATAAAATGTTGTGGCTTGAATTTCATTGACTCTTTACACTGTTCAAGCAATATGAAGGAGCTTCACTCTGGGAATAATTAAATGGTAAGTATTTTTAAGTATTCCCCATTCACCGCCGGAATAAGACCAAGAATCACTTATATTTACACTATTATGGGGAAAATCCTATGAATGTTTAGACAAAAAAAGCCTTACCACTCCTCGCATTCCCCAGCCAGACACTGTAGTTGGGGAATGATGGGAGTTGTGGGACTTCTTTGCCCCTTAAATTATAATTTTTATCATGCTCTTAGTGAGCAAGTGCTTTACAGACATCCCTGTGACCCTGGATGCTTCCAGACTGGTGGCCTCTAGCACTGCTCAGTCATTGCTCTTCTGCTACAAGCTAGGGTGACCAGATAAAATCCAGGTTAGGACTCATGTAACTTTAACAGTTGTAGAGAAAAGGGGAGTTCAGCCAGTGTCATTTGTATGCAATTAGTTCCTGGTGAAATTCCCTCTTCATCACAACAGTTAAAGTTGCAGGACTATACTAGAGTGGCCATATACAAAAGAAGGCAGGGTCCCTGCAACTTTAACAGTAGTGATGAAGAGGGAATTTCACCAGGAACTAATTGCATACAAATGACCCTGGCTGAAATTCCCTTTTCTCTACAACTGTGAAAGTTACATGAGCCCTGACCTGGATTTTATCTGGTCACCCTACTACAAGCCACATGCAAAATTGGAATTGACTTTCCATACTTTGGGAGGAAAGTAAGTGATTTAGTGTATATACATGCTATCTTGTTGAAAGAAAGGAAGGATATAAATGTATTACATTTTTAAAAAAAAATCTATTCTCAACACTGGATGCGACGTAGACAGGGACCATTCTAAGTACACCAATTTTTAATCAATTTTTGATCAACTTTTAAAAACCAATTCCCTAATTTGCACTAAGTACCTTTGATTTAGATGCAATTGCATGATTCAAGCCTATAGTCCCTGGGAGAGTGTTCCAAGAATCATAGGACATTGCAGAGCTCCCCTTCTGAAGCCATAGATGCTGCTACAACAAAAAAGCACCTAGTTTTTGATGCCTACTTTGGATACTCACCAGGCTTTGCACCCCTATTTTCCTTTTTGCTCAATGTGGAATGAGACAACATTTACAGTTGGACCAACTTCTGTTAAAACCTTCTATTTTTGATCATAAAGAAGATGGGCTTTCCATTAATAAAATCTTTGCATCTGGATACATTTTTCATCTTTTATTAGGGGGTGCAAACACCAACGTCCCCATGTGGTAGCCCATCCCCTTCACTCCCAACCTTCACGCTGAATGCCTACAGGTCTAAACAAAACTCTCAAGCACCGTCAGCTGAATTATCTGGGTTCCTAATCATGGGAAGGCTTCTAGATCATTCAACTGAAAGCACGTAGCATCTTCCTTCAAACCTTCAGTCAGCAGTGGAGAGGACGAAGCTCACACACATGAGGATTTGGGAAGCAAAGCTGGCATGTCCCCAGCATCCTATCTATTGAATTCCCTCACACACTCAGGATGATTGCCTGAATACGACTTAAAAGAACCACAGTAGAGTTTGCATAGTAAACTCTTCCACAGTGGAGTTCCAAATAAATGATGACTTCATTTCACATATTGGCTGCTTAATCCTATCTGGGACCCCTTCTACAAGAATTCGGTTTGACGCCTGGTTCTCTGATTATGCGCATCTTCTTGGAAGCGCTTTATGGTTAAATGACTGTATGCAGGAGGTAATTGAGCACACAACTGGTGGCTTTACCGGTTATTTGAAATGCACTTTAGAAGTAGTTAATCCGGAGAATCGCTTGTTCACATAGTCAAAATGCGCTTTAACGTCCCGCAGCAAAATAAAACTCGCTATTTAACGCACATTTGATAATGCGCATAATCGGATAGATAACGTGCCTCAACTCCCGATTTGTGCTCGGCTCATGTAGAGGTAAAAATTTTAATGAGACTTCAAAGAGCTTTAAACCTCTTGTGTAGAGGCAGCCTGGGCCTCTGATCAAAATACAAATATTAGTCATGCATTTTTTAAAAAACTGTTCTAGAGATTTGTTTAATGTCATAATTAGCTAGCATAATGGAAATACCATTTTTTGTCACTGTTCTTGGCTGCAGTTGTGCACTTGGAAATGGGGGTTTGGTCCCACTAAAGTTAACATGTGTGTAGCCCCATAGCCTATATTTGGGGCTGGGATGGGTTGGATTGTTCTGGGTGCTCGCAAGCACACTAAGCTGCTCTTCAGCAACTAAAAATCCAAGCCCACATTGAGTTAAAGCCCATTCTTAAGACATTCCAAATAAGTTGCATGGACCTGCAAACCCCATTAACAGTTAATTGATGGCTCTGTACAAGTAGAAAAAACTTCACTGGTTGTGTAGTTAGGAGATACAAGTCGCTAACAATTTAACAAGTGCTAGAGGGAAATGATTCACAGCACAGTCACATTACCTAACATAATGCCCTCTCTACGGGTTATTTTTAAAATCCTAATTTCATCTTCACTCCTTGCTTTCTAAATTGATGAGCCGACTGCCCAGTGGCTTACATGCTGAAATAATTTTCTTTGTTATGAATAGAACATTGCCACACACACACACACACACACACCCTCAGCATCTGGAAGTTTACCTGGATCCCCGACAGTAAATTTAATTTTTGTCTAGTGAAGATATCTCAGGGAAAGCAAATAACAGAATCCAATTTTAAAACTAGGCTTGGTTTGCAGCCTTTTGGAACCATTCCTTTGGAGACAACCTGACACTGTTCAAAATATTACCTCAGGGGAATGACAATAAAAATATAATGCTACGTTGCTTAGATAAATGCACTAGGCTGTTTCTTTGCATAAGTGCTCTTTTAAAATCCACTATACACGGGAGCACTTCCTTGCACTAAAAAGTTATTCTTGTCCAACTTTAAAGTATGTTTTAGAGAAATTACTACTATGATGACAGCTCGTCAATTACTTGAATATACACATACTTATGGGAAGCCACACTTAAGCCTTGTAAAACAGGACTTTTCTTGAAAGCTGTGATGTCTAGCTTTGAATGCCATCAGTTTTTCAATGTCAGTCAGCTGGATGTCCATTGTAAATCATCTTTATGAGTTTTTGAACCTCAGGGCTTCAAAATTACAGACGAAAGTTCTCACTCTGCAAAGACCCACAAGGAAATCAAGGACAATGTTGGCCTTGTTCACACTTACAGTATCCTCCATGCAAAGGACTAGCATGGAAATTGTTCAGTAGGAAGGGGAATTCTGCCTCTGAACAACCACCAAGCTAAACAATTCCAGCTGTTGTAACTTTCCCTCAAAGGTGAGATGTTCCAGCCCCTTAATCATTTTAGTTGCCCTTTTCTGCACTTTTTTCAGCTCTATAATATCTATTTTAGGTGTGGTGACCAGAACTGTATATAGTATTCTAAGTGTGGTTGCACCATGGATTTGTATAAAGGCAGTATGATACTGGCAGTTTTATTTTCAATTACTTTTCTTATAACGCCTAACATGGAGTTTCCCTTCTTTGCAGCTGCCACACACTAGGTTGACATTTTCATTGAGCTGTCCACCACAACCCCAAGATCTCTTATTTGTTCGGTCACCACCAGCTCGGATCCCATCAGGTTTTACTTGAAGTTGTTTTTTTTTTGTTTTTTTTGCCCCAATGTGCATCACCTTACACTTGCTTCTGCCTCTGAACAACCACCAGCACCCAAGAGCATCATCACCTCAAGGAGCAGGCCAGAAGGGCTCCTTTAAGGAGAAGTGATCGATTACAAAAATGACTCCTCAAGAAGAAGGGACTCCTCTGGAGCAAAGCCTGTAGTGAACTGCAGCTGAGCCCTGGGTGGAGCTCAGGAAGCTTTGGCAATATATGCTTGTAGTATCAGTCTAACCACTGCTGGAAACATCTTTTACTAGCCTTGTATCCTGTTTTCCTGACCCTGCCTTGTGATTAAACCTCTGTGCTACTGGCCGTGAACTCCTGTTTATTCCTGCAAATCGGCCAAACATTATTATACCATTTGGGATAAAGAACTAGTAGCTATTAAGGCAGCATTTTAAACTTGGTGACATCTGTTGGAAGGTGCGACACACTCATTCCATGTGCACACAGACTACCTATAAACTAAACCAGAGTGGGTTTGATGTCCCTTTTCTTTACCTGTTTCAACTTTATGGTTACATCCCTAGAATTCAAAATCACCAAACTGATGCCCTGTCTCAGGAGTCAGAATGCCCCCTGTGTATGGTGGAAAATCAAGGCACCAGGGTACTATGTCTTGAAAACTCTGCAGCCACCTAGATCTCACTATCTATGGCAGAACAACAGCAGAATCCATATGCGCAGGCCTGGCTATGTGAATGTCAGGAAATTCAATCTATTCAGTTCAAAATGGATTCCGGTACCATTGGGGAAATCTTTGTCCCACCAGGATTCCTTTTGGCAGAAGTATTTCAGCTTTGCCATGACAGCCAACCAGCAGGGCATTTTTGGGCTTTTCAAGACCCACCACATAGTCAATAAAGACTTTTGGTGGACACATTGATACAATACAATATATTGCAGCGTGTGACACCTGCCAGCACGCCAAGAACCAACCGGGAAAGCCCACAGGAATTCTGCTCCCACTTCAAACCCTTTCTGACCCCTGCAAGGTAATATCCATGGATTTTAATTACTGAATGGCCACCTTTAGAAGGAGGAGTAAATTGGCTGGTGCTATTTCATGACGTAATAGATAGGGGATATAGGTAGCAAGATTGTGAGGAATGACCAAGTTTCTCACCAATTTTGCCAGGCCAGCCTTTCCGAGAAGCACTCAAAAACCATCATGCTGGGTTTGTACGTTATGACAACCACTCTGAAAACAAGACACCTTGAACAACCCAGCCATGGTTTCTCAGGGTGGTGTGTGCCTGGTTAACAAACCACACTGAGGAAACTATGCTGGGTTTGGACATCATGACAAGCCACCTTGAAGCTAACAAGGCTGTTAAGCGACCGTGGATTGTCATGTTGTGGGAACCAGGTCATAAAGTTGTGTGTTATCAGCATACTGATGGCACTGGAAGCCAAAACTCCAGACAAACATTCCCAGTGTTTTCATGTACATATTAAATAGCATGATGAGTAAGATGGAACCCTGAGCTTCCATCTTATGAGAATGAGAATTTCTCATTCTGCTGATTTAATTTTAGTGCTGTATTCTTCTTCTCTTAATTGTATTTTATTCTTTTGTTAGAAACTGCCCTGGGATCATTTTAGTGACGGGTAGTGTATCAATCACCTAAATCAATAAATCAATAAATCAATACTGCTATGTCTGGGACTGTCAAAATCCTTATCAGGTGCATTTGCTTAATTTTATTGCAGCAATGATTAGTATTTAAGGCTAGAGAAAAAAATAGATGATTTTTTTAAGGCTATATAAGATGCAGTGTAACCAACATTTTGAGTCAATTTACACCCTTAAACATTTTTAGTGTTCTCCAGTAATGCTTGTAATTGCTGACTCAGTTCTGAGCTGAGCTGAGAAGAGTCGCCCATCAGTACAAAAATTAATGCAGATCTTATTAATTCTTCTTACTTATTGTGCAATTGATCAGGTGTGGGTTCAGAATAATAAAAATAAATATTATAAGTTCACTTATAAAATTCACTGCCACAGAATGAGGTGAGGGTCACTGCCTTACATGGCTCTTTAAAAAGATTAGACAAATTCACAGAGCTTATTAGCCATAATGGCAAGCTCTATGTTCAGGAGGAGGTAGCATGTTTCTGAATACCGAATACTGGGACAAATCACAGGGCAGGGGCCATTGCCTTCATGCCCCACTTTGTGTGCTTTCCAGAGGTATCTGGCTGGCCCCTGCTGCTTCTGCTGGATGAGATGGAGACTTGGTCAAGTGTTCTGCAAAGGGGATAGTGGCCTATCAGCATATTGCCTGCCCAAGACATTTTGCTGCCTGCAGCAGAGACCAAAATGTGATCCTTCATTAGGGCAACACTTCAAGAGGTCTCACTGCATCATTCAGACAAATCCTACTCTCATCTATTCCCTTTCTCACGGTGCCGTCTAAAGCAGGTCACTTTATACGGCAGGTCTGGCTCAATATATTTTGCTGCCTGTGGAGCAGCAAATACTGAGGGGTATCTAATATTTTGGCACCGGAGGCAGAAAATCCCGCAAGTGACTCTCCCATCCCATCCCAAAATATTTCAGAGGAAATTGCAGAAATAAAAAGAGGATGGGCTCAAAAACCATTCCATTTTCCCCCATGTAGCTCACACCTGGACAACATCCATAGCTATAGGCCAGAAAAGGAAGCAAGGAAGAGACCTGTTTGTTGCATATTCACATGAAATATCAATAAGCCTTTTGTGATAGTGTTGTAGCTTTATCAATGTTCTGACATCAAAGAGAGCTAGAAAGCATTCCATTACCTTTCAATTTTTCAGCCAGCAAAGTTGCTTCATGTTCCGAATAATGCATTATCGCTGGAGGAGATGGAGGCCTCATTCGATCTTCTTCCATTTTGCGCCTGTGACGTTCCTCTCTAGCCAGCATCCTTTGCTTACATTCCCATTCATAAAAGTCATCTCTCGCCTGCGCAAAATCAACATGAAGGCGACCTGAATCCTTTTTGTCTGTGCTAGATCCTAATCTCATGCGATAACCTGCAAACAACAAGCAGAAACATGGCAGCTCTTCCTCTTTCCTCTGTGTTAACACTTTTAGAGAATTGCATTAATCAGGTGTGTCCCTCATTCAATAAATCATCATGTCAATGAATCGTTATTTATACCTGCTGTTTTGCCTGAAGAATTGTCTAAAAAACATTACTTTCTCTGACAAATAAGAAGCCAATCACAAATATACCCACCTCCATTTTAAAAGTACACATCGCTTTTGTTGAACCAAACATCACACATTTTGGATTGCACTTTACAGAGTTTGAGATCATTCCAAGATTATGCTTAGGTGGAGCAACCCTTATCCAAAATGAAGAACCTTAAGGCTTGGGGTATTCATTGAAATTTTGAAGGAGGCATTTCTCTGGATTCCCTTTTGTGATCCACATCCAATAGACCTGAATTGTATGTCCTATGATAAGTCCAGATTTATTAATTCACCATTCAGTTCCATTTACAGGCCACCACATCCTGAAGTCTCAGGGCATATAAGAAAAGTGAAAATAAAACAGTGAAATCTATTTATGAAGATACAACCCAAAGAGTCAAACACTAAAATACTAGGGATGTGCACAGACGCAAAACATTGTATCGGGATTGAAATTGGAACTTTTGTAAAGTATCGCATCATAAAAATCAGAGGTCCGTTTATCACTTCGGATACAATAACAATACAAAATCTGAAGTTCCGATTCCGATATCGGACCGCCATTTTAGGTTTTTCCCCATAGGCTTGCATTGGGGAAAGAAAGCTTTTCTCCAATGCAAGTCTATGGGGAAAACACTTAAAATGGTGCCCTCCCTCCCCCCACTCGCGCTCTTTACCTGCTGCCGTCCCGCACTGTCATCTGCTGCTTCCGTGTACTGCTAATTAGGCTTTGCAGCCTGGTTTTCAGTAGAGCGATGATGCGCCGGTGCTCTTCTGAGAACCAGGCCGCAAACTTAATTAGTAGTACATGGAAGCAGCGGACGGCAGGGTGGGACGGCAGTGTGGGACGGCAGCAGGTAAGGCAGCCAGCATCGGACATCAGATGTCCAATTTCCTCCAATTTTAATCGGTATTGGATATTGGATCCGATATGATGCACATCCCTATAAAATACCTTACTTTTCTCCATGTAACTATATGCCCCCAAAGCATGCCCGAATTCATGGATCTTAAAGCATTTCCAAAAGATACACAGACCTTTCTAATGATTTTGGGAAGAAAGGTGACTCTGGCTTCTGACTGGGTCAACTAGAATAACATGTTACCTCTGACTGAAAACTATGCATCCAAAAGGAGCTTTAAACTAGTTGTTGTGCCATTCCCCCACCCTTACAATCCTATCAGGTTCCAACCTGGATCAGCAGGAGCCCTCTTCTTGGGATGCTTCCATACAGGTGAGGAAGCATACCTTCACCATGGCAATGGTGGCCACTCATGACGCTACTAGGTAAGAGGAGATAGAGGAGATGCATGCAGAGCAACATCTGTCACTTCCTTAGTCACTGAAAGGGCCATTCATAAACACAGCAGTGGGAATTGGCAAGTAGATGAAACAGACGGAAGTGGGAACATAACCTTTGTACTACTGTTAACACCACAATCCTTCGTGAAGCAAATGGGACTAGTTCTAGCAGAGCATTTCCAGGACTGGGGTGTGATTTACCTTTATATTGTCAATGACAACAGGGCTGTATGTGACATGAAAATTGTAGTTGCAATAAATTATGTATTCTATTTTTATGTCTCTTGTCTATTATAGGCTTGGAAAATTATACTCTTCATCACAACAGTTAAAGTTGCAGGCACTATACTGGAGTGACCATATACAAAAGAAGGCAAGGCCCCTGCAACTTTAACTGTTGTGATGAAGAGGGAATTTCACCAGGAACTAATTGCATACAAATGACACTGGCTGAAATTCCCTTTTCTCCATGACTGTTAAAGTTACATGAGCCCTGTCCTCCTTTTCATATGGTCAGCCTAATCAATAGAGTTCAAAGCCTGGCTGTACTATTTGGCCTGCTGTGCTTTTATTGTTGTCTGCAGGAGGCTTTTAACATAGGTGAGTATTCAAAGATGTGCTCCTTCACCTGCAAGCTGGAGTAGTGCAGGCCATTTGTTATGATCCAGAACCTTGCCCCTCCCCACCAGAACCAGTGTCTGAAAACTCACAGTGAAGAGAGGATTTGGTTCCTGAACCACCACAGGATGGAGTGATTAGCCACTCCTGCTCTGCAGGAGGTAGCTCTGCCTCCTGACTGATGATTCCTTCTCAAAACCAACACAAGGTCCCAGGAAACACCATCACCACATTAAGCCCAGCAAGAGACATTCCAACCCATCTGGAAGACATGCCTGAATAATAGAGCATGACCTCTTCCCTTCTCAAGCAGACTTCACATACCCTCGCAGATGCAAGACTGCTTAAAAGTCCACACCCTTGGCTGTCTGTGGGCCTGTAGCCAGGAGAGGGTACTAGGTCGGAGCTGCTCCCTAAATTTTGTCTGCTACCCCCTACATTTCCCCTCCCCCAAATCAATTTATTACAGAAATGTTAGAAAACCAACAAAAAGCCTTTGTTGTTCTTAAAAGTACAGATGCTATTATTTTATGGGGAAGTACCACAGTGGAACCTGCCCAGATATTCCTAATAGTACATCCAATTGAGGATATACCTGAGATGAAGGAATATTTTGACTTATGTGAATAGCTGTACATATTTTTAAGAAGAGGCATGTTGCTCAGATTTATAAAGGCAGCTCTTTAAAACACCTGTTGCTTCAGTGGTGGACTGGACACTTGGATTCAGTTACAGTTATATAGTCAGACGAATAATTCATTCTTTTTACACTCAAATTAATCAGTGCATCGTCCCCTTGTGAAGATTTTTGTCATCTAAAATCTGAAGCTATTGGATTGCTCAATCAGATCAGTAATCTTTCTTTTCCCTTTCGTACTGAAATTATGCTAAAAATACAGGGATATCTTAAACTTGTAACATCACTGCTGCAGCAGAAGAATCTGGATACTGAGGCAGCTTTGACCCATGGGCTCAGTTTGGACGACATATTAAGCAACGGAGGGGTAAATAATGTACTGACCGTGCGTTAGGCAGGAGGAGCTCCACAGACGACACGCTGCAGCCGGCGCTGCTCGGAACCAGCAAACGCCCCGGCTGCAAGGAAATTGTGGCGGCCATTTTGGTTGCAGCCTCTCCTCCGTGTGTCCCCCAGCCGTATCCCAGCATGCACCGTGAGTTCTGCAGGCTGCATAGAGCGGCTGGTTTTTTTTGACTACTCTAGGCAGCAGAACTCTATTCCGAAACAGAATAGTCCACGAAGAGAGGGGAGGCTGAATTTGGACGACACTTTAAACAATGGGGCTTCGGGCTAAACAACGTGCAAGCCCGTTGTTTCACTCCGTTGTTTAAAGTGCTGGATTAGCGTACTGTCAGTTGTGTGTGCGTTGTGTGCTGCCCTCCAGACGATACAATAAGCAACACAACTGACGATTATTCCCCCCTCCTCCGTTGCTTAATGTGTCGTCCCAACTGAGCCTCTTGACATGTGTCGTTTGCACTTTCTTGAAGGGATCATGTAAGCATTGTGAGTCAGAAGATACAGAATTGAGATGGATACAGCCTAATGGATCAACTCAGCATAAAGCAACTTCATATGTTCCCAATCCATTGGATTCCGTGGGTGCAAATACATGTTTGCATATGTTGAAGTTCTTGCTTGTCTTGTACTTGTAATGGGTGCTGGTTCTCTCTGATATACCTCTCTCGAGGTATATCAGAGCCCTAACATTGGATCACCTCCTGTTTCACGCCCAATGCCTACCCCTTGGGCTGACACATGTACCTGGATCAATGGCCAGGCTCTGCGTTTTTGTCTGCAATGTGATTTTTATATTAATCAATTGTCCAAGGGCTACATCCTTAATTAATGTTTACGACTGCAGAAACAAAGATTTTCATCTCCAACTATACTTAAAAAGACTTCTCACTGCCCACAAACTGTCCTAGCAGCGAGAAATCAACAGGCTGAGAAGACAGAAGATAACATTAACATGACTGTAAAGGATCAAGAGGCATAAATGATAAACAAACTAATTAGCCATTTTCATTAAGGGCTGTAGTTTTGATCTGGGCTGGGCTATATATATACTGACTTGCAATGATGGAAGTTGTAGTCCAACACCTTTGGAGGGCACCAAGTTGGGGAAGGACTGCTCTAAACAAAAAAAGAGAAGTAGGTGGCCCTAAATTGCTCATCATGAGTTTTCCACAACCCCACAGTCACCTCTGCATATCATATTCTCCATCCTGTCCTCATGGTTTATCTACTTGGGGAGAATGAGAATTTTACTTGCACTTTCTGACTCCTTAGGAAGGATGTGGCGATAAGACTTGTGAGCCTTAACGCCCAATTTCCCTGCTTTTGGGTGCTTGGTTGGAAACGGTACAGCCTTAATGTTGTTATTGTAAACCATAGGTTTTTTGTTATATATATAAAATGTAGTGCAGGGTAATGATAGCAAAATCTGTTCTCTTGACTTAATAGGTTCAGAACCATAGATAAATAAACTGATATGCAACAAAGATTTCCAGGAGGAAGATGCCTGAAAGCATGCAAACTCCAGGGAAAGCCTAAGTCTACGTGGACTCAAGGAAGGAATTGTGACGGTACCCTTGCAGTTTCTCTCCCAAATTCTTGAGCTAAAGTTCACTTGCTGAAATATTAGCAAGTTAGCATCACAAAATCAGCAGTAAAGAAAATCCTTGGGAGATTGTGATAAGTACCAGAAAGGTAAATGGCTTTATCAACCATGAACTCTTCTGCAAAACGAATGTGACAAAAATTCTTCTTGCTTTTCCGAATTGCTGTGATGTCACCGCACTGCTCAAAGACTTCCTGAATAATTTCCTCAGTAGCGTTTTCTGGTAATCCTCCAACGAACACAGTTTTGCATCCCGGAGGTCTCTCTCTTGTTGAAGGTGGTGGAAGATCTAAGAGAAAAACAGAAGTTCAGTCCGAATGTCGCATTGACTTTGCTTTCTTTTCCCCCTTTTCATTACCATCGTTCACTTCAGGCAGAAAATAAAATATTAAATAAAATTAAGTAAAATTACAGTATTAAATAAAAGTGTAAAATGGATTTATCGGAGATACAGGCGATTAAGCGTCATAGAACTTTGGAAATTCTGTGGGTAGGATGCAGACTTAGAGAGCAATTCTATGGCTTTTAGACATTGGCTCAATTCAGACAACACAATAAACAACTGGTGTGGGGGAAACAATCGTCAGTTGTATTGACTATTGTGTCATCCGAATGCTGCCATAGTCAACTCAGTGCTGATCCTCATCCACACCACAGTTGATTATTTATTACCATGTTGTGTGGGGAGTACCCTCTAGGGTTAGGGTTAGTCAACCCACCATTGACTATCGTGTCATCCGAATTGAGCCAGTGTCCCAGGGGCCATAGGACGATTCAGAAAACCAAAAACAAGCAAGAGACTGCTGTACTGGCTGTTCCCAACACATTTCGGTGTGGGTCTTTATCAAGGGGAAAAGTCTTAAGGGCTTTTCAGGAGGATTCCCTCTCCCAGTTGTTTTTTCTGAGCCCTGTTGCTCTTGTTGATTCAGAAAACCCCATCCAAGGGTGTAGAAAGAGCTCCAAACTTGGAGGGTTTTTTTCCCTTGGTGTTAGAGCCCTCCTCCTGGCTCCTCCCAGCCACTATGGAGGTTTCTGCATACAGTGTGTTGGGTGGTGTGCAGGTGGACAGGGAGAGAGTGGCTGAAGGCCCAAGCATCTTAAGCTCTTCCAGCTTCACTGCTAGAACAGAGGGGAAGTTAGACAAGCTCTGGGCCCATCTAACTGATTTCCCCTTTTTAGAGAGTGGAGAGGCAAAAAAATTCCCCCCCCCCCAATGTTCCTTCCATCCTGCTGGCAAGAGCCTGGCAGGTCTATGGATGGAACAGTGCTTCCAAGGTCAGAGTGCTCTCTCATTTCGGCTCCATAGGGTTGTGCTGTTAGTTAAGCCTACAGAAGACCCACAGAAATCTATAGGACAAGTTGTCTAATTTAGCTTCCACTGATTACGATGGATCTACTCTAAGAGCTTCTCTACATAATAATAATAATAATAATAATAATAATTATTATTATTATTATTATTATTATTATTTGTAACCCACCTCTCCCTCCGGATCGAGGCGGGGAACAGCAACAATATAAACATAAAAATCACAACAGTTAAAATTTTTAAAAAGCAGCAGAACAATACAACATTAAAAACAATTTAAAATTCATCTGGATAGGCCTGTCGGAAGAGGACAGTCTTCATGACTCTCTTAAATTCATGAAGACTGTCAATTTGTCTAACCTCCTCCGACAGACCATTCCATAGTCTGGGAGCGATGGAAGAAAAGGTCCTCTGGGTAACACTCGCCAGCCTAGTTCTGGCTGGCTTGAGTAAATTCTTCCCAGAGGACCTAAGTGTGCGGGGCAGATTGTACGGGAGAAGGCGATCCCGCAGGTACCCTGGACCCAAACCATGTAGGGCTTTAAAGGTAATAACCAACACTTTATACTTCACCCGGAAACTGATTGGCAGCCAATGAAGCGATTTTAAAACTGGTGTAATGTGATCACCCCTAGGTGTACCGGTGACCAACCTGGCTGCCATATTTTGAACAAGTTGAAGTTTCCGGACTAGGCACAAAGGTAGCCCTATGTACAGCGCATTGCAGAATTCGAGCCTCCAAGTTACCAGCGCGTGCACTACCGTCTTTAGGTCTTCCAACTCTAGGAAGGGGCGCAGCTGGCGTATCAGCCGAAGCTGATAGTAGGCACTCCTGGCCGTCGCATCAATCTGAGCTGTCATCTGGAGCGACGGATCCAGGAGTACCCCCAAGCTGCGAACACAATCTTTCAGGGGGGGTGTAACCCCATCCAGAACTGGTTGACACACCTCCAGACCCAGGTTGGGGCCTTTGACAGCAAGCACCTCCGTCTTGTCTGGATTCAGCTTCAGTTTGTTTTTCCTCATCCAGCCCATTACCGCCTCCAAGCATTCATTCAGAGGAGACACACTATCCTTAGCTGACGATGTTGTCGAAGGCATAGAGAAATATATTTGGGTGTCATCAGCATATTGATAGCACCCCGCCCCATGCCTCCGGATGATCTCTCCCAGCGGTTTCATGTAAATGTTAAACAGCATTGGGGAAAGGATGGCACCTTGTGGTACACCACATAGCAGCTCCTTTTTTGAAGAGCAGCTATCCCCAAGCATCACCATCTGGAACCTGTCCGAGAGATAGGACCGGAACCACTGAAGCACAGTGCCCCCGATCCCCAATTCCCCCAGGCGCTCCAGAAGGATACCATGGTCGATGGTATCGAAAGCTGCTGAGAGATCCAGGAGTACCAGCAGGGACACACTCCCCCTGTCGACACTAAGGCGTAGATCATCCACTAAGGCGACCAAAGCGGTTTCAACTCCGTATCCCACCCTGAAGCCGATTTGAAATGGGTCTAGAAAATCAGTGTCATCCAAGACTACCTGGAGTTGAAAAGCAACTGCCCTCTCGATCACCTTGCCCAAAAATGGAAGATTTGATACAGGCCTGTAGTTATTAAGGATCCAGGGAGGGCTTTTTTAGAAGCGGCCTTACCACCGCCTCTTTTAAACATGATGGAAAGCTCCTCTCCCTGAGAGATGCATTAATGATATGCTGTAGATGTGATCTAACTGCATCTCCTCCCTGGACGACCAGCCAGGAAGGACAGGGATCGAGAGGGCAAGTCATCTTCCTCACACATCCAAGTACCTTGTCCACATCCTCGGTACTCATTAACTGAAACTGATCAAGTGTAATCCTACTCGCGGAGTCACTGGACACTCCACTGTCAACCTCTGCTATAACAATGGCATCTAAGTTGGCTCTTATCCGAGAGATTTTATCTGAGAAATGATCGTTAAAGGCATCACAGCGAACTGCCGAAGGCTCTAAAATCGGATTCAGGGGAGAAGGAGCCTGAGTTAGACCCCTCACCACCCTGAACAGTTCTGCTGGATGTGAATTCGCAGACGCAATGCGTGCAGAGAAGAAAGCTTTCTTCGCTGCGCGTATTGCCACTCCATAGAAACGAAGATGTTCTCTATGTCGTGTCTTGTCGGATATAAGTCGAGTTTTCCGGAACAACAATAACAACAACAACAACAACTCTGCTTTCTGCTTCTGTTTTCATTCTGAGATTGTAATCAGCTCAATTACATGAGTGGTCACAGGCGGCCACTTGGTTTGGATTGAACGCTTCCTATCTCTGTATCCTCCGTTCAACTCAATAAAACAGCACTTTCTAGTGGGAGAGTTATAGCACAACAACATCTTTACACAGGGCCTATTTTGCAGATTTTTTTTAAAAAAGCTGATTATCTCTGTGTTTTCTGGCAGTGGGACAAGGGAGATAGCAGAGGAGATGTCATGTAATTGACCCGCAAACTTCTGTGAGTGGCCAGTCATAAGCGTGCTAGAAATCGCTTGTTTAGAGAAGCCCTAAGTGTCACTAAGTCTAGATCCAACCCAATGAATTAAAGTGGTATTTTGTTATTAAAATATTACTCAGCTGACACCACAGATTCTGCCACTGGGGCCTTTAAAAACACTGATGTCACTGCTAATTGCTGCATCAGTTAAATCAATCAAAGGATTTTGCTGTTTAACAAAAGCTCACCACAATTAATTTAATTCAAAAGACAAATCTTTATTAAAACATTTACAAAACCATATGCCATAAAGTTGAGAGAGAGAGAGAGAGAGAGAGAGAGAGAGAGAGAGATCAGGTGAGTGAGGCAGTTTGCTTGGAGAAAAGCATTTCTTGGGATTGGTTTAATAGAGCCACCCTACTGTTGGCATATTATATCCTCTATAGCAATCCAAAGAACTGAACAACTAGTTCTCCGCATCCCAGGACTCTTTGCATTTGGGTTTCTCAACAAAGGCAAGGTGTTTTTGAAACTGAGGGGACTTGCCAAAGCAGTTTGTGATATGCCATAAAAATCTGATATTCAAAGATTAAAAGTAAAATAAAACTGCACTGGACAGGACCAAGCTATTCTGTAAACCCAGAGAAGCTCTTTCATTTCTGGCCAAATTTCTTCCTAGAACTAAAGCAATGACCTCAGGTTCTTAATTATTGATAGAGTGTATGCCCACAGATACAATTACTGTAATTACGACAACATGCTTTTAAGGAAGGAAACTGAATGGATCTTCAGGCTGGATACTGTTCAGATTATGGGTTTGAATATGACCTTGGAATTCATGTAATTTTTGGGAATTGCATGTATAATCAGTCTCTGGGATTTGTTCACATAACACAGAGTTTCTAGTAGGGATGTGTATTGTATCGTTCTGATGTCCGATAATGAACCAATACGGTCATTATCAGACATCCGATTAACGATAACGATAAACATTCCTGGAGGCCCTATCTGATCGGATCCAAAATCCATATGTCTGATAACTATCAGACATATCGGATTATCGGACCTAGGGCCAGCCCTCCTTCTCCCCTCCCACTCACGCTCCTTACCTGGGCCTTGTCCGCTGCCGTTTGCTGCTAGGAACTACTGAGAACTAGGCTTTGCAGCCTAGTTCTCAGTAGAGTGCACCGGCGCTCTACTGAGAACTAGGCCGCAAAGCCTAGTTCTCAGTCGTTCCTAGCAGTGGACGGCAGTGGACAAGGCCCAGGTAAGGGGGACCCCTCCCTCCCCCCTTGCACTCCTTACCTGGGCCTTCCTTGCTGCTGCCACCCCGTAGTACTGCTAAACAGGCTTTCTGGCCTGTTTGTCAGTACAGAGCCATGCCAAGTGATGACAACATCACTCGGCGCTTCTCTGTACTGACGAACAGGCCAGAAAGCCTGTTTAGCAGTACTACGGGGCGGGGGTGGCGGCGGCAGTGATGATGGGTAAGGTGCGCGAGTGGGGGGAGAGAGCATGAGTGGGGGGAGGGAGGGAGTCCCAGCCCAGTGTTTTTCCCCATAAACTTGCATTGGGGGAAAGCTTTCTTTCCCCCAATGCAAACCTATAGGGAAAAGCATCGTATCGGAACTTCCGGTATTTAAAAGACTGGAGATGTATTTATGAGAGGCAGAGTTTTGCTGGAATCTGTTATGGTTGAAGAGACGAATCAACATCGACATCATAAGACTGGAGCTGAGATCTGGAAGATGCAGGGGGCTGTTTGGAGCACTTATGGAGAAAGGTGGATTTTACAGGAGAGACTTTAGAGAATCTGGCATTGAAGGATTAACATCAAGATGTGTTTTCTTTTTTTTCTTTTTTTTGGACTCTTGTGGGGTGTGTTGTTTTTCTTTTTTATTATTATTAGAGGGTTAAAAGATATATAATATGAATAAGAATAGATTTAAACCTGTTGGGACAGGAGATGGTTGGGAAATAGTAATAATAATAATGATGGTAATAATAATAATGAAGCAATAAGTATTGTGTATTTGTATAAAAGGATTGAAATAACTGTAGACTCAGATTGAAAACTCTGTGGAGGTTATAAGTTTAAAATTGTTTTGAAGTTGTTATTTGGGATAAGTTTAAACAATTTTATAAGAAAAAATAACATAGAAATATTTGAAGTATATAGAACAGTATGTGAAGTCTTATGTCATAACAAGGGAGAAACAAGGGGGGAAAAGGGAGAAAGGTTTGTTTAAATTTATAACTAAGTAAGAGAAGAGGGTTTTCTTATGGTGAATGAAAATATTTTATAAGAGATGTATAAGGGGGTTTATTTTCATTTGAAGTTTTTTAAAATAAATTCTAATATTAGGGGAATAAGAATGTTAATATTTAGTTGTGTTAAAAGGGGAGGTTGGGCTTTGTTCTTTTTTTTTGTACTTCCACTTTTTTAAAAAAAGAATTTATAAAAAGGTTGTGGGAAAGGTAGGGGGTCCTTTTAACTGTTGTTTGTTTTGTAAGTTTTGTTTCTGTGTTTCTATGTTTCTATGTTTTTTAATTTTGAAATAGAATAAAAAATCTTTGATTCAAAGGAACTTCCAATATTTATCGGATTTCGGATCCGATCAAATCTGGGTACCCACCGATATGATCGAAGCAAAAAAAAAATTATGTCAGAATTTCCGATAACAATACGATACGATAATTTCGGCTGTGCACGTCCCTAGTTTCTAGGTGCATGTGGCTTTAAGGGAGGTATATAAACATCAAAGAAATCTTGAGAGCAAAATATATACACCTGCCAGAATAACTCAGCGCCACTGAAGGTTATTGAAAGAAGGGGTCTGGGACCTGAGGTTTGAACGATTAGTTTAACAGTGTTACGTGTTATGGCTCTTGGTTTAAACATACCATTGAAAGCCTGTATTTGTTTCTTAGTTTATCTCCCTTTGGGAAAAACAAATACAATGTTTTGGGGAAGAGAAATGTTTGAAAGATTTGTCTTATTTTCATTTCCACGGCATATGCTCATTAGTAGCAGTGAGTTTGTGGAATTTTTTGAAGCTGCTATTTATGTTACCCCCATTTTCAAACTTTTGATATATCTATTGGAACTGTGTAACCTCAATTGGGGTTTTATGCCATATTATGTTATGTTTTCCAGTTTACGATTTTCTGAAGAAACTGTCTTATGGTGAAACAGGAGTAAAATCAGATTCCTGTAATTTACCATTGTTTGTACCTTGCTATTTCCAGTTTCCAACTTTGTTATGATGTATCTATTTTCTAATTATTACTTCATAGTCTCCTACTTTCAATCTTCAATGTGTGATTCACCTTGTTGCAACCTGTACCTTTTACTCTGAATTGTTATCAGTGCAATTTTGTTCAATATACATGCCTCTACCCTTACATCTTGCAGTTGCATGCTTTTTAGCATTTGATTTAATTGTTTCACATTTCCTCCTAGATTGTATAGATTGGTAAAACAAACAGTGTAAATTCTCCATCTGCCATAACCCACATTAATACTAAGCATTGCCTTGTTGGAACTATGGAATATCAGCCCAACAGTTATGGCAAGGCATAGTTAGTAAATGCAAAATAGCAACAGTCTCCTGCAAAATGCCGATCAATCTATGTATTTAACAGTGTGCAAGTATTTTCTCCTTATAGCACCAATATGCACTCTTACATAATGTCATACATGGTGGAGCTGATAGTTTTCTTGAGCTACGAGGTCATCCACAAGGTCAATTTTCCAGAGTTTTAGCCTATAACTAAAAGTGCAAAATGTACACACAGGTTTCTCTGGATTTTTATCCCACTTCAGCTCTTTAACGTGTGGAATACTACTGTGTATCTAGTAGTACAGCTAAAAGAAATCTTGAAAATGTAACCTAAAGTATTGCCAATCAACATGAATGGGATATCCCAATATCTCTGCCCTATATCAAAATTGTGGGATAACTTTCCCTGTGGAAATTTCAAATGAATCGATAACTAAATTGCCACCATTATGCTGGACAAAAGGCAGGAGAGCTTGAACTCCTCTAGTGACTTTGAACCTAAATAAATTAAATAAATCACCCCCACTTACTTGGGTTTGGAGGGAAGAGTGTACAGCTTTTACAGTGAATTATTTCTTTGATGACAGGCACCTCTGTCATTGGTGGCTGGGGTACTAATCCCATACCCGACAACATGGGGTTAATTGGAGTTATTCCTGTCATCATGGTGAGGTTTGGATCAAAGCTTCGTACACAAATTGAATCTGTAAATATAGAACATGAAAACTTGGCTTTATTTCTACTTGCAGAGATCATCTTTGCTTTAGTATTGGTTTTTAAGGCATCACTGTTCACAAACCCCTCACACATACATGCGCACACACTCACACACTGTCTTGCAGCCACAGGCTCCTTCTGAAGAAAGAAAAACAGCTACGTACAAAGAATAGAACGTTATAGAATTTAAGGTATGAATTTGATTACGCACATTCAAACGTAAAACCTTGCACTATGAAGACTGGTAGCTTTCTGGAATGCAACTATCTGATTCACAAGGATACTCCATTGTTTATATCCACTTTCTGACCCAGAACATAAAAAGAATGTCATTTAGTAACAAAATGGCATACCAGTTATGGACATGATTCAGTGGAACTTTCTCCTACACAGGCCCCATTAAAATGCATGGGAGCCCTGTAAGAGCATGGCAGTGCGCTTGTGCATGTATCATCGTTCATTTCAATGGTGCCTATGCATGTGAGCATCTCACTGGATTGTGTTGTCCATTTCAGACTGTTTTATGAAAAGACCACAGAAAGCAGCCATTTCATATCATTATGCTTTCCATATGTTTAGAAAGATAAAGTCTTCCAAGACCTTGTTCTTGGGAAATGAATTGGTTTCTATGACTCATACAAACAGTGAGGCACAGAAGAAGAACCCAGCTCAATCAAACCAAAAGGCCATCTAGTCTGGTCAACCAGATTTCCATGAAAATCTCACAGGCCGAATATAAAGGCAATAAATAGCCCTCTTGTCCTTCTGGCAGCTAGTATTGAGAGGCATGCTGCCTTTGATCCTGTTGATAATAAATATATAGCCATCATGACTAGTAGCCATTGATAGACCCTTCCTCCATGAGTGCGTCAAAATTCTTTTAAAGCTGTTTCAAAGTCTGCGGCAGCAGATTCTGTATCTTGCAATGTATCTTGTGGTTGCCAAATTCCACAAATTAATTGTGCATGATATGAAGGCGTTCTTCCTTTTCATTGCCCCGTATCTCCTGCCAATCATTTTGATTGGATGACACCCACCCACCCCCAAGGTCTGGTATTACAAGAAACCCATTGATTGCACAAAACTGTGCTGCAGGAGCTGCCCTGGGAATCCATTTGACGGGTGGGATATACATTTTTATAACAAATAATGTAGAACAATTTCCTGATGAAAGAAAGAAAAAGAGAAACTGGAGGGGATATGTATAGCAATTTGAGAGATGTATGCCGCCACCCCTTCCTCGCCGGGGCCCTGCTACCACCTACCGTATTTCTTCGATTCTAAGATGCACTTTTAAAAAAATATAAACATGTCTGAAAACGGGGTGCGTCTTAGAATCAATGCAAAGCTTTTTACCTATTGGTGGCCCTGAAATTAAGGTGAGCCTTAGATTCGATGGCGTCTTAGATTCGATGAAATACGGTAGAACAATTTCCTGACGAAAGAAAGAAAATAAAAGAGAAACTGGAGGGGATCATGTATAGCACTTCCTGCCTCTGCAGACAATTTGCAACAACACCATCTATTGCAGAGCGATTGAAGGGACGATAAAGATGGAATCTCACTAAGGTTGAACTGCAGGAACCAAACTGACACAAAAAACCTCTCCAGAGCTACAAAACATCACATCGCAGATGCTTTTACATAGGATGGACAGAGCTCCTATGTCTTTAATAATTGCACAGAAGATGGAAGTTTGGCCTAAGTTGTTTCGTCCCCCTTATAGTACTGTGGCATGACAAAGCAGCATTAGGTCAGCTACACGTTTTGGGGAGTCCTTGGGCACTCTTGATATCTTAGACTTAGTGAGTCTACCTTTTCACTGTCACCAGCCGTCACTGTGGCTCCTCCTTTTCCTCATCATTGCTATCACCTGCCTGCCTGCCCGCCCACCTGCCTGGAAGATAGCCAGTGAGCAAGCAGGCAGTGGTGTCTCCTATTCCCCCTTAAGACCCCTCTAGCAGGGCTAGAGCATGTGCCAGGTGAACAAGAGAGAGGCAGGGCACAATGATGGAGGAGCAGGTCCAGAGGGCTCTTGTCAGGGTCCCCCTGCTTGGGTGTGGGCCCTTGGCAAAGGCCTGACCATGCCATCCCTTGGTCTTGGCCCTGAGGCTACACCCGTCAAAATTCCCCCTTCTATGCAGACTTTAAAGGTACAGGAGAGCTTCCTTCTGTTCAACCATCCAATATTGATCTTGTGCCAGCATTGGGGATTTGGCGGAGGGGCTTGTGCAATGTTTGAGTCTTCCTTTGTACTGGTGTTGCTTGCTGTGGACTGCGCCTGAAGCTAAAATTTGGCCCTTCCATTAATTAGTAGCTGGGTAGCGCATTCAGATGCAGTTTGGAATACCCTGTTACCCACTGTCTTCCAGGTAATGCTGCTGGGCTGCCAGTCTACACCTCCAGCCCCCACTCACGCATAGGAATGTTCCTATCTTATCTGTGAAATGTTGATGGCTATGTGGTAGGATGCCTGTGACCGATGGGGCACTCTCTCATGTCACCTGTCAGATTGTAGTCCTCCCTCAATCCTCGGCTTTAAAGTCACATCCAGGTGAGGTGGATTGAAGTGAACATGTGATTTAATGATATTGAGGCAAGGTCTTTCCAGCTCAGATTTCTGTTTTGATTTCACTTTTCTTCACCAAATAGCTTTGCACCAGGGCCTTTCTCTCTGTGTCTCTGGCCATGTCTACACCAGCGATTTCCCCCAGGATCATCCCTATGCATCTAAATGACGCACATGGGATCCCTGGGGCAACCGGGGATGACCCACGGATGACCCTGGGGAAACTCTGGGATAGTGAAAACTGGGGATATCCCGGTTTTCCCACCATCCCGGGACCTGAAATGGGCATGGAGCTGCATGGGTGGGGTGAGGGAAGCAATTCCGCCATCCCCAGGATGGCGGGGTGGGGTGGGGCATGTGGGAGGCTCCCTACTTTCTCTGCTATGCTCCCGACTCCTCTGGCCCTTTAAATTAAACAAAATGGCATGCATGACATCCCTTTCCTCCCGGGACATTGCGCTTCTGGTTTAGAAGATGGGGGACGATCCCAGAAGCAGGTAAGTCCAGGATCGCCCCCCTCCCTCTACACTCTTAAGTGTAGAAAGGGCCTCTCTCTCTCTCTCTCTCTCACACACACACACACACACACAGTGTTCAAAGATGAAACAGATGGATGCTCTAAAGCACCAAAAATTACAAGTCTATGAAATATAAGCAGCAGATGTTCAAAAAGAATGCAAAGCAAATTCCATAAGCTCTTTCTTTTGGGGGTGGGAGTGCAGAAAAATGAGACTTTTTTTTGTTTCTTGAGATGCAATAACCTATTTTGAGAGAGCTATCACTTTGTTGGTATAGCTCTGCTGCTATTTGATACCATCAATTTATCAGAGGTAATGTTGTGTTCCTCGGCCGTTCCCACAAGTTTGCTGTAGAGCTTTTGGATAACAACACAGCAATATTTAATGATAACATGTAAAATCAAGGGTTTGTCAGCTTGGGAGTTGGATCTGAACTAATAAAGAGAAGAATAGCAGGCCTTAAAAAACTATGTCTTGTCATGAAGTCATATAACAGACTGCTGGGTTCTGGAAATCCACAAGGTATCCAGCTTTAATCCTGACCCGAACTCCTAGCTCAGGAAAACCCATAGAATACATTTTGGAAAGGATTCTACTTTGTATTTGTGCAAGCAGATTTTTAAAACAAAAGTTGCTATAAAAAGATTAAGGCAAAAGTACGTGGGAATCCTGGGGTATTGCTAACTATATATTCTTTCTCACTACCTCAGATTATAGATTTGCAGTGAATTCTGAATATGCAATACCAATATGCAATAAATAAACTCAAAGATTCAATATAAGTCACTGTAAACTAATTCACTTTGGGACAAAAAGCTCAACTACAAATACACTGAAGGGGGTTGAGTTGGTGATTACTAACTAGGAAAGAGATCGTGGGCTCATAGTTAATAGCTCAATGAAAGTATCAACTCCAGGTGCAATAGCAGTGAAAAGACAAATTCAATGCTGAGGATGATTAGGAAAAAAGATAGAAAATAAAAATGGTTGGTATTGTAGAATCTTTAGATAAATCTACAGTGTAGCACATTGCATGGAGAGTGGGGCTGAGAGATGGGACCCTGTTCAGCCATTACGTGCTCCATGTGATTGTGCGGAGAAAGAACGAGGCCCTAGCATCTGCCATCCATGCTTCCCCTCTGCAGACATGCCGCCGACACAAGAACTGTGAGTTTGCAGGGCCAGCACAGGCCTCGCGCTCTCTCCACATGATGTTCATGTTGTATATGCCTGAATAGGGCTCCCATCTCAAAAAGGATGTCACAGAACAGAAAAGGGCACCTTTTCCCCTGCTGCTGCTGCCCCTGCTGCTGCTGCTCCTTCTGAGGGGCAGCAGAGGAAGGCTGATGTGGAGGTTCCTGGCACCTCAGAAATGCCCCTCGCTACTACATCTGTGGTGCCAACACTACCCATTGTGGCAGAAGAGGAGGAGGAGGAGGAGCATCTGGATCTGGGCTTGCAGGAGATTGTGGGGATTGAGAAGGAGGTGAGGGAGAGTTTGTGATTCGATCACCTCTGAGCTCCCCCGGAGGGAGGAACACAACCCCAGCTGGCACTTGCCCCAGATCCATCCATGCAGCTAGCATACCTGGGATCTTACACCACCACGGAAAAACTATCCCAGGTGCTAGACCTGCATTTTGCAGGAGATGGTGAAGGTGGCGCCTCAAGAGCACCCACACCCTTCTCAGCATGGCTGTCTACTTCCTGCACAAACACGCAACTCTCAGACCCTCTTTCTAATGTCCTGCATTGCATGCCAGCACCAGGGGCCTAAGTTACAACAGGTATATCTGGGTTGTCTGTGCAGCCTCTGTTGACTCTCTCTCTCTCTCTCTCCAAGTCATTACAGCCAAACCAAAGCCTCCAACCACAAACATTCTTCTCTCTCTCTCTCTCTCTCTCTCTCTGCCAAAGTCTCCTGATGGTCCAGCCAGGCTGCACACTTGTACCCTGCAGCCAGGGGTAAGGTACCAGCTTATTGCTTGGTCATGTCTGGTGACTCTTACTTTAAAAACCTCCGCCGCCAGCTACCTCTGCTCCTCCCGCACAACCGCTCAACTCTGATGCAGTCTTAAAATATCTGGGCGGCAAGCCAGCCTCTCTAGGTCAAAGTACAGGTGCATCTGAGTTGCCATCAGCCTCTCTCTGCCTTATGCCAGCCAGCTGAAGCCTCCTCCAGCCTCAAATAATCTCCCCCTCTCTCTGCCAAAGTCTCCCGATGACCCAGCCAGTGACTCTTGTTTTTAAAAAACCACTGCTGCCTGCACTAACACTGGACTCTGAGATACTCTTGAAAGGCTCTGCATGGCATGCCAGCCCCTCAGGGCTCAGCTACAGCCATCTCTGAGTTGTGTCTTCAGTCTAACTCTGTCTCTAAGATGCCAGCCAGCCCAAGTCGCAAATCTGTCTATTTTTCTCTGACGCACAATTCAAACGTTCTACATTGCATACCAGCAGTGCAGACAGAGCCTAGCTCACAAATGAACAAAGGGAAGTGGAAGGGAAGACGTAATAAAGCAAAGCAATGACATACTAGGTTCCAACATCCGCAGAAACAGGGCATCCGCGAAGATGAGAGTCTCTCTCTCAACTGGCACCTCACTGTTGGTCGTGAGAGTTTTTCTCTAAGGATGATCCTTCATCGCCCATGATGTGGCACTCTGAGGAAAAGGCCTCTGGACTATTCTGTTTTGCCCTGTGGGATGCTTTGACTGATCTTTCCTTTCCCACAGTTTGACCTGTGGATGCCTCACCTCTGCTGAGTTCCAGGTGCCCGCCTGTCTACCAAATCTGTGGCAGGAAAGGTGCCCTGCCGGCCCAGCACTTCTTAGCTAAAACCTGGCGATCCCCTTGATGTCAAGAGCTGAAACTGCTCAAGGTGCAAGACCCTAAAGAGGAGGGTTGACAACCTGAGTGTGATTTAATTATTATTAAAATAATAATTTTAAAACCTCAATTTTTTTAAAAAAAAATCTTAAAAATAAACAGATGAACGAATTTGCTTCCAACATGGCAAGGCTAAAGCCCTACTTAAGAGTTACCATGGTATCAAGTTTCATCTCTTTATCTTTAAAAATGACGGAGCTGTAAACATGACTGTTAACAGAATTATTGTCTTAATTTGCCCTTAGCCGATGACAAACGCCCACGCAATTAATCAGTTATGATAAGGAACAGCGGTTTGACTCTGGAGAGTTCAGATTGCATTCCTTTTAGCAAAAAGCAGTCAGCGAGATTACGAGACAGCAGTAACAATCCTATGATTTGCGCTTAACAAACTTTAAAGACTATACAGGTTAATCTGGGTTAACTGTGTTTAGGCACCAGGACAATAAGGAATTTGCAAGAAGAATTAGCAAAATATTTCATAACGAACTGGGCATGCTGAGGATCAGTATGAAGGACCAATGGGTTGGTTGGGCATATTTTAGCATATATATTTCTATGTATAGCTTAAAAAAATCTTCAATATGTATCAAATGCATATTATAAACTTCTTGGTTTTTAAAAGAGCCTTTTGGTAAACATTGGTTTGGTCTGAAAGTTATTTATAAGAACATATATGTCTCTATGTATTGCTAAAATAATCAGCAATATATGCTAAATGCACATTACAAACTGCTTGGGTTCTCTAAAATAGCCTTTTGGCAAATATTGGTTTGATCTTGAAGTGATTGACAAAAACTATTTGCAATTACCATTTATTCCTACTCTCTGCTTTCTGATCTTTAATAAGTTACTCTAGCCCCACTGTTATTTAATCTATATCTGTCAGATCTTCCAGGTTGGCTTGCTTCTTTGCAGTCCATCCGCCTAAACTAGGCCCTCTAAAAGTCTGCATACTTTTGTACGCAGACGGCGCAGTGTTATTATCCCAAACGTGATTGGGCCTAAAGAGGTTGCTAAATGGCTTCGCAGATTACAGTCTTAAAAATAAACTAACCATTAATCATCATAAAACCAAAGCAATGTCTTTGCCAAGAGAAAAGTGAGGTTTGTA
This sequence comes from Anniella stebbinsi, assembly GCA_029215795.1. Lineage (NCBI taxonomy): Eukaryota > Metazoa > Chordata > Lepidosauria > Squamata > Anniellidae > Anniella > Anniella stebbinsi. Next base: position 178,874,320 of record JARDYH010000001.1, read on the forward strand.
TGGAGGATGGGAGGTATTAGAATTGGCCAAGTTGATACCTATAAGTATCTTGGCATTTGGTTGCAAGAAAATCTGAAATGGGATGTTCATGTTAAATATATTAAGAATAAGGCAGCTCAAACAGCAGGTGCCATTTTGAGATTTTATTTTTCAAAAGGGGGGAAATTTCTCCCTGCAGCGATGCAGGTGTATAAAGAGAAGTTGATACCTCAGATACTATTTGGGGCCCCGATCTGGTTCCTTATGATTAAAGACACATTGGAAGGAGTCCAATCATTGTTCCTGAGGCAAATTCTTGGGGTGCCTAGCTGTGTGGCTGGAGTTGCTTTAAATCTTGAAGTTGGTAGCAGTACATTAAAATGCCAGGCCTGGATCCAAACATTACAATACTGGTTCTGCAAATATCATAATCTTACTATCAACTCCCTGGTAGCCCAGGTTTTTACAGACTCATATGTATCCCCATGGACTGAAGCATTAGCGCTCAAAGTTAACTCAATAGGGCTTTCTCCTGGCCTACTGCTAACACAGACTTTTGAATGTGTTAAATGGACAATCAAGTGAAGACTACAGGATATTGATTTCCAAGATAGCTGTGGGGCTACTCCTCTCCCCGGTCGTTGGGATATCAAATTTGGTACCTAATGAAGGGATGGTATACCTAAAAAGGCTAACTGTTCCTAAATATAGAAAGGCCTTTACTATGGCACGATTTAATGTACTGCCATCAAAATTGTTGGAAGGCAGGTATAAAAAAAATCCCTGTGGCCAATAGATGTTGTCCGTGTAATGGCTCTGAAGTTGAGAGCATTGAACATGTATTGTTCTCTTGTACTTATTACAACCAAGTTAGGGAAGAATTATTGAGATCACTTTTCCAGGATTGCCAAGGGTACTCTAAAGAATTCCTGTTAATTTGTCTCCTCGAAGGTACAAATGATTATATTACTAGGCAAGTAGCTAAATTCATTAACAGAACAATTGGTTGTAGATCACAGATGGGGGTAGAGAAACACTATTAGCTGTCATTGACTGAGTACATTTTTTAATGTTATATTGTAACTTGTTTTCTAATGGTCTATTGACTGTCAATAAAGATTGAATTGAATAATAAGTTACTGATCCATAAGATTACCTTTTCCCTTATTCCATGACTGCTCAATTTGTTCAGGAGTCTTTGGTGAGGGACTTTATCAAAAGCTTTTTGGAAGTCCAAGTAAACATCTTAATGTTAAAATTACTGAAATAACCAGTGAGACATCCAATGTATCTGAAATTAACTTCACTCCTACTTTTTTTAGCTTTTGCTGTACTTTGTTGCTATACTCTTGTGTGATACAATCTCCCTTTCCCTCAAATATCTTTTCTGATTGTATCCCTACTCCGCTGCAAGCTGCTGTTTAACAGGGCTTGCTGCCGGCTGGCTTTTTATTTTTAAAGTTCAATTTTTTTAAAAAAAAAATTGTATATGATTGTCACAAGTTTCTCTACTCTAATATTAGGGGGTGTTGTGGGCGGCGGGCACTACTTCACCTATTCACACTTCTCACTTATATACATTAGTTTCTCAAGGCTTGTGCGTTGGCACCAATTTTCACATCCAGACTTTGAACTCCTCTCTACTTCCTGCACAAACATGTGACTCTAAGACCCTCTTCCTAATGCCCCTCTTCCTTTTGCAACAGGTGTCTCTGGGTAGTCTGTGCAGCCTCTGTTGACTCTCCCTCTAAGTCACTGCAGCCAAACCAAAGCCTCCAGCCACAAACAATCAATCTTACTCCCTCTTCCAAAGTCTCACAATGGTCCAGCCGGGCTGTGCACTTGTACCCTGTGGCTGGGGGTGAAGGGTGCCAGTTTATTGCTTGGTCATGTTTGGTGACTCTTACCTTAAAAACCACCGCTGCCACTGCTTGCACAACATTGGACTCTGAGATGCTCTTGGAAGGCTCTGTGTGACATGCTGGCCTCTCAGGGCTCAGCTACAGACATCTCTGAGTTGTGTCTTCAGTCTAAGAGATATGCCAGCCAGCCAGAGCCACAAATCTATCTATTTTTCTCTGACATGCACTTCAAACATTCTGCATTGCATGCCAGCAGTGCAGACACAGCCTAGCTCACAAGTGAACAAAGGGAAGTGGAAGGGAAGGAGTAGCGAAACAAAGCAACGACATGCCAGGTTCCAACAGAGCATCCACAAATATGAGAGCCTCTCTCTCAACTGACACCTTACTGTCAGTCATGAGAATTTTTCTCTAAGGATGACCCTTCAACGCCCATGATGTAGAACTCTGAGGGAAAGGCCTCTGGCCCATTCTGTTTTGCCCTGTGGGATGCTTTGACTGACCTCTCCTTTCCCACATTTTGATCTTTGGACGCCTCTCCTCTGCTGAGCTCCAGGTGCCCGACTGCCCACCGAATCTGCAACAGGAAAGGTGCCGTGCTTGCCCAGCACTTCTTAGCTAAAAACTTGAGAGCCCCTTGATACAAAGGGCTGAAAATGCTCAAGGTGCAAGACCCCAAAGAGGAGGTTTAACAACCTGAGTTTGAAGGGTACGGCTCCAACGTTTTTTTAAAATAATAATTTTAAAACCTCAAACTTTTAAAATGTGCTAAAATTAACAGATGAACAGATCTGTTTGATATTTGGCATGGCTAAAGCCCTACCCATGGTGCCAAGTTTCATCACTGTATCTTTAAAAATAACAGAGCTGTAAGCATTTTTGTTAATTACCATTGACTATAAAGCAGAACTACCCTTTGGGTGGGGGGAGGATGGGAAAAATCTGGATTTTTCTTCAAATTTCCCCCTTCCCAGAATTGTCACCAAAAATCCTGACATGTCCTGGTTTTTCCTGACATATGGTCACCCAAGTTCACAGGCAAAGAGAAGCATTTTGAATGGACTGAAGAGGGGAAAGTGAGAGCAAAGAAGACAAGGTCAGCATGCCGTACTACTGCTGACAAGGAATGGCCCACAGAAGAAATATTCTTACTTCCCAAACTTAACAAACTGGGCCTAAGAACATGAATACAATCCATTCTTCACACCCAAAAATATGCAACCCATTTCTTTGCATAGACTTAGAAAACCTGATAAATATCTATAAAAGAGAGAAATTACTCACTCAAAGTATGTTTTAGGGTCTTCAATAGGATTTAAAAGTAAACCGTACAGTAGAAAGAAATTGCCTCTTTAAAATGCAGCAGATTTGACATTCTAACAAAGAATGATTTCATTATTCATTCTATACAGACGGAAAATCTTTTCCTTTATAAGCAAACCGCATATTTTAAAGAACAGAGCTGAGATGCTGGGTTTAAAATAAGTTCAGCTCTTTGTCAATTAGTGTTAAATCTAGACTTTGTTGCTTATATGCTAGCTATATTTTAATTTAACATATACAAAGCTGTTCTTTCATTTTCATACAATCTGTGATCTCTGAATATTTTGCTGCTAGAATATTCCTCTTTTCTTTAATGTTTGGCAACCTTCAGACCTGCCTTATTTGTTTGCGCTGTAGAACTACAATTTAATATTCAAAAACCTGTTCAAGGTATTATTAGTCTTTCTTATGTTTCTGAAACGTTTATGTGAGATTAACTTTGACAGTGATTTTAATAATGTACTTATTTTATAACCAATAATGAGTCAGTGGGGAAAAAATAAAAATAAAGATTAAACCAAATTCTATCAGAGATGTTTCATTTGGCCTACAATGCTTACAAACAAACAAATGACCTTGTGCCATTTATGGACTAAAATGATTGTCATATTTGTACTGTTGTATATGGAAGGAAGTCTTATTTATTTATCCATGATAAGAAAAAATAAAATAAATACATGTACCAGGAAGACTTTCATTTTTATTTCAAAAATGAAACTTTGCTTCTCCACAGTCTCTAAGACAGTGTGTAAGGGGCATAGGATTGTTTGTTTTCCTTGGCTTCGATCTTGGAACCAGCAAAGCATGCTCTCCCCTTCCCCTCATTGCCGGCATGGAGCGAGCCATGCTGGCTACCTCTCTGCGCTGGGAAACCTGAGCTTGCAGATGGGGAAAAGGGAGTGGTCCTGAAGGCAGAGCAGGAGGGAACCAGGGAAACTGCCTCAGCCTCCTTCCCTCCTGCTCTGAAGTGTAGCAGCTAGACAGACAAAATCACATTTGTCTTTCTAAAAATAATAATCTCGTTATCCATTTTAAACCACTTAGGGTACAATCCTGTGCTCTGGTTGCCCCGTATTAGGATATTCGGCAGCCTCCGACTTCGGAGGTTGCAGAATATTAATATAGGATTGAACCCTAAGTGGTTTAAAGTGGATAGTGAGGTTTTTTAGAAAGACAAACATTTTAAAAAAATATATAAATGAAATACCAGTTTAAATAGTATGAAAAAACCTTAAAAACACAAAAACATATTAGCATATATATAATAGCATCTACTAATTTTCACCAAACAAGATAGGCCAAAAGCCATCCAGGAATTAGAACATCTTGTAATCCTTCCTAAAACGGCAAGATCATGCCCTAGCGGGAATATCATCCAACAGTTTCAGGGCCACCACTGTAAAAGCTCTGCTCCTAGCAATTGGGGGTCTTGCATCCTATATTGATAGAGTGTGATGCAGAACCTGACATGATGAATATCATTGTCATAATGGGTGATGTAAAGAGATATTGGGCTTCTCTACATGAAGCTAAAATCCTACACTCTTACCAGGCTTCTGCTTCCGGATTCCTTGTGAGATTAAGAACAGTTCCTTTACACGTGTCTTTTTTCTGGATTGTTTTCTTTCTGAGCACATTCTATATATTTCACTATACAGCCACTAGATGGTGGTGTGGTATAGCTGCAATATAGCGGGTATCTGGAAATTCACTAGCTGTTGGAGCTCTTCAAATCATGATAAAATTTCTTATAGCATATTTTTTATTGCAGATTAAGGAAGGCTGCTGTAGAGATTTAACATGAACACCACCAGCATAAGGAATCAATATTTAGGGTTTTCAGGGGTAGGGCTTCAACATTTCCTCATGTTAATTATTGAATATACTCCTACATTTTTACCTAAAGGCTTGTCACATTTCAAGATAAACGGAATACCAAAAAGTATTACCCTTCATACAAACTGAATACCGAAAGGTGTGCCCGTTAGAAATGACAGTAATCAAAACTAAGCTGATCCACAAGCATTTTACTAGTATTATTACAAAAAGAGACAGGTAGTTAGAAACCAAGGGAAGAACTAAAGTATTTATGAAACCATGAAGTATAAATAGAATACTGTCAGAAGTGCCTCATTACTGGAAACACATTTTAAAAATATATTCTAATGCTGGTGAGAAATCTTTTCCCCAAAAATATTGCCTGACAATTCGATACGGAGCTCTATCATTACACTCCACTGATTTCTATATGTAAAAGACTGAAAATATATTCTACGTCAGAAAGATGATGAATCAGATAATCATTTCAAATATATTCATAGTAACAATATCTACAACCAATTTGTAGCTCAGTTTCCGCTAAAGCAAGAAAGAGGATTTTCACCCCATTCCCTTGTTTTAAACGAATAACAACTAGAAATATCACATGAGAGTCAAATTCAGCATGCAAAGAGAAAGTTGTTGATGATTTGACAAGAGATGAAGTGCAAGATCTTATTGACAAACTGAAAGCAAACAAATCACCAGGTCCAGATGGTATCTATCTGAGAATTCTTAAGGAACTCTAATGTGAAGTGGCTGATCTTCTAACAAAAATATGTATCTTATTCCTAAGATCGGCCTTTGTACCAGAGAACTGGAAAGTCCCCGGTGCAATCCAGGAAATTACAAGCCAGTTAGCTTAACATGTGCTCTGGGTAAATTGTTGGAATGCATTATTAAAAATAACATTATCAAGCATACGAAGGAAAAGTCTTGCTGAAGAAGATTAATGTGGCTTCTGCAAAGATAAGTCCTGCCTGGCTATGTTTTTAGTGTTGTATGAGAGCAACAAATAGGGTGACCATATGGCTGGAATTCCCCGGATTTACCCAGTTCTGGGCTCCAGAACTGGGGCTCCAGCTGGTTTCCCCCAACAGAGTAAAATATCCAGAGCTGGGAGAGGCAGGGAAGTTGGCTGGTTTCCCCGCCTCTCCTGGAAGCCATGGATCAATGTGTCTTCCTTGTGCTCTGACCCGCTGCCTCCTAAGCTGGCTCAGGAGACAGCAGGACACAGTGCTAGAAAGATGCATTGTTCCCATTAGTCGGCTTCCCTGCCACTCCCAAAATCTCAAGTGTCGCGAGACTTCTGGGATGAGGTGCCTGAAGTTTCAGACAACTCATCCCAGAAGTCTCGCAAGACTTGAGACTTCTGATAGAGGTGGGCCACGCGTGCATGTGCCGAAGAGAAAAATGCCGGCAGCAGAAGTGGCCTGTCCTGTCTGTGGCACTGTTTCCTGTGAGGTTGGTTGAGTTGAAAGTCTGTGAGTGGCCCAAAGTCACTCAGTGAGCTTCCATGGCTGAGCGGGGACTAGAACCCAGATCTCCTGACTTCACTATTGCAAACTTGTTCACCTGCCTCTTGCTCTGGCCCCAGTGGTAAGGAAGAGGAGCAATAGATGCCACTGCCTACTTGCTTACTGATTCTCGGCCTGTCAAGGTAGCATTGATGACAAAAAGAATAAGAACTACAGCAGCTGGTGACCATGACAGCGGGAAGGTAGGCTCACTGAGGGAAGGTGCCTATTGAGAATGTCCTTAAAAGCCTGAAGCCAGCACTGCACCCAATTATTTATGGTGAGTAATACCAAAAATAAATAAATGTGTGTGTGTGGGGGGGGGAGATAGTGAAAAGCTCCAGAAGAATCTCTCTTTAATCAGTTACCAATCCATAAGTGGGCCATTCCCCTTATCCCATGATTTCTAAGTTTGCTCAGTTCCTCTTGCACACAGGGGCTTTGGAATTGGGTGACAAGTGTTCAAGTTAGAGGGTGGCTAATTATCTTGGGGAAGGACAGACCAAAAGCAGGCTATAGGCAAACAGGGTTGACTTAAAGACGTTGGCTCAGTTCGGATGTGTCGTATTACAACAGTTTTCAATCTGGGATTTTAGCCAAACTCCTTATCAAAGTATGTCCGGGACGGACGCCAGAACTTATTCGTTTGAAGGTTTTTATTTATACTCCAGAGATTAACCCCCTGGTCTGAGTCAAGTGCCGAACTTACATTGAAATGCAAAGCAGTCCACAAGGTCCATTTACCAAAGCAAGGGTCACGTCAGAGATTCAGTCAGTCCAAATGTTGAAGCCGAAGGTCAAACCAGATATGAGCGGAGTCCAGGGTTCAGGGTCAACAGTCACACCGGTTGTTCAGTCCACAGGTTGCAAGCCAGAAGTATGCGGGAGTGTCAGGAGCCAAATACGTTGGTTGTTCTCAACGAAAACGAAAACCTTGCTTTCTGTTTTCTCCTTTTATATTCACCTGAGCCTGTTCTCACAGCTGTTCCACATTCCTTTGCAATCTCATTTAAGGCCTGCATCAGCTGTGCTCTGTTTTCTCAGTCTCATGCTTCGCCTTGAGGGCTTAGCTTTCTCCGCCCGTTTGGACAAACTCCTTCAGGCCCTGAGTCTTCCTCATTAGAAACAGGGGGTGGAAGAGGGTAGCTTTCCTGGGGCTCTTCTGAGGACCCTCCCTGCTGTTCCTCCTCCTCCGGTAAGTCCTGGGGAATGGGCGAGGCTGCAGTCTCTGCCACTTCTTCCTCTTCAGAGGAAGATTCTTCAGACTGCCTCATGACAGGATGACATATTAGGCAACGGAGGGGTAAATAACGTACTGACCATGCGTTAGGCAGGAGGAGTTCCACAGACGACACACTGCAGCCGGCGCTGCTCGGAACCGGCAAACGCCCCGGCTGCAAGGAACTTGCGGCGGCCATTTTGGTTGCAGCCTCTCCTCCGTGTGTCCCCCAGCCGTATCCCAGCATGCACTGTGAGTTCTGCCGGCTGCATAGAGCGGCTGGGTTTTTTTGGCTGCTCTAGGCAGCAGAACTCTATTCCGAAACAGAATAGTCCACGGAGAGAGGGGGGGCAGAATTCGGACGACACTTTAAACAATGGGGCTTTGGGCTAAACAACGTGCAAGCCCATTGTTTCACTCCATTGTTTAAAGTGCCTGATTAACGTACTGTCAGTTGTGTGTGCATTGTGTGCTACCCTCCAGACGACACAATAAGCAACACAACTGATGATTGTTCCCCCCCTCCTCCGTTGCTTAATGTGTCGTCCAAACTGAGCCTATTAGTCTGTTTTGCAGAAGGAAGACACGGTGACATCCCCCTAAGGACAAGGATCCAGAACAAGGAAATTAGCAGACCTGACAGCACCAGATTAGCCCGCCATTTTCACCTGACATCCCAGGTCAGGAGAATTATATGAGCCATGAGATGATGTGAACCTCCTGGCTTGAACTGCTTGCTTTTCCTTCCTTCTAGCTGGTGGTGCAAGGAGCCAGTACATGAGCTGCAGGGCTCCTAGTTTGAGCCCCTAAGATTGCGTTTCTTAAACAGCAGCCCTTGTGACACACAGCAAGCCAGTTTTGAAATGGAGAAAACTTTCAGAAGCTGCCTGTGGTATGGCATGTTGGCTCTGCTACTTTGAGGAACAAAGAAAGAAAGATCCCACTGGACTTGTCCAAGCCCTTGAGCGTGCCTAGAGTGGCTCTTTGAATCCTGCCTTGAGCATCAGTTTGCTTTTTCTATGGTTTTATATAAAAAGCAGGTTACATTTTTAAAAATCTTGGGATAAAATTGAAGAAGCAGCACTTAAAAAAAAAATCCTTTTGACTGGGAAAAAATCCTTTTGACTGGGAACAATCATACAGAGATCTCTCATTAGTGGGGCTAATGAGACTCCAAAAGATATGTAGCTCCATGATACCATCTTCTCATCCGCTCTGTTCAGTAGATCTGCATTCCAAGAACAGGCAAACAAAGGGTAGCCATTTCCCAACAGTAAACGGATTACAAGCAAAGTTTAAAAAAAAATGTTTTGGAGGGCCTCTTTTGTTCCTAACATAATGTATACAAATGAATGGAAGGCAAAACAAGAACTCAAATGATACTGCTGAAATAAGAATGAGAAGTACAGGAGGAAACAAGGGCAATATAATTAGTGTCAAAAGAATTTGATGATTTCAAGCCAATGAAACACTTGTGCTCTATATGTTGCAAACATGTAAGATATTTGCTTCTGAACAATGTATGGCTGTGGCATTTTCAAATCGTGAACCATGAACCTAGGTGGATAATCTGGGGGCATTAACACTGATCATTCACTTTTCCTGGGTAAAGGCCGAGAGGCAAATCATATTGTACTAATAGTCCCGGCATTGGCTGTAGGCCCAGCTCCAGGTTTTGATGTGTTTTTTGGCTACCAGATCCCCCTCCACATTTAGTATGAGCAGCAATGGGTGGAGCGGCCAATGCATTTTTTCATTGTAACATTTAATTACTTAATTATCATAGAATCATAGAGCTGGAAGTTACACTGGATGTCATCTAGTTCAGACCCCTGCTCTGTGCAAGATCTGGAATTTTTGTTGCTTTATTTTAGTATTTTAAAAGATTGTCTATCATTTGGATCCTTCTACACCGTCTAACAAATCTTCTGCATTCCTTCCAGAAAATGTTCACCACTGGGTTTAGACCACACTGAAAACATTTAAGCTACCTGAGTTTTAGTGTTTTTTAATGTAACTGATTATATATGGTTAACAAGAAAGTTAATTTTCAGCCATAATCTCACACTGGATTATTAACTTTTAACAGTTCAAAGAACTGCATAATTGAACAGCTATGCTTCATAGAAGTCATATCCTAACATTAACACACATACATTGACGTATATTTAGTAGCCAAATTTACAGGGTGTAGAAGATAAATTCTATGCAAGAAGGGGAGGAGGAAATACCCAAACTGCACAATAGGAGAAGAGATTCCATACAATTGTTAACATCGTTACAAATTAAAACCTTGACATTTGCTCAGATCAAAAATCCAATTTTACAGCACTGGGAAATAAGGAATTATATAGCCTAGAGATAACACCTAAACTGGTATTAAAAGGCTAGCAGTGCTGAAAATTGATTAGACATCAAGGCCATACAAACTATATCCCAAGAACACAATAGAAAAAATAAACCAGACGTTGAATGGCATCTTTAAAGAACTCAATTTGTTCAGAAAGGATTCATTTAGACTATAAATTGTCCAAGCTATTGCAAGGCAGGCATATCAGGGTTTTATAAAGCTGACAAATCAGCATCTATCTAAGATGAGAGCAAGAAACCTACCTAGGACTTGTTAGCCAGGAAGTCCCCACCTCAAATTTCACCTCAGCCACTGGGGGATGGTTAATGAGACCAATAACACCAACATACCTTACAGGTCTGTGGTAACTACTTTTGTGATCATGTATTGGAAGCACTTGGAACACTCTAAAGCATAATGTAAATGCTAATGCTTATTATTAAGCATTACATTTTTCAGTTGTATAAATTAAAGCTGTTGCATTGCCAGCAACTGGCAGTCAAAATCTTTGAATGTGCACTCAAAAAAAGAAATCACATGGTACAGCTGAATTATCCCTACACGCAATGCAGGGGTGGGGGGGGTGGGGATCTTTTAAACACATATTTATGGATGAAGTGGGAATTTTAAACTCCATTAGAAATTATGAGTGCAGAAGAAGGGGCTGATCATTATTCCAGAATAATAATTGATGCAGGAGTGTGATCTTAAGTATGCGCAGGGCCGTGCAGAGGGGGGCAGTGGGGACAGTTGGCCCAGGGCCCATGATTTTGAGGGGGCACTCCGATGAGGTCCTCCTCCAAGCTTACGCTACTGCTTCCGTAGTGTAAGCGGCACATTCCGCCTTGCGGAAACAGCGCAGAAGCCGTCCATTGTGGATACCACGGGCAGACTACAAGCTCCAGAGGGCCATGCCGCATGCAGGGCGGGGATATATGTGCCTTGAGGTGTTGTAGAACAGGTTTAATATGAAGGTGTTATGTAGAATGGACATGTTGGTGCGCATGTCCCCTTGGGGCGGCTATGTTGTCCTCCTTTTTTGAAATGGAGGGGGCACACACTTCCCATCTGGCCTGGGCATATTACCAGCTCTGCACAGCCCTGGGTATGTGATGTTAAACTTCGTGTCTACCACATCAGTGAGCTCAGCAATTTAACTAAACCTAGAGGAGATTATTCTCACAATCCTATACTGCCATAATGGAGCTGGACCAAAATGCATGTGCAGTGCAATCCTATGATGCTTACTCAGGAGTAGATCCCACTGTGTTAGGGTGTCCATATGGAAAAGGAGGACAGGGCTCCTGAATCTTTAACAGTTGTATAGAAAAGGGAATTTCAGCAGGTGTCCTTTGTATGCATGCAGCACCTGGTGAAATCCCCTCTTCATTACAACAGCTAATGCTGCAGGAGCCCTGCCCTCTTTTGTATCTGGTTGAGATACTACCCTCAGATCTTTATGATGAAGGGTGATATATAAATGTCATAAATAAAAATCTTACATCCAAATTATGTTTTGCATTTTACCTCAAACTGGGACTGTAAATCATGGATTGAAGCTGTTCTACACAAAAGAGGAAATAACAAACTGAATACACAGTTGGAAGTTGGCGTGTGCAAGTGCACAGCTCATTCCTGCAGTGCCAAACCACGGTTTTGCATTGCATGTAAACCACTATGAAATCACATGGGAGCAGATGCCATGAAAAATAAATCACACAGCCTATCTCCAAAGGTGAAAGTATCACAATTTTTCAAACATTTAAATCCCTTGCAGAAGCAAACCAATGTCTGTAAGGCACATCTTAGCTCAAAAATGCTTGTTTTGACCAACGAAGTAATTCAGTTAAGTCCCAGTGTGCTTAAAGGGCCACCTACTTCCATATAAACTGTCCCATCCATTAAAATCCTAAAAATGAGGCCCTCCTCTGTGTGCCCCAAATCTCAGAAGTTAGGCGGCTGACTCTCTGTGAAAGGGTCTTTTCAATGGTAGTGCCCCAGCGGTGGAATTCCTTCACCAGGTAAATTTGCCAGGATACTTCATTGTTGCCTTTCAGCACTAGGTGACAACTATCCTATTTCCTGTGCTTTTTAACTTGATATTCATATCGCAATAGTTTTATTATTTTTAGGCGGCTGCTTTTGTATGCATATTTAAAATATTATTATTATTATTATTATTATTATTATTATTATTATTATACCATTATTTTAATTGTTGTAAGTAACTTCAAGTGCTGTTTTAAATGCAAATGTGGGGTTGGAGGAACTTTAGTTTAAATGGAGGTGCACTCAATCATGTGAGGCCCCATCTGCAGTCTGAAGTGATACTGCCCAGACACCAATTTATTGCCTCAGTGAGAACTAGACCACTGTGTGAACATTGTGTGAACTAACCCATTGTCTACAATTAAGCAGCAATAATCCCAGACCCAGGAAGGCCAGGAAGTTCAATATCACAAAACATTAATTTTCGAATGAGACATATATAAAAATCATGACAAATCTCTGCACTCACTTTCTGGATTGATACTTGGAAAATATAGCACCTAAACTGTTTCTGAATCAAATATTGGAGATGAAAATAGCTAAAAGGTCAGTAAGATATAATTTCAGAAGTGCACCGTGTTTATTTGCGTTCAGAGAGGAGACTTTGATTTTATTTGGGGCAGCTCTCCCTAAATCCAGAGCATCACAAGAGTATCATCAATCCAACATATAACTGTTAAAGCAGGTTCTTCCTCTGGTCTCATTATTTGGCAACATGAGCCCTGGTTGCTAAATTAATCAGCTCTTAAAAAGCAACTATCATCCTATGCAACGGATTACTCAATGTTGATGCCTTGCCCCACAAATACTTGCGGCTGATGCAACTAAATGCCTGTCTTTGGATTATATGGCCTTCCTCCCCCTCCTTTCCATTGTCAGACTATTGCTCCATCCAGCTCATCACTGTCCAGTTTTGCAGCAGCTGTCCAAGGTATCAGGCAGAGACCTTTCCCCAGGATCCTGATACCCAGGACGCTTCTAAAGGCATAATCCTGTGCATGCTTAGACAGAAAAAAGCCCTACCACTCCCACCATGCCCCAGCCATCATCATTGGCTGGAGCATGCTGAGAGTGGTAGGGCTTTTTCTGTCTAAACATGCACAGGATTGTACCCTAACTTGGAGAAGCTAGGGACTGAAGCTGGGACTTTTAGCATGCAAAGCATGTGCTCTACCACTGAGCTATGGCCCTGCAGACCGGAAGTGCAAGCTCAGAGCTTCTCTTTCTTATTTCAGTGACCTGTTGATGAGAAGCCAGAAGAAATAAAATGCAGGTCTTCTTCTTTCAGTTCCTGCATGAACTGCTACTTTTGAGCAACCACTTCACACGCTGGCAACGTCTGCACATAATGCTAAACCATAATTCAGCACTATGGGCACAACCAGGAAGCTTTTAGCCAGTTTCCCATACTACTTCTTGACAGAATATCAGTAAGTGGGGGGGGGGGGAGGGAAATAGCATTTAAAAAAACCCTAAATGTGTCTGTTATGAGACCTTCCTTTCAAACTCAACCCAGCACAGGTCTTAGAGTGGATTTAAAACCTGAAATTTCCCCAAGGAATTTTGGCAGCTTCCACGAACTTTAAAATGTACTATGGATTAGATACCATTTAATACCAGGAGATTACTGCCTACTACATCATATTAATAAAGTGAATCTGGATGTATACTAACACACACACACACACACACACACACACACACACACAGAGAGAGAGAGAGAGAGAGAGAGAAGATTGCACCTTCTGAAAACAAACATCAGACATCTATCTTAGAACTCTACAAATACCCATAAACCTGCGCAACAAATCTCAATGAAAACTTACCTGTCACAAGCTGTTGTCCAGCTAATCCCACTGGAACCATACCCAGGTTATTCATAGCAGTTGCCCAAGCTGCTGGATCAGTGACTGACATGTTCAGTTGCGTGGTATCTAGGGCTATGCCTCCCAAGCCATCGGCTGCTACAGGGAAAGAAGCACATTCTAAGCATAAAAGCAAAGCAGCGAGGACAGGCAACTGAAAACTAGAAAAATCTTTTAAATTGTTGCCGCATAGGTATCTTAGGACCTATTGTTAGTCATTCTCTCCTGATCATGTATGGGAAAATTTGCACTACAGCAGCCAAGAAACAAAGACCCAAACCACAGTATCTGTAGAAACTTAATCCAATAAGGGGCAAAGGTTCCTATGGAAACAAATTCCCAAGGATGTTGATACGTTTGCAAGAATAATGAATTTAGAATGACAAAGAGTGTTGTTGTACCTTAAAGACTAACAGATTCCTGATGGCACAGGCTTTCATGGAATGCAGTCTGTCTCATCAGACTGCAGACCATAAAAGCATATGCCAAAAGAAAAGTGTTCGTTTTTAAGGTGCCACCGGACTCTTTGTTATATTTGTTGCAGCAGACTAACATGGCAAACCCTCTGGAATTTAGAATGAATTTCAGTTTAGCACCAAAAGAAAGACATCAGTAAGGTGCCAGAAAAAAAAATACACCAGATCAATATGGCATACCTCAGAGCTATACCACATTCTATTAACTACAGAAACATTGAAATCCAATGCTGCTGCCAGGAGCACCATCAAATATAGCACATCACTTATAATCACAGCTACAGGATAGACATTCACCTGCAGCCATTGTTCTAGCAAGTTTTTCTTACTACTCTTTGTCGTCTTCAATTTGGAACTCTTTGCCTTCTTCATTTGTTACTCTATCACCATCATGAAGGGTGAAAATGTCTCTCCATCACTGGGTGCTGGATCCACATTTAGCACATTATGCCCTGGAAGAAGAAGGGGGGAAATCAGAAACTAAATAGTATTTTAAAATATCTTTTCCAAACAGATACTGGTGGGGAATTCACATAGGGCATCCAGCCACTCACAGTTGATTCTCCAGAGCAACTTCAGCCACACTCCCTCCCCAGGCATTAGAAAGGGAATTAAGCAAACCAGAACTCTTGCTGATTGAGAACAGAACAAATAGTGCCATATAGGAACTTGTCTAATGCCTATATGGCACTGAGCAACCTCTCTGCAGTTTAGGTCTTATCAGCACCTGCACAGCTGCCTTAGCAAGCTGGCTTACACTGGAAGGACGTACTTGAGGCTGCAAATGAATTTTTTAAAAAGTTAAAAATTAATTGATACTGAAAGTTTCAAGAAAACTGTTGCCTGTTAAATATATTCCCAGATGCATTGAAGGCGGGGTGGGGTGGGGGTGGGGGAGGATAGCAGCAAAGAAAACAACCTTGGAGTAACTTTAAGATTGAGGCAGATGAACTAAGAAATGGCTAATTGTTTGTTTTATATAACTTGTAAGAATTAAGGATGCTGTGTCTTTCTTAGTAACAGTACACCTAAGAAAAAGGCAGAGGCAGAAAGCTAAGGTTACTTCTCAAAAATCAATTCATGGGAATTATTTAACACTTCACCACATCTGATCACCCAACTGGGACAATTAATACTGGGAATAAAAGGATGCACGGTCCATTCTACCACAACATGCTCTAATCATTGTGAACCACACAGAGAGCTTTGTCTATTGTGTGGTACAAAACTCAAATAAAAAAATAAATGTTTATTGCCACCTGTGGGGAGTAAGAACTGGCCACCACACAGCCAGGCAAAAGGATTTGTAAACTAGAAAACTACTGGTTCTCCTCACCACTCCAAGTGTTTTAGATTACTGAGGTATGTGGGGACATGGCCTAGTAAAAATTTCCTGTGAGCTAATAACTTTGATTTAAAAAAAAATTCTTGCCTTTAGTGCCTTGTGGCAAAAAAGGTGGTTATTTAGAATACGTGTAGACTTGTTTACCACTTTAATCTGCAACAATGCAGCAAGGAGCTCAAATTTAGTAAACTGCTACAAGCAAGATATTTTGTGTCAGAACTAGACTGGAATCTAGGAAACCCCAGTGGGTATAAGTTTGCTGCTTATGGCATGCCTAGTCAACTTACAAGGGTGCCCATTGTTAAGGAGCATCAAACTCATAGGCAAGAAATGTAAACAACAGGAATTACAGCCTACACACATAATCTGTTAACAAAAGCCCAGTTTAAAATGAACTCTGGGGCTCAATTCACACATCACACCAAACTATAGTTCAAAGCAGGTTTGAGCTTCCAAATATACAAAAAGCAGACCACAGAAGAGTGCTTTTGGCTGCTTTCATTTTCCATCCCCTTAGCACTTGGGCTAATGGGTTCATGCCCATCACTATGATGCAGCATCCTCTGGAAGTGGCGCAATGGCCATAAGTGCAGTCAATTCAGACATCACACCAAACCATAATTAGCACAATGCAAACTCATTTCAAAATCATGACTTTCAATTTTAAGTCCAGATACAGGTTTGCTGTCACAATGAGAACAAGGTCAAAAAGCAAACCCCATATATTAAAAAGAGCCAGACAACAAAGTACTAATCATGAGATGCCCCAAAAGGTCTGTCTGAACAAGGCAGTCCTATGCATCTTCCTGAAAGTCAGCTGGGATGAGCACTGGCAGATCTGGCATAGGGAAGCTCTCCAGCTCCAGAGACACCAGTGAGGATGTCCCCATCTCCTATCTTCATCCACAAGGACTCTCCGTAGGATCAAAAGAGGATCAAATGGGGTAAAAGGTAGTTCCTAAAAATACAAGGCCTTGGCTGTGAAGAGTCTTTTTCATCAAATGCAGAACCCTGGATTGGTATCCAGTGAGGATGTTCCAAAACAAGTTTAAAATTAGGGGCAGGGTTGATTTCATTAACTATTTTATTATCCCCATTGTTTGCTGGTACACTATTTATGAATTTTGTATGTTTTATTAACTGAACATTTTTAAGTATAGAAAGTTTATCAGTTTATTCTACAACCTCTTTTGTCAGTTCATATTGTTTGTGTTATGCTATTGCGTAAGGGCCACAATGGGCTTCCTTCTGGAAGGAAAAGCAAGGTACAAAAAATGATGATGATCCAGATCAATCCAAATCAGACTATGAGAATATTTGAACAGCCGGGTATCCATTTTTTGTTTTTTGTTTAAACTATGTGGACCAGCTTGCAAACAAATGCAAACAGGTTTCAAAAGACATTTCAGAATGCAAGGAGAGAATAATCGACATTATCCATAATGGAAATGACATCACTGCAACCTTAGTAGTATCAACGCCTCAAATGATATGCGAACATAGTCCATGGTGTTCACTAGGCAGCCAGTTCGACATACTTCTGCCATTTCCTCCCCCTGAATGAACAGAGGAGCTAATGACTGGGTCTCTACTTTCCAAGGTTCCTATGAGTGTGTCTCCTAGCAACTATTTCTCCTGACCTGAGCAAAAGAGCAGGAAATTTGGCCTGTTTTCATTGGGGACTCCCACTGTCACCTCCTACATCATTCCTACCCTGCCACTGGTACAGGAACATGGCAGCTGAGTGCTTTCATCATAAAGCTTTGTGACAATTGATTCATCAATTATCTAAGTGGAAGTGGAACGGTCATTTAATATTTCAGTTCAACAGATTAGCCATCTTTGAAGTAAGTTTAAAATGTCAAATCAAGCGACACAGTCTGAAGAGACCAAAGAAAATGGCTGTTTAATTATAAGTGCAAAGCCATCATAAGGGGCTGTGGGGTCCTGCTGCAACATAGTTAAACACCCAAGAGCGAGCAGCACATAAACTGCGACACATGAGCCACGGTGATGTGTGTAAAGCACAGTGATTATCACACAAATCATATTAGCTGCATTCTCTTGAACGCTTTGTTTTTGTGGGCTTGGATTTGGAAGAATTATTTGCATACCCAACTGAACTATGGATCAAATGTCTTTGTAATGTAGACATAAATAGTGTAATAGAGTGTTCAAAAGAATAACTTATAGCTCTAAGCAACTTATACCCAACTTAGAAAAATATATGTTGCTTTTTAATTCCAGGAAAGCCCAATGTTGCTGGGAGATAGCACGTTCATCCAGGACACTAAATGACTGTCCCAGCATTTTTGAATATAACATTTGCAATGTACACATAAGACAGACCTCCTTCAGGAAGCAGAGCACAGGAAGACATAGAAATCTCAAAAGAACAACAATAATCTTCAAGATAAATAGCTAATCCCTTGAGATGCTCCTTTGAATGCTATCCCAGCAATATTTAAACCTAAATCCCGATCACTGGCAATGGATGTATGCTCTTAATGGGTCACAAATGTGCTAGCTCTTTCTTGGATCACGCTAGCAGCTGCAGTCTGACTAAACCTACATCTATAAACAACAGAATCTGGAGACCCATTAAATGAGGCATTATGAAAGTCCAGCTTAGCGATAACAAAAGCATATGCAGTACAAAAAATCATCTAGAGGGAAGCAAGTTTGCAAGCCTACGGTGCACTTCACTGGTGATAAAAAACCGGATCTGGCCATTGCTCATATACAAAACAGCACCATATCTCAGTGACTATGTCTCAATTTTTCATTCTGTCTAGAAGTTGATTTTAAAATGTGAATCACTCTCCTATCTTGAAGGGGAAAGATGCTCATTGAATAAATTATACTGTTTTGCCGTTTAACATGAAAATAATCTCAACGGAAGAGTATGTTTCTCCCCACCCATCCCAGACTCTTTTAATAAAATGATTTTAGAATATAAACCACCAAGGATTTGTGTGCATTTATAAATATTAAAATATAAATATATAAATGTGCATATAAATATTTTTAATTAAGATTTTAGAAATGCTGTCCTAATGGTATATCCACACTTACTGAATACAAAGCTCAAGCAATAGAAAACAAACGTGTCAAACATCCAGATTTTCAGCCAAAACAACCCAAAACCCCAAAACACACATTTCTCAGTCCAGCACTGGTTGTACATAGATATGCATGACTAAGTGTGTGTTATTGAAAGCAGTGAAGCTCCAACGGATGATATTTACATGTGCATCCTATATATGCCTGACCAGAGGTATGAATTCTGGAGTGGAACAACTATGAATCCGTATGAATGCAGGATGGTAGCATCTGAATGGTGGAACTATATGATTTCACATACCTTTTGTGGAAAATGGTTATATTGTTTCTCATCAGCCCTGGCAGAAAAATACTGGTTTGAATTCTTTTTTCATATTCTCTTAAAAAAAGAAAGTCTGCAGTGAATTGTGCTACATATATTTTAAAGTTCTTTCTTTCTCTCTTTACAGTTCCAAATATCACTATACCTATAAAAATGCTTGCTAATATTCTTCCATTTGGTTACCTTTCCCCAATCTATTAAAATTTTTGCAACATGGAAGGGACATTTTTGTCAAAAGTATTACATTTTGTTAATAGGGAACAGAAAATCCTGATGCATTTTGAGAGAAGGATATTAAGAACACAGAAAGGAGGAAAGTAAGTCTCCTTGACATTCTGTGACATCCCAGATTTAAATAATGTTGACAGATTAGGCAATACAAGTTACGTTTTTGCTGAAATAATTCAATACAGTTCTCTACTCTAAACTTAAAACCAGTTACTTGGGGCTTCTTAACAGGAGGTAACCTACATTAGATTTTTTCTTCTGTTTGTAGAGTTTTGTCTCTCAAAAATAGTGGTTTTTTATAAAGCTCTGAAAATAAAACCTTGTTTGCTCGCTACTCAGTCCGTCCAGTGTTCATCTCCAGGGCTGGTGACATCATACTCTCCCTGCCTGTTCGCCTGTCCTCTCCGAGTGACTGAGCAGCAGCAAGGAAAAGGAACAGCCTCTTCCACTTGCCTTATTCTTTCCTTCTGGGTGATGGTGCAGATTGGACCCAGAGGAAGAGGGCAAATGAACAGGCAAGAAGTACAACAGTGGGGCCTACCAAAAACTGAAATTAATACTGTCCCCTTCTTTAGAACCACAGCCTGTATTCATATGTGTTGTATTATTTTAGCAGATAGGCTCTAGGGCAGCCTTCTCCACCCGGGTGCCCTCCAGAAACTTTGGACTCCAACACCCAACAAGCCTGGCTAGCATGGCTACTGTTCAGGAAGTCTGCGAGTTGTAGTCCAAACATTACAGAGGGCACTAGGTTGGGGAAAATCATTCTAGGGCAACTGCACTGTCCCCAGGATTAGATAGAGCTTGGTTGCCTGCATCCTTCGACTTAGCCCCAGTCTCTTAACTCTGGTGGTGGTGGTAGTGGTGACTTCTTTATGATTTGAGCAAGTGCCTTGCTGTTTCTCATGCTGCTCCTGAAAGAGACACAGAAAGGTGCTTTTAAGGCATATGTTTTCATGGTCATGTTGGTGGGGCATGTCCTGCTTTCTTTGTTTGAAATCAAATTCTGCATCTCATTATTTTAAGGGTTCTGCTCCATGTTCCTCCTTGCTTTCCTCTCTCCCTACGTGCTTCATCTTCCTTTCCAATGCCCTCTCACACAAGCAGCACCTATTATTTTGCTACCCCATGTACCTGGCTTAAAGAAGATAATAACGTGTGATAATAACGTGTGAGTTGTGTGTGAGGGAAAGATCCAAGCTTTGGGCTAGAGTACATGCTTGGCATGCACATGGTCTTAATAGCCTAAACCTTTAGTTAAAAGGATATTGGATTACAGGCTTGTGATATTGGAGAGCTATTGCCAGAGAGTAAATAATTCTCCCTAATGTCCATATTAGAATCACAAAGAGCAGCTCTGGATAGATATACAGGCATTAGTACCTGCTCGAGAGTAGGTAGGCTCATTAGGGAGGTCCATCTAGGGCAGGTGTGGGCAATTTGTGGCCCTCCAGATGTTTTGGCCTGCAACTCCCATCAGCCCTCGCTAGCATAGCCAATGGCGAGGGGTGACAGGAATTGTAGGCCAAAACATATGGAGGACTGCAAGTTGCCCACCCCTGACCTAAGGAAACCAAAGGTGAACCTTTCCTCAGTGATCAGGCCTGAGGAGAAGGAGGACGCCGATGCCGACTATGACAATATGGGTTTCTCACCATGGGGAAAACAATAGTCTCTTTCTTCTCCCCCCTACCCGCATGATGTCAAACGGATATGGCAGTTTAACAGTACTCTTGGAAACATGGAAATCTAGAACGCCTGCACCCATCCATGTTATCTGTATGTGATACCAACCTGAGACAGTATCCATAGGCCCTGATTCATTCGAGGTAGGTATCTAACTTTATAGGAAATTTTCCTCCCAACTGCCCTTTGTATATGGAAATCAGGCTTTGTGATTCTGACAAACCAATTTTGCCTGCACTTACAATTTTCTGTTAACAGCAGCCAGAAACAATACAACCACATCAATGAGGTGATGACCAACTTAGTGAAAATGTTAATCAACAAGGCTGAGTGATTAGCCTTGAAGTAAAGTTTGTGAAACCTTTGTTAATTAGTTACCTGCATTCTGCCATTACAGGAGGGGGGGAGAAAAAACTGGGTCAACCTGCCTGCTAGGGGAATGTCCTGTAGAATGTAACCAACATAAACCAACAACTTGTTCTACTTAAGACATATATTTTGAAAGTCACAAACAGCATGTTAGTTACTCTTTAAACAAACATACTGCAACATTATGAATAAAGCATCTGGCCTGTAGCGAGCAATACCACAAAGTTCATAGCTTTTGATTTGCTTATTTTTATAGTCAGCAAATAAATGTTGTGAACAAAGCTCTCTTAGGATGAAAGTAAGAGTAGCGTGTGCCATGGGGTCATGTCAGGTGACAGCCAGAAAAGCCCAGGCTAGTGCCTCAGTGGTCCACCTCATCCATTCCGAATACACTTGCCCTTTTCAGTCTTATGAAAAGTGTTACTCTTGGCTAGACTCTTTTAGCTCTTGGGTAAGAGTTGGCAATCTCAGTATGAAACCAGGGAGGAATTCTCTGATAGAATTGCTTCCTATAGTTCTGTAGCACTGCTTTCTATCATTCTCAGTGTAGTCTCTCTTCTTCACAAAGTGGTAAAAGAGTATTCTGAGTTATCCAGGAATGGACCAATCTTTGGGCCTTCATCTAGCTGAATACATGGTTTTCCTTGCTCAGCACTTTAGTAAACACCTTTTCATTCATTTATTTTAACTATTTTATGCCACCTCTTTGTTAGCCCAAGATAGCAACACATTCCATTTCGAACAATAAAATCACAAAAATCAAAGAACAGCAAACAATAAAATATAAATTTAAAATACAAAAATATACAGCACCAAACATTTCCTAAAGTCAATTTCCCCAGGTCCTTCCATTGCATAATTAAGCAAAAGTGTTCCTACATGCCTCCAAAAAGAGGAATGGATTTCACCTTAATCACTACTAAGAATGTACAGATTTTATAAAATCCATTCCATCTGCATTTCAAGATTGCCAGGTGCCTTTCATGCCATTATCTGGTCATTGATGGGATGGGATTTTTTTCCAATTTCCCAAATTTGCAGAAATTAGCATTTGTGCAAATTTGCATTTGTGCAAATTCAGACATGCATAAAAATGCAAATAATATGCATTTTCATGACTTTGCTTAGGGGAAATGTGCATTTTTGGATGGTGTTTTTTATTTTACTTATTTTTATATGAAAACATTTTTGTAAAATTCTGGAAACTAAAAGAAGTTGTACAAGTCTGCGGAATCTGTGCAACTTGGAAACTCATTTGATTCTGTTGCAGATTTCTCTGACATGCCTAGTCACCAGCTACATACCTCACCTCTGACAGTGGGAGACCTGGACTGGGGCCTCTGATGAAGCTCTCAGCAGGTTCAGGTAGGTTTTATTGTGTGTTTTCTTATGTAAGCTGCACCGAAAACATTTATAGAAGAGTGGCATGTAAATTTAGGTGATAAATAAATGTGCAAGTACATTACAATAAACATACATACAAATGCATGCATTCAGTATCAATCAATCAAATATTTATTACGGTCATTACAGTATAGATATACATGCATATGGGAGTAGATAGCCCTTACAGATTCTTGATACCCAATATTTTAAGCCTTAAGTTTTCTAATGGGAGAAAAATGTTACTCAGAAGCAATATGTGCAGAGCCCCACACAATTTGGTATCTCGTTTAAATCGTTTGCCAGCCCCTTTGCATACACCATTAGCACACCAGCACTGCCTCCCTCTGGGCTTTTGCTTGCTGGTATGCTAACAATGCGGGCAGGTTCTCATTATCATGGAGGGAAAATAAGCCACGGTGGTTTATTTTCCCATCCCATGTGTGCCTCTTAGAATAATCACCCACACCAGGCATGGGTTATCATGATGTGCCAACAGGGCTAGGGTGGGAGGCCAAGGTGGTTTATAAACCATCCTGAAACCCTAGAACAAGCCATGGGTTCCAGTGTGGTTTTTAAGCCACCCCCCTCACATCGGACATCATGACAACCCACGCCCAGCAAGAGTAATTATGCTAATTAGGTGGACGATAAACCACCATGGCTTTCTCCCCCCCCCCCCCATCATGCAAACCTACCCAGTGTATGAGAAGGTGATGGCACATGGATACAAAACATTTTAAGTGAGATACTACACCACTTGGAACCTATCACTAGTAAGTGCTTTGCCTAAGCCCTTTGTCACATTCCAATAAGTACTTACTATTGGCTATTAAGAGGAAGGCTGTATTCCTGGAGGATTTTTGTTCAGGAGAAATTAGCTCAGCCAGGAGGACCCTTTATCATTCATTTATTCAACTGCAAATGCAGAGTTCATCTTCCATCATGTGACTTTGGGAAAGGCAATCAACTAAAATGGTGGCTGGACCCAGAATAACATGAGCGAATATCTAGGCTGACCATATGAAAAGGAGGACAGGGCTCATGTAACTTTAACAGTTGTAGAGAAAAGGGAATTTCAGCCAGTATCATTTGTATGCAATTAATTCCTGGTGAAATTCCCTCTTCATCACAACAGTTAAAGCTGCAGGGGCCCTGCCTTCTTTTGTATAAGGTCACTTTAGTATAGTGCATGCACCTTTAACTGTTGTGATGAAGGGTGAATATTACCAGGAACTAATTGCATACAAATGACACTGGCTGAAATTCCCTCTTCTCTACAACTGTTAAAGTTACATGAGCCCTGTCCTCCTTTTCATATGGTCAGTCTGCTGTTGTATCCATGAAGAGGCAGGGTAAAAGTATAAGTACAAATCCTTTATTTAAAACATGCCTTGCAAGGCTAACAACACAGGCATATACCTGACTAAGCCTCCTCGCATTACTATCCACAACTCCTCTTATAGATTACCTCAGCCTTCAGCTGAGTCTAATCTTTAGTCTCTTAAAGAGACAGTACTACCATCTCCACAGTTCTCCCCCTCTTAAGAAACCTCCATAATCCCAACACTACATAACATAATCTTTAGTCCAAGCAGGTGGGTGTCTGATGCGGACTGGACGTCTTCCTGGTTCACTTCCCTGTTGGTCAGATCCAGCTGCTGGCATAGTCTGTAGTGTGGGTGAGAAGGGCAAATCCTCTAACCCAAAATGAGTATCTTCATCATTTTGGCAATCCACTGGAGCAAGATAAGAAGCATTCCACACACGTCCATCAGAAAGTTTATAAGTATAAGGTCCTTTTTTTTCAATAATTTTTCGAGGGGATGTAAATCTCTGTTCTCTCTTTCGTAAAATCCCCGGTTTCCTAACTCGAACAAAAGAGTTACACTGAAATGTTTGTTACTTAGCACCACGACGTCCATCTGTATATACTTTAGATTTCCTTTGTTTTTCTTTAACTCTCTCTCTCCTCTCAGGTTCCAAAGATATATTTAGTCTAGGTTTCAGAACTCCAGCCACGTTCAATTTAGTATGTATTTGTCTGCCATGCAACAACTCTGCAGGTGATCTCTGAGTTGTTGCATGCTGTGTAGCTCTATATACTTGCAAAAAGTCAGTAGTGAATATTTTCCATTCTTTCCCTTCTAACTTAGCTGTTTGTAAGCTCTCTTTCAAGCTTCTATTAAACCTTTCAATCTCCCCGTTAGCTTGGGGGTAATACACAGATGATCTCCAATGAGTAATATTATGTTCTTCTAAATAGGTTTCAAATTCCACTGAAGTGAACTGAGCTCCATTATCTGAAACCAGTTCTTTTGGGTTTCCTTCTCTACTAAAAATAGTAGAGAGGAAGCTAATAATTGTAGCTGAGGTAGCTTGAGATGTAAATGCTACTTCTGGCCATTTACTGTAGTAATCAATTAAGGTAATAGCATAACGACACTCAATTGGAGCAGCATCAAAAGGTCCTACAATATCAATTGCAACTTTCTCCCATGCAGCATCTGGAAGCGGAACTGGTTGTAATGGTGTTACACGTGTTACTGCTGTCTTATCGTGCAATTGGCAAGTAACACATGATTTTATGGCTGTTTCCGTCTGAGAGTCCATCCCTGGCCACCAATACAGATCTCTCAATCTTTGCTTAGTTCTAACAATACCTTGATGGGTATCATGTGCCAAACGTATAAATATAGAATGCAATTCCTCTGGCACAAGTAAACGGTGTGTTCCCCGTAACACATATCCATCATGGAAAGAGAGTTCGTCATGTATTCTAAAATAAGGCAACAAAACAGATTCAAGCGTTTTCTTATTACTAGGCCATCTACTTGTCAAAAAAATTCATAACTTTTGTTGAATTGGACATGCCAAACATGCAGCTAAGAATTGCTCTTTTGTAACTGCAGTAAGTGCACTAGTAATGATAGTGACTACTTCTTCATAACTCTCTAATGGATTCCCAGATGATGACAAAGGCAAACGGGACAAACAATCAGCTGTCACATTTTGAGTCCCTGGTCTATATTCCATTTCATATGTAAAAGACAGTAATTTTGTTGACCATCTTGCAATGCGATTTCCTACTCGACCTACACCCTTTGTGGTTAACAATGTTGTCAAGGGCTTATGATCAGTGCGCAGTTTAAATACATGGCCCCATAAATATGTTCTCCACTTTTCTGTAGCCCAAACACAAGCAAGCGCTTCTTTTTCAATAGTTGAATATTTCCTTTCAGCTTCAGTAAGTGTTCTTGACGCAAATGCAACAGTCCTTTCTATATTATCTTCATGAAGCTGTGTCAGTACTGCGCCAAGCCCATAATCAGAAGCATCTGTTGTCAAAATTATTGGTAATGCAGGATTAAACAATGCAAGTGCAGGACTATTTACAATCAACACTTTTACATTCTCAAAACTAGACTGTGCAGCATTTGTCCAACTAAAATGTGATGTTCCTCTTAGCAGTTCATGAAGAGGCTCAACAATAGAAGCATAATTAGGAATAAATTTAGCATACCAAGAAGTAAGACCCAGAAAAGAACGTAAGGTTTGTACATCACACTTGGAGAAGGTGCCTCTAGCATTGCCAACACATGCTCAGGATCAGGTTTCAATCCCTGTGATGAAATTGTATGTCCAAGAAAAGAAAGCTCAGTCTGTCTAAACTTACATTTATCTACATTAAGCTTTAAGCCTGCTGCGCTAATACAGCCCAATACAGATTGTAAATTACTTTCATGTTCCTCAGGGGTATTTCCAAACACTATAATATAATCCAGGTAACATTGGACCCCCTTTTGGTTCTTAAGAATTATTGACATTATCTTTTGAAAAGCACTAGGTGCTGATGCAAGTCCATAGGGGACACGTTTAAAACGGAATAATCCGTCATGTGTAATAAATGCTGTAAGATCTCTACTATCTCCATGCAACATAACTTGATGGTATGCACTCTGCAAATCAAAAGTCGAAAACATCCTTGCTCCCCGAAGTTCTGCAAAAACTTCTTCTATATGTGGAAGAGGATGGCTATCAATTACTATAGCTTTATTTGGCTCCCTCAAATCTATACAAACACGAATGTCACCATTCTTCTTCTCTGCCACTACTATGGGTGAAACCCATTCAGATGAGTCTACCTCCTCAATAACATCTTGTTGTACTAATTTATTAATCTCTTCAGAAACAGCATCTCTAACTGCAAATGGTAAACGCCATAACTTCTGGCGTACAGGTATCATATTTGACTTCATTTTAACTTTATGAACAAACCCATGTGCACAACCAAGTTTCCATTCAGTTTGGTCTTTTAACACAGCTGAAACTGGTGTTTGCTCTCCAAAAGTACTCAGCTGGGGGGGAACAACACTCCCATCAACTATTCCAAGGTTCAATGCAGCAAATACATCCCTCCCCAAAATAGAAGTACCATTAGGGACAATGTAAATCTCTGCAGTTGCACAACATTGTCCAAAAGTTACTTTTACAGGTAGACATCCACATACAGGAATTTGGTTCTTCAAATAACACACTAACTGTATTTTTGGTTTTATGAGTGGTATATCCCTGAAACAATGGTGATACAATGACTCAGGCAATATAGAAACTGCTGAGCCAGTATCCACCATTAATTCAACATCTTTTGATACTCCTATAGCAGAAATATTCACAGTACACATAATTTTTTCTACTGCATATGTAGGACTAATCCTGTCCACACTCAAAATAGTAACATCTGGTATTGTAACTACATGCACTTGCTCGTTATTACGACGACATACTTTAGCAAAATGTCCAGGTTTTTTACAATAGTTACACTGAACATTCTTAGCTGGACATCCTGTATGGCTGGCGAGATGTTGTGAAGACCCACAATGGAAACAGTATTTAATTAGACTTTGACTCGGCTGATTAAACTGCTTTTGACCAGCTTTCTTTTTATCATCATCATCATCTTCTGTCTGTCTTCTATTTAAACGCTTATGCCATGGATCAACTGCTTGCACCATGCCTTCTTTGTCTAAACTCATTAGTTTAGCTTCTGCCAGGACTGCCTCAATTTGAGTTGCAATGGTTATAGCTTTGTCTAATGTAAGGTTTGTCTCTAAGAGTAAGCGTTCTCGTATACGAGGCAAATGTGTTTTCTCAATTAGCTGGTCTCTAATCATCTCTTCTGCCATATCTCCAAAGTTACATGAACTCATTAAGTCTCTCAAAGCCGCAGTATACTGTAGCACTGACTCCCCCGGTTTCTGCTCACGCTGACGAAATTTGTAGCGGTTAGCTACCACATTCACTTTTGGCACAAAAAACTTCTTTAAAGCAGTACATGCAGGCTCATATTTATCATCAGCAAGTGGAAGATTGCAAAATATCCGTTGTCCTTCAACTCCCAGGCAATGAATAAGCAACGCACATTTTCTTGCTTGAGAAAGTTCTTTGTCGCTAACTGTCAACAAGTAATTTTCAAACATCCGAATCCAGACAGGGAATGCAACTAGAGGCTCACCTGGACTCTGAAGACAAAATGCTGGTGGGCTCAATGACAAAAGAGCCATCCCAACCTCGTCACCAATATGTTGTATCCAAGAAGCAGGGTAAAAGTATAAGTACAAATCCTTTATTTAAAACATGCCTTGCAAGGCTAACAACACAGGCATATACCTGACCAAGCCTCCCCGCATTACTATCCACAACTCCTCTTATAGATTACCTCAGCCTTCAGCTGAGTCTAATCTTTAGTCTCTTAAAGAGACAGTACTACCATCTCCACACCTACGAACATCAGATTTTCCTTATAGGAATTGCTAGTCGTGCTTTCATGTTGATGAATTTCTATTTTCAATTGTTTACTTGGTTATTATGCTGTTTAAAAGTGCTATTAACTGCTTTCAGTTTTGAGAGCTGCCGTGAGCAGAAAATGGGATGGAAAAGCAGGTTACAAACTGAATAAATACGTATCTGGAAAGACCTGGCTAAACACTGCCAAATGTTGTAATAAACTTGGCATGCCTTATCTTGGGGGAGATGCTGCAGTTGATTCAGATGACCATGTTAGTATGAAAAAGCCTAGCCACATGACTTGCTCAGCATGGACTCATATGGTTGGAAGTCAGCATGGTTTGGGATTGAAATGGAACATGGGAATTGGCCTTCAGCATTCCTGACTTCATATTGATCCCTATCATGTAATCATTCTCTTTTACTACACCCTCTTCAGCCATGTCCTCATCCCCACTGACTTACTAGAGGGAAATGTGTTATTTGGGGTGGGGGGGAAATGCTGTTGACTCAAGAAATGTGCTTTGCTAAATTTGGTGTCACAATGTCCATGGAACTTTTGGTTTTTCTATTGAGCCAAAGTAAAAAAAAATTTTTTTTTAATCAAATGGAATAAGTAGTTCTAACTGCAAGGACTCCTTGAGTAGGATATTGCTCTGCATTCTTCATAAGGTCTTGTTTGATCTTCAACAGTATGATGGGTATAGACCAAGAGATCTCTCTGCTCCATGGTAGGTAATTTTCTGATTTGACTGATCAGAGAGGCACAGACTTTCCCTTAAGAAGCCTTGAGTTGCTCTACCTACCCATCCCAAGTTCAGAGTCTAGTTATCTTTATGCCTTCAGCATAGATGGCAGGCTATTTTTAGCAGACATAATTCTCAATTTTTTTTTAATATTCTGGAATACTTCTACTATTTATTATTTATAAAGTGCCTCAAAAGTTAGTTGCTGTATAATATAACAGCACAATCCTATAAAAGTCTACTCAATGCAAATCCCACAGAGTTCAATAGGGCTTACTTCAAGCTAAGTGGGTTCAGGATTAAAGCCTAACAGAGCAATTCTAATCCAGGTTACAGCTACAGATGCCGCATCCTATCCCTGCTCAGGAAACATGGTGTCCTGGCATAACTCCATAGCAACCAATCAGGGATGAAGCTCACCCTGAAGCCCCCACAACATGTGGAGATGGATGCAGCCAGTGACATTGCCATGGTGCCACTACAGTGTTAACATACCTGAAGTTCAAGGCAAACTCACACACACACAACACAGAGGCCACATTCAGATAACATATTAGGCAATGGAGGGGGGAAGCAGCAACTGGCCATTATTTTTCTGGTACTCTCCACATGACATGTTGCCCCTCCCCCCATCGCGTGGCTGAAAGTCCCAGCATTCTTCTGGGTTGCTGTGCTCCTCCCGCAGTCCTCCTAGCCCTGCCCCATCATGCATTGAAGGTTCTGCCAGCTGTACAGGAGCGACTGGGGTGCTTTCAGCCGCTCCTGCCAGAGAACTCTATGGCCTTCTGGAATAGTGCACTCAACGGGGGAGATTACACAATGGAGCCTGCCACACAACATTTTAATCAACGGGTCTCCGGATAAGCAACGGAGGAGCCTGTTGTTTTTCCCCATTGTTTAAATCGACAAAATAACGTACTGTGAGTTGTGTGTCCATTGTGTATCCCCCCCCCCACATGACACAATAGTCAACACAATGGACGGTTGCCTCTCCCCCCCCCCCCCCCCCCCGGTTGATTATTGTGTCATGCAAACCAGGCCAGAGACAATGGTGGTGCTCTCATTTGGGCATGGGGCTACCTGGTGAGTAATAAGAAGTTAGAGGCAACAGAAAAAGGAAGCTCCTAGGACTCAACCTCACACCTCCCGCACCACAGAGCAGCTGCCTAATCACTCAGCTACAGCAAGCAAATGTTAGCTGCCCCTCCCACACATCTCAGGCACCTGAATGAGCAAGACCTGGAAGGGCCACTGCGCTGAGCCTAACAAACTCATAACCTCATGTCAAATCAATGTAGGGTGGGGTACAGGGTTTCCCATCTGCCCCTAGCCGACAATAATAACACAAGTGACATGTGTTAGTCATAAACTTTACTGAGCAGCATCGGGGAAGGAGGTAATCCTCAAAGGGAAAGACACATTTGCAGGATTATAAACCTCTCACTTCTGCAGAGTTCTTGTGACTCGTACTGTGTAGTGCCCCTCATGGAAGCAGCCACAAGTTGGGAATATCATCAGCTGTGGTGTATTTGTTTGTCATGGACTGTACAAGGGTTCAAGAACCCACCTGAAGCAAGTAAGTCAACAAACCCACACCCGAATAGTCAGGAGAATCCCAGTTGCTGCTGTTGGTCTGGCAAAATAGGATGTGGGTTGGATCTTCTTCCTGATCCTGCATGCACAGGAGCATGTTTGCAGCAGAATGAGAGGGTAGGGGCATGCCATCGCAATGAAGAGGCTTTGGCACTTGTGGATGTGCCATGCAGCAGAACTATGCCTCATCCACTCCGACATCACCTTTTCAGCCATTCTGCCGGCAGAGTGGCAGTGGGATGCTGGCGGAGTAGCAGTGCAGTTCTGGTGACGTAAATGGGTCCCACCTCCTCTTAATCCCCTCCAACTGGCCAAAACTTGAATTAGGATTGCACTATCGGTCTCTTTTTGTAGTTGTGCAGCTCCCAGGCCTGCATCTTGTGAGTCCCTGGGCCTGTGATGGGAGGTGGTTATGTCCCCATTGCCAAGGAGTTTCTGAACAGAGCCAAAGTCTACCTTGGGCAGAGCACAAAGGATACTGGACTTAGGCTGACCAGATAAAATCCAGGTCAGGGCTCATGTAACTCTAACAGTTGTAGAGAAAAGGGAATTTCAGCCAGTGTCATTTGTATGCAATTAGTTCCTGGTGAAATTCCCTCTTCATCACAACAGTTAAAGTTGCAGGGGCCCTGCCTTCTTTTGTATATGGTCACTCTAGTATAGTGCCTGCACCTTTAACTGTTGTGATGAAGAGGGAATATCACCAGGAACTAATTGCATACAAATGACACTGGCTGAAATCCCCTGTTATCTACAACTGTTAAAGTTACATGAGCCCTGACCTGGATTTTATCTGGTCAGCCTAACTGAATTCCTAATTCATTACTATCTACAGCTGCAACTGTGGTTTTCAAGGTTTTGTTGACAAGTCTTCCCTGAATATCTCTGAATAGTCAGTTTCCCCAAAGAGGCCACTGTAGCTCTCTAGGGAGCAAGCAAGGAAGAAGACACAAGAAGACCACAGACCATACTCCTTTTAGCTCTCTTGCAAGCATTACATTCTTTAGTCCCCCCCCCCCGTTTTGAAATATTAGCTACATAATTATCCTTAAATGTTGTTACTCTTTGTTCCCTTATTTATTAATTTTTTGTATTATTTAATGCCCCAATGCTCTAAAAACCTAAAAAAAAAACCTGGACCAGTTCATACATAACAGTAAAGCACATTTGGTGCTTTGAACCTGTACCATCTTCCTTCACAAGTATCAACTTTAATTAAAAATCTAGAATGTATTTGCATTGAAATTTAGCTGATAGATTAATAAAATAATCAACTAAAATCTACTTATTAATCAGATACATTTTTAATTTGGTTGTGGCCCTACTCAATAGGAACCGGACACCAATCCCATGTCCCTCAGAAGTATACTTGTATGATGCATGTATTTGCCAAGACATGTCATATATACATACATTACATTTTGAGGTGCATACTTAAAACACTGTAGATGCATATTCAAAAATGTCACGTGTCAAGTGGCCCTGTACTGGGCTTAGAATCTACTCTGTAGTGGCTAAACTGTTGGACTGGGAGTTGGGAGAGCCAGGTTCTAGTCCCCCACTCGGCCATGAAAACCCATGGGTGACTTTGGGCCAGTCACAGACTCTCAGCCCAACCTACCTCAAAGGATTGTTGTTGTGAGGATAAAATGGAGAGGAAAAGGATTATGTACGCCGTCTTGCGCTCCTTGGAGGAAAAAAGGCGGGATAGGAATGCAATCAATCAATCAAACAATCACATGGCCAGCATAAATTGAAACTGGCATTCTTTTTTCCTACTCACTTTTTGCTTTGACAGAAACGGCTTTCTTGCTTCAAATAGTATGCATTTGTTTAGTCTGGAATGGTTTTAGTCACTTGGTATGTACAGCTAGTGATGTGTGAACCTTCTACTGCTCAAATTGCCTTTGGATCACTAATTAGGAGCTTCTTTTGTAGACAGTCAGGGATGGGGACAGGAATCCCCCTTTCTCAAGAGCTCCAGATTGGCTCACAATATGTTTGGGCACATGTTTCTTTCTTCATGTTTCTTGGGGACTGTAGTGTACCTGCCCGTTGTCTAAACAACGGTGTGCCGCTTGTGTGCATGGCATCCGAAGTCCTGATAGCTTGGCCCCAGACTGTAATGCACTTGGTGCAAAAACATGACACATGTATGGCATCTACATGAGGCTCATGTAACCATCATTTCATGATAACTGTGGGGCAGGTCCCCTTGGGATTGTGGTGGAGCACCTAGAGGGGTTGACATTTGAGAGAAGGATTGGATCCCAAGGCTGATATGTCTTCCTTCCCTTAACCCCCACTAGCCAAGACCTGTATAGATGGAAGGCCCATGGACAGTAGTGATCCAGATTGGATTTGTGGAGGTAACTGCACATTTACTGGTGCATTATTCCAGTGTAAACCGCCCAGAGAGCTTCGGCTATGGGGCAGTATATAAATGTAAATAATAATAATAATAATAATAATAATAATAATAAAACTTGGATGTGCAAAAACGTTTTCTGGATCATAGTTTTAGGAGGGAGTTGGAGAGATACTTCTCTTATCCTCTTCTAATTCTAGCATTAGGATTACTGCCCCAGACCCTAGATCTGTATAAACAGCAGCAGCAGCAGCCTTTATGTTCATGATACATGCAAGGATCTCTGGTGCTGTGGAAGACAGGCTTTTATTCCACACTTTTACCGAGGCTTCTGCATCTGGATTTTTTGCAGGATTAAGACAGGCTTTTTCGGGGATTTCCTTTCTCGGCAAATTCTATATGTTTCATTATACACCCACACGATGGCGCTATGGTATAGCTGTAATATAGCGGAATTGCTATGCTACATTAGCCATTGGTACACCATTAAAATTAAATACTGGAGGTTGATGACATCATGTAAAAGACCCACAAATTACCGTGAGTGACCAATCTCAAGTGCACAATAAAAGCATCATATAGAAAAGTCCAATGTGGGCATGGGATTGGAGGGGTCCATAAGATTTAAATGGCAGTGTGGAATTCAAAATGTTTGAAAAATGCTGCATTGCACCACACATTAATTACAAAATGCCCAAAGCTCATCACTTGCTAAAACCTTGGCTAATCAGATGTGTCCCTACAAAAGAGAGAGGTCAAGTGCTACCTGTGAATTGCAAGGTAACAAACTTGACATTTTCTTAGTCTTCTGGCAGTTAAGAAAAGAAATGCTTAAAAATACCATTTACATTGCTCCCTGTAGCGTAATTATAGCCTTTTTAGTAAGTGAAGTAATTTTTAAATTATAGATTAGTCCAGTCATTTAATTTGATAGGAACAATTGTGGTTAATTTTACAATTCTGTGTGCTACCAAAACAGTGGCAAAAATGATTTTGTATCTTGCCTGCCTTGGTTCCAGAGTGTCTATTATTAAACTATGGCTTGTTGTTTCTTTTTAAAAGACAAACGGTATTATACAATATTCCTGTTATTTTTGTCAAATAAACATGTTAAGAAAGAGTTGAGTGGGAGATGCACCCTAAAACTAGAGGCAGAGCATACAGCTCATCATACTGTTAAATGAGGCCTAGGGATTGTGCAAGTTGAGCCATTTTGGGATTTTCGAAGTGGACCTGTGGAATATGCAGGTTTTCAAATACCTGCTTAGTTCTAAAACCTAAGACAAGCATTAAAGAAAGTCATCTCCATAAATGCATCTCTTTTTCTTTTGCCAGTTTATTATTTTCTGTGTGCTTGTTCACTCTAATAAACCATTCTGCTTTCAATAAGAGTATCATTGAAGAATATCCAGTTTACACCATCGTTTTAAGTAAAAAGTTTGCCTAGTTCTATTGCATTTTTTAAAGAAGAGCTTCATGCCCAATTAGGAACCCATAACCATGGGTTTTTTTGCGTTTGAGGAGTATCCAAGTTGCCTTTAACAGCTTGGCATTGGTAACTATGGAAAAATAGTCCTTCCTAACAGATTAAAATTATGTGCAAACAGTGGAATCGAAGCAATTTTAAAAAATCCCTTCTAAAATTCTTTATATTTTTCTGGATATTTGCAAAGGAATAGATCTTAATTTGCAACGTATCACTAATAGTTGTTCATTTGCAGTGTTGCTCATCTGTGAGAGAAAGGCTTTAAACTGAATTTACATTTTCAGCCACCATAGGCTGTATATTTAAATTACAAAAAATACAGAAAACAATTCAAGCTTTGCTTGCAAAGATGACTTGTATATGGGAACCCTTGGGAATGGGAGGTGACCAGTTCTCTCCATCTGGTTGTCAGCAATTCAACAAAATGAGGCAAGCAGGGTAGATGATAGAGCAAATGATCCGATTCCTCCTCATTAAGAAGGACTTCCTCCTCTCCCTATATTTTTCAATGAAACTATTGTGTCATTTTTATTACTGTTAGCCACCTTGTGTGCCATTTTTCATGGAAAGGTGGGATAGAAATTAAATAAATAAACCCAAATGGATCTCCCATAAGAGACGTAGGCGAGAGAGAAGTCACACAGTGTTCAGGAAAGCAATGTGTGGATTCTCTTGTTTACAGTGGTCTTGGGTAAAACCGGAGAATGCAAATTGCTTATCTGAATGGGAAAGTCTCCCCATCTTCTGCATCTGATGTTTAAAAGTTTGACTTGCATAATTGCAAGAAATGCTATGGGTTGGATCATGATTTAATCACAGTTAGAAGATACCCACTGAAATCTATGGGACAAGTTAGTCACTCATAACTAACTGAAGTCCTATTGATTTCAGTAGGTCTATTCTAACCATGACAGCCCACATAGGAAAGCTGTCTGGAATGTCTGATTGAACCATGACGTGAATACATGTTCATTTTCTTGCAGGAGATGTCTCAAATAGTTTCTAAAAGGTACTGGGGAAAGAGCACAGATCTAGAATTAATCCATGAATCTTGTTGGCAAAACCAGAGTCTGCCTGGAGGAGCTCAGCTAATTACTGTTCATTACAAAGAAGGAAGACAAAAACAGATTGCTCTGAAGTTCATGTACTTAACACTCAACAGTCTACCACAGAATGGAGAAAAATAAACAGCAGTGCACAAGAGAACCAGATAGGTTAACTAGACGCCTGCTGGCTAAAAATCTAGAAGATTGATCTGGTTGCTCATCTGCAATTACTGCTATTGACACAGACACTCTGAGGCAAATGCAACTTGTATAGAGACACGGAGCAATATTTGGGTGTTTCCAATCAAACCCAGCATAGACCACCCAATTTTCTTAATTACCTCTGACATTACTGTTGGCACTGATGGGTAATAGTCACCTCTTACAGGATTTATAGATAATTAAGGTAGAGCTGTCACAATGAACATAGTTTTAGCTGATTAATCAGCTGCCTTTTATCCAAATTAACTAATCACATTAATTTAAATTGAAACCTAAATAGAGCTGCCTTTGATATATTGAAGGAAGTATGAGATAACTGATAACTGAATAAATGAAAGCAACCACACACAATAGGAATGAAAGGACATCCTTTAATATTTTTGTTTTCATTCCCTATTATAGTAACTCATGTCAACTAAATAGCTTCAGAAATAACGAAGTGTGCCTTTAGCTCTGAGCCCTACTGATTAAAATGTGCTCCAAGCAATAAATTAAGTCAGGATTTAGTTTATCAAGCTATCAACTAAAGCTTGCAGACTTAGATTAAAGACACTGAGCAGTATCCTATACCACCTCACATTAGTGGAACAGACCACTAATGCAAAAAAAAAAAATAACAGTTCCTGAAACAACTGGAAACTAGCAGCAACACGCGTTTCCAGAATGGGGTAGATCAGCAGAGCTCTCAGAAGGGAATTCGCTGACCAGCCCCATTATGGAAATGAGTGTATTTCTGTGCTTATTTCAGGAACTGCTAGTTCCTGTTGCACCAGTGGTCTGCTCTGCTAGTTCACCAGTCGTATAGGATAGGATACTGCCCACTCAGCTGGACCCATCCATCATTAGATTGGTCAATTAGCCTTCTCCAGAAATCTTAAATGACATGTTTGGGTTTAAACAATAGTGTTTGTTTCGAATAAAAATAAAACTTCTAAAGAAATCCAGCAGTTATGGGATAAACTATAAGTTCTCTTATTGACTGCTTACTGGTTAAATGTTATGAAACAAAGAGAAATAAAACAGTGGGATTACCAAAAGATTGGAAATGGGATTGAAGTTCTTTAGTTTATTCATTTCATTTCAACGAATACTTTGCTGTTGCTACTGCACAGGAGTAAGTGCTGCTGAAAGTTATAGAAACCATAATCTCTGGCCAGTTCATTGTCTCCCTGCTCCATATGCTTAATTCGGAGTCACAGGATAGTGGCCTCTACAACAGTAAGAGTAGACATGATTAAAAGTTTCATGAGGGTCATCTGGGCATTGAAACATGCAAAATGGGAGCTATGGCCATGTATTGGCCAAGTATGAATACTGAAATAGAAATTATCGTTCATAATGTAATACATGCCAGATATAGCCTAAGAGCAAGAAGGAGCCTATATGGATAAATGATAAAAATCAAGAGTCATGGCATAAAGTAGGATGTATTTATCCTAGCAGGAAAAGGTAATCTAGATTTCCTTCTGCCCTAAGAACATCTCATTGGATGGCACAATTTAGGCAGGAACTGCACAACGCTTTATAATGGTTTTGAAGTGCACTGAAAACTGTTGTGGCGTGTTCCATATACCATTTACAAACCGCTTTCAAAGCATTATATCCTGCTTGATGTAGATCTGGCCTTAGTTGCAGGTTATTCAGGAAATTTAGGCACCCCCCCCCCAACATGAGATAACTCACATAGTTATGTCGGACAATAGCCCTCAGTTTTCAGGGCATGAATTTAACACCTTTGCCTGGCTCTATGGATTTCAGCACATAACATTAATCTCAGGTTATCCACATTCTAAAGGACTACAGTAAGATGGGGTCAAAATCATGAAAAGAATATTAAAGAAATCTAATGCTGCAGGTGAGGAGCCCTATTTAGCCATTTTGAATTACAGATAAGCCCCATTGGCACATGGTTTGTCATCTGCAGAAATGTTGCTTAGCAGAAAGCTGTGGACTCGTTTAGGTGGGCTGATGGAACCAGGCCAAGGGCATGATACTGCTCTCTACAGGCATAAGTGAATGGACAAGGTTAAACAAAAAGTATCCTATGATAATTGCAGATGTTGTACCCCAATCATGATGTTCATACATCTGATGGTAACTCCTAGGCAGGATCTGCACTGCTGTTTTAAAACAGTTTATAACAGTAGTGACAACTGTTGGGGCCCAGGACACACTCCAGATACAGTTTTCAAAGTGTCATATCCTGCTTGGTGTAGATCTGGCCCTAGTCTCAGAAAGCACGTGTTTTGTGTGAGCTTGCACCACTGAAATACAGATTCTTGATGGACACTCTTTAACGCCACAATAGGAGACATTTGCAACTTGTTCTTGAGTCAGGAGAGGATGTGAGCAGGAAAGATCAGCAGGAAACTAGAAACAACTTGAGCCAAAGTGTCTCAGAAAATAGGATGGAGGAACAAAAAGAATGGTCGCAGAGCAGCCTGAACATGTAGAACACAGAATACGCAGAGCACCAGGAAGACTTATTCAGCAATGCTGATGATCAAAGTTAAAAGCATGTTGATTTTTTTAAAAAGGAGAAGGAAGATGTGGAACAGAACACTGCCTCTTTAAGACTTGTTGTGTATCTATTATTGATGTTACCAAGGAACTGGTTGGCTTGGGACTGGTTATATTCACTAGCTAGCAAATACAAGAAGAAGCCAGCTATACAGTGAGCTCGATGCAGTACAGTAAATGATCTCTTTACAGTTTAATAAATAATGTTTCTTTAAAATGTCAAAAGTATTGCTTCTTCATAGAAAAAACAGCATGCCACCGGTATGCCCATAGCAGTGTCGTAATAATGGGGCCAAACTGCACATGATGCAGGAAATGTGATTGTGGATCCCTTGGCATTTTTCCTTTTACTTTTATCCAGCAATGAAGTGCTCCATTTTGTTTGGAGAAATGGCACTGGAAGAAAGGTATTTAACCCTTTCTCACTGTGCTGTTTTCCTGAGATAAATCACTGCCCTGCACAGAATATAGGCCCGGCCCTATACGGTTAACAGCAGCTTTGGCAAGGGGATTAAACAGGGAGAATGGCATATGTGGGAACACCCCTGCCAAAAAAAAGAAACCCTGCCCCCCACCCACACAATGCTGTGATGTGTGATCAAGGATGAGCCATATCTCATGTAGCTTGGCTCTGAATCTGCAAACAAAAATACTATTTCAAAACAAGCATTTCTAAAAGTAGAAGTTTCTCGCTGATCTTCATTATGTATTGAGATGTGCATGGCTACACACAGGCACTGCTATTTTGCACACCCTGTTGTTTGCCTGTCCCTCCTCTCTGGCATCTTCTGTCCTTTGATGCCCCCATTGCCCATTCTGTGATGACAATACTTGGCAAAAGGCAGGTGCCTTTTTTTGTAGCCTGATTGCTCAAAGGACAGGATATAACCCACCCACCCCATGTATATTTTACTCTTCAGGAATCCATTGCAGCTGTAGTTGCAACCTCATGAGGTGATGGCGATGCTGGAATTAAACTATCATTCCCATTCTGAATTTGCCATCTGCTCTTCTGTGCTACACTGAATTTCTGCTCGACGTCTTCGCTTCATTACAGTACATTGAACTTAAACATTACCTGGTTCAAGCCAGACGCAGGCTTAAATTCCAGCTCTAGCTACCTGCCCTCTTCCACTCTTCCCCACAATTCCCTGCATGTACTCAAGTGTAACAGACTTTATGTATAACGAGCCGAAGGAAATCAGTGAATCATAAGACAAAAGATTCCTACAGTGGCAAATCAGGGATTCGTCTAGTCCAGCAACCTGTTTTTAACAGTGGGCAGCCTGATGCTCCTTGAAAGCCAACAAGCAGGGTGTAAAGGTAACAGCTCCCGCTCCTCTTTGGCCTCCATTGACTGTCATTCAAGGGTCCATTTAACTATCATGGCAAATTGCCATTGACAGACCTCTCTCCTTCCATTGATTTGTCTAATCCCCTTTTAGAGCCATCTAAGCCAGTGCCTATCACCACACCCTGTAGCAGAGAATTCCATAGGCTAATAATGTGTTGCGTGAAGAAGTACTGTCTGTTATCCTAATGTAAGAAATCTGGGCTGTTTTCCTGCTCCACTGTTCACATTTTGAATGGATTTTATCTTTTATTGTCACAATAGCATCAAGTCAGACAAACCGTGAATGAAATATATATAATGATCTATACTTTTTTTAAAAAAAACCCGTATTTGTCTGAGAAGACAGGACCTTTATGCATTTATGTAAAAGACATATCAGGAAGATAAGTCTTAAGCTATTGAAATCTTTGCAGCAACGTGATTTGCCATTATTGCCTTTTTATGTGAGCTAGACAATTGCTCCTGGGATATACCTAGGTGGCAGAAAGTGATAGCGCTAGTGAGACAGGACTGCTGGGAACACATAACAGGATCCTTCCTGTGATATGCAAATCAGTCTGCTGCATAAACAGTTCATAGGAGAGACAGCGAGAGATGGCTTAAATCATAGCATCAAATTCCACAGATAAAAACGCATCCCCAAGACGCATGCAAAAAACAAAACAAAAACCCTGTGACTTCCCCTACCCCATTCTTTAACTATTTACATTGTTCAAGCTCGGCCTCTGCATTTCACCCATCTCCAGGGCCACAAAGAAATCCTTATTCAGCGAGAAAACATTATTATTATTATTATTATTATTATTATTATTATTATATCTCTTTCTCGCTCATGGCGGTTTTACTAGACAGACATGTCAGGCTTTGCCAAGTCATGCTGTCTTTTACAGAGTCAGGAATTTCTTGACAACTGAGCATGTTTTAAGTATGGCTGCTTTCTGGATGTTGGTGTGGATGTATTTTGGTAGGCACAGTTTCTGAAGGTTTTCTGTATAATTTTTTGATGTGCTGCTGGTGACTAGGGTGACTAACGGGATAGTTGTGACCTTTTCCTGTTGCCATAGTTCTTTGATTCCATGACCAGTGGTGTATATTTGTCTCTCTTTTCTTCTTCCTTTTCAACAACATTTTTGACATTCGGTATTGCTATGTCGATGAGGTATGTGTTTTTCTTCTCTGTCTATGACCGTTATGTCTGGTTGGTTGCGGGGTATTGTCTTATCCGTATGAATTGTTCCGTCCCAGTATATTTTATGGTCTGCATTTTCCAAGATTGTTTTGGGTGAGTATGTATAGTATAGTGTAGGTTGTTTTATAAGGTTGAATTTGATAGCCAGTTGTTGGTGAATTGTTTTTGCAGCTGTATTGTGATTGTCTGTATAGTCTATTTCTGCCAGAATTTTACATCCTCCTGTTATATGGTCTATTGTTTCTTGAAACTGATGGCATTTCCTGCATAGGTCTGTTGTTACACTGTTATCTTTTATGATGTATTTTTGGTAGTTCTTGGTGGCTATAACTTGATCCTGTATAGCTATTAGGAATCCTTCTGTTTCTGGAAATAGCTCACCCTCCCTGAGCCATTCGTATGATTGTTCTTTGTGGGTTCTATATTATGTTGCAGTGCTTCCCAGGGAGTGCTTTTTGTGTCCATTTTTCTTTTTTCTCTGCGGGTGTGAGTGGTCGTGTTTGATCTTCGTTTTGTATTGCTAGGTTGAGTGGAGTGTAGTTTTTATCTACTTTTACTATGGTTTTATGAATGGGGGAGTTTTAGTGTGGAAGAATTCTTGGAGTGATTTTATCTGTTTAGCATGCATTGTGTTAATAGCAGACGTCCTCCTCTTTCTTTCCTGCTGATTGTTATTCTTCCAATGCATGAGTTGGGATGGAGCATGCGGTGTTTTGTGAGTTTGGTGGGATTGAGTCTGTTTATTTCTTTGAGTTCAGTGTGCGACCAGTATATGATTCCGAATGAGTATGTGAGGATGGGTATTGCTTAAGTGTTGATGGCTTTGAAAATGTTTTTCAAGTTGAGTTTAGATTTTAGGATTTGTGATAGGCGAGTTTTATATTGCATTCTGAGTTGTATTTATACTGTGGAGTGATTGATTTTTGTATTATTATTATTATTATTATTATTATTATTATTATTTTAAATTTACATCCTGCCTTTCAGTATTACAATAAGACTCCAGGTCAGCTGACAATAAGAGAAAATTAATGTATTATGAACTGAAGGCGCTTTTTGTAAAGGCAGTGGTGATTTATGAAGGCTTTAGCGAGGTGGGGGAAACGATGATGGGAAATTTTGACTCCCAAGGCCTGAGATGTTGCTGCTACAGAAGGTGTTTCAGCTGCTGCTCTTACAAATATTATTACAAATTCAATATTACCTACTCACTTGAATTACTGTGCAGT
Organism: Anniella stebbinsi; assembly: GCA_029215795.1. Taxonomy (NCBI): domain Eukaryota; kingdom Metazoa; phylum Chordata; class Lepidosauria; order Squamata; family Anniellidae; genus Anniella; species Anniella stebbinsi. The sequence goes on from JARDYH010000001.1 coordinate 178,916,714, forward strand.
CCTGTAATAAAAGATATATCTCTTTAAAGATTTTTAGTCAGTGACATTTTGTCACCTGAACTGTTTGAGTTTATGTGAAGTAGTAGTCTTGTGCACGTGAAAATAAATCAAATTAATTCATGCAATAGCAGTAACAGGATTGTAGTATCACTAGAGCCTACAGCTGAGAATCAAACATATAGTAGCCAAGTGAAGCATGGTAGTAACGTTACCAAACTTCCAGGAGGGTTGGAGACAAAAAGGGAAAGAGATGCCTGGTGGGCGGGTGGACTGGGAGCTACTTAACAACAATAGCAATTGTTATTGTTCAATTGTTATTCAACAACAACAACAACAACACAATATTTTAAATTGATTAATTCATTGGATTAATTGATTAATGTTGCAGTCCTATTATTGACTGTTTGTTGGGAGGCAAGCCTGGTTTTGCTGCCATGGAATGTGTGAAACAGGGCTCACCATGCTCCTTGGAGAAAGGGTGGTACACAAATGTCTATCCAAAACAACTGAGGTATATATGAGTAACTTTACTTTTATTAAATCCAGTTTTTTAAAATAAGATTTAAAATCCCTGAGGCATTTTGGTCCATTTTGGTCCACTTTTCAAATGATCACAAAAACATGTACCGGTATTTATGGAAAACTAATGTGGATGCTAGTAGACTTTATAAACACTGACCTATTGAATTACAAACCACACACACTCTCTTTCTCATGTGCTCAATTTATTTGTTTCCCTTCCCTGTTTTCTCCTTTCTCCACAATTCTACCATAATCTTTTGATGCAATAGCCAGGACCCACAGCAGGGATCAAACCTGTCTCTTTCAATTCCCCTCATATTTCTTATATTCACCAGCAACTGCTATTTAGAGGACACAGCATGCAGCTGCTGCCCAACATTATCTTCTTACACCTCATTAGATTTACCTTTAAAAACTGTGATTTTTTTTTTAAAAAAGGAACTACCAACTAATGGCTTACAGTGCAAAACCAAACATTTCTACCCGAGCCTTGAGAACAAGCATAACATTGTGATAGATCATTATGGGCACACCAACTCCTGTAGACAGTGTTGGGCTTCACAATCCTAAGGAGCCACACTGCAGTGGAACAAAGGCCAAATCATGCATATTCTGGCAAGTCTAGAAAACCTTGTTAGATAAGAGGGTGGCTATGAAGCTCCTACATCTCTCCTTCCCCTGCACTGTCCTCCTCACAATGCTGGGGAGTAGAGACCATTTGGAGGTGGTAACAACTACAGCGAAAATACCGAGCCTTAAACAGAATGGGCCTCATATTCTGAAAGCTATACCTTCTAAGCTATGACATGTAGATTTTCCATGTCTTTCTATGACAGTGAAGACACACTTTCTGAAAATAAGGTAGTACAAATAAGCCCCTGAATGACGGCTGTAGAATATCTATAGCGCAATCTTCTCTTCATTTAATAGGGTGTTGAAGTTTAAAATGTCAGGCCATTTGTGACTGAGAAAGCAATTTCCCCTTTTCATCCAGGATGAAAACAACATCACTATAAAAAACAACACCAAAAACATATGCTTCCAAACCATTCAAATGTTTCAAAAATCTCCACTGGAACATTCAATTAAAGATGAGAGCTGATGAGAATGGTGGGAACTTCAATCCATAAATTGTGTTACAAAGCCACATAAGAGGCTGTGAAAAAAATGCATGTACCTTCTCCTGGAAGTGGGGCGGGGTTGACGGGAGAAAAAAACATGGTATGGTGGTGGTTTGGATAGGACTGAAGAGACTGTAATTCAAATGCCCACTCAGCCATGGAGTTGGCTTAGTCACTGATCTGGTTTGCTCCTAACGACGGCAAATTGTGGGTTAATTAACTCACGATTTTCCCAGCATGTGCAACTTCTGCTTTGCATAATCATAATCAGCCTGATCAGAGGGTGATTCATGATATGAGAAAACAGACAGTTCTTATGTTAACTGTGGATTTTTTAACTGTGGTTCGCTGAGAGGTAGAGCAGAAGCGGTACAAACCAGGTGAAATCATGGGTTAATTAACCCAGGATTTGCCACCATTACATGCAAGTTGGGCCACTATCTCTCACTATAACCTACCTTACACTGCCCTGAGCTCCTTGGAAGAGAGGTTGGATATAAATAGTATTTAGCAAGGCCAAAAGTCTCTCTCTCTCTCTCTCTCTCTCTCTCTGTGTGTGTGTGTGTGTGTTGAAGTCTAAATGGTTCAAACTATCTTCTTACATTCTTCCCTGAGACCCATTTTCCCTTGCGTAAAGGAGATTGCAGCAGTGGTTATGCCCATAACAACACATTCAGCTGAAATTATTTCTAAATGTACATCTATATGTATAAATTAGCATATGCACATTTATGTCCTGTTTTGTGGCCATGCATAAGTGACCACCCCAATGTCAGGCTACTGATTATGTGCATGTTGTTCTTCAAAGATTTTTGCCTTCCACAAATCACTATATATATTAGAAAGAGTCATAGTTCCATAACAAAGGTGCCACCATGGACAGGCTCACTAGGGTGGTTCATTTAGGAGCTGGGGGGTGATCAAGCAATTAGGCAGGTGACTGAGAACTGATTCTCCTTTCCGGCAGTGATGGTGGCAAAGAAACTGTATTTTGCTACCACCACTGTGTCCTTGTAGTGGGTATTTAAAGAAATGCTATTCTCTACATTGAGGCTGCTAGCCTGCCTATACATACTAACCTGGGAATAAGTCCCATTGAAATCTGTGGTGAATGCACAAAGGATTAGGCTGTAACGCTCAGAACTCTTATTTGTTCAGTTAGCGTTTCACTAATAAGCCAGGGTGTTAAGAGGTCATTGGTGCATCCATGTAATTAATCAGATTATAATTCTGTTTGTCTAAAAATCACATTGAACTACATGTTCATCCCTCTATGACACCTTATCTTTCATTGTTTACAACTTCAATGACAGACAAAAACAACAGCCACCGAAGCACAGCAGGAGCTTTAATGCAACATAATATTTATCGTGATGCCTTTTAGAATTATTCTTGCTGCTTCGGAAACACTGCAGGGCATTAGACAGATGCAGTTTGCCTTTGAGAAAGAAAGACAGGACTCTGTCTATAAAGACAGACAGGCTAGATGAAAGAAAGAGAGGACTCTTTTAAAGGGCTCGTGGTAGGAAGCGGGACAGAATCCTGGGATTTAAAATCCTCTCTGTGATGAGGCTATGTGAAAAAGCTGAGGCAGAAATGAGGGGGAAGGAAATAAAAAGGGGCGGGCATTGTTGATATACTGGAGAAGCCAGTCATGTGCACTATGAAAAGAAATACCCAGAAATTCACTGTTATTTATAGTACTCCTACGCGGCTAAACATAATAAAATCTCTAAGTGGTTCACACTAAAGTGCATGTATAATACAATATAAAAACAATATAAAATGATGAATTAAAAAAGTAAAAAAGAGCAGCGTCATATCCCATTATTGGTCAGGCAAAGCCTATATAAACAAAGATATTTTCAAGAGGCATTTGAAGCTTACCACAGTTTCTGCCTTTCAAGCCACGGGTGGGAGTGTGTTCCAGAGATGGGTGCCATAACTGAGAAGAACCGCATACGTGCTGCTGCCTGACAATATTCTACTAGTCGTATAATGACCAATAAGGCCTCCTCTGAAAATATCTGGGTCTACTGAGTGTACATGGGGGAAGGTGGCCAGATAGGCGTCCTATTCTCAAGTTATTTAGGGCTTTGGTGTCAACAAAAAAACTTTGGACATGACTCAGTAGCTAATAAGCAGCCAGTGCAGTTCTTTTAACAGAGGTGTAACAGCCAAACTAAATGTTCTAGTCACACATAGTTTAGCTACGCGCGATAGCTTTCTTTATTCTAGTGTGAGTATTGAGTTCCTGATTCAGATTGGGACTGAAATGATCTGGAAGGAGGGGCTTAATTCATTACCTGTATTTTCACTGAAATTACACACACACACTTCTGAAGGGGGTTAAAAAAAGAAAAATAGTCTCCATTGACTAAAAAAACCCGGTAGGGGTGAAGGTTTAACCTGCCCTCTCAGATTCCTATATTCCTGATCCAAATCAGGGCCACACACACGTATTCCAGCATAAGGAAACTTATCATGCATAGCTAAACTATGTGTAATTACTAGAATGTTTAGTTTGGCCCTAACGCATATGCTCCACTGAACTTTCTAGCTGCTGCATTCTACACTAGCTGCAGCTTCTGAAATAAGCACAAGGACAGCTCCCCATAGAACACATCACAGTAGTCTAAATGTGAGTTTACAATTGCATGGATCACAGTGGTTTGGCTAACCCTATCCAGGCATAATTGGCACACCAACCAAAGGAGCTGTTCCAAGGATGGGTTCAGATGCACCCCCAAACTATGTACCTGTTCCTTCAGAGAGAGTGCAGTCCCATCCAGGACCCAATTTTCAAACCAAGGAACCTGCCCACCCCCATCCAAATCCCCACGTAGGGTCTCCCTCTTATCAAAATTTGGCTTCAATTTATTAGCCCTCATCTAGTCCATTCTTTAGTTTAGAATGTGCATAGCCTCTCCTGTTTCAGATGTCACAGAGAAATATAGATAAGGTGTCAGCAGCATACTGATGACACCATGCCCCAAATCTTCTAATGACCATTCCCAGAAACATTAAATAACATTGGGTACAAAATAGTGCCCTGGGAAACCCCAGAGTTCAACTGCCAGAGGGTTAAGGCAGAGTCACCCAGCCAGTGTTATTTTCTGGAACTGACCCTGTAAGAAAGAGCCAAATCACCATAAAACTGTGCCCCCAACCCATGGAGACAGTCTAGGAGGATACCGTGATCAATACAATCAAAAGCCGTTGCTAAAAAGAAACAAGGTCACACTCCTCCTCTCCCAAAGAAAGTCAGATGGTATATATGCTTACTCAGCAATAAATCTCGCTGAGAACCGTAGAACCAAGAAAGCATGCATCAGATTGCAACATTGGTTTCTTTGATGAAAAATAGTTTCTAGTCCTTATGATTGTGGGCATGTGTTTCAAAAATATGAGGACTGTGTCTGTCAAAACATGTAATATTCTGATAATTTCGTACATCGTACTTTGAACACATTATGCAAATTTAGTAAATGTGCATAAAATTTGGCACTTTGCAGGCATTTCATTGATTTGCATATTTTATTTCTGAACCACAGACTTCCTTTTTTAAAGAGGTAGGAATATATTAATGTAAGGCTATTGAGGCCCTTTTCAACAATATTGTTGGAAAGCCTCAATAGTCTTAACTTAATATATTCCTACCTCTTAAAAAAAAAAAAAAGGAAGCTTTCAGATCAGGTGATCTATGATAATTGCACAAAGATACACCATGAATTAAATGTGAAAAGCACATAAAGACTATTTAAATACGTTGTCATCAAGGTAAAATTGTGACTATTAGTCACTTTAAATTCCTACCTTTTTCTGTTTTTTGGCTCTGCTTTTTATGTGGTTCCAACTCAGCATGTAATTTTCATGAACAACAGCTGCTTTATTACAGCTTTTCTACTTTGGTGTTGCAGATCCTGGAACAGTAAGAGAGGGTGAGCTGAAACACAAGACATCATCCACACAATGAGATGACAGTATCAACCCAGCTTACCCTGCACTGCACTATATTCAAAGGGTGTATTTTATCATGATAATGTGGCCTTCCCCCGGCCCACACAATTTGGGAGACAGGCAGAAAAGCTTTACAATAGTTTTCAAGAGCAGCCTCATGTCCAAAATGTGGACACTTCGGTCAATGACATGGGAATGTTACCAGTTCCACATGGTTCTTGTGAAGCTTGAACTTTATAGTGGTAACACTAGTAAACATCATCAACAGAGCCATTAGGTGACTGCCCACATTTACCAGTCTCTCTCTCTCTTTCTGTATATTACTCATTCTTCATATTTCAACATTTCTTATGCTTGTCGACAGATTCACTATATTTTGAACGTTCTCTGTAACACAGACCTTGGCAATAATGTGAATGATTTTGTGCCCCTGCCATTTTTTTTAGCAAATTGAAACACATCAAACACATGGGGATGCTTTGTTTTTCCACTTGACATCTTCCCCCTTATAATCCAAACAATATTTCTGGTGACACATTCAAGGCTAATTTTAAGAGGTACAATGTTTAATCAATATTATTTGTAAAAACATTTATAAGAGGCCCCAAAGGCAGTTCACAATGAAAACACAATCCTTATATAATAGAAACTGCGAACAGTAAAAACAATATAAAAACAAACAAAATACAACAACTAGCAAAAGCAACATGTAGTTCAACCCCACTAAAAACCTGGTGAAATACAGATGTCTTGACTGCCCAGCTAAAAAACTGCTTTTGGTAGTGCTTCGCAATTTTGGTGCCGCCACTAAGAAGGCCCTGGGCCATGTTACCACCAGCCACACCTCTCGATATCTTGGCAACAGAACACCGAATAGAGCCTCCAAAGGTAATTGACAAGCAGATCTGGCAGAAGGGAGAGGTTCTTCAGATATCCTGGTCCCAAGCCACTGAGGTAATAACCAGGAACTTGAATTAGGCCCAGAAACAAATAAGAATTAAATAATTAATAAACTTTTGTTAGTTTAGAAAGATGCCCTACATGAATCAATTTTAAAAAGCTACTTATTTTGAATATAAGTACATAAAATCTGGTGTGTTGTAGTCACAGTTTTAGAAAAGTCATGTCCATAGATAGAGAAATAGTGGGCTGGTTCGCTCTCTGGCCACTGAAGCTCATTTTATTGATTTTTAACATTTCTTTGCCACCTTTCAGGGCAAAAGCTTAAATAAGCAATGGTGCTTTGCAGTGGGTGCCGGCCACCATTCTGAATATTCAACTTGCGGCAGACAGTCGCCGCAGCTTATTGTGACATATAAACCTGGGCAGGTTGGGTTCTTGACACTCCAGAACCCAAAAACAGTCCACGGGTTCTGAGGTGGTTTGTTAACCATGGCAATAAGCCACTCTGCCTGGATTCACATATCACGATAAGCTGCAGTGCCCACCCACTGCAGCTTGAATATTCAGAATGGCGGCTGGCATGCACCGTCTGTACAAACTGCCGTTTGTACAAACCCGCTCGATACCTACCACGGCAAATGTTTATGTAAGATTTTGAGGAAAGAAGTCATCTCTAATTCAGGCTTTATTGAAAGCTCCACGCACAAATGGAGCTGGTGCTCTGCCAAGTAGTTCCATCCACAGTGTTATGTCTGCCATTTACCTCCTGCGTCGTAGCTTTAAAATGCAAACAGCATCAGCTGGGAAGGGGGAGCGGTAATTATCAGGTTTGCAGTAGAGGTGGAGGGGGGCTTAACTCTTTTGTCCCGATGCTGCTCTGAAGAAAATCCCTTCGTTGATGTTGGAAGCTGAATTGGGGAAAATCCCACGTTGGAGCTACCAAAGCAAATACCAGCTTCTGGATGGAACTTGGGAGTGCTGTGTACCAGAAGTTCCAATCCTACGTAGCTGAGCGCTTATAGAACGTGGTGCTGGAGGACTACTGCACAGCTCCATGGCCTCTGGCTCTATTTTATCCCCTATGCTGTTGGAAGTACAGCAGTTTTGGATGGGGTGGAACTCCCTCCGAAGGCTCAGGTTTGCAGCTTAGGGGTGCTTCTGGGCATCGTTCCTGGGTCAGGTACCTGTGGTAAAGCCAGGAACGCCTTTGTCCAGCCTTCAACTGGTGTGGCGGTTACACCCCTTCCTGGAGAAGTTTGATCTGGCCACAGTGATCCATGCCTTAATCACCTTCCATTTAGATGATTGCGACAAGCTTTTTGTACGGCTGCCTTTGAAGTGTTCAGAACTACTGCTCTTGTTTGGAAACTGCTGCAAAATACAACAGCCAAATCTATCGTATACTTTGTTAACCATAATATACCCGTCTTGATTCAACTGTACTGTTCCCAAGCATAATTCAATGTGCTTACCTTGGATCCAAGATATCTGAAACACTGCCTTCTCCCCTATGAACCTCCCCATAGTGTAACATCCTCTTTGAATGTCCTTCTGTGTGTCCCAGAACCCAGAGCGGTTAGGTTAGTGGGAGGGAAACAGGATGGGGTCTTCTCTGTGGCAGCACCCTGACTGTGGAACTCTCTCCCAAAGGAAGTTAGGCTGCTAGCTTCTTTATTCAGTTTTAGGTGAGCTACTAAAACTTTTTTGTTCTGTATAGCTTTTTAGTATTTTAAATGTATTAGCGCCACACTCTCACAACAGTAGCCTTGCTAATGCAAATCTCAGTGCCAATACAGTCTATTATATGCCACTTTAGTGGTGTAACATCTAAGAATTGTAATAATAAATGTCCCTTCCCACCGCTCTAACATAAAACGTAGTGCAGCCACATTAAATTCAGCTGTAAGTATGATTGTGAAATTTGTATTGAGCATTTGCTTGATATGTAAAGAGATTTAGAGCTATTCAATCTTAAGTAACAAATAATCATGGTAGAGCAACACAGTGCTAAACTAGCTCTGTCTTCCCCCAAACTGTGGTTTAATACGCAGCAATCTGCATATCGGCCCTTCAGGTTGGTTTGCAAACGCTCCTTACTCCTTCACAGCCGCCCAATTTAATTCAAGGGAATGTGAGACTCTTTAAATATGCAACACATCAGGATATACTATTTGGGAACTGGCCACTCTTCTTTTGATGGCTTAGACAGCCTTTGATTAATATCTTGACTCAATTCTGAAACAGGCACATTTCCTTCTGACAATGTATTTTTACACTGTATATTATTAAGGAATAGCTGTGTTTCCTTTAATCATATCCACGTTTTAATAGTTAATGCAGAAGTTACATGTAACAAGAGAGGTGATAGATTAATTTTATTTCTACTCACAATCCATTTCTCTGCTAATGTCCAATGTTGTGTTGTGTGAACCAGTCAATGAAAGGTACTGTTGCCTTTATGACATTCCCCATGAACCTGCTTTCTTTCTCTAGTAAGAGTAAAGAGCCTTTTTAAATTCAAGATATTTGTTGATTCAGTACTATTTTATGGTCTTTTCAAGAACAGTAGGGCCTGCCAGAAGGTTGAACCAATGTTCTCTATATCTATTTAATCCTTTTTAGAGATTAAAATGCTGCACATCTATTTAATCCTTTTAAGAGGGAGTTCCCCACTTAGTCTTCGATTACTTCTTTAAGGATGGACGAACTTTTAATCACCAAGCAGCTGATAGAAGGTTGGATTAATGCAGTTGTTAGCTGTAGAATTCCAAGAATCGGAATTATAATAAATAAAGGGGGTTCAAATGTTTGCATTAAATGCCTCAGGATAACAGTCTTCTTCTTTTTTTTAAGAGTTCCTACTGTCAAACACTGCTGACCTTTTTGCAGATTAATGCTTTTCAGGAAGAGTTTTCTAAAATAGCTGATAATACATAGTTATTTTTTCACAGTAGCCTATTTTTCATGCACTGTGGAGCTGAAGTGAGTGGGAAAAGGCCACCTCAGTGCTTTATTTACCTGCAGATTCAAACCTGCAGAGCTTCCCTGCAGATTCAAACAACCAACTAGGTATAACTTCCCTAAATTACAAAGCTACTGATAAGTTTAAAAGGTTTTATCTTTATAGGGTGCAATTCCTGAAGAAGCATGCCAAGAAGAAAGTGTATTTCATTACAGTACATTTATATTACACCGTGTAATTCCTGACCCCACCTCCAAGTGTGTAGACTATGCTGAAACAACATAGAACGCCTCACTGAGGCAGGAATAGTCACATTCTCCTCTAGTGCTGTCAATGGCACCTTTTTTTCCCGGAAATTCCCCATCGTGACCTGAACAAAAAAATATTCCTTTCAAGACAGAACAATGTTCTGGTGAGCTTATTGTTTCAATTTCCCTGTGCCCAGGGCAGCACTATAGGGCAGGTCCCCTCATTTGAAGAATGTAGTGGAGACTCAATGAAGGGTTCTCTCTCTCTCTCTCTCTCTCTCTCTCTCTCTCTCTCTCTCTGTGTGTGTGTGTGTGTGTGTTGAGAGAGAGAGAGAGAGTTCCATTTACTTGCAAATATATCACATGAGCAGGTGGGAACTGGGCAGACACACAGGCAGAGAAAGGCAGAATACAAATGCTTGAAATAATGAATAGATAGAACAGCCCTAACACTGTACCAGTGTCGGCACCACCAGTCTTGACCTCTTATCAGCTCAAAACGGTTTCTTTTTTTGGTCATAAAAAACTTCCTCTGCCAAAGTCCTCTGTCATGGAGGTGGGAGGAACATCCCTGGCTGGCCTTTTTATTGTCCTGTTAAAATTCATTTTTACTGCTTAGTTAAAAGGCAGACTTCAAACAGAATTATGCTACTGGCTGTTTTATTTCAATCCCTTTCCTATAATCCCTAGCATGGAAATATCTATCTATCTGTCTATCTGTCTGTCTATCTATCTATCTATCTATCTATCTATCATCTATCTGCTGCACAATGAGTCTATCTATCATGATCCCAAGATCTCCTTCCTGATAAGTCACAGCCACTTCTGGAGCTCTGCTAGCATGTTCTCTATCCTGAATAATTTGCTGTCAATCATGAACTTCAATACTCCATGATTTTACTCCTGACTCTGAGACATTTATGAATACATTAAATAGCACAACTCCCAGTACAGTTACTTGGGGATTCCTACTTCTCACTTCCCTCTATTGCAAGAACTTCATTTACATCTGCTTCTCATTCTTTAATTGGTTACTAGCCTGTCACTCAATAACTGTTAAGTTTTCACAATAGTTTTTTTTTGGGGGGGGGGGGCTTTGTCAAAAATGTTTTGGAAAGCCAAGTATATGATGTCTACCACATCAATCCTATCTACATTCTTATTGACTCCAAAATCTTAGTGAGGCAGGACTTCCTTTTGCAGAAGCCATGCTGATTCTTCCTTACCAAGCCTTATTCTTCTATAAGTTGAATAGTTCTAATTTTAAGAATATTTTCTACCAATTTACCCATAACAGATGTTTCTTGGCTCTCCTCCGGATCATGTGAATCAGTTCCACATGTTTTTTTTACTCATAAAGAGAATATTGTCTCTCTTCTCAGACAATCCAACATAATAACAAAATACAATAAGGTGTCAAATCTTTGAAATTTAATCATTTTGAAGGACATCTACTAGGCAAACAGGGAAAATATTTTGTCTGTGGAATATAAACCATTAAATATATCCACAATCAGAAATCTACCTACCACCATGGCAATCTGTATTTAATAAACAGATTGTTGAACTTTTATCCACATCTTCTGCAATCTGAACCGTGCATCACCATTAGGGAGACTGCAAAGAAACTGCAGCTACAGATATAAGGCAGTATAAAAGAAGCTGGTGCCTCATTGGCTATGACAGTGTTTTATGTACCTATACCTTCCGAGGTAAAAGATCAGGACTGCTGCTCTTGGAACAGGTGTTTGAAAAAACACATGCATAAGATGGCAGGGATAAGAAGAATGTACGGTGGAGAATGTAGTTACAAAAGTGATTCACAGACATAATATGCCTTTTAGATTCATAGTACTATGGCTTGGCTGTCCACGCTATATCCACACACCACATGTACCTTAGTTTAAAGAAACTAAAAGATTGCAATTTCTGCAATAGAAAAAAAATATACAAAACTGAACATCTGATCATGAGATTGGTGATAAAAATGGCACACATGAAAGAAATTCTGTGAACGGCTGTATGTGTGAATATCTCATGATGGTGACATGGTTTTGTTCTGGAAATTGGAAGATAGACATTTTGATTTTCATTTTAGTAACTAGATGCCGCTTGTGCTTTTAAAAACACCTCTGGCTATCCATATCTAAGAGAGGCTTAACTAGATGTCAATTGCTTTGCATGTATCTCTAGTGAAATTGTTTATGGATTTTTCCATTAACTCAGATTGGAAGGAAATGGCCTCAGCAGATGTCATTGAGAATAAAGCAGAAGACCATAAAGAAGTATCAGAGATGGAACTGATTGATTACACAATTTGATTTGCATAACCCATCTTACTAATGATGATGCATTAGGAGCAAACAATCTAAATTCACCTGCAGCACCAAGAAGTGAGTAAAAATGTATGTATTTATTTGTTTATTTTGCACCCCGACTTTCTAACAAGAAAGGGAGCACAAGGCAGCTTACAGTTGTAAATAAAAGCTTGATTAAAATAATAAAATAATGCATTAAAACACAATAATAACAGAATATTATTTCAACTCATAAATGGAACATTTTTCATATCAAGTCAGTGAAAAATATTAGCAGTGCAATCCCATACATATTTCTCAGAAGTAAGTCCCACTGAGTTTAATGGGGCTTACTCCCAGGTAAGTGGATTTAGGACTGCCGCCTATAGCCACTTCCGTAGATATGGGTACAGACAGATTGGACATCTGGGTCTGCCACAGTCTCTACGCCCTTTTGCCCTTATCTGTGTTCTGTGGTCTGTTATTGTTAGTAAAAAGCTTTCCCTAGGTTTGGGGGTGAGGATGTCTGTAAGCAAGTACAGGCCTACCACCCAAGGCCTATGACAGGAAGTGCCATTGTCTAGGATGGGCTGTAGATCATCAGTGATCCGTTTGAGTGGTTTTAGTGTGGGGGTCGGTGGCAAATGATGTAGTGTCATTTTCTCCACTGTCCTGGTACCAAGCCTGTCATTGTTGGGTGGGTATTATTGTTGGGGAAATGCCTGATGTGAATGACCAGTTAACAACATCATTGTCAGTATCTATATTTCCTTTGACCTCACTATGTTTCCCTCTGACCTCACTATTTACATTCCCCCCTCTTCGTTATCCCCTAACTCTGAATAACATGCCATGCACCTGATGATGCTGATTGTAGCACATGAATGTTTATGCCCCAACACATTTGTTAGCCTTTAAGATGCCACAGTATCTTTTTGTTTTGTTTCCTTTTCAACTTGCCTGCTATGTTGATAACCAGACCTGGATACCCATTCATTTGTATAGTTGCTGAGCATGCTTACACTCCATTAGAAAATTTTGTTTCAAAGTTCATTCATCAGCAGAATTCCCAAAGTGATCAGTCTGATGCAGGAATCTGCCATTTTAACTTGATAAGCCTCCCAATAATTGAGAGAAACGTTCAACTTATTTGAGACTCCCAAAACCCATAGATCAGCTTAACAACAACAGTAATGATAATAATAATAATAATTCATGGATAATAATAACAATTCATGGATGGGATCCAAAGATCCCAAAGCAAAAGAAATTTCCCCTTGGCAATGTCACTGTGTGCCATCTCCCAGCTAATGACCACCCCCCCAAGCCCTGCTAACTTGCTTCAGAAGCATTGCTGGGATGGGAAATCATTGATCTTTCAATGTAACTTGATAACCAAGAAACCAAACAACAATAGTGTTTCAGAGTACCCACATCACTTCATATACATTGCCTCAGTACTTCTACAACAGCATTATTACCTTTATATTGTGGATGGTGGGATCGTGCTGAAAGAATTAGGGCTTGTTTAAAGATACCTAGCATGAATTCATGGCTGAAGCCAGGTTTGAACCAGAGACCTACCAAGGTCACAGAACAGACTGTTAATCGCAAGGCGTCACCAGCTATGTAGCCTTGGAAGTACTCTTAGTGACATCCTCGCTGCAGCCAAAGTGTAGCTTTGCCAGGAGCCCACATGACTGCGCCTTTTCTGTTCAAGCCCATACATGGTTGTCTGTGCTATAAACATTGACAGAATGTTATGCTAGGAATAGGAGAAGAAATCCCTCCATTGAGAGTGGTCAAACTGCTCTCCTGGTTACAAGGAAACAGGGCAGGGATCTGGAACCAGGCTGCTCCTTTAGCCTGAGAATGCAAATCTTAGCATCTGATTCTACAAGGTGATGCTTTAGTGCAATCCACCCATAGGACTAGGTTGCAAGATACAACAACAAGAGCTTAATGGATACGTTCTTTCTTGCAAATAAGATTTTAAAATTAAATATTATAAAATTAGATAGCAAAGAAAATCTGATCTTTGCTGTGGCATACTTTATAAACTCATGCTACAGGTGACCAGGGTGTGGACCAAACTTCTGAACATTGTGCAGCTCCTACTGTAACTGAACTTAAAATGACTGCTGCTGTAGGATTTAGTTTTCCTTACTCCGTCTCATACCAAGAGACCCACCTTTTTATTCTTAAGATAGCTTTGGGCCTAGACATCAGCAAAAGCAAAATTTCATACTTTCAGATCTCACAATCGTGTATGCTTACATTAATTACGAATACCTTCCTTTATCCTATCCTAAAGTATCCCTGAAATGTTTAAACTATTTTTTGTAATTAAAGTAAAGAAATGATTCAGTCACCTCCTGCATCCTCCATACACCCTGTATTCCTGGTGTTTCTTGCCATAGACCTCCTCTTCCTATAGGCAACTTTTCTGTGAGTGGAAACCAGCAAGTGTAAACGACCTAGGAATCAAGGCCTCAGAACGAAAATTGACTAAGGATGAAACATCTGCTTATGTTTAAAAGGTCAAAAGTCTAAATAAACAACAGCAACAAATAGGAAGCATGCTGTGAAATCCGAGGCGACATGGACAGCATCAGCTGTTATAGTTTACATTTCTTCCTTCCCATCTGTTACAGATGCCTATTCCCAAAGGCTACCAATTTTAAAACCATACAAAGGATCAAAATTTGGCAGGAGGGAGGTAAAGCTTGCAGAAACAAATACAAAAACTAAAACTGGCCAATGGCTACTTCCTTTATGAAATTTGATTTACCTGAATATCATTGTCAGCCTCAAAACAAAGCAGGGAGAGCTGGAGCTGAAAAATAGGAATTGCCTCAAATATCCATGGCCACCCAAGAGCCTATCTACACTACTGCTTTAAAACGTTTATAACAGTTTTAAACTGGTTAGTCAAGGTTATTAACCGGTTTAAAACTGTTATAAATCATTTTAAAGCAGTAGTGTAGATAGGCTCCAAGTATGTGTGTGCGTGTGTGTGTCCTCTGGTCTGTTAATCTCTGCTGCTACCTACGGCTTTCAAAATGAGAGGAGCAGTACCAGCTGACAAGTAGACAGTAATGATGAACCAATCTAGCCCTATCTTCCCAATTTCCCCTTTTTATTTCAAATGTTTGTTTTTTGTTTAAAGCCCTCATTAATTTTGAGAGTGAACAATAACCGTATTTCCTCCGCAACAACTGAGAAGTGTTCTTTTGAAATCGAACGGATTTTCATGGAATTGGAAGTACCTTTGAACAACGTTTACAAAAAACTCATGCTGAATAGATAGTGTTCGTGGCTGTGCCTGTGGGTTATGACTTCTTTCTTGAAATGTTCTCTGAACATTTCACTATCCCCACATGACTCTAAGGTCAGGAATTGGAGGAGCTGCCAGACGGCAAATGAAAATAGCTGGCTCTGTCAAAGGCCTTAAGATGGGGTGCCAGTTGCTAGTGGAGAGACAAAAATGCTGAACGCCACACAGAAAATAATTTAAAAAGAGGAAAACATTAGAAGCTTTTCATGAGGAAAAGAATTTCTTTTCAAAGGTGTGTGTATCTGTCAGTGAACAGGTGAAAATAAAGAGAGCTAATATTTTAAGAGCATGAGCAACAGGTGAATGGTTTGAATAATAGAAATCTACTTGTCTGGTGTGAAACTGTGAGGAATAATTTCAACTGTTCTGTAAAGGCAGTAGTACAATGCCTTGGGTTTAAAAATAATGCTGGGATACATGAACCATTTTAGAAGAAGGCTAGGAGAAACTGACAGGTAAAGATGAAAAGAATATCAAGAAGCAACCAAGAGCTTCTAAATCCATTATTTTTATTCCACATATAATATAGCAGGAGATATGGGACTAGGTTTTCAGGATCAGTGTTCTGGCATTTATAGAGAAGACCACTGGTTCAAACAGTACTATATCTGGAGATTATGTTTTAGCCATTGTTACCATCAGACTGTTACGTTACCATAGATTCTATGTTAGTACATAAACTTCACCAATTCCATCATAACACATGACCATTTTAATTTACCTGAATGTATTGGTTTTACCATTCAAGTAAAATAGATGTATCTGAATGGGCTGGCTACATCCTATACCACTCTGGGAGAACATATGAGATTATTAAGTAATTTCTACATCAGCGCTAGATCTCCTGGGAGATTAGAAGTACTGGGCATCTGATCTGCTCTCTCTTGCTTCTGGACATATAAGAAACCCATATAGCAGCAGCTGGTCGGAAATCTAAGGACTATTGTGGCATGGTGTTACTGGGCTTATGAATGACTGGAGATGATGACAAAGCAAAACCAACAGATCCAAGAAAGATGTATTAACATGCTAGTCCAAACTTACCAATATATTAAGAACATAATGTGATTCCTTACAGGAAATGGTTCAAAACATAAATTTTACAAAATCAATATTCTGATTGAATTCATTCTCCTCTAGCTTACTTGAGAATAAATGTCTCATTTAAGAACAACAAATTTCAATTCAAGTCCACTGGCCACAGAGAAGTCACCCCCTCTGCTTGGCTAATATTGATTTCTTTAATTTATTTGTTGAATGGCTTTCCCCATGGAAGAAGTCATTTCTGTTCGAAACACACCGGGAAATTTGGAAACCAGCTTGCTAATAAATCTTCCTTGTAACCATTGATTTGTTGCCTCATCATTCTGCTGAGTGGCGAAGTCTTCTTTTGGGTTGCACTGGAGACTACAGATATTTTTTTTGCCATGTAGTTAAGAGCCATAGAGTATCCCCCCCCCCAAGCTTTTTAAGGTCCAACTAAGCATGACTTTTTCAACTGATTTTCTGACCACACTATTTGTCCTGTACAACTATGCACCATACTCTTTATCCACTTGGTAAGTTCCTTGTTAAAAAGAACCGTGCACAATTAATGTAAGAGCTAAACAAGGTGGAGAAAATGAAGAAAATGTAAGTTCTTAATTTAATATATATATATACACTGCCTCTCAACCATGCTTCAGGGTGGTTTACATAAGAGTAAAACATAATAAAATGCAAAAAATATAAATAAAGAACAGCGTTAAGAAGAACTGCAGCAGGTCGAAATGGGGGAATGCATTCCTTCAGTTACCAGAGTCCCAAGCTGCGTAGGTCTTTAAAGATAAATTATATCTTCAAAATTATTTGAATTATACTTGGAGATCATTCTTTAAATACTAGTGAGCAACAGGCAGGTAAATGCAAAATACAAGCTTTTTAGAAAAACAGGCCTGAAAATTGCAAATAGTTTTAAACCTCCTCCATACACACGCACACACACACTTGATGGAAGATGGGAATATCCTCTAACAGTCTTTTACATCCTTTGAGCTTGGCTAAACTGAGAGCAAAATCTGGCAATGCAAGTGTGGAGTTGTCCTTTGTAATAGCCCCTCAATGTCCCCTCCCACTTCAAAGGGAGAAAAAGCGTTTTAGTTTTTAGGGAGAAAGAAGCTGGGTTGGATCTCACTGCCAAGAACTTTTGATCTATGATATGAAGGGGAAGAGACGGAGTGCTTATTTCAGATATGCAGGAAAGATACTCTGCACATTCCCAGGGACACTTTGCTTCCTTAGTACTTCCTGAGCCTTCATACAAATTAAGCCCTGGGGGCAGAGTGGGAGAAGTTGAGCCTTCACAAAGCTGCCCAAACTGAGGTTAGAACTGACGTGTCGGCTGAGTTTGGAAGACACTTTACGCAACGGAGGGGGGAATAGCGTACTGACCGTGTGTTATTTTGGTGGCGGCGGCGCAGCAGCACCCGCCACACGACATGTTGCCCCTCCCCCGTCGCGTGGCTGAAAGTCCCGGCGTCCTTCTGGGCTGCTGTGTCTCCTCCCTCTCAGTCCTCTGGCCGTATCCCAGCATGCACCACAAGTTCTGCTGGCTGTATCGGAGCAGCCAGGGTTTTTTCGGCTGCTCCGACCGGTGAACTCTATGAGCAAACAGAATAGTACACGGACAGAGGGGGGTTCCCTCCACACACCGCTTAAACAACGGAGTTCAGAATAAACAATGTGCAAGCCCATTGTTTTTCGCCGTTGTTTAAGTGCCCCAAATAGCGTACCATCAGTTGTATGTGCGTTGTGTGTTGCCCTCCGCACAGCACAATATGCAACACAACTGACGATTGTTCCCCCACCCCCGTTGATTATCGTGTAGTCCGAACCAGGCCTTTGTATGTGCAATGCCTCTAAAATGGTTATTTGTGTGAGGAGGGGGCTTCCTTGGGTGGGGAGCTATGTTTTGCTCGCTACAAACTGTATGGCCTTAAATGCTTTTTACAGCTTGTGTATATGTTATTTTGAATAATAAAAGGCAGTTATTTGAAGAGGTCCAGACTCTAGCTTGGATATCTTGAGATACATAGTAATTTGTACAATGGGCATTCGGGACTGTTGGGTCTGATCAGTATAACCGCGGCAATCACATACTCTAGTGTTCCAAATCATGCGGGGAGCCTGCATGGATAAGAAAGGGCTACTACCTCTTGCAGTAAGGAGACCGACAGAGAGGGGGCAGAGCTAGCAGACTCCTGGCTTGCCTCCTCTTGCATGTCTATGAAACAATCTCAATAAGCGCATTTACAGTGGTTCCTAGTTGATGCAGTCACACATCATGGACAGAGTAGGCAGGCTTCCAGTGAAAGCACTTCAACCAGTGTGAATATTTGTGGTGTGGGAAACAGGTGGATTTTACAAAGTAAGCAGTGAACAGACTGCTACTCTTTCCCAGAGGTTTTCTGAAATGCAAGTCTATAGAAATAGTTGCATGCCTTTGTCTTCATTAATCATTTCAAAACGTTGCATTTCAATGCAGCCAGCCTAGAAGTTCACAGGCACTTTAATTTTCCAATTATTGTACCTGTGGCTCAGAACAGATAAAGATTAGTTACACAATTTGCTCTGTGGGCAGCTTAATGTTCTTGTCACCTTACATTGAGTTTTGAACGTGCATGGCATAAGAGAATGTCAGGTGTGTTCCAAAGACTTTAGGGTCATGTTCAGGAACTTATACCATCTCTAGGTGCGGCACTGATAGGTTTCTGAGAGATGGATGAATGAACAAGGCAAGCTGCCGGCATCCTGTTGCAGATGTATTTTTCCTGTCAAAAAAGACTGAGTGATGATACATCTCATTCTTTTCCACAAAAGGTGTCCGAATTGAGGAGGAAAAGGTTGGTCTTCTTTCCACTGGTGTTAGTAGTGAATGTTCTTTGTGCCTGAGAAGTAGGAGTCAAAGGATAGGGTGGAGAGGGGTGGAGTAACCAGATGAGCATTACTACTAATTCTGCTTTCCTTTCATTCTCATTTTTAGTTACATTTAAATACATAACAAAGGGGAGTTTTGTAACTGGTCAAGAGGGCAGGGCTCCTGCAGCTTTAACTGTTGTGATGAAGAGGGAATTTCACCAGGTGCTACATGCATACAAATGACACCTGCTGAAATTCCCTTTTCTATGCAACTGTTAAAGATACAGGAGCCCCGTCCTCCTTTTCATATGGTCACCCTACTTAGGGCTAGCAAGTAACAGGCCCCAAACAACCCTATAAAGCTCCACTGGGCGGCATATGGAGGATTGAATAAAGACAGTGAAACGTTTTTTTCTTTACTGCTATCACTGCCTTTGAATATACCCAGCTATAGACATACAGCAGAGTTCACTTTCACCCACCAGGAGTTTTTCTCCACCCGCACTCCACCCGCACTCCAGCCGTCTCCTGTTTTGTTCCATTGCTCTCAGGTCTGGGGTATATCATGGAGCCATACAAGCTGTATGACAGAGAGGTTATTCAGGAGCGATTGCGTCAACCGCCCGGGTCATTTCTGAGCTCCTTGAAGAAATCAACTAGATAAATAAAAAAATAGTAGCTTTAATACGTTATGCTGATAAAACGATGTTTATCAAACAAACAAACAAACAAACAAAACCCTGGATTCTGCCCCTACATAAATTATGAACATTATGTTTGTTTGTTTAAATGTTTAGGCACCTTTAAAGGTAAAACCCTCTCAATGAGGCATATGGAATAAAAACTATACAAAATATACAAATAGGCAGAGAGAGTGTGTGTGTGTGTGTGAGAGAGAGAGAGAGAGAGCAATCTTATGTCCCCTAGACAGCATGTGGGAAGACATACAATTGTTCATTTTTCCAGCTCCGAGCTCATAGACAGGATATCATACTCCCCCCCCCACTCCCCTCCCCTCATAGATGGCCCAGAGAGAATTGCGCCAGCTACCTCTCCACGCTTGCAAATTGGAGCGCACAGACAGGTAACAGTGGGCATTCCCAGGGACAGGCAGGGGGAGGAGACGGGGCAGTAGCTATTCAACAAACCCTATGGCTGACCCAGCCTCCTTTCCTCCCTGTCCCTGAAGCTTCCACTAGACAGGTGAACTCCCCTGCCTAGCTTAAAGGCAGAAGAAGGAGAGGTGCAAGGCATCTCCGGCTCTACATATGTAAGCCTCTGGGTTTGGAGGCTTATAAATAGCCAAGGAGCATCCCATAGGATTGCGACCTAAATATTCAATAAAATACTATAAAATTAGAAACATGATTTATTTATGTATTTAATCTGTATTAACAGTATATCAATATACCATTGCTTTTCTGCCCATGAGGGCCCTTAAAAGTGATGTATAATAAAAATCCAATAAAAACACACCATAAAAGGCCTGGCGGCAGAATACAGCTTTTATTGCCCAAACGTTGAAAAGGGATAGAGCAAGTCTAACTTGGGAGGCAGTTCCACTGAAAAAGCCCTGTATCAAGCACCCATCAACCTAACCAATTTTGGTGTGAGACACACAACAGGACCTCAGATCTTAAATTGCAAGCAGGCTCATATGGGAGGAGGCTGTCCTTTCAGATATCCCGACCCCAAGCCATTTAGGGGTTTATAGGCCAAAACCAGCGCCATGAATGGGCTTGGAAACAACTGGAAGCCACTACCGTTGTTTCAAAACAGGTGATATATACAGTCTCTAAAGTGCATGCCAGAAAACACTAGCTGTTTCCGAACACTTTTCAAGGGCAGCCTCATGTAAGAGTGTATTATAATAGGCTAAATGAGAGATAATTAAGGCATAGATCACCAGGCCTGATCAGCCTTCTCCAGGAAGGGAGGGGTGCAGCTGGAACACCAGCCAAAGCATGAATAATTTCTCTTCTAATCCATGTTTTCCTGCCATTTTTATTGTTAGGTCTGATTTATATTCTAGTTTTGCTCATCATAGAGAGGTATAAGGAGCCATGCACGACACTTAAAGGCCTATCCCCAGTGACTAGAAATGTATTTGGTCAACCCTCTGCCTTCTGCAATTTCACCAGACATTGTACTCTCACACATTGAACATCTTCACAGATATAGAAACTAGAAGCTAGAAACTCTTTATGAAATGGAAGTATGGATTCCCTGGGAGCTGAAATATGCAAATCATCATTCGATGTTGCAATTATCAAGCATTGAACACACGAATGTGAATCATCCCCTTGATCTATGTCTAGCCTTAAAACATAACAACTTGAAGAGAATTTATGGTTTTGTACGTAGTTCCAATCAAAAATTTGGAAATACTGAATGTCAAAATATCTAGCTCTAGTTTGAGCTCGTTTTAGCACAGAACAAGGACTGGTGAAGAAGGTGGACTGTGACCTAAAGGACTTTTGAAGCAAGATATTTAGATTCGTGAATCTTGTCTACAGCAGTACTTACTATATAGATGTTCCCAGATTCAATCCCATCTCCAGTTAAAGAGAGAACAGATGGGAAAAGACTCTGGGGAGTCAAAGATGGGTCAATTACACAGCACAGGGAGAGATGAACCAGCTTCCTATGCTAGGAGCCTTTGCTGGCTGCCACATTTTGGATTTGACGATTGACCTAAGGAGGACAACATGGCTGACCCCCAAGGGGGCGTCCCCACCAACATGTCTACCCTCAGGGGGCATCAAGGGGGTGTGCCCACCTGAACATAGCCTTGGTCACATATCTGATTTTACAGCACACAATTAAGACAAATCTGTTCTTCATAACATCTTAATATTAAAATCACTGAAACAAGTGAGACATCCAATGTATCTGAAATTAACTTCACTCACTCTTACTTTTTTAGCTTTTGCTGTACTTTGTTGCTTTACTCTGTGTGATGCATTCTCCCCTTCCCTCAAATATCTTTTTCTGATTGTATCCTCACTCTGCTGCAAGCTGCAGTTTAATAGGGCTGGCTGGCTTTTATATTTTTAAAGTGTATGATTGTCACAAGTTTCTCTACTTTAACATAGGGGGGGCGTGTTGTGGGTGGCAGACACTACTTCACCTATTCACACTTCTCACTTATATACATTAGCTTCTCAAGGCTTGGGCGTCGGCACCACTTTTCACACCCAGACTTTGAACTCCTGTCTACTTCCTGCACAAACACGTGACTGCTTTGACTGACCTCTCCTTTCCCACATTTTGATCTGTGGTCGCCTCCCCTCCGCTGAGCTCCAGGTGCCCAAATACCCACCAAATCTGCAGTTGGAAAGGTGCTGTGCTTGCCCAGCACTTCTTAGCTAAAAACTCAAGATCCCCTTGATGCCAAGGGCTGAAACTGCTCAAGGTGCAAGACCCCAAAAAGGAGGTTTGACAACCTGAGTTTGAAGGGTATGGCTCCAGTGTTTGTTTGTTTGTTTTGTTTTTAAAACCTTGACCTTTAAAAAAAAATGCTAAAAATCAACAGATGAACAGATATGCTTGAAACTTGCCACGACTAAAGCCCTACTTAAGAGCCAAGTTTCATGATGCCAAGTTTCATCACCTTATCTTTAAAAATGATGGTTCTATAAAAAATTACTTTTAAAACCTCAATTTTTTTAAAAATCCTAAAAATCAATGGCTGAACAGATCTGCTTCAAACTTGTCATGGCTAAAGCCCTATTTATTTATTTATTTATTTATTACATTTGTATACCGCCCCATAGCTGAAGCTCTGGGGCGGTTTACATAGGATTAAAACAATTAAAAACAATATACAAAAATTAAAACAGCAAAAACATACAACATACACACAATCTGTACATTTAAAAACCACTTCAACAAGCTACAAAAACAAAACAAACCCAGGCTCCTCAGATATTGCCAAATGCCTGAGAGAAGAGGAAAGTCTTGACCTGGCGCCGAAAAGATAACAATGTTGGCGCCAGGTGGGCCTCATCAAAGAGATCATTCCACAATTGGGGGGCCACCACAGAGAAGGCCCTCTCCCTTGTTGCCGATCTCCGAGCTTCCCTCAGAGTAATAATAATAATAATAATAATAACAATTTATTTCTTACCGGCCTCTCCGTCTGGATCGAGGCAGGGAACAACAACATGATAAAATACATAAAACTAATTAAAAACATGACAATTATTATTAAAACTGCATTAAAACATCCTAAAACATCCTAAATACATTCTAAAAATTACACTGGATATGCCTGCCGGAAGAGAACAGTCTTTATAGCTTTCTTAAATTCTAAAAGACTGTTAAGTTGACGAGTCTCCTCCGGCAGGTCATTCCACAGTCTGGGAGCGGCAGAAGAGAAGGTCCTCTGGGTAACGGTTGTCAGCCTAGTCTTGGCCGACCGCAGTAAGTTCTTCCCAGAGGACCTGAGCGTGCGGGGCGGATTGTACGGGAGAAGGCGATCCCGCAGGTAACCTGGACCCAAACCATGTAGGGCTTTAAAGGTAATGACCAACACTTTATACTTCGCCCGGAAACTAATTGGTAGGCATTCGGAGGAGGGCCTAAGATGTTGAACGTAGTGTTCGGGTAGGTTCATGTCAGGAAAGGCGTTCCGTCACATATTGTGGTCCCAAGCCATGTAAGGCTTTATAGGTTAAAAACAGCACTTTGAATCGGGCTTGGAAACATACAGGCAGCCAATGCAAGCGGGCCAGAGTAAGTCTTATACGCTCTAACCTTCTGGTTCCAGTTATCACTCTGGCCGCTACATTTTGCACAAGCTGCAGCTTCTGAACCACCTTCAAAGGCAGCCCCACATGGAGTGCATTGCAATAATGCACTCCATGTGTGTCCATGCTCTGATAACTTGGAGGTTATCAGAGAATGGACAACTGAAGCCAGGTTATCCCTGTCCAGATAGGGACGTAGCTGGGCCACCAGCCGAAGTTGGTAGAAGGCACACCGTGCCACTGAAGCCACCTGAGCCTCAAGTGACAGAGATGGTTCTAGGAGAACCCCCAAGCTACGAACCTGCTCCTTCAAGGGGAGTGCAACCCCATCCAGAACAGGTTGAACACCCTCCATCCGGTCAGCGGAACCACCACTAACAGCGTCTCAGTCTTGTCAGGATTGTGTTTCAGTTTATTAGCCCTCATCCAATCCATTGTCGCAGCCAGGCACTGGTTCAGCACATCCACAGCCTCACCTGATGAAGATGAAAAGGAGAAATAGAGCTGTGTGTCATCAGCGTACTGATGACAACGCACTCCAAAACTCCGGATGACTGCACTCAACGGTTTCATGTAGATGTTGAACAGCATGGGGGACAAGACTGACCCCTGTGGAACCCCATACTAGAGAATCCACGGGGCCGAACAATGTCCCCCAAGCACCACCTTCTGGAGCCGACCTGCCAAGTAGGAGCGGAACCACTGCAATGCAGTGCCTCCCACTCCCAACTCAGCCAGTCGTCCCAGAAGGATACCATGGTTGATGGTATCGAAAGCCACTGCGAGATCAAGGAGGATCAACAGAGTCACACTCCCCCTGTCCTTCTCCCGACATAGGTCATCATACAGGGTGACCAAGGCAGTTTCCGTACCAAAACCAGGCCTGAAACCCGACTGAAATGGATCCAGATAATCGGTCTCATCCAAGAGTGCCTGGAGCTGGTTCGCAACCACCCGCTCCAGGACCTTGCCCAGGAATGGAACATTTGTTACTGGCCTGTAGTTATTAAGATTTTCAGGGTCCAGGGAAGATTTCTTTAGGAGTGGTCTCACTGCCGCCTCTTTCAGGAGGCCTGGGACCACTCCCTCTTGCAAAGAGGCATTAATCACTTCCCTGGCCCAGCCAGTTGTTCCATCCCTGCTAGCTGTTATTAGCCAAGAGGGGCAAGGATCCAATATGGAAGTGGTTGCACGAACCTGTCCAAGTACCTTGTCAACATCCTCAAGCTGCACCAACTGAAACTCATCCAAGAAAACAGGACAAGCCTGTGCTCTGGATACCTCACTAGATTCACCTGCTATAACACTGGAGTCTAAGTCCTGATGGATGCCAGAGATTTTATGCTGGAAGTGCCCAGCAAATGTATTACAGCGGGCCTCAGATGGTTCTACCATGTTCCTGGGGCCAGCATGTAAAAGCCCCCGGACAACTCTGAAAAGCTCCGCTGGAAGTGGTTGCATGAACCTGTCCAAGCACCTTGTCCACATCCTCAAACTCTACCAACTGAAACTCATCCAAGAAAACTTTATTCTGGATGTGCCCAGCATAAGTATTACAGCAGGCCTCAGATGGTTGTACCATGTCCTTGGGGCCGGCATGTAAAAACCCTCGGACAACTCTGAAAAGCTCCGCTGGGCGGCAGGTTGATGATTGAATAGTGGCAGCAAAGTATTGTTTTTTTGCTGCCCTCACTGCCCCTGAATACAGCTTACCATAGGCACTTACCAGTGTTTGATTGCATCCATCAGGAATTCGTCTCCATCTGCCCTCAAGCCGTCTCCTGTTTTGTTTCATCACTCTCAGCTCCGGGGTATACTACAGAGCCGTACGAGCTCTACACAGGAGAGGGCGCTCAGGAGCAATCGTGTCAACCGCCTGGGTCATTTCTGCATTCCACAGATCAACCAGGGTTTCGACAGGAGAGCCAGCCCTATCAGACGAAAAACTCCCCAGAGCCCTCTGGAAACCATCTGGATCCATTAGCCTCCAGGGACGGACCATCTGAATGGGTCCCCCACCCTTGCAGAGGGGAAAAGCCACTCTAAGTCTAAACCTCAGCAGGTGATGATCTGACCATGACAGAGGGGTTGATTTAAAATCCCCCACTTTCACCATCTCCGTGTCCAGTTGAAAAAACCAAGTCTAGAGTATGCCCTGCTATGTGTGTTGGGCCGATGGCATGTTGGGACAGTCCCATGGTTGTCATGGAGACCATGAAATCCTGAGCTGCCCCAGATAAAGTGCCCTCAGCATGAATGTTGACATCCCCCAGAACCAAGAGTCTGGGGGACCTCAACAGTACACCAGAGACCACCTCTGTCAGCTTAGCTAGGGAGTCTGTTGAGCAGCGGGGTGGGCGGTACACCAACAGAATCCCTCATCTGTCCCGTTGGCCCAACACAAGGTGCAAACCCTCTAGACCAGTAGTCATATGGACAGGGAGCCTGCAGAGGGGGATGGAGTTCCTATGGACCACAGCAACCCCCTCTCCCCAGCCCTCAGGTCTACGCTGATGCTGAACCAAGTACCCCAGTGGGCACAGCTGGGAGAGACTAACTCCTCCCTGCTCTCCCACCCAGGTCTCGGTTATACATGCCAGATCGGCTGCCTCATCCACAATTAAGTCGTGGATGATGGAGATCTTATTATGCACCAATCTGGCATTTAAAAGCAGCACCCGGAGGCCTGAGGGCTGGCTGATAAGGCAACCAACAAGCCTGTGGGTGTGAGGGGGACCAGAACAAGGCACAGCCATTAACTGTTTGGGCCTCGTTCCCCTTACCTGGCAAGTCCTCCTCACAACGCCATATCTCCCTCTACCCGTCACTACACTGATTGTGCCCCCCTCAGATCCCCCCACTTGGCCCTGTATCCTCCCTCCCAGGCCCATAGCTCAAGCCTGGGGAAAGGGAAACAAAACAAAACAAAAGACAAAGACAAAAACAAAAAGTCAGCAAACAGCAGGTTCCCCCCCCCCCCCGGGCAGCAGGCCTCCCCCTCCTGCAGCTCTGATGGCTTTCCCAGGCCCCTTCAGCCAGCCAGCTTAAATATCCCTCCCAGGAAGGGAGGGGACAGGTGTAATTGTCCACAGCAGCTGGCTCAGTACCTGGGGGCCTGGTCCTGCAGGGAGTAGCAGTCAGGCAGCAGTCCACGGGGAAGAGCAGCGGTGATGGTAATGGCAGCAGCAGCAGCAGCAGCAGCAGGCGGCCCTTCCTCCCCCCCAGGCAGCAGGCCTCCCTCTCCTGCAGGTTTGAGCTCTCTTAAGAACTATCAAAGTGCCAAGTTTCATATTTTTTTCTTTCAAAATGACCTTTAAATTTTTTTAAAAAAAACCCTCAAACTTTAAAAAATTCCTAAAAATCGATGGATTTCCTTCAAATTTGGAATGGCTAAAGAATTACCTAAGGGCTATCATGGTGCAAAGTGTCATCTCTTTATCTTTAAAAATGACAGATCTGTAAGCATTTTTGTTAATTCCCATTGACTATAAAGAAGAGCTGCCCTTTGGGTTGGGGGGGGAGGATGGGAAAAATCCAGATTTTTCTTCAAATTTCATCATTCCCCCCCTTCCTGGATCTGTTGCCAAAAATCCTGACATGTCCTGGTTTTTCCTGACATATGGTCACCCTTTGCAAAAGTTTAAACTTTGTGTCATTTTATAACAATTATAAATCATCATCACCATTATATTCCACTTCAGTAACCATGAATCATTCATGCATTTTTAAAAATTGCAATGGAAAACAGTTCCCATCAGAAAACACGCTGAACATCTGTTGTCTAGGTATTCATTAGTTCTGTCTGCTGTGCTTTTGGCTAATTGCCGGAGAGTGAAGTTACAGCATATATGGAGATCTAAGTTGGTACCAGCATTAGTAAGAAAGATCCCACAACAGGCAGAGAAAGAAAGGAAAAAGAGAGAGAAATTCAAGTATGGGGCTCCCGTAGCAAACTTTATTTACTAGTGGCTGCTATCTTCTGTTTGCTTACAATCCCCGCTTGTGCAACTGATAGCAGAAAGTGTATTTAATAACTACTCAGTGCTAATATGCTGTAGTATGCATGATTGCCTAATTTAATTTATCTCTGATTAAGCCTATTATGTTTGAGATCACTTTACAAAAGAGACTCTTTTTTGCCAGCTGTAAGCTTATTTGAATTGTAATATAAGTTAATAATGTGTGAAATAACTAGTGGTGCCTGCTTCTAAATGTTAATTTCAGCAAACCACTTCCTGAGTTAGTGCACATAGACAGCTCATCCATTGCTGGGCACTTAGGATGCCCACTGGACATTAAAAAATGCACATTTCATAAGAGCAATGAGTGAAAGGTTTAAAAATGAGGTCACCACTGAATTTCATGCAAACAGAGACTAAAGGCTCATTTGTGTAGTCTATAATCTGCACATAGTCTACTATAGTCTACTGTGGGTCATGCCTAACTAGCTGTGGCTGAGGTGTCACCGGACATCAACACGTGTAATTTCTATGGCAAAGCCCCTTGCACATGTATGTTTCCCATGAGGCTGGGTAATTGGTAAAGCCATGAGGTAATTGGTGATTGGTAAATGCATACTCAGATTTCTAGGATGTCTGAGCAGTTATGCATGGATTGAATACTAATTGCAGCTACTGAGTTATCTAGTTATCTAGTGTTAGGTAAATGAGGTAGCATCAACAGTCAGATACTGACCTGGTTCACATGTAACGAGAAACCATCATAGTTATTTCCCAGTGGAGCTTCTTGTCATGGTGGTGGTGGCCATTTTGAATATTCAGGGCATGGCAGGGGCACACCATAGCTTCTTGTTACTTGTAAACACGGTGTGGATGGATGGTTGGGGTGGTTGACAAGCCACCCAGAACCCATGGATTGTTTTAGGGACATTATTCAAAATGGCAATGGCCATGATGAGAAGCTCCACATGGAAATTCACCCATGATGATTTCTTATTATGTGCAAACCAGGCCACTGACTCAGGCTGATGAAGTCTGATACTGATAATATTAAAAGATGAATGGTGGGAAATTCGGGACAGATAAAGGGAGGCATAGTTAGAACTATGGAATTCGCTACCATTAGATGTAGTGATGGTCACCAACTTAGATGGCTTTAAAAGGGAATTAGAGAAAATCATAGAAGATAAGGCTATTAATGGTTACTAGCTGGCTATATGCTACCTCCAGGATTAGAGGCAGCATACATCTGACTCTTGGTTTCTGGGGAACAGCAGAAGAAAGAGGCTATTCTCATCCTTATGGACTTTTGAAAGAGATCTGGTTGGCCACTGTATGAACAGAATGCTGGAGGCGATAGGCCTTTGGTCTGGTTCAGTAGGACTCCTAGGTTAAGTCATCAGTCTATGATGCGCCTAGAGAATGACTGTAGATTCCTACACACACATTGAATGCCAGGTAACAAATTTAATCCTGACCAGCAACTTTCCACAGAAATCAACAGTTTAGGCCTGGCTGATTTCTCTGGGGAAATGCCATCTCTCATTAAAATGCTTGTGAAAACATAGTTAATCTGCAAGCCAGCCTTTGCTGAATGACCACAAATGTTCTACATCAGAGCTAAAAGGAACCTGAAAGTTGCCTGATTCATCCCACTTAACTGAAGTGGGATTCATTAATGGATGATGAATGTGGGCAGGATTAAGATCAAACAGCCGGGCAAAGAAAACCACATTCCTAAAATAGTCAACAGCTCCTCTGCAGGCAGACCAGAGCCAGAAGGTTAGCTGATAGAAAAGATTGTCAGTCTGAATGTACCCTTCCCAAGGAGCTTCTGCTGAAATGCTCTGAGCCCTTGCTCCCATTTCAAACAGTACTACTAGAAGTTTTGTTCTACTTTGGGCATTGGGGAATTTGCCTAAAACCAGTAAACAAGGTGAGGCAAATTCTGGACTATTGCAATGACTCCTAAATGAGCTTGGGAGTTTGAATCCTGTATCTGACAAAATTTAGCAATCATGACAGGGCACAGGTATTGGGGATCATTAAAATACATTAACAGTACAAAACTGCCATAGGTCATAAAGAGGGCAGTACTATTCATTGCTTACCAAGCAGACCATACCAAGGGAATAAATTGTGTTCCTTTCTTAGAAACCTGGTCACAGTAAAATGATGATCCAGCATGACCTCTCATACAACTTAAACAAATATGAAAGAGAGAGAGAGAGAGAGAGAGAGAGACCCTCTTGAATACTTGAAGTTATTATCAAAGTTTTGGTAATCTGGAAAGTCTATATCTGGAGAAAATAAATATAGTTGGAAGGAGAAATTGGAGTCCTCAAATAAAAACAATATAATTTATCTCATTTTTAAAAATAAATAAATAAATATTTTCATACCATCTTTTTCCCAAAGTCACCAACATGGTGTACAACAAATAAAAAAGATATCAACAATAATACAAAACAGTAACGACAACAACAAAAACCCAAATCATCAAAAAAAACCAATGCAAAATCTTTAAGGCAACAATTTGAAAAGCCAGTTTGAAAAGATGTCACTCCGATAACAAATAGGCCTGAGGTGAAGGCTGAAAAATCCACAATGGTTTACCCAAAAGAGGCCTTCCACTACGTTGAAAAACAAAAGTGATCAACAAATGATTGTAACTGTCTTATCTATGGTGAGGTACATCTGCTGTTGATGTTAAACTACCTTTCTTTTACCCTACAAAACATCTTCCAAAGACTAGTCCAATTTAATCACTCCTGCCCTTTAGCAAAGTTTGCAATACGTAGGGAATTCTCACACCACATTGGCACAATCACCCCCCACATACACACACACACACACACACACCTTTTTGCTGTCATTCCCAGGAGATTCCCATTTGCCTTCAAAAGAGGGACATTCAAATGCAATATGCTAGAAAAAATAATGTGATGTTAACTCTGTATACAAAGGTGTAGTAGTTCACTTATAATGAGGAATTTAAAAAACCCTAAAGTTAGCCATTAAATAATGAGGATGTAAATTTTCCGTTTTTTTTATATATATAGAAATTGCCCCTGAAATTATATCCTTATGAAGTCCAGAGGGATAGTTGTTACGGTTTATTATAGCAAACACAAAAATATAGTGGCGTCTTAGAAGACTAAGGCCAGATCTAAAGCAGGATTTAACACTATGAAAGCAGTTTGAAAACGGTATATGGAATGTGTCATGGGCCCCAACAGCGCACTTCAATACCATTATAAAGCAGTAGTGTAGATCCTAACAGATTTATCATGACATATACTTTCGCCAACTACAGCTCACTTCATCAATGCACAGAGGCTAACAGTGGGTATTATTTCACAAAAGCTAATTCTATAGGAACTCTTAGCCATTCAAGTACCACAAACTCTATTGGTTTTGCCACATAATGCCAGAAGCTCACTTGCCAATTCTCAATAGTTATCCCCTAACATGTCTGTTTGGAACGGAAGTGGTGTATCCTGTATGGCAAATCCTGTGTCACTTTTTTGCTCTGTCAAATCCAGATGTTCACATTTTGTACACTTCAACTGTTCTGCTTCTAGGTCACCAGTTCACAAGCTAAGCCTGGGGACAGCAGTCTTAAGATTCCTTTATGTTTCACTTTTGGGCGCATGTGGTGAGAGGTCTATTAAATTTTACTTGGCAGGCAGGAGACAATTAACTAGAGCAACAGAACAAGTTCCTAATAGTAAAAACTGAAACCAAGAGACCTGTTAACTCCTTACACTATGCGGACATCACAGACCAGTGCACATTTGGGGATTCTGTGAATTTTGGGGGCTTTCCTTGACATTAGTCTGGGAATTGAAGCTGGTGCTGAATTCATAAATGAAGTTGCTGACTGGGGCATCTCCTCAGCAGCAAGTAACACCTATGTTGAGAAAACTGCACTGGCTGCCAATGTGCCACCAGGCCCAGTTTAAGATCTTGTTTAGGGCATGTAATGCCCTAAACAAGAACCAGGTTACCTTAGGGATTGCTTTACCCATAACTCATTTTGATCCTCAGGAGAGGCACTTTTGGTGACACCATATGACCCCAAGATTTGCCTAATGACCAGCAAAAACAGAGTGTTTAGTGTTGCAGCCTGTGGCCCTGTGGAATTCACTCTCTGTGAATATACAACAGGCAATTACTTACAGTGTTGAGTTTTAGGTGATATTTTTAAATGCATGTTTTTTTCAGAGGTGGAAGGGTAACCCGCCTTTAACCTTTATGCTGATTAGGGATGTGCACTGACCCCCCGGATCGGATCGGATAGTGGATCGGAATCGGACCTGGGGGGGTCGGATCGGATCAGAGGATGGTCGGATCAGAGGATGGTCGGATCGGACCCGATACCGATCCGCGGATAGGATGTCCGATCCGGATCGGACGCCATTTTGAATGCTTTTTCCCATAGCCAAGTATTGTTTTACAAAAATCCCTATAACGTTTTTATTTTTAAAGATAGAAAGATGAAACGTGGGCACTTTGTAGACTGGTTAGGGATAACTATCTGTGAGAAATTTCAGAAAGATTGGTGCATACATTTTGGGGCAATTAATTTTTTAATAAATAACCAGGAATGCCTATAACTTTTTCATTTTTAAAGTTACACATATGAAACTTTGCCACATTGTAGGTGGTAACTTGGGACCTATGTATGTGAAATTTCGGAAACATAGATGCTTGCCTTGTGTGGCAATTAATTTTAGAAAAATGGGTAGTAGTGGGGAAAATACAGTTATGCCTCCCACTTTTTATTTTTATTTATTTATTTTATTTATTTATTTATTGCATTTTTATACCGCCCCATAGCCGAAGCTCTCTGGGCGGTTCACAAAAATTAAAACCATGAAATCATTTTAAAATATATAAAACAAGGCACAATCTAAAAACACAGAATAACATACAATATAAAAACACAACCAGAATAAAACCAAGCAGCAGGAATTAATACAGATTAAAATACAAATTTAAAACAGCAAGGATTAAAATTGAGTTAATTTAACTGTTAAAATACTGGGAGAATAAAAAGGTCTTCACCTGGCGACGAAAAGAGTACAAAGTAGGTGCCAGGCGAACCTCTCTGGGGAGCTCATTCCACAGCCGGGGTGCCACAGCAGAGAAAGCCCTCCTCCTAGTGGCCACCTGCCTCACTTCCTTTGGCAGGGGCTCATGGAGAAGGACCCCTGTAGATGATCTTAGGGTCCGGGCAGGTACATATGGGAGGAGGCGTTCCTTTAGATATCCTGGCCCCAAACAGGAAACTTGGGCACATTACAGGTAACACTTGGCTTGATATATGTGTGAAATTTCAGAAACATAGGTGCTTGCCTTGTGTGGCAATTAATTTTTGAAACAATGAGGAAAGAAACACCTATAACTTTTTCAATTTTAAAGTTACACACATGAAACTTGCTCACTTTGTAGATGGGTTAGGGGTAGTTGTCTGTCAGAAATTTCAGAAAGTTAGGTCCAGGCATTTGGTGGCTACGAATTTTTTAGATTAAAAGTTACAAAAGTTTTTCCACAGAGGCTTGGGCTGTCAATTGCACCCCCTCCCCCGCCTCCCCCTCCCTTTTTTATCTGTCAAAACTCCGTGTTGTTGTAACTTTTAATCTAAAAAAATCGTAGCCACCAAATGCCTGGACCTATCATTCTGAAATTTCTGGCAGACAACAACCCCTAACCCATCTACAAAGTGAGCAACTTTCAAACTTCTAACTTTTAAAATAAAAAAGTTATAGGTGTTCCCTTCCTCATTTTTCAAAAATACCTTGCCACTACACGCTTGAAGCTATGCTTCTGAAATTTCTCCACATTAGACATACGACTTTGGTTCACATGTGTGATAAATTTTAGAAGCATAGCATCCGCCTACCCCCTGGCAGCTGTGGGGTCTTGCTAAACCAGAGCTGCCCCCCTGAGGAAGGACACAGGACCCACTCAGCATCCTGCCTGCCCTCTGCACAGGGATTTACTAAAACAAAGGACAGTACTTGCCCATAGGAAAACCATACTTGCCCATAGAGAAACCATACTTGCCCATAGGGATTCATTGGACAGAACTTGCCCATAGGGATTCATTGCATAGCACTTGCCCATAGGGATTCATTGGACAGCACTTGCCCATAGGGATTCATTGCATAGCACTTCCCCACTGAGAAACCATACTTGCCCATAGGGATTCATTGGACAGAACTTGCCCATAGGGATCCATTGCATAGCACTTGCCCATAGGGATTCATTGGACAGAACTTGCCCGTAGGGATCCATTGCATAGCACTTGCCCATAGGGATTCATTGGACAGCACTTTTCCATAGAGTTCTATGTAAAAGTGCTGTCCAATGAATCCCTATGGGCAAGTATGATTTCTCTATGGGAAGGTGCTTTGCAATGAATCCCTATGGGCAAGTGCTGTCCAATGAATCCCTATGGGCAAGTATGGTTTCTCTATGGGAAAGTGCTATGCATTGAATCCCTATGGGCAAGTATGGTTTCTCAGTGGGGAAGTGCTATGCAATGAATCCCTTTAAACCCCCCTCCCCACGAACGTCCCTTTCTCTGCCCAGAGCAGTTGCTACAGAGAAGTAAATCAGGAAGCTGCCTCCTCCCTCTCTGTGCTCAGCTCCTCCATGCGCGCCCCCTTCTTCTCCGCCTACGATGGGTGGGTAGGTGGGAGACAGAGCTGCCTCCAAGGGGAAGCTCCCACCCAGTCCCCAATGTTGGACTTTGCCATTTGAATGTCTGCCTGATGCTGATGCTGCTGATGCTGCTGTCTTGAAGATCCTACCTGCGAGGAGCGCGCGCCGCCCTTCTTGTGCAAGCTATGGGACTTGTGCTTTTCCGCAACGGGAAGCTCCCAGCCAGTCCCCAACATTGCCTTTACAACAACACGGAGTTTTGACAGATAAAAGAGGGAGGGGTAGGCGGGGGAGGGGGTGCAATTGACAGCCCAAGCCTCTGTGGAAAAACGTTTGTAACTTTTAATCTAAAAAATCCATAGCCATCAAATGCCTGGACCTATCATTCTGAAATTTCTGACAGATAACTACCCCTAACCCATCTACAAATTGAGCAAGTTTCATGTGTGTAACTTTAAAAATGAAAAAGTTACAGGTGTTTCTTTCCTCATTGTTTCAAAAATTAATTGCCACACAAGGCAAGCACCTATGTTTCTGAAATTTCACACATATATCAAGCCAAGTGTTACCTGTAATATGCCAATGTTTTCTGTTTGTATCTTTAAAAATAAAAAAGTGGGAGTCATAACTGTATTTACCCCACTACTACCCATTTTTCTAAAATTAATTGCCACACAAGGCAAGCACCTATGTTTCTGAAATTTCACACACATAGGTCCCAAGGTACCACCTACAATGTGGCAAAGTTTCATGTGTGTAACTTTAAAAATGAAAAAGGTATAGGCATTCCTGGTTATATATTAACAAATTAATTGACACAAAATGTATGCACCAATCTTTCTGAAATTTCTCACAGATAACTATCCCTAACCAGTCTACAATGTGCCCACGTTTCATCCTTCTATCATTAAAAATGAAAAAGTTATAGGCATTTTTGTAAAACAATACTTGGCTATGGGAAAAAGCATTCAAAATGGTGTCCGATCCGCCGATCCGATCCGGATCGGACTTCGGCAGATCGGATCAGATAGGAGGGTTGGTCGGATTGGATCAGATTTTTCCGATTTTGGGGCGGATCGGATTTGGATCGTGGATCCGATCCGATCCGATGCACACCCCTAATGCTGATCACATAATTTATTTGAATTTTATATTTCGGTTTATGCTGTTCACCACTTTGGTATCCTTTTCCAAAGCAGCATATACATTTGGGAGGGGGAAGGGGGACAAAGCAAACTCAGGAACAGCTCACTGGATGTTCTCAAGCAGGAGACCTTCAGACTGGCAGTTCTGAGTAGCTTCAGTGCTATTCATTGTTGACCAAGCAGATTCTGACTTGCAACAACTTCATAGGGACTCTAACACTCTAGTGCATTTGCTTAGACATTTTTACATTAAGCCACACTTTGTAGTTTAGTCCAGAGCTTATTTATTTATTGCACTTGTAAACTGCCCAATAACCCTGGTCCTTTAGTGTTATACAATGCATTTAAAACATAAAATGAAAATGAAACAATGAATAAAACTAGCACATAATAAATCCAAGATAAAACCAGTAGCAAAGAGTAAAAACACAATCACGCACACACAACAAAGGTAAAATCGGTGGCAAAATAAAAGACTGCCAAGATGTAAATGCCCTAAAAACAGTTCTTAAAATGCTTAGGAAAACACAAAGGACCTTGCCCAGCACAAAAAAAAATACCATAATGTAGGCACCAGGCAAACCTCTCGGGGGGGGGGGGGGGGAGGGGGGAGAGGGAAGCATTCCACAGATGGGGTGCCAGCACTGTACTCAAGAGAAAGCTTCATCCAAAGGCCAAAGGCCTTTGTGGGATGTAGAGATGAGCAACCATTGCCCATGTTTTTGTAATGTGCTCTTCTTGGTTATGAAAGTGTTTGGAAGCTTTAGCTTGCGCAAAGTACTTACTGCAGCTTGCCTTTTGTCTAGGGTAGGAAAAATAGATCATTTTCAGCATATTTAAAAGCTGCTGCACCAGCTGTCCAACTCAACACCCCTGAGAGGACCAATAATATCAGCAGGAAAGTATTTCCCCCATTTGTCTCAATATGGAGATTCTTCACCAAGACTACTAAAGTAGTATCTGTCCCAAACCCAAGATGGATACCATATTGATATGGGTCAAGGAAGCAATATTACAGCCATGCAATTGGTCACTTTTCCAGGAAGGGAAAGTTCATGCAAGCAAAGCATCCAATAGCACAGACTTCTTGAGGTCACCTCTACTTCCCCTGAGATGGATCATGTACTTCATTCTTTTAAAAAGGTTTTGCTAATTGCCATCAGATATAGGCACAGCTTTCCTTTCTGCCTTCAAATTAAGAGGAATAGGCATGGAGGGATCAAGCATACATATCACTGCTTGCTGACATCCCAGAAAGCAGCTGAAACTGATCCAAGCAAAAATCAACTCAGGACACCTCAGGCTTGGGCTCTGTTTCAATGCTAGCGTCCAAGTCAGACTGGATGTGAATGATTCAATCTGCCAAGTATCTTCCAAACAAGTCAGACGGCTGCAGATGTCCAGGGCAAGGATACAAACATCAACGACGTCCCAAAACATTAGGCAATTCTTATCCCATGAAAGTTTGAAAAGTTAAATTGTTGTACTGAAGCCCCATCAACAGTAATAGGCTGAGTGGGAGAGCTTCAGAAGAGATTTGCTGGAAATGCAATTAATCTATACAGGCTTCTTGCATTAGTTTTCTCACTACTTAACATTTCTATTTCCCAGGGTACAATTACAGATGCTAAAACCACCAGACTGGGTTTGGACAATCATGGGAGTAAAAGAAACTGCTGTGGCTTCTCCGCCCGCTCCTGCATGTGCTGTGCACACAACCGCACATTGCATAGTTACCCGCGATGCAGCATGTTGTCCATCCTCAGCTCGTGGCATGGCAAGGGTGGCTTCTTACTTACCCTACAAACCCACAACTTGCAGTGGGGGTTGTAGGGTGAGTGGGAAGTTACCTCCACTGTGCTGCATGCTGAGTTTGGACAACATGGCAACTCACGCTGCAGAGCAGGCAGTTATGCAATTTGTGGTCACACAGGAGCAGGGGGAGAAGCCACAATGGCTCCTTTTACCCCTGTGATTGTCCGAACACCCCCAGTCTCTTGCTCGCAACTACCAAATGGAAATGTTGACTGGGTTTGCATGAGCCGCAGCACTCAGGGATGCCATCCTGAATATTCAATGCCTGCCCGTGAATTGTCGCATCATGCGAACCCGGCTGGCAGTGCTTATGTGAGGGTTAAAACAACCCACAGCCTGTTCTAGGGTTATGCAAGGTTTGTTTAACCCTAGAACAGGCCACAGGTTGTTTAACCCTCGCATAACCCCCACCAGTCGGTTTTGCATGACGCAACAACCCACGCTTGGGATTGAATTTTCAGGATGGAGCTGCAGCAAATTGTGCAAACAGCCCCATTGTACATGTGTGCCCTTTTGTCTCAGAATATATATAATTATGGAAACTGATAAGAGCCCTAGCAGGGAACATTCTGAACACAGTGGAAAGGCACCTGTTTTTCCTTGTTTTTTTGTTTTTTTGCTATGACACTGGTTTAATGTGTACGAGTCTTGCCAAATACACAAAGGCCAACTACGCCCACTCATCCTCCACAGTTGCGTGTCAGGTGTTGCACAAGTATATAGACTTGGAGCTAAATGTGTATTACAGTATGCATAATGGGGATTGTGACATAACCTCCTGCACAACGACACCAGTTTGTCAACAGAAGGAATGTCTGGTAACTGAAGCTTATTAGCAGCTCCTCTGTTTGGGTGCTTATGATGCAGCTGGCCATAAAGAAGTACTGTAGTATTCTTCTATCTGACAGGTCCAGGCTGACTTGGTGGTTCGGCAAGGGACGCAAGAAGGACAAGCAGGGTTTCACGTTGCCTCATACATCAACAAAAGCTGCCCTAGCTCTTTGGTCTGAGCTATTTGTATCCACAGTAAAGAATGAGTTGCTGCCCAACTGCTCTTATACCCTTCAGTTATGAACAACTGAGTTGTGGCTGTCTACCTGTCTTCCGGATGATGCTGTGACTTCATCTTCCACTTATGACTTCCTGAGAATGACAATATCCCCATTCACTCCAGTGGAGAGAGCAACTTCCCACAGTCATCCCTTTTGTAAGTGGCGAGACAACCCTTATAGCTATGCATATTACAGCCCCAGTATACCTGGGGAAGATGAGCACATCTCCATTTCACTGACAAGGATTGTAAGGAAGCAGTAAAGGCCAGCAGAAAGCATGCAGTTCCCTAGATATCAATGTGGCAGTTGGATTGAATTCCACGTGGAACTTAAGCATAACCCTTACTGGACTATGGTGTCCTTTGAAAACAACAGATCCATGTGTGGAAGATTGCTTGCTCTTGGAGGATTGGTCCAGAAGGTGGCACTGGGATACTACTGCTCTCCACTTTGGGGCTTGTGGGATACCACATGCTTCCATCTTTCTTGTTTCATTTAATGAAACCTGCTGCTTGTTTTTACTTTCGATATATGTTGGCTACCATACTAATAAAATCCACGTGAAAGGATATTTGTAAAACTACAGCAAAAAGTGGGTTGGTTTCCAAGTTACCAATCACCTGTAGCTCATCTCAAAATCTGGCATTTTGTGGAGATCCTCAGTGTCTCAAAATATGAAAATGAGCCATTATAACAAAAACCCAGTGCTCTGAGGGTAGTATAGACGATTAGAATAAACTGAACATTCTGTGCCTCTTCTCCTCCAATGGCCTTTTCTTGACAAGGCCCCTTCCCAAACCTTAACATTTATTTGCTAGCAAATTGATCTCCGCATCTTCTTTTGCTACTGGAAAATGTGGAGAATAGTACAACCTGGGGTCATCCAATGAAGCTCATTGGTGGGAGATTCAGGATAGAAAAAAGGAAGGACTTCTTCATACAGTGC
This sequence comes from Anniella stebbinsi, assembly GCA_029215795.1. NCBI lineage: Eukaryota > Metazoa > Chordata > Lepidosauria > Squamata > Anniellidae > Anniella > Anniella stebbinsi. The sequence goes on from JARDYH010000001.1 coordinate 178,956,301, forward strand.
ATAGTTAAACTACGGTATTCACTACCACAAGATGTGGTGATCGCTTTAAAAGAGGGTTGGATAAATTCCTGGAGGAGGAGAAGGCTACCAATGGCTACTAGTCCTGATGTCTGTGTGCTACCTCCAGGATCAGAGGCAGTAAGTGAATATAAACCAGTTGCTGTGGAACATGGGTGGAGGGTGCCTGTGGAACATGGGTGGAGGGTACCCATGTCCTGCTTCTGGGTTCCTGGTCGACCGCTAGTTGGCCACTGTGTGAACAGAGTGCCAGACTAGATGGATCCTTGGTCTGATCCAGCGTGGCTCTTATGTTCTTATGTATTGTTTTCCTCTGGGAGCTCATCGTACTTTCATGGCCACATAAGAGCAACATGCTAACAATATATATGCTTAGGCTATTCAGTTTCACCCAATAAATTCTCTTGACTGACACAAGGAAAGTGGTGTGATCTTAATGCCTATTCGTCGGTGCAATGGCTCACTGAGATGAGGATGCAACATTACTGATTATTTCTCGACCATTGGTAGCATCACCTATCTCCTTATACCACTGAGAAAAACAAGCATGAAAATCTCTGAAGTTTCTTCAGTCCTTTAAATTAGACAGGCAGCACTGAACAGCAAAGAAGACATATTACAAACACAAACAGTGTCATGAGCCAAGCAGCCGTCTTCTAGCCAAGCTGCTAGTTCAGATGCATGGGATTGAGGAAAAAAAATACTTGCCTATAATTTTAAATCTCATATTCTTGTATTTATTATATGGTATTTTTCCAACTACTATTAAAGAAGCTCACATAAAGCTAATATTTATTCCTCTGTTTTGGACCGTTCCCTGGGGAAGCGCAGTGTAAAGCAAGTCAAGCACATCTTCTTGCAAGCATGTTGAGGAAATGGACGTGCACTGTTCAATTGCAGATGTAACCCAATGACAGGGGTGAATTTGCACTACAGTTTTATTACACAATAAAATATCAGGTGATATTGAAGCTGTCGCTCTGCAGTGCTGAAGAGAGGTAAATGCACTTCTAGAAGTAAAGGCAAAGGGAAAGTCCTCCTAGAAACCACACCATCCAAAACAGCTCAGCTGGGTCAACACTACTGTCGTTTAACAAGCATCCACGTTGCCATTCGTGCATAATAAAATTCATTAAACAAAAACAATGTTAAGGCTCTACAGATTCCAACCAAGCACCAAAAAGCAGGGAAATTGGGAGTTAAGGCTCACAAGCCTTAACGCCACATCCTCCCTAAGGAGGCCGAAAGTGCAAGTGAAATTCTCATTCTCCCAAAGCAGATAAACCATGAGGACAGGGTGGAGAATATGATATGCAGGGGTTGTGGAAAACTGATCACGAACAACTTAGGGCCATCTACTTCTCTTTTTTTGTTTAGAGCAGCCCTTCCCCAACCTGGTGCCCTCCAAAGGTGTTGGACTACAACTCCCATCATTGCAAGTCAATATGTCCCATGGTCAGGAATGCTGGGACTTGTCATCTCAAAAATCTAGATATGCAATTTGATCTGCAGAGGTGACTGTGGGGTTGTGGGAAATGATGATGAACAACTTAGGACCAGCTACTTCTCATTTCTTAGAGCATCTCCTTATGTTGAGAGTTGCAGCCCAACACATCTGACAGGCACCAGGTTGGGGAATGTTGTTCAAGAACAAGGGAAGGCAGAATGTAGATCTCCAGATGTTTTGGAATTCAACTTGTAAAAGCCCCTATCAGCATGGGCAGTTATCAAGAATGCCGCGAGTTGATGTCCAAATCATCAGGATAGATCTATTTTCTGCCCAGATCTGTACTAAAGTATGATGTTTTCCAGCATTAATATATGTGATCAATCAAGGAACTACAAAAGTGCTGCATCACTTTAAATAAACTGTCAAAACCAAATGAAACAGCAATGAATGAATCTTGAATACCTAATCCAGATAGCCCTTCAGACATCAACATTAGTTTTCAACACATGGCAAAAGATGTTTGTTTCTTGAATATCAGGTGAAGGATTTCTCTTACTTGTTCAGAAGAGTGAGATCAAAGACAGAGCTACCACCTAATACTTTCATGCGTAAGTAATATTTTAAAATTAAGTATGAATTGATTTTTGTCTTCCCCATAACACATAACACCCCTCAACCCCTCTGTCATGGTCAGATCACCACCTGCTGAGGTTTAGACTTACAGCGGCTTTTCCCCTCTGCAAGGGTGGGGGACCCATTAAGATGGTCCACCCCCAGAGGCTAATGGATCCAGATGGTTTCCAGAGGGCTCTGGGGAGTTTTCCGGCTGATAGGGCTGGCTCTCCTGTCGAAACCCTGGTTGATCTGTGGAATGCAGAAATGACCTGGGCAGTTCACACGATTGCTCCTGAGCGCCCTCTCCTGCGTAGAGCTCGAACGGCTCCGTGGTATACCCCAGAGCTGAGAGTGATGAAACAAAACAAGAGACGGCTTGAGGGCAGATGGAGACGACTTCCTGATGGATGCAATCAAACATTGGTAAGTGCTTATGGTAAGCTGTATTCAGGGGCAGTGAGGGCAGCAAAAAAACAATACTTTGCTGCCACTATTCAATCATCAACCTGCCGCCCAGCGGAGCTTTTCAGAGTTGTCCGGGGGCTTTTACATGCTGGCCCCAGGAACATGGTAGAACCATCTGAGGCCCGCTGTAATACATTTGCTGGGCACTTCCAGCATAAAATCTCTGGCATCCATCAGGACTTAGACTCCAGTGTTATAGCAGGTGAATCTAGTGAGGTATCCAGAGCACAGGCTTGTCCTGTTTTCTTGGATGAGTTTCAGTTGGTGCAGCTTGAGGATGTTGACAAGGTACTTGGACAGGTTCGTGCAACCACTTCCATATTGGATCCTTGCCCCTCTTGGCTAATAACAGCTAGCAGGGATGGAACAACTGGCTGGGCCAGGGAAGTGATTAATGCCTCTTTGCAAGAGGGAGTGGTCCCAGGCCTCCTGAAAGAGGCGGCAGTGAGACCACTCCTAAAGAAATCTTCCCTGGACCCTGAAAATCTTAATAACTACAGGCCAGTAGAAAATGTTCCATTCCTGGGCAAGGTCCTGGAGCGGGTGCTTGCGAGCCAGCTCCAGGCACTCTTGGATGAGACTGATTATCTGGATCCATTTCAGTCGGGTTTCAGGCCTGGTTTTGGTACGGAAACAGCCTTGGTTGCCCCTGTATGATGACCTATGTCGGGAGAAAGACAGGAGGAGTGTGACTCTGTTGATTCTCCTTGATCTCTCAGCGGCTTTCGATACCATCGACCATGGTATCCTTCTAGGACGACTGGCTGAGTTGGGAGTGGGAGGCACTGCATTGCAGTGGTTCCGCTCCTACTTGGTGGGTCGGCTCCAGAAGGTGGTGCTTGGGGAACATTGCTTGGCCCCGTGGATTCTCCAGTATGGGGTTCCGCAGGGGTCAGTTTTGTCCCCCATGCTGTTCAACATCTACATGAAACCGTTGAGTGCAGTCATCCAGAGTTTTGGAGTGCATTGTCATCAGTACGCTGATGACACGCAGCTCTATTTCTCCTTTTCATCTTCATCAGGTGAGGCTGTGGATGTGCTGAACCAGTGCCTGGCTGCGACAATGAACTGGATAAGGGCTAATAAACTGAAACTCAATCCAGACAAGACTGAGACGCTGTTAGTGGGTGGTTCCACTGACCGGATGGAGGGTGTTCAACCTGTTCTGGATGGGGTTGTACTCCCCTTGAAGGAGCGGGTTCGTAGCTTGGGGGTTCTCCTAGAACCATCTCTGTCACTTGAGGCGCAGGTGGCCTCAGTGGCATGGAGTGCCTTCTACCAACTTCGGTTGGTGGCCCAGCTACGTCCCTATCTGGACAGGGATAACCTGGCTTCAGTTGTCCATGTTCTGGTAACCTCCGAGTTAGATTACTGCAATGCACTCTACGTGGGGCTGCCTTTGAAGGTGGTTCGGAAGCTGCAGCTTGTGCAAAATGCAGTGGCCAGATTGATAACTGGAACCAGTAGGTTCAAACATATAAGACCTACTCTGGGCCGCTTGCATTGGCTGCCTGTATGTTTCCGAGCCCGGTTCAAGGTGCTGGTTTTAACCTATAAAGCCTTACATGGCTTGGGACCACAAACCTGATGGAACGCCTTTCCCGACATGAACTTACCCGAACACTACGTTCAACATCTAAGGCCCTCCTCCGAGTGCCTCCTCCGAGGGAAGCTCGGAAGTCGGCAACAAAAGAGAGGGCCTTCTCTGTGGTGGCCCTCCAATTGTGGAACGATCTCCCCGACAAGGCCCGCCTGGCGCCAACATTGTTATCTTTTCAGCGCCAGGTCAAGACTTTCCTCTTCTCTCAGGCATTTAACAGCATATGAGGAGCCTGGGTTTGTTTTGTTTTGTTTTTGTAGTTTTTTGAAGTGTTGAAGTGATTTTTAAATGTACAGATTGTGTGTATGTTGTATTTTTTGCTGTTTTAATTTTTGTATATTGTTTTTAATTGTTTTTAATCCTATGTAAACCGCCCAGAGAGCTTCGGCTATGGGGTGGTATACAAATGTAATAAATAAAATAAATAAATAAATAAAACACATGGGAGTTACAGTGCAACACATCTGGAGAGCACCAGGCTGGAGAAGGTTGACTCTTATACATGTCTTCTCAGAAGCCAGTGCCACTGAATTTACTAGAGCTTTCTCCCAAGAGGTATAGGATTGCAAACTAATCTCATCTGAAAGGTGTTCAAGACAGCCAAACTAAACCTCTTCTGCTCCACTGTTGCTTTGATGAGATGATGTATTGTGCAGGGATTGTGGGGAGTGAACAGTATATTTTTTTATAAATACATTTAAAGAAAAAAAACATTCATTCTTTGAAAGGCAGGATATTGACCAAAATTTGGAAGTGCCTGGCACATGCTCTGGTTCTAGATCTGTAATGAATAGTGCCCCTTTTGTTATCAAGAGTGCTGCTATATGCGAGATGTGTGTGAGAGAAAAGTATAGGGCAGACCCTGTATTTGGTAAGGGTATGGAACAGCATTCCCCATCCTGCTGCCCTCCAGGTGTTTATTTATTTATTTATTACATTTGTATACCGTCCCATAGCCGAAGCTCTCTGGGCGGTTTACATAGGATTTGAGATGAGAAGTTCCAGCATTCCTGACCATGGGACATACTGACTTGCAATGATGGGAGTTGTAGTCCAACACCTTTGGAGGGCACCAGGTTGGGGAAGGGCTGCTCTAAACAAAAAAAGAGAAGTAGGTGGCCCTAAGTTGTTCGTGATCAGTTTTCCACAACCCCTGCATATCATATTCTCCACCCTGTCCTCATGGTTTATCTGCTTTGGGAGAATGAGAATTTCACTTGCACTTTCTGCCTCCTTAGGGAGGATGTGGCGTTAAGGCTTGTGAGCCTTAACTCCCAATTTCCCTGCTTTTTGGTGCTTGGTTGGAATCTGTAGAGCCTTAACATTGTTTTTGTAAACCGTAGGTTTTTTGTTTAATGAATTTCATGGCTTTGTGTAACGGATGACTGGATATTATACAGTTGACAACCAAGCCAGCGTCAGCCACAATTTTATACCATCTTGACATCCAATATACAATCAAAGCTCGTGTTATGTGTTGAACTCACTTTTAACATTAATAAATCAACCAAAATGCTTGCATCTCCCTTATTTTTAAAGATAAAGAGATGAAACTTGGTACCATGGTAGCTCTGCAGTAGGGATTTAGCCATGCCAAGTTGGAAGCAGATCCGTTCATCCCTTGAATTTTAGAAATGTTTAAAACTTCAATTTAATTTTTTTAATTAACTAAAATGCTTACAATTCCATCATTTTTAAAGATAAAGGGATGAAACTTGACAGCATGGTAGCTCTTAAGTAGGGATTGAGCCATGCCAAGTTGGAAGCAGATCTGTTTATGCCTTGAGTTTTAGGAATTTTTAAAACTTCAAACCCAATACTCCTCTTTGGGGTCTAGGGCCTTGAGCAGTACATTAAAAAAAAAGAAAGAAAGTAAAGATGAAGAGATGAAACTTGGCACCATGGTACCTCTTAAGTAAGGCTTTAGCCATGCCAAGTAGAAAGCAGATTGGTTCATGCCTTGAATTTTAGAAAAAAAAATTGAAGTCAAACTTTTTTTAAAATATCCTAAAAATCAAGGCACGAACCGATCTGCTTCCAACTTCGCATGGCTCAATTCTAGGGTGACCACTAGGGTGTGGCCTAGTGGCTAAAGTGTTGGACTGGGAGCTGGGAGATCTGGGTTCTATTCCCCACTTAGCCATGAAAACCCATTGGGTGACTTTGAGCCAGTTGCAGACTCTCAGCCCAACCCATCTCACAGGGTTGCTATTGTGAGGATAAAATGGAGAGGAGGAGGATTATGTATGCCGCCTTGGGTTTCTTGGTGGAAAAAAGGTGGGATATAAATGCAATAATAAATAATTAAAAACTGTCAGGATTTCCCCAGATTTCTCCTGGTTTTTGTTCTATCCTCAGTGTCAGGGGGGATTTTATGCAATAGTCTATAATGACCTGGAATTACACACTTTCCCTTTTAAGGCCACCATTAGAGTGGCAGGGGGGAATGACATGCTTTCTGGAGGTGTGTCATTGTCTCCCACTGCTCCAATCAAGGCCTTAAAAGGGAAAAATGTGTCATTCCCAGGCATTATAGAAAAGGGCCTGATTGGAGCGGTGGGGTGGGGTGAGAATGATATGCTTTCCCCTCCTCCGCTCCAATTGGGGACTTTAAGGTGGCCCCAGAAAGCCATTTTCCTGCCCCCCCCCCACTAGGTGTCCTCTTTTTTGGTTTCCCAAATATGGTCACCCTACTCAGGTCTTGCACAGGCTGCATATCCATCCCTTGATATTTACTCAAAAGTGAGACCCATTGAATTTCCTTGGTTCTTGAAAAGCAACACACTTGCTTTTAGATTTGCCAGTCTCAGCATTCTGTGTGTGCTATGAATGCCTGCTCTGTCTGTCCCTATAGTTTCCTGCAAGGTCCAGCCAGGGGAAGCCAGTAAATTAAACCCAGGGGTGGAGGGTGGGATTCCCTCAGGTTCATCTGACAGCAGGTGCTATAGAACATGGACCTTCCAGGAGTGTTGAGGCTGGATTTCTGGCAGACCCAGCCAGGCAACTTTATGGCCTGTTAGTCCCTCCATTTGGTAGCCCGCAGAGCACCTGCCTCATAAGGCAAATGGCCACATGAGAACTGTTATTATGGCCTGCTACTTTGTTTGTCTTTAGTAGTCTGTGGTCCAGATCTCTTCAGAAGGGGGAATAGTGTTTTGTGGTTGGGGTCAGTCTAAATTAACTCCAGGGGTCCCTTACTCAGTGCCTCTGATAGTAAAGAGATTGAGGAGTTTCCCCAACTCTATTACTCTTGAAGTTACTAGGCCTGTTGAAAATAGACTTTATAACATAACCATGAAAACAGTGAATACCCCTTTTAACTTGTTAAACCAATGAAAACATGCCCCACAAGAAGTCTTAAGATATGAATGGTTTATAAAGAAAAGTAAATGCAAAAGAACATCAGATGCAGAAGTGAAATCTGAAACATTACTAGTAGTAGTAGTAGTAGTAGTAGTATCCTGCCTTTTGCCCAATGCTGGGCCTCAGGGCAGCCTTACAAAACTAAAATATATACAGCTAAAACCTGTAGATAGGAATATATACTAGGCTGACCATATGAAAAGGAGGACAGGGCTCATGTAACTTTAACAGTTGTAGAGAAAAGGGGATTTCAGCCAGGGTCATTTGTATGCAATTCGTACCTGGTGAATTTCCCTCTTCATCACAACAGTTAAAGTTGCAGGGGCCCTGCCTTCTTTTGTATATGGTCACTCTAGTATAGTGCCTGCAACTTTAACTGTTGTGATGAAGAGGGAATTTCACCAGGGACTAATTACATACAAATGACACTGGCTGAAATTCCCTTTTCTCTACAACTGTTAAAGTTACATGTGCCCTGTCCTCCTCTTCATATGGTCAGCCTAAATATACAAAAGTTAAAAATATAATTAAATACTTTTCAATATTAAAGCATTTTAAACATTTTAAATACATAACAATTTAAAAGTCAAAGGTATAGACAGAGGTCCAGATTGTTTGCCAAAGTCCTGCTGGAACAAAAAAGGGTTTGTCTGCATCCAAAAACACATCAAGGAGGGAGCCAGTGTAGACTGCAAGGATTAGAAAGAAAATCCATGTGTACACTATGCAAAATAAACGACACCTCAATTGTTTCTAAACCTTATTAGAAAAACAGGGTGACTAGGCTGAAACCAACGTTGTAGGCCCAGAAGCACTTTGAAAGGTTTCAACACTGTACTTAACACCAGTCCAAACTAATTAAATGAAGTGTTTGAAGCTTTCAACTTTATAGCAGTATGGACCAAACTCTTAGAAAAGAGGGAAGGAGCACTGTGTGTGAGTAGGGTGGGGGAAATTAAAAGAAAGGTATAGCTACCTATTCCCAGGAGAGATCTGAAGATCAGGTTACCATGGATCCAGAGGAGCCACACCCTGCTTCACCAGGGAGCAAAAGAGCAAACTGACCTTATGAAGATAGCCCAAAATACTCTCAGAGCCAAAGGAATGCATGTTCCAGAAGAGAAAAGAGAAACTCTTCTTCTTCTTCTTCTTTTTCACTCAAAAGGTCTGTGCTAGAGGCAGCGGCCATTTCACTCACGCACCCCACATTCTAAGGCAGGAGGGAGGGGGGGAGAGTGACACTACTGAGCATGTGTCAGTGTCGCGTTATGAGGGAAGATGGCCGCCTCATTGACTTGAATGAGAGGTTAAAATAGTCCTTAAAAGTCAACCGAAGGGAATTTTAAAAAAACGAAAAGCTTTCCACCAACTACAGTCAAGGAGGAAGAAGACCCCCACCACTGGATTAATTAATAAGGCTCTAGAAATCATGCAAATTGTGAGCACAAAAAGTCTCAACCCGGAAGTAAATTTACAAAAGCAGGAAGACAGGTTTGTATTCCTTTTCTACCTTAAACTGCTCTCCTTCCCTCAATCCTTCACCAATCTTCTTGAAATTTTCAGGTAATGTAAAACAAACATTTCTTTCTGGTACCTGTAAATTTCAGAAAGGTTAGTGAAACATTTTCGATTTTATGGATGTTAGAATGACCCCCCCCCCAATTATCACTTTAACATGGCGGAATGTGTTTTTTACTGACGGCCCTTAACAATGGAGGCACGACTGTGCACAATACTTCTTGCTGGTCAAGGCAGAGGCACTAAATATATCTAAAGGATCACCACCACCTCCCACATGAACCTGCCCAAGTGCTCTGATCATCTTTAGAGGTCTTTCTTGAGCCAAAACAGACATTACTTTAAGTCCATATCTAGCAGCTACGTCTTTTTCTTTTAGTTTCTTTTTTACTCTAGAATAGGGACCCCAATCTGGATCTTAAAAAGCACCTGACCCTCTCCACCACAAGGGTCCTGATTCATATCACACCACTGTACCTATTCTAGAGTAAAAATAAAAAAAGATGCTGCTGCTGGATAAGTATTTACAGTAATGTCTGTTTTAGCCCCGAGTCCCTTTTTCTTCTGAAGTTTGGCAGAACTTATGTGAAAGACAGGCATGTCAATTGTCTTGCCCGGATGTGACATGCTTTCCCAGAGAGACTTGGGCCCTTTCCGCACCATAGGGGCGGAGAGGGCGGGAAGCAGGGAAACCTGGAAGTAACCACTTCCAGGTCTGGTACGCTGAGTCCACACCACAATGTGATGGCCTGGGCTTCTAGCAGGCCAACGCAAGTCGTGCCAGCCATTTTAAAAAAAAGATCCGCGGAGGTGCACAAGAGCGCTCGTGTGCAAAAGGTCAGGTTAGTTTTTTAAAAAAACCGAGCGCGATCGCACCCCCTCCCCCAGCCATCCTGGGAATATCAATTTCGCTGTCTCTCCCCCCAATGGCTTCGGAGCCACACGGTGCGGCTCCGTGCCCAGTTTGCAGCCACACTTACTCGTGGGTAAGCGTGGCTGTGCCCGGGATGGGCAGCCACACCAGCCGTCCATCTCGCTTCCCTCCCAGGAGCAGGGAACGAATCGGGATAATAGCATTCCCTGAACTCCCAGGAAAATGGAGGTCTGGCCCCTGCCTGCTCGTGGGATGCCCTGTGTGTCATGTGGACTCTCTGCAAGCAGGCTGGGGCTGCCCCGGGAAAAATGGCTGGTGTGGAAAGGGCCTTGGTGATGCTGAACCTGAAGTCTTCTTGGTTCCAGGCAAAGGATAAACCTTCTATCATGTCACCTAAGCTGGTTTTAACCAACTTCTTAAAATAGATTTGACTGGCTCTATGGTTTTAAGCTGTTCTCATTGTTTTACTAAGTTAACTATATGCATTATTGGTTTTCACTTTGTATTTGCTTCATTAGTCATTTGCTAGGCACCCTAGAAATTTTGTAAAACGGAAGTGCAGAATATGAATGCCTACTTATTGAGCTTTTGTTGGTTGGTGAAGACTCTACCTGTTTTGGTACGCCTTGAAGATTCCCCCCACCCCGCCCCAGAACTGTTCAGTTTTGTTGTCAATTCTGTTCATGTTTTCTCTGCTGCTGAAGTATTTTAATTGATAATCACTTTCCTCCCATATGAGCTTGCCCAATAATTTTAATCATCTTCTGAAATTTTACTTCACGGCTTGCCATTGTTACTTATGGCAGGTAGGTACCTAAGACAGGGGCATTTTTGGCTATGGTACCCAAGTTCTGGAACAACCCTACCAAGTGAGGTCCATCTGGGCTCTTTGCTGCTCACTAATACATGGCAATGAAGGCTATGCAGCTACTGCTTTCTGCTTTTTAAAAATAATAATAATAATAATAATAATAATAATATTGTTGCTCATTTTATTGATATCTTGCTTTTATTATTGTATATTGTTTTATTTCTTATTATAAACCATTTTGAAAATTTCACAGAAAGACATGGTATAAATGTCAAAAATAAATAATATAATGCATTCCTTAATTTGTCTTGTTTTATTTGTTTGTTTATTTTTATTGTAGTTCTTACTGTGGTGTATCCTACTTTAGAGCCTTATACATTTTAATATAAATAAATATTTACCCGCCCAGAAGGCCATGCCCCCGTTGCCCTAGCCCCACCCCCTTTCCCCCAACCACGGATCATTCGGAGGATTTCCCAGCTTTTGCTCAGTTTTTCCCCTCATTCCAAAAGGTTTAAATGTATCTTCTAAGGTTTAGTTACAGGCAGCATTGGCTACAATATGCTAGCATTTCACCCCACTGCGTATGCCTCAGGCCACACCCACCGCTGAGCTTTGCTGAAATGGAATTCAGCCCTTGGGCCAAAGGAGGTTCGCTAGCCCTGATTCATCACCGTGTGTGTGTGTGTGTGTGTGTGCACGCGTGTAACAGCAGGTATGAGAACTCAATTATGTTGATAGTGCCACACACTGCTGTGCATCAAATGTGAACCTTTTCCTTAGCTGTAGGGTAGAAAGCCCATCTCCCCTCAAAATGAAGAGCAACAGAAATCCCTTTCTTAGCTTCTTCCCAATTCAATAGTGTAAACATTCATGTGGTCTGTACACTGACCTGGTAACGTTTGATGGATGGAAGGTGGTTTAAAAACCATATAATAAGTAAACAAATCAATGCCAGACTAAATACTCCCTATATCCTTTCACAGTAAGCGGAAGCAGGAGGGACAGGCAGGGATACTGAAACCAGCGCAGCTCTAGCCCAGGCAAGGCAGTTGCAGTTCCCATTGACATTATCCCCAGTGGTGGGAGGGGCCAGATGGCATTGGCTGCAATCACCTGCATGGCACCTCTCTTCACTGTACCAAGCCATTTTGTTTTATTTTATTTTTTTAGAAAAATGGAAGGTTGGGGTAAATCATGGTGGGTCCTGTCGTCTGCTCCACCATGCCAACATCGGGCACGGGATATAAGTGGAAATTCATCACAGAAAGTGTTTACTGGCAGTTGGTTTTAAGCTAACTTCTACCTTCCTCCCCAAAATGTTCTCCATGACATCTCACAGAATTCTATCCTATCTTCAGCCCGGGGGGGGGGGGGGGCGGGGGGGAGGACAGAACGGGGACACACACACACTCTGAAGTGAAGAATGAAGACATAAAGCTAAGACATTTAAAATGCCAAAATAAAAGAGGTAGACATCAGAATCCTCAGTAACAAGAACAGTTGGGGATTGTACCAGCACTGTGACATGAGGTTGGCACTAAGAATCAGAAATGTTACACAACACTGAATATGCACACAGGATCACTTAGCACATTTCATAGAAGCAGCAGGAAGCGGAAGCCTGAGTGACTTGTACTTCCTCATCACCCTTTCTTGTGTGTAGGGAGGGCATGTGCCCTACTCTCCCCTGTGAAGGGGTAGTGGGGGTGGGGGTGGGGGTGACGTATTGCTATTCTTCTAGCAAGATTCGGAAGCAAGTCACGCTTATTCTATCTCTTGCCACTTCTACGTAGCGTGCCAAGCCACTTTCTGTCACGCTAGGATTATTTAGCAACACTTACAGCTGAAGTATGATCCAATGGTCCCGGCTTTGCTCTACTTCTCAAGAAAACCTAATGCTCCTCTTACTGTAAGAAATGGCTGACAAATGTTTCGATAGCCACTCTAGCTCCTGTCAGACACAATAGCCTATAAGATTCTGTACAAGGATGTAGGAGGGCAAGTTTTCTCCCGGTTCCTCACCTGATAGAGCAGCACACTGGCCCTTGGAGTATGCCAAAAGAGAGTCAGAAGGAACACTCTATGCGGGATGTGTGTCCCTGACATCAGTACATGGATTCACATGCCAAATCCTGTGAGGCATTGCCTTCACTCAACAGCGAATTAACCCATACAACACTCAACCAGGGAGATGTGGACACCTTTCCTGCAGGCTTCCCATCACCACCACCTTCCTTCATGTGCAAATTGCAGATAATCTATGCATGGATAATGTGAAGGGATTCTTACCCTTGCCTTCACTTAACAACATAAATTCCTTTATTACAACTCCCCTCTTCAATTAATCTCCTTAGCATGCAATAATCCACCTTTTGACAATCAACTGCTTTTGTTGCCATTCTTGTTCCAATTAAATGAAACCCAACTAACTCCTGGGCCAGATGCCCTTGCCTAATGTAGCCAAGGGCCTCAGAATGGGAGCCCACTTATTTACCCCAGCTGGCATTCTCCTTGCCAGCCTTAGCCTCCTGGCCCAATACAGCCTTCATATAGGAATATCCCAGTTTCATATCATTTATCCCATCCTGCCCACAACCATCCCCAAGATCTATCCATATGATGCTTGTGTAGATCTGCTGACCCCTGCCTGAATCTCAAGATAGCCACACAGAACAGCTCATCATGATCGCTCGATTGAAACTTACTTCCAGCAGCTACATTATTCACTTCCTCTCTAATTGCCAACCAAACCCAACACAGCACATCCTTTGTGACTACAGAGCAAAATGATCTAGCATAGCCACGAATAGCTAACCCTGAGCATGGCTAGCAGCGCTTGTTTCTCTAAGTAGTCAGGTCAGTGGGCGAGACTGTGCTGAGATTTTGTGATGACTTATCCGTAGTAGTAAATAAAGCTTGCATTCGGCAGGTCTAGATCCATTCCTAGTTCCTGATCATATGGATGACTCTGTGCACAAAGAAGCCCATTGCAGACTTCTGCGGAGTATGCAGAAGTCACACACACACCCTTTGCATATTGTGTATGTGTGTGCAGGTGTGTCAGAAGGGGGATAAATGTAGGGGTTCGGTTCACTCTCTGGTTGGGAATGCTGTGGCTGCTATTATGAAGTAGACTCCACGTTGTACATTTCAGGACAGAAGTATCCCATTTTCCAGATTTGTCTAGCAATCATGGTATTTGGAGCTACTTGTTAAAGTCCAGCCATCTATCCTAGAAATACCCTAATAGTTGTTACGACTGTACATAAGGAACGGTGGCGCTATTGGCAGTGGTGAGCTCCACTGAGCTTGATTTAGAATGGGGAAAGATTTTTCCCCTAAGGAATTCTAAATTTGCTTATAATTGCTGTTTCCCCAAACCAGCTTACCTGTTGGCTACTGCAGCAACAGCTGCAGCCATATGTGTCCCTCCCCCCTCCTTTTCCTGCTACGGCTGCAGCAGCAGAGATCAGGGTCACTCTCTTGCTTCCTCTCTTCATTCTCCTCTTCCTCCTCCCTCCCTCTCTCTCTCTCTCTCTCTGTCTCACTGTCCCTCCTCCTGCTCCTTGGAATACTGAGACATGTATAGTTTTGCCAGAGGCAACTGATAGAAAGAGGACGAAAGGAAGAGGAAAGGGGGCTGACTTTCCTCCCCCCTTCCCTGTTGTAGTCATAGCTGGATTAGCAGCAGCCCATGTCAAAAGCAGCAGCTGCCGCCAGGTAAATGTGTGGGTCGGAAGGAAGAGCTTTTCCTCTGGCTGATTAAAATCTGAGCCACAGGAGACCTCGGAGGACATTTTCATGTATTGTAATGTCGTCGTTAAGACATAAGCAATATTTTAGAATTGCAACCTCAATCTCTCATTCAACATGTCCTTTTTCAATATAGATGAAATCTATCTTGTGTGACAGTTCTACATCATTTCTTTGCAACGTTGACTGGGAAACGCCAAAAGCATTCTTCACATGCTCATTTTTCTGTTCTGTCACTTGTCCGTGATATCAAGGCCTACTACCTTTGCTTAGCTATAACCGAACAGCAACGGAAGAGCCAACATCTTACAAACGACACGTAAGTCAGAATCTGAGTCAGACCAGTTTGGAAATTCATCAGCTACAAACCCTTCTCTAGAAGTGTTAGTGTCTCCTCCCATCGTATACACATTCTGGAAGTAAAACAACATAATGAAAGGAAAACTTTATTACTGAACCACATCCTTTGGGAGGGGAATGCTAGCAAAAATAAAAAACCTGAGGGGAAGAACTCTAGATGGTTCTTCTATAGGGACTTGGTCTGATACATGGTCTGTAGGTCTACAACCTATAGGTACCCTGAAGCTACAGTCCTAATGCCTCGAGAGAGACCCTATAGCACTGCTACTCCAGGTGGCTGTAGCAGAAGGCAGAAAGAAGAGCCCTTTCTATATCAGTGGCCTCTCACCCTGACAGATGCTCATTCCCATCTTTGGAAATGCAGAGAAAGGGAGAAGGTGTCTCTCCCAGTGACGTATTACAAATTAATGGGTAACAGTATATTGCTGTTGTGTTATGCAGCGTGTTCTCCAGCTGTAGTTTCTTAGACACTAAAGCAGGGTGTCTTAAGGGCAGAAGGTAGGTCTTCAGATGTTTTCAACTTCAACTCCCAGAAGCCCCTGCTGGCAGGGCAAATGGTCAGCAATGCTGGGACTTGAAATCCAAAACATCTGGAGAACTACTTTCTCCCCCACCTCAACTCTAAAGTAGCCTTCCCAACTTGGAGCCCTCCAGATGTTTGGATTACAACTCCCAGCATTCCTGACCATTAGCCATGCTGGCTGGGGCTTATGGGAACTGTAGTCAAAAAATCTGGGAGGGGAAGGCTGACCTAAGGAATTCCCATCCCACTTATCTACCGCAACCACAGGTCAAGTGAAGCTCTGCGTCTTGAGAGAGGAAAGTAAAGTGGAAGAGACACAGCTTGGGACCTACAGAGGAAAATCCAAATGGTCCTTCCCCCACTGATAAGAGCAATCCACTGTGATGGTCTCCTGTGCGAGTTCCACTGAAATGAACACTCTTTGCATAGCTCCCGTTCATTTCATTGGGCTTGGGAGGAGAAATCCCCATTGGATGGTGGCTCAAGAGTCAAGGTAGTTTCCCCCTCTGCCATCCTTAGTGGGGAATGGGGTGAGGATGGGGACATGTTTCATGGAATGGATTCATAGACACACACTCTATCTTTTTACCATAACTCTGCTTCTTACAGGGCAGGGGACAAACAATGAGCAGTAGCGTAGATGTTCTGCCAACATCGATGATATTGGATTAGATCTTAACAGGTCAGGGCCATGGAGCCCCTCTGAGCACAATGCCTGCAAACCAGGCCATTAGAAGTAACTCAGCATAGGCACAACAAACAGAGGCAGAATTTAACTTTTAGGTTGGGATTTAAGGAATTGTTTCAATGATGAAAGAAAATCCACATTTTTAAAAAACCAAAATCTGTACTGGCTCTGCAGTACGAACAGAAATAAACAGCAGTTAAGAACAGACTTCCACAACTAAGGCAGGATTCCAAATACACCCGGGGCTAAGATCTGTTGAGCACAATGGTGCCATATTTGCAATAGCTTCTCAGAGGAGAGCTGCACTTTAAACGATGCTTAGCAACAGACATTGCACACTCTGCTGCTCCCATCAATTTGGGCACTTTGCACACGGACTTTCCCTTTGAAACACAAAGCCGAGAGCAACAAAATGCATACTTTATATGACAACATCTGGACTCACGGAAATAAAAGAAAAACAGGGAAGAAAGAGTAAATGGTCCCAGGACTTGGAAATCCTGTCCTTAAATAGCAAATTCCAGACTTTGGACATACAGAATGTATTGTGCTTTTACTATCGGATTGGGGATTAGAGGCTGCAGTTGATGCTGACAGACTCACTCACACCTTCCAATTGAATACAACAGTTCTTTGTGTTAAAATTGTTTGTTTTTAACATGTCAGGAATGCAGAGTTCTGCCAAGTACATGACACTGATTGCATTCATTCATTTAAGAATATTCTGAACATCATGGGCTCTGAGTAGCTAATTCATAATTTCCAGGCCTTAGAAATGCATGCAGAAAATCCACCAAATATATTCCTTCCTACAAATCTTGCTAAAGCATTGTAAACAGAAAGAAGGACTCTAACAGGCAATTCAGACTTGGCCAAAATTGTTCTTACATCAGCTCAAACAATTTTGATTCTTATTTTATAACTGACCAAAGAGTCCTTCCCGCCCATCTCACTTTTACTCTCATTTTAATAAATACTTGACAGTTATTGATGCTACACACGTAATGTAAAATTAGCTCTGTACTGGGCTAAATCTCAAGTTTCTGAAAAAATATAAGGTTTTACTGATATTGTAGCAGCTGCAACTGAGAAAAGACTCAGAGAAATGCTGCTTCCTTCTCTCCTGTATTTCTGAAATGTTATGGGGAGGGGAGCCAAAAACATAATTCAAGATTGTCTCACAATTAGAGCTTCATTTTGACTCCAACCATCACGATCAAGGGCATGGCAGAAGAAATTAATCCTTCAATTGGAAGATCTGGAATTGGAACCTTTATGACTGCAAAACTGGAGAGAAGCTGCTAAAATCTTTTGGTCAGTGGGCTTCTGCATATGATGAATCAAAAGACCTCCCTGGAGTTTACTGCAAAATTAGTGGTAATGGCCCAGAGGGCTTTTTCTACATAGCCCCAATGTTATGAAACTATCTCCTACTCAACTTCTACCAGATTCAGATTGGTCATTGGTTATCGATCAATTACTTTGAATTTGTGAGAACGAAAGCTTCATATCCACCTCTCTTCAATACTGCCACAAACCTGCTTAACAGAATTAACTCATTGCAGAACGTTCTGTTTTGCAGGTGAAATTCCTTTTCCCCAGCAGATTCTCTCAAGAATGTGGCGCAGATGATATATAATGTTCTTCTGAGATGTCTATTAATGATGTGCAACATGTGACTAATATCACTCTCAACCAGCATACACTGAAAAAGAAGCATCAACATGATACAACTTAATAGGGATGCCCTGCCACATTCAAATCTTATCTGGCTTACAAGATCTCATGAACAGGTGTGTTCTATATGGTAATTGCCTCATCTCTAAAATGATTTCATTCAACTAAATTACAGTAACACTTTTTGCTTACTTTATCATACCAAAAAAACAAACAAACCCTGACTTCCAATTTCACAGTATAAAGTAATAAAATGTTTAAATTATTATTTAAAAAACATTTGCCCATGTACTAGACATATTCTTACTTATATGAGTATAGACTCACAACAGGAGACAAAAGATAAAACACATAATAAATATGGGTAGATATGTAATTTGAAGGGCAGGGAAAGAAACGGAGATATATATTTCCTGGATTAATTTATGCTGAGAGGTCTCAGCAACTTGAGTATGCAAGTTTCCTACAGAGTTGAAGAAATATCAGTCCAACAGCACATGAGTCACATGTATCATAGGTACCATATGTGCTTTAAGAATGAGTCAAGTCAAATTCTAGGTTTCCTGCCCAGGTCGTTGTTGTAATTTTTAAAGGAATATCCTTCCAGAAGTATATGTAAACATAAGAGCACAGCGTAAGAAGAGAGTTCAACTGGATCCTATCCCTAACAGTGGCCTAATCCAGCATTTCAACTCCAACAGTGCCAGGTGGATAAGCCCTGGGAAACCTACAAGCAGAGCATGATACGGAGGCAACAGAACTCCCCTGCTGTATATCTTCAAGAAACAGGTATCCATAGGAATACTTCTTCTGAACCTGATGGTTCCATCATAAAGAAAGGGAAGATTCTGATGGACACGTCATCCTTTTATGTGTTTTAGGTGTACACTTAAAAAGTGAAGTGTGAATGCAACCAACATGAGTGCAATGTGGCAGCTAGAGAGGGTCTATTTTTATGTTCAATTAACAGAAGCATAATGTCCAGATCATGAGAAGTAATAGAATCACCTCAATTTGCTTTGATCAGGCCTTACCTGGAGTAGTCACTTGAGGCTCAGGTGGCCTTGGTGGCACAGAGTGCCTTCTACCAACTTCGGCTGGTGGCCCAGCTACGCCCCTATCTGGACAGGGATAACCTGGCTTCAGTTGTCTACGCTCTGGTAACCTCCAAGTTAGATTACTGCAATGCGCTCTACGTGAGGCTGCCTTTGAAGACTGTTCGGAAGCTGCAGCTTGTGCAGAATGCAGTGGCCAGATTGGTAACAGGGACCAGAAGGTTCAAACATATAAGACCGATTCTGGCCCGCTTGCATTGGCTGCCTGTATGTTTCCGAGCCCAATTCAAGGTGCTGATTTTAACCTATAAAGCCTTACACGGTTTGGGACCACAATACCTGATGGAACGTCTTTCCCGACGTGAACCTACCCGTACACTACGCTCAACTTCAAAGGTCCTCCTCTGGGTGCCTACTCTGAGGGAAGCTCGGAGGATGGCAACAAGGGAGAGGGCCTTCTCTGTGGTGGCCCCCCAATTATGGAATGATCTCCCCGATGAGGCCCGCCTGGCGCCAACAGTAACAAAGATACTGTTATCTTTTTGGCGCCTGGTTAAAACTTTTCTTTTCTCCCAGGCATTTTAACAGCTCAAGTTGAGGTTTGATTGACATTGTGCCCAGGCTTAACAATTAAAATGTTTTAAAATGTTTTAAATATCAGCTGTTTTATGTTTATGGTTTTAAATTTTGTAATTGTCTTTTTAGTGTTCTATCTTTTAATTTTTGTAAACCGCCCAGAAAGCTTCGGCTATGGGGCGGTATATAAATGTAATAAATAATAAAATAATAATAATAGTGTGTCCAGTTTTGACCCTGCAATTTAAGGAGGATATTGGCAAACTGAAACATAACCAGAGGAGGACAACAAAGATGGCTGAAAGGACTAGAGCCAATGTCCTGTCAGGAAAGGTGTAAGGAGTTGCATATGTTTAGCCTGGAGAAGAGACGGTTAAGAGGCAATATGATAGCCATCATCAAATATTGAAGGGCTTGTGTCACATAGAGGAATATTGATTTCTGCTGCTTTAGTGCATATGTTTGCTAAGCTGCCAACCCTGAAAACTGGCACAACCCCACCCATTTGTTCCTATCATCTGGGCTGCAGGGGAAAAACTACTCCCTTGCTATTCCATGACTTCTGATATCGCTGTTTTCCTGCTGCTAGTAATAGCAGAGAAGCAACAAACTTGGTGGCAGTTGTTGAATCCCTACATCCCCGTGGGCTGGGATGGGAAGGTTCAGGCCTCCCCATCCCTGTGCACTGAGATGTGTGTGTGTTTGCGCATATGTGTGGCCCCCAGCCGACACTGGATGCATCCCTTGGAGTTGAAAAGGTTGTGCACCTCTGCTTTAGAGGGTAGGCTCAAATTACAAGGAAGGGGGATTTCCTCTAAACGTGAGTTATTCCACAGTGGAACAAACCTCTTCGGAAGGTGATAGACTCCCTGTCATTAGAGATTTTAAAGCAGAGGCTGGATGTCCACCTATCAGGGGTGTTGTAGCAATGGGTTTCCTGCATCAACAGGGGGTTGGACTAGTTGACCTTTGAAGCCCCGTCCAACTCTATCATCCTATGATTTTATAATAAGTTTGAAATAACACAGGGTCAAATTACCCATTGCTTTAAATATGTAATGTGCCATCATTTAACACATGGGAAAAGGCAATCAGAGAAAATACCTTGAGGATGATTTAACATAGCAGATAGGCTAGGCCATTGTGCTGCCCAAACAATGGACATGATGTCCAGGGATGCTGGGAGTACAGCACACCTGAAGGGCATCAGGTTGGTGAAGGCCTGCGTAGACACCTGAGGTTGCCACGTACAAACCCTAACAGCAATCTCCTTTTCAAGAAGATTTACCATGGTCAAAGTGGGATCGTAAAGGTCAGACAGAGCACCTTGAATTGGGCACGGAAACAAACTAGTAACTAATGATGTTGGTTTGAAATGGGTATTATATGATCATGACCACCAGTGCCTGACAAGGAACAGGCAATTCCATTTTGAAGCAGTTGAGGCTTCCAAGACTGTCTTCAGGAGCAATTTCACACAGAGCACATTACAAAGCAAGAGTAATAGTAGCCAGGTCTCTACCAATGGTTGGTACTTCAGCCGACACAGTAACCTGACTCCACCGAGAACTGAGAGTGGCCACAGATTTGGAACTGAAAAGGCAGAAGTTAAGGGGGATGGGGGGGGGGGGAGAACATACATTATATAAGGCAGTGAAACAGAATTCAAAATAATTTGCTTCAACCTCAGAAAGCGCCAACAGAACTCAACCACTGCTTTCACTAGACAGTATTCTTGATTCAGAACACCAAGGCAAGACCAGAGAACTGGGGAAACTAAAAGGTTGAATTGAGAGCACATCCTTGGTTATGGTATTTAAAAGTTACACACTCGGTCTGGAGAGAAGGACTCTTAAATTTCAGCCCCCCCCCCCAGCGGTCCTTCACATATGCATCTTTTGTATATGTTAAACATGTGTAGCATGGTTTGGAAAATGGTCAAATTCTTTAATCTTTTGCACAACATATTCTAAGCAGGAATCCCTCAGTCATCATTCCAGAAGGTTTATCTTCAGAATCAGGTAGAACGTTGTAACCACAGAACTTTTGAATTTTGGAGGAATCAAATGTATATATTGTATTCAGGGTTAATAACACCAATTTTATTCCAATTTCTTGATTACAAGCAGGTTCAATTACCTAGGGCTGTTGAAATTCACATACACACACACAGAGAGAGAGAGAGAGAGAGAGAGAGAGAGAGAGAGAGAGAGCATCATCAGGTGAGTGTTTTATCGCACACTTGTTACTGCCTGCTCGCTGTTTTCACGCATCATTTAGATGCCGCCGTAAGCCTCCTGCGTGTCTCCCACTCTTTCTGGCCTTCATTCCATCACAAAATAGACCCCTGTAAATCCATTTTTTAAAAAATGAAATGTTCTGACATTTCCTGCTGTGTTCTGGAAAAGCCGCACGATAAAAATGCCCACTGAATGGGCCATGTGGTCATTGTTTACTTCCCCTGTGTGAAGAAAGAGGAAGTCTCGTGGGACAGAAACAGGGAGGAAAGCGAAGGTAAGGAAATACGATTTCCCCCTGTATGATGATGCTCAGAGGGTGGGGGGAAGAGAGTGAGAGAGAAACACAGAGAGATTTCATGTGTGGTGATGTGGGGGATTGCCAGTTTTTTCAGGGAGAATTCTCCAAAAGTTATGGGGGAGGCAGCTCACCATTACCAGCAGATTCTTTCTACATTTTTTCCCATTTCCCCAGGCAATAGTGTTGCCAGTTATATTTCTTGTAGTCATCTTTTTTCCCCCATAGTGCCCCAAAAGGATGTATGTATGTGCCATTATGGGGCCAGGGGGTGATGACAGGTAGGGTGCTACAGTAGGAGCACCCTACTAAAGGCACCCTACTAAAGGCAAAGTTAGAAAGGCAGACAGACGCCTCCCCCACTGCAGCTAAAGTTGTTCCTCAAAAGAATGGTTTGAGAATTCCACATGCAGTCCAGAAAAATTGGCAAAATGTACAAGGTCCATATTTCACCTGTTCTCTCAAATTGGAGCTGAAAAGTTTCCTACTGAGAACTTTTGGGCTCAACTCCAATTATAAAGAATTCTCATTGAGCTTTTCCTGAGAGAACTAATCCGCTGATGCTGTCTCCAAAAAATATTGCTTCTCTTCAGATATTTGAGCATGGATCCACATAATCAATTCACAGTGATTAGCATTGCCACAGTAATCATACACAGTCAATTTCTGACTGGGATATTATAGTTCCACTGGAGACTATTATCTTGAAACCTTCTTATAACTAATTTTATCCAATTTACTTTTCATCTGAAATACATGCACAAATTGTTGTACTAGGTAGTTGGAGGAGGGACAGGGAGAGAATGTGGAAACTTTTGAACTAGCTAGTTGGGGGTTTAGAAAAAAAATTAGGGAATGCAATTTTATAATTTTATAACCGTGGCTCCTAAAAGCAAGGATGTGCAAGACACCCTGCAGACACCTGAAACCATGATGCAGATAAACAAAATTCCCTCTCTGTTACCCCAAGAAATGCTTTCATGTGATGGAAAAGATGAAAAGGAACAAGGATAACGTGTAACCATTCACAGCAAACCTAACTGTAGGAATTCATGCCATGGTTGCACACTGCATTTTATGTATTCAAAAGTATTTCTGTGAATGCCAAAGAAATAACTATTCTCCTTCCACCCCAATTCTGCAAGCTCCCAAAATGGATTTCCCCCCTCCTCATAAATCTCAGGGATTGACACTTTCCTTGAGTCATGCATGCATAATTTTATCTCATCAATCAATGTCAAAATATAATAATGTGAATAAAAAACAAAATAAATAATCAATAGATTTGGCTTTCTACATGTAGCGTGCCCACTTTATCAAGTGAGTGGGGGAGGCCATTTCTTTGCCTTTACATATGGGTCATTCACCAAATCAGAAAAGGCTCGGATTGCATATTCCACCCTTCTTGTCCACAGGAAGGACACCGTATACCTCAAACATCTCTCAGCTGTGCCTAGCCAGCATTTGCTTGAAAATCTCAAAGGACGTCAGTTCCACTCTCTGCTTACATGCTGGTGATGATCTTATTCATTCATTCATTCATTTATTGTATTTGTGTGTCAGTTATCATGAAATATCTAATTTCTAATGGAATTATTATTTCTATCATCCCTATGTCTTAAAGAACCAGCACTGTTCTCAAGTCAACAGGTCATGTGGCCAGTCCCATCTCTTCCTCCATCAGTCTTACCATGTCTGCAACCATCCAAAGCACTTGGCAAGCTACACATGTGCTCAGCTGCAACCTCACAACAGGGTTTGCCAGTTGAGCGATCATCCAATGACAATTGCT
The DNA here is from genome assembly GCA_029215795.1 of Anniella stebbinsi. Classification (NCBI taxonomy): domain Eukaryota; kingdom Metazoa; phylum Chordata; class Lepidosauria; order Squamata; family Anniellidae; genus Anniella; species Anniella stebbinsi. The sequence goes on from JARDYH010000001.1 coordinate 178,979,977, forward strand.
ACTCACTGCAGCTGGGTGGCAAATGCAAAGCCACTCGTGGTTGAAAGCTTATGTTTAAGTTGTAGCCACATCAATAACTGAAAGTAGAAGTTATAGGAGAACAGAGATGAATGTGTGAGTTTCAGTTTTCATGTGAAAATTTGCATTTTTGACATGGGATAATCTCTCAAACAGTCATCCAAATTACATCTTTAAAATTAAAAGTGTTTCTCTGATTTTCATCAAACTCCTGGACACCAAGGACTTCTTAGGAAGACTATGCAAAAGCAACAATGGGCTGGTTTGTAAGACTTGATGTCCAGGACTTGGGGAAGGGGGTGGAATAAAGAAAATGTTGAAGGGAGCTCTCAAATATTTGTTTTTATTTATTTTTAAAAAGGAAGCATTTTTTAATAGCACTCAAACTGAAACTAACTGGATTGATTTAGCCTACTCTTGGCAAAATGCTGGAACAGATGGCAACCATTTGCTGGCTTAGCTAGGAGTATAATGTGTAAGAACATTTCATGGAACCTAAGTCTTCCTTGCGCATTAAAATGGTTCTTTTTTTATCCTTAAGGACAAGAATTTATTACAATTTATTCTTCACTAACGTCTTTAAATATGCAGGTGGGATACAGTTGTTTTCACCACAGAAAGTATACATAGCTCTATATTTCCAAGTTGAACACAATATTTAACTACTTTAGAGTTTTTGAAGAGTTGATGGGCACCAGTGGAGACAGTAAGGACAGGACCCTATTATTCTTCTATATTGCTTTCCTGCAAAATATAAGGCCTATTTGGGACAGAGAATATGGAACATTATTAAAATTTAAATATATATATTTCAGCAATAAACAAAAGTCAGGCACTGAATTGAAAGCCCTCTGAGGCAGCACTCTACATCTGAGTTCTTGGTATCATTCAGTTTTATAGAATCTACAGCTAATACGTAAGCATTCTTAAACACGCTCCCTACTTAAATTTAATATAAAAAGGATTTGGAGTTTTGTTCACATCAAAGCAGTTATTCTGACAAAGGCCTAAAAACTGAATTTGTGAATCAGAAAAGCTCCCCATAGTCTCCCCCTCCCCCATTTCTAATGCAAAGGAACATGATCATGTCATGCTGCAGATAATGTCATAATCCTCAAACCTTTTCCTTCAAAAGGAAGTCAAAGGAAATTACTCCAGAGTAAGAATTCTGAGGATTGCTGCCTAAAGCTATTAAACTTATTCTGTGATGCAAAACAATTTAGATTAGCAGGCAAACAAGAAAATGTTTGAGCAACCAAAGGAAGCCTGGGTACAATTATATTTGCAGTGACTCATTATAAAGCCCTCCAGAAAGAAATGTAAGCAATATCAGTGCACCAAGTATGCATCTTGAATCCTCCAGTTTAAGTTTTTTCAAACACCTATCAAGACTCTGTTGATGTAAATTAGTGGGAGTCAGGGCTGCATGGCATGTGATCCTTCAGGGTGTGAGGGGGTTCAAGGGGGCCACCTTAGTGGGTGATGATACCCTGATTAAAAATAAACTCAACGAAAAGGATGAGTGGCTCCAAGGTCTTTAAGCTCAGTAACAGTAACACGTGATGAAAAACAGCTCAGCTTGAAGCCAATAAGACAAGCTTAGTCCAGTAAATTGGGCAGACTGTTCCTCCCACTAGTTTGGCCCCATAGTTCTGAAAGCAGGGTCCATAGCTCACTGGTAGAACAAAGGCTTTATGTGCAGATGGTCCCAGGTTTAATTCCTGGCCCATCCAACTAAACAGGATCTCAATTTGCAGGTTCAGGAAATATTTCTGCTAAAGGATTTGGACATCCATTACCAGTCTTTGATCTGCCTCAGAATAAGTTTTTTTTTTGTAGAAGGTCTCCCAATGTATTGATGTAGTTTTGAACACACTGCACACCCTTGCATTCAACAATTTGAAAACTGATTACTTGCCTGTTATCTTGGAAATATCTAAAACAGGGATGGGCAACTTTGGGAGGTCCAGGAATCATTTTTGCCCCCTGGGCCACTCCCCAGAGCACTATGGATTGCCACAAAGGTCAAATTTCTCTTCTTTGCAAGCTAAATTTGACCCTTTTAGGACTCCATAGTAGCTTTAGAGGAATCCAGTTGGACTGAATGATGCTATTCAGTATGAGAGACAGATGTAATTTGGAGGAAGGCCTCTCTTATACAGCCCCTGGTCCACTAAGATCCAGAAGAAAAAGATGGTACCTGAGGGCCAGATTAGGCATAAGAGTGACAGCCAGGTCTCTTTAATCATGTAGGTGAATAGTCTAAATTTCATAGAATCATAGAATCTTAGAATCATAGGAGAGTAAAGTTGGAAGGGGCCTATAAGTAGGCTGACCATATGAAAAGGAGGACAGGGCTCATGTAACTTTAACAGTTGTAGAGAAAAGGGAATTTCAGCCAGTGTCATCTGTATGCAATTAGTTCCTGGTGAAATTCCCTCTTCATCACAACCGTTAAAGGTGCATGCACTATACTAGAGTGACCATATACAAAAGAAGGCAGGGCCCCTGCAACTTTAACTGTTGTGATGAAGAGGGAATTTCACCAGGAACGAATTGCCTACAAATGACACTGGCTGAAATTCCCTTTTCTCTACAACAGTTAAAGTTACAGGAGCCCTGGCCTCCTTTTCAGATGGTCAGCCTACTCTATGGTAGACAAATACAAGGACAAATTCAATAAGCAATTCAAATAAGCAGGCAAATGGTCAAGCACAAAAGGTCCAGCATGGGATCAGACCAAGGCAGGAGTGGTCAAAATTTAGGCAATGGTCAAAGCACAGTATTACTTAGTTTCTAGAAGAGAGGTCTGAAGCACAGCCAAAGTCGAACACAATTAAGCAGTCAGATACAATAGACTGTCCAAATAGCAGACGCAAGCAGGAGTCTAAGGGTTCTAAGAGTCTAACACAGAGGTTCAATCACTAGGAAAGGCAAGACCAGGGAAACAAGGCATCAGTGCTGGTTGTACAATGTTGTTCCAGCAACGGCTAGGCTGAAGCATATATAGCCAGAGCTTCTTGAGCCCCACCCAGCTCATTATAGGACCTGGGGGGGGGGTCCTACTTGAGAGGAGAACCTTGATCCCAAGGAGCCCTTTTCTCTTGAGGAGACCTTTTGTAATTGAGCACTTCTTCTCAAATGAGCCTTACTGGTTTGTCGCTTGAGACTATGACACCCTTGGGGACTACGTGGTAGCCCAGCCTCCACCTCAGGGATGGAACTCCTGTCCTCCTGTGGGTGGTCATCCTCTCTGAGAGCCCAGACTCCCCCAGGTCTCCTGCCAGGGGTGGCTCCTTGGCCTTGTCCGTCTCTGGGACCTCTAGCTCCTCCTCAGTGGAGGATTCCTTCAGTGAGGTCATGACAGCAATGAGCTGTTGTAAGTCACTGACCACGTGCTGCAGGAGGAGTCCAGGTTCATTGCTTTCCCTTCACCCCATCTACGTGACTGGCACATATGTGAGACTCATGATGAGTGGTGGTTCAGCGTCTGTTCTACACTGTAGGGAGAGTGGCAAAACAGACAAGCAGTCTGCAAAATTTTTAGAAGCTGAACAGAAATCCTTTCAGGATCTAGCTGAGGAAACTGAGGAATAGCAAAGCAGAAAGGGCATTGATTGTGTTTGTTTGAGAGTCTCCTGTTGCAGGCCTATCAAGTGAGGTGAACAAACTGAGAAGAAATCTGAAAAAATTGGCAAATCAAGCAGGCAAGGTAAAAGACATCCATCGGACATTCTCTGGTCCATCCGGTTTTGTTTGCCTTAGTTCATGGCTGCGACCTTCCCATGGAGTAAAAACCTACTCTTAAAAGAGGAATAAAACATAATGGATACTGTTTTCTTAAGTAATCTTGTTAACAAACTGCAGTAAATAACTTTCTCTTTGCATGGTGAATTTTTAATTTGTGATGTGCCCCATTTAGCACTGTCATTAAACATGCTTCGTGGCTTTTAATTGGTTTCCTTATCAAGGCCAAGAGGGAAAAAAAAACAGTGTAGGAACTGTTGAACTAATCTGTGCGGGCTAATTTGTTTGGTCTAATATCAATTCCAGAAAAATGTCACAGGTTCCAGGCTTGAGTGTGGGAAAAGGGGAGAGGGCAGCAGAAAATGTGTGCAAGGGACACATAGGAAGAATTAGACAGGGGCTGAGGAGAAAGAGCCAGAATTCATTGTACTGCAGATATATTAACCACATAAAAACCAGCTGGCAGCAGTCAATCCTTTGCTCATGGATTTTTATATTCTGTAATGACTAAGGACTAAAACAATTTTAAACACTGATCTGAGTTGGTTTTTATGGAACTAGAAGTACGTTTTCTTGTGGCTATAGCTGTGCTGGCCACCATGAACCACAATGTGCAGCTTCCATTGCAGGCCATTGCATTTTCTAAATGTTCCTGAGATTTCAAAATGTCACGTGTTAAAAGAAAAAAGAGAAGGAAAAAAGAGCAGGAAGGGGAACAAGTTGTCCTTGCTAAAGAACTTGAGGCCCATTTTCATGGGGCATCTTCCTTCCCTTAGCACAACGGCCTGGCCTTGGCTCTTGTACGCATTTCTCCCACCACCGCAATATCCCATCACTGCGTTTCTTTCTCATTTTCAACACAACCATAAAATCAATTAAATTATGTGAGCATAATCACAGACTGTGCAGGATTTCCCTTAAATACTGAATTGGGAGCGGGGGAAGGGGTGAACTGCCTGAGTGGAGTGATTTCCTGTCATCACCTTTCCCCTCCAAGTCAAAACTGTTATTAGATTATCATTGCCCAACTCAGTAGGGTGACCAGACAGCCCGGGGTTTCCCGGTCCTAACCGGGAAACCTAGGCTGATCCGGGCCATCCGGGGGGTGGCGAGGGAAAACCGGGGTGGCGGGGGGGTCACGCGGCGGTGGCAGCGAGCGGCGACGAGCGTCGGTAGACCCGGCAGCGGTGGCGGCGGAGGAGCCCGGGAAGCAGACACCCCTGCAGGTAAGCATGAGGGGGGGCACTTACCTGCTGGGGCGGCCGCTTCCCGGGCTCCTCCGCCGCCGCCGCCGCCGCCGGGTCCACCATTGCCAGGTCCTTCGCCGCCGCTGCCGGGCTCATGAGGCCAGAGGCCGCGCGGAAGAGGCAGGAGAGGGCCGATTACATCACTTCCGGATCCGGCCCTCTCCTGTCTCTTCCGCGCGGCTCTGGCCTCCTTGGGGCTCGTCGCGTTGACGATGAGCCCCAAGGAGCCCAGATGCCCGCACCTGCCTCTTCTGCGCAGGTGTCCGGGCTCCCCATCTTCCTGCCACTGCTGGAAGCCGAGGGATTCTGCCGGGCTGAATAAGCAGGCGCCACGCCGCTGGCTCGCTTGGCTTGGCAGAGAGAAGAGGGGGTGGACGGCCAGATGGAAGGCTGAGAGGAGGGGGCGCTCGAGGCAGCCGCGGAGGGAGGAGGAGGGGGAGCGGAGGGAGCGAGGCAACCACCGAGCGAGAGGAGATCCATGGATGCAAACGCAGGCGTCCTCCGCTCCCCCCTCCCGCGCCTCACATGCCCGATTCATTTCCACATGCCGTACATGTGACATGCTAATTCAGGGCTACTACACAATTCCAGGGCGGCGGGAGGAGGAGGAGAAGAAGAAGAGACATGCAAAGCAGCAGCAGCGAGGCACATACTGCAAAGGCAGAGAGAGAGAGAGTACTGCAGCTTTGCGCGTGAAAGCTGGGGGGGGGCATTTATCAGCCCCTGCAGTTCTCCCCAGCCAGCAGTGTCAGGGCTGCCCTCACCCACCCAGTCGCCCGCGCTTTCTTCCACCTCGTCAGAGTGTCTCCATGTGACTCCAGCCGGCGGCAAGAGCAGCAGCAACCACCCGCCCAGCTCACCCTTCCTGGGGACACGGGGTGACGGCAGACTCAGGCGCCCTTCACCTGCGCTTCCCAGCAGCAGCACGAGGGGCTCCGGAGGTGGCAGATGATCTGGAGGCTGACCCGGCGGCCGCGAAGGACCTGGCGCGGGCGGCGGAGGAAGAACCTGGTAGGTCCAGGCTGGTGTTTTGGGGGGGGGGGTGGCTTGGTGGGGGGGGTTGTTTGGGGTGGGTGGGGGCGGGGGGGACTGGGATTTTGGTTTACAAAATCTGGTCACTCTACCCAACTGAGTTGCTGTGGAGAATGGGCTGATGAACTGGGACTATACGCAGCAACCATCAGCGTATATACATCTGCTCAATCCAGGATGCCTAGGGCTTTCCAAACCTGAAAATGGGGATTCTCCTTCAAGTGGGGGTAAAAAATATTTTGTTGTAAGTGAGGCCTTTGATTGTGCAACCCAGCCTTCCTGAATCTGGCATACTTCAGATGTTTTTGGAATACAACTCCCATAATCGCTCACTCATGTGCGATTCTGGGGGGTTGCAGCCCTACACATTTGGAGAGTGCATGTTGAGCAAGGCTGGTTTAACCAAAGAGAGAGGGGGGAAAAGAATATGTTAAAATATCTTTCTTACATAAATTGGCTTATTTGAAAAAGGCCTCTTTGGAGTTCAAAATGCACTGGGAATGTTGGGCTGATGAAGGGAGCAATCCTATGCCTCCTCAGGCAGCATCTGTGGGGGGATGTAGGGTTGTTCAATTTCTGGGCTCCAAGGTTGTAAACAGGACTCTGACTCTGGAGCCTAGAAACTGCACTCCCCGCCCCCTCCCACTCATAGCCAGCACGGTTCTGGCTATGACGCCGCGTTTTGAAGTGGAGCACAGAGACAGGAAAATGGGGGCATTCCTAGGGGAGGGAGGGGACTGGGTAGCAGCTATATGTTTCCTATGGTTGTCCCAGCCCTCCCCGACCCTCCGAAGCACTGCTGCTAGATGGGCAAAATCGCCCCATCTAGGCAGAAGTGTAGGACAGCTGGAGGGCGGAGGTGAAGATCGCTGCTGCGCTCCAGCTGCCGCTCCCTAAATCTCATACATGAAAAGAGATGTCATTGACTATTTTGTAGGGATTTACTGTGTTGTCTCCAAAGAAACCTGGACAAAGTCAAGACAAAAATATCAAAAAGTACTGAACCCTGCGGATTTAGTTTTTAGAAAATGCTACTCTTTGGCATATTGAAATGGGAAAATTTGTTCCCGTTGTTGTTTTATACAATTCACAATTCAATTCTGAAAAGCATAGCAGAATATAAAATCAACGTTTACACTGCTTTCAAAGAAACTTTACCAGGCACACTTTTAAAGATCAGGCATGATCACTGTGGAAGCCATGCCTGTATTTGAAGGCATCCCCATTAATGCATTCATCAGGCTGTTACTAGGAATGGGTGGTCTGTGTACACCCCTCATCCAGTCCTCTCTCCGCGCCACAACCAATTCACTTCTGCTCAGGAGCATGCATCCCTTGCATGGCAAAGAGAAAAGGGCTGGATGGACCGCCTTCACCCATATTGGCCTGCCTGCACTTTAAGATCAGCGACAGCAAGAGATCAGCCAGAGAGTAACAGCAGCCAGTTGGAGAAGATCAGGAGTAAGGAACAGATGGCTGTGTTATGCCAAGAGGCTGTCCCAAGACCTTGCCAGAAGAAAGTTACACAAGTAGACAGTAAAAACCTTCCAGAAACAGTCAAAGCAGCTAGAAATACAACAGGAAGAGCTTCACAGGAAGAATGTACTCAAGAGCTGGACATGGTTGTGAGTGTATTTGGGTGGAGTGGAGGTTTAGGGAATTTGGTCTGAAGTAGAAGAAGCCATTTAGAGGCTTGAGGGAGTGACACTGTCTTTTGTGTCCTTAAGAAATGTCAGTAAGCAGCCTTTTGGAAATTCCAAAGTAAACATTGGTATTCATTTTTGCACAAAATATCCATTTAGTAAATAAATCAACTTGTTTAATAGTTCACCTTGTCTTGAGTGTCCGTGCCCATCTCACACCCAAGCCTCCTATGCCGGATACTAGCAGTTATTAAAGTATTCTAAGAGAATTGGTGGCACCAGAAAAGGTTCAGCTTGTAGAGTTATAATGGTAGAGAGTTCCTTAGGCCCTGAAATATAAGCATTTGCTAAAAATAAGAAACCCCATAGGTGGGACTGAATAGCGAAGGACCAGTTTCCCCATAGGTGGTGGCAGTACAGGAGAGGAAATCCCCCATACTGATATATCAACACACATACATCAACTTATGTACATATCACATACATGGAAGAGTTTCAGTAATGATTTTAATGGCTAGAGAGACCTGCTGAGCCCCATAGTGTGAGATGGCAGTCTATAGTTTGCCATCCCACACACAGAAATCTATCCCTTACTCCACTGGTTTGTTTATCTGCAGTCTGCTATTCCAAATTGCAGCCTTAAAGCAACAAGCCTCTCTCCTCCCTGCTGATTTGCAGCCCTCAAAGAGGAGAGTACAAAAGCAGAGTACAAAGCATTGTGGTTTTTTAAAACACACACACACATCTAGACAGATTTTGGTTTTATGCATCCACAATTTCTGCTTGGTGGCACCATTGATTATAGCATCACATGAGTATTTTTAGTTAAGCCTGTATTCTGAAGCAGTAACTTGATTTTTATTTATTTATCTTTGTTCTTCTTTGGTTCACATTTAATTAAGTGAATCGTATAATGATTCAGGTTCAGTTCTGCTGCAGAAAAATAAAGACTCCATTCAGTTTAGATTTGGTTATAAGGAAGTTTAAAAGTTGCTAAAGAGATTTATATTCATGTTGACTTCTCCATTATCAATCAACATAAATTAAGGAAATCTCTGAAGGTGTTACCTGCATCCTTTATCAATCAATCAATATAAACTAAGCCAACAGACCCCAAAGCGGAGATATGGTGTTCACAAAGTTCTTCACTCTCTGTCCCCTTCAAAAAAATATTTGTAAGTAAAAAACTTGAAAAACATTAAGGCACCAAGTTCTCCTTCATAGGAGTGTGCAGCACATTTCATTAGGGTGTGCACCCAGTGTTTGTTTGTTTTTAAAGGTGAACATTTATTCACTACTCAATCATAAAGGACATTATTTTTATTCATTTAATTTTTGAACACTGTAGACACTTCTACCCTACTCCACGTTTGGCTTGCTTGACCATGGGAAGGCTATTGCAGAGGGGAGGGGGAATGAGGAGACGCTCCTCAAGCCCCAGCATTGGTGGGACTTTGTGGTAACATTGGCCAGAGGAGGGGCTTACGAGGCAATATTAGCCCGGGGGGGGGGGTCCTCCTGGCCTCTTTGAAGTGCCGCTCCCAGCAGAGTGATTCCATTTTACTCCTGCTGACAGGAGCAAGGGCGCACTGTTGGGAGTGGGTGGCATTGGAGCAGCCTGAGGACCATTCCTGACGTGTGGATGACATTTCAGTGTATAACTTACAGCACCTCTGTTGGTGTGAGGTCTGTCCACGCAGCTGCTCGAGCAAAGGCCTAGTGGCCCAGGGGGCGCAGCTCCTGTCAGGGAGGCTCCCAGCAGAGCGATTCTTTTTAGTTCCTGCTGCTGGGAACAATGGTGCTCTTCTGGAGGCAGCAGTTTTTCGGCATGGCAGCAGAGCAGTCGGAAGACCGTTCCTGCTGCATCTGGGTTCCCCTCTGGATCCCTGCTCAATGGCCCCCTTATTGCGTGAGACATCAGGGTGTGCCTGGGCAAACCCGGCAAACCCCTTGCGCATGCCTAGGTTCTCCTTCCTGTTCCTGAACCTGCTGCTGATCAGTTGTTCAGTGGGCAGGAATTGGGGGAAAGAATTGCTTCCTGGCCTCACCCAAACTTCTTCCATCCCCGCAGAGCTTTCCCATTTGTTTGCTCTCGCTCTCGCTCTCCACTCCCAGCCTCTAGCCTGGCTTTTTCTCCACCAAACCTCTTTCCTCACTATTTCTCTCCCTTCCCCATCCATACCTTTCTTCTTTCACTCCCTTCCTAGCCCCTGGCTTTGCTCTTTCTCTCCCACTCACCCCTTAACCTCATCATTTCTCTCCCCTCTCCTCCTTTGCCTTGCTATTTCCCCCTCCCTCTTTCTGAGCCTCTACCCTCACACACACACACGCATGCATACGCATGCCTCTTTCGACTAGCCAGGGCCCCACAACAGCCATTATGTGACTAATCACATCCTCCATTGGAGCCATGTTGTGGTGACGCCCGCAGCAGTTTTTCAAATTCCCAAATGTGCCCACAGATCCAAAAAGGTCGGGGAGCCCTGAACTAAGAAAATTTCTGAAAGAAGTAGACACCACCACAAACTGAGTGTATCAAGTAGCAGGATATTGTGTAACAGATGAGTGTAACTCCACTTAGGACTAATTCACACTCAACACAGTAAATCCCTTTGCCAGTTCTAACGACCATGATTTAGCTCCCAATGAAGGCCGCTAAAATATGTTGGAGATACCTGTGTCTCTTTATGTTGACTGATACACGCCAGCCCTTCATGGGAAAACACTTGGTGAATAACCGACAAAAATGTTTGCCATGTAAAGTTTCAATTGGCCTTTATGCGGCCTTCGATGTATGCAGAGGTGCCAACTGCCTAAATCACACACAATCATTCTGTAGTAAATGAACCGGCACAAGACACTGCTTCCAGAAGAAAACTTAATTTCTCTCTGCCTTTTTAAAAATGCCAGCATGCTAAAGACAAATAATCCCAGCTGGCAACAACTGCCCCTTATGTCAAAAAGGATGCATTGCAAATAATTTATCAGGTCTGGTTGAACAATCCACGCTGTTTTTTCAGACTTAGGGCACGGTGAACACCAGGAACCCTTCACTTTATAAAAATGTCAAGTTTTACACTGCGTTTCCCGTATAGTCAGATATTTCAGCAACACAGGAGGGAAACATACAACAAATGTCCTGAAGGATGGTTTACAAGGGAAACTGACAAGCCCTACCAGAAGGGCTGCGACTTCTGTAGAACAGGCAAAGCCCACCCATTAGATACCACACTGAGCATATCTATGCTATTTGTCATTGTGCAGGAAATACTGTCTTTTGCCAAAGCCTGAATATCTTTGGGGAAAGAGAGGAAATAGTTTATAGTCCTTATCCCAGCTGTTTGTATGCAAAACCTATTGACAGCCAATGCATGAAGCCTGCAGCACATGACCTCAAAACTCATTCCAGCTCTAGAATTCAGAGATCTTGGTCCACCCACATCAAGTACTCCACTTCATTCCTCTACAGTTGATGACTAGCAGCTAAATGTGCAAACCGATTCCACTGAAAAGCATTGCATTTGAGCAGATGTGAGGAGAACAGGAATATTCTGCAATGGCCCAGTCATTCACATATGCAGTCCTTCTTTTCTGCGTCATTATAAGAAGATATTTTCCTACCCACCACAATTTCAAATTTGTGCAGGTAACTTCAGAAAGGCTTCCTCTTTGGAGATTATTCCACAAAAAGGGTGGAATAATGATTATCTTGTTATCCCGAACTATATAAATGATTTTCTTGTTATTCTCAACTATCTGCCAACAATTTTATTCCAAAGAATAAAATCCTCAAACCTAATTGATACTGTTAATTTAACTCAATTTATATTCTGCTCTTTTATTGTTGTGCAGATGGAAAAAATGGGGGCGGGGGAATAGAGGAAGAAGAGCAGAAGACTTTTATTCAAGGTCTAGTGAGAAAATGATTTCATCTCTACTGACCAGGCTGAATCCCAGGTGAATATATATATATATATATATATATAATCAGATTGTATGGGAAAATGAAACATTTCATGCTATTGTCAGTTTTCTCTTCCGAGGGTTTCTGAACACCTGCCCTTCCTGCACATGGTACTTCTAGCCGGCTGAAGGGATAAGAGCTGAAAGACACTAAAGTATTTTTAGAATTAATGCCTAGGCTGTGTGAGAGTGAAGAGATATGAGGAATGAGAAAGGAGCAATTCACTCTCTTACGTCCAAAAGGTTTTGGAGGAACAATGCCTCTTCCTCCAGAACAATCTATTTCTTAACTGCTGACAGTCCCTGACCTCCCAGCTTCTCCAGACAGCAAAGCTTGCCAATTACTTTGACCCGCAAAGATCTTTCATGAAAATACAGTAATTTCGAATCAGTTGTAACTCATTCTTGAATGACAGATCACACAAAGGAAAGCTTCTTTGAGTTTCCCTTTGCATGTAATTAGCAGATCAAGGGTAAAGATGCATTTCTTTGTGACCTTTTAAACCAAATTCTGGGAGGCCGATATTTGGCTAATCCTAATGGAAATGCTCTGCTTCTCAAACCATGCTTTAATTTGTTCATTTTGCCACACCAAATATCAACAAGGGAAAACCAGATTCTAAAATTTTCCAAGTCGTAAAGGGACAGTCCTCCAAATTTAATCCAAAATTAAATCCAAATGCCGTATCTACAGATCATGGGTGGAGGGCAACCATCCTGCAAGAGGGAAATTCTTTCCTATCCTATCCTGTAAAAGAAGAAAAGGGTGGGGGCTGTTTGATGTGCGTTCCAGTGCTGGCGAAGGGAACTCTGCCCACAGTGACCTGAGAGAAGTTCAAGAGCCATACTAGATGTTACATAAGAAACACCTTCTCACACCCACCGATTCTCCTCTCATCCAGCCCAAGTGGTGTCCCATTTTCCTCCCAGCCAGACTCTGAAACTGGAAGTAGCCCTGTTTCTCAGAAAACCAGCTTGTGTAGGGCATATGCAGGGAAGAACTGGCAGGTGTAGAAGGGGTTATGCCCGTCCAGTCCTCCCCTGTAATCTGCCCCTCCTCTCATTTCCCTGTAACCTTGGAAAACATGGGTTTGGGACTATGCTCAAGCACAGTCAGTTTCAGCTCCTGTATGACTTTCTTCCTTGTGTGCTAAGAAGAACATCCCAAAATTGTATTGGCCCTGCTACTTGGAGAAGTGCAGGATACGGAATAATGGGCTCAAGTTACAGTCTGGACATCAAGTTCCGTATGGACATCAGGAAAAACTTCCTGATTGTTAGAGCGGGACAGCAATGGAACCAATTCTCTAGGGAGGTGGTGGGCTCTCCCACACTAGAGGCCTTCGAGAGGCAGCTGGACAACCATCTGTCAGGGATGCTTTAAGGTGGATTCCTGCATTGAGCAGGGGGTTGGACTAGATGGCCTTAGAGACCCCTTCCAACTCTACTATTCTATGATTCTACTATTCTAACCTTTACATTGATACAGTACAATATGTCACCGCATGTGACACCTGATGCCAATGTGAGTGCACTACCCTTCCAGGGTTAATAGCAATTGTGGATCATCAGGACCACTTCAAGGAGGAAAGGGTTAAACCCATCCCTATACACTATGGCCCTGATGACTGCCCCCAACACACACACACACATGCACACACCTCTGCTAAGTGTAGATTTTCTTTTCTTTTTTTAAAGACACAGCAACATGACACATTTAGTTCCCAAGTCTCATTTGGCCCTAATTCACACAACCAATCCAGTGCCGTATTTTGAAACCATTTTAAAGATCACCATCATTTTCCTGTGTTCACACTTGTTATGTGAACAAATCCACCAGCCATCCAGAACACTAAGATGACTCTCAAATTGTATTTTATTGCTTCTGTGCTGTGGCTGTCTTGAGTCCCTTCTGAGAGAAATGGCAGGCTATACATTTTAAACATAGGTAGATAACGAATTATTTTTTCACTCACATGAGACATCAGGTAGACTGATGATCTCGGCATGTGATGAACCTGTGCCACAGATCAATTCAGGCAGAGGTTTAGAAGGGCTGAACAAATAGTATGGATATTTTCATTAAGGTTAGAAGGATCGTGCCTAAAAGGAAGGACATCAAGCATGTCAGTATCCCCCAGACTAAAAGGCCAGTTCCCGGGTCCTATATGCCAGTTTGGAGATGTTTCATCTTTGGAGATGTTTCATCTATGTAGCAATGCAAGGGGAGGGGGCATGCTCTATGAGCCCAATGGCCACCGGAAAGCCCATGCTCTGTCCTGCCATGGGGATGAACTGTTCCTATCTTCCTGTTGCAATGCCGCAGGGTTTAAACAACGTGCGGCCAAAGTGCCACCGTAAAGAAGACACAAACGCCCATCCCAGGTCTGTTATACTGATGGGCATTTTGCTAATAGTTTTATTAAAAAGAACTGAGGAAACAGAGGAGGATTTTTTACCCCCATGCCTAGAGTTCTAACAATCTGTTGAAAATTGCCATTATAATTTGCTCTTGCTATTATCATACTCCTGTTTTTAAAGGATGGGCAAAATTTCCAAGGAATTTAAGATCAAGCTTGGTGCCAACGATCCATGCCGAGTTCTTATACGGGTTGGTTTAAACATTTTGTTGTTTGTGTGCCTACCTTATTCCTAACCTTGTGGGTTGGGAGGAAAGCTTTTTGTTCTAGAAGAAAAGGTGCACATACAGGTGAAAGGAGCCAAATCCTTCCTCCTGCTCCTCCCTAGGCTATATTAGCCTTGGGCACTTTGCTCCTGGCCTGGCTATTTGTTACATTATTCAATGGCCCATTAGCTGAAAACACAATACGGAAAGTGGGGTGGGGTGGACAAAAGTGCCTGAAGCAACAGAGCATTGCAAGGGAAGGGGGGAGCATTTGCATCCCCTCATTGCATCTCCCTGGGGTAGCTACTAGAGGGTAAAAGGGTTAGATGAAGGGCTTGTGGGCAGGATGCCTGTCCGATTTCTCTGCAGTCATAGCCGTGACCTCTGGGAGCAGGTGACCCTCTCGCCTCCTGCTTCACAACTCTACCTGTCAGGCATATGTTAGGGAGATGACAACATATTGGTATGGATTACTGGAGCTATTTGTAGCAGAAATAAAACTGCCTATGGCTCCAAAGCAAAAGGGGAGGGGGAAATCCCTCTTGGGATGGGCAATTCCTCCACTCTCCAAAACTCAGACAAAACATAACCTTAAAATGAAAAAGAAAAGAGGGGGCAGAGAACCATATGTCAAGAAGAAAGAGAAATGATGCCCCTGCTTGGACAGCTTCAGAGTCTGCGTTTACTTTGCGGCTCATATTTATTGCACTAACAGTGCTGACAAGGCACCATTTTCTGGACGTGTCCCTGTATTTCAATTTAGGGATCCCGACATTCGCAGGATTTGTAATTACACTATAAAGACATTGATGAATGTGGCTATAGACCAAGATGCATTTTATTGCCTTTCAAAGGGAAAAAGTAATAATGTTTTGGTGTGTGTATATCTATTTTAAATAATATCTGGTCTCAACCATTTTTAAAGGACTACATCTCGATCCAGTGTCTTCCTGCTGCTTTTTTTTTAAAAAAAGAAATGGTACTTAATTTAGCCTGCTGTGACAGGCTGTAGACATGAATCATATAAATTAAAGATTGCATGTAAGATCCCTGGTTAATTAATGAGTGAGTTTACTCCTGCTTCCTGCTATAGAATTGTACAGACAAAAGGAGGTCACAGTCTTGCCCTCTGACCACTCTGAGTGTGGAGCAGAGGCTATGGCTGCAGTGGATGGGAAACAGGGTACCTACATTGTGTAAATGGGGAACAGAGTGAGGTAGAGAGAACAGAAGGAGATGCAATAGAGAGCAACTGATCAGATCTGTTGCTCTCCATTGCATGTTGTGCTTCTTTTACCACGCAATACTGATGGCCACACACAGCTCACCTTGGGAGAAGGCTTCCTACTACTCCCCATGAAGCAGCCAAGACTCCACATGCAAATTGCACTCCTGGGGGTGCTGGATGTCCCAAGTGGAGGACAAAAGGTCAAAAGGAGGAGGCAGGGAGGGGCGTCACAAGAGATGGATCACGGCAGCAGTTCAATTTCAGCCACAGAACAACAGAGAAAATTCTGACTTCTCTGGATATTTATTAGTGTCTGGATGAAGGCATCCCGGTTTCCTTATTTTTCTTCCACAAAACTAAGCCTAAGTCATATAAAAAGTAATGAAAAGTATACAGAGCAATAGCTTTCTTAGACGAAATCCTATTAGCAAGAGTAACTACATTTTCAAGTTCAAAAATTCTCTTTATCAGATATGGTGACAGTCCTTTGAAGTCTCTAAAGCAGGGATAGGCAACCTTTTGGCCCTATGGAATGTTGAGAAACCATCCTGGGTACAAATATAAAATGGCTGCCATGGGTGGGCATGGATAGTCATGTAGGATAAGTAACCTGCCCAGAGGCATCCATGGGAAATTAGAATAGCAGCAGCTAGAGGCTCATACTTTGCTTTGAAGCAATCCCATCTGTCAGTAAGAACATATAAAAATTGGGAGGAATACGGTGTCTCGATGGGCATCAAGGAAGGTGTCTGGGGACACCATGTTGCCTACCCCTGCTCTACAAAGTGTTGTTTGTTCACTTGGTTATTCCCTTAGTCACTGTGAAGGAGTCTCAAGGGCAATTACTTGATTGGGAAGTGGGTGGGGGATATTCCGCCCAATATAAAAAATGACAAAAATTGTACAATAGGGTACAGGATGTAGAATGCCTGCTCTGCTTGTGGGCTAAAAGTCCCAGTTTCATTCCTTGCACCAGGAAAAAAAAAATCAGTCTAAGGTAGCAGAGCTCGGGAAGACCCCTGCTACCTCTGAACCTGGAGAGCACCTGCCAGTCGGTGTAGACTTCAGAGAGTACCTTCTCCCTTATCAACCTGCTCAGTCATTGAGGTCATCGGATGGGATGCTCCTGGTACTTCTGCATAGACCTATTGCCTTCAATGTGGTGGAACTCCCTGCCTCTGGAGGTCAGGCAGGCATCAACATTGTGTCGTTTTCAGAGCCTGCTGAAGACATCTTCATTTCACGACGCCTTCCTTGATAGGCCAGCCGCAATTTTTATTGGTATTTTGTTTTAAAAAAAAAAAACTTTTGCTCACCATTCTGAAATCTGTTAAGATGTGAAACAGTATAAAACTGTTTCAAAATAATACATAAATAAACTAGTGGTGTGGCACAGTATGAGACACCTAATTCATCCCACAATTTCTAGGTTTTCGAGATACTAGCGATGGGACAGAAATTTGTTCCATTTGCATTTTAAGGAGAATTTACCTAATTTTGCACTTTCAAACCAATAGGTGAACTGAGAATCAGATATCCTTCAAAATTCATGCTTCTCCGAATTTGCAATGGAATTCTTCAATCAAAAATTCGTCCAAAATATGTATGTTAGGGAACAGTGCACAAATAAATGTGAATATTAGTGAAACATATAGTAGGAAAACTGCTTTAAAATGTGAATATTAGACAAAATTGCCTCTATTAGGAAAAATATGCACACAAAGGGGGAAAAAAGTATTTTCATGTGAACTGTAAAAAATGTATCAATGTTTGGGATGAACTAAATTTAGGATTAGAAAAATTCTCAAAGTTGGAGTGAACCAAATTTAAGATGGTAAATATGAAAAAGTGAGGGAGAAAAACAAAATCGACAGATTTGTCCATCCCTAAATGATACAAGAGGCCTTCCATGTAGTTTTCCACAGTCCATTACCATTGCACACAGATATGCTAAATGAAACAAACATCACCCTTTGAAAATGTTCACAGAACTGACATCTCTTATTTGCTACAGAACTGACATCTCTTATTTGCTGAAGGGTTGACACAGCAAGCAGAACATTTCCCGTCAGGGTACAAATGGTTCAACCATCAGGAAGTCCTCCTGCACAAATCCCACTGAAATCAATGAGAGCTGCACAAAAGCATAGCTTGTGCCCATAGTCCAATATCTTTACAGACTCTGAATGTTTAGAGTATTGGATATTTTTGTTTAACCTGATTGCAGTTACCAGAGAGACAGGCCTCACCTCCAAATGTTCACTGTACTTAACAGAAATCGAAATGTCACGCGGAAGGTTATGCGCTGAATGCATTAGAAGCTAATCTCAAAGGCCTTTGGGCCAAAGCATACCTGCCTAAAAGCCTTTTTAGCTGCCTGGGTCCATTAAAAAATGCTAGGAACAACAAAAATCTAAGCCACTTTATCTTAATAGAAAAATTAAGTGATCTTTTGCTAGGTCAACTATGAGCAGCAAAGAATAGCCTGATTTTACCTAGAAGCAATTAGGAACACCCAACTTTACTCAAGAGGATTTAAGGCTTCCTTTGTCTGCCACCATTGCTTATAGCATGTTTAAACAATTAGTTAAGAACCAAGAAGCTGGTACATGGTGATATTTCTTCCATCTCTGAAGACTCCTTCCAAATACAACCGACTGATGTTGGTTAAATACTCATTAACCCTCCATTAAAAAAAATTGGCTATACCAATATGGTATCAGCATCAAATGTGCCCAAGAAAGCTATACAAATAAAATACCGGGTGGAAATGATTAAGCATGGCACCACTTGCAAGTTTTAAAATACCATGCCTCTATTGAAAATGGAATGTAACAACTGATGACTTCTCCACCGGTGTGCTACTGGCCATGGGATCAGCTAGGAAAAACCTGACTTCAGCTGGCATATTATGTTAACTTTTGTACTTTATAGTGTGGAGTTCTGTTGACCCCATTGACATATGTACAATGACATTGTTTCATAGAGCTGCCCCAGGCAGCCCACCTTTTTACACTTCAGCTGCAGGGAGCTGATGTAAGCTCATGCAAGGAAGCAAGAAGTCTGTGGGGAAAGTGTCAAGTCAGGGCCCTGATCCTGCAAGGAGGCAGTGCTCTCTGGCCCCAGTACCATTAAGTCTGGCCACTTAATGCGCTGCATGCAAACACTTGCAAATGCCATTGGGGTTGCAGTGCCCCCCCAAAGCCCAACTAATACAAAGTCCAATTTTGCACAAACTGATACTGGGTAGGGGAACCGGTTTTGCTGGATCACAAGAAAAGTTCGAAGTGGGCTGTTTTGAAAATTCAGGTTTCTAAAAGGGTTTTGGAGACCTGTCCAGTACTATTGATCTCTAATACTGATGTTAAAGAAACTGAGAGATTTGTCTATTATAAAAAAATAGACAAAACATTGCTTTTTCACCCTCCACCCCCCTTCCCTTCTCACATGGAAAGGAAAGATGTTTCTGGGCTACGCAGGGCCGGCTCAAGGCATTTTGCCGCCTGAGGTGGGGCAGCAAACAGCACTCCTCCCCAAATCAAGAAGCACAGTACCCAAGGCCAGTCATGTGATTTGGGCACCTGAGGTAGGAAATCTCGCAAGCACCCCTTCCCCATCTTGGAAGTGAAAGTACAAGAATAATGAATTAAAAACCTAACAATGTGCTGCCCTGTTATGAAATCCAAAATCATCTACCCGAGGCAGCCATCTCACCCTGCCTAATTGCATGGTTAGCTAAGCTAGGCTGACCATCTGAAAAGGAGGACAGGGCTCATGTAACTTTAACTGTTGTAGAGAAAAGGGAATTTCAGCCAGTGTCATTTGTATGCAATTAGTTCCTGGTGAAATTCCCTCTTCATCACAACAGTTAAAGTTGCAGGCACTATACTAGAGTGACCATATACAAAAGAAGGCAGGGCTCTGCAACTTTAACTGTTCTCCTTTTCAGATGGTCAGCCTAGTAGGCTAAGCATCTGTAAACATGGTGAGTAACTAATGTGTTTAGTGTGCAATCCTATGCATGTTTAGACAGAAAAAAGTTTAGGTGAACTTTTTTTCGATCTAAACATACTTAGGATTGCACCCTTAAGCACTATTTTGCTGGGCCATATGAACCCCTAGCAACTTATATGCATGTTTTGTAGATTTCTCAGTCATTCCAACAGAGATAGAAATGCCTCCCAAAGCCATATGATTAAATATATACTTTTTCACTAAATTAAGGTCACAAGACAGGAGAAAACGTATTCTCAGGTAAGTAGAAAAACGTGCCCACTTGTTTTTGTTTTTCAAATATAATGCAGAAAATCTCAGCAATGTTTTCTCTGTTCTCCTGCTGTTTCTTTCAGTAAATTAAGATTCACATAGCAATGCACAACTCAGAATACTTGACAAGCATCTGAATGTGGAATCATGGCAGACTGACACAAACATTTTATAATTCTATTTCAGCGCTGTCAAGGTGTGATCGACCCCACCAGTCAATGGAGGATTAAACATTAGGTTATATGCCACACTGATTTAAGACTTTTAAAGTTCAATGCAGGGTGAAGGGGGAGAATTTTAGCTTTACTTAAGTAACAGGCTTACAATCAAAACTTTGCTATTTTCCAAAGGAAACAAACAAACAAAATCAGCTAGCTGTGTTAATCCATTAAATGAGCCTTCCCCAACCTGGTGCCCTCCAGATGTGCTGGACTGCAACTCCCATAATTCCCAGACAGCATGGCCATTGGTGGCTGGGGTTGGTCCAACACATCTGGAGAGTGCCAGGTTGGGTGAAGCTGCATTAGACAATGTCCAAACAAAGACAATAAAATTTAATTAGGCTAAAACAAATGTCAGTGTGGTGTATGACCCGTGGAACGGCACAGAAACCTTCTCAGGCTGCATGTCAAACAAGCCAAAACCAAAAGAGACTGCCCAGAGAGCTTCGGCTATGGGGCGGTATAAAAATGCAATAAATAAATAAATAAATAAATAAAAGAGGGGGAGAGAAATATGTTCCTAAGGGCGTGGAGTTAAACTCTGTCTGTAGCATTCCTTCATCTTATGGTGGTTACAGAGAAAGTCTTCTACAGACTAATTAGGTAGGTTAGACCTTGCGTAGCCAGAATGGCATTTTGCAGTGTTTGTTTATTTAAAGCTAGAAAATCCAAACAACAGTTTAAAGAGCATGCATCAATGAGTAGCAGGCGCTTTCTGTCTTCTTCCAGTAAAGATGTACAGACCAATCATTCTTCCTGACCCCTTGCAGATGTGCTATGCATACAGAAGGCTGCTGACATTTGCCCATATTGAGATGTCAGAATGGAGCACTAAAACTGAGGCATGTGAGCTACTTGTCTTCATGGGATTATGGTGGTGCATTTTTTCTTCCTATTCCCCAGGAAGTTACTGACCTTAAAATACAAATAAGAAATAAACCTCCACCAAGTGTTTGTACATGATGAGACCTATCACACGACTGTTGTCATTTTAATAAGAACTAGGCAATTGCAATTTGAGTATACAGGAAACACAATCTGCTGCTATGAGAAATGGATTACTTATGTCCCAGAACATGTTGCATGCTCCTCTGCTGTTTAAAACATCATTAAGCAACATTTGTTGGGAAGCAATATCTGGGTGAATTAACATCAGCTGGATACATAGGAGAAGCTAAGAAGAATAATTCAATTTAGATCACATTACCCTGCAGAGACTTGTTGATGAGCAGGGATCTAAGATGTTGCTCTAGTGAGCCTTCAAAGCTCACAGGGAAAATATTTTAAGCCAACACAAATGTAGCTAATACAGGATATTAAACAGTCAAAGAGCTTTGCAAATGGTGAGTGTTTCAGTCTTGAAATAAAGGGAAGGCATATTTGAACAATAGGTGAGATAAAGCTTCAAAGGGGCTTTGAGCCTGCTGAAAGCCTCCAAGCAAGTCCCAAAGGACATTACCCACCATCTTTTCACATAGGTGCTGAGCTTACCTACTGCCCCCGCTTTGTGGCCAAGCACCAAAATAAGTGGAGTGTTGCATCATTCACAGGTGGGATTGGTGTAATGGAGAGATACACCATTATGGCATAATGGTTCTTCTGGTATAACTGTTTTCCTTAGATGGGAAATCTGAAAGCCATGCAATAAAAGAAGCAAAAATGCACAGGAATCAGATAAGTGATGGGTTTAACACTTGATAACCACAAGTGGACATTCAGCAAAATGTCATAGCATATCCTCTATTCTAAATCCAGTGCTCCTATTCAGGGTTCCAGCAAGCTATTCCCTGCAAACAGAGCATTCCAATTCTCCTCTGCCCAATGATCCATTTTTTCTCAACTGTCACTCTATCTTAGGCGTGGGTCATGCTATATTAATGACCGTCTAGATGATTTGGCTACAGCTCCCATCCATCCATCGTAGCATGGCCAATGGTGAGGGATGATGGGAATTCTAGCCCATAACATCTGGAGAATAGGGATATTGGAGAAATCCACAATGGAATCAAAGGAGTTTGGGTTTCTGTGAATCTGACCCGTGGATTCCACAGCAGAATAGCTTTTCCCAAGTTGCAAGGATCCTGCAGATTTGTGGTCTAGGTTTTTTTTTTCTTTCTGGGATTTTATGCAAATTTAATCATAGAAAAATATGTAAAATAAAAAAATCAGCCGAAAATGTGCAGTTCTCCCATATGCTAAAGCATGAAAATACGCATGGGGGGGTATTTGCACATTTTGCAAAAGGATTTCTGGATTTTCGCAAGTGTGAATCTGTGCAAAATTCAGGAAAGAGAGGAAAAAATCTGATGCCATCAATGAGCTGACAATGGAATGAAAGGCACCTGGCAATCCATGAAATATAAACAGAATAAATTTTACGAAGTCTGTACATCCCTACTGGAGAGCCATACATCTCCCCACCTCTGCTCTATATTCTGGGACTACTGAGTCTGCCTAGTCCTTTTAGGAGGGGGAGATTTGTACCTTCACATTTTTTAAAATAAAGATTTTTGGTACATTAAATGAAAACTAGTAAACCTATGTCTGGGCAGTACCATTGCATACTGCAGTGGGAGCTCCCAGAACTGAATTGCTCCTCAGGACAATCAATCAATCAAACAAACAAAACACCCATACAGAAAACTATGTATCAGGAGGAAATGTTATGCCCAAGCTTTCTCTCTGTTGGGTTTTCAATTATGTGAGTTATCACCTGAATTGGTACAGCCCAGACATGGATTTAGCCACCTCAATGTGTATTAGACCTAAATGAAGTCTTTCATCCCCACTTCATAATTTAGATTTTACCATGTACAGAATTACTACAGTACAAATAATGGTTTAATAATAGAATTTATGTTGCAAGTATTGCATTAGTGGAATCTCTTTCTACAGCCCAGGATGGTATTATTGAGACTAAGATGAGATTAGATTTAACGAAGGCACGACAATCCCAATGCTAACTGGTATTTGCATTAACCTGGGGGGTTTCCAGTATCTGGCAAGAAATCTAGCACTTGCTGGAGGAGTCAGCCATCAACTTCTTCAAAACACCTCCTAAAATATTTAAATTAAGCAATCAAATAAAATTTTCATTTAAAAAATGAAAAGAGGCACTTCATTCCAATCAATATTGTTTTGCCCCATTCTGGATGTTGATTGTTTCAGCACCCTGGTTAGCTCCTTGGTTCAGCTTTCCCGACTGGAAATAGGTTGAGCTTGAGTCTTAAACAAGCTGTTTGTTCTGGGCCTCTTTTTCAGCTAGTTCTTTCTTCTGGAAAAACCACACATTGTATGCAAAGACATGTAAAGGAAAAAGAGTAAAGCAGCTGTAGGGGGGAACTTTGGTGAGCAGAAGAACGGCAGGGATCTTGCTTTCTCTGCTGCCTGCTTTTCAATTCCAAAACCCTACACCAGATTTTCCCCTCCTGGGGTACCAGATGTGTTGCAGCAGGCACTCTGCCGGGGAAGAAGCAGATGGGGAAGAGGTCATTTGGAGTAGAATAATCTCTAAGAGGGAAAAGGTTCAGCAACCACCATAGTCCACTCCCCGAAAGCTGCATATAATGTGTGTTTTGCCTCTTTGAAAGTGGAGGGATGGTCGGTTGACCTGATGTAGTGCATAACCAATCCCAGATTGCACTTTTTAAGCTCCCCAAATTAATTTCTAGGGTGGATTTAAGACCAGGCAATCTGCTGTGTCCCTTCGTAGTAGCTTGCCAGTTGAGAAAACATAACTTTCTGAAAATTGGGGAGAGGGGAAATTTTAAGGCTCTGTACATATGTTAGACCAAGGATTGATTACTATAAATCTTCTTAACCAAATGTGTCCCAGTCTTCCAGATTAGTTTACTCTATCAGTCTGAAGAAATGCAAGCCAATTTAAATAGGAGATAAATTGTTCTGTCAGCCTGGAGGGAACTGGGTCTTGAGCCAACGTACCTAGCTTGATTAGCTGACTGCTTGATAGAGTTAGCAACTGGGACTTTCCGCTTCTCCATTACAGGCCCTTCCTGCTCAGCCCTGTCCATGACTGCCTTCATGGGGCACTCGTGAGCCTTGTAGTAATAAATATTTAAAAGAAATATTTTGCTCTTTATAACATCACAGAAGCATCATTTAGTCTTACAGAGGATTATATGCCTTAAGCATAGGACACTATTTGGACTTCTTGGCTTTCTAAATTAGTCTATAAATACTTGACTTTTACCTACCTCTTGGGTAAGTGTGATAATTGCTGCAGAAAAGGCCAAAACATTTATGGTCAATCAAAGGATGAGAGAAGGAATATGGGCCCTTTCAGCTGAGTAAAATGTAAAGCATTATGCAGCAAGGCAGAAGCTATTAGCCAGATCAATATTTCTCCTAGTACCTTAATAAATCATTATATCAAACAGCAGTTGCAGGGTGAAGTAAACCTTATTCTACCAGGGAGGATACTTCCCCATCAGCAAATAAAACAACATTTAAATTACAAAGACTTAATTGGTGTACAAAGGGAAATTCCAAACACAAAACACATGCTAGACATGTTAGCATTTTTAATTATTGGCAAAGGAAGGCAGAAAAATTGGAACACCAAGATCAACAGCCCTGCTCAGCAGCACGGCACATGCCCAATTAACAAGCCGGTAAATATGCAAGAAGTTGTGTCAATGTAGCTGGCAGATGACATCCTGTTTGGTACAGATATCATAGACGGTAGGCCCTAGGAGTGTTTTGGAAAGACAATGGCACTCTGTGGCAACTGAAATTCCATACTGAACAGAAACAGTTGAATGTTTCTCACACTGCCTGCTCTTTGTTCCTACTCCATCGCAGATGCTTTCAAAACACAAGAAAAACACCCTTTTTTATGCACATAAATGTGTTGAATTGCAGGGCAATGCACAAAACATTTTAATGGGTAACAGAAAAACAATGTTTTGCTCCGATTCATACTAGGTTTAATCAGTATACGTTAGTGTCTTTTCCAAGAGCAATTCCTCAAATAACTCCAGGTTACATTTCCATGCATGGCCCTGACCTCTGAACTAGTGAGGGATTATCTTGTAAATAGGACCTAAAGTGTTTGGGCAGCTGTGGTCTGTGTCCTGCTAAGCAAGGGAAAATAGAAACAGATTCAGATAATTGGTTAGGTAGCAAATAATTTGAGGTCATAGAGATTAGTGGATAAAAAGCCTTTATAAGACTATATTTTCATAAATCACAGATGAGACAGTAAGTCTGTTCTTGGGCTGTGAATTCAGGTGCCCACTTATGTGACTGAATGATTATCTATACCCCCAAAGTACACAAATCCTTAGTGTGTTGGAGAGAAAGCTAGGCTAGAACATTTTTATCTGATATACTAGTTTAATATGTCCAAATATTTTTTTTTCTGTATGGAAGAGCATTTAGTCATGTAAGCCCCCACCTTCATGTTGAATTGGTACAGCTGTTTGGGATAAATTGCCCTGTTCCTGAATGAGGAAAAGAAGAGACAAAAGCAAGAGTCAATTCAGATGTGGAAGCTCTTTTCTCGAGACGAGATAGGGGCATTCTGACTTTAGGCTGAGGGAAAGGGAAGGTTATACTGCTTGAGGGGAAGAGCTGTTAAACCTTTGGGCGAGGGGCATGATGAGATGGAACTAGAAGGGTGTAAGGAGGGTGAGAATTTTGCCCCCCCCCCCAGTAAGATTTCTTTAATTACGGAGGGCTCTTAATTTTAGGTTTTACAAATTTATAGAACACTATTTTTTGTAGAGCTATTGGACAACTGTGGGGGAAAGAAGATATGGCTGTTCGCGATAAACCAGCTTGTTTTCAGAAAGAGATGAGAAAATGAAGACAAAGATCAAAATGAATATCTGTACCTTCCCTTTACAGAAAGAACTAAACTATGACAGATCCTGGTATCACTGGGAGTTCTAAACCTGACAGACAGACTCATCTTCTTTAAGTTAAGGTTCTGGCTCCCCACATCATTAAAGGCAGTGCCGGGGCAGTGTAATAAATGGATCCTGGGAATATCTTTGAATATTCTTATGCCAATCAACCTCAACAGTTAACATGCTTAATAGTAATTATTTTTGTTGCTATGGTATTATTAAGCAGAAGTCTGAGAACAAAGGAGAATTTTTCCCAAATTCAAAATCGACCTGTAAGTGAATGATTTTTACACTAATTTATTTTATGTTATTGCACATAAAGCATAATGAATCATTGTTAACAAGCTTTCAGGGAGGAATAATAAAATAAGCTTGGATATTAAAGTGATTTCAAAGGCAGGCAGAGATTAAAGGGGCATCATCAAATGTGCTTTGGGCAAATGTGTGTTATAAGTTTGGGCCGTGTTGTTGTTGTTTTTTAAAGGCAACTCTTTCAAGTTGCCTTTAAAAATATGATGAACATAGCATGTTCTGCACACAGGGCTAAATAAACAGCAATGAACTCATTAAAACAAAGGAATTTTCACCTGTTTTATGGACAAAGAGATCTGGATTGTAAAGGGATTCCTTGCTTAAACTCGATGTACAAATGCCAGAGGTAAAAATTGCATTCTTCTGCCAAGTTTCAGCAAGTGTCACTCACTGAGGCTTTCCAAGTACTTACTGAGAATCAGACTGTAACCTGCAAATTGGATCGATGCCTCCCTTGGCTGATAAGGCCCAAGAATGTGTGGTCTGTTCATGGAAAGATTTCCAGAGAGCAAAGCGACAGTTCATCTGAAGCGAATAATTGCCAGGAACTTGCTCGAGAAACTCTTACAAAATCAATCCTTTTGCAGGGGCTCTGGCCTCTTGACAAGGAGTTCTGTGACTGGCCATAATTAATGATAATTTCTGCAGCTTTTCCAATGTACAGAGAGATTATCACCTTTGGTTTTATATCTCTCTGAAATAATGCTATGAATTAGGGTAAGATGGGAAATAGCAATTTGCACAAGGCCACCTGTGAGTTCCCGGTTGATCAAGACTTTCAACCTTATTCCCCTTGTCAGAAATCCATATCCACAGCATTACAATTGTCCACCAATTTCCCACCTTAGTACAGGCCTCCCCCAAGCTGCCATGGGCTATGAAACCCCGATCACCAACCACATGCCTTGTGTACGTTCTATTTCTCTACCCACAAGTGTGGGTGGGAAGAATTTTCCAATGTGCTTCCCTCTCCTTTAAACTGCAGCCAACAATTTCCCCTGAACTCACATCAGTTTATTGAATTCTATGACTTCTTGAATTCTATGGTTTCAGTCTTCAGAGATATGGAGATGTGATCTTCACGCACACTGAATCTCAATGTAACTCATGTGCACGGAATGCAGTTCAAAGGATCTCCACATGACCACATCAGAATAGTAGATAGCATCAGGGTCCCCAACATGGCACTTGTGAGTACCTCCAATAGTGCATGCCAAGCTCTCCACTCAGCGTCCCCTTCAAAATTTTATTTGTAATTAAAAAAACTTGAAAAACATTAAGGCACCAAGTTCTCCTTCCTTTTCCTGACCCTGCTGCTGATCAGCTGTTTAGTGGGCAGGAAGAGAAGCAAAGAGTTGCTTCCTGGCCCCACACAATCTTCTTCCATCCCCTTTGCTCTCGCTCTTTCTCCATTCCCAGCCTCTAGCCTTGCCATTTCTATCTCTTGCCAGTCCCTAGCCTTTTCTATCCTTTCCTAGCCCTGGTCTTCTTCTTCCCCAGTCGTTTCTTCTCCCTCCCAGCCTCTATCTCTCCCACTCCTCTTTTGACTAGCCAGCCCCCCACGGCAGCCATTATGTGACTAGCCACATCCTCCATGGGAGCCATTTTGCGGTGGTGTTCACAGTAGTTTCACAAATTCCCAAATGTGCCCATGGGTCCAAAAAGGTTAGGGAACCCCTGCATTAATGGATCGTGTTTCCACAGCAGCAGATTCTTGGCAGGAAAATATGGAACTCCAGAATAGAGAGGAAAACAAATGATATACAGAAGCATTTTTAAGGTCAACATGAACCTGTTTCATGGTTGCTAAAAACTTGCTGAATGATAGCTTGAGCAGGATAGAGATGCTGTTGTCTGTAGCTTCTAGCTTTTAGGTATGGGGTTTTTAATATAGTCCCTAGATTTCATGCTTCTAGTCCACATAGATGAAGTGATAACGGAAATGGTGATCTGAGTGGAATTTCTTCCCTTTTCTTTCTGAGCCCACTGTCTTATCAGGCAATGCCCCATTATTCCAATTCATCCTTCATCTTTTGTAGTGCACCAAAGAGTTGGGTGCAAAGTGATGTGTGCTACATCCTTGCACAATCCTGCACCTCATTCCTCACTGTACTGATTAATGCAGGAGCTGTTTACATATCTGTGACCATCAACATGTGCATAAAAAAAGTGGCCATTTTTGTGTCAGAATTTGGTACCATTTGGGGGTGTTTTCTACAATGCACATCCTTCTTCATTTTGGGCGCAAGTGCAAAAGACAACCAAAAAGCACGATCTCCTACTTGGATAGGCCTCTGGAAACTGATGCATGAGAAGCCGATACGTACACAACGGAAAGGGATAAAAAGAATATGCCTCCTCAATTTATATTCGTTGAAATGCCTATAGCACACATCTTAAAGTGCATTTTCAAACATATATCAAAAGAAGATAACATTTCTTTCTAGCCATGGCACTTGCAGGCTTTTTGAGACCCAAAAATAAGCTTGTGAATGCACTGATTGGCCCTTCCTACATTAGGACATTTCCCCCCTTGAAGCAAAAGAAAGAATGTCAAAAAGTAAACAAAAGCCTCAGCTCTGCATGAACTGTTTGACCCTGTCCTCTCAAGCCTGCCTTTGTACATGCTCTGGACACGGGAGGGTGGCATTCATGCCACATTGTGGCCTCCCCAGAAGCAACTGTCTGGCCACATTGGCAAACAGGATGCTGGCCTAGATAACCTTTGGTCTGTTGCAGCGGAGCTCTTCTCATGTTCTTTTAAAAGAATCAGGGGAAAGAGTTACACATGTGTCACATTTGGCTTTTAGACGGAACAAAGCAAAGTTTCATTCCTTTTGATGCAGCCCCGGCTGTGGTCTCCACTGCAGCAGCAAGGATACATTAAGATTGCTCCAATCCACCATGGGTTAATGTTCAAGTCCTCTTGGAATCTACACGCCTGCAGTTGCAAAAGATAATTATCTGGCTATCCCTGGGGCATTTTTTTTCCAGTTTACATGTACAATCAATTCATGCCTCCGGGACAAGAAAATGTTACGCCATCCCCATCACAGATATTACTGAGTCATTCCATTACTTCTGCCTCTAAACACCACATCTGTTTATTCTCTCTAAAAGAGGCACGAAAGGGAACAGAACAATTTCTCCATGGCAGTAAAAAAAAAGGGGGAAAAAAGGAAAACATTGAAGAACAAAACAACTTGGACAGTATTAGTTGCTACATCACTTGCTGGAAAGGCTCACTGCCTGGGTCAAGGCACGTTCGCTCACTGCTCAGAAATAAACCACACTGGCTCGCATGCTAATGGCTGCAAGTGACAAGGACTCATCGAATGTCACAGCTTTGCCTACTGCATGCTGTTCATTTTTCTTATCTGCGTGACCTCTCCGTTGAAATGACGGATGGAGTACTTCTGAATTAACATCTTTGCTGCTGGGCATTTGCCATCAAGGTGGCACTCGCAGAAATCCCTGTCCTGAAACTGAAGAGAATAGCCACATTTCTGGCACACACCCAGGGGGGTTGCAGAACCTCACAGTGAAGGTTATTTGCAGGGCTGTGTGCTTGCCAAGTCAAGTCAAATTTTATTTCTGCTAGCCATAGGCCATGAGGGGCATTGGGAACAGAATCCAGCCTCCTAATAATTTCAGCTTTGCTTTAAAAAAAAAACAGACATCAAGTTTCTAGCCCTTATGTCAGCAAATATACACTTGCAAATATGTGGGTGACGCCTGCTGAATCTCAAACAAAAGTTTTAAAAAATGCAAAAACTATATAAAATAAGAAAAATGTATCTACTGTATATAATGTGCAAAGCCATAGGATTTAGCTTCCAATAGTGGATAATATTTTTTGGACTTTTTTGCCAAACGGTACAAATATAGCCCCTGGGTTTTTTTGGCCAACATGCAAAAAAGGAGAGCATGGTGCAGAAAGATTTAAGCTTTTACGTCTCTGCCATTCAGATGATTCCATCCATTCTAAAACAGCTATTAAAACTTGGTTAACATTTTCATAACGGGTGCAGATAAAAAGTAATAGCAGTTGCTCTAGGGAAAAAAGGAAGGGAGAGAGAGAGGCAGACAGACAGACAGACAAGAAGAAATTCCTTCTATTGCCTCAATGCCATGAATGACCTATTTCACACATGCATCTGTTCTGATTAACAACTCCAGACATGCACTGGCTATTATTCAACCATGATATGAGAGCTGGATATACTTTTTTTCTACATTTTGTGTTTTATATGTGCCCAATTAAATTTTTCTTTTGTTATTTCTACTACTAAGAGAAGAATGAGAGATTGAGAATCATAGGATCTGTTTCCTAACTGCAAGGATGGAATCTTGAGCAGATGAAACATGCTTCAACTGGTTATTTCAGAATAATTAGCTATACTAACAAGACTTCATTGGAAAGATCAAAAATTCACCAGTTCACCTAAAATCAAATATACAAAACCTCAATCATCCATTATACAAGCCAGCAAATTCTTTTCACTTTCCATTTTAGTGTCTCAGGATTGTATTCCAGAGTGACGCATGGATCGCCAAACACATTCAAATATAATGAAGGCCAACACACATATCACATAAGTCCAAGGATGGACAGATCTGTCTATTTTTGCTCCATATCAGTTTTGTACTAAAATTTGCATTAAAATTGTATGCATTTCCCCATAAAAAACACATTTAGCATGCATTTTCCCCATAAAATATTCATTTTTGTATGTTTTTTGTGACTATAATTGCATCACAAATTTCAGAGAAGTATGCAATTTGAAGGAGTACTGCATTCCAATCCACATATTAGTCTAGGAAGTGCAAACTACATAAATTTGCTTAAAATGTGGACACAATGAAATTCTCCATCATCCCTATGAAGAGTCAGCAGTAAAATACTATTCTATTTGCAGGCACTCTCTCCAAATTAAATGGGGATTAATGGCTGTAATTTTGACATTACATAAGTAACTTTGTTCAGATACCACAGCAGCTTCTCCCATTGTAAAAAGAGAGATCTCGCCATCCCTACGTGTTACATTTTTACTTAGACCTGTCCTGTGCACAGGGCAGGGCAGAGGGAGGGCCAGTGGGACCAGTTGGCCCAGGGCCCACGATTTTGAGGGGGCACTCCGACGAGGAGGTCTCCCCCTAGCTTACGCTACTGCTTCTGTAGCGTAAGCAGCCCATCGAGAAGCGAGGAGCCCGCCTTGCGCAAACAGCGCGGAAGCCTAAAAGAGAGTCAAGGGGGATTAAGATGCTATATATATATATATATATATATTCCAGATTAGTTTTGTCACAATGAAAAAACAAGACAGTGGTGCAGCAAAGAGGAAGTGTGCCAGAATGCCACCATTTTTTATATAAATCGTTCTAGTTCATAGATGTATTTAGCACTGAATCTGTGCCACTGATTAAAGAATACTTCATGAGCAGTTTGAAATGGGAGGAGAGGGCACACACTTCCCGTCTGGCCTGGGCATATGACCAGCTCAGCACGGCCCTGCCTGGGCATGCAATTTTAATAATAATAATAATAATAATAATAATAATAATAATAATATATTTATTTATAACCCGCCTCTCCCTCCGGATCGGGGCGGGGAACAACAATAAATATAAAACACAAAGACCACAAATATATGAGATATTAAAAACAAATAAAAACCAATACATCAATAAAAACATCTTAACATTCAACTGAATAGGCCTGCCAGAAGAGAGCAGTCTTCATGGCTGTCTTAAATTCATGAAGACTGCTAATTTGTCTAATCTCCTCCGACAGACCATTCCACAGTCTGGAAGCGGTAGAAGAGAAGGTCCTTTGGTTAACACTCGTCAGCCTAGTTCTGGCTGATTGGAGTAAGTTCTTCCCAGAGGACCTAAGTGTGCGGGGTGGATTATATGGGAGAAGGCGATCCCACAGGTAACCTGGACCCAAACCATGTAGGGCTTTAAAGGTAATAACCAACACTTTATACTTCGCCCGGAAACTGATTGGCAGCCAATGAAGTGATTTTAAAACTGGTGTAATGTGGTCACCCCTAGATGTACCGGTGACCAACCTGGCTGCCATGTTTTGAACTAGTTGAAGTTTCCGGACTAGGCACAAAGGTTTGCTGGATGTCTTCTGGACAGAACACAGGAGACACTGCAAGGACAACTGCATGGTGCCACTCAGAAGAAGGAGGAGGAGAAGAAACAAAAGGAGGAGAAACAAGCATTGATGACGGTGGCACTCAGTGATTCAAAAGCATTCTGCACTACTGGAACTAAGAAACTGCTATTAGGCTCTTGCAGAAGAGAGTGGCTCTGAGCCGTCAGGGGAAGATCTACAGCAGACCCTGCTGGACAAGAAGAAAGATGCTGGAGCTCTACAGAACAGGTTAGATGGAACCGCTCCCAATAATAATAATAATAATAATAACAACAACAACAACAACAACAACAACACATATAGGAGGTGGAAGCAGGGTTAGATCACTAAGGCAGATAGCCAGGTACTGCAGAGATTGTGTTAGGAAGGCTAAAGATCAGGATGAGTTGAGGTTGGTGGTGAGGGTTGCTAAGAATAACAAAATGGGCTCCTTCAAAATCAAATGAGGACAAAGGTAACAGTAGACCATCAAAGATGGCAAAATGCTTACAGGTGACACAGAAAAGCCAGAATGGCTCAACTCCTATTTCATCTCAGTCTTCTCCCAAAAGAGGATTTGTGTCCCATCTGGCACATGTGACAAACAAATTGAAGGGGTAGGAGTGCAGCTTGAGATTGAAAGGGAGATGTTCAGGGAATTTCTAAGTACCTTAATTGAGTTCAATACCCCAGGACCAGATGAATTGCATCCTAGAGTGTTGAAGGAGCTAGCAGATAGATTCTCAGAACCTTTATCTGTGATCTTTGAGAAATCCTAGAAAACGAGTAAAGAGCTGGAGGACAAACGTTGTCCCTAACTTCAAAAGGACAAAAAAGAAGATCCAGGCAATTATAGACCAGCCAGTCTGACATCAATACCTGGGAAGATTCTAGAGCATATAATAAAGTGCTCTATCTCTAGGCACCTTATCACTAATACAGTGATCACTGAGAGTCAGCATGAAACTGGCAAGAACAAGTCCTGCCAGACTAATCTTATTACATTTTTTTATCAGGTAACTTCCTTAGTAGATTTTGGAAAGGTAAGCTAGTAAAATGTGGGCTGGTTTGCACAACTAGTATGCGGATCCACAGCCAGCTGGAGAACCATACTCAAAGAGTGCTCATCAATGGTTCTTCATCCAGCTGGTGGGAAGTATCAAGAGGGGTGTCACAGAGTTCTGTGCTCTTCAACATGTTTATTAATGACTTGGAGGAAGAGGTGGGTGTTTGTATGTGCCTGTTTCAGATGACACAAAATTGCATGGGATAGCCCTTAGCAGACAGAAACAAAATTCAAAATGATCTTGATAGGTTAGAAAACTGGGCAGAAAATAACAGAATGAAAATGATCAGAGACAAGTGCAAATTTAAATGAGACAAGTCCTTCATTTAGGAAATGCCGCCAAAGCAGTACATGTGAAAAGGATCTTTATGTTGTAGTCAGTTACAAGCTGACTATGAGTCAGCAGTGCAATGTGGCTGCAAAAAAGACAAATTCAATTTTTGGTTGCATCAATAAAAGTGTAGTTTCAAAATTATGGGTTCCACTTTCCTCTGCACTGGTCAGACCTCAGCTCAAATACTGTGTCTGGTGCTGGACACCACACTTTCAGAAGTATTCAGATAAATTGGAATGTTCAGAGAAGGGCAACAAAGATGATCAGGTAGGCTGACCAGATAAAATCCAGGTCAGGGCTCATGTAACTTTAACAGTTTTAGAGAAAGGGGAATTTCAGCCAGTGTCATTTGTATGCAATTAGTTCCTGGTGATATTCTCTCTTTATCACAACAGGTAAAGGTGCAGGCACTATCCTAGAGTGACCATATACAAAAGAAGGCAGGGCCCCTGCAACTTTAACAGTTGTGATGAAGAGGAGATTTCACCAGGAACTAATTGCATACAAATGACACTGGCTGAAATTCCCTTTTCTCTACAACTGTTAAAGTTACGTGAGCCCTGACCTGGATTTTATCTGGTCAGCCTATGATCAGGGGACTACGAAGAAAAATGGAAGGAACTGGATATGTTTAGATTTGAGAAGTGAAGACTGAAGGGGGATAGGATAGCACTTTTCAAGTTCCTAAGCAGTTGTCATACAGAAGAGGGCCACAACCTGTTCTCTATCATCCAAAACTGGAGGACATGAAACAAAAGTCTCAAATTACAGGAAGACAGATTTGAGTTGAATATCAGGAAAAACTTCCCAATGGTCAGAGCAGTCAGTCAATGGAACCAACTGCCTAGGGAGGTGCTGGACTCTCTGCTGTTGGAGGTATTCAGGTGGAGACTGGACAGAGGCATACTATAAACTGGATTCCTACACTGAGCAGGGGGTTAGACTTGATGGCTGAAATGGCCCCTTCCAGCTCTGTGATTCTATGGATGCGAGCTCTTCTGTATGCCCTTTGCCAGACCACTACAAGGCAGCTGTGTTGCTTGCTTGCTTTGGGCTCACACATGCCTAGGCCCATTCTAGCACTTTGCCACAGACTTTGCAAGGCCCCTCAACTTCCTAGCCTAGAGCCTGTGTGCACAGTGTTGCCTTCTTCATATTCTGATTACTTCCTCAAAAACCACCTCTCCAACTGGGGCTTGGGATTCACATTTTAGCTCTTGCCCTAAACTAAGCATAAGAGCATAAGAAGAGCCCTGCTGGATCAGACCAAAGGTCCATCTAGTCCAGCACTTTGTTCACACAATGGCCAACCAGCTGTCGGCCAGGTGTAGCCATTTGAGCAAGGCTGGGCAACCTGCAGCCCTCGGACTAATTTCATGTGGCCTTTGGTCTAATTTCAAATGCCCTCTGCATGAGATCAGTCCAGACCTCTGGCAAGAGTGATCTCTCCCTTTCCTTCCCTGGCAACCCACTGGGTGGAGAGGAAGAAGAAACCAGAAAAAAGGAGATGGCAGAAAGAAAACGAGAGAGAGGGAGAGGGAGAGAGGTAACAAGATGGCAGGAAGAGAAAGGAGTGACCCACCCTCTTTTGGCTCTGGCCCTGCCCACCGCCAACATGTGGCTCCCAACAGATTACTTCTGAGGCTGTAGAGGGACATGATATCCTATGAGAAGGGCTACAAAAAGAGTTTGCTCAAATAGTCATCTTGGCACCGAAAGAGGTTGCAGTGCTCAATCCACTGCAATATTGGAGGGGATTATCAGGGAGAACGCTGCATTTTGCACTCCTGGTATCATACTGCAGTGTTACAAATGATCCTCTTGGAACACAGGCTCCAAAGAGAAGCTTCACTGTAACAAAGAATAATGGAAGCAGCATGGCCAGCGTGATTCACCTTAGCTCAGATTGCAATAACCTATCCATAGCATAGGAAAAAGCAGTCTACTGGCTGCTTAAAGGGTTTGCTCAGATGTACTTATTTCAGCTGGTGTCATTTTGGAAAGCCAGGCATCCCAGGTTCTGTAACCTGCCTAATAATGACGAAGGGTGGCAAAGAATACACACCCGGGCATAAGACATGAGATCCCTTAAAACTATTATTCTCTTTTGATTAACTAAGCATGTCAAGTTGCTTCATGGTGAGTGGTTCCCCCCCCCCATTTGTTTGTAATTATGGTGTTGTATTGGTTTTAATTGATTTCAATGTTTTTATTAATGTTTTAGATAAATGTTTTAGGAATTTCTGTGTATTTAATGTATATTATAATGTATTTTGTGAACTGTTTATTTAAAATATGTTGGTATAGAAATCTGTTAAATAAATGATAAGTAAAATAAATGTCACAAAAATACTATTCACTGCACTGAATCGGTATCATATAGACTTACTATGAGAAACTAATAAGAAAAGCAAACATATAGCTTATCCCATTATGAGAATCACATTTGCTTTGGAATACAAACAAAGACAATTAAACTTTGTTGGATTTTTAAATATTTATTCACATATATTCAACTATATCATTTTTTAATAATTTTTTTATTAAAGATTTTCATGTATTCGACAACCATAAGCATTATAACATAGTATAATGTAGTATATTATGATATGGTATATCCCCTTCCCCCCAAAAAATAAATAAATAACAAAAAAATACATACAGTGGAGTGAAGCTTATTCCCCCTTATTACTTTTTAAAATTCTTGATATTACAAATTTGCTAAAACTATATTCTATATCGGAAATTTCATGCCATTTATACAGTCCATAACTCCTTAGCTATATTTGACATATATGTCAGTGACTCCGAATCTATTGTATGTAAAAGATCTTTCACAAAAAGATAGCGACCTGAATTATCCTGCTTAAATTTTTTGACTTGGAAATCAAAGTGCCTAGCTAAAATTATTGCTACTCCCCTTGCATGATTGGAACCCGGAGCCACAAATTGGTCACCATAATATAAGTGCGTAAATATTCTCCCATTTTCCCTTCCTGCTTTATATATTTCCTGTAAACAAATAATAGAAGGTCTTCGAGCCTTAAGAAAATCAGAAACTCGCTTCCTTTTAACAACATCCCCTAAGCCCCTGACATTGAGCGTACAATTGTGACATCATTTTTTCTCACGTTCAGTTGTTACGGTATGATCGTAATTACTGTTTGAGAAGAAATCCACCTAATTTCAATATAGTAAATTCCATTATCATAACTAATTATATCCATATCAACAGTCAATCTCCACTCCCAATTCCCAATAAACCCAGCCCCATCCCTATAGACCCTTCACCCCCTCCCCCCGAGCTCCAGAAGAGGGTCAGAAGCCAAAGCTAGTGACCCGCATTATAAGACAAGCTTATAACTGCCCCCATTGGGATCGCACAATTTTGAGAAAGCATCGGCATTTTCTTCAAGATGTTACTCCCTCTGTCCCCCTCCCCTCCGTTCCTTTTTCCCCCCCTCATCCTGCATTTGTTTGCTCTTAATTCTATCACATTACTAGTTCCATACTTGGGTCTTACTTATAGATTATCTATTCTTATGCTAAGAATTGTTCTTAATATACCTTAACAATTTTAATAATACTAATAATGATACTACTACTTATACTACAAATCTTCTCATAAGTCTCAACTGGTTGACCTCAGTTCTTCTTTCCTTTGACTGTATTACATCTAGTAATCCTCAAGTTTTGTTGATTTAGTAGAGCACATGATTGATTTTTTTTCTTTTTCATGAGTGTGCAGAGCTTCCCCATGTATCTCCCATTCGTGCCACTTCTAACAACTCTTCTTCTTGCAGTTCCTCCTCTGACCATGGAATGCTGAGTCCCAGCAGGGTTAAGATGGGAGCCATTTCTTTCCTATTAGTTGCTTTTTGATGGGTACCGTCTATTTCAGTATGAAGAGAAAATGGAAATCCCCATCTGAATCTTCGTCCTGCTTCTTTCAGGAGGTCTGTGGCTGGTTTAAACCTCTTGCGCCTTCTCAATGTTTCCCCACTGAGGTCTTGAAGAAATAAAATGGTGTTCCCTTCATGGGTAACTGGTGCTTTTTCTCTCAAGACTTTAGAAACTTCATCTCTGGTGGTAGAGTTAAGGAATGCTATTATTATATCCCTTGGGTGATCTGAGTCTCTAGGTTTTGGCCCCAGGCTTCTGTGAGCTCTTTTGATGTCTGCCTGGGATATGTTAATTTATTTATTTATTTATTTTTTACATTTGTATACCGCCCCATAGCTGAAGCTCTCTGGGCAGTTTATATAGGATTAAAAACAATTAAAAACAATATACAAAAATGAAAACAGCAAAAACATACAACATACACACAATCTATACATTTAAAACCACTACAACGCTTCAAAAAGCTACAAAAAACAAACAAACAAACAAACAAAACAAAACAAACCCAGGCTCCTCAGATATTGCCAAATGCCTGAGAGAAGAGGAAAGTCTTGACCTGGCACCGAAAAGATAACAATGTTGGCGCCAGGCGGGCCTCGTCGGGGAGATCGTTCCACAATTGGAGGGCCACCACAGAGAAGGCCCTCTCTCTTGTTGCCAACCTCCGAACTTCCCTCGGATTAACTTCTGGAATCATTTCTCCCCACCACTCCACCAGGAATTGCTTTAAATCACTCTGACCCACTGTCTCTTTCATGTTTCTAACCCTCAAGTTCCTTCTTTTCCCTCTATTTTCTTGATCATCAAGGCACAACTGTATATCTCTCTGGCTATTAATAATTACCTTTAAGGTGTCGGAGTTACAGATCCCAAGGTCTAGAGCTTCTTCAACGGTTTCTTCCACCTCTCCCACTCTTGCAGCCAGAGTTGTAAATTTATCCTCGAGGGATCTGAAGCTCTCGTCCCATTTCTGTAATAAGTCTGAGTGGAGATTGGAGATTTTAGCTGTCGCCGCCTCCCTTAATTCTTCTATGAGAGCTGCCGCATCTCTTTTGCTTGTTTTCCTGGAGCGGGTCACCATCTTAGCTCCAGCCACCGATGAGACGTTATCAGCAGTCCAAGTCTCTATTAGCTTAAAGTAGTGAGTTATGGCATCGTCAGCACTTCCAGAGAGTCTTCTAAACATTCCTCCACAGATTCTTCAGAAAGGCACCCTAAATTAAGGCTCTGTTCTGCTCTGATGATGATTTAAACATCGGAAGGGAGGAGAGCTGCAGAGGTCAGTGTCTGAATTCAGAAACCACATGCATGTGCCCCCATACTCAACTATATCTGATGGGTCCAAAGCTCAATGGCAGAGCACAAGCTTTTACCTGCAGGAGGTCCTGGGTTCAAGTCCTGGCATCTTGTTTTAAAAAGCAAGGCCAGGAAAACCCTTTTCCCTTTGTCCTTTTTTCAGATAAAAGGTCCGTGGAAGAACTCATGGTGCCAGGCCTGTATAGGTGACCTGGTAGTCCAACCTTCTCCAACTTGGTGACCTCCAGATGTGTTGAACTACAACTTCCATGATCCACAGCCCACATGGCTGCTGGTTGGGAATGATAAGGTTTGTAGTCCAACACAACTGGAGGGTGCCCACTTGGGGAAGGCCATGTTAGTCTGTGGCTGATGAAGCATATGTTGAACCCAAAACTCCATCATGAAATGCACAAGCTGCTCCTCCTACAGGTTGATTCTCAATGGGCCTTAATACCCAGAAACAATCTCTGCCTTGAGCATAGTTCCTCCCAGAAAGAACACATTAATAACTTCTCAATTCATGGACCTGAAGAAGCATCTCCCTAAGCATGATCATCTACCCATTTGAGAATCAAAGCTTTCTCAATCTACTTTGCAACTCAGTCTGCATAGGATGATCATTAGTTCATGTTGTCAATGTAAATTGGTTTGTTCTTTGTATGAAGTTGTAACATGCAACTCAGTCTGCATAGGATGATCATTAGTTCATGTTGTCAATGTAAATTGGTTTGTTCTTTGTATGAAGTTGTAACAACATCAAGATTATTTTGTACAAAGCTGTGTTTAAGTTGCGCCCTATCTCAGCTTCTTTCTGTTCCACAAGGGCTCAACATTGTGCGGATTCCTGGTCAGGAAACCAATGATGTCCAGAATAAAGACAATAAACTATCCTGAGCTTAGCTGTCTGGGATCCTGCTTCCCAGAAACACCTTCTTTGTTCCTATGGGATGTTTTCTGACACCAAGTGTGCAACACCCCAAGATCTACAACTCCATTTAGGAAGAACTCAGAAGTGGAACTAGGTAATAAAGCATTTTCTATAATGGACCCAAAGCCTATGGGTGCCTATTCATACAAGTACCTAAATATGAGAGAGAGAGAGAGAGAGAGAGAGAGAGAGAGAGAGATCCATGAGGTTTGGAAGTGTGACAACAGCCATACCACCAACAGTTGTAGATGGACCATTCCTGACTACTGTACTAAGTAATACCTACAGGTATATGCATGTTTATCTTGATGGCTTTTTTGATTATTTAATCCTAACTAGTGTTCCAGCATAATTCCAGGAAAGCTTCCCAAACCTGCCAGGATGGTCACTGTTGTCCCAATGTCAACAAATATGTTCCATTGATGGGATGAACGTCACCACAGATGAAAGTAGAAGGCTTGTATTAACTGCATCAGGAGAAGCAGTGCCAAAGGTTAGCACTGGCTCACGTGAAGCATCTTGTCCTGTAAAAAACACTTGATTACGCAAATTAGGAAACCTCCAATCAAACTGTGCTGAAATTTGTGGTCTTTAAACAGCTAATATTGTACAGCTTCCTGATACAAATGCTTCCGACAGCCAAAATAGTCACTCATTTGTGTGGTCCTGTCACCCCGGACCTGCTTGACCAAGGCCAGATCTACATTAAGCAGGGTATAACACATTGAAAGCAGTTTGAAAATGGTATATGGAATATGTCATGGGCCCTAACCGTCATTCTTGGATCCCCTGTGCCCATAACAAATTGTTGGGTTACGACTGGGGCAATTGTTCTTGCTCTCTCTCTCTCTCTCTCTCTCTCTCTCTAGCTGCTTTGTACAAAGTCAGACAATTGGCCCATTCACCCCAGTAAGGTCTCTTCTGTGTGGTAGTAGTTTTTCAAGGTCTTTGGCAGAGATTTTTGTGAGAGTTCCTGAGAGGCAGTTTCTAACTGTGGCAGCAGCTACACCATGACCATAACGTATCAACAGACGACAGGCCCCATTATGAAAGTCTCTGTTCAGGGTAATCTTCTAAACATCATAGCTCCTCTTAAACATGCAGGGCTACACTGATTTGAACACATAAATGGGATCCAAAATGGATGCAAACAAAAGACCCAAAAAGTTAATTTAAGGATGTTTGCAAATGTGACCTGAGAGGTTTTGACATAGATATCAATTAATAGGGAGGTCTTGGTAAATTATAAAAACATCACAGACCCTGGGACAGCACACAACTTCACAATAGGTATTTGTAGCCTTTAGAGAATGCTCACTTGGCCCGGTCCAAGTTCAGCCTCTTTGTTCTCCTGGGGGAATGAAGCGTAAACTAATATAACTTTCCAGAAGGAACAGTGCAGAGCCATCATCCTACAAAGTTGGACAACTGCAAACACATCTCTCATTGCAATGAAACGAGTTATAGATATTATATAGAAAAAGTACGTCATTGAAAAAGAATTTGTTGACATTTCTTATTTTCCTTATATTCTATATACCATTCTTAGTTTTTGCCTTCTCTTCCTACCCTCATCCCAATTCTTCTCTAATTCTGTCCATTTTGAACTCAAAACTGTGTCTGTTTATAATGGAAATGATGGGGTATGTAGAATGGGAATTCACAAGCAGATTCTCCCCACCCTCTCGCCACTAAACAGATGTCAAAGCAAGAACTGGGCGTACCATTTCCAGATGGTTTCTGAAAAGACATCTTGTTGCTAGCTTAATACGCTCCAA
This sequence comes from Anniella stebbinsi, assembly GCA_029215795.1. Lineage (NCBI taxonomy): Eukaryota > Metazoa > Chordata > Lepidosauria > Squamata > Anniellidae > Anniella > Anniella stebbinsi. The sequence goes on from JARDYH010000001.1 coordinate 179,021,603, forward strand.
TTAAAATCAGGTACAGAATGAACCACTTTAAAAAAAAAAAAACCTAAACAGATTTTACATTGCTCCAAAGATGTTCATACGAAAAGATCTTATTACGTGCTGGAGAGAATTATTCCTGCAAGTGGTCAAATTCAGGACCTAATTACCATTCCACATTACTATTAGTTTGCAAAGCATTTTACAATCAAATTGTGTTTCTCCTGTCCACACAACAATCCTACCTGGTGAAGATTGCTATTGTCATTTTACAAAGGGGAAACTGAATTACAAAGGGGAAACTGAATGCTTATCAGAAGGTCATACTACAATATTAATCTAGGACAGAACTGACTTGAGTTCTGGTTTCTCACATCTAAATAATGAACTCATGTATTACCTCTGCGATCAGACAACACGATAGTCAATGGTAGGGTAATAATCAACTTGACAGTTTGTTTATCTAGGGGCTACTCCCACAAAACATGATAATAATCAACCATGAATCAACCGAATTCAGCCACTGAGTAATCTTCAGCTAATCTTCATTTTTCCTTCCCTCCTCTTTTTCTCTCCACCTAATCTACCTTAGATGGCCATTTTAAGGGTGAAGGAGGATAACCTCCATATGTGTCATCCTAAGCCACCTGGAGAAAGCATAGTGCACAAAAATGATATAGTGACCCTGTTCAGATGACACGCTAAGCCAAGATCTTCAAGCAATTTGAGCTCAACCTTATGGTTTAGCTTGTCATAAGAACCATTCCTAACATGGTGGCTACATAACTGTGGTTTAAACATGCTCACAATCCATTTGCTGCAAAAGGGTTAGTGTCCTAAGCATGGCTTTGCATGTTGTCTGAAGAGGCCCAGTGTTAGTTTCCTTCCATACTTATCTTGACAAAATCAAAATTAAACTGTACATAAACCCTGAATCTGAAGAATAGCGCTAACAAGCTTGAATAATGTTAGTAAAAACTAGCGTGTTGTGCTTCCCTGTGCTAGCATCCAAATTTTTTTAAAAAACATTATAATGGACTAATGAGAAAACAGTCCTCCTCCAATTATTCAGAGGACAAATTCATATACTAGCTGATAAAACAACTGTTGGCATAAAGGTATACAATTGTCCTACCAGGAAATGACACTTTTTGCCCAGTAAAAGATAAATATATCCAGAAAATTGAGGTGGTGTTTCACTTCATGCAGTACAACTAGATTTAAAATCTGCTGGCTAATCTTTTCAGGGTGTTGTTGGGGGAGGGGGAGTAAATCCATACAGCTAACTATCACAATTAAATCCTTTCTCAGACAGCTCAACTAATATTTCACACAATAGTAAAAAAAAACAAAAACTGGTAATTCCCAGACCTGGTCATGTAATTGGATTAAAAGCCTTGTTAATTATTATTATTTTTTTGGAAAGCAGCAGCTACTTGAAGTTTGGTGCCTTCTGGTGACTGCTGTTGCCCTTTTCCTCCCTGCCAGTACAAACAGCCAAGAAGTACATTAACATGACTTTCTCCTAGTTAGCACACCCACATTACAATTTTGCATAACTATGTCATCAAAACAACTGTACAGCCTTAATTCTCCACACTAATTCAGCTAGGCAGAGTGGAGAGGGAATTAGCAAGAGTCAGGTTTAATTAAATGGGGGTGGGGGAACACACTGTCCACCAGGTTATCCTGCTGCTAATGCCAAACGCGGAGGAACAACCTGTGGATTATTTCACCTATGTCCCCAAATGTGGAAAAACCCTGAAGGTGTTCTGCCACTGTTCCCTTTTGAATACTTGGCTTTATTGAACTCCCTGCCACAAGGCCATCTCAGGGATTGAAATCTTGAACCATAAAATCACTTCTGGGATGATTTTAATTTCAAGAATGCTCTGAAGTCCCCTCTGGTCCCATCTTGTGACTTAATCCCCCTGCTGGGCTCTGCAGCCTTCCTGAAGTTTGACCACAACCTCACAGCCCGGCCTCCTGCTCTCCACAGCCACCACTTCTGGATTCCAAGTCTCCCTTGAGAAGTATTCTCTTAGACCTCTGACCGGCTTTCTCTTTCCCTAGCTCTCAGTTCTTCTACCTTCAGCCAAGAATCATTAACCCCCAACTGTCTGTCACCGACTAACTCTGTCTCTAACTTTTAAAAAAATCCTTGCCAATTGGGTTCCCTATGGAACCCCTAACTGCCAGTGTAGCATACGTAGTTACTTTAGAACATCACAGAAGTAACAAAAAGAATAAAAACATAACAAATCACAAACAGGTGAAAAAAGTGTTTCTTCATATTGAGTTTTTTTAAAAAGTCCTATAACTCTTTTCCTTGGAGCATTTCATTGAGCTCAGTCCTCTAAAGGCATTTCATAACAAGCATTTGTAATGTCACATATTTGAGAAGTTGTAACCCTAGAAACTGTGTCTTCAGCTGCTGTTCTTCACTTTGTGGATTTCTTTCCCAGGGCTACACATTGGCTGTGGTGCATCTTCCCACCCGCTCCTAAAAAATATCCATCTGACTTGTGTGGGGAATATATTTAAAAGTAGCTTTGCACCGTTTCACATACTTTTAATGTTTTGTAACAAGCTTCTGAGATCAGACGAAAGGTCCTGAAGACGTACAAAATGTCAGCCAACGGTATTCGTTCAATTACTGCATTACAACTTGGGATATCATAAATAATCCGGAAAGGAGTGCATATTTGAACTGGACCAAGTCGGGCACCAGCTCTTCTCCAGTTACAAAGCTGGGATCCTGACAAGCAATCTAAGTAGTATATACAAGGCACATAAAAAGGTCCATCTAGACCAGTGGTTCCCAACTTTTGGTCCCCAGATGTTGGTGGACTACAACTCCCACCAGCCCCATCCAGCATGGCCAATGGTCAGGAATGATTGGAGTTGTAGTCCAACAACATTGGAGTACCCAAGGTTGGAAATCCCTGGTCTAGACCAACTTCCTAGTTCCCACAGTGCAAAGCACTCAAGCAGAGCATGAGGGCAACAGCCCTCCCCTGTTGCTTGTTCTCTAGCAACTGGAGGGCCTATTTAGAAGTTATGGCTAATAGCCATTAACAGAAAAATACACGTAGAACAGGGCCTCCAAATCCCATCCCAGAGAGACGCCCCAGATGAATACCATGGTCAATGGTATCAAATGCAGCTGATAGGTCCATCAAAACCAACAGAGAGACATTCTCCCTTTCCAATTCCCAGTATAAATCATCCACCAAAGTGACCAAAGCAATATCTGGTGCATAACAAGGTCTGAAATCAGATTGAAATGGAACTAGATAATCCACCTCATGCAGAAACTCCTGGATCTGAGACACACTCCAGCACCTTGCCCAAAAATGGAATATTGGAAACTGACCAGAAATTATCCAGTACAGTGAGCTTCAGGAAGGGTGTGTTGTTTTTATGCTACATTTTTATACTTTTGTTGTTTTACACTGTGAATAGTTGTCATGGTTTTAATTTTTGTAAACCGCCCAGAGAGCTTCAGCTATTGGGCAGTATAAAAATGCAGTACATAAATACATAAATATATTTTTTAAAAGGTCCCACCACTGCCTCCTTTAGACAAGATGGAATTTCACCTTGTTGTAAAGAGGGTTACCACTGTATATGACTCCTCAGCCAGTCCCCTTCTGTCCACTCTTATAATTGAGGAAGCGTCCTCACACACATGGTATGCAGCACACATGTGGTATGCCTCCCTTCTCCAAGGATCCTGTCTGCATCTTCAGGCTGTATAATTGAAAAGTCTCCCTTATAATTGGACAATCAGGGGTCAAAGTTGCATCCACCAGACCTGTATCAATAACGCCATCTGAGTCAGCAAGGATCTGAGTGCTTTTATTGGCAAAGTATTGCCACAAATTTATTGGCAAATTTATTATAACAAACTACCAAGTGGTCTTCATTTTCTTCTCATGCACTGGAATTTATTAAGCCTTTGACCAGACACTGAGGATGGGGAAAGGGTGGGCTACAATCTCCACAGTTGTGCTGCACTTTTCCATCAGTGAGAGCACCTTGTAATCTCCGCACAACAATGACAAGCCCCATCCTTCCTTGTGCTTGGGGATGGAGAGTGAGTGAATGATCTTTGCACTGTACGTTAGAAGTTCTTGGAGGGTCAAATAGGTGCAGCACAAGTGCAGGAATAATCCCTGTCATCTCCTCAGCTCCACATCCAAGAGGAGGAGGGCTAGGACCTCTCTATGTAGTGTTGCGCTTGGGAGTACCCCAACCCTGGGGTAGGAATGGCTGACCACTGTACATAAATTGACACATAAAGTACAAAGTTACAGTGTCTTTGTAAAGTGGACTGATTCCACCCTCCCAGGGGGACTGACGTAAGGCATTGGATCCGTCCTGGCAGGAAAGAGTATAAAGGGAGTCTTGAGCAACAAGATCTACCTGAACTCTGGCACCTGTTCTGTTTTTGGCCATGCCCTTTCTTCCTGACTCCTGGTTTGTTCTCTGGTCCTACTTTTTGGTTTGTAATCCAATCCTGAATGCTCTTCAGTCCTAACTCCCAGTTTCCAGCTCCAGACTTGCTCTAGAGCCCTGACACCCTGAAAATAAGCCAGGCTCCCTCCAGCAACCTCCTTGACCATGAAAGCTCATTAATGGAGTGGTGTTCAATGTTCCATCAGGCTACTCAAGAGGGGGGATGATTCCCCCATCCCAGGCTTATTCTTTCTACTCACCCATCCTTTATTTTTGTTGACTGAACCTTCTGGCCAATTCCTTCCACCCCGATCCCCTCAAGGGCAAAAGCTTTCCTTGGGGGATAGGTAGGAGTGGGCTGCCTGCCCTGATTCCATTTGGACTCCCAGTGGGAAGGCCAGATGGGCCTTCTCCATCCAAGGATCCACCATCTGCCTGGTCCCCAAGGTAAGCTTTTGCTCCAATGGGTGCACAACCAGAACTAGGGTGAGAGGCTTGACCATGGCAGACTGAGCATCCTTGCAGCATCCCTAACCACAACTACAGGGATTTAAGAACAAACAAACAAACAAACTAACATATTAAGGGAAAACACTCTCACTGGTATAGCAGTATTCTATATACAAGGATTGTTGTTATGCAATTCTATCCACTACCTAGGAACTACCACATCCTTTTGCTACATGTAGACTATGCCTACTAGAACAGCTCTCAGACAACCAGCTTGAGACAGTGAGCCTATCTACACACGCAGGATACAACACTTTGAAAATGTTTTGAAAACTGTATGTGCCCCAACAGTTCTCAAAACTGTTATAAACCATTTTAAACCATTTTAAACCGTTTTAAAGTAGTTGTGTAGTTAGGCTGACAGTTTTGAGAATTGTTGGGGCCCAGGACACACTCCATATACAGTTTTCAAAACATTTTCAAAGTGTTTTATCCTGTGTGTGTAGATAGGCTCAGTGGCTGGGTTCACATATCACGCTAACCAATGGTGGGTAGCAAGCTATGCTGGGTAGGTGATTATGCAAACAACCTACTGTGCTCCTGTCAGATGATCAGGCAAACAAACTACACAGAATAATTTATTCCACACACCCTCATCCCTCTTCATCCTGTAATCCTCCTTCCCAGGTGGGCAGGTATCCCAACTTCCTTTGTGGCAAAAACAGAGATTGCTTGAGAAGAGAAGAGCAGCAGCAGAGTTTTTGCCTGCTCTTGCCAAGCAGCTCTGTAGGCGATCTCCATAACCCATGCTGCACAACAGACAATACGCTATCCCACCATAAGTAAAGTAACACTCATTCAGACCGTGGGTTCTCAGAGTGGCTTATTTGGGAGAAATAACCCACCAAGGAGTGAAACCAGTTAGTGGCTGGCATGGTGAAGCAACCATCAGGTAACACTTTTTAGTCTGTTTATTTTGACCTTTTCCACCTTATGCTAAAGACCGTTGTGGATTATACTGTATGATATTTTTAGCTGAATGTGTCTTATTCAAACCAAGATTATGTCCAGTTCTCCCAATCTGGGTTTTCAAACTGCAGACTGAAATATACTACATGCAGGTGCTGTGCTGAAATTTTTTGATCTATTTATTTTCATTGGGAGGAGGGGGAAAAGAAACTGCACCCAAAAATTGTGGGAAGGGGTGAGAATTGCAGAGACATTCCTCAGGATGCAGAGCTTCAGGGCTTCATCCCTGTCATTGTGCCCAACACTGGAAAGCCCCAAGGGAGGAAGTCCTGGTTAAGTCCACTGAGGGACTTTCCAAGAAGCTCAAGCAGATGGAGAGGTTGCAAGAACTGAATGAAGGGGACAACAGGGTAAAAGAAAGAGCACACACACACACACACACCCTCAGCCACCTCCTTCCAGACAAGGTAAGTGCTGGAGCTCTCTGCACCCTGAGAAATGTCTCTAAAATTTTCAACATCAAAACAAAAGAGGCAGGAAAATGATGCCTCTTTAGCAGGGAAACGTAGAGGTTGTGAAAGGGTAGGAGGGTTTTGGCACAGCACTACTATATGCATGTGCTTTGTGTGCGTGATCTCTCTTGCACACGCACACGCCTGTTTAGAAGAGTTCTCCAACAGCTCCCAAATACTAGGGTTTGAGTGCTGTTTGTCATTTGTAAATAGATCAATCCTTGTTCTGGAAAATTCCTTCTTTCGCTAATGGATGTTTTCAAAAGAAGATACCGGCCAGCAATGTAACATACCCCAGGACTCCACTAGAAGGGAAGTACAACAAAGGCAAGGCGGCTGAAGAGGAAATGCTCATTTCCTCAGGACCATTTTTAAAGCCCATTTCCAAGCCAAGTCAACAAGAGAAAGCATTGTAGCCGCAACACGACTCTACTGGAATCCTCTTTCTCAACTCCCCCCTCCTTTCTTTTATCTCATAGGGCACAGCAAGAAAGATCTGATGCTAGATGTCTTCGCTTCCTCAGTCATTCCACTGTTATGAGGTTTCAATGTATACCAGCTCTGTCTCGGCAAGGTCAGCTCAGGGCTTTGAAAGTCTCCTCTGCTAAAATTCAGCCAGTAGAAGTGCAGGTGGGATGAAAAGAATTTGCAGCCAACGACGTGTTTCCCGTAGGTTGTGGAAGTACCCATGCAGTGGATGACTGTTCATGCTCATCAAAACAGAGCCATTTTGACCCTTCAGGAATTCAGCCAGACGGCACTAAACTCAAATAGTGCCCTGATGGCACTATTTGATTCCTTCAAAGGAATCCATTTCAAAAACTGTGAACATGAGGGGTATAATAAAGCTGGTGAATGTGGTAAGGCTGAGGCCGCAACACTCCAGAATCAATTTTGTATGTACTGTAGCTATGAGTTTATTCATACAGAAAAGCATCTAAATCATAAGTGTTTCCTCATGACTGCAGTACGAAATTAATAATTAAGCTGTTCAGGCACTAGAGAGATTAGGGTGCCAGCCTGTGTTTCTTTCTAGAACTTTAATATGCAGCAGGGACCCTATCCTGTCCATGGGATTGGGCTTCTAGCCTGTTTCCTCATCACGGCAGGAAAGCAGCACCCAACATTTGCAATTATGGGGGAAATGTAGGGTGTGCCTGCACTTGGGCTTTAGCAAGAGCAGCAAGAGCATAAGAAATTATTCACATTTAGCTTCAGCTGTATATATGCCTTTGGACCATATCCTGGGACTCATACAACTGTTCAATTTTAAGCTGGAATTATGTGACATTTGAGGACTGCTATGACCTTTCATGCCCACATGGTATTTGTACGCTCCTTCAATGCACACAAGGAAGAATTAGTGCTGAGCTAAAATAGGACTTCATGCATTTCACATTTTCCTTCCCTGTGAAACACATCCCCATTCCATTTAGTGATTCTTCACACCCCTTTGAGAGTGAATTTATTCTCAAGGGTGTAGCTGCTCAAGAAAAGAGAAAACATGTCCTCACTGCTGAGGCTAGAGTGACCATATGGATGGGAGGACAGGGCTCCTGTATCTTTAACACTTGTATGGAAAAGGGAATTTCAGCAGGTGTCATGTGTATGCATGCAGCACCTGGTGAAATTCCTTCTTCATCACAACAGTTAAAGCTGCAGGAGCCCTGCCTAGCGTGACTAGATACAAAAGAGGGCAGGGCTCCTGCAGCTTTAACTGTTGTGATGAAGGGGGAATTTCACCAGGTGCTGCATGCATACACATGACACCTGCTGAAATTACCTTTTCCATACAACTGTTCAAGATACAGGAGCCCCCCTGTCCTCCTTTCCATATGGTCATCCTAGCTGAGACAATCTGACCAACTACTGCTGTCCTGGTTCAGGTATGCACAGTTCACTAATGTGGCAAACTGTGGTTTGGGCTGTGCTGGCTTCTATATGAGAAGAAGTGGGGAATCTCTAATGCACATATCTACTTCTTCTGCTATGTTTTGCATTATCAGAGAACAAATGGTAGTTTGATTTTAAAAAGAAAACAATGGTTTTCCATTTCAATTACCAGCAAGCATCTAAGTGACGTGAAATTATTTTATCTGACACTGCTAAATATTCTAAAATAAGTACGGTTTGTTTTCCCTGTTAAGGGACCACGTTCCCTTCCTGAAGGGACTAATTTGTTCATGAAAGGGGAGGAAAGGACAGGTGATTCTCACAATAAATAAGTGATCAAAATGAAGATAAAAAGCTCTGCATACCTCATGTTAAACAGAGAAAAATTGTCATCAGGTGAGAAATAAACCAAGCCCTTGAACTTCAAGTCAATGACAAAAATGAAACAGTGGGGTTGAAACAGTAAAAAAAAAAATCCAGTATAACAGAGCTTCAACATTATTAGCCTTAGTTAGTTTGGAGTATAAAGGAACAACAGTAATTTGTGTACTACTAAGACTCAACAGATGCTGACTTGTTGGTACTTAATATGGAGCATGCATGAAAGGAAGGCAGAGATTCTGCACTTAGAAGAACATGAGAGCAACCACATTAAATCTGATGAAGGATCCATCTATTTCAGTGTGTTGTATCCAACAGTGGTCATTTAGATGCTTCCAGGAAACCTGCTAGCAGGGAAAAGTAATGGCTCTCCCCTGGTTCTTGTCAGCATTATGTCCGAACTCCCATAACTGTGATTTGTTCTAACCAAATATAATTTAAGCAAACCAAGATCAAATAGTACTTTGATGTCTTGCTTTGTTAATAATACAATCCTAACAGTGTCCACTCAGAAGTAACTTCCATTGATACCAATGGGTCTTAGTCCCAGGTAAATTGGTATACTACTGAAGCCTAACTTTGGTTAGAACAAAGCACAGTTCTCTGATTTCAGAGGTAACTGGGACACTGGTTGTTGTTGTTTTTAAGTGAAAGCAGAAGTTCACATGCAGGAGAGGAGGGGAGTGGGGGAGCTCTCAATCCAAGGTTCATTCAGGGCTGATGGCTGTATTCAGGCATCACTTTTTCCAACCTTCCAAACCATAAATGGCTGTGTTCTCATTTCAAAATGAAAAAAAAATTGATTTAAATGAGTCTCTTTTTTTTCTTGGTGTTTCTATTGATTTAAATATATTCACAGTGTCAAAGCTTATCCTGGTAAAACATGTAAACATCTTAATGCTTAGGCTAACCAGATAAAATCCAGGTCAGGGCTCATGTAACTTTAACAGTTGTAGAGAAAAGGGAATTTCAGTCAGGGTCATTTGTATGCAATTAGTTCCTGGTGAAATTCCCTCTTCATCACAACAGTTAAAGTTGCAGGGGACCTGCCTTCTTTTGTATATGGTCACTCTAGTATAGTGCCTGTACCTTTAACTGTGTGATGAAGAGGGAATTTCACCAGGAACTAATTGCATACAAATGACACTGGCTGAAATTCCCTTTTCTCTACAACTGTTAAAGTTACATGAGCCCTGACCTGGATTTTATCTGGTCACCCTATTAATGCTGGGAAAGGTCAAGTGGTCAGAACATGAGACAACACTTTTGTACCAGTTACACAGGGTGCCGGTGTGTTTCCAGGTCCAATTCAAAGTGCTGGTATTGGACTTTAAAGCCCTAAATGATTTGGAACCAAGCTATTCCTGTTTGAGATCCATTTCTGAGGTCCTGCTCATTTGTCCACCAGTGAGAAAGAACAGATGGGTGGGCATGAGAGACAGGGCCTTTTCAGTAGTAGTCCCACAAATGTGGGATCCTATGTTAGGGTAACCAGATAAAATCCAGGTCAGGGCTCATGTAACTTTAACAGTTGTAGAGAAAAGGAATTTCAGCCAGTGTTATTTGTATGCAATTAGTTCCTGGTGAAATTCCCTCTTCATCACAACAGTTAAAGGTGCGGGGCCCTGCCTTCTTTTGTATATGGTCACTCTAGTATAGTGCCTGCACCTTTAACTGTTGTGATGAAGAGGTAATTTCACCAGGAACTAATTGCATACAAATGACACTGGCTGAAATTCCCTTTTCTCTACAACTGTTAAAGTTACATGAGCCCTGACCTGGATTTTATCTGGTCAGCCTATCTTATGTGGAATCTTTAAAGCCCCCTTAATGGCTCCATCATACCAAGCCATTAAGGGGGCTTTAAAGACCCATTTGTTTAGAACAGCTTTTTCTTCGAAAGAGTCTGTCAAGGTACTTACTTGCTCTTGTGCCGAAACGGAATTGATTTTATTGTCATTCTACTGTGCTGTGTATGATTGTTATAGATATACTTTGGTTTTCACTGCCATTTTATTGTTAATGCTACCTTATTGTTAAGTGGAAGAAAGCCATCAACCTGCAGGAGAGGGAGGCCTGCTGCCAGGGGAGGAGAGGAGTGTGCCTGCCTGCCTGCCTGCCTCCTGGTCTTTGCTGCTGCCACCACCACCACCACCACCCTCCAGAGGATTTCAGCCTGGCAGACTGCCACTCCCTGCAGGACCAGGCCCCCAGGTACTGAGCCAGCTGCTGTGGACAATTACATCTGTCCCCTCCCTTCCTGGGAGGGATATTTAAGCTGCTGGCTGAGGGGGCCTGGGAAAGCCATCAACCTGCAGGAGAGGGAGGCCTGCTGCCGGGGGAGGAGAGGAGTGTGCCTGCCTGCCTGCAGGCTTTTTGTTTTTGTCTGTGGGTGTTTTTTTGTTGTTGTTGTTGTTTCCCCCCCCCCCTTTCCCCAGGCTTGAGCTATGTGCCTGGGAGGGAGGATACAGGGCCAGGTGGGGGATCTGAGGGGACCACAATCAGGGTAGTGATGGGTAGAGGGAGATATGGCGTTGTGAGGAGGACTTGCCAGGTTAGGGGAACAAGGCTCAGACAGTTAATGGCTGTGCCTTGTTCCGGTCCCCCTCACACCCACAGGCTTGTTGGTTGCCTTATCAGCCAGCCCTCAGGCCTCCGGGTGCTGCTTTTAAATGCCAGATCAGTGCATAATAAGATCTCCCTCATCCACGACTTAATTGTGGATGAGGCAGCCGATCTGGCATGTATAACCGAGACCTGGGTGGGAGAGCAGGGAGGAGTTAGTCTCTCCCAGCTGTGCCCACTGGGGTGCTTGGTTCAGCATCAGGGTAGACTTGAGGGCCGGGGAGGGGGGGTTGCTGTGGTCTATAGGAATTCCATCCCCCTCTACAGACTCCCTGTCCATGTGACTACTGGTCTGGAGTGTTTGCACCTTGTGTTGGGCCAACGGGACAGATGAGGGATTCTGTTGGTGTACCGCCCACCCCGCTGCTCAACAGACTCCCTAGCTGAGCTGACAGAGGTGGTCTCTGGTGTACTGTTGAGGTCCCCCAGACTCTTGGTTCTGGGGGATGTCAACATTCATGCTGAGGGCACTTTATCTGGGGCAGCTCAGGATTTCATGGTCTCCATGACAACCATGGGACTGTCCCAACATACCATCGGCCCAACGCATGTAGCAGGGCACACTCTAGACCTGTTTTTTTTCAACTGGACATGGAGATGGGGATCTGAAAGTGGGGGACTTTACATCAACCCCTCTGTCATGGTCAGATCACCACCTGCTGAGGTTTAGACTTACAGCGGCTTTTCCCCTCTGCAAGGGTGGGGGACCCATTAAGATGGTCCGCCCCCGGAGGCTAATGGATCCAGATGGTTTCCAGAGGGCTCTGGGGAATTTTCCAGCTGATAGGGCTGGATCTCCTGTCGAAACCCTGGTTGATCTGTGGAATGCAGAAATAACCCGGGCGGTTGACACGATTGCTCCTGAGCGCCCTCTCCTGTATAGAGCTCGAACGGCTCCGTGGTATACCCCAGAGCTGAGAGTGATGAAACAAAACAGGAGACGGCTTGAGGGCAGATGGAGACGAACTCCTGATGGATGCAATCAAACACTGGTAAGTGCTTATGGTAAGCTGTATTCAGGGGCAGTGAGGGCAGCAAAAAACAATACTTTGCTGCCCCTATTCAATCATCAATCTGCCGTCCAGCGGAGCTTTTCAGAGTTGTCCGGGGGCTTCTACATGCTGGCCCCAAGGACATGGTAGAACCATCTGAGGCCCGCTGTAATACATTTGCTGGGTGGTTGCGAGCCAACTCCAGGCATTCTTGGATGAGACTGATTATCTGGATCCATTTCAATCGGGTTTCAGGCCTGGGTTTGGTACGGAAACAGCCTTGGTCGCCCTGTATGATGACCTATGTCAGGAGAAAGACAGGGGGAGTGTGACTCTGTTGATTCACCTTGATCTCTCAGCGGCTTTCGATACCATCGACCATGGTATCCTTCTGGGACGACTGGCTGAGTTGGGAGTGGGAGGCACTGCCTTGCAGTGGTTCCGCTCCTACTTGGGGGGTCGGCTCCAGAAGGTGGTGCTTGGGGAACATTGCTCAGCCCCGTGGATTCTCCAGTATGGGGTTCCGCAGGGGTCAGTTTTGTCCCCCATGCTGTTCAATATCTACATGAAACCCTCCGGATCGAGGCGGGGAACAACATCATCATAAAACACACAAAACTGATTTAAAATACATAAAACCAATATATCATTTCTCCTTTTCATCTTCATCAGGTGAGGCTGTGGATGTGCTGAACCAGTGCCTGGCTGCGACAATGGACTGGATGAGGGCTAATAAACTGAAACTCAATCCAGACAAGACTGAGACGCTGTTAGTGGGTGGTTCCGCTGACCAGATGGAGGGTGTTCAACCTGTTCTGGATGGGGTTGCACTCTCCTTGAAGGAGCGGGTTCGTAGCTTGGGGGTTCTCCTAGAACCATCTCTGTCACTTGAGGCGCAGGTGCTTCTACCAACTTCGGTTGGTGGCCCAGCTACGTCCCTATCTGGACAGGGATAACCTGGCTTCAGTTGTCCATGCTCTGGTAACCTCCAAGTTAGATCACTGCAATGCACTCTACGTGGGGCTGCCTTTGAAGGTGGTTCAGAAGCTGCAGCTTGTGCAAAATGCAGCGGCCAGATTGATAACTGGAACCAGTAGGTTCGAACATATAAGACCTGCTCTGGCCCGCTTGCATTGGCTGCCTGTATGTTTCCGAGCCTGGTTCAAGGTGCTGGTTTTAACCTATAAAGCCTTATACGGCTTGGGACCACAATACCTGATGGAACGCCTTTCCCGACATGAACCTACCCGAACACCACGTTCAACATCTAAGGCCCTCCTCCGAATGCCTCCTCCGAGGGAAGCTCGGAGGTCGGCAACAAGAGAGAGGGCCTTCTCTGTGGTGGCTCCCCAATTGTGGAACGATCTCCCCGACGAGGCCCGCCTGGCGCCAACATTGTTATCTTTTCGGCGCCAGGTCAAGACTTTCCTCTTCTCTCAGGCATTTGGCAATATCTGAGGAGCCTGGGTTTGTTTTGTTTTGTTTTTTGTAGCTTTTTGAAGTGGTTTTAAATGTACAGATTATGTGTATGTTGTATGTTTTTGCTCTTTTAATTTTTGTATATTGTTTTTAATTGTTTTTAATCCTATGTAAACCGCTCAGAGAGCTTCGGCTGTGGGGCGGTATACAAATGTAATAAATAAATAAATAAATAAATAAAATGTTGCCACGCATTCTCACCTTCAAACAGTAGTGCTCCTGTTTTGCATTCCGGCCAGCCAACCATGTTCTTCTCCAGGACACTCCATTCCACCACCACCCCTTTTTTTCTGTTGTCCTTTTCCAAGTGACACTCAATTTTCTGAGCATACTGAACTTGCTCGCTCTGTATTGGGCTGTTTTCTGCCACATAGGTTTATTGTTTGTTTGTTTTTGGTATTCCTGCAAACCTCAGGGTTCCCCTGCACATTCTGATCCCCCTTCTCTTGCGTCTCACTTGCCCCGTTTGAATTTGCTGTTGGAGGGAGTGATTGCAGTGCAGAAGAGATACGTGAGGCAAGGTCATAGAGGGCTTAGTGGTAGTAAACTGGATATTAAAACAAAAAAAATCAAAGCCCACCTCTCTCTCTAGATTCAGCATGGCATATTATGATGTAAAGGAAAGAACAGAGAAGTATGAACGCTCAAACAACATTTCACCAATTTTTTTTAACAGATGAGCACTGTTTTGTTTGAGAAAATAAAAACAATATACCATTAAAACTGAACAAAAAATATATAATTGACAAGAGTTTGCATTAAGTATGACGCCTAGAGTTTGCAAGCATGATTTCTCTCACATGAGTTTAGCTCTTCTTTGGATCCTAGCCAAGGTCTGCGAAAGAAAGCTCACCATGGGCTTTTTGCTCATTATCCATAATTTCCTTTAATAATGAGCTGACACTCTGACCTTGTAATCATGCTGGCAATGACATCCTGTATAATCATGTCTTTCCTCAACAATATCTGGTCCCTGGATATGCCACATATACTGAAAGAGAGGTATGCCAAAGAGGAGGGAAAGCATTGCTACCCTCAGCTGGAAGGATGTGGTTGATGCAAAATAAATAATAAGCGAGCATACACTAGGCCAGAGAGAAAGCCTGGCTCCAGTGGCTTACCTGCTGCTCGGGCTGCCACAGAGCGCTCACATCACGGTTGGTGTCTTTGCCTCCTTAACTACCCTGATGTCCATTTTATTCGTGCTGAACTACTACACAGAATGCAGAAAGCCATGTTTGCTGATAACACACATCTGCCCCATTTCCATACAAGGTGGCGAGGAGGTCTGCTTTAGAATGGTCAAATGCTAGTGGGTAGATAACCAAGGCAGGATCTACACTGCTGTTTTAAAGCACTTTAAAGCACTTTAAAACAGCAGTGTAAATCCACCCCAAGTTCCAATTCAAACATGAGCTGGCGACTCCGATTTCGATAGGGCTGTGAATCCATTCTGGGTTTCAGTCAGAAGCAGCCAGGACTCTAAAGGAGCTATCAAAGTGCTGAACCCTGGGCCCAAAATAGGTTCAGCACCTTGGGTGCCACCAGCTTCCAATGAACATGAGGTTCAGTGGGAGAATCAGGACAGATAAAAGGAAGAACTCCTTCACACCACGCATAGTTAAACTATGGAATTCACTACACCAAGACGTAATGATGCCACCAATTTGGATGGCTTTAAAACGGGGGTTGGATAAATTCCTGGCAGAGAAGGCTATCAATGGCTACTAGTCCTGTGCTACCTCCAGTACCGGAGGCAATAAGTCTATATACACCAGTTGATGGGGAACATGGGCGGGAGGGTGCTGTTGCACATGTTTCCTGCTTGTGGGTTCCTGGCTGACAACTTGTTGGCTGCTGTGTGAACATAGTGCTGGACTAGATAGACCCTTGGTCTGATCCAGCAGGGCTCTTCTTACATTCTTGTGAGTTCGGGAGGTGCAAATTGGGTCAGTTTGTATTGAAATGTACAGAGATCAAATTCCACAAGCAGCCCTACTTTGGGACAAGCACTCCCTTTTCACTCCCTCTCAGCCTAACCTCCCTCTCAAGGTTGTTGTAAAGATAAAGTGTATTCTGTCCTGAGTGCCTTGGCAGAATAGAAATGTAATAAATGAATAAATACTCTGGGGGCATGTTCGTCTTTTTGATTTTCTGTATAATTATGCATGTTGTGTAAGCATTGTACACGCAATGGACCGATCTATGATAATAATAGGCTTATGTATCCAATAAAAACATACAGAGATGTTTGTGACTTGTATGTGTTGCATTTCGTTTCCAGAAAGTTGACTGCTGTTGAGATAATGGCAGTAATACATTGCTGCCTCTTAAGCCAACTCCCCAGTTTCCATTGGCAATTCGTTCCATCAACTCCTGCCCAGTCATAAAGCTCGCTTTGTGACCTTGGGCCAGTCACACACACTCCCAGCCTAATCTACATCACAGAGAGACTGAGAAACAGTTATCTCCTCATAGGAAAGGTGGGATATAGATGTAATAAATTAAAACATTTATTTAACATACTAATTAATCAATTTGTAAGTTAAATTAATAGCCCTGTGTCCCCCTGCTCCCCTCATAACCAACCATGGGTACCAATTCACAGCAGATGCAGAGCAGAATAAGGGAAAATAGCCTTGACACCTCCTTGATGCCCACCTAGTTCTGCTATGTGTAGGGTTGGAGTAGAGTTTTCCACCCCCAACTTGAACAACAAAAGAAAGGCAACTAGTAACTTCTTAGTCTCTCTCCTCACAGTCACAGCTGAGTGGTGGGATGAGGGGGAAAGTACAGGGCTGGAATGAATAGTAACATGTTTTCTTATTGCTGAGCAACAGAGTCAAGGGTTTCACCCATTTCAGAACGATACTATTCGGACCACAGGCAAGGGATCAAATGCTCCCCCATATTTCATTTCATTTATTATATTTCTATACGGGCCATGGCCATAGCCCTCTGGGCGGTTCACAAAAATTCAAAACATATCATGAGGTCGGTGAGTCTAGATCCCAAAATGCTAGCTTTCATCCATTCCCTAAAACGAAAAAACAAAACAAAAACACCTGGATTTTTTTCCCAATGTTTTGCAATATTTTGCGTTGTACCATTCTCATTTGCAACGTTGAATAAGAAATTCATTTGACATTTTATAAACAACAACAACAACTGTATTTTCTTTCTGCCAGTCTAAATCCGCTTCATGGCCTTCTTGACACATTTGGTCTTCCTTGTCCTTATAGAAGCCTAAAGGCACCAGAAAGCTGTCAACAACTAAAAATATCCTGCTCTTGCAGCCTATCCAAGGAGACCATTGATTCCAAGCTCCTTGTTATCTCTTTCTGCACCGAATACTCATCAGTTTGATGGCTTGCCAAAATGTGTGTGACACAACCACCTA
Source organism: Anniella stebbinsi (assembly GCA_029215795.1). Taxonomy (NCBI): domain Eukaryota; kingdom Metazoa; phylum Chordata; class Lepidosauria; order Squamata; family Anniellidae; genus Anniella; species Anniella stebbinsi. Next base: position 179,038,741 of record JARDYH010000001.1, read on the forward strand.
TCATAGATCAAACTGATCCAGCACCAATAACAGCAGAACTGTAATCTTTCACGTCATGCACAAGATGTAACCCTCAATGCAATTCCAAATGGCCTACACTCCTTTTCTAATAGAATTCAATCTCTATGAAAGAAAATTATGAACAGTTTGCCTGGAACCTTGCAGTTTACAAATCCTGCAGGCAGAAAACACACATCGGTTGTAAGAAAATATTAAGATCTTTGAGGCCGCTTACAACTCTATGATTCTATATACAGATTTGCTTAAAAACATGTTTTGTGTTACAACTGGGAGCAATGGCAGAAACAAATCTGCTTTGTTCCAAACAGTTTTGTTGGTATCAACATGCAAAGATGTTTGGGGTCCATGTTTTGAGAAGCGCAGATAAGTTAGGGTGACCATATGAAAAGGAGGACAGGGCTCCTGTATCCTTCACTGTTGCTTAGAAAAGAGAATTTCAGCAGGTGTCATTCGGATGCATGCATCACCTGGTGAAATTCCCTCTTCATCACAACAGTTAAAGCTGCAGGAGCTCTGCCCTCTTATATCTGGTCAAAAGGGCAGGGCTCCTGCAGCTTTAACGGTACCGCATGTATACAAATGGCATCCGCTGAAATTCCTTTTTCTAAACAACTATTAAAGATAAAGGAACTCTGTCCTCCTTTTCATATGGTCACCCTAAGATAACTGCATACAGGCATAGGGAAGCCATACCATAGCATTACTGAATACTTCCTGGAAGCCCATTTCTGACCTAAGTCTAGGTACAAAGAGTTCACCAGCAGCTACCGACCTGTTGTCCTCTTTTCTGGTTAACGGTTACAACCTTGGATACTAGAAATTGTAGGTATATAGTTTAAAAAGCATAACTCTTTATAAGAATTCCACACTACCCAATTATTTTAGAAATTGCTTCAAAAGCCATATGCATCTTAGATGTAGTTTGTTTTTTATTCTTATTCTTATTAAACGTTACACCTCATTTTTCTGCCAAATGTCCCAAAGTTGCTTACTCAAAGTTGACAGCCATTGTGCTCCAGAAAATCTATAGATTTATTAAGTTGATGATAGCAGCAATAGTAATAACATATTTGATTATAATCAACCTTTTTCTTTTAATTGTCAAAATCATTGACAATTTAATGACTTAACTGTCCATTTTGAGACCATGTTCAATGGGAATAATTCAGACCACCTACTTTTCAATCGTGTTCTTCAGGCGTATTTTTCTCTGTGCAATTTGGTTTCAGCAAGTGATGTACATGCAGTTTTTCATTCAGCAAGAGAAACCACCCATGATTCCTGCAACAAAAAGAACAATCCTTAAAAAAAAGTGCCAAGTTTTCAGGCCAGGCACAACAATGCAGAAACAGGTACCACCACCTGAAAGCATATATTTATACAAGAACTGGAATCTTCTGTTTTCCCCTCATAGACCGGATTCATATATTATTCGGGGGGAGGGGGGAGACATTCTTTGAAATAGCTACCAAAGATTGATATATGGTGCTGTTAAAGAAGAGGGACGGAAGAAGCCTGCTCAGTGAGGTCACAACACAGTTTAAACAGAAAAAGAAACCAGGATACTGCCATGGATGTTCAGTGATTTTGTAAAGCTACATTCTCTATTTCTCAGTTCCTTAATAAATATAGATAAATACACACTTCTTATTGGCAGAACACAATGTTCAGGTCTCTTTGCCAGTTTGGGCCTAAGGTATTTACCATTCCCTGTAAGCAGGCACAGAAAACAATAGTGGAGAGCGTGCAAATGCGATGAAGCCACAGATTAATTTCAAACTCATCACGTAATCTTGTGATATTTCCCACGAGGTCTGCAAACAGGTTGCTGCACTGCGAGAGATTATTTCCATATTTATTGGAAATAACACTGGTGCCAAGGCAAGGCACTATTCCCTCTGAGCATTCTCATGATGAGAATGAAATTAATGCATGCTGCCACCGCAGGTTACTTCTTTTCCTCCTCTTTGGCAATTGCAATGCTCACCCAAAGTGACTTAGCTACACTTTTGGTGTCGTTGTGAGACTACCTATCACCATCCTGCTATAATTAGATTCTTGGTAATTATGTCCAATTTACAACGATCCAAGACCATGCCCAATTTGTGATGCAAATTGCACAAGGGCATTCTGATACGCAAATCATTGACCAAAGAGACTGTTCTAAAAAGCTTGATGCTCTTTAAAGGCAGAAGGCCCTTTTCTTTCTACCAACAGAGCACATGAAATAAATAAGCCCTTGGGAGGGTGAGGGTGGAATCGTCCAGGATGTTTTCCTTTCAAGAGTCCTATACAAATCTTGACAGTCATTTGTTTAAAATAGACCCTTTAAAAAGAATAAGCACCAAAACACATTTGCTAGATGAAATTGTTTTTAATATGCAAGTAAACAGACCTAGTACAAGTCTTACAGGGCTGACGGATCAATGAAGTAATTTTTACTTGTTCTACTATCTGCCTTTCAAATGATACATTCAACTTAAATAAATTTGTATAGGATCATAGCCTCAATATGCTGCCTTTTTGAAATATTGAGGGAGGTATATGAGATAGCTTTTGTTGATTAAACTGTAAATTATTGTCCACTATTTGAAGGAAAGTCCATTTAAAACATTTTGTTATTCCATATTACATGAACCAAAATAGCCTCCAAAAATAAACAAGGGTGCCCCCTAACTGTACAGCTTCATCACTTACAATTTGTCCTCACCTATTAAGACCAGCCCCTGATTAATCAACTAAAGCTTTAGTTAATTAATCTACTGATTAAACAGTCTTAGCTATTTTCATTATTGAGATAAATGGGCATTTGATGCAAAGTACATTGGCAGCTAAATGTAATGAGCAAAGATGTCCAAAACTGCATGCAGAGTACCCACCCTCTGTTAGTATTGACCAGGTCTTTGTAGAACTTGGTTTGCACATAACAACAACACATGGTTTAATTACCCCTTATCCAGAGTTAATCCACAATTGTACTGCCAGACGGTTGAGCAAACCTGGGAAGGAAACCCATGGTTTACTATTGGGTTGTGAACTCTGGGTTGTTTGTAAACTGTAGTGCATAGTTCATAGTGCAAAATTCATAAGTAACAACAACTCATGATTTAACAATGAACCAACATTCAGACAAGCCACACTCAGCCCATACTCAAAGTGTGAACTAGGGGAAACAAACCATGGTTTAAATAAACCATGGGTTAGCATTACATGTGAACCAGGCCAATAGTGTGTATTGTATGTTGGGAATAACAGTGGAAAAAACGTTGACTTTTAGTTACATAACTCATAGGACAAAGAGACTAATAATGAATAGTAGTGTCAGATTTTACCACCCATCCATACTTTTGTGTGGCACCATATTCATTATCACAGTTTCTTTTGTCCCTCAGACCTATTCAGCTGTTAATCAGCAGCAGTCTGTCCTATTTCTCTTAGGAATAAAATTCCAAGAAACAGGCTGGGGAATTAAGACAGTGGCTCTTTTATTGTCAACTAATTAAATGTAATTAAATTAATGGCAGCCTGAAATTGAAAGTATTTTTTTAAAAAAATTAAAAAGCATTTGCTTTACATTTATAAAGAATACAGTGACTATATCGTTTTAGGCTAATTGCCACTATAACAACATAGTTGGTGGTTGAGTTCCTGACAGAAGGTCGATTTAGATTGTCAGGATTCATTAGCAAGTGTATGACTGATAAACAATTGAGTTAATTTTAAGCTGACAGACTATGTTCAGAAAATGAAAAGCACCTTATTTTGTGGATTGAAATCAACGTTTGCCCACCACGTCCTCATGTAACAGTCTATAGTTGCTTCATAACAGTACAACCGTACAAGAAATTCAGAAGCACTCAGATGCTTGGAAATTTACTACACACACACACACTTAAAAATCCGAAACGAAACATAGTAGTGATGGTAATGATGTGACATTGGCCCCTTTTTCCAACCTTCCAAGGGGAAAACCTGGTTCACTGAATGCAGCCCAGAGTGTGTTACAATAACTCTGTGGAAAATACCTTGCAGCATTTTGGAATATCCCAAAAATATTATAAGCCTTTTCCCTAGGATTGCCAAACTATCCAAATAAACAAGCTTTGCCCAATTTGAGGCAGGCCAGCCAGCATCCGTTTAGGGTATGGCCTGTCTTAAATTTTAACTTTCTTTTCTTTCCTAAACATCTCTAGGCCTTGTCATTCTGAAGATATGAGGGGAAAATGTGCAGAAAGTATGCTGCCCAACTGGTCAGTAAGAAGCAAGGCACTTCTACCTTCCAACATTTGGGCCAATGAGTGGAAGCCACTGTTATGACCAAGGAAGTAGGAACAAGCAATCATTCTACCAATTAGCCTGAATCTGGTGGAAGGACAATGGACCGCAGTGTGTATATGGGATGGGACAACACGGTTCTAGATTGGCAGTTACTTCTTACAAGACCGATTCCTACCCAGCTGGAATGGCTTGGGTGCAGGTTGATTTGTGGGTGGGGATGAGCCAGTCAGACACTGCACACATGCTAAGTACATGTGTAGTTTTAGATGAAGGCAGGGCCAAGGTTGGCCCAAAGAGGATCCCGGCCTCTTTCGTTGACAGCCCCACCCTCCCTCCCTAATAACCAGTATGAGATTAGCCAGTCACTCCCTTTTGAAGGGGGGAGCTGAATAGGATTTTTTTTCCTGACAGTTTTTGCCTACTTCATATTGGACTAAATTTATTAGCATTGGAGGATAAATAAGTCAATTTGGTGAATGTCAGGGTAATGCTGGAATTTCATGAGTTTTGAATAGGGACGCGGAGCACTCTGGCATCTTTATGGAGATTGGCAATTCAGAGGCCCTGCTCCTCGAGGGCTCTGCAGATCTCATGTCAGGATATGGGTTGCCTTTGGGCACCTTCCTGTCTCATCTACTCAGAGCTGTGTAGCACTGAGTGGCAGTTAACACAGGCCAGTTCCCCCATACACTGAAGTGTAGCTTGAATAAGGGGCCAGGTTCACCCGACCCCTCCTGTGTTCAATGGAGCGGCTCTCCTTTATTGTCAGTCTAGTTGCCTGGAGCAAGAGCTATTAAGATTCCCGCACTCTCATGCTCAGATCCAGGGAGGGCTGAATTACCCATCTTAAATAAAAAGACCCTAGTTTATCCCAAGCTCTGGTATCTGCGTTGTTATTTCTAGGCTTCATTCTCTGCTCGCAATGAAAGGTAAGCCCTCAAAATTATCATGTAGTACTTTCTGCAGTTATTTTAAGTTATACTCTGTGCAAGCACCTTGCAGTGGTTCATTTTCTATCTGTTTATAGCACACTATATCCTGGATTGTCACTTCTTCCTGGCCAAATAGACTTCCTGTTAAAAGAAGGCTACCTTTCCTATAATGAAGTATAATTAGACAGAGATTTTGCATAAGCATATCCCCCTCCATATTTTACAATGAAAACAGGAAGGGGGAAAAAAGAATAACTTCTGGAGATCTGGGGGTTAGGGTCAGAGAAAATGAGTTAAACTCAAAGAACAGCAATTCACACTAATGCGATTTTTAAAAGACATCCCCAAAAATCTTCTCCAAATGCAAAATAGGGCTAATAATTTGTAAAGGATCAGGATCAGAAACCCAGAGAAAGATGGAGCACATGCAAAAGCAAAACCACACCATCAGTCCCAATTGGAAACCCGGCCAAAGACAGACAGAATTTATCTCAAGCAATAATTCACATACTTCAAGTGCAGAAGAAAAGATACTGCGGCACAAATTGCTGAATGACATTTAACGCAAGTATAACATGCAGATATTCACTCTGTTGCAATACATCTTCTAGAATAGCTGCTTGTGACCAATTTATGTTACTCTATGCTCAGTATCCCATCTCCACACAGAATAATAAAGCACTCAGCTCCAACATTACTAAGACGCAAAAAACTAATAATAATGTAATTTATTAAATTCCGTCACATGTATCATTGGAACATATTGGGCACAGAAAACAAGAAGAACAAGGATATAGCCTTGCAGGAAGAACAAAAAGTGAAAATGTAGTAAAGGGTAGACCCAAACGTAAGGCTTTAATGTCATGGAGAACAGAAGGAATTAATATCAAACAATAAAGGGAATTCATACCTAAAACTAGTTTAGGTCTGTAGTGTAGGCATGTGCTTAAAGTGATCTCTTAACCTAATTTCCTTCAGTTTTTATCAATTAACAACAACAATCACCTTATTGCCTCTGGTTACAACCTATTGGTCTTTATTTTCTTTATAACTACTTTTTCAATATTTAAATGTTTTTCTGTTTTCTCAAAATACAAGCATCTAGAGGCTTTTGAAATCTTTCTTCATGTGTCATGAATATTATATTTCCCCCTGCCTCACTCTGAATTCTCACTAGGCTTGCAGCCAGAAATGATAAGTCAACGCAAAACAGCAGAACCTACAAACACAGAAGCAGTTGCCTAGTGGGCTCATTACCTTCTTCCATTACTGTGGTGTCTCACAGAAACTCTGCTCTGGGCGTTCATAGATTTCACTTCCCATAGGAATGAGCTTCCCCAGAGGAGCTTCATATGGGAGAAGACTCCGAATTTCAATGTTTGCCTTTAAACGCTGAAGCTACTTCTAAGATACCAGTTCCTCTGCATCAGGTTTGCTGGTTTCAATGCTTGCCTTGAAATTAGTAAGTCTGGTGCAAATGTACAGGTATCGCATCTGAATTAGCACTGTGACACACTGACAAAATCACAAGGGTGCAGCATGGGCAGAGAAGAAGAAAAACGGTGTTGAAAACAGTAAAGCACATATGCAATTATGTTTGCAGTGAGGACTGAAAATTACTAAAAACATGAAATGTTTTTGTCCCCTGTGAACACAAAAACGTAAGGGTAAATATGGTAAGTCAGACTTAAGGCAAATGAAACAAAGGACAGTTAGGGGAAAGGAAATGGAGAGAGGAAGATACAGAGATAAAATTAAGCTCAGCCCTAGTCATCACTGATTTTACATAATGATAAGAATAAGAATAAGAATTTATTTATTTATTTATTTATAACCCACCTCTCCCTCCAGATTGAGGTGGGGAACAACAACAAATATAAAACACAGGTACCACAAAATATATTAAATATTAAAACAAATAAAAACTAAGACACCATTAAAAACATCGTAAAATTCAACTGGGTAGGCCTGCCAGAAGAGAGCAGTCTTCATGGCTCTCTTAAATTCACGAAGACTGCAAATTTGTTGAATCTCCTCCGGCAGGCCATTCCACAGTCAGGGAGTGGCAGAAGATATTTAGGCATGTACATATACACATACAAACTACATATCCTGTAAAGTAGGCCAATATTATCATGTAGTGCAGATCGAGGCCTCAGGTAAAGAGGATTGTAGCTTGCCTAATGCTGCAGTCCTGTAGGGATGGGGAACATATGGTCCACCAAATGTTGCTGGACAACAACAGAACTTACATCGACTCAACATGAATAGAATTGCACTGTTAGACATCTGGTGCTGGCATGACTTAAGCGAGGTAAGGACTAGGGTAGGGTGATCAGATAAAATCCAGGTCAGGGCTCATGTAACTTTAACAGTTGTAGAGAAAAGGGAATTTCAGCCAGTGTCATTTGTATGCAATTAGTTCCTGGTGAAATTCCCTCTTCATCAATCACAACTGTTAAAGTTGCAGGGACCCTGCCTTCTTTTGTATCTGGTCACTCTAGTATAGTATAGACTTTAACTGTTGTGATGAATAGGGAATTTCACCAGGAACTATTGCATACAAATGACACCGGCTGAAATTCCCTTTTCTCTACAACTGTTAAAGTTACATGAGCCCTGACCTGGATTTTATCTGGTCAGCCTAGACTAGGGGCTTTCCAGCTCACACCCTTGGCCATAGATTACACCAACAGCAATCTCTCTCAAACTTAATTTCTGGAGGAAATCCCAAGGACTATGTTTGAAGCCCACTTGGCTCCTGAAAACTAATTCTACATGGATGGGATTCTACACAGCTGCAAAGATTCCCCCTCCATCTGCCACATGGTCATGTAGGCTCTTCCCACAAAATCTGGCATCTGAAGGCCAAGCAATGTTCTGTGACATGGAGCCCCAATTGTGCAAACATCATTTTGGAGGGACTACTGCTGCTGAGAGACCTCCGTTACCATTTTAATTGTCAGTCTACATAGCACCCAGTGCAAGTCAAGTTATTTTGGCACCAGAGGCAGAATATTCCATGAGCGTCTCTCCCTTTCTCTGACAATAAAAAGTACAAGAATTACATAACTAATAATTTGCTACCTTTCCTTGACACATAAGATTATCCGCCTTTGGAGGCCGCTTTATACTGCCTAATGGAAGGGGCATCCCTGCATTTAGAACTAGTAGAATTAGTTCCATCTAGGTCTGGGGCTGTGCAACAGGAACCCAAGGGGTTATTGATCAGGAAGACAAGGAGAACCTTAACACCAGCCTCTTTTGTCAGGTCCATGTGGTGGTTGTATCAGCTGCTCTTTAGCATTTTGCCACGCAGGCTAGTAAAAATTCTATTATTTAACCTGGGAAGTGGGCAATCAAAGGCTAAATGGCCTGGAAGTAAAGTTTGGTGAGTATATCATCATCACACATATGACTATGTCATTGTTGGGCCTTGGACAGCTTCAGGCAAGGAGCTGGGAGCCAGAAGGTGTTGGGACTGCAGCTAGCAAGGCAAATTCCCATCCTGTCCTGGAACTCAAATAGCCCTTCTAGGTCACGGGGAGCCAACTGGATGCCCAAATGCACAGTCAGCCTAGAATCCCAAAATACCTCACAACCCAGGGAGCCCGACCCCACACTAGCAAGCACAGGGATGACGAGGACTTAATATCCATGACCAGTATGCACAGCTAGGATAGAGGGGGTTATTCTGTGCTTATCTCCCAAACAGCATTTAGCATGTTTAGTGCATTTGCTTTTATTCATTACAGCTCCAGTTTCTGCCAACTAATTTTGATTTGAGACTCTCTTTCTGCTCTCATATTAATAGGCACAGCTATTTAGAGCTATCTTGCCTGCGATGAGAGTATAAAAAGTTCTTTTTCAAGGAGCTGCAGATTACATCTGAGAGTTCTCTTCCTGCATTCTAGATGCTTAGAGAACTGAGGTAGGTCAGTTGCTACTTTTTTATGGGTATCAGCCGTGGAAAATGTCTCACTAAGGGATACAGTGGTCCAAATGGTTTTGAAGGAGGCACTGACAAAAATACTTTCCCCAAAAAGGCCAAATTTAGATTGCCTTTGGAAAACTAGTACCCAGTATCTGCCATTTCTAAGTAAGGTCCCAGACTGAGCAGTGGCTTGTCAACTCAGTCTTAGTGGAGAACACTAATTATTTAGATCCATTCCATTCCAACTTTCAACCTAGATTTCAGATGGATATCACCTTGGTGGATGATTTACTCCAGGGGATGGATGGGGAGAGCATGACTCAGTGGCTTTCAATAGTATAGACTATGGAATGCTTTAGGATTGTTTCTCTGGTTGGAATTTGCGGGTATGTGTTGCATGGCTCCAGTCATTCTTGGTGAAGGAGGGAGGCTGTAGAGTCCATAACATGGTGGTGCAGGACTCTTGTTCCACCCCTTGGCCATATGTGTTTGGGGTGACTCAAGGCTCCATCTTGTCCCCAATGTTTTTTTAAACAATTACATGAAACTGCTGGGTGAAGCCGTCCATCTTGGGTTTGGGCTGAATTGTTATTAGTAAGCAGATTATGTGAAGCGCTGCCCCTCATCCCACCATCTAATCCCAGGGAGGCAGTGAATACCCTGAACAAATGTCAAGGGGCAATTTGGGGGTGAATGAGTGAAAGCAAGCTTAATCCAGATGAGACAGAAGTACTATGAGTCAGGAAATCTGATCTGGATAGCAGTGTACATTTGGTCCTAGATGGACCCCATTCCCCCTTAAGTGCAAAGTACACAGTTTGGGGGGTAGTCCTGGACTTGGCACACTCCATGGATACACAGGCATCATCAGTGCCCAGAAGTGTGTTTTACCAGCTTTGGCTGGTTTACTACCAATGGCCTCATCTAAAGAATTCAGACCCTGCCTCAGTGACACATGTGTTGGTTGCATCCAGACTGGATTACTGTAGTGACCTTTATGTGGGGCTGTCCTTAAAGATGGTTTGGAGGCTTCAGATGGTGCAGAATAGGACAACGAAAATGCCTGTAGGAGCTATATCACATTACACCTATTCTGTGTCAGTTACATTAGCTGCCTATTTGTTTCTGAGCCTAATGTAAGATGCTAGGACTACCCTTTAAAGCCCTATATGGCTTGAAACCAGACTATCTGAAGAACCACCTGTGTTCATATATATTTACCTGAACCATACATTCAGCATCTCAGGCCCTGCTCTTTAGTCCATCAACAAGAGCTGGTAGGCTGGTTAGTATCAGCATTTTTCTGAGGTGGCCCCATATCTCTGGAATACCCTCCTCAGGGAAATATGTTTTGCTCCCTCCATGTTGGCCTTTAGGTTGACCCTAAGCATCTTTTTATTCCAGTGAGCTTCCTGATGATGTGTGGTGATTGCACTATTTTATATGCTGCTGTTCCTGCTGCTATTTTATCTGATTGTCTGATCTAATGTATTGACTCATCTGCTATTGCTGCTTTAGTATTTTAATGTTATTGTTTGTGTGATCTTATTATGTTGTTTTACTCACTACTGGGTCAGTGTTTTAAAAATCTATTAATAAAATAAATGAAATGTTGCTACCACCAACTCATCACCATATAGGGATACTGGTCAGGGATAATTAAATACCAGAGACAAACAGCAGAATCCAAGAATGCCTGAAGCCGTATAAAGTACCACTCCTGAGACGTTCTCTATTCCTTCTGTTTCTCCATCTATACAACAGATACATTACCACTCCAGCGTTGCTAAAATGATCTTTCAGTCCAAGATGAAAGGGGAAAAAATAAATTATATTAAAGACAAAGCAGCCTAATCTCAGATTTTGTCTGTTTGACTCCTTGTCATTTTCTTCAAGTAATCAATTCCTTCCCAACTTTTGGCTCCTTTCAAGCTTCTAGAGATCAAATAAATGTGGTCAAATCCACCTGTTCCTCTTTAGATCAAAGTGGAGGTGGAGGATGGGGAGGAGAAGATACTTAGATACTCAAATCTTTTTGGAATTAAAAAGATTTGATCATCTTTCCTCACTTGTTGTCCCCTTTTTGTAGCAGAACATGCTGTACAGCAACTACAAATGATGGAGGAGACACTCACACAATGGCTCAATTCGGACGACACAATAAACAACTGGTGTGGGGAAAACAATCGTCAGTTGTTTTGACTATCGTGTTATCCGAATGCTGCCATAGCCAACTCAGTGCTGATCCTAATTCACACCACAGTTGCTTATTTATTACCATGTTGTGTGGGGAGTACCCCCTAGATGAACAACTGTAAAGTTGATTATTACCCCACCATTGACTATCGTGTCATCTGAATTGAGCCAATCTGTTATACCTGGGTAACCCATTGTGTTCAGTATGTTTAAATAAATCTGAATCCATCTGTAGTCTCTCATCCTCCTTACTTGCTCTGTAAATGAGCTTCGGCTATGGGGCAGTATACAAATGTAATAAATAAATAAATAAATAATAAATGCAATTCACTTTATTTCACTTCTGATACCTAAGATCTTCATTACAGATTCAAGTACAGAAACCTATGCATAGAAAATAGGTCCTTTTTTGTGGGCCACAAATATTGAAATCAGACCACCTGTTCCGAGCCATTTGTAGTATGTGCCAGCAGGACAGGGCATGGTCGCAGCACCATGGAAAACTCCAAGTGAGCAACTTGCTACAACAGAGACGACAGGTGAACTTTAGCCTTAGTATCCCATTCTATTTCTACAATCCACCTGCCACCCACTCCTGCCTGAAGACTGTGAACCCTTAAAGGGCCAATTTCCTTCCCTGAAGGAGAGTACTATCCCTAGTTTCTGTGGTCTCTCCCTGGCATGCTCCCTGAGCTGTTGGGACAGGTGTAGTAGAACAGGAGTTATCTGACTCCTCAGGTGATTCAGTTGAAGGCACCCGCAAGGGTCCTAGCTTGGATTCTGTAGGATCCTGACCGCTAGCCTCAGGTTCAGTGTCAGGAGCTCAGTCTATTTCCTCAGCTGCAAGTACAGCAGCTCTGAGTTTGTGACCAGGGGCATGATACCCCCTTTCCCTTGATAGCCCTAAATGATCTATGGAAACTATAGCATCCGCTACAACAAGATGTAATGATGGCCACCAATTTGGATGGCTTCAAAAGGGGGTTAGATATATTCCTGGAGCAGGAGGCTATCAATGGTTACTAGTCCTGTTGACTATGTGCTACCTCCAGTATCAGAAGCACTAAGCCTATATACATCAATTGCTTGGGAACATGGGTGAGAGGATGCTGTTGTACTTGTGTCCTGCCTGTGGGTTCCTGGTCAACAGCTGGTTGACCACTGTGCGAACAGAATGCTGGACTAGATGGACCCTTGGTCTGATCCGGCAGGGTTCTTATGTTCTTAAGTTCCAATGATCTCATAGATAATGCCACAGGTTAGTCCTAGGATGTGTGAAAAATGGTTTCCCACCAAGTAACCTGCTGGCTTCACCACCACTCCATATTGTCAATGTCTACCTCACTACACCAGCCACCTAGTCATGACTGAAAGAGGCGAGATTCTCCAAAGGAGGGGTGTTGCTAAAAAGCCACGAGGAATGAACTTAGCTAAGGATAAAAGCAGTAGCTGCTGGTGGTTTCAGTGTCATTGGGGCTGTGAATTCACTCTGGGTTTCAGTTAGAATTCTAAAGGTATTGAACATATTTGGGGGTTGGGTTCTACACCTTGAGTGGTTCTGATTAAAACCCAGAGTGGATTCACAACCCTGCTGACGTTCAAGCCACCAGCCTCTACTGGGTAAGCCTACATGCAGGGATAGCTTTTCTTGGTCTATTTTCTTCAGTCATCAGATATAACATTTTGGAGGAGATAGCCAAGAAAAACCTGGCCCTTTGATCTGACCTAGCACCAGCCTCTACTGGGTAAGCCTACATGCAGGGATAGCTTTTCTTGGTCTATTTTCTTCAGTCATCGGATATTACATTTTGGAGGAGATAGCCAAGAAAAACCTGGCCCTTTGATCTGACCTAGCTATAGGCCCTTGTTTACTCATCCCCCTTTGCAAAGGTTGAAAGCTCTCTGGTTCTTCCCAGGTGCAATGCTGAAAGGGATACAGTTCTTTGACCTCAAGGCCCCTCAACCTAATCATGAGGGAGAAACACAAGTGTCTAACCATCGCTTCCCTCCCATTTCCCCCAGGGCTACAAGATGCCCATAGAATATTTCAATTTCCTTCTTTAAATTAAACAATAGTCCGGTACTTTACACTTACAAGGTATCTCCTCACCCCTTCCCAATTTATTTTTATGGGCAGACACCGTGAACATACACATGCCACTGAGGTTGTTCTTCCATTCTGACAAAATCTACATTTCTACAGTTTAATGTCAAATTCAGATAAAGTAGTCTTGAAAACTGTCACAGATGGAAATAAAACAACAGAATAGATTGTGGCACCTTTTATAGAATCCCCAAAGTGACAGAACTTTATAGCTGAGAAATATAAGGATCACAAAGGGAATCCCATTAAAGTTAATGTGAAAAGCAAAGAAATATTTGTCTACAAAAAGCAGAACAGTTATTTGGCTCAGAGAAACGATGGACTATCTCAAAAGGAGTCCACAAACCTGCCTGCCACAGTTTAGAGTGAGTTCTTCTTTGACGCTCTTCAATTCATCATTTAGTGTTGCATTCCCCCCCCCCCAATGCAAACCTCTCTTATCAGTCTCCATGGCCAGTCATGTGTCATTTTGAGCATATCGGCCCATGTCCACTCTTCTCCACCTCTCTCTCCACACTTTCAGGTCTGCCTCTCCTTTCAGATCCACTTTTTCTTACCCAACCACTTTCTTACCCAACCACTTTAGCTTGCATCAGATACGTGTTGATGATCCAGGGCACCCTGGATATTAAATGGATGTTACATTACTATCCAGGAAGGTTAAGATGCACATTGGCCTGATAAAAGGTTTCCAGTTTACTTTCCCCCTCCCCCCCTTCAAACACACGCTGTGAGCCGATCTACACTCTAGCTTTGTAATATTTTATAAGGGTTACAAAAACTCTTTGGGCCACATGACACACTCCCTTGAACGTTGTATACCCAAGGTTTTTTAAAACTCACTTCAGCTATATACAACGTTTTTTACTTTTAATAAATCGTTTTAAGTAAAATAATGTGTCCTTCCTTACCATTTGTGATTCGTGGGGGCAGTGCTTCCTTTACTGGTGCCCAAATGCTTAGCAGTTGATTGGTGGGGAAGAAAGAGGGGCTAAGAAGAAAGTGGGCGAGTGAACTACAACACCCACAATGCTTAGCCCTATACTCAGTGAAAGCTAGGGAATGAAAGGGGAACTAAGGAGAAAGTGGGCGAGTGAACTACAACACCCACAATGCTTAGCCCTATATTCATTGAAAGCTAGGGAATGAAAGGGGAACTAAGGAGGAAGTGGACGAGTGAACTACAGCACCCACAATGCAACTCATTGTAAAAACAAAACAGAAAGAGACAAACAGAAGGGTGTGAGACAGCACACACTGCTTTGAAGACTGAAGAATTTTTCTCCTGTAACATGAGTACTCCTTAATGTGGCCTAAGATGTTTTGGAACGCACCTATTTGGAACGTTTTAAAATATTATTTAAAATGTTCCAAGGTACCTTATAGATAGGCTCTGTGACTTGCAGTAATACCTGCTTCAATGTCAGATTTAACACTGGACCAGATTAGGGGCAATAATATTTGGAAGGGAGAAGAGGTTCCTATCAGGATCCCCACCCACTGGAACTTTCCCTGTAACTTTTTAACAAGGACCCTCAGCCCGAATAAAATCTAACAAGCTGCCAGATATTTTTTATCAGATGACTCAAAATCATCCAAAGTCTGAGCTACCTTTATAAGCTCAGCCATGAGGGGTCTTGCAGATTATTTTGAAGGGAGATATGGCAGCTCTCTCTCTAGAGAGAGCCGGCATAGTGCAGTGTTTAGAGTGTAGGGTTAGGGCTGGAGACTCACCTGGATGTGAGTAAACATGTATAGGATTGCACTTCTGAGTAAACATGTATAGTGGGTGTGGGCAGCCTCTGGAGGTCTGGGGGCCCTTTCCCCTCAGACACTCCCCATGCACAGCACTGAGTTTATTTATGTATTTAAAAAAAGATGCCCCGAGTGTAGGGTGACCAGATGGCCCGGGGTTTCCCGGTCTTAACTGGGAAACCTGGGGCGATCCGGGCCAACCGGGGGGCAGCGGGGGCAAACCGGGGCAGCAGGGGGGTCACGCGGCAGTGGCGGGAGGCGGGCAGGCAGTGCGAGGCGGGCGGCGCGAGGCACTTACCTGCTGGGGCGTCCGCTTCCCTCCGGTGCTCTGAATCTGAGAAACAGGCTTCGCGGCCTGTCCCTCAGTAGCGCGCCGGGTGATGACGTCATCACCCGGCGCGCTACTGAGAGACAGGCCAGGAAACCTGTTTCTCAGTAGATTCAGAGCACCGGAGGGAAGCGGACACCCCAGCAGGTAAGGAGCGCGAGGCGGGCGGGCGGTGCGAGCGGTGCGGGGCTAGCGGCGCGGGGCGGGGCGGGCGGCGCGGGGCGAGGCGGGGTGTGTGTGGGTGTGCAGGGTGGAGTGGCGCGGGGCAGGGGGGCGGGCGGGGCAGGCGGGCAGGCGGGGCGAGGCGGGCTGGCGGCACGGGGCGGGTGGGCAGGGTGCGTGTGGGCCGCGCGGGGGGGCGGGGGGGCCGGGTGCACGGGCGCGCGGTGGGGGGGGTTGTTTTGGGTGGGGGGGCGGGGGGGACCGGGATTTTGGTTCTCAAAATCTGGTCACCCTACCCAAGTGGCTACAGTGTGCCAAAAAAGTTTTTTAAAAAGCTTGTTTTCTAGCTAATTTGGTGCTCTGTGGTAGCTATGGAACACTAAAAGTAGATTTTAAAAGATCAAAATGTCCACACCAGATGCCTTTAAAAAAAACACCATGGAAGGGAGCAGGGGCTAGATGTGGCCAATGGGGCACATGTTGCCCACCCCTCATGTATAGGATTGCACTGCCAGGGTCAAATCTTCATTCAACCATAAAGCTCGCCAGATCACCTTGGGCCAGCCGCTATCTCTCAGCCTGAGTTCATGCTCCAGCCTGAAGTCTCACTCTAGCTGGCTTAAATGTTGTTTCAGCACCAAACAGCCTTAGGTTGGTTAAGACTGCAGCTCCACCTGGGTGGCTAGCTGCTACTCCCCCACCACTGGGAGAAGCCTCTTGTACGTAAAGAGGGTGCATCTGTAGTAGCAGCTGTTAGTTCCGGTGGCTTTGAGGAGCCCATGGCTCTGCGGTGGCTTCTGGGCTACAGTCTTCAGACTCCGAGGACAGCAGCACAACCTCTTCAGGCTGGAGAGATGGCAGCAAGTTGGAATCCTCATACATTGGGGTTTCTCTGGAATTGGCCATCCTGGGTTGATGCTGTGTGGAAATGCTTCCCCTATACACCTCCTCGGAGTCCATGGCCTCATCCACTGAACATGGGAGGCTATGACAAGTGTTGGTGATTACCTATAAATTATTGTCTGCTTTGAACATTGTATATCTGAAGGAACAAATGATTCTCCTAGTATATCCTCTAAAATCCTGGGAGACCTGCTTGATGTTTCTGCATTAAGGAGTATGATATCTGTGAGGGTGCACAATAAGGCCTTCTTGGTGGTGACATTTTGGAACCTGCTGGTGAAAACCCATTTACAAGATTCTGTTTTCACTGGAATTTATTGACTTCACTGCACATTATTATTATTATTATTATTATTATTATTATCATCATTTATATACTGCCCCATAGCCAAAGCCGTCTGGGCGGTTTACAAAAATTAAAAGATTGAATATTAACAAATCAATATACAAAATTTAAAACCATAAAACATAAAAACAACTAATATTTAAAACATTTTAAACTTTAAGCCTGGCCAGGAATTCAATTAAAAACCTCAACTTGTTAAAATGCCTGGGAGAAAATAAAAGTTTTGACCTGGTGCTGAAAAGATAACAGTGTTGGCGCTAGGCGGGCCTCCTCAGGGAGATCATTCCATAATTGGGGGACCACCAAAGAGAAGGCCCTCTCCCTTGTTGCCGTCCTCTGAGCTTCCCTCGGAGTAGGCACCCGGAGGAGGACCTTAGCTAATGAGCATAGCGTATGGGTAGGTTCATGTTGGGAGTGGCATTCCGTCAGTATTGTGGTCCCAAGCCATGTAAGGTTTTATAGGTTAAAACCAGCACCTTGAATCGGGCTCAGAAATGTACAGGCAGCCAATGCAAGCGGGCCAGAATCGGTCTTATATGTTTGAACCTTCTGCTCCCTGTTACCAATCTGGCCACTATATTTTGCACAAACTGCAGCTTCTGAACCATCTTCAAAGGCAGTCCCACACAGCGTGCATTGCAGTAATCTAACTTGGAGATTACCAGAGCATAAACAACTGAAGCCAGGTTACCCCTGTCCAGATAGGGTCATAGCAGGGCCACCAACCGAAGTTGGTAGAAGGCACTCCATGCCACAGAGGCCACCTGAGCCTCGAATGACAGAGATGGTTCTAGGAGAACCCCTAAGCTACAAACCTGCTCCTTCAGGGGGAGTGCAACCCCATTCAGAACAGGTTAAACACCCTCCATCCGGTCAGAAGAACCACCAACTAACACCATCTCAATCTTGTCTGGATTGAGTTTCAGTTTATTAGCTCTCATCCAGTCCATTGTCACAGCCAAGCACCGGTTCAGCACATCCACAGCCTCAACTGATAGAGATGAAAAGGAGAAGTAGAGTTGCATGTCATCAGCATACTGATGACAATGCACTCCAAAACTCCGGATGACCGCACCCAATGGTTTCATGTAGATGTTAAACAACATGGGGGACAAGTCTGACCCCTGCGGAACCCCGTACTGGAGAATCGACAGGGCTGAGCAATGTCCCCCAAACACCACCTTCTGGAGCCGACCCACCAAGTAGGAGCGGAACCACTGCAATGCAGTGCCTTCCACTCCTAACTCAGCCAGTCATCCCAGAAGGATGCCATGGTCGATGGTATCGAAAACCGCTGAGACATCAAGAAGAATCAATAGAGTCACACTCCCCGACATAGGTCAGCATACAGGGTGACCAAGGCTGTTTCCGTGCCAAAATCAGGCCTGAAACCCAACTGAAATGGATCCAGATAATCAGTCTCATCCAAGAGTGTCTGGAGCTGGTCAGCAACCACCCGCTCAAGGACCTTGCCCAGGAATGGAACATTTGGCACCGCTCTATAGTTATTAAGATTTTCTGGGTCCAGGGAAGATTTCTTCAGGAGTGGTCTCACTACTGCGTCTTTCAGGCAGCCTGGGACCACTCCCCCTAAGCATGTTTCCCCTTTTAGTTTATTCTGGTTTTACCATAATATCATATCCAATTTTAACTTTGCCTTGGTTTTTTTTGTTTTATACTGTTTGTGATTTAACTATCATTTGCATCCAGTTCAATTTAGAAAAATAGAGAAAAGCTTACAATTGCCATAAAATCCATAATATGGTTACGTTCAACGTTCTGGGGTATATCTAGAATTATGCAGACAATATCTATGTAATCCACACAGTGGAGTTTTTGTAGTGTGTGTGTGTGTGTGTGTGTGTGTATTGAGACTTGTGTGAGGGTGGAGAGAACATGTTTATTCATGATAATCACTCAGAGCCCTAGGGATAGAGATACAAATACAAATAAAAACAAACCATTTTTTATCATTCTTATAACAATTTTACTCTACGAAGAGCTTGGCAATCCCTGTGTCATTATAATAGCATTGCTCAAATCAATCTGCTGGTGAAACTAAGTAAAATTGTAAAACATTGTGATCCACTTGAGATTGTAAAGGAAATTGAATATATCTATTTTAAAACAAATGCAGTCTGTTATCTATGCACAAAACAGAAACATCAAGTGTGGACACCTTTGTCATGATTCAAAGTAGAATCACTTTTAGGATTTGGCTTCCCATGCTCTGAACAACATTAGCTTGTATGTATGTCCCTAGGGCAAAATGGAGCCACTGAACCTCATGGAAGTACCAGCAGGTCTCTCATTGGAAGTAAACATTCCAGCAGTACATGCATCTGGCTGAGGCAGGTGATGTTAAAAGGCTCTGAGGATGAAGCCCACCCAGCCCCGCTTGCCTAAGCCCATCTAGGCAACAAGGATAATTAGGGGTCTGGAAACAAAGCCCTATGAGGACAGATTGAAATAACTGGCCATGTTTAGAGTGGAGAAGAGAAGATTGAAGGGAGACATGATAGCCCTCTTCAAATACTTGGAAGGTTGTCACACAGAGGAGGGCCAGAATCTCTTCTCGATCAACCCAGAATGCAGGACAAGGAACAATGGGCTCAAGTTACAGGAAGCCAGATTCCGGCTGGACATCAGGAAAAACCTCCTGACTGTTAGAGCAATATGACAATGGAACCAATTACCTAGGGAGGTGGAGGGCTCTCCCACATTAGAGGCATTCAAGAAGCAGGTGGACAACCATCTGTCAGGGATGCTTTAAGGTAGATTCCTGCATTGAGCAGGGGGTTGGACTCGATGGCCCCTTCCAACTCTACTATTTAATCATTCTATGATTCTCTTCAAGAAGTAGCTGCTGCCTCTCCCTCATTCTCTTTTGCACCGCCTAGCATAGCATCCACCTGGGGGTAAGGCAGGGGTGTGTGCAAGCTAGAGAAAGCACGGCTATTCCTACCTTTCCTCTTCCTGATGCCCAGGGAGGATACTAGTAAACACAAGAGGCAGCTGGACAACCATCTGTCAGGGATGCTTTAAGGTAGATTCCTGCATTGAGCAGGGGGTTGGACTCAATGGCCTTATAGGCCCCTTCCAACTCTACTATTCTATGATTCTATGATTCTATGAATTCATGACAGAGCTGAGGTATGGACCAAGGATCCCTTGATTCATAGCTCAGTCTCTTCTCAGGCCACTATGCCCCACCAGCTCTCTGGTGTTCGATATCAACCACTTTTATGGGACTTTCTTCACCAACACGGGCAAACTGGAGACCACAGTCATGGTTTTAAAAATTGCGCAGCGTGAAGTTACAATAAGGCACAAACAAATAAAAAAACCTCTCATCAAATGCCCCTGTCACTTAGCTTAATGAATATATGCAAATTGCTAGATTATAGGAAAAGCCTGGGACCACTTCAGTAAATAACACACTTAGGAAGAAATCTATAGAGATATAGCAATCCAATTTGTCTTTGAAATAAAGCTAGTTGGTTTCCTCAAGATAATTCCACTCTCTTTTGTGCTTGGTGGCTTGGCAGCATGCACTACGCACAGTGAACTGGTTGGTGCTTTAGTCTCCTGGAAGGGAAGATTATAAAGCATTCAGCTACAGACACAGACAGAAAGTGAACATGTAGCAGTTGTTACAATATTTCCATTCGTAGTTTTCCCCGCCTTGGTTTAAGAAAAGGCTTACTTTGAAGATCATTGCATTTATATACCTTTCCCGCTCTGTTATTGCTTGATTTAATATTGCTAATGTTGAATGGAAAATGTAAGAAAACTTTAAAATGTAAGGAAGTGAATCCATCACTGTATATCCTCCCCTCAAGATTTGCTTGAGAAAGACCAGATCTACACCAAGCAGGATATAGTGGCATGAAAGCAGTATATAAAAGGCAGGAGCCACACCAAGCAGAATATAGCGGTATACAGTATGTGCCAATGAGCCCCAACAGTTGTCAGTGCGCTTCAATACCGCTATAAAGCAGTAGTGCGGCTCCTGCCTTTTATATACCGCTTTCGTACTGCTACATCCTGCTTGGTGTAGATCTGGCCAAAGAGGTATTCATCTGAAATCCTGTCCTTGTAAGGGTTGGCCCTACCATTAGGCAGAGTGAGGCGGCTGCCTCAGGAAATGGATGCTGGAGTGTGAGGGGGTGGGGACAGCCGCAGGCATTCCTCCTGAGTTCCTTCCACCATTCTCCTCTGTTGGAAGACAGAGCTTTGTGGGCCACGTCCCTTTCCCTGCGCCCCTAAGCTAGCCTGCTTCCCTCAGGTGCAGTGGAAGATGCTGACCCATCACCAGGGTTGAAGTAAGATTTGACTCTCTTGACATTCTGCTCTGTAGGGAGTACCATCTTGACCTTTGCTTCAGGCAGCAAAATGTTTTGCTCTTCCCCTCACAAGCATATTCTTTGTTCAAAGAAAATGTTTCAGAATGCAGCAGCCCAGATACTTGTGGGGAGCCAAACATTCAGAGCACATGATGCCAATTCTAGCCCAGCTATGACAGCTGCACTGATTATCAATTTATTTTCAGGCTTGGCTTGAAGTCCTGGCATTGACCTTTACATTCTAGATGGTTTGGGACCAGGTTACCTGAAGGGACCGTCTCCACCCAGGCCTTAAGACCAACCACAGAGGCCCTGCACATAGGCCCACCATTAAATCCAGTTAGGTTAGTCGGCACAAGAGACAAATCTTTTACAATGGTTACCCATATCTATGTATTTCTCTCCCAAAGGAGAGGCATCTTGAGCTCCTTCAGGCTTTAAAGACTTTTTATTTCAATCCACTTTTTACTGAAATTGTAAGTTTTATTTTTAATGTAATTTTTGCCTTCTTTTAAGAGTAAATTAGTCCTATTGAAAATGTTTTCATGCTGTTGCTTTTACTCAATTTTACATCTTGGTTTTCAATGTTTTATGATATTAACAGTAAGCTACTGTTGGGGGGGGAAACGTTTGTAAAAGCAACATATTCATTCTGAAATAAATGAATGAGTCTACTAGGAAGATAATGAGGAACAATCCCTAACTGCAAAACAGAGAAAGGCAACAAGTTGTCCATGGAAGGCATCAAATTTTTAAAAATCTAGAAACTGTCAGGTTTACACAGAATTGCTTAGATCAAGGCTTCTAGGAACATGAGATAATAAGCCATAAGCAGTTGCCAAGGGAGAAAGAGCAACTAACGTTTTCCACACACATTTGCAACGTGGCTTAAATTGACCTCCAAATCTGTGAGTTAACTTGGGGATATAGGTAGGAAATGTTTGCAACCCTTTGCTCAAAGCATTTCACAACTTGTAGGACTTCAAAGGATAGGTCTAGATGCAATGTAGTGAAAGATTAAGGGCACAATCCTACAAAAACTTCTCATGCCAACATCTCATTGAAAAGAATAGGAGCTGGGCAAGAGCCTGGTCATTCATTTTATTGAGGCTTTCACAGGAAAACATTCTGGCGATTTGTGCCCTTCTGTCTTGAACTGGAAAGGTCCAATTGTTTACATGTCAATGCTTTTGAGTTACCCAGGGACTCTTTGATTTGAGAAATAAGGAAATCATGTAAGTGTTCTAGCTTTGGTTTACATTGGTATAGTCTGATCATGTATCTTACACCAAGACATATAAGACCACATGGCTGAAATAAACAGCTCTTCTTCTGTGGTAACTGCAGAATAAGCAGCCATTTTCCTTTCTCTTGCTACCTCTGAAACTTTCTGTGTCCAGAGATAAGGCAATAGGTAGAAATGCAAAATGGCACATTCTAATTTGGTGTGACTAATTTACATGATTAGTATATCTAATATACATACGATGCCTATTAAGCTCCCCAGATTCAAACTATAGGGATATGGCAAGCCTGCAAATGCAGCCAGGCTAACAGTTTAGCAGCTGGAGTTAATACAAGTGCCGCCCACTGCAAAAGGAGCACACATTGTTAGAAAGACTTCTGGAAAAGCTGGACTGAATAGAATTTTTACAGATAAATGTTGAGGATACGGATCACTATTTTCAGCCATACTCTGAGCCACAAGAATGTTAAAATTATATATCTTGATCCTGTTAAACCAATGGCATTTAAGCCCCATTTCATTGATCGGGTTCATAGAGTTGGAAGGTGTTGCCCTAAAACATGTGTATGTGTGCATATCTGCATGTAGGAGATCTAGAGAGAGAGAGAGAGAGAGAGAGATAAACACAATAGCAAGAAAAAGACTTTTACCAGAGGCCACAGAGAACTGGTTACTTTCAGACATGATGGCCCTATGGTACATTACATGGACCAATGGTGTGTCTCAACAACTAACTCCATTTTCAAAGTATCCCATCAACGGAAGGCAGAAAAGTATTTGCAACACACCTGTCCAGCCCAAGACATTTTACTGCCTGAAGCACTAAATGGCAGCCTCACCCTTCAAGTGATGGTGCAATAGTACTCAAGCTTCAGCCCCCAAACAGCAGAGGAATGAGAAGGGTTTTACAAACCCAGCAAAACCCAGCCTGGAAAAAGGAAAGGCAATTTCCTTTGCAAAACAGAAACCAAAGCTGGAGCCAGGATATAGCCACTTTCTGAATTAGTCTTCCGTCTCCTCCACCCAACCCATACTTTCCCCTCCAAATCTTCCTGAATGCCCAAAGCTCACTGCTTTAGCATGACTGAGAGAAGCTGAGAGATTATGCATTAGGGGGGCGCTGTATTTTACATTTATGTTTTTGCATGAACAATGAGTTCCTTTCAACCATGCACAAACTGGATCATGGGAAATCTGTCTGTGCCAGTGGAAGCTGGTGGCTCCAATGTCAGTGAGGTGGTGGTCAGAGCCAGTTAGAATTCTAAAAAGTGCTATCCAAGGTCTCCATGTGGCTCATGAGAGAGCCAGGCTGGGCTATACGAGTTTTCTTTCTGCCAGGGTGGGCAACACACAGCACGTAGCTAACACATGCACACACTGGCCTTAAGTGTAGCCACCTGCTGGCTCCCACTATTGAATTTGTGGCAATAGCAACAGCAAAATAATTGGTATTTTGCTACCATATCTCAGGGGCAAACTGTAACAGTGGCCTTAAAAGACCAAATTTAGGTTTTATTAAGTATTTTAAAGCTAAAATTGGCCTTTTAAGGCCTATGTTGTGGTTTACCACCAATTGTTTTATTGCTGCTTCCTCTGCCACCAAAATGCAGTGGTACATGGTAGCAGAGGTGTGACCCCTGGGGGTTCTGGGGGTTGAACTTGGTTCCCAGAACTTCTGAACTTTCCCACTCCTGTGTTATGCA
The DNA here is from genome assembly GCA_029215795.1 of Anniella stebbinsi. Lineage (NCBI taxonomy): Eukaryota > Metazoa > Chordata > Lepidosauria > Squamata > Anniellidae > Anniella > Anniella stebbinsi. The sequence continues at coordinate 179,062,995 of JARDYH010000001.1, forward strand.
GAATTTAATATTATAAGAGATATATTTAACACACACGAGTTTGCAAATGTCGCTACAGAGAAGGACAGACAGAGATTGCAAAATAAAACTTCCAAGTTTCACTTCAAGTCAAGGCAGAAGTGTTCAAGCTTTTCTTAGGGGGAATCCACACAGTCCTTTGGAACGTTTTAAATTGTATTTTAAAACGTTCCAAATAGGTGCGTTCTAAAACGTCTTAGGCCACATTACTGAGTACTCACGTTACAGGAGAACAGTCTTCTGTCTTTAAAGCGGTGTGTACAGTCACACGCTGTTCTGCCCTGTCTCTTTCTCTTTCGTTTTTCAATGAGTTTAGGGCAAGGCATTGTGGGGGTTGTAGTTCAGTTACACACTTCCTTCTTAGTTCCTCTGTCATTCCCTAGCGAGTATAGGGCTAAGAATTGTGGGTGTTGTAGTTCACTGGTTCACTTCCTCTTTCTTCCCCACCAATCAACTGCTAAGCATTTGGGCACCAGTAAAGGAAGCACTGCCCCCATGAATCAGAAACGGTAAGGAAGGACACATTCTTTTACTTAAAACAATTTATTAAAAGTGAAACCGTTGTATATAACTGAAGTGAGTTTTAAAAAACCTCAGATATACAACGTTATAGGGAGTGCGTCATGTGGCCCAAAGAGTTTTCATAACCCTTATAAAACGTCAAAAACCTTGTGTGTAGATCCGCCCTTAGTAGTGGTGACATGATCATTTATTCAGGCTTATCAATAGCCAGTCACCTACTCACTCATGGCGAGGGAAGATTGCCTCTAGATGAACAGGCATAGGAAATTTCGATAAAGTGGAAGTGAGTGGGATGCTGACCTGCTGCAAATGACTCACGCTCTGATATGTGTAGGCAGGTGGGCTGCTAGGCTTTGCAGAGTTATTTGCCAGGGTGCTCCCATCGCAGACTCAGGAGCAGAAAAATGAAACCAGAGGGCAGGAATAAGCCATAAGAGCTTACAGGTGGCCTGAAGGCTTAGCATTTATGAAGAGCAACTAAAGGGAAACAAAACCTCAACACACAGCATTAAAACATTAAGCACTGATACTTGGGCAATTTGCTCAGGGTCCTCGCTCTCAATGCCCTGGTTTATTCTTGAACAGGGATGTTCTTTCCAGCATACTTAAGGCACAATTTCCATTTGCTGACAGTTGGGAAAAAAGTATATAACATGTTCAGAACATGTTCACACTTGCTATTTAACTGTAATGCTCTCTGAATGAATCCACAGACTACTAAAGAAATTGGCGTAATCACATTTTAAACCAACCATGTAATGGTGTGAAGCAAGAGGATGACTGGAACAAAAATTCAGCTTTGGAAAACCAGACTAATGCATTTGGGGAGAAAATAATCCCAAACTCAAATATTTAAGAGGAAAGGAAATCAACTAGAAATTTGTGCCTCCAAAAAGCACTTAAGAGTACTAATGGATAGCAGGAATTAGCAATTAACAGTGTGAAGGAGTCTACAATCTTAAACTGTACACTCCCTCAAATACAGTTTATATATAATTATCTGTGCATCCTGTCCCATAATTTTTAGATAAATGTAGCAGATGTAATTTCACCAACAGAATTATTATTTTATGTTCAGGAAGCTTAACTTAAAAAAAAAAAAGAATAGATCCTTTACTCTCATTAGGGAAATCATGACTAAGGGCAATTTTCAAAACACTTCCTTGACTGGACATGTGACCAGTTTAAGGGCATTAGATCCAGCATATGAAGGAGCAAGGTGGCAGAAATAAGTTGGTGAACTGCCTTCTGAAAATCTAGTGCGACATGGGACTGTCCAACCCACAAATGAGTCCTCCACTAGCCCAATAACATGCCATCGTCATGGTTTTGCCACACCCTGGTCATGCTGGCTTCAGAAATCCCACTCCTTGGGGGGCAGTCCAAGACAGAGCTGCCAAACTAAGATTCACAAGAGAATTTGATCTCAACACTCCCGTGAGTGTTTAGGTCTCTACTGAAATTAATTGCCCCCTTTAGGTATTTGTTTACCCTATTGATCTTGCAGGAGAGGGAGGCCTGCTGACAGGGGAGGAGAGGAGTGTGCCTGCCTGCCTGCCTGCCTGCCTCCTGGTCTTTGCTGCTGCCACCACCACCACCACCCTCCAGAGGATTTCAGCCTGGCAGACTGCCACTCCCTGCAGGACCAGGCCCCCAGGTACTGAGCCAGCTGCTGTGGACAATTACATCTGTCCCCCTCCCTTCCTGGGAAGGATATTTAAGCTGCTGGCTGAGGGGGCCTGGGAAAGCCATCAACCTGCAGAAGAGGGAGGCCTGCTGCCAGGGGAGGAGAGGAGTGTGCCTGCCTGCCTGCAGGCTTTTTGTTTTTGTCTGTGGGTGTTTTTTGTTTTTTGTTGTTGTTGTTCCCCCCCCCCCTTTCCCCAGGCTTGAGCTATGTGCCTGGGAGGGAGGATACAGGGCCAGGTGGGGGGGGGGATCTGAGGGGAGCACAATCAGGGTAGTGACAGGGAGAGGGAGATATGGCGTTGTGAGGAGGACTTGCCAGGTTAGGGGAACAAGGCCCAGACAGTTAATGGCTGTGCCTTGTTCCGGTCCCCCTCACACCCACAGGCTTGTTGGTTGCCTTATCAGCCAGCCCTCAGGCCTCCGGGTGCTGCTTTCAAATGCCAGATCAGTGCATAATAAGATCTCCCTCATCCACGACTTAATTGTGGATGAGGCAGCCGATCTGGCATGTATAACCGAGACCTGGGTGGGAGAGCAGGGAGGAGTTAGTCTCTCCCAGTTATGCCCACTGGGGTACTTGGTTCAGCATCAGGGTAGACTTGAGGGCCGGGGAGGGGGAGTTGCTGTGGTCTATAGGAATTCCATCCCCCTCTACAGACTCCCTGTCCATGTGACTACTGGTCTGGAGTGTTTGCACCTTGTGTTGGGCCAACGGGACAGATTAGGGATTCTGTTGGTGTACCGCCCACCCCGCTGCTCAACAGACTCCCTAGCTAAGCTGACAGAGGTGGTCTCTGGTGTACTGTTGAGGTCCCCCAGACTCTTGGTTCTGGGGGATGTCAACATTCATGCCGAGGGCACTTTGTCTGGGGCAGCTCAGGATTTCATGGTCTCCATGACAACCATGGGACTGTCCCAACATACCATCGGCCCAACGCATGTAGCAGGGCACACTCTAGACCTGGTTTTTTCAACTGGACATGGAGATGCGAATCTGAAAGTGGGAGACTTTACATCAACCCCTCTGTCATGGTCAGATCACCACCTGCTGAGGTTTAGACTTACAGTGGCTTTTCCCCTCTGCAAGGGTGGGGGACCCATTAAGATGGTCCGTCCCTGGAGGCTAATGGATCCAGATGGTTTCCAGAGGGCTCTGGGGAGTTTTCCGGTTGATAGGGCTGGCTCTCCTGTCAAAACCCTGGTTGATCTGTGGAATGCAGAAATGACCCGGGCGGTTGACACGATTGCTCCTGAGCGCCCTCTCCTGTGTAGAGCTCGAACGGCTCCAGGGTATACCCCGGAGCTGAGAGTGATGAAACAAAACAGGAGACGGCTTGAGGGCAGATGGAGACAAACTCCTGATGGATGCAATCAAACAATGGTAAGTGCTTATGGTAAGCTGTATTCAGGGGCAGTGAGGGCAGCAAAAAACCAATACTTTGCTGCCACTATTCAATCATCAACCTGCCGCCCAGCGGAGCTTTTCAGAGTTGTCCGGGGGGGGGGGGGTTACATGCTGGCCCCAAGGACATGGTAGAACCATCTGAGGCCCACTGTAACACATTTGCTGGGCACTTCCAGAATAAAATCTCTGGCATCCGTCAGGACTTAGACTCCAGTGTTATAGCAGGTGAATCTAGTGAGGTATCCAGAGCACAGGCTTGTCCTGTTTTCTTGGATGAGTTTCAGTTGGTGCAGCTCGAGGATGTTGACAAGGTGCTTGGACAGGTTCGTGCAACCACTTCCATATTGGATCCTTGCCCCTCTTGGCTAATAAAAGCTAGCAGGGATGGAACAACTGGCTGGGCCAGGGAAGTGATTAATGCCTCTTTGCAAGAGGGAGTGGTCCCAGGCCTCCTGAAAGAGGTGGCAGTGAGACCACTCCTAAAGAAATCTCCCCTGGACCATGAAAATCTTAATAACTACAGGCCAGTAGCAAATGTTCCATTCCTGGGCAAGGTCCTGGAGCGGGTGGTTGCGAGCCAACTCCAGGCATTCTTGGATGAGACTGATTATCTGGATCCATTTCAGTCGGGTTTCAGGCCTGGTTTTGGTACAGAAACAGCCTTGGTCGCCCTGTATGATGACCTATGTCGGGAGAAAGACAGGGGGAGTGTGACTCTGTTGATTCTCCTTGATCTCTCAGCGGCTTTCGATACCATCGACCATGGTATCCTTCTGGGACGACTGGCTGAGTTGGGAGTGGGAGGCACTGCATTGCAGTGGTTCCGCTCCTACTTGGGGGGTCGGCTCCAGAAGGTGGTGCTTGGGGAACATTGCTCGGCCCCGTGGATTCTCTAGTATGGGGTTCCACAGGGGTCAGTTTTGTCCCCCATGCTGTTCAACATCTACATGAAACCGTTGAGTGCAGTCATCCGGAGTTTTGGAGTTCGTTGTCATCAGTACGCTGATGACATGCAGCTGTATTTCTCCTTTTCATCTTCATCAGGTGAGGCTATGGATGTGCTGAACCAGTGCCTGGCTGCGATAATGGACTGGATGAGGGCTAATAAACTGAAACTCAATCCAGACAAGACTGAGACGCTGTTAGTGGGTGGTTCTGCTGACCGGATGGAGGGTGTTCAACCTGTTCTGGATGGGGTTGCACTCCCCTTGAAGGAGCGGGTTCGTAGCTTGGGGGTTCTCCTAGAACCATCTCTGTCACTTGAGGTGCAGGTGCTTCTACCAACTTCGGTTGGTGGCCCAGCTACATCCCTATCTGGACAGGGATAACCTGGCTTCAGTTGTCCATGCTCTGGTAACCTCCAAGTTAGATTACTGCAATGCACTCTATGTGGGGCTGCCTTTGAAAGTGGTTCGGAAGCTGCAGCTTGTGCAAAATGCAGCAGCCAGATTGATAACTGGAACCAGTAGGTTCGAACATATAAGACCTACTCTGGCCTGCTTGCATTGGCTGCCTGTATGTTTACGAGCCCGGTTCAAGGTGCTGGTTTTAACCTATAAAGCCTTACACGGCTTGGGACCACAATACCTGATGGAACGCCTTTCCCGACATGAACCTACCCGAACACTACGTTCAACATCTAAGGCCCTCCTCCGAGTGCCTCCTCCGAGGGAAGCTCGGAGGTCGGCAACAAGAGAGAGGGCCTTCTCTGTGGTGGCTCCCCAATTGTGGAACGATCTCCCCGACGAGGCCCGCCTGGCGCCAACATTATAATAATAATAATAATAACGATTTATTTCTTACCCGCCTCTCCATCTAGATCGAGGCGGGGAACAACAGCATGATAAAATACATAAAACTAATTAAAACATGACAAATATTATTAAAACTGCATTAAAACATCCTAAAACATCATTAAAACATCCTAAAACATCCTAAAAACATTCTAAAAATTACACTGGATATGCCTGCCGGAAGAGAACAGTCTTTATAGCTTTCTTAAATTCTAAAAGACTGTTAAGTTGACGAGTCTCCTCCGGCAGGTCATTCCACAGTCTGGGAGCGGCAGAAGAGAAGGTCCTCTGGGTAACAGTTGTCAGCCTAGTCTTGGCCGACCGCAGTAAGTTCTTCCCAGAGGACCTGAGCGTGCGGGGCGGATTGTACGGGAGAAGGCGATCCCGCAGGTAACCTGGACCCAAACCATGTAGGGCTTTAAAACATTGTTATCTTTTCGGCGCCAGGTCAAGACTTTCCTCTTCTCTCAGGCATTTGGCAATATCTGAGGAGCCTGGGTTTGTTTTGTTTTGTTTTTGTAGCTTTTTGAAGTGTTGAAGTGGTTTTTAAATGTACAGATTGTGTGTATGTTGTATGTTTTTGCTGTTTTAATTTTTGTATATTGTTTTTAATTGTTTTTAATCCTATGTAAACTGCCCAGAGAGCTTCGGCTATGGGGCAGTATACAAATATAATAAATAAATAAATAAACAGTACAAATGAATACAGATCCAGTCAGTATAGGTGTAGCTGCTCTATTTCTGAACAGATTAATGCTAGATGGGCAATGAGATGGTGAGCAAAGAAGAAAAAAGTTGATAACCATGGCACCATTTGGGGGTCAAACTAGACTTTATTTTTATTGCATGGTTAGCAACCATCTCTGGGTTTTTTAATTGTTGATTGTAAGTGTAGGCTGTGTGATTTGCACACTCCAGGGGGAGAGTAAACCCTTTTTTCTCCAGCTGAAATTCTGATGAAAATCTCTCTCTCTCTCTCTCACACACACACACACACACAATGGAGGAGGGGGGAACAATCGTCAGTTGTGTTGCTTATTGTGTCATCTGGAGGGCAGCACACAACGCACACACAACTGACAGTACATTAATCAGGCACTTTAAACAATGGAGCGAAACAACAGGCTTGCATGTTGTTTAGCCCGAAGCCCCGTTGTTTAAAGTGTCATCCGAATTTGGGCCCCCCTCTCTCTGTGGACTATTCCGTTTCGGAATAGAGTTCTGCTGCCTAGAGCAGCCAAAAAACCCCAGCCGCTCTATGCAGCCGGCAGAACTCACGGTGCATGCTGGGATACGGCTGGGGGACACACGGAGGAGAGGCTGCAACCAAAATGGCCGCCGCAAGTTCCTAGCAGCTGGGGCGTTTTCTGGTTTCAAGCAGTGCTGGCTGCAGCATGTCATCTGTGGAGCATCTCCTGCCTAACGCATGGTCAGTACGTTATTTACCCCTCCATTGCCTAATATGTCGTCCGAACTGAGCCAATGTGTTCAAACATGAATAGGCTGACCATATGAAAAGGAGGACAGGGCTCATGTAACTTTAACAGTTGTAGAGAAAAGGGAATTTCAGCCAGTGTCATTTGTATGCAATTAGTTCCTGGTGAAATTCCCTCTTCATCATCACAACTGTTAAAGTTGCAGGGACCCTGCCTTCTTTTTTATATGGTCACTCTAGTATAGTGCCTGCACCTTTAACAGTTGTGATGAAGAGGGAATTTCACCAGGAACTAATTGCATACAAATGACCCTGGCTGAAATTCCCTTTTATCTACAACTGTTAAAGTTACATGAGCCCTGACCTGGATTTTATCTGGTCACCCTAACTGAATTCCTAACTCATTACTATCTACAGCTGCAACTGTGGTTTTCAAGGTTTTGTTGACAAGTCTTCCCTGAATATCTCTGAATAGTCAGTTTCCCCAAAGAGGCCACTGTAGCTCTCTAGGGCGCAAGCAAGGAAGAAGACACAAGAATTTCACCAGGAACTAATTGCATACAAATGACACTGGCTGAAATTCCCTTTTCTCTACAACTGTTAAAGTTACATGAGCCCTGTCCTCCTTTTCATATGGTCAGCCTATTTGTATGCCATTAGTTCCTGGTGAAATTCCCTCTTCATCACAACAGTTAAAGTTGCAGGCACTATACTAGAGTGACCATATACAAAAGAAGGCAGGCCCCTTGCAACTTTAACTGTTGTGATGAAGAGGGAATTTCACCAGGAACTAATTGCATACAAATAACACTGGCTGAAATTCCCTTTTCTCTACAACTGTTAAAGTTACATGAGCCCTGTCCTCCTTTTCATATGGTCAGCCTAAACATGAAGCCTCTACCACATGCAGCCTAAACTGGCCCTTAGGATCTGACCACAACACTAGTGAGTAAAGTACTTGTATTAATGCCAATTTAGGCCCATTGGGTTTTGAGGGACAAAATCAGCTTAAATCCAAGGTCTTATACTTAGCTGTCTTGTCGATCATGTTGCAGGGTTGTAAACTAAGAAATGAAATATAAAATGGTATATTTCATTCAACAGCAGTTGAATTTCATTCAACATCAATTTGTTGTGGACTAAGATGAATGAAGTCTAAATCAAAATAATCATAATGTTGTACAGAATGGAAGAATCAGCATATTTAAGAAAAAGAACGATATTGTTTTTAATAGACAAATTGCTGAGATGATAACATCAGAAATAACACAAGTATCCTGACAAGGGATATTTAACAAATCCAAACCATTAAGAATATTTTTATTACTTTACAACGTAGTCAGACAGTGTATATTTCGTTACCTCATTTAAATCCAACTTCTTGAGGTATCCCAAAAGTAGCACCTGTACTCCTCATTCTGTTTATTTTCTCCCATTCTCTTGTTATTCTTGTCGGTTTTCAGTTCACACATGAAACTTGAATCAATCATCAGTCTGGGAAACTTCCCTATGGAAGACCTTGCCATGGCAGGGTAAAACTCTTTACTGCAGCAGATGAGTACAAAGAGCAGGTGCCTAACTAAGCAAAAGAGTGTCAGCCCTCCCCAAAATGGAAGAGAATAGACCAAAACTTACTTGACAGCATCTGCTATTGAAAACAGATTTCAGCCTTAAAGGAACAGGAGTAGATATCAAACAGGGCAGGGGGTGGGCAAGGGACAGAATCCAGCCAGCACGATACTGGAATCAGTATAGACTGTGGCACGGACCCAGGAGGAAATCTTTTGTGATACAGAACCCCAGCCCCCATTTCAAGTAGTGATCTTGTGGAGGTCAACATTCCTCTCTGTGTCTATGCAGAGATTGTGTGACATATTAGCTGCATTCAGATGACACAATGATCAACCCTGTGCTAACAGTCAACTCCACAGATAACTATTATCATGTCATCTTGGGTACCCCCCCTAAATAGTTATCCACAGAGTTGACTATTAACACAGGGTTGATTATTGCCCACCCCCAACCCCCTCTCTGTTCTCCCCACTGAACAGCGGCAATGGTTCCCATGAGAACCCCCTTCATGCTGTGTCCCCCCACCGTCAGCACCTGGCACCATGCTCTCCTCCTCCTGTTCCAATGGTGGGGTGACCCGGCATGAAGGGGGTTTCTCACGGGAGACAGTGCTGCATGGGACGATTGTGACACCCTCATGTTCACCGGGACATGTGCATCCTGTCCCTGGGTGGGGCGCCGCATACACACCCTGTCCCTGCTGCAGGAGAGATCCATCCACCTGCCCAGTCACTATCCATTTGGATATGGGGGTGGAGGGGGCTTCCATTCCCCCGATCCCATATCCAAAAGGATAACATGGCATGGCAGAGGGAGACACTTCTCACCTGACACTGTCCTTGACGCCCTGCCAATATCCACAAATGAATAGCAGGGTGGGCGGAGGGAGACATTTGCCTGGCGATGTCAAGGACAGCGTCAGGTGAGCCCATCCCTCCACTATGCCACGCTATCTATTTGGAAATGGGCTTGGGGGGATGGAAGCACACACCCTGACCCCATATCGAAATGGATAGTGGGGGGAGGGAGACACCAGAGACTAGGGACAATCAACAAGCAATGTTCATGAACCACACACCTGGCTTGTGAGCTTCCAAGTGGCGCCTGACTCGCTGCTCTTGGAAACAAAATACTGTAGACCTTGTTCTGACCCTTCTAGGCAGTTCCTCAAAGGGTAAGCCACATCAGAATAACAACATATAAGAAAGCAATATGCTCACCAATTTTAATTTGGCAATGACAACTATGTTAGTTCCAGAAGACATTTGGTAATTATTTCCATTCCATAATACATTACTAATACATCCTTTGGTGCTTCACAGAATTCCCTCATTTGACTTATACTCTCATTGGAAGAGGAGGGACAAACAGGTGAAATAGACTCACTAGCAAATTCACACTTCTGCAAAGTATGATATAAAAAGTATAATACACCCACCTTTTTTAAAAAGCTGAAAAATACTTATTGAAATAATAATGCAGAAGAATGTACCACTGTTGCTCCTTTCCCTCATGAAATACTATTACAAGAAAAATTGACCTTGTGTTGTAAATGTATCGATCATGTTTTTTTTTTGCTGTGCCAGCTACTCATAATTGGTTTAAGCTTCATAGTTCTCAAATGCCAATGACTGTCAAGAAAAGTACAAACTTTTCAGGACGTTTCTATACACAACCCCTAGTATCTGTAGAAAAAAGGGCCAAACTGAATGTGACAGGGAAGCTATTTTTGTTTATTTGCCGGTTTACCTTGTTCAAATGAACAATGTGTATGTGGAAGGAGGGGTTAAATATTTAGACCAGAAGGGGCATGTGGGTGAGAGGAGCTCTGCCCACGCCGTCTTTCCTGCCCATAATCTGTTACTCTGGCACTTTTCTTCCCCAGTTCAGCACTGATCCAGACTGGGGACAAAGTAGCTGAAGTGATAGAATGTGGTAAGGTTACTCCCCTCACCAACATATCCCCCTTGATGTGAAAAGCAGACATTCCCCACCTCTATTTTATTTGTGAACAAGTTAGACATGTTAACAACAAATATGTCTGTCACCCAGTTCGGGGTGAAATATTCACACCTGCTTCTTTTAAAGACAAAATTATGACATTCTAGAAATTGCAACTGAATTTAAAGAATAGCCATTTACTTGTGCAATCTAAAATGCAATACAATAAAACCCAAGTATCAGTCATATAATCAAATGTCTTCAGAGAAAGTGTTAAATGTTGTTCTAAAGCATTTCTCCTAATTTAAGGCAACAAAAACGATCAAAGCTTAAAACCAGCTCCTTGTCCGCAGTAAGGGGCTGGATAAGGGCTAATAAACTGAAACCGAGGTACTGCAGATAGTTGTGGTAGCCCATGTTTGGAATGGGGCTGCACAGACCCTAAAAGAGCAGGTGCAGACCTCAGGGATACTTCTAGATCCAGCTTTGTGTCCAGTTCCTGCCATCCCTACCGTGAAGCTCAATTCCTGCCTCACCAGGAGCAGTCCCACAATTCAAGGATCAGGAAGGCCCAGTGAGCAGAGGAGCTGTCCAGCAGAGAGAGACATTGATACACTAAGGGCTAGACACCAACTGAGCAGCTTCATAGGAGATATTGTTCCCCACCCTTCCTGCCTTGTCATCATTAGGGCATGCTTCTCCCTCATGAGTAGGGCTGAAAGATATTTTATGTGCTTCTAGATGGGCTCTGCGCATCCAACTCTGAGCTTCTGTGTCGACATGCTGCCCCATTCCAAGATCATTCCTGGGATGATCTTGTTAGGCCTGAAGGAGGGGTGGGACCATTCCAGGTGCTTTGGTTACTACAATGCCACAGCCTCCTCGAGTGGGTCATTGCTTCTGGTGCTGGTGGTGTTGGGAGGGTTATCAGCCCTTGACTCACACAGCCACTCCTCATTCATGGACCCCTTTAGTTCCAGTGTTGTCCTGGAAGGAAGATCATGGAATACAACACTTGATCACTAGAGACCCAGATGATTTTTGTGGCATGAAGTGCCTCTGGCCTGCTGCAACTGGTCCACCAGCTGCAGACATCTCTGGGCAAGGAAAATCTGGCCACACTATACAAAGTGGGTTAAAGGAGTGATAGGGAGAAAATTCCACACTTCATAGCTATTTAAACCAGAAGGCAGGAAAATAACACCTGAGCATCAAGTCCTAAATTATGCAATAAAGCTAAGCAGGTAGCCTCGCTCAAGAGTTACAAGCAAATCACTAATATGGAGTGAAATTGTGTAATTCCAGTGGAAAGAAGAGGTCTGAGAGTCAGTAGCCAAACTGGTCTGGATGAAAATTCCTTCCTGAATTATAGTTACACTAGAGAGATTCAGATGTAACCCCTCATGCTTGGGGCCACACCACCCACACTCCCCACTGGCCACGTTTTCACCAAATGTGAGAACGAGTCCTACACATGTGCTAATGTACACACAGAGATTACTTCAGAATCCCTGCTCATGTGGAGGAGCAAACCCCACCACCACTCCATCCAGAGGCACTTTTGAGGAAGAACGGGAGATTGAACAATACTCTTGTGTAAGCTTTTTCCACGTACTTTCTGCATTGAAAAGAATAATTCTGTATATGTTGATACTCATTCAATGAAACCTACCAGTTAATATGCTTACAAATTAAGGGGGAAAGCCTGACAGAACAATAATAATTACAATAATTTTGAATGATGTAATCAAACCATGAAAACTTCTGACAATTCATGTATCTGACTCTTGCCTAAAACATTTTCCATAAATGCATACAGATCTATATATTTCTGTTTTTATATTGTTCTCTCACAATTACTTTCTATACAGCATTGTAATGAAAATAAACCAAACTGTGACAACTTCCTTGGGTTTTCCTCCTCCCCACCCCACCAAAACAAATCAGTTGGTGGGACAAATTTTCTATATTCAAAGGTCCCCAAAATTTTAGATCAATTTCTCAAATGTTTCCCTTTCCCTTCATCAACGTTCAACCTGAAGCGGCTTATAAATAAAAAACATCAAGAAGGATAGAACAATTATTAAATATAAAATACAGCCATACTTATTGATTATCATAAAAACAACAGTAATAAAAACTCAAAGTGGCTTATAAATAAAAACATCAAGAAGAATAGAACAAATACTTAACTTATTGACCACAGGTTGCATTGACAGGAACTGATTATCATAAAAACAACAATAAAAAATAATAATACAGTGTATTAATGTAGAGTTGAGATTGCCAAGTTATTTAATATATTCATTAGTCACCTTTCTGCTGAAGTACACAAGGCAGCACACAAAACAATCCATCCATAATTATAAGCAATAACCATAAGCCTACAACAAAAATAAAAGAGCATTAGCAGAATAGTAAACAGCATAAAACTGAGAAATACCTGTAAAATAGCAGCAGTAAATAGCAGGTTATGAAGCCAGAAGCAATAAATTGTTTGACAGCCACCAACAGGAAAGCCAACAGCTTTTGATAGCCAAGAGCTTTTGACAAAACACACTATTAGAGTCATTTGGTGCATTATACACCTGACAGCAGTCACACTGGAACCTAAGTATTCTTCCGTAGATTTTAAAGGGACAACATCTGACAGGAATTACAGGGAAGGTAGGCAAGTCCCCCACCTCCATGATCTGTCACAAAACGTTGGCAGTGACAACAATTATTAAACCAGCTGTGACTCAACATGAATGCACACGCACACACCCCTGAACACTCCACAGGCCTGTCAAGGAAACATACCACAAAACCGTGATTACTATGAATCAAACCTCAAGTCCTAAACAAAGCCAAAAACTCTGTGCAGTGTGTCTTTCACAACGAGGATTGTTTCTTTTCTTTACAACTATTTCCACAACTAAAACCAGTTTATTGCCACTGTCCCCCCCCCCGCCCAAAACCAGCATAATGCTCAGAAATTAGTGTAAGCACATATACATGCAATCATTGAAGCTGGGTTTTATATCATTTTAATATATGCTCCAATAGGTCCCTCACCAGGGAGAGAGTCCCACTTTCTAGAAGCAATTCTAGACACAATTCATGTAGAACACAGTAAAACAGGACTTATGTTGCATTCAATGTTAGGGATATGTTTTAAAAAGAAGTAGCAGCAGCAGCAGCAGAAGAAGAAGAAGAAAGTTGGTGAAAGTAGCTAGAGTTCCAGTTTTTCAGATTCTGGCCCCCTGCACAAGATCTCTAGAGTCAGTTCTCTAAGGCTGTGTGTATCTATCTTGGTTCTAATGCATACACATGTCAGTGAACACCAAGGCATCTTATTTATGAACATGAAGGCCTACTCTAGACATGAGACAGGGCCATGATGGAAATGTCCACCCTTTCCACTTGTAAAGCAGTTCCCCCTGCAGTGAAAATTCAATCACCATCACCCACAACACCTTATTGAGGATACAGTTGCCATCTTGGCAGCTCATGCTTGCTAACGGAGCCAAAATAATTAGGTCAGTTGTTGTTTTCAACCACCTTAGCCCAAATTAAATTTCTAATAAGTATCGACCAAAAACTAAACAAATTATTTGAGTCTGCAAAAATTCTGGCAACTGGCCAAGAGCCAGGCCTGGATCTTTTCAGGCCATCTGGAAACTGAGATAGGATACGGCTGTTTTAGTTATCCTTTGAATGGGCAAAATCCGTTGCTTCCCCAGGAAAAGCTGCATGACTTGTAAGGCATTATGGCCTAAAGTTTAAGCCGATGCATTACACTCAATGCCTTTCCTCCTTTGTGTATGGCACTGATGCCTTCCCTTCTTTCCTTTCTTGTCCTTCAGTTTCCAACAAATAGCGAAACTGGCAAAAATACTGCAGTCAAAATCCCTAGTCCTCCTCCAGGCCTTTCTCCCTATCCTGCTGTGAGACACAAGACGCGGAAATCTTACGAGGAAGAGGTATAGAAGGAAAGAACCGCAAGGCCACAAAGCCTGCAGGTCCTCTGTAATTCACCCCCTGCAGAACCCACTTCTCTTCACCTTATGGTAGGGTCACTTCAGGAGATCCATGATGTGAAGATGTTGCTGGACCAGTTTATAAAAGCATTCGTACCCCGTACAAGCTATCTCACAGACATACAATCACACAGAGAAGTGTGTCATGTGAATTGCAGCAATTTCCATTATCATGGCAGGTCAAGAGAGTACTTCCGTGGATCTCACTGACAGCTGTACACACCCCGTACTGCTTCCTTCAGGAGACTGTAGGCACAAGCATACTCGAGAATGATTGTGTGGAGAGAAATCAAGGGCAACCTACCCCACCTTTGCTTTAGTTTTACTGACTTTAAATACATAGATTCTGGTTTCAATGATATTCCAATCCACTTCTGAATCAGCATGTGGCAAATGTATTGCAGACAAAGCCACCATTTGTATTCTAAGAGCCATGCTTTCCATATTTGGGACAGAGCCTACTCTGTGACAGCACCCCAACTATGGAATTCCCTCCCTAGGAATGTAAGACTGGCCCTATATTTGCTCAGTTTTAGGTGGACGGTGAAGACATTTTTGTTCCATTTGGCTTTTAATGGGGTGTTAATCTGGCCCATTTTGACTTTGTTTTAATGGGTTTTCCCCCTTTTTGTACACTGTCTGGAGGACCAGTCTGAGCCGAAAGGTTGATTATAAATATTTTTAATAAACAATAAATTAAAACCCAGGCTTACTTCTAACTTTACTATTTCTGTATTTATAAGTAATATAAATACAAGACAGTAAGATCTGATAGTGTGTTCCTATTATGGAACAGCATGGTTTGACACATTGATACACTTTTCTTAATGGAAATAATGGAACCATCTGTGCATTAAACATATTTAAAGATGTTCCTTTTGGCTTTCTAAATCAGTTCTGCTACCTTCTGCTACCTTCATCCAGACAAAAACGCTTTTACTAAATATAACTTCGTAAGAAATTCAAGAAAGAGATGAAAGGATTGATGCTCTAGGTTTTTCCCTAATTCTCTTATTAATTTTTAAAATGTAATTACAAGGGGAAGAAAACCAAAGACACGTAGAAAATGAGCTTGATATGCCCTTTTATTTCATAGTCTAAGAAATGGAAATGAATTCATTCCACAAATTGTTTCTAAAGATATCCCATCAATAACTGAAAATAAACTATGTTTAAGTGTACTAAGTGGTGGCTAAATGCTTACATCTCTATAATTGCAATTGGGCATCCAATTAAGATACTTGCAATTGGGCATACTGATTAAGTGCCAATTCTTTAGAGGCAATTCTGGCATATTCTGTTTTCATTGTCCCAATTTCTTTAATCCTGGCCATAATATTCTCAGTAAGCAGCAAAATATTCATTATTTTCAGGGCCAGATCAACATACTTCCAAATAGCTGCAGCTTCTATCTATCTATCTATCTATCTATCTATCTATCTATCTATCTATCTATCTACAATTATTTCTAGGCCGCTTTTAAGGGTAGAACCCTCTCAAGGTGGTATCCAAGATAAACAGCACATAAAGTAGATACAATATAAAAATAAAATCCACAAAACATAGTCAGTAAAATCTATAAAAACAGAGATAGACAATTAAAATCAATAAAAACAAAAATTATCAATGGCCTAGACTTAAGGGAAAGCCAGCAAAAACAGGTGGGTCTTCAAAGGTTTTCTGAAGACTTGCAAAAAAGGGCCCTAATGAACTCCTAATGGAAGTTCAGAGGTGTGGAGCCACCACTGAGAAGGCCCTCTCCCTTGTTCTGGCAAATTTGCCTTATCACCAAATGAAATCTCAAGTTGAAGGAGCTAACTCCTCCTCCTACATTGAAGCCATTTCATATAGCAGGAGTGGGCAACCTGGTGCCCTCCAGATTTTTTTTACTACAACTCCCATAATCCCTGACCACTGGCTGTTACCCGGGGCAGATGGGAGTTGCAGTGGCTGTTAAAATGATTAGAGCAAAGGTCCTTAAAACTGTAGCTGTAGATTGTGTGCGTGATTAAATCATTTTGGCTTGTTCAATCTTTTCCTTTCTGCCTTTTTTCGTTATTGTGGCAAAATTGTAAGAACCTGTGGTTATATGCAATAACATCGACTGACTGACTCTTACAGCACAATCCTATGCATGTCTTCTCAGACGTAAGCCTCGCTGTGCTCAATGGGATTTTCTCCCTCCGATATTTTTTTAATGAAACTTGTATAACACTTAATATAATAAAATTGCGGAGTAAGTGTGTATAGGATTACAGACAAAGTCACTGAGACATCAGAGGCCCTATGAATTCCTCCAAGGAATCCCTTCTTTCTCTGGATCATCTTTGTCTTTCAGCTCAGTTCCTTGTTACTTAACCCATACATTCTGTCACTTGGTAACAAGCAAAGTGAGTCACAAGTTATATTAACATCTTATGTCCCTGGGTGCTAAATTTCAACCTGGGCAACTGACAAAGCAATCCAATGGCCAGCTCACCACACAGTCTGCTGAACAATAAACAATTTGGCTCACCTATCAGCATGCAGCCAGCATGGTATGGCTGGCCATCAAAAAGCTTTTAAAGTTTTCCTGCCTGACTAGTAGAATAAGATTCTGCAATAGGTTTGCTTTGTCAGTTGGGACTACAATCTTATTTTTATTGTCCTGTTATTACAATGATATTGCACACAAGTGTCTGCTTACAGTTCTCACCTTAAATCCCTCAATCTTAGCTACACAAAAGATCTTAACGATAATATTTCAGGGGGATGGAGGGGGTTGACCAAACACAGAGGAAGGGAGGGAGAAAACACTTTCAAAAATTCTGCTTCACAAGCCTGGCACCATTACTCTAGGCCACAGTGATTTGGGTCACAGGAATTGCTCTCAGAACCATTTGGTAACAAAAGTTGTCCAAAGTGTGATGGCTCCTTGGCCAGGGCATGGAATCTACAGGTAGGTCTTGATTAATCCTCCCAAGAAGATGTTTGATATTTGTGTTACACTTGATATGATTCTTTCCTTCCCCCAAACTCAACCCCTAGAAAAAGAGCTTTTAAATATCCTTTCCTGCTGTTCATTACATTTTGATCCCATCCTTCTTCCTACAAGGAATGTACATCGTTTTACACACACATATACACACACAGCAAACTCTCATATGTATTAAGCTAGGCTTAAACTACAGGCCAAACCTAACTGGGAATCAGAATGAAGAGAAAACACAAGGACTGCCTACTTCACCATCATGGTCTTTAGCTGTAGCATAGAAATGAGAACAAATACTAACTGCCTTGTATATAAGAGGTTGAATGTCCATGGACTTTGACTTCAGTTGGCCTGCTGCAGTTGGGAGTATTTTGAGGAACAGGTGATATATCTCAACAACAAGGACAGAACCGCAATAGGAAACTCCAGATACAACTAAATTCAGTACCACCTTTATGACACTATCCACACTTTGGGGGTGGGGGAGGAGGGGAGAGAATGCAGAAAGCATAAACAAGAATCTGGACCAGAGAGAATTTCAGGAAGCAACTGGTCTGCCCACAATGTCAATTTCCATCCACAAATCTTTTAAATGCGGCAAGCTGAAACAGGGCATTTCCTCTTTTTAAAACCAACAGAAAATACCAAGTATGCATAGATTTCCCAATGCTGACAGCACAGATCAAACATGCAGGACGTGTGGCACTCAATCCCAATGCAAATTAAACTAGAGTTTTTAAAGGGGCTTCACATGCTGAAGCAGCCAAGTTCCTGGAACTTGCCAACCCAGCGCTGACAACAGGCCAGCCTCCCCACCAAATGGCTCCTTTGGGGCCACCCATCAATGTGTCACTCATCCAGGCTAGGCCAGGGGGAGGGCAAAGCTGTGTCAAAGAAGAAGTGAGGTCTTTTCAGTGGAGCAAAGTGCAGCAAGAGAAGGGAGGTTAGGGGAGGCTTCAGAAGTGAGACACAGAATATGGATGGACTGTGCAGGTTGACTACAAAAAAGACAACACAGACACTTACTAGCTATGAGGAGCCCTGGTTTAGAGAGTGGAAGCATCGTCCTGGACCACATTTCTTTGAACACATTCTGTGGAATGAAGACAGTGATTGGAAAAGAAGCTCTCCATACCCAATCCTGATGCAACTTCAGCTGGGCTGATGTCTGGCTCATGGAAGACTTGTGAGGTGAGATTGTAAGTGGAGGGGCAAGAAATGAGATGTCCATTCCAGTAGAAGAAATGGAACTGAAGTCATTTAAATGAGAAGTAGTTTCAGGCAGCTTATAGATCTTTTTTAAATTACATATAATCAAATATATATTACATTGGTTAAAATGGAAGGTCAGAGTTAGGGAGGGTGAGGAAATGAGATAAACCAGAAACGAAGATAATGTTACAATTGCATGCTACCCTGAACCACTGAGATAAGGTGGAGTATAACATTATCCTACCCACAAGCAATATGATGAATACTTAAGAGAGAATATTTTAACGAGTGCTACACCCACACAGTAAGCTACTCATAAGAGCTCACATCTACTGAAATCTTTCCTAAAAGATTAATCATCTGATTTTCACCACCTCTTTCCCAGGCCTTTAACTTATCATATGCAGTAAAAGGGAGAGAGGGAATATCAGTTCCTTCGTAATCTCATCTGGTCATTTTGGATCCTCCAGGACTAAGCAGTGTAAAAAATCTCATACAAAAATGAGCACCTTTCAGAATCCTGTCAAGGCTCTTTTATAAAGTGGTATGCTAATTTTAATCTATTGAAAATTAAAATTCTTTTTAATCTATTTGAAATTAAAATTAAAAATTCTATTTGATATATTATTTTCAAATGTTAACAACTATCTTTCCCTCTCTCGCGTGTTATATACACACGCCAGTGTCTTCGGAGACACTGGTTTTTAAAGTCTAATCAAAATATACAGGCATGAAAATTTGAAAGGCTCAAACTTCCAACAAGTATCTAAACATAAATGATAAGCAGCTATACACCCAGGGCTGCCAGAAATCCATTTGTATAGACCATGCCTAGTCATTTCTTCTGCTCTGATATTCACACACACACATCCAATGAATGGGTCAATTGTAGGCTGGCCATATGAAAAGGAGGACAGGGCTCATGTAACTTTAACAGTTGTAGAGAAAAGGGAATTTCAGCCAGTGTCATTTGTATGCACTTAGTTCCTGGTGATATTCCCTCTTCATCACAACAGGTAAAGGTGCAGGCACTATACTAGAGTGACCATATACAAAAGAAGGCAGGGCCCCTGCAACTTTAACTGTTGTGATGAAGAGGGGATTTCACCAGGAACTAACTGCATACAAATGACACTGGCTGAAATTCCCTTTTCTCTACAACTGTTAAAGTTACATGAGCCCTGTCCTCCTTTCCATGTGGTCAGCCTAGTCAATTTAAACTCTAGTTTCTGGTCTATAACCCGCAATTTTAAATGCAGTCTCTTGAGAAGGTTTAGTGTTCTACCACCAATGTCCCAAGGCCATCTTCTCGGCTGTTTGTCACTCCCTTCCTCCCCCATCTGCTGTTTTATTAGACAAAAGGACGGGAGGCCCACAAGGACACTGCTTGCGGCAGCCATTATGTATTGCATTGCAGCTGACCAGGCAGAACAGCTGACAAGAGTAAAACACAGGTTCATTTTCTGGCTCCTCATCCCCACTCACTTCCTTCTATGACAAACTACTGCTGTCCACAAGCAGCAAATTCAGCACATCTCAACTGGGCACAAGTGAAACAGCCTTATAAGAAAGTGAATGTTCTTTCTATTGAAATGCTCATGGAATGAAAACTAGTTACTCTATTGAGGCTCAGTCAAGCTCCACAGAAGACCCTTTCTTTGGCCCAACATGTCATGTCATCTGGTTCTGATGGTCCACATCACCCTGAGGATGTCTTGGATTCAGATGAGTTACAGGTCACCCCACTTCATGGGGAGCCCTCAGCATCCACTTCTTTACCATCCCATCCTGAGAATGTAGTTCTCCCAGCATCTGACTCTGAGGGTGACTCCTCTGCAGCTTCTCCTGTCCCTAAGCCATACAGGAGAATGAGACTGCAGAAACTGGCATTGGCCTCTTCAGATCTGCAGTCAGCCTTCAGCAGGGGTGGAGCCACTGAAAGACCAGGCTCTACTGGCCTTCTTAAGACCTCAGTCCAGTGCTGAGACAACAGCTCCTTCTAGGAGAATACTCCAGCCTGCACTTCCTCTAGTGCACTATCCAAGGTCATGACATGACTCCTGCCTAGACACAGAATAGATAATAAGCACCCTGTTACAGTCTGCTTCCCCTGGACCTTACACCTAATCAGGATTTAACACAGGACCAGAGTCATGGCTTTTCAAAACCTAATAGAGATAAGTCATTCTATCACACACAAACCTACCCCCATCAATCTACCACAAACTCAATGTGATTCCACATCTACTCTCCAAATTGATCAACTTAAGTAGGCACAAGCATGCAAAGGCCCAGTTCAGAGATAATGGTCTTGGTCTAACCAAAACCATACCTTGTGTTGGACTGTATGAACTGCAAAGCTATGTGATGGTTGCAGATGTCTGTCCCTAGTGGCTGAAAATGTTACAGCAGGCGTCAAACACATCAACACATTTACATTAATTAAAATTAATTGGCGCATTTTGAAAACAAAATAACTCTGAGGTGCACACTCCTAGCATCCCCTTAGTATGCATGCTAAGTTTCAAGTGTCTAGGTTTCATGATTTTGGCACTATGGCACCAGCTGACAGACAAACAGGCACACATCATCTTTTACTATTATAATTGTATTTATTCTGGCATTATTCGTTTTGGTCATGCCCTTTGTATATTTCCTTGGTATCTGTAAGGATGAAGGATAATTTTAAAATAATTTAAAAATGGATGCTCTCTTTTTCACTTTCTCTCTCAGATAGACAGACAGACAGACACACACACACACACTTATACCTGTTCTCCCTTTCGCAAATATACCATTTATTAGGTACTTATATATGCTTCCCCATCACATATCTTAAGGACTAGTTTTCCCTCTTGCTTTGAGTATGGGCTAAGTGGGTGGGTAGTGAAGTCCAACGAGGCAGTGTCAAGAAAGGCTCTTGGGTTTATGGTGGAAAGCTGGAAAGATTCATTTTCGTCCCCCAAATATATCAATTGCACGTATTTCAACTTATTTTTAATCTGCTCATATTTTCCATATTTCAATTGTTTTCCAGGTTATTATTGATTCCTTTTGACTACATTTGTTACTAGTCAGGCCCAGGTTAATAAATTGAGACTGGTGTAAGCATAGTGGATAAGAGACTGAATTATGCATTCGTAAGTCCTTGGTTGAAATAAAAAACCAAAAGGAGAAGAGCATCCAACTCAGGACAACAAAAGGAGAGAAACAGGTTCTCAGGATGCTAAAATACTTCATTTCAAAGCCCTTTAACGCGTTTCAGCCTGTGTTGTTTTTTAAGGCCTTCTTCAGGGGGCTGTAATATCAAAAATGCATTAAATTACGTTTGAAGGGATAACACATAACATAGATAAATGAATATATCAGTGTATGGGTTAGTTAGGCATATTGCCACAAAGGCCTATGCCCATATGTACGTTTTTTTTAAAAAATATATTATTACAATATGCAGGCTCTGGGTCCTGTTCACATTACACATTAAAACTTGTATAAATCATATAAAACATTTTTATAAAAACATTTTTAACAAAAGTATAATATACAGATTCTTACTTGATAAAATTTGTCTGCAGAAATACTCCTAACAGGATGACAGTCTCCTATGACAATTAGTGATGACTGGGAAAAATAATCATTCCAGGGCCCTCCTTATATTCTAATTCATTTTTTCACATTGTTTTGTCATTTGGGGGGCTCTGCCAGGTGCTTTCATGTAGCAGTGATTCAAAACAGCACTGACTATAAACAAGAGGTCCTTCATCAATTAGAAGGCTCTGAGGCCTATCGGGTATGTAAGAATGATCCGACTGTTGTTATTTCCAGGGAGATAAACAACACCCTCCATGAGCGGTCCAGCCTGGGATATATAACGGAGGGTGAATATGGCTTCCTATACAAAACTAACCCTAAAATTCCAATTTTCTACACTCTGACAAAAATTCATAAGGGTATTTCCCCCCCTCCTGGCAGGCCCATAGTATCAGCATGCAATTCTGTGCTGGAACCACTCTCACAGTTTGTAGATCACTTTTTAAAACCCTTCATACCTCTCATACCATCCTATGTACGTGATTCATAAACTAAATAAAATCCATTAATATACAAGAGGGAGA
Organism: Anniella stebbinsi; assembly: GCA_029215795.1. Lineage (NCBI taxonomy): Eukaryota > Metazoa > Chordata > Lepidosauria > Squamata > Anniellidae > Anniella > Anniella stebbinsi. The sequence continues at coordinate 179,085,687 of JARDYH010000001.1, forward strand.
TATTCTTATGACAATGGATGTAAGATACCTATATACCAATATACCTCAGCAGGATGCCCTAACTGTCATACAACATACACTGGACAAGAGAACAGAAAATCATCCCCCTACCCTTGCAGAAATAGCCTGATGCAGGAATTATTTCCAATTTAACAACAAATCTTACTGGCAAATCAAGGGAGTAGCCATGGGATGAACCACGGCTCCAGAGGTAGCCAATCTGTATATGGCAGAATATGAAAAAGAACTTTTCTCATCATAAGGGCAATATGCAAAACATTTTCTGGTATGGTTGAGATATATTGATTATGTATTTTCCATTTGGTGGGCGGATAGGGAAGATCTACAACAGTTTATAGCGTGGGTAAATTCTAAGAATGACAATATTAAATTTGACATCCAGTTCAACACCAGAGAGATTCCTTTCCTAGATCTAAAAGTGAAGAAGGAGGGAGAACATCTTATCACCTCCATCTATAGGAAACCCACCAATGTTTCTAGATATCTTAGATACGATAGTTACCATCCCTATTCTTTAAGAAACAATCTCCCATATGGGCAGTTTCTAAGACTTAAACGTAACTGTTCCAAGGCATCAGATTTCAGGCAGGAATCACAGACACTGTCTGTGCAATTAAAAGAAAGAGGGTATCCCGATGCTGTAATCTCACAAGACCTCAGAAAGGCAGAGGCAAAATCACAATCAGAGCTTTTATCAAAAAAGAATATAATAGTCCCAGAACAAACCAACTGCAGTCTAATGTATGACCATATAACAAATCATCTGCAAGGAAGTATAAGGAGACACTGGCACATTGTCCAACATATCCCAGGGTGCCAGGAAAAATCTATGGTCTCCTTTAAAAGAACCAGGAACATAAAAAAAAATCTTTTAATCAGGGGTGAATACAAAGAACATGGCAGAAGTTTACACAATTTTTTACCCAGTGCTTCCATGCCTAGGGGTCATCATCCCTGTGGACACGGCTGCTACTGTAAATACACCCTCAAAGTCACAGAATTTAAAAAATCCACCTGATCAGCAAAGATATTTCCTCAAACATTTCACCACCTGCAACAATACTTTTGTCATCTATGCCATCCAGTGTAAATGGCCAAAGATTTATATAGGTAAAACAATTAGACCTCTGAAATAATGTATAGGAGAGCACTTAAAGAACAACAGATCAGGTGCTCCTTTAGCAGATCACTTTTCAGCACAGCATCATTATTTTGCAGACTTAATGTTTTGGGCCCTGGAAAAACTGAATAGACAAGACAACAAACTGTTATTAAGAAAGGAAATAGAATGGATCCTGATGTTAAAAACTCTGAATCCCAAGGGCTTGGACTTAGATCTTGAATTTTTGCCACTCCTGTGACTTAGCAATTACCTGCAGTGACTCCCACATAACAGCAATAAGTATAGCAGTAATGACGTATTATTTTGCCACCTTGCACTTATCACAGAGCCCCAAAAAATGACAAAACAATGAGAAAAAATGAATTAGAATATAAAAGGGCCCTGGAATGATTATTTTTCCCAGTCATCACTAATTATTATAGGAGACTATCAGGAGTATTTCTGCAGACATCTCTTATCAAGTAAGAATCTGTATATTATGCTTTTGTTAAAAATGTTTTTATAAAAATGTTTTTATATGATTTATACAAGTTTTAATGTGTAATGTGAACAGGACCCAGAGCCTGCATATTGTAATAATATTTTTTTTAAAAAACGTACATATGGGCATAGGCCTTTGTGGCAAGACGCCTAACTAACCTCGAAACAGATATATTAATTTATCTATGTTATGTGTTATCCCTACAAACATAATTTAATGCATTTTGATATTACAGTCCCCTGAAGAAGGCCTTAAAAAACAACACAGGCTGAAACGCGTTAAAGGACTTTGAAATAAAGCATTTTAGCATCCTGGGAACCTGCTTCTCTCCTTTTTTTTGTCCTGGGTTGAAATACCACCTCTGCTCTGAATGCTCTTGGTAGAGTTAGGTAAGCCTCTCTCAGCTCCAGGAAACCTCCAATTATACCATAGGGATGATAATACTGACCTACCTTACAGGATTGGTATACAAATTGCAACAGAATAATGTACGTGAAGTGCTTCGAACACTTGAAACTACTATCAAAACATGAAATATATTATTCGCTTTCTAGAGGGGTATTTAATATTGATCGTGGAAAGAACTGCCAACATGATGCACAATCCACCGGCAGCTTCTCTGGAATAAACCTGGATGGAATAGGAATAGGAGATGCGCAGAAGCACCAGTCAGTTCCCATTTATTTCAATGGGGCTTGCACAAGAGAAATTTCCCTGCAGGTTGTGCCCTTTAATCCTTGCATATTCCATTTCCTAGCAACAATGTTCACAGTGATGAGGCAATTCCCAAAGCAAACCACTCACCCCAAAATAGTTTGGAGACATTCTCACCTTGTTGGAACAAGATATCTCCCCTGAATACTGAAGAACCTTTTTGCGGACAACATGAATAAGCAGAAAACTAGCTTTGAAAGATAAGATATTAAACAATTTCTGTGGGGAATAAGAACACTGGAGATTATTTACTTTGCTTTAATTACTTTGGCACATTGCTAGATTAGTTTTTGTAAGCTACCAGGATTTTAGAAATGCAAGGAAACACATTCATGGTTAGAATAATTTAGGGTTTGAAATATCTTTCTTATCACATCTTGGGCTGTGTTTCTGCCAACTATTTCTCAAATACTTCCAATGAGATCAATTCTTTCCCCTTTCTTGGACAAGAGTAAACATGATGCAGGGGATCTGTGATGGAATCTCCCAAAAGTTTAAATTTCACTTAAAAGCCGCCAGTGTGGTGCTAGGAGATAGAGGGAATTTATTTATTGAAAGGAAGTATAGAAATCCATGCAATAAACAAATGTTTCCAGGGGCATTTACTACTACTATTACTACAACACCACAGCAACAATAACAGAATCATAAAAGCAATTGCACATGCCAGTCAATCAAACAGCCGATAAAGGGCTAGGCGAGGCTGCCTGGGAGAACATTCCAAAAGCAGGTAGGCTGCCACAACCTTCTCCCCAGGTGCTACCCACCTTGCCTTGGATGGCAGGGGCATCTGGAAGTGGGCCTCCAAGCACCATCTCAGCACCTGGACAGGTTGGTCTGAGAGAAAATGTTTCCTCAGATCCTAACCCATATAGGGCTTTAAAAGTAAATATCAAGACTTTGAATTGTGCTCAGAAATTGACCAGAACTCTTTAAGCGGTGGCAAGATGTGTTCTCAACAAGCGGCCCCAGTTAGTAACCTGTATTTCAGTAAGCTGTATTTTGCCATTTCTGAGCAGTATTAAAAGGCAGATCCACCTACAATGCATTGCAGTAGTCCAACCTTGGAGGTTACTGGAGCATGGATAATTCCGATCAATCTGTCTCTGGTTCAGGAAGTTGTTGAATGGTTCTCCATGCCACTGATGTCATCTAGACCTAAAGTGCATTCTAGTTTAGGGTTGGGAAACATGTTGCAATGAGCCTCCAAGTACTGGAGGAAATTTACTGTAAAGATCTAATCCCACTTCCCTTTTCGTATTCTATCCAAATTCCACTGCCATATCTCACCCTGCCCGTGATCACTGACACAGGGGCACCCCTCCCAGGTATTGTCTACATTTCCCAGGCATTGAGTCCAGCTAGACCACAGAGCTTAAGCAGTACTTTTTACCAAAATAGTGTGGGGTAAATTATCAATTTCTCCTGTATCATTATCACCATCTTAGTCACATTACAAAGCTCCTATTAACCTCACAATGGAAATAAGCATATTTTTGCTTACAATACTCAACTCCATTGCTTGGGGTCCAAAATATAGGGCTGTACCATTTCCTTGGACTGTACCATTTCAGGACAGGGTGCTTTCTGGGCTAAAAACAAATGCACTTTTTTTTTTTTGCTTTTACCACCTCAGTAATATAAATATGTAGGTGTTACAGCTAAAGATCAAGAGGGAAAACATGAAGGTGGTCTGCAAAGACAGCGCTAAGGTTAGGCTGACCATATGAAAAGGAGAACAGGGCTCCTGTAACTTTAACAGTGGTAGAGAAAAGGGAATTTCAGCCAGTGTCATTTGTATGCAATTAGTTCCTGGTGAAATTCCCTCTTCATCGCAACAGTTAAAGGTGCATGCACTATACTAGAGTGACCATATACAAAAGACGGCAGGGCCCCTGCAACTTTAACTGTTGTGGATGAAGAGGGGATTTCACCAGGAACTAATTGCATACAAATGACACTGGCTGAAATTCCCTTTTCTCTACTGCTGTTAAAGTTACAGGAGCCCTGTCCTCCTTTTCATATGGTCAGCCTAGCTAAGGTACAAGTCCAGTGAAAACTGGCTGCGAGAGCATTCTGGAGAGCATTTGCTGCCGCCAAGAACCTGCCTCCTATCTAAAGTCGGAGCCGACACCATCCCAAAACTGCCAGGGGAGTAGGAAGCATTAGAGTTCCTCTTTTCCCAGTTTAAAGGGTCATCAGGTTTGCAATCTTTGCAGCTTGTTGAACGTCTCCATTTATGTTGCCATAGTTACAAACAGAGGCTGAATTCAGACAACACAATAAGAAACTGGAGGGGGGGAACAATCATCAGTTGTATTGACTATCGTGTCATCCGAATGCTGCCATAGTCAACTCAGCGCTGATCCTAATCCACACCACAGTTGATTATTTATTACCATGTTGTGTGGGGAGTACCCCCTAGTTGAACAACTGTAAAGTTGATTATTACCCCACCATTGACTATCGTGTCATCCGAATTGAGCCTCTGAGTGACTTGGGGCATCTTCACATGTGTCACTTAAATGTGTCTCTAAGCCACTCTTGTGCTACTTCAATGCACTGAGGTGGGCCACTTTTATATCACATATACATTTGTAGCTAATGTAGATATTATTGACATGGGAAACTAAAATGCCACTTTTAGGGTCATGTGTGAAAATACTCCTTAGCATTGCTCTGCAATCATTTTCCCCTGATCATTCCCTGGAGGGTTCATGGAATCCCAAGTGTCCCTATTTCTGCATCAGATAATGGAGAAAATTCAAGGTGAGATTGACACACAATGTGCAGCTGCCTTGAAATTTAACTGGATATAAGTGCCTGCTTGATACGGACTTTCACATGTCCTGGAGTCTTGGCTGATCACAGAGTGGGACAGTTTGCTAAAAACATTCCGTGTGTGTGTCTATGTGTGTGTGTCTGTGTGTACGCACACACGCACACACGCACACACACGCTGAAGGGAACGGGGTACTTTGATCACTGGCATGCTAGAACTGACTGGTGCCCATTTACCCACTCTCAACCTTTTGCCACAATGTCTTTTCTCTGGCCCGGCAATCAGCCTCTTTTGCCTTTTACTGCCCACAATAATCCAGATCTAGCCCAAACTATCTGATGTGATGGAAATCAACCTTTTTGCATTTTTATTCAAAGTTCTCAGGAGCTGAGCCAACAGTGGAATCAAACTGCTGTTTCTGGACTTCACAATTCAGTCTAGAACCCTCTTCCTTAATCACTAGTTTTCTGTGTGGAGATAGGGGCGGTCAGGAGGGCATTCAGCCATGTGAGTCCTGCCCTGCAGTCAGAAGTGGTACAGCCCAGACATACGTTTAGTCCATTTAGTTAGAATCAAACTACACGTTGTATCGGAGTTCCATGGGTAAAAGTTGTAACATGTTCTTCTCCAAAAGATCATTGTGCTGCCAGGGGAAGGATTTGGACCTCAGTACAGGGAGAAAATGTTGGACCCCACTTCCCCCCCCCACACACACACACAATCACAGATGCTTTGCCTGACTTTGAGAGAAGAAAATTATGTTAGGAATTCCAGTGAACAGAACATCAACGCAATGCGTAGTTTGGTCTTAATAATGAGGCCTAAGCTATATCTAGTGTTAGCCTTCATATTGCATACAGCTCCCAAGGGCTCTGTCCACAGTGGATTTGTCTGCTGGGACTGGAGGTCGCTTTCACAGCCCTATCCTAATACATGGTGGGTAGTAGCATCTACTCAGACCTTGACCTCAAACTGGAAAGAAAGCTGGGGATGTCAATATGGATGACAGCTCAAGCAGGTTCAAAGCACGCTAAGGCAAGACAAGCTCATTGTTTGCCTTTTGCCACGAGGAGGTTTAAGCGGCCGGCAGCGCTGCAAGAGCAACTCAAGTGTAATACTCCGGATGTAAACTGACAGCGTAACAGGGATCGTGGGATTTGGTGATCTTCAAGGCAAATGCATTAACCACCATCCTTTAGTGGTTAAGCAATGTCAGAAGCCATATAGAAGAAGATGCATCAAAACAGAGGTAAACAAAAAGTGCCATGCTAAATATTTGCCTAAGTAAGCGTTACTACAATTTGAGAATGAAAAAGATGAATTATATGTAAACAACAACAACAACAGGCGCAGGCCTGAAGAATTTATCTGCCCCCCCCAGCACGATTTGCCTGTGCATGATGAGCCCCCATTTCATCATTGCTCTATCTTGTGCTTGATGTTGATGCCACTGGACTCTGAGGAGTTCCTGGTGAGTAGAAAGCTCCACAGGTGCACTTACTGAACTGGCCATTCCCTTCCCTTCTGTCAAGGGCAGCTGCCAGAAAAGGGAGTCATTGCTGCAGCCCGACCACCATGGCTTGGCGTTTTCAAAGTGCATGCATACAGATCAGCAAAGTCTGAATCCTGCTGGCTTTCACAGGGCCATAAGTGGTAGCTAGCTCACACACTATAGTATTAATGGAGGCACAGCCCTGCCTCCATTGTTAAGGGCCGTCAGTAAAAAACACATTCCGCCATGTTATAATTGGGGGGGAGGTCATTCTAACAGCCATAACATCGAAAATGTTTCATCAACCTTTCTGAAATTTACAGGTGCCAGAAAGAAATGTTTGTTTTACATTATCTGAAAATTTCAAGAAGATTGGTGAAAGATTGAGGGAAGGAGAGCAGTTTAAGTTAGAAAAGGAATACAAACCTGTCTCCCTGCTTTTGTAAAATTTACTTCCGGGTTGCTACTTCTTGTGCTCACAGTTTGCATAATTTCTAGAGCCTTATTAAGTAATCCAGTGATGGGGTCTTCTTCCTCCTTGACTGTAGTTGATGGAAAGCTTTTCGTTTTTTTAAAATTCCCTTCGGTTGACTTTTAAGGACTATTTTAACCTCTCATTCAAGTCAATGTGGCGGCCATCTTCCCTCATAACGCGACACACTCTCCCCCCTCCCTCCTGCCTTAGAATGTGGGGTGGGTGAGTGAAATGGCCGCTGCCTCTATAGCACAGACCTTTCTCTTTTCTCTTCTGGAACATGCATTCCTTTGGCTCTGAGAGTATTTGGGGCTATCTTCATAAGGCCAGTTTGCTCTTTTGCTCCCTGGTGAAGCAGGGTGTGGCTCCTCTGGATCCATGGTAACCTGATCTTCAGATCTCTCCTGGGAATAGGTAGCTATACCTTTCTTTTAATTTCCCTCTTTTCTAAGAGTTTGGTCCATACTGCTATAAAGTTGAAAGCTTCAAACACTTCATTTAATTAGTTTGGGCCGGTGTAATGTTGAAACCTTTCAAAGTGCTTCTGGGCCTACAACGCTGGTTTCGGCCTAGTCACCCTGTTTTTCTAATAAGGTTTAGAAACAGTTGAGCTGTCATTTATTTTGCATAGTGTACACACATGGATTTTCTTTCTAATCCTTGCAGTCTACACTGGCTCCTTCTTTGATGTGTTTTTAGATGCAGACAAACCCTTTTTTGTTCCAGCAGGACTTTGGCAAATAATCTGGACTTCTGTCTATACCTTTGACTTTTAAATTGTTATGTATTTAAAATGTTTAAAATGCTTTAATATTGAAAAGTATTTAATTATATTTTTAACTTTTGTATATTTAGGCTGACCATATGAAGAGGAGGACAGGGCACATGTAACTTTAACAGTTGTAGAGAAAAGGGAATTTCAGCCAGTGTCATTTGTATGCAATTAGTCCCTGGTGAAATTCCCTCTTCATCACAACAGTTAAAGTTGCAGGCACTATACTAGAGTGACCATATACAAAAGAAGGCAGGGCCCCTGCAACTTTAACTGTTGTGATGAAGAGGGAATTTCGCCAGGAACTAATTGCATACAAATGACACTGGCTGAAATCCCCTTTTCTCTACAGCTGTTAAAGTTACATGAGCTCTGTCCTCCTTTTCATATAGTCAGCCTAGTATATTCCTATTTACAGGTTTTAGCTGTATATGTTTTAGTTTTGTAAGGTTGCCCTGAGGACCAGCATTGGGCAAAAGGCAGGATACTACTACTACTACTAATAGTAATGTTTCAGATTTCACTTCTGCATCTGATGTTCTTTTGCATTTACTTTTCTTTATAAACCATTCATATCTTAAGACTTCTTGTGTGGCATGTTTTCATTGGTTTAACAAGTTAAAAGGGGTATTCACTGTTATCATGCTTATGTTATAAAATCTATTTTCAACAGGCCTAGTAACTTCAAGAGTAACAGAGTTGGGGAAAATCCTCAATCTCTTTGCTATCAGAGGCACTGAGTAAGGGACCCCTGGAGATAATTTAGACTGACCCCAACCACAAAACACTATTCCCCCTTCTGAAGCGATCTGGACCACAGCCTACTAAAGACAAACAAAGTAGCAGGCCATAATAACAGTTCTCATGTGGCCATTTGCCTTATGAGGCAGGTGCTCTGCGGGCTACCAAATGGAGGGACTAACAGGCCATAAAGTTGCCTGGCTGGGTCTGCCAGAAATCCAGCCTCAACACTCCTGGAAGGTCCATGTTCTATAGCACCTGCTGTCAGATGAACTTGAGGGAATCCCACCCTCCACCCCTGGGTTTAATTTACTGGCTTCCCCTGGCTGGACCTTGCAGGAAACTATAGGGACAGACAGAGCAGGCATTCATAGCATACATAGAATGCTGAGACTGGCAAATCTAAAAGCAAGTGTGTTGCTTTTCAAGAACCAAAGAAATGCAATGGGTCTTACTTTTGAGTAAATATCGAGGGATGGAAATGCAGCCTGTGCAAGAACTGAGTAGGGTGACCATATTTTGGGAACCAAAAAAGAGGACACCTAGTGGGGGGGGGCAGGAAAATGGCTTTCTGGGGCCACCTTAAAGTCCCCAATTGGAGCGGCGGAGGGGAAAGCATGTCATTCTCACCCCACCCCACTGCTCCAATCAGGCCCTTTTCTATAATGCCTGGGAATGACACGTTTTTCCCTTTTAAGGCCTTGATTGGAGCAGTGGGAGAGAATGACACACCTCCAGAAAGCATGTCATTCCCCCCTGCCACGCTAATGGTGGCCTTAAAAGAGGAAGTGTGTAATTCCAGGTCATTATAGACTATTGCATAAAATCCCCCCTGACACTGAGGATAGAACAAAAAAAGGAGAAATCTGGGGAAATCCTGACAGTTTTTTATTATTATTTATTATTGCATTTATATCCCACCTTTTTTCCACCAAGAAACCCAAGGCGGCATACATAATCCTCCTCCTCTCCATTTTATTCTCACAATAGCAACCCTGTGAGATGGGTTGGGCTGAGAGTCTGCAATTGGCCCAAAGTCACCCAATGGGTTTCATGGCTAAGTGGGGAGTAGAACCCAGATCTCCCAGCTCCCAGTCCAACACTTTAGCCACTAGGCCACACCCTAGTGGTCACCCTAGAATTGAGCCATGCCAAGTTGGAAGCAGATCGGTTCGTGCCTTGATTTTTAGGATATTTTTTTTTAAAGTTTGACTTCAAATGTTTTTCTAAAATTCAAGGCATGAACCAATCTGCTTTCAACTTGGCATGGCTAAAGCCTTACTTAAGAGGTACCATGCTGTCAAGTTTCATCCCTTTATCTTTAAAAATGATGGAATTGTAAGCATTTTAGTTAATTTAAAAAATTTAATTGAAGTTTTAAAAATTTCTAAAAATCAAGGGATGAACGGACCTGCTTCCAACTTGGCATGGCTCAATCCCTACTTAAGAGCTACCATGCTGTCAAGTTTCATCTCTTTATCTTTAAAAATGATGGAATTGTAAGCATTTCAGTTAATTTTAAAAAATTAATTGAAGTTTTAAAAATTTATAAAAATCAAGGGATGAACGGATCTGCTTCCAACTTGGCATGGCTAAATCCCTAATTCAGAGCTACCATGGTGCCAAGTTTAATCTCTTTATCTTTAATTTCATTTTTTAAACTCGTACTGCTCAAGGTCCTGGACCCCAAAGAGATTTCTGTTTGAACTTTAAAAAAATCCTAAAAATCAAGGCATGAACGGATCTGCTTCATACTTGGCATAGCTATATCCCTACTTAAGAGCTATCTTGATGCCAGGTTTCATCTCTTTATCTTTAAAAATGAGGGAGATGCAAGCATTTTGGTTGATTTATTAATGTTAAAAGTGAGTTCAACACATAACACTAGCTTTGATTTTATATTGGATGTCAAGATGGTATAAAATTGTGGCTGACACTGGCTTGGTTGTCAACTGTATAATATCCAGTCATCCGTTACACAAAGCCATGAAATTCATTAAACAAAAAACCTACGGTTTACAAAAACAATGTTAAGGCTCTACAGATTCCAACCAAGCACCAAAAAGCAGGGAAATTGGGAGTTAAGGCTCACAAGCCTTAATGCCACATCCTCCCTAAGGAGGCAGAAAGTGCAAGTGAAATTCTCATTCTCCCAAAGCAGATAAACCATGAGGACAGGGTGGAGAATATGATATGCAGAGGTGACTGTGGGGTTGTGGAAAACTGATCACGAACAACTTAGGGCCACCTACTTCTCTTTTTTTGTTTAGAGCAGCCCTTCCCCAACCTGGTGCCCTCCAAAGGTGTTGGACTACAACTCCCATCATTGCAAGTCAGTATGTCCCATGGTCAGGAATGCTGGGACTTGTCATCTCAAACACCTGGAGGGCAGCAGGATGGGGAATGCTGTTCCATACCCTTACCAAATACAGGGTCTGCCCAATACTTTTCTCTCACACACATCTCGCATATAGCAGCACTCTTGATAACAAAAGGGGCACTATTCATTACAGATCTAGAACCAGAGCATGTGCCAGGCACTTCCAACTTTTGGTCAGTATCCTGCCTTTCAAAGAACCAATGTGTGTGGGTTTTTTTAATGTATTTATAAAAAATATACCGTTCACTCTCCACAATCCCTGCACAATACATCATCTCATCAAAGCAACAGCGGAGCAGAAGAGGTTTCGTTTGGCTGTCTTGAACACCTTTCAGATGAGATTAGTTTGCAATCCTATACCTCTTGGGAGAAAGCCCTAGTGAATTCAGTGGCACTGGCTTCTGAGAAGACATGTATAGGAGTCAACCTTCTCCAGCCTGGTGCTCTCCAGATGTGTTACACTATAACTCCCATGTTATGTGTTATGGGGAAGACAAAAATCAATTCATACTTAATTTTAAAATAATACTTACACATGAAAGTATTAGGTGGTAGCTCTGTCTTTGAACTCACACTGCTGAACAAGTAAGAGAAATCCTTTATCTGATATTCAAGAAACAGACATCCTATGCCATGTGTTGAAAACTAATGTTGATGTCTGAAGGGCTATCTGGATTAGGTATTCAAGATTCATTCATTGTTGTTTCATTTGGTTTTGACAGTTTATTTAAAGTGATGCAGCTCTTTTGTAGTTCCTTGATTGATCACATATCTTAATGCTGGAAAACATCATACTTTAGTACAGATGTGGGCAGAAAATAGATCTATCCTGATGATTTGGACATCAACTCGCGGCATTCCTGATAACTGCCCATGCTGATAGGGGCTTTTACAAGTTGAATTCCAAAACATCTGGAGATCTACATTCTGCCTTCCCTTGTTCTTGAACAACATTGCCCAACCTGGTGCCTGTCAGATGTGTTGGGTTGCAACTCTCAACATAAGGAGATGCTCTAAGAAATGAGAAGTAGCTGGTCCTAAGTTGTTCATCATCATTTCTCACAACCCCACAGTCACCTCTGCAGATCAAATTGCATATCTAGATTTTTGAGATGACAAGTCCCAGCATTCCTGACCATGGGACATACTGACTTGCAATGATGGGAGTTGTAGTCCAACACCTTTGGAGGGCACCAGGTTGGGGAAGGGCTGCTCTAAACAAAAAAAGAGAAGTAGGTGGCCCTAAGTTGTTCGTGATCAGTTTTCCACAACCCCACAGTCACCTCTGCATATCATATTCTCCACCCTGTCCTCATGGTTTATCTGCTTTGGGAGAATGAGAATTTCACTTGCACTTTCTGCTTCCTTAGGGAGGATGTGGCGTTAAGGCTTGTGAGCCTTAACTCCCAATTTCCCTGCTTTTTGGTGCTTGGTTGGAATCTGTAGAGCCTTAACGTTGTTTTTGTAAACCGTAGGTTTTTAGTTTAATGAATTAGTATCAGACAAATAAAATGCTAGCCAGAGAACAACTCTGACCATTAGCCAGTCTCCTATACAATGCTGGGCCTAGACATTTGCTGCCTGCCTGGAGTGGGCTCAAATGATGCCCCTCTCCTGCTAATGCCAACACTTAAATCTGTCTTGCTGCACCATTCAGACACCAAGGGTAATATCCAACATTACTCCTATTTACAGTAGACCCACTGAAATAAATAGCACTTTAGTTAGTCATGACTAACTTAAGTCCCATTCATCTCAATGGGTCTACTGTAAGTAGGACTAACATTGGATACTACCTAAATTGGATGAGGAAAAACAAACTGAAGCTGAATCCAGACAAGATGGAGGTGCTCGCTATCAAAGGCCCAACCTGGGTCTGGAGGTGTGTCAACCAGTTCTGGATGGGGTTACACCCCCCCTGAAAGATTGTGTTCGCAGTTTGGGGGTACTCCTGGATCCGTCGCTCCAGATGACAGCTCAGACTGATGTGATGGCCAGGAGTGCCTACTATCAGCTTTGGCTGATACGCCAGCTGCGCCCCTTCCTAGAGTTGGAAGACCTAAAGACGTTAGTGCACGCGCTGGTAACTTCGAGGCTTGACTTCTGCAATGCGCTGTACATAGGGCTACCTTTGTGCCTAGCCCGGAAACTTCAACTTGTTCAAAATACGGCAGCCAGGTTGGTCACCAGTACACCTAGGGGTGACCACATTACACCAGTTTTAAAATCACTTCATTGGCTGCCAGTCAGTTTCCGGGCGAAGTATAAAGTGTTGGTTATTACCTTTAAAGCCCTACATGGTTTGGGCCCAGGCTACCTGCGGGATCGCCTTCTGCCATACAATCCGCCCTGCACACTTAGGTCCTTTGGGAAGAACTTACTCAAGCCAGCCAGAACTAGGCTGGCGAGTGTTACCTAGAGGACCTTCTCTTCCATCGCTCCCAGACTATGGAATGGTCTGCTGGAGGAGATTAGACAAATTAGCAGTCTTCATGAATTTAAGAGAGTCATGAAGACTGCTCTCTTCCGGCAGGCCTATCCGGATGAATTTTAAGATGTTTTTAATGATGTATTTTCTCTTGTTTTTAAAATTTTTAACTGTTTGTGATTCTTGTATTTTACATTGTGTTCCCCACCTCGATCCAAAGGGAGAGGCGGGTTATAAATTATTATTATTATTATTATTATTATTATTATTATTATTATTAAATTCCTGCTTTCATCTATCCTGAATCAGGTCACTCCCATACTGCATGACAAGGCTAGCCCTGCTCCTACAAATGTCCTGGATTAGACAAAAGTCCCTTGGGTTTGAGACGCTTACAGACACCTGGTCAATGATCACACCATGTTCCTGCTCTGCCTCGCTTCGTTTGCTACTTTCACCTACACCCTTTCTTCCTGCCCTACACCAGTGTCCCTAATAAAGGACTGTCAGTAAAATGATGATGATGATGATGATGATGATGATGAAGAGGAGGAGGAGGAAGAGGAAGCAGCAGCAGCAGCAGAAGCCTATAACACCTTGGCCTATATCCCAATCTGAGTGAGGACCTTCTAGAACAAATTCACCACCACATCAAAAGTCCAGCCTATTATTGTTTCCACACTGACCAAACCAGGTTTACAAACTTTGTCCTCCAGGACTAGAGTCTGACAAAAGCTCACTGGACATGTTTAACCTCGAGAAGGGAAGATTGAGGGGAGACATGATAGCACTCTTCAAATTCTTGAAAGGTTGTCACACAGAGGAGGGCCAGGATCTCTTCTCCACCAACCCAGAATGCAGGACACAGAATAATGGGCTCAAGTTACAAGAAGCCAGATTCCGGCTGGACATCAGGAAAAACCTCCTGACTGTTAGAGCAATACAACAATGGAACCAATTACCTAGGAGGTGGTGGGCTCTCCCACACTAGAGGCCTTCAAGAGGCAGCTGGACAACCATCTGTCAGGGATGCTTTAAGGTAGAGTCCTACATTGAGCAAGGAGTTGGCCTTATCGGCCCTTCCAACTTGACTATTCTACGATTCTATGATTCTATACTTAGGAAAGTAACTCAGGTCTGGCCTTACCATTAAACCTCAAGAAGCTGGTTTTGGAAGTCATGTAAGATAGGCTGACCATCTGAAAAGGAGGACAGGGCTCATATAACTTTAACAGTTGTAGAGAAAAGGGAATTTCAGCCAGTGTCATTTGTATGCAATTAGTTCCTGGTGATATTCCCTCTTCATCACAACAGTTAAAGTTGCAGAGCCCTGCCTTCTTTTGTATATGGTCACTCTAGTATAGTGCCTGCACCTTTAACAGTTGTGATGAAGAGGGAATTTCACCAGGAACTAGTTGCATACAAATGACACCTGCTGAAATTCCCTTTTCTCTACAACTGTTAAAGTTATATGAGCCCTGTCCTCCTTTTCAGATGGTCAGCCTATGTAAGAGCAAGAAATTATTAGTTATTTAATGTATTGTTATTTCTCCCAAGGAGAGGTGCCTGTGGGATTTTCTGCCTCTGGCACCAAAATAAATTGGACAGAATTGAAACTGTGAACCTTGATGTGGCAGGTGGCATTTCCAGCTCCACAAAATGTCTTGGGTCAGCCCAGGGAAGGTGGTATTATTATCATATTGCAAATGGGGGGCTAGGGCCGTGAGACAGTGGCATGCTAATAAATTCATGGCAGAATAGAGATGCAAACAGGAGATTTCTGGAGTTGCAGGTTTTAGGCACCACACGAACGTTGAAGAACCTGTGCACATAATGATCCTATTTGATGCTCTACAGCATAATACTTATACTGGGTTTTTCAGCCATGAATCAAAGGGGAAAATGTACCGTATACATAACATGTCAACATAGTGAACCTAATCTGATGTGCTTGTGTGTGGGGAACCTGTGGCCCTCCAGATGTTGTTGGACTACAACTCCCATAATTTCTGGCCTTTGGTTATGCTGGCTGTGGCTGAAGACAGTTGGAGTGAAATAACAACTGGAAGGCCACTGCTGATCTAATACTTAAAGATCCAATTCTGATTGATACTGACAAGGAAGAAAGGAAGAAAAAAAAAGACTCATTCCTCTCCACTTCATATCTATGCCAAAAAAAATGCACAGTTGCCCTATTCCCCACCATTATCACAAATCTTTAAAAAGTGATAGAAATAATCAGCCGGTTTGATTGAAGACAAGCCAAAACACAACTGCTTACTTTAGGATGTGGTATCATATGATCTGTCAAACCTCCCTAAAGGGGTGTAGGTAGTTTCTAAACAAGTTCTGCTGGGTGGATCTAACTTTTCCCACATCCTGTGGCCAGTTCCGCAACTCAAGTGACAAGAATGTTCTCAAAAACTGCTACCAAACACAATGTAATCAAAGAGCACCTGCAAAACTGTACCTGCATCCTATACGCATATGTGCAGCACCTACGACAGCCAGAAATCAATTCTTAACATATTTGCAGCTCAGCCCTGGCTTATTTTGCTGCCAAATTACAATAAAAGCCAGTTGCAAACCTTAATATGGCCAAGATGGTGAAATGGGGTCATTTTTACAGCTCAGTGCTGATTTTCAAATTGTGTAATGAACCTACTATATTTTATCATAAGTGTCAAAAAGTAACCTACCCTTGCTTGAACGGCCTGAAAATATTTTGAAACAGAAAGACAAACCAAACCCCTATTGGTTTGTGTGTTCTAAATTCCAAACCAGAAATCAAAGTGTGGAACAAATACCCGCATTTATAATAAATGAGGGAGTAAGAGATAACTATCTGGAGAGTTTATAAAATGCTTAAAGGCCCAGGGCCAAACACGGCAGCGCGACAAAACCACTCTTGTACTACTCGAAATAGATGTCATTTGCTATCAGATTATCTCTCAATAAATCTTTCTGACCAAATCATGCTGGTTCTTAATAAATCACTTTGGGTGAACTAAGCCCAAGCTTTTGGAAAGAGCCCCTGGGGAAAGAGGAATCAATAAAAGCTTTATCCGCTGAAGGAAAACCACTCAGCTTGATGAGTATCATCAAAATACTTTGTTCAATAACAGGACTGAATAATCTGATATGGGTTCAAACCCCAATTGATTCATTGTCTCAACGGGATGACCTGGCCAATGCATCTTCTCAGCCTCAGTCCTATGTCTGTAAAATAGGAAGAATGAAACCAGGAAAACAACAAGGAAGTCCTATGGCAACAGAAAGACCTAACCAATGTATGGTTGCAGAAGTGGGTGGACTAAATGCCTGACCCACAAATGCTCATAGTCTTAAAGATGCCACAGAATTCTTTCTGGTTTTGTCGCCACTTGAATAAAATAAGAATAATGACCTGAAAGTAGTGACCGTGCTGTATGAGGCTGAATTATTTTTAATACTCTTTAAAGGGTTTTTTTTCTTTGTATAGAATTTACTACATAATAACATTACTATATTAATAAACATATCTACATTTACATATATCAGAAATAGATACAATATACACTGTGAATCTCAACATATTATAGTTTTATGGAACTTTCAGCACTAATATTCATATATCCAACCAACCAATAGTTGATTAGAATGTTAAGTATTTCAAAAACTAAAAGATGAAAGAAAGATATCTTGATTATAATGTTTATTAAAGTCATATTAAGTTGTATTATGGGAATACAATAAATATTATTATATCTACCCTTCTAGTACTCAGTAAAAGGCTCCACTCTGCTACAATTTTCAGATTTATTTGGTCTTCCATCTCTTAATCTTAAAAATTCAATTAATTTTGTCAATTGGGACATTCTCCCTCCCCCCCCAAAAGCCACATTCTTTTATACAACAACTGCCCAGAATAACCCTAGAACACACCATGGCCTTTGTGAGGGTTGTTTAACCTTCACACGAACTTTGCCACATGGATTCGCACAACACAACAAGCCATGGCAACTGCTGGCCAGGGCTTGCATATTTAAAATGGTGATTGGCACATGCTGTGGCAGCCACAAGGGTTAATTAACCCATTGTGGCTTGCCATGTCATGGAAATTCAGTCATAATAAATCAAATGCTGAGCAGAATAGAAACATTTTAGAGGTCCATTTAAAGGTAGATAGATATAAGGCCATAAGTACTTCCCTAGGGAGAGAATTCCAAAGATGTGGGGACACCACTGACCCTCTCTCTAGACCCTCTCTCTAGAACCCACCAATCTGATAGGTTTTGATGGTGGGCCAGAAAGCAGGACCTCCAAGATCCATCTCAGGGCCTAGGCCAGCCTTCCAAAACCTGGTGCCCTACGGGTGCTTTTGGACTTCAACTTCCATTAGCCCCAGCCAAGATCACCAATGGTCAGGAATACTGGGTGTTGTAGTTCAAAACATCCAGAGGGCACCAGTTTGGGGAAGGCTGGCCTAGGTAAATTCATATGGGTGCAGAGAATCATTCAAATAACCAAATAAGGCTGCAAGATTATTTACTGGGGATGGGCTTTTTGGTCACATTATTATACCTGTGATTTTCCAGCTACACTGGTTCACAGTCTTGTTGTTATGGGTATTCTGAATGCCACGATTGGTGATGGCCTTTCTAAGTCTCCATCTTTAGGATATTTGGATTTGGAAGACTGTATCCTTTGGAACGTTTTTCTACTAATTGTTACCTGGAACAATGAGAAAATACTTGCTTAAGCTTATTATATTAAACATCAGTCCCTGGTACAACTGTTATGTTACACTTATTGCTATTTGCCAAGTAGCCCTACCCTGCTTGCATCTATAATAAAAACACGAATATTTTGGACTGTATAGAAAGTGATGATTAAACTAGCTGGATCTCAGCCAGTTTATCAACTTAAACTTGGAGTGGAAAAATTTGGGGGACTAAGAGACTGAGAACCTTTCTTTGATTAAATTTAAGAATTCTAAGCAATTGATACTATTTCATTTTTATTGTCTCATGGGAGAAGTTTCCCCCATAGTAGATTTTCTGAAACCTTCTTTAACTATCCCCTGCATTTCATATCAGAACCCTGGCTTAACTTTTTTGTGGTTTGAGATGGATTGCCAGATTCTAAGAAAACTCTTGCTAAACTTTCTGGACAATATTCAAAATTGAAAACAGAAGAAGCCACTCAACAGCTATTAAACTTTGATCCTTCTATAAATGCCTTATTTTTTAAAATTAGAATACAATAAGAACTCAGTGGGAGGCACTGGGTTCAGCTGCAATGAAAAATAATGAGCATACTTTTTGGGATATTGGTCTGACGGAGGCAAGAGGGATTACTGAGGCTTAGTTTTTTGTTGATGATTAGCCAATTATTTTATTAAACTATATAGTTCTCTGCCAGAGAGTAGGGATCCAGTAATTTCATCTATGGTCAAATATTTAATTGGTCTGATAAAGTCAAATAAGTCTTCAGGAGAATATTTTTTTTATTCCTAGAATTGTTTAAAATACGTTCTAACCAATGGGCCCCTGCTCTTGCTAAATTGTTCACCCAGATTAATTCAACATCTTTCGTTCCAGTGGTTTATTATATCTTTACAAAGGTTATTCCTTTTCTTCCTCAGAAATATAGACCAATTAGTCCTTTGGATATGCCTTCTAAAATATATACTACCTTTCTTCTTAATAAGTTACAGGAAAGAGTCTCCCTAAACAGTATTTTATACAGAGAGCAAGCGGAGTTTAGAAATGCCTATTCCACTATTGATCATTGCAACACTTTGTCTTGTCTTATTGAAAAAACAGTTAAGAATAATGCCAGGCTCTTCACAGAGTTTGTTGTCCTATCATCAGCATTTGATTTGATAGATAGGAACCACTTGTGTGCTAAATTGTTTGCCCTTGATACAGACCCTAGGCTGCTAGTACTTCTCTAAAGCCTTCCTCAAGATACTGCTGCTAAAATTAGAGTGGGCATGAGTGGGCTTTTGTCTGTCCCAATTCCAATTATGAAGAGGGTCAGACAGGTGTGTGTTCTGGCACCCCTTCTTCATCATCTTTATGTTAATGATTTGGTTCAACTGCTTGGGGAATTGGATACATGCCCACTTGCCATAGAAAATAGAAAGGTCAGTATTAGATTGTATTATTCTTGACTAGGGAGAGCCTTTAATTTTCATCGGAAGAAATAGCTTTGTATTAACTTTACTAAAATGAAAGTGGTTACTAATCCCTATATTTAACTTCTAATAACCCCATTCAACCAGTTAAATCTTTTTTGTTATTTAGGGTGTTTGTTTTTGTATCCAGTCCTCTTGGAAGGGCCAGCAGGATGCTATTCTCATTAAAGCAAGATGTATTATAGGAGCCATATTAATTAATTAATTAATTAATGTGTTTATATCCCACCTTTTTTCCTCCGAGGAACCCAAGGCAGTATACATAATCCTCCTCCTCTCCATTTTATCCTCACAACAACAACCCCGTGAGGTAGGTTGGGCTGAGAGTCTGTGACTGGCCCAAAGTCACCCAGTGGGTTTCCATGGCCGAGTGGGGACCAGAACCCAGACCTCCTGACTCCCAGCCCAACACTTTAGCCACTACACCACACTGACTCTCTAGAACTTCTTTTATACAAAGGGTAGGGAATGTGATGCCTCAGTCCTTAAAATCTTTTTGGCTAAGGTTGTTCTTCCCACATTATCTGGTGCAGAGCTTTGGAGCTTTAGCTGATCAGTAATTTAGAGCTGGAGAAAATCCAAAATTATTTTCTAAAAGAAAATAACTGGCTTTACCTGTTGGCACCTCTTGTGCTCATGTCCATGCAGAGGTGGGTTGGCCTTTCTCTTGGGGCTAGAATGAAAGTCTAGCTTCTAAATTTCCATAATAGCATGTTAACTTGGCCAACTTTGTGTTTGATCTCTAAAATTTATGGATGCCCCTTAAATTCTCAAAGGACAGTATCTGCATAACTGACACTCGGTAGAGTTCTTGATTGTCAACTGACTAAAATTGAACACCATCTGGATATATTTTGTAAAATTTACTAAAGATAGTGGCCTTGTTCACACACAGAAGGGGAGAGGGTGGCTAGGGTAACTATGGAGCGCAGAGATCTCGACCATCGAGAAAGTCCACACTGGAAACTGCAGCTGCTCTGGTCGACCAACTCTACGGCCATTTTGAATCATGGGGAGCATGACAGATGACCCTGAAGGATGGTTGTCCAGGCTGGTTTATTAGGCATCGTTATTGGGGGGTTTTAAACACAGTGGCTTAGTGTTATATGTGAAGTGGCCCACTGTCTATTATGTCAATCAATGTTCTCTTTAGAAGGATCCACGCAAAAAATAAATTTAGGCTAAAAAGAATTTTTTTACATCTATGAATTTGTATCGTTTCTGTTGTTTGATAACAGATATTACCTGGCAGCCAAGAAATTGAGAGCTATATTTGTTGCTCAACTCTGAGTAATCCTTCTGCTTTTGTTATGGTTTATGGCTACATAATAAAATAATTACTACAGCTCTACACATATAGCAGGAGTGGGGAATGTTGTATAGTTCATAGTCTATATCCAACCTACAAAGGCTTTCACCAGATTCCATGGCCCTCCAGATGTCGTTGGACTGCAATTCCCACCAACCCTAGCCAGCATACTCAATGGTGAGGGATGATGGGAGTTGCAATCCAACAACATCTGGAGGACCACATGTTCCCCATCCCTGACATGTAGTATGCTTTCACAAAGCTTCTAATCCAGATTGTTTGGGGATCATTTATTTATAATTTACTGATGATTTATTTGTGACCATTTTACCTCAGCCTTCCTCCCCAGCCCCATGCTTCTTAACATCTACATGAAACTACTGGGGGTCATCAGGAGGTTTGGGCTGAAGTGTCACCAGTATGCAGATGATACTCAGCTTTACCTCCCATTTCCAGCTTATTGCTTTTAATGTGTACACTGTTTTATATATATGGTTGTTTTTATATATGGTTGTAAGCCATCTTGGGAGAGCTTCTGCCCTGAAAGGCAGCTAAGAAATGTTTTAAATAAATACAGGTGAGAAACAGCTAAAACAACGGAACAGGTTGACCAGCCTCAGTAGGAGAAGGCGCTTCTCCAATGCTGGCCTTTCTCTTCCCTTCCCATTCTTTCCCTCACCCCCTTTTCTATCATGTCTATTAGATTGTGAGCTGGTGGACAGAGGACTGTTTTATCTTTCAGTTTGTGTAAAGCACTTTGAAAATTATATGTGAATTGTGGTTTTTTATTTATTAATTTGCTATATTATTATTATTATTATTATTATTATTATTATTGTGATGATGATGATAATGGCGAAATTGGGAATCAAGATAATCCAGTGTAGTAAAAGAGTAAGCTATTGTAAGGCTGTATTCCTATGCACACTTTCACTTGGGTATAAGCCCTAAGAGGTCTGCTTCTGAGTAAACACACTCAGCTCATAGAACACATCCAACGTGGCGTGGCAAGGCCTCACAGTGCCACCACATGGTGGTTCACCTATTTGGGGGAAGCGTGGGCTGGGGAAGGAAATCCTTAAGTGGCTAGATACAATCTGTATCCCTGTTCTGTTGAGTAAAGGTCTTTCCGGGGCTTTACTACATAGCCATCGATAGTTTAATTTCCTCACTTTGTTCTTCAACCTTGGACTTCAACCTTGTGAAACTGTTATTATCTCCCAATCTACTATCAGCCAAGAGGAATATGATGACTTTCCAGTTCTTTAAAATCATTAAAGAGCCACTAAATCTAGATGGATTTTTAAAAAAAATAGTCTAGACTTTGAGAAAATTAGTTATGCAGAAATAAAGGAAGCAACTTTTATTATAATAGTTTAGATTTTACAAGCTTCTGAATCACACTGGGCTATTCCTTGGGCAAAAGTGCTCAGAGAAAAATGGAATAAAATTAAAATGCAGTCTGTGTACAGGGACTGGATGATAAAGAGCGCTGCACAGTGTAGTTAAGTTGATTCTCAGGTGAACAAAATGGTCAGGAAAAAATTATCAAGGTCTTATTCAGCATTTGCTTAGTTTCACACATTCAAAATAACCAACTCTAGAAATGAATGTTTTTTCCAGAAAGTAACTTGTTTGTATTTTGGAACACCAGAAACAGCATTTATGTAAAAGAGACTCTAGTTTGCTCTAGATTAGGGATGCTGTCAAAATTGGGTTGAAGCAAAATTTTGTTGGTGGCAGATCTGGGCTTACACCTTGGTGGAACCCTAAGAGAACTGACATCAAAGCTCTATTCAGGCACTCTGTCCCTGTGTACCCATCCGAGGAGAGGCAGCACACCTGCCCTTACCCCTCTGTTAATGCATTTATCACCTACACGTGGAGGGTGACTTTTTGAAGAGGTTATAGCTTCCTGTATCCATGGAGGGTCTCTGTGTGATTCAGAAAATCCAGTAATTGGAAAATCAGTGCTCTGTGTTGCACAGAGAGCCTCCCCAGATAGAGGAGGTTCTCCTCGCCACAAGTTCAGGGCGACAAAAACAATGACAGAGGGAGGGCTGGCTACTATACACAGGATTAGAACACTTGAATGGGGCTCAAGATTCAATGAAATCCGTCAATGGATCTAGTGCAGTAGTTCCCAACCTTAAGATCCCAGATATTGTTGGACTACAACACCCATCATCTCCCACCATCCTGGCCAGTGGACTGTGATAATGGGAGCAGTAGTCCAGCAACACCTGGGGACCCAAGGTTAGGAACCATTGATCTAGTGGGTTTCAAATTGTCCCTGGACTGTGTTAGGCACCTGAATGACACAGTCATGCAGCACTTATGACATACACCATCTGAGATATGCCAGAGGCCTTCAGGCAGATTGAAGGCCCTTATCACATCCCAGCCCAGGATGTCCAGTTCCAAAAATCTGGTTCCACTAAAAAACAAAAACAAAAAACACCTTCTGGAGTGAAACAGATTGCTTTCTCCTGTCCCTAGTGACATACAGAAAAGTATTTCAAATGTAAATGGCCAAATACTGGCATTCCATTTGAAGAAATAACATGATCCACAAGCCAGCTAACAATGACAAGTTCCTGTTATGAGTTTATCATTATATAAGGGATGAGAGACTGTTCATATTTCTTAATCTAAGCTAAATTCTTCATTTGGGGGGGGGGGAGCAGGGGTGGGTGTGTGGAGGTGACAAACTTCTTGGAAGAATGTTGTTTTCTGTAACTACCATTTCTGCCTTAAGCGAGCTGAGTTTTAGATTTAAGAATAATGATACTAATGTAAGAGAAGAATGTACTTGCATATTTCTTTAATCAATAAGGAGCTGGGATTTATCTTTCATTTATTCTTTACATTTCTTCACCACCCAATAGTAGTTATTCAGCTATTGTATTGTATTGGGTTCTTAAATTATACAGCCTATTAATTTTAAGATAAAAACAAATTTTAAAAGAGACTTGCATTTTTAGACATTTAGCCCAATTGACTACTAATAGGGCTATTATCAATTTAAATTCAAGAAGGCAATTTGGCTGGCTTATGTATCGAGCTGAAAATAAACCAACCTCCAGCTAATCTATAAATTTCCAAATTTTAGGCCCTTAACGAATTAATGAGGCAAGACAAATTCAGCATCTTTAGCCTTACACACTATTAAGAAACTCTTACCCAGATTAGTTTTCATTAATTGTCAACTCAGCAAGACCTTCTTAAATCAAGCTGCTTCAAGCCTGCTGAAGGATAAGCCTCAAGACCGACAACAGAAGTAGAGCAATCTCCACATTAAACGTATTGGGTTTCGCACAGTGCTGGATTTAGGAACGAGCCAAGTAGGGCCTCAGATTATGAGGGGCCACTAAATATGTTGGAGAGAACTAAGATGTAAGACAACTAAGATGAAATCACTTCGTCTTAAATGTGTTGGAAAGTGTAGTGCGATTTACAGCAGAGTTGCTCTATATAAAGAAAATATTAAGCATTACTAGAGCTTTTAAACAGATCTTCAGAGAAGGCTATCTAACACTGATTCACTACAAGCAGCACCTAATGCTGGGTGGTACCCTTTCATTGCCCTTCCTATTATAATGTAATTAGGGTGACTGTATGAAAAGGAGGACAAGGCTTCTGTATCTTTAACATTTGTATAGAAAAGGGAATTTCAGCAGATGTCATTTGTGTGCATGCAGCACCTGGTGAAATTCCCTCTTCATCACAAAAGTTAAAGCTGCAGATACAAAAGAGGGAAGGGTTCCTACAACTTTAACTGTTGTGATGAAGAGGGAATTCCACTAGGTGCTTCATGCATGCAAATGACACCTGTTAACATTCTCTTTTCTATTCAAATGTTAAAGATACAGGAGCCCTGTCCTCCTTTTCATACAGTCACCCTAAATGTAATACACTTTTTCTCTCTTTAATTTTATGATATGGGGCCTCTGGACCTCAGCACGTCATACATGATGGTGGGACATGGGAGAGGGCTTTCTCTGTTGTGGCACCCCAGTTGTGGAATACCCTCCCTTTGGAGGCTGGACTGGCGCAGACATTGGCCTCGTTACAGTGTCAAGTTAAAATGTGGCTTTCTAGCAAAGACTTTGAGGGCTAAATTTGCCTAAAAGCAATTGTTTTATTGCTTTTTATATTTTCTACTGTTTTTAACTTGTTAATAGTTTAACACGTTTTAGCTGTGTACATTATTTGTTATTTTATACTGTTTGAATTGATTTTATCATTGAATTGATTTTATCATTTTATCATGTTTGAATTAATTTTATCATTGAATTGATTTTATCATTTTATTATTGAATTGATTATATCATTGATCCCAATGATACAGAGCTGGATACAAATGTTTTCATCAAATAAAACTAAAAATATCCACTGCTGGTTTCACATTCTGGCCTTGCAGTTCCATATGCATGCAGACCATTTTTTTCCTCTGTCATCAGACTGCACTATAAAGTGCCACAGCCTGAACACACACACACACACACACACACACCATCCTTCAGCAGAAACAGTAATGAACCTGGGTTATGTTCTGGTGGCTTCTGAGGGAAGTCCACTTTGCCATGGAAAACATCAGAAAAAGTCTGAAGGGGCCCAGTTCTGCTAGGACTTCAGGCTTTGTCCAAATCCAAAACACATTGATGAAATATAAAATGTTTATATTATCCATACGTATCTGTGTTTTCCTTTTTTATTTACTGTCCATCACTATGAAAAAAAATAGTTTGAAAAGAAAGAATGAAAGAAAGAAAGAAAGAAAGAAAGGTCCAGAGTAGAATTAACAATGCTGAGAATTTTAGTTTTTAATCCTTCAAAATAAAAACTAAAATGAAATCACTTTGAATTGAGTATGGAAATTATGGTGTTACATTCCTGATCGTTTGTAGTTCCTGCTCTCTTGCTCTCCCATTTAGGATCTCTTGCCCATAAAAATCATATTGTGGAAAAAATTCCAAGTATGACAATCCCATCTCCATATATAAATTAAATAAATCTATGAACATTCTGAACTCTGGGCTTCCTTAGTGTGGATTTCTCTGTGAATTTACAAAGGCCAGGATATAGCAACAAGTATGTCTACTTCAGAGCAACGCAGCTGCTTGGGACTGCTAAGACTTTAAACCATTGTCATTGTTCTCTGCCACCTTTTTTGTGCTTGAGACGATTCTCACCATAATCTAAGATCCTCAAATCTACACCTGTGATCATTCTATATAGGTAGTTTATATAATACAGTAGTTTAAGGCTCATTACTCAAGATCTACCAGACCAATTTTGCTCATTTTTTTAAACTGAAGCTTGACCAGTGTAAACGTGGAGAAAATTTTGAAACCTCAAAACAGTTCAAAGCTTGAGCTTTAATAACAATTAATATTCCTCCATGCCAAACAAGCAGGACAGCCCCTCCACCAGCGGGTTGACAGACATCCCTGCTTGGCCAATCAGTGTGGTGTGAAGGCAGGGCCTGCACCCAGCCAATTGGTTAGGCTGTCACCGCCAGTGGGGAGGAGGAAGGGGATGGAGGCAGCCAATAGGGGGCATGAGGCAGGGGGCGAAGCCACACTGCATGCACATTTTGGAGGGGAGATTCACTATGCATGAGCCACATTTGCATTATTCATCAGCTCCTCTGTGGTGATGAGACCAAAGGGAAAAAAGTGGGAAATGAGCAGGACTACTATCAGCCATGGCAGCATGGACTTTACACTAGCTCATACACAATATAACATCTAACTATTTACCTTCTTTTTGAGGTTATTATTTCTATATACTTAGGCACAATCCTACGCCATGCTGGCTGGGAAATGTTGGGCATTGTACAACTTTTCTCTCTCTAAATATGCATACGATTGTGACCTTCGGGAACTAAGTGCTTGGATGGTTACTAAATTTCAATGCTGTTGGCCCTAACGTGGTTATTTGTCCTTCTGTTTCATGCTACCTAAAATGCAGGCTGAAGCCACACAGACTCGATTCTTGAACACTGCCTCTATTTAGCACTTCGGGCTGAACTGGACAGGATATTTGTCATGAGGTTTGGCCTTGTGCGGCTAGTTTATTTTTGTTTTCTTTCACAAATCACAGGTGTAGTGGGTAGCTGGATTGGAACTGGGGGAAGAAGAAAGTTTTTTTTAAAAAAAACCCTTGCCACCACTGGGGTCCTGATTGGAATTGGGTCTCCCCTTCCCCATGTCTGCAAATGACAATGGGAGGAAAGCCCTCTTGTTTGGACCTTACCAGCAAGCTTGCAATTGCCCCTGGGAACAGTAACTGAAGAGTAAAACCAATCAGATATTTAAAAAATCTGTGAATCTCTCTAATATCAGCTTGAGAAGCTATTTCAGCACTGGTCTCAGGGATAAAATTTACCACATTTTACAATGAATTCATATAGGGAAACTATACACGGTAAATCATGATTTATATCCTGAAAAGTTCCTATTTATCAGCATGCAGTGAACATTTTCCAAAGACACTGTGGCACTTTTCAAAATTCATTCTGTCAGCCAAATACTTATATCTAGGAAGTAGTTAAAATTTATTTGCAAGTGTGACATTTTAGATTATCATCTAGTAAAAATGATGACCTTTATGAAGCAGAGCTACATAGATACAAGGTAAGCCTGCTGAATATTTCCACTCTACTTGCAATAGCATAATCAACTAGTCACGTTGCAGCATTTTTCAAAAATGAAAGGACGCTTAAATTGTTTACAGTGATCACTGTAGCACGCCAAATGTTTTCTTTAATGCAAAAATTATAGCCAAAATAAATCATAAGACAAAGACTACATTTCAGTGGAATAATTTTACCTGTTCAAAAAGCACAAAACTCACATTAACAGACTGACAAATCTGCAATAGCATGCAGATTCAGACATTGGGATGAGAAATACATCTGACATGTTGTCCTTAGCTTACCCTGTTCTGCCCAAGGATTGTAACATTAATGTAAAAATCATGCATTACTCTTTTGGATGCTCAAGTAATACTCAACAGCAAGATAACTTGGAATATGGAAATATTTGAAGTAGTAAAGAAGTTTTATGAGGTAGAATTGTATAACTAAGTAAGAGAGGAGAGGAGGGTTTTAAGAAAGATATAAAGGGGATCTGTTTTAATAATCTTTAATAACTGAAGTTTGTTTTAGTAACTTTTAAGAATGTAGAGAAAAGGGGAGGATGGGTCTTGTTTTCTTTTGTTCTCCTTTGTGCTAAAAGAATTTATAAAAGGGTTGTGGGAAAGTAGGGGGTCCTTTTAAGTGTTGTTTGTTCTGTGAGTCTTGTTTTTGTGTTTTTATGTTTTTTATGTTATTGAAACAAAATAAAAATCTTTAATCAGAAGAAAAAAAAAGATAACTTGAGGGGGCTAATTATCAATCCTAATTGCCAACTTTTAACTTCCACTGACCTTGATTTTCTGGATTTATGTAAGATGATGAAAATTCACTTTTCTGCAGTCCACATTTTTACAGAAAGATGAACAGAAAGCCAGCAGTCAAACTACATCTATGGAAATCTAAAATCTCATGAATACTTGGGATCTGACTGGGGAGATTGTGGGAACAGATTTAATTTCTGCTTTTCAGTTTGTCACAGAAGTTTCCCAGTATAGGAATCAACACATGACCAGCAAGTGAATTCCTTGTACCAGATTCTAAATTTTCATGAACAGGTTCCTCTTTAAATTAATATACTTCTTTTTTCAAATAAAAAAGCTAGCATATTAGAAGTCGTTAAGTCCAAAATGTTACTTGCACACACAAAAACATTTAGTAGCATTTGGAGAGGAGATAACCATTCTATAAAACCAGGGTGGGTGATTTTGCTTACTGTGAGTAAAAGGTGGTGTTGAAAGGAGAGAAAGGGAGTTGGATTGAGTAAGAAGAGATCATTAAGACTGCAACACTGGTAGAGATCATATTAATTTCTTTTAGATTGCTTTACTCTTCTCTGGTAGTACCTTGGAAGGTTCCACTAAAAGACAGCCTACAAATCTTTCAAATAAATGGAATACGTAGTGGGGGAGATGGAAGAACAATAGCTAGCTAACAGAAGTTGAGAATCTGGGCAGAACGAAGTAGACATAGGAACAATAGGAACAAAGAAAGTAGCCTTATACTGAGTGAGGCCATTGGTCTATCTAGCTCCATAATGCCTATACTGACTGGTAGTAGCTCTCCAGTCTTACCTGGAGTTGCCAGGGAGTGAACCTAGGCCTTGTTCATGCAAACCAAGTGCTCTACCACCAGGGCCAGCCTTACCATTAAGCAGAGTGCCTCAGGTGGCAGAAAGCAGACAATGCTGAGTTTGCCCTGCAGCTGGCCTTACGCCCCCTAAGTCAGTGCTGCTCTGAAGTGCAGTGGAAGATCATGTCCCATCCCCAATCTTGAAGTAAGATTCAATAGCTGGCCTTTTGTACATAGAATGGAGGGAGGCGTCACCTGTCTTTCACTTCAGGCAGCAAAATGTCCTGGGTCAGCCTGATTTACCACTACAGCCCTTCACCAAAATATCCACAAAATGTTGCCAACAGAAACTCCCAGACCAGTAGTTGCAGTTTTAGAATCACCTTATTCCTATCCTCTGTAAAGCACCACCATTTGTTCCCAACCATCTCCTCCTTCACTCTGCTTGTAAAAGGCCACCTTCTTCAGGGATCACACGAAAGGGACAACTGATTCCATTTAATCTAATTTTTCAGTGACAATGGGAAAATCTTATTGGAATTAACTAGTACTTCCCTAGAGGGTAGGAGGGAGGGGGGAAGTCACCCTTTAGAAATAAATTTACTGCAATTAAAGAAGTTTAATGACCTATACTATAATTTAATAGTTACACCACACAGCGGTTAAAATATAGCTGCACATATTATTAAAGCCTGTTATTCTCTATTGCAAATTTACCTTTCAAAAAAAGCACTGCAGTAAAGGCAGTAACTTTAAACTATCAAAGGTTTGCTACATGAGTAATATTCTAGGTTTGGACTAACATCACATGTCATCTGTAGAAACTGGTATTTCCCACCAACATGCTTCTAAGAGTTAAAGCTTAAAATACACAAACGCCATATAAGCTATGTCAGTTTGATTACAACTCCCACGGGGATGAAGGACCTCCGTCTATGCCTAGGACTTTTAAAATTTGTCATGTGTTTTAAATGTTTTAAATGTTTGAATACTGAAACCTATTTGATTATATTTTTAACTTTTGTATATTTCTATTGATAGCTTTTAACTGTATGTGTTTTAGTTCTGTAAAACTGCCTTGAGGCAAAAGGCAGGATACAAATAAAGATAATACTAATACTAATAATCCAACACATCTGGAAGGAATTGGTTGGGGAAGACTGTGACAGAGTATTGACCAAGGAGGCATCAGTTGGGACTTTGATCATGGGAACATGGATTCAAATCTCCACTCACCCATGGAGCTCACTGGCTGTCCTTTGGTGAGGCACAATCTTTCAGCGTGACCATTAACCAATACCCTATAGTTGCTGTGAGGATGCAGGAACTCCTTGGAAGAAGGGTGGGATAAAAAATGTAATACTAAGTAACTTCAGTTATCCTGATTTGGAGGGCATTCAGTTCTTCAGTTTCACTTCAGTGCAGCACCGATGTGCTTTGACTTCAGAAATACAGATCAACTAATGATCCAAGCATGTGTCAAACATTCATAACAGCAGGAGGGATGTGGATATCTATTAAGAAATGTCTGGGACATGAAAACTGAAGGCGTCAAGTCAGCATGGATAACTGGTCCGTTTCGCTGAGAGATGTAAATGTCACTCCACAGAAATCAATACACCTTCCACCTCCATGGTCTGACACAAGTGGTGTGGAACAAACAATAACAAAGCTTCTGCCAGCACTTTTTAAAGCTAATTTCACGAAGATGACAGCAGGAGAGATCAGGTGAAGATGGTAGTTTCCTAGATAACTAGGCTGCATAGCGGTTGCTAGGGCAGCTGTCACCTCATCTCACTTGTGGGAGAGTCATCGAGAAAGGATCCTCCTCGTCCTCCTCTTCTGAGTCCTACTTACAGGATCTGGTAGTTTTGGTCATCCAATTAAAGATTGATAAGGGTCCCTTCTGATGTAAACTTCAGTTATTTTTCAATACAGGCAACAGTGAAGTACTGTATTGAGAAATGACTGAATGATCAGAAGGAACTTCTTTCAATCTTTAATTGGATGGCCAAAATTAGCCAGAACAGCTGGGTCGACACTTGGAGACTTCAACATCCATATCAGGGAGAAATATTTCTACAAAATGTCACAGTATAGTGGACCTTGAATTAATGGACTAATAGCTTTTGAAATGAAACTGACATGGGGTTTATAAATAAAGGAGCTGGTAAACTGATTGTTAGAATAATGGATAAGCTGTTTAATGAGCTGAACATTTAATAAATTAAGGCTTCAATCCTATGTACACTTGTCTGGAAGTAAGCCTCATTAAACACAGTGGGAAGTTCTTCTGATTAAACATGCATAGAATTGCAGCCTAAGGAAGGCCCTCTATTCACATGTTGCTCCTGTAAATAGGGTAGCTAGATGCACACATTTGTCCCTGCGGCCAATGCTGCACTGCTCCTTCCAGCCCCACCACGTTTAGCATGATTTAGAACCTTGATCATGCAGGGTTCAAAATCATGCAAAAGCCTTCACAAATAAAGGAGCTCACCCATCCCACCCCACTTAAATACACAGCCATGCCTGCCCCCTTGTCCACAGATATCCCGTTCACACAAGCAACACACGAACAGGGCTGAACTGAGTGATGAATCCAGAACTAGTGAGTCAATGTTTTGAACTAACTGTGATCCTGGGCAAATCATGGACTAAAGGAATTAATAAAGTGTGAGAGCAAAAACAGTTTGAAGCTAACAAATTGGTAATTTGATTATTAATTTGGGGGTTATCAATTACTGTCTCCTAAAATTGATTTGGCTTTAAGGAATTTTTAAACAGATAGGCAAGCTGAAGCATTGTACAAAATAGGTCAATGAGCTGAAGGAATCAAACATATTAATAATCCTTAAAATGCTTTGGTAGGAAAAGTCATTACAGTAGAAAATAAAACAAAGGAAATAAAACATGACATACATAATTAGGAAATAATAAGCAGGATATTAAGCACTGAAGTACAAAAGCAGGATACCATAACAAAACGTATGCAAGACATTGATATGAAAAGAGTGGAAGAAGAGAATGAAAAACAAAGTTAACATAAAGAGTGAGATTTTCAAACTAACCCGTTACAATCTTTTGGTTCAGTTTAATTGCACCAGATGTCGCTCTGGTTTGTTTTCAGTTCAGACCGACAAAAGTTCAGTAAGTGGTTCAGCACGCATAACCAACCAGTTCAGTTCTGGTTCCCCTTAGAAAATTTTAATACAATGAACTTTATTTATTATCATTCTTTGCATCGCAGCAGGCAGGGTGTCTGTGGGGATACTTTGTCTGCCTCCCAACATGGTCAAGGTATGTTAGCCTGTGCTTGTGCAGGATTCCCAGCACTTCTTTGGGGGATGAACATTTATGTAGACACCTATAGCCATTGGTTGTTGGCCTGCCATTTTGTTTCACATAATTAAGCCTGCACAGCAGAATGTGGTGGCCCTTTGCTCTTTTTGAACTTTATCTTCAGCAAAAGACCAAAATGTGTCAGCGTGCATGGTGTGTACACTTAGCCTCTAATTTTTCTTCACATTTTGACTATTACTGATCAGTGCTAGCAAAGAGAGAAAGAGTATGTGTGTGTGTGTGTGTGTGTGTGAGAGAGAGAGAGAGAGAGAGAGAGAGAGAGAGAGAGAGAGTGAGTGAGTGAGAGTATGATGGCCAGCAACTATCATAGGCTGACCATGTGAAAAGGAGGACAGGGCTCATGTAACTTTAACAGTTATAGAGAAAAGGGAATTTCAGCAGGTGTCATTTGTATGCAATTAGTTCCTGGTGAAATTCCCTCTTCATCACAACAGTTAAAGTTGCAGGCACTATACTAGAGTGACCATATACAAAAGAAGGCAGGGCCCCTGTAACTTTAACTGTTGTGATGAAGAAGGAATTTCCCCAGGAACTAATTGCATACAAATGACACTGGCTGAAATTCCCTTTTCTCTACAACTGTTAAAGTTACATGAGCCCTGGCCTCCTTTTCATATGGTCAGCCTAAACTAGCACATTAAGTGCCAGAGATCAGAAGGAAGCAGCAGTCAGTAGGTCTTTTTGTCTTTTTATTTGAGGAGTCTTTTACTCTTTTTAATTTTTTTCACAATCTTTTTCCTCTTTTATATACTGGCAGCATGTTTGTGGAGGTCTGTCATATGACCTCCTGACCACTTGGTCAATTATTTTCAGTTTTTCCCATTTTCTCCATTTTTTAAAACTGTTGGCCAGGGGATGCAGAGTGATTGCGGGGAGGGGGAGGGTGTCCCAGAAGGCCCCCAGCCCCTTGCCAATTCCCCAAATTACTTTTCAAAAATATAATCTTGTTTGCCATTTCTGTGCCATGGTTGCTGCCGCATCAGACAACTGTGGGTTCAACGGAATGCTTTTGTGTTGCCGTGTGGAGCAACATGCTCCCCCACCCCTTTGCACTTATGATCTGGACTCTAAAAAGTGCTTTTCTGTTGTTGTGTGGGTCAGAATCACCCCCCCCCCCAATTCTTTGCTTGGCACTCAAGATTTTGCAGTTTAAAGCTTTGTCTCTGATTGCCTTTTCTGTAGAATGGGTTGCTGGTGGAGCTGAAAATATAGGTTCAAAGGACTAGACCTAGTTGGCTCCACCTACCATGACCTCTTTGCTCCACTTTCCATTAACTGTCCTGCCCTGGATCCAATCAGGACAAATGCCCACCAGCCTCCAGTAAGTGGCTTACGTAAAGGGAGTTATGACAATTTGGATTTACACTTAGAATAAGATAAGCTTCAGACTCTTCTTGAACATGTTGGGATATTTGGTGTGGCTGATTTTATGTATCACATTTTCATAGGAAAAATGACTGATAATGTAATAAAATTAAGTTATTTGAGTATATATGCAAACAGTACAAAGGAAAAATAGTTTTAAGTAACCAGTTAAGTAAAGTCCTTATTGGGCAGCACATTAATAATACTGCATTTGAAAATGATTTGCCTTCAGTTGGGCCTTTTGGATCATTTCCAGCAGTTGTCAAATTCAGCAATATGATGAAATAAAAAACACACATACAAAAAGTGCAAAAAGCTTTTAATTTGTTGAATGGCCTTATTTTAAAAAAATGGGTGGGTTTTGTGTTGGTGGGGAAATAACAATGGATTGAATTGCCAAATAAAAATCCATCTTCAAGAACATTAGTTTATGACCTAGTCTGAGAAGCTTAATCTTCAGTGCAGTACTAGACAAGATGCCCTTTGTCCCCTGCCTTGTTTGTTATGTTCATTGAATTATTAGCAATTAGGGATGGTGAATTTTCCAAACGGAGGCTTGGAGAAGAACTTTGGGAGTTCAGGAAACCCACGTAAAAAGAAGAGATTCACGTTTTAAGCCCTGAACCTCCTCTCTTGTTCAGATCTTTAATGGAGCAGGTGAAGACTTCTCAGCTTCCCCACAGGCAGACGCACACACGCACACTCAGCTGATGTCCCCTGCCCACATCAACTCCCATAATATCCTCTCCCCTGAAAGGGAGGGAGGACAGGCGTTGTCGCTGCTCCCAGGAACTGTCAACACAATAATGAGGGGAAGGGAATGCATTGTGGATGGTGGCAGGGATGGCTTTAGCAAGAAGGGAAGGGTGGAGATAAGCAGGGGGCAGGGCAATAGCTTTCCAAGCCCTCATATTGGTTCTCAAAGGGTTTGAAATAGGAGACAGAAAACGGAAGCAACCGTGCATGCTGAAGACATCACTTCTAACCCTGACCTAATTAACTCCATGAAACCGGGAAAGGCCTTTGAAACATGATATTGGAGTATAAAATGGCTAAGAACAAATCAAAATGCTTGACTTTGATTTACAGAATGGTATACGAATTTAATCTCCACTTTTTGTAAAGCACCTGGAAAAGGGTGATCAAATATTTAAGAATAACTCTCCTGGCAGACCTCACTAAACTTTTTAAATTGAATTATGCCCCAGCTGTAGACAAACTAAAGAAGGAAATAAAGACATGGAATAAGTTAACATTTTCTTAGCCTGCTAGGATTGTAAAGGTCATGATGAACATAGTTCCCAAATTTCTGCTCTTGTTATTTACCCCTTCTGTTGAGTTTAACAAGAGAAACACTCTTTTAATGAACAACATGTTTAAGACTGCAATACAATTAAGGCTACAATAAAGAGATATATGTAGGATTTGTGCTGCATAAGATTTATTTATGGTGGAATAAGAGCAAGAACTAAATATGGGATCTTAAACTAAAACATATTGAATAGAAAGGTTAATTTTCCTAATATTATATAGCTTTACTTGGTATCCCGATCAGTGGCAATTATAGGCTGGTTTGGAAAGTATCGGGGTTGTTAGTGGAATAGGAAAATCTTAGTATCCTCCTAGTAGCTCTGCTCCAGTTTAACCAACAAGATAAAACCTCCATCATATTAATAATACCGGCATTTGGAAACTATTTGTTTTCAATGGGGCCTTTTGGATCTTTTCAGCAGTTGTCTAATTTGACAATATGATGAAATCTATAATAAAATTGGAGGACATGGACTTTTACTTTAATTAGCATTTTCAAGTCAGTCGCTTTTATATGAAATAAATAGGAATCTAAAGATGATGACCTTACAATCCAATGCTAAAATGACAACCGTCAAAGATCTATGATGTACTTATTGAGGGTAATGTAGCTGGGGTGAAAAAAGGGCCGCTGCATTGAAAAACAAATGGAATACAAACTTGGGAACAGCTGTTAGCGTTTCCACAGAGGAAATGTCTTTCTTTTGCCCCTCTGTTGAGATCTCTGCATTATATTTTCTGTGCTCCCTGCTATTCTGTATCTACACACTGTCTCTGGAGGGCCACATCACATCCTATGGCTTTCAGCCCCACCTGTAATTACACGTGGATGACACCAACTCTTCCGCTCTGTCTCAGAACTCCCCACACAAATGCTGTGCTGCACCTCTGATTGCCTTGCCTGTCTGCTATTTCTGTTTAGATGTTTCATCACCATCTTAGTATGCCCAAGCCTTCTTCCCCTCATACGTTCTTCACATCCATTGTCAACATCACCATCCACTCTGCTGAACAGGCAGAAAGCCCTGGCTTTATCTCTGACTCCTCTTTCACCTGTGTTCCATCTATCACCCGGTCCTGTCACTGCTCCCTTTACAGTATCTATAAAAGGTGACACTTCCTCTGTTCCCCTGAGTGAACACTCTGGCTCACGTGGGGACGTCCTCCACCTTGCCTACTGCAGCTTTCTCTCGGTGGCTACAACCCTATACTCACTTACTTTGGGGCAAGTCCCAGTGAGCTCCATAGGGCTTACTTTTGTGTAGTCATGTATAGGATTGCACTGTGAGCCTTCAATCATTGTACCTCAAGCCTTTCACCTCTGTCCAGAGTTCTGCTGCCAAAACAATTCAGCGCCATCATTATGATATGACAAATAACATTTTAATTAACAAATAACATGGCCCCTTCACCCACCTCCATAAGGCCCAGAAAGAGAGCAAAGGACCATGCAAATGTTACATGGAGAGATGCTTTTCTATGGCACGCTTTCAGGGGAATTCATAGTATAGGGCCTGCTAGTCTTTGTCAGACACAGAGCCCTGACATGGCCACAGAGCCACCCTGACAACTGGTGGTGGTTTTGCTCCTTTTCCGTCTCAAAAGAGCCCCCCTCATTGTGGCATGCAGGGTTTGTTGCAGCCTCAGCCAACCCTTCCATCCTCCTCCTGCATCCCTCACTCTCCAGCCAGTTCATTGGCAGCTCAGTCTCCCTTTCTGGCTCCTTTCCCAATACTATGCCAATTGGAGTCCATCGCCCATGTCATGCCTTCAACTTCGCAACCCATTCTGCTGCTCATGCATCAACCTGCTGGTGTCCAACACCCACTTCTACTTGCTGGCTGCCACAGTCATATCAGGCAGCCGCCCAGTTGGGCTGGAGTTGGGTACAAGAAGGTAACTGCCCCAACTCACAGCCAAAACATCACATACTGACTACCCAAATATTGGTAAAAGCAATACATGGTTCTGTGCATTTTTGCTGTTAATGCTCACCAAATGTAAAAAGAAGTGAGCAGTCGCAAAACCAAAGAGAAACAAAAACAAACATTAAAAGCAGCTCCTGGGCTGAGCACCAAATTAGTTGTAAGCTGTAGAAGCAGCAAGTCCGACTCCACTGCTTGCCTTTAAAGTGCCTTGGCTTGTGTTGTTGGCACTGCGTGAATGAGAAAGGGCCATGGGCAGAGGCCCCGGTGAATTACAACCCCGGACGTGCTGACATTGTTTCATATGCTGGCAGTAGTAAGAACACAACTCCAAGGGCTCCTTAGTCCCTTTGGCTACTGTAGAGCATGAAGCAAGTCTGCTAACCAGCCTACTAATATTTCCAGTTTCCTGTCATGAATATCTCCCCTTTTCTTTAAAGCTCCTTTTGATCAGGCCAGTTGTATCCAAAGTGATGCAGTGCATGAAATTTCTGTTTGCAGTAAAGGTAAACCATATGAACTTATAAGGCCTATGTCATGTCAGAGCACAGCCTTTCTCAAGAGTTTTGCAAGAGCCAAGTCACTTTGAGTCCTTTGTCCCCTCTTTTAATTTTTTTAAAAGGGCAATAATTGTGAAAAAGATTTCAGCATCTCAAAAATAAATATGAAACAGAAATCTGCCTGCTGCTCTAACTGTGTACAGCTGGTAAACTGGAATTGAAGGCACCTTATACTACTAGTCCAAATCAAACCATTAGTCCCACTAGCCCAGTATTTCTCTAATCCAACTGGCAGAGGTTCTCCAGGGGCTTTCTCAGCCCCTTCTGTCAGAGATCTTTAAACTGGAAGTACTAGTGATTGGACGTGGGACTTTTGCCTTAAAAGAATGTGCTTCCAAATGACTACAGCCCTCCAAGATATGTAGGTCTCCTATCTTGGAGAATCTATAGCTGTCTAGATCAGTTTTCCTCAATGTGGAGCCCTTCAGATGTTTTGGATTACAACTCCCAGATTCCTGACTCAGCTGGCTGGGGCTGATGGGAGCTGAAGTTCAAAACATCTAGAGAGCACCAGGCTGGGAAAGGCTGATCTAGGCCATCTTTAAAAAACTAAAGAGATTGCTCTCCCCAGCTTAGCAGCAATTTGTAGCTATAAAATTATCAATGAGCCTCCCGAGCCAGACAGAACTCCAGCCCACCTTCAAAAAAAAGCCTAGCGCTTCTGACTGAGATGCCACTACCTTTCCTTGGGGAGACTGTCTCAATACATTTGTATAAGACTAATGCACTACCCACAAGAGAGGAAATTATATTTGAATGATCAAATATATCTAGCTCGATGTCTGTTCCAGTGTAGGACAAGATTTAGATGGAAATATGATGAGGCCCTCAATATACATTCAAAACCAAAAGAGCAGCAGAAATGTCACCCTTTGCAAGTTTTTACAATATTTGCCCAGAATACATACTTGGCCAAATAGAGGAAACATTGCCCAATTTAAACATAGCAACCTGCTGCACATTTATATTGTTACTTTGAAACATACAAGAAATAATTGTAGCAAGCTGAATGTGTTCATTGGAATAACACAGCCAATACAATTGGATTTATTTCCACAAGGGTTAAAAGGGCTGGATGTGATGGGCAGAGCTTAAATTGATGTCTTTTGGATTTTTAGCTATGACCTCATTCGTCCCCTAAACTGATGGCGGTGACAGATATGGCATTTGCTACGACCTCAGAGCTGCATGGAGGACAAATAGCAGACATATTTAATTATGTCTGTAACGCAGTTAACATCAATAACTTTAAAGCCTTCAGCACTTTTCCATTATTAAATTAAAAAACAGCCGTGCCTTTTATACATTAAGAAATCAAAGTCCTGCCAAAATAGGACTGAACGCTAATAAAAAGAATCCAACACTAACCTTGAACCCATCCATATTCAGTCCTGAAGCCACTCTCCATGGTACTGAACTACCCAATATGATGAGTCAGGTTTTGAGGGAGACATGTACAATTTAATTGCAATTTATGAATTAGTGACATATTGGGCATGAGTTTATTCAGAGCAAATTCTGTTGAATGCTTAGAATTCAAAAACAGCAGGCCTGACTGCATTCAATCTTTTAAAACTCCTTTAAAATAGCGATGGCGGGCTCAAAGCCTGCGACCATCTGCATGCAAAATATATGCTCACTGAGCATGCCATAGTGATGCAGCCAAGTCATTCTGTCCAGAGTACATATTAGGAACACTTTGAGACGGAAAAGGCACACAGGATAAAAATGGGGAAACTGTATTTAGGTGAGAGATGAAACATCCTATTCCCTTCCCATCCCTTTTTCCTTTTGTGTCATGTCTTTTGGATTGTAAGCCAGAGGACTGGGACTATCTTATTTTTTAATTGATCTGGGAGTCCATCTGCCTGAAGCATGGGGTAAAAATGCTTTAACAAAATAAATAAACCAATAATCAAAGGTTAGAAGAAGAAATTAGGACAAGCAATAGGAAATGATGGCAGCTTGGGGTCTCTTCACACATTAGACTTTTGGTGTACACCAAAAGATGTTCACTTAAAATATAACGTGAGAGGCAGCAGCAGAAATATCCATGGCTCCCTGTTGAGGGTACACTCTGTAGCAAATCCAGGATTGATGCTGCGTAATGGGCCTTAGTCAGGTGATCAAGGACTGAGCATGTAAACTAAAAGCTGAAGAGGTGAGCAGATCAGAGACAAGACTAAATTAGCTCCAGGAGCCACGTAAGCTATAATTTCCTTGTCTAGATAGGGTAAATTTGGAGCAATGAGACTGCAGGTTCTAATCCCACCTTGTAGCCATAAACTTTCTGCTTCAGGAAACTCTGAAGGAGGAAGTAGGGGGGGATCAAAGAGGAAGAGCAAGATCCTGGTATTTACAGTTAGAAATGGTATTTTAGTTAGTTTCCAAACTCATCCATTTCCACACATCTTCTCTAGGGCTGAACCAGAAGATCACAGCTGAGAGCTTTCCATTAAAGACTCATTTAACAGAGGGGTGAGCATCTTTCCTCTCCCAAAATGGAGTTTATCTTTGTGGCAGTAGTGGTGATTTTGCCTTTTAAAAAATTTCCATCAGGGTCTTGATAAACCTTTGCCTTTAATGCTTGACTAGGATTACAAGAATAGGGATGTTGCTGAGCAGCTGGCGTGTCACACCATATGGGCGCTGGACTGAATTTAGCTTGGCAGGTCACAAGTTCTGCAGGCCCTGCTACAATACGGAACTGCCTTCCCCATAAATATGATGCAGCCGTACACAATTATCAGTGACCTTTTGCAGAGAAAGATCAAAAGTAACATCTGGGATAGTTCTCCCATCTGTCTTATTTAAGGAAATGGAACACACAAAGGAAGAAGAGCATCCGTACTACTTTCTAGTCATTTTAACACCATCCAAGATTAATATGTTGCTCCTTCAGAAAAACCATTTTGATCTTCGTTATGTGTCGTACTTAGAACATCAAAGGCAGAAAACACGAAGAAAAGATATTCCCAAATGTATGTACTCAAATGTACATATGTTTACAGTGTATCCCCTTTCTTATCCTAGCCACATAATGCAAAACACAAAAACCCAAGCATTTCACCGGTACCTGTAAATTCTTATAATGTCATGCGAGAGTCTCTGACTTCCCCTAGTCTTATTTCTGCACAGGTATGTAGAGAATGGCAGCCAAATAAGAAACAATAAGCTAGTTTCTCTCTGATTTATGAGGAGAGGTAAGGGAAGAGAAAGAAGTATCACCCACACTACAATCTGAATCAGAAGCAGGTAAATCTGTGCAAGACACAAATAAGGGATCATCTGTCCCACTTGAGTGCTCCTTTTAGCTAGATTTGGGTTCGTCCTCAGTGGATTTCCTGATCTCCATGCAGTGCTGAAGAAATCCACACTGCAGGCTTTTCTTCATCAGC
Source organism: Anniella stebbinsi (assembly GCA_029215795.1). Lineage (NCBI taxonomy): Eukaryota > Metazoa > Chordata > Lepidosauria > Squamata > Anniellidae > Anniella > Anniella stebbinsi. Next base: position 179,126,720 of record JARDYH010000001.1, read on the forward strand.
TCTTGCTGGGGATGTCATCTTACACTGCCTTGGTGCATGGGTTTAACTAAATCAATTTTTACTTTGCTACAGGGTCTATGGCAGGGAAAGGATTAATAAGCAGATTAGGGGCTCATCTACACATAGAGCCCTTTCGAGAGGGGTGAGGGATGATTATAACATTTTCTGCTTCTGCAATCAGCCCTCATGGGGCACACGCCAGTGAGTTTGCCCACAATTTAAGGAGAGCTGTTCTGGGGTGATTTATTTTTTTTAATGACACCTGACTCTTATGCAAGAGCAGAGTTACGATCCTTCGTGAAGATGAGTTTTTTAAAAAATAAATAAATAAACACTGCGCTAAAAGACTCTGAGACTCATCCAGAACATGTCAACAATGCTCTCCCCCTCACCCCCGATACCCATGGGCTCGCTCCGCACAGCTGCTTGCCTGTTCTCTGAGTCCCGCTACTCATGAGGAACAGCAACAGCTTTGCGAGGGGAGGGCACACCAGCCATGCACCTCGGGATTTTTGCGAGAATGGGGGGGGGGGGGCAGAAATCAGACAAAAGCTGTCATCGATATGCTGGGAAAACTGAGGGTTGGCTAGGATCACTTAAGCAGGAATGGAAGAAGGGAGAGAGAAAAAGACTATTTATGAGGTATAAAATTCAACATGGAGAATTTTCAGGTTGGCACTATTTCAAATTCCTATTTTCTATGTAATTACATTCACAGCTTATGATCAAAGTCAAACAAACCATGATTTTTTTTGAATATTCTAGAACTCAAAATTGCCTCCCTAACTAAAGTTTTACTAAACCAAAGAAAATGTGCTCAAATTAAAGTATTCAATGCGCTTCTTCCTGACAAGAAACCGCAATTCAGACATCCCCACATAAATTCAATGCATATAGCAACACCAACAAAAACCATTCCTTATCTACACAGCAGCTCTGCTAAGAGCCACTGTAACTAGGGAAAGGATATTCCTCCTGCTTCAGTCGTTGAACCTAACTTGTTATACAAGGCCATCCAGCCCAAGTGCAGGCAGTAACATCTGCGGTGAAATTCAGTGGAAGATAACAGCTGATTTAAAAGGCGATTGTGTAACTCTAGTTAAAAAGTGTCTTGAAAAGATTATTTTCAATTACTGAGATAAGATCAGGGCTTTTTCGGAGGGGAAAAATGGAAGTGGTGTTGTTTACCCAACTTATTTGGAAGAAAACTCGATTTTCACCAAATACAACTTTACTCCCTCCGCCCCACCCCACCCCTCATGTCAGCTTTCAGTTCTATTCAGGGTTTTCACTGATAAAGCATATTTAATACCACTGTTCCTGTGAATGTACCAGGACATGGGATGCCCTGATTTTATTTTCCTCCTCTCTCTCTCTCCACACTATCTATTTGTATGCATGTCTTTCTTTTCTTAAAAGTGCACCCACTATTTTTCCCTCAGCACAAATGAGCCCATCAATAATACCAGGATATTGTACATAGCAGATGGAACGCAAGATGGCAATACAGATTAAGGCTGGCAATTTGCCACCCACCTGAAGCAAGTATCAATTGCCTCTAGACAAGGACCCAACTGGCAGGCACACATTTATGCTCTGGGCAGAACACAGGAACATTTAATTTATTTATTCATTCATTTCATTTCTATACCACCCAATAGCCAAAACATAAAAAAGAGATTTTCCCAGATCAGTCCAAAAATACCATCTAGACCAGGGGAAGGGACATTCAGGGTTACGGGATCTACTTTGTTTTGTACTAGAATCCAGGATCCACCAACTGGAGCCTAGTGCAAAAGACCTATACTTAGAATTAAAGACTTCTCAGCACAGAAATTCGTACAAGAACTGAACAGAACACATAGGCCTCCTTCCACACAAAACTCCACTTTTGCTTAGCCCAAGCTTTCTTCATTTCAGAAGTTTAATTTAGGGGTGGGGGGAAGGGAGTCATTTTGTTCATGATGCTGCTGTTAAGCAATATGGAGTCAGAACTCCTGGCCAGTCTACTGCAAGTCATCCAGAGATCTGCCAGTAGATCCGGATCTACCTTGATCTAAACCAGCATTCTGTTGTCAACAGTGGCCAAGCAGATGCTTCCCAAATGCCCACAAGCAGGGCATGAAGGCAAGAGCTAAGACTGTCCATTGACAACTCAGGCAGTGTTGTGCTGCTCTCCAATTTCCTTCAGGTGAAGGATCCCAGGAGGTCATCAAAGAGCTATGCCTGCAGCTTGACACACAATGGCCAGTTATCCAAACTAAAAGCAGATTAGCAGGCATGTGAGCAGTTTTCCCCAACCTGACTCCATCCAGATGTGTTGGATTACAACTCCCACCATCACAAGCAAGCATGGCCAATTCCAGAGTAATTAGAATTGTATTCCAACACATCTGGATGGTACCAGGTTGGGGAAGGCTGCACAAGAGTATCTCACTGACTGTGTTCAGAAATGATGTGAAACATGGAGCAGGGTTTCGGAGTCTGTTTCTCCCTCTCACAGGTAGACAGAAAGGAGGAGGCCATCAGAACAGGGGACTGGGTGGCCACCCTTCCACTCAACACACATTTAAATTGCTGTGCTAATCAGCCAATAAGGTATCTGACCGTGTGTCAGTCCCCATTGAATTACCAGCTCATGGAGCCATTGCTGTTCCTTGAATTTACTGCTGTTACAGGCTCAAATTTACAGGGATCATTTCACCTGAATTGAAGTCCACTTCATAAAACATAGTACAAATATCTCGAACTAACAGGCAAGTTATTTTTAAACGCCATGAAGAGTAAGACACGAAATTAGTTTCATGGGGAATGAAACCTTGGAGATGATTTACTTTGCATTAATTATACTGACTACTAATTTAGTTTTGCCTAGGAACAAAATGTTTCACATTACTTAAAAAAAATATATGGAGAAAAACAGTTTTAAAAAAGTAGTTACTGTCATTCTGTGAAGTACTTTGCCCCCCCGCCCTCCCCAAAAGAGCAATCTATAAAACTGCTGTCCTCAAGGAAGGTTTCAAATGCAAAAGAGTTTCAACCAATAATAACTGAAAGTGCATTTCCTGCTCTCACTTTTCCTGAGAAAATGCTGAAAACAGCCCCAAAGATTGCTAAAGTAAAAATGTCCCAAGAGCCCCACAGACACATTTGCACCAAACTTTGTAGGCAACAAAGTCAACAGGCCTGTATGCTCCACCTTCCTGATGAATAGCACTACTTAACTTGCATATCTTTTGCTTCTGACCAGTTTCATTCAAGCTAGGAGCAAACATTCTATCGGAGATTTATTAATGTCATAGATCAGAGTAAATACTAGGGCTGGGCACGGATCCGGATCCAGACCAGATCAGGGCCAGATTGGATCCACGACCCTGATCCAATTTGGATCCGGTCACAGCACTCCCTCCCGCTCTCCCCTCCCTCCCCCCACTCTCCCTGCTTACCTGCCGCCTCCTCCCTGTCATCCTCTCTCTTCACTGTGTGCCGCTGCATTTCCCGCTCGCGTTGGGTGATGACATCACCCAACACAACCGGCAAATGCGGCACTCTAATTGGTTAGAGCGCCACATTTGCTAGTCACTGCAGTTGACGTCATCACCCGACACGAGCAGGAAATGCGGCGGCACACAGCGAGGAGAGAGGACGATGGCAGGGCGATGTGGAGGAGGCAGCAGGTAAGCAGGGAAAGTGGGAGGGAGGGGGAGAGCGGGAGGGAGTGCTGTGCACAGATCCGGATCAGGCCCGATCCGGACCTGACAGATCGGGATCCGGATCAGATTGGGGGGGTCAGTGCACAGCCCTAGTAAATACCACTAAAAACAAAATGTGAAAAAATGAGAAATTGGCATTTCTCCAATCCTATTGCATTCCCCCCTTCAAAAAAAAAAGTAAAACCTCAATTTGTTATTTACAGGGGCAGCAATCTAATTAGCTAATTCAAAGACTTTTCCTTTCCTAATAATGATTTCAATCTGATCTTTGCATGAACTGGATAGTATAATCAGAGGCTCCTTCACATTCTTCATTGGTTAGACAATTCTGTGCTACTGGTGACACAAGTATCACAATCCAACAGAGCTTTGCCATTACTTCTGACTTGGGGCAGTGGTAGAAGTTCACAGGTGTCCAAAGAGGATATTACATTAGCTGTAAGTTGTGCATTCAAAGCGCACAGCTCTCCAGAGCAATCTCTTTCTGCTTATCAGCTTTCGGAGGCATCAGGGCTGCACAACGTGGAAACTCACACAACAAAAAAGAAAACAATTGTAAAATCTTTAAGGAAAAAGCCCATCTAAGTACCAGGAATTATTAAAAGAAAAAACATACAGTGAAAAATCATAAAGACGTCATGGTCATTTTAAAAAATCATTTGAAAAGTTCATCCAAACTAATCGCATACATCTGTCCACCTCATTAATCACTTCAGAGTAAATATATTAGTAAGAACATACTGGATATGAGTTAATATAAAGTCATTTTAAAAGTCTGCATGTAGTGCCAAATGCATTTCAGTCCCAAGGTGGTCTTCAGCAATGAGCAGTAACACGTCACAGTTCTTCACGAATGCTAGAAGTTCCTTTAGAACATCGGGACAGCTAATGATCATAATTAAGACTTGTAGACATCTCCCTTTGTTTTCATAGCCCTGTTTCATTCCATACGCTGTCATTTATCATAATGAATGCCTGCCTGATTATGGTAAAGCTCTGGCCTCCACACAATAAGGCCATTAGCAACAGAGAACACTAAGTAGTTCTGGTAACCAGAGAGAAGACGAGACAGCAGAGGCTCTATGAGGAGAGAGCAACGGGCAGCTTTGTGGGTGTAACAAAGTCAGCATGGCAAGGCAGGAAAATTGGGGCAAGTCCAGAAAACATCTGTGACATGAACCAGCGAGAAATTTACTCCAAGTCATCTGACTCAGCCACAATTGAGATTTTTTTTAAAGTCCAAAATTGGGTGCAACCAGACCAAATCCAAACACACAAATGGTGGGGAACATTCCTCAACAATAGCCTGTTGTAACCAATTTGTGCAACGCTTTGCAGGGGAGGGGGGGAATGCTTGCAACCATGCCAACCAAGATGTCATAGTTGATGTAGGTCCCGTGGTTGTCACTTTAGCCTCTGCTTGTCCAGTTATAATGGTCCCTGTTGGTTCAGCTGGACCACTCTGTGGCTTTTGATACCATCAACCAAAGTATCCTTCTGAGGCATCTCTCTGGAATGAGACTTACAGGTATTGGGGGACTCCTGTTTGATGCCTTGGCAATTCAAAAGCAGTTCAGCAAGGGAGGAGGCTGGTGTCTCTGATATTAGTGGGGAGGTAAATCCACTACAGGTTTCAGTCAGAACCAGTCAGAACTCTAGAGGAGCTATCCATGAATGGAACCAAGGTCTAAAGAGGCGTGGGCTGTCCGTAGTGAGGGTTTTTCAAGCAACAGCTTGATAGCCATCTGTTGGACATGCTGTAGCTCTATTTCCTGCATTGAGCAGGAGATGGGACTAGATGGCTACAGGACCCTTTCAAATCTATGTTTCAACTAAGATGTGATCTGCTCCTTTGACCCAACACTTAACAGATTTGCAACTGTAAAGCAGTAATTCCTATTCTAAACACTATAGATGTGCAGCACCACATCAAAAGCTCAAAGGAGACCACATTACCATACCACATAAACACACAGCATCTAGGCACAAGAGGATTGGAAGACAGGAGAGAAAAACCAATGCATCCTAAAGTAAAGGGCCGGTCATTAAGTACAGTTATAAAACCATTTTATGATGCACAGCAATAATAATCCTATCACCTGTCAATGGCCCATTTATCAGTATCAGATATGGTCTATTAAACCAATTAGTTAAACAATCTCTATGAAATAACTTTTAAATGGGTTTCTGATGGCTTTCAAGGGAGGGTAAAGGAATCTCATTAAGATTTCAACTCGGGGCCAAAATTATACATGGTGCTCAGTTGATCTTTTCCCCGAGATTTTATTTTTTAAAAAAGTGAAATCAGCCTCATGGCTGCAAATCAAAAACAGGAAGAGTGGCAAGGGGGAGGGGCTGCTTAACCCTTTCCCTATTTGCCATTTGCCCTCCCAAAGTCACCTTTTCCATGGTGGGTGGGGATGGGAAACAATAACTTTTCTCAAATGGGTGGGAAAGAAGCTTGGAGGGAGGAAAGAAAAGGATTAGACAGTCCCTCCCCCCCCACCTTCAATCACAGTCTCCAAGGTCGTTTTGCAGGCCTGTGGGCAGAAGAGAGGGGGGAAGGACCACAGGACTGAACATCGTGTGTTGTCTGAAGTTGGAACATCACACACACCTTTCCACAGACACGTTTCAAATCCGATATTTCAGGGTTATTCACAGTTTTATTCACAGAAACAAAGATGTTGTTGATTTTGGTTCACTCTTTCCCTTCTGAATACCCCACCCCACCCCACTGTTGGAACAAGCAACAGCCATTGGTTAAACCCACTGTATTCAGAGGGAAATAACTGGTTGAAAAGACACTAAAGACTGGTTGAAAAGAATTGGGGTGCTTTTGGCTTCACTTTTGCCCATTTACGTTGCCATCTTTAGCTGTAAGAAGAGGATGCCTGTTAAGTAAAGGTAGGTTGACCAGATAAAATCCAGTTCAGGGCTCATGTAACTTTTACGGTTGTAGAGAAAAGGGAATTTCAGCCAGTGTCATTTGTATGCAATTAGTTCCTGGTGAAATTCCCTCTTCATCACAACAGTTAAAGTTGCAGGGGCCCTGCCTTCTTTTGTATATGGTCACTCTAGTATAGTGCCTGCACCTTTAACTGTTGTGATGAAGAGGGGATTTCACCAGGAACTAATTGCATACAAATGACTCTGCCTGAAATTCTCTTTTCTCTACAACTGTTAAAGTTACATGAGCCCTGACCTGGATTTTATCTGGTCAATAAAGGTCTTGTTTAAGGCATGCAGATTTGTCTAGCCACACTTGCGTCTTCTGTTGGGAAAGTTTTCTGTCTCAAGTGTGGTCAGACAAACCTTACTCTGCAACACCCACAAACCAATCGAAAGTCATCTGCAAAAAATTAGGCCAGTTTTCCCCAACCTAGTGCCCTCCAGATGTGTTGGGACTTCAATTCCCATTATTCCCAGCCAGCTTGGCCAACAGTTGGGAAAGCCTAAATGAAGTCCACCTTGTATCACATGGGCATCAGTCAAATGGCAACTCATTCTGTACCTGCTCCCCCATTATATCTTTGCTTTCAGCAATGGAGAACAGCCATTGCTTCTCTCTCCCAGAATGCATTGATAAGTATAACCTGATACCTGCTATATACACCAACCAATGACTAATGCATTCATGATGTAAATCTCCATTTTGAGACTAGGTCTAGAACTGAAGATCGCAAGACCTCAACATCTGGCCCCAAAATTTTGGACTTTCCAATTTCTTTCCAGATTCCCTACTTTTTGTCCCATCAAGCCTGATGAAGAGTTCTGGAGAATTTGAAAGCTTGCACACTTTTGTGGAACTTTTTTTTTTAAAAAAAAGAATGTGTCGCCATGAAAAAGAAATATTAATTAATTATTGCCCAGAAAGAAATGTTTTTTTCTTACCAGGAAACTTTTTTTATGGTAATGTTGACTTCCTGCAATAAGGGCTGGAGAACCACACACCAAGTATCACTTCGTACTATTTTGGTTCTTTTAAAAGAATTAGAGGGGAAATGTGCTAAAGCACTAACAAGCAAGCTGGTCTGGTCTGACACAAGTCAAACAGAACATTTTGTAAAGCTCGAGCAACAGCTTATATTGTTCTTTTATTTATGCATTTTAGCTGCTTTACAGACAGGACACCCATTCCACAAACTGCCGCTGGAAGTGCAATCTCTATTCTCAAGGAACTGACTTCTCGGAACCTCTGCAAGGAATAACCACCAGGGAGGTTAGGAGAGTTAATTGCAGCTAATGCGAAAGAACGTGCTTTATTTCATTACAACAAAGAGGTCTCTCTCCACTTGAAAACAGCAGTAGTTACATTGTAACTCAAGTTAATGAGAGCACAGTATAACTGAATGCTTATGGAACAGAGTGGTACAACTGTTCATTAGCTGGATGAAGTTGCCGCTGCCTGAACGTACAGGTTTGTTGGCAGCTGACCTTCCTTTGGTAAAAAGGCTCCTCACCCAGGTCTCTTAGGATGCAAGCTTCATGGAAAGAGACAGGCAGAGATCCCAGGCAAGAAGCCTGCAATCACAGGTGCATTGTTCACCAGAATGAGGGTTTATTGAGTGACAACCTCACAGAGGAATGAGAAATGCAAATTATAGCTCTAAACTGATTATATTTGTATCCTGGCAGAGAACCACGGCTTAGTTGGCGTCACAACTTTACTCTGTGCAGCACATGCCAGCCAAGAGTTATGGCCTCCTGGGCGTTTCTTTCTGTTTAGAGATAGGCAGATAAACGGAATGCCTCCATAGAAGAACAGTGCTCATTACGGGGAGCCACTCATCCAAAAGACTGTGGTTATAGTCATACGTGCCGCACGCTATTCACTGAAGACAGTCTGCGTTCCTCATGACACAGTGTTAATTGAAAAGTGCCATTTCTAAAAGACACTCCGAGCTGCCCTTCACAGCTGCAAAGTTTGCCAAGTTATTTTGCTAAAGCCTTTCCGTTCTCTCACTGTTCGTATTGAATTAAGATGACAAAATGATATTAATCCTAAACTACCACACGCACGCACACCCACCCACCCAGAAGTGCTTTTCCATAGGTTCATCCCATGATGCTCCTGTAACGTTGAAGGCTCAAAACTATGTGGCCAGCGCTACTCACCTGGAATATGTCCATGCACACACACACCATGTGCAGATTCCATAGCAAATATCCATCCAATTGTCCCCGCCCTTAAACATTACAGGTGTACCATGAAATGAACGCATGGAAAAGTTCACCCAAGATGCTAGGATAACGTTGAAGGGGCTACATCAACTGCCCTTCAAGAACACTTTTAAAACACAATTAATATGGCAAATATTTATTATTCAAGCAACCAAGTAAAGGGCCTGAAAACATTAACTATAATCCCACATCATGCAAAGTTTATAATAATATTACAAATGGTAAATAATCCCAATAGTTGTAATTCACAGACACAATTTTAATCGCTCATAAGAGCCTAACAATGAGCAAAGGGGACCATGCTGATTAAGCTAATCCATAAAATGCTTGACTGCTGTGAGGGCTCCTCCCCTTTTTGTCATCCTAAATATTTATTATTGGCATTGCGCCACTCATACCTACACATACCTATAAGCAAGATGCCTGTTAGGTGAGCTGCTGTTAAGGCTGCATATCAGGGTGTGCCTTGTATTGGGAAGCGTTCCAAAGTTTGTGAGTGAGTGACCCCACCCACCAGTTTGGCCATTGGCTCTCTCTGACCAAGATGTAGTACAAAAGGTCAGTTCAGACTAGACCAATTTAGCCATCGCATGAAGCAGCACACCGTCTTGATCTTCATTGCCCCCACACATCCACACAAAGACAGGACATCCACATTACAATGTACATACATACACCCTCATCATCAGTTCCCAGATTTTATGTGGGAAGCGACAGCGCATTTTTACATCTGTAGGCCATAACATGTACATCCTGGTGAGGGTGTGCAGGGATGGCACATCGGATGGGTAGGGCGGATATATTTCCTAGGGCAGAAGGCTTTCCAGTCAGGCTGGGATTTTGCTTAGGTAAAAACACTATCAACGATGCTGACCCCTGGCTTATGATCTTGGAGTCTCATCAACAGCAGTCCAAGGCCCAGCACTGAGAAGTCTGGGCTACTACCTTTTTTGCTAACAACTCTGAGAAACATCTGTATAAATTAATTGGCAAAATGTCTCCATGCTTAACATTTAAATCTAGAAAAGGTAAGTATTTTGAGCTCTTTTCAGTCTTAAGGCCATGTCATATTTTGACAGTCGGCTCTGCCTGATCTGTGTACTCAGGAATGAAGAACTGCATTTTATTCTTAACATTCTGCTTTTATGTACACAGAAAGATCTCAGTATAGGAAGCTAGCAGAGAAAACAACTGTCAATCTTTATTCCTTTTTTTTTTACTGGATCCATCTTTGGCTGCAAAAAAGAAAATCCAATAGTCGCAGTCAATTGATGAGGCCATTATAGCACTGTGTGATCTGCAATTTCCTTGGCTTCATCATCACTCAGCACCCTTCTGCATGAAGAGGTTTGCAGGAACTGCTAAGACAAGCGGAACAGACCCAGTAGCAGGCTCCTCTATAGCCCTATTTCCTGGCAAGGTGAACACATGCGCATCCTCTTCCCAGAATATTTCATCCCCTCCTGACGTACTTGTTCATGACAACAACAGATCAAATTCTCTTTTCTTGTGGTTAACTGTCTGATTTACTTCTCTGTTCTTATGGGCTCGGGGGTTTTTCTAACCACAGCCTCACCTGTTCTTAACCCTGGACCCTTCACCTAGTTCCCTTAAAAGAAATACATACAGTTGGCATAAGTCAAAGTTTATATGACTAATATCTTTGGGCAGTATTGTTGGTACAAGTCCTCATGAGTAACATCCTTGAGCAATATCAGATCATATTTCCAAATCATTCTTCATCAGGCCTTATCCAAATTAAAGCATCCAACCTTGAGAGAGTGTTCTATGGGTGTGTATGCCTACTTGCCCCCTTGCTCCCCACTCCAGCATGCACTAACCTCCCCCCCGCCCGTACCCCAGCATCATCACAATAACAGAAAAGCAGAAAATATATCTCCTACAAGCTTTCCTTTAGCGGGAGGTTCTTTCTCAGATGTCAAGCACTCAGGACTGACATTTCATTTCATTTCTATACCGCTCCATAGCTGAAGCTCTCTGGGCAGTTCACGATTTTTTTTAAAAAAAACCATTAAAGCACACTATACAAAAGCACAAAAAGAAAGACATTTACATAAAAACATATAACACATTAAAAGAGAACATATATCTAAAAGCAATTTGCTTAAACATCAGACAAAGACTATCCAAGACCTAATTTAAAACACATTGTATGCTGCCAAACATCTGGGAGAAGACAGCAGCTTTAACCTTGGCACAAGGCAGGCCTCAGCAGGGAGATCATTCCATAACAGCGGGGAGCACCATCGAGAAGGCCCTCTCTCTTGTTGCGGCCCTCCAAGCCTCCCTCGGAGGAGGCACCCGGAGGAGGGCGTTTACATACCATCAGGCATTACTATCATCAGGCAACGGCTGAAGCTTCAGGTCTCACCTCTGACTCACATCCACTGAGTAGGAGGAGGCACCATCTCGGCCAATGCTGTTTTAGCCTTCCCCACCTCCACCCTGCTCTGGTTCTCTCTCTGGGCAGCGTCAAGGGCCAGTCCCTCTCTGGCAGGCCCCTCACCTTGGCATCATGCCACTGCCTGTGGCAGTAGCTCCTCCTCCCTGCCCACAATAAAGGAGGGGGGGGCAGAGCAGGCAAGCCATGCAGCATCCAGGGAGCAGCAGGACTTTGTGCGTGGGGGGCCCTAGCATCTCGCCAAGGGGGCCCACAGTCTAAAAGCTGCCCCTGCCAGCGCACCTTGATGGCACGCACAAGAAAAGTTGGCCCTTGGTCTTGCACATCCAGTCCCAGCTCCATGTGCCGCATAATATGATGTACACATTTGCCTAGGACCCGTTTCCCCAGTTCAACCTCCAGGCCTCCCTCATCCAGCACACAGGACACTCCATTCCTCGGCGTCTCGCCTCCGCTTCTTCCAGAGCTCCCGTATTCTTGGATGCTCCCCACGTCTGCAAATGTGTTTTACTTTGATGTGAACATTGAGCTTCTCCAAACTCTGATGTCAAATGCTGGGCTGCGCAGCAAATATTGAACATGCAGAGCTATTATGGATTAACTGTCCTGCTCTTGAGATGGGATCACACTTGCAATGCAGCCCTGCAAATCTGCCATCCCCAGGCTGGGGAAGCTTTCCTGAAAAGCAGACCCAGAGCATAATACTGAAAGAACCATGCAAATAGCCACATGGAAGTCCACAATGACCTGTAAATCTTTAGGCCACTCCCCACACCTCCAAATTCACCTTGGATTTTCTAGATCCTGCTCAGTCTGGGTTCCAACCCAGGTATGGCATGGGACCTGCCCTGGCTGGCCTGATAGAGAAAGACAGGGGAGCATGACCCTGCTAATTCTCCTTGATCTCTCAGTAGCTTCTGATGACGCCAACCATGGCATCTTTCTGAGCCAGCTGTCTAGAAGGGGGATTGGGGCCACTCTCCTTCAGTGGTTCCATTCCTACCTGGCAGACTGGTTTCAGAAGCAGGCGCCACAGGAGGTGGATCCTCCACATGGGATTTATACTGGGGCATTCCACTGGATCTGATTTTGCTCCCCACACTGTTGAACATCGACATCAGTGGCATGAAATTCAAGCCTGGAGGCCTAATTCATCCCACCTAGGGTCCCAATCCAGCCCTACAGGGTGCACCAGATGGCCATTCCCCTTTCTCCTGACTCCACCCTTTTCCCCTGACAGCCAATCATTTCATAGTTTCCTGGCTATTGCACAGTTCCCCCCCCCCATTCTAAAAGATTGGAATGCCTTTCGTCAGGGCCAAACGATGTGTCCTTCAAATCATGCCTAACAGGTTTGAAGAAGTTTCAAATCTGTTAGTCATGGAGTGATAGACTTATTTATGTCAATGTAAGTGCATGCAGCCCTATTTGGATTAAGTCCATAAGGGGTGATTTTAAGCACTCACACATACACACTCACACTGCTGTCCTAAAACTGTTGAACTGCAGCTGAAGACCAAGCAGGAAAACAAGGAAAGCAGCCAGAGGTTTGCACTCACACTGTTGATCAGAATATTCTGCTCACACTGGTTTCATCTGCTCTTTCTTATCAATGGAGGCATAGCCGTGCCTCCATTGTTAAGGGCCGTCAGTAAAAAACACATTCCGCCATGTTAAAGTGATAATGGGGGGGGGGGGGTCATTCTAACAGCCATAACATCAAAAATGTTTCATCAACCTTTCTGAAATTTACAGGTGCCAGAAAGAAATATTTGTTTTACATTACCTGAAAATTTCAAGAAGATTGGTGAAAGATTGAGGGAAGGAGAGCAGTTTAAGGTAGAAAAGGAATACAAACCTGTCTCCCTGCTTTTGTAAAATTTACTTTCGGGTTGAGACTTTTGTGCTCACAATTTGCATAATTTCTAGAGCCTTATTAAGTAATCCAGTGGTGGGGTCTTCTTCCTCCTTGACTGTAGTTGGAGGAAAGCTTTTCGTTTTTCTAAAATTCCCTTCGGTTGACTTTTAAGGACTATTTTAACCTCTCATTCAAGTCAATGAGACGGCCATCTTCCCTCATAGCGTGACACACGCTCAGCAGCATCGCTCTCCCTCCTCCCTCCTGCCTTAGAATGTGGGGTGGGTGAGTGAAATGGCCCCTGCCTTTAGCACAGACCTATTGAGTGAAGAAGAAGAGTTTCTCTTTTCTCTTCTGGAACATGCATTCCTTTGGCTCTGAGAGTATTTTGGGCTATCTTCATAAGGCCAGTTTGCTCTTTTGCTCCCTGGTGAAGCAGGGTGTGGTTCCTCTGGATCCATGGTAACCTGATCTTCAGATCTCTCCTGGGAATAGGTAGCTATACCTTTCTTTTAATTTCCCTCTTTTCTAAGAGTTTGGTCCATACTGCTATAAAGTTGAAAGCTTCAAACACTTCATTTAATTAGTTTGGGCCGGTGTACGTTTTAAGTACAGTGTTGCATAAAATCCCCCGACATTGAGGATAGAACAAAAACCAGGAGAAATCTGGGGAAATCCTGACAGTTTATTATTATTATTTATTATTGCATTTATATCCCACCTTTTTTCCACCAAGAAACCCAAGGCGACATACATAATCCTCCTCCTCTCCATTTTATTCTCACAATAGCAACCCTGTGAGATGGGTTGGGCTGAGAGTCTGCAATTGGCCCAAAGTCACCCAATGGGTTTCATGGCTAAGTGGGGAGTAGAACCCAGATCTCCCAGCTCCCAGTCCAACACTTTAGCCACTAGGCCACACCCTAGTGGTCACCCTAGAATTGAGCCATGCCAAGTTGGAAGCAGATCGGTTCGTGCCTTGACTTTTAGGATATATTTTTTTAAAAGTTTGACTTCAAATGTTTTTCTAAAATTCAAGGCATGAACCAATCTGCTTTCAACTTGGCATGGCTAAAGTCTTACATAAGAGGTACCATGGTGCCAAGTTTCATCTCTTCATCTTTACTTTCTTTCTTTTTTTTAATGTACTGCTCAAGGCCCTAGACCCCAAAGAGGAGTATTGGGTTTGAAGTTTTAAAAATTCCTAAAATTCAAGGCATAAACAGATCTGCTTCCAACTTGGCATGGCTCAATCCCTACTTAAGAGCTACCATGCTGTCAAGTTTCATCCCTTTATCTTTAAAAATTATGGAATTGTAAGCATTTTAGTTAATTTAAAAAATTAAAAAATTAAATTGAAATTTTAAACATTTCTAAAAATCAAGGGATGAACGGATCTGCTTCCAACTTGGCATGGCTAAATCCCTACTTCAGAGCTACCATGGTGCCAAGTTTCACCTCTTTATCTTTAATTTCATTTTTTAAACTTGTACTGCTCAAGGTCCTGGACCCCAAAAAGATTTGTTTGAACTTTAAAAAATTCCTAAAAATCAAGGCATGAACAGATCTGCTTCATACTTGGCATAGCTATATCCCTACTTAAGAGCTACCATGATGCCAGGTTTCATCTCTTTATCTTTAAAAATGAGGGAGATGCAAGCATTTTGGTTGATTTATTAATGTTAAAAGTGAGTTCAACACATAACACTAGCTTTGATTTTATATTGGATGTCAAGACGGTATAACATTCTGGCTGACGCTGGCTTGGTTGTCAACTGTATAATATCCAGTCATCCGTTACACAAAGCCATGAAATTCATTAAACAAAAAACCTACGGTTTACAAAACCAACGTTAAGGTGCTACAGTTTCCAACCAAGCACCAAAAAGCAGGGAAATTGGGAGTTAAGGCTCACAAGCCTTAATGCCACATCCTCCCTAAGGAGGCAGAAAGTGCAAGTGAAATTCTCATTCTCCCAAAGCAGATAAACCATGAGGACAGGATGGAGAATATGATATGCTGAGGTGACTGTGGGGTTGTGGAAAACTGATCACGAACAACTTAGGGCCACCTACTTCTCTTTTTTTGTTTAGAGCAGCCCTTCCCCAACCTGGTGCCCTCCAAAGGTGTTGGACTACAACTCCCATCATTGCAAGTCAGTATGTCTCATGGTCAGGAATGCTGGGACTTGTCATCTCAAACACCTGGAGGGCAGCAGGATGGGGAATGCTGTTCCATACCCTTACCAAATACAGGGTCTGCCCAATACTTTTCTCTCACACACATCTCGCATATAGCAGCACTCTTGATAACAAAAGGGGCACTATTCATTACAGATCTAGAACCAGAGCATGTGCCAGGCACTTCCAACTTTTGGTCAGTATCCTGCCTTTCAAAGAACCAATGTGTTTTTTTTTAATGTATTTATAAAAAATATACCGTTCACTCCCCACAATCCCTGCACAATACATCATCTCATCAAAGCAACAGTGGAGCAGAAGAGGTTTAGTTTGGCTGTCTTGAACACCTTTCAGATGAGATTAGTTTGCAATCCTATACCTCTTGGGAGAAAGCCCTAGTGAATTCAGTGGCACTGGCTTCTGAGAAGACATGTATAGGAGTCAACCTTCTCCAGCCTGGTGCTCTCCAGATGTGTTACACTGTAACTCCCATGTTATGTGTTATGGGGAAGACAAAAATCAATTCATACTTAATTTTAAAATAATACTTACACATGAAAGTATTAGGTGGTAGCTCTGTCTTTAAACTCACACTGCTGAACAAGCAAGAGAAATCCTTTATCTGATATTCAAGAAACAGACATCCTATGCCATGTGTTGAAAACTAATGTTGATGTCTGAAGGGCTATCTGGATTAGGTATTCAAGATTCATTCATTGTTGTTTCATTTGGTTTTGACAGTTTATTTAAAGTGATGCAGCTCTTTTGTAGTTCCTTGATTGATCACATATCTTAATGCTGGAAAACATCATACTTTAGTACAGATCTGGGCAGAAAATAGATCTATCCTGATGATTTGAACATCAACTCACGGCATTCCTGATAACTGCCCATGCTGATAGGGGCTTTTACAAGCTGAATTCCAAAACATCTGGAGATCTACATTCTGCCTTCCCTTGTTCTTGAACAACATTCCCCAACCTGGTGCCTGTCAGATGTGTTGGGTTGCAACTCTCAACATAAGGAGATGCTCTAAGAAATGAGAAGTAGCTGGTCCTAAGTTGTTCATCATCATTTCCCACAACACCACAGTCACCTCTGCAGATCAAATTGCATATCTAGATTTTTGAGATGACAAGTCCCAGCATTCCTGACCATGGGACATACTGACTTGCAATGATGGGAGTTGTAGTCCAACACCTTTGGAGGGCACCAGGTTGGGGAAGGGCTGCTCTAAACAAAAAAAGAGAAGTAGGTGGCCCTAAGTTGTTCATGATCAGTTTTCCACAACCCCACAGTCACCTCTGCATATCATATTCTCCACCCTGTCCTCATGGTTTATCTGCTTTGGGAGAATGAGAATTTCACTTGCACTTTCTGCCTCCTTAGGGAGGATGTGGCGTTAAGGCTTGTGAGCCTTAACTCCCAATTTCCCTGCTTTTTGGTGCTTGGTTGGAATCTGTAGAGCCTCAACATTGTTTTTGTAAACCATAGGTTTTTCGTTTAATGAATTGTTATATGGTTGGACCTAGGCTGACCAGATAAAATCCAGGTCAGGGCTCATGTAACTTTAACAGTTATAGAGAAAAGGGAATTTCAGCCAGTGTCATTTGTATGCAATTAGTTCCTGGTGAAATTCCCTCATCACAACTGTTAAAGGTGCGGGCACTATACTAGAGTGACCATATACAAAAGAAGGCAAGGCCCATGCAACTTTAACAGTTGTGATGAAGAGGGAATTTCACCAGGAACTAATTGCATACAAATGACACATGATACAAAAGTTACATGAGCCCTGACTTGGATTTTATCTGGTCACCCTAGTTGGACCCTGACATAATCACTGAATCCAACCTATAGATATTTTTTAGATATTTTTATCATCATCATCATTAGCCCCCTTGGGTGCTGTATGTAGAAAGCAGGTTATAGATGGAAATGATAAACTAAAAACACGGCACGAGGAACTTCATTCAGAAGGCACAGAGAACTCCATCCATAAATGTAGGAGTGTGAACATGCCTGCTCTAAACACATACTTTGATTCATGTGTGCAATTAAATTCTGCATCCTTAAGCTTTACTCTGCAATTTTAATTAACAACTTCATGATTTCATTTCTTCTTCACTCCTTGCACTATAATTGCTTATAACAACTGAGAGAGGCATGCTGAAGCCAAGGTGGGGCGATGGGAGAGACATTGTTGAAGAGCCATTTCCAACACATATGGATTAGAGCTAATTCAAATGTATTACTACAGTCTTCATGATCTGATAATTTGTGGAAAGAATTGCCTCCAGGCAACTTCCCAGAGAAGGTTTTTGAATAAATTGTCCTTGTTTTCCCCCCCTTTCAGGCCACTCATGTGCTATAAATGCCTAACAGATATTTGTGGCCTCAGCAGGCTACTGAAAGGTTGTGTGGATTCATTTGCAACACCGCATGAAACTGTCCCACCTCGTCTGTGAATCATGTGTTTGAAAATTCATCCACATTAAAAACTCCACGCTTGGAAAGTCAATACATCACAGAGAAGGCTGGACAAGAAACATCAGCTGTCTATTTTATTTTATTTTTACTGCAGAGGAAAACAGACAACCAGCATATGGTACTGGTATATGGTACAGCCAGCAAGGGCTCTACCATATACTCTTTCCAATCCTGCTCATACAGTTTTGGATGCTGCTCTTATTTTATTGACAATACAGCAAACTGCAAAACATCAGGCACCATGGGAATGTTGCCCAGGGAGAATTGAGCACACACACACACCACACACACACACACACCTTTGAAGAATCCTCTCATTCTATTAGGAAACAGAGGGGTCACAGTGGCACATGACTGTCAAGCTAAGCTTTTCTGAAGGTTTGTGCAAGACATAGCTTAGCTCAAGCTAATACAGCATGCCTGAGGGCTGCATGCCTCCACTGAGCCAAGACACCCAGGGGCAGAAGACCATCCCTACAGCGCTAGAAGGCCCAGGAGCAGCTGGCCAGCTCAGAAGCAGCATGCAATTCCCAGCTGTACCCTGCATTGAGCCTTGAGAATCAGCAGGGCCCAGCTCAATAACACATCTGAGAGGTGCATGTTGCTTCTAAGCTCTCTACTCACCCTCGGACTCATCAGGGCAGAACGGAAGGACACCTCAGGTGCCTCATCCTCTAGCACATCTCATCCTGCGGTGATGCCTGCCAGCCGGCCAACAACTTCACACACACCTCTAGGCCTGAGCAGAACTGCAAGCCAAACCAAAGAAGGACCAGCTGCAGCAATATAGGTTCCCAACTTATTTTTTTTTAAAAAAATATCAATGGAATTGAAAAACAAAGTACAATACGTGATTAATAATAAATATAATACCCACAAAAACATTTAAAATACAAATCTCTAACTAACATAAATCGGCTTGTTGAAAACTACTAAACATGCCAAACTACTTGACAAATGATGATGAGATTCTCCACACATTATGAAATGGTAACAATTAAAGATCCAATGATAATCGGACAGGAAAATACAAGCAGCCCCGGCCAGGCCAACAGCAAACAGCAAAGCTTTATCTCTAAACGGGCAGACCCTGGGCGGGCACAGTAGACACATTAAAGTAGGCTGACCAGATAAAATCCAGGTCAGGGCTCATGTAACTTTAACAGTTGTAGAGAAAAGGGAATTTCAGCCAGTGTCATTTGTATGCAATTAGTTCCTGGTGAAATTCCCTCTTCATCAAAACAGTTAAAGGTGCAGGCACTATACTAGAGTGACCATATACAAAAGAAGGCAGGGCCCCTGCAACTTTAACAGTTGTGATGAAAAGGGAATTTCACCAGGAACTAATTACATTAATTGCATTAATTAACTAATTGCATGACACTGGCTGAAATTCCCTTTTCTCTACAACTGTTAAAGTGACATGAGCCCTGACCTGGATTTTATCTGGTCAGCCTACATTAAAGTCTCCCGTTGGTTAAAAGAAAAAGAAAAGTATTGAGGATGGTGATTTTGATCAGAAAAATAGCCTGCGGGGTCTTAAGAGAAAGAGAGAGACAGACAGACAGACAGACAGACAGACCGACGGACCAACTGACCATGGAAGGAAGGATGCAATACTTTTCAGAGGAATGGAGAGGGAATGCTTTTTCACCCATGGGAGTGAAACAGGGTATTCTGTTTCTCCGTCCACATTTACAGCCTCCTGCATTTGCTTTTATTTGAAACACAAACAAAAATGTTGAGAGACTGACATGGATCTGCTATGCAACGTCTAGTTTGGTCTTCAATTTGCCACGGTGGTAATGGGCAGATTTTTTTTTAAAAAAAACACGTTTATTTATTTTTATTGTACTTCATGTATTTATTATACCCTTAAATGTGGCTCTTGCTTGTAAAAAGCGGCTTTCTGGTAGCTGTGGCAGCTGCGGGCTTGGGAACCAGACAAGTGGATAGGAAAATGCGAGCTGTTAATGGACAGTGCCTGCTAGCTAGGAACATAATGGCCTGACACTTAAGGCTGAAAGGAAAGCGATTGCTTTCCAGGAAAATCGTTCATGTAGCAGTCCATGGGAAATCTGCATTTTCACAGCCCTAGCAGCAGCCCTTACTGGAAGCTGTGCAGAGAATCGTGATGCTACCCACCACTATGCTTTATTTCCCAGTACTTGCTGCAAAATCAGTCCCTGCTGTAGAGGTCTTTATGGGACAAATCCAGGTTTATCCAGAATAATCTCAGGGCAGAAGTTTAGGGTTAAGTGTTTTGTTTGCATGAAGATGCTATGCTAGACCAGCTCTAGGAAACAGCAGTTTTAAAGAGCAGAAGCAGAAGGAAGAAAGCTTATCAGGAGATTCCACAGGCACCTGTGGAGAGCAGACCAGAAAAGGAAGCAGCTGGAAGCAGAATCAAGTTGCTACCCACCCAGCAGGCAAGGAAGCCGCGGCAGAGGAGCCTCTGAGCTTTCGCGGTTCTCGCAAATGCCAGGAAGGCTCTCTAAGGCTGGGAAATCAGCCCTTCGATGAGTCATCCTCCAGAGCAGCCTTCCCGAACCTGACGCCCTCCAACTACACTGGACTACACCTGCCATCATCCCCTGACGCCCTCCAACTACACTGGACTACACCTGCCATCATCCCCAACCAGCATGGGGATGACGGGAGCAGTAGTCAAACACAGGATTTACCCATACATTTGCTTTATAGTGGCACAGCTGCCTTCCATCCCTATGTTGTTGTAAAGGAAGATTGGAGTTTACTCTCCAGGACATTTTTATTCACTTCCAGGGTAAGAAAAAATTGAATGTATGGAGAACCCTACTGGATTAGACTTTTCTCCTCAGTGGCCAACCAGATGCCTATGGGAAGTCCACAAAGTTGTCTTTTCCCCCAGCCCTCCTATCACCACACTCCTCTTTGTCTCCCAGAAGAAATAGAGCTGTTGGTTTAGGGACATAAAAACCTGACACGTTAGTTCACCTAGTTCAGTATTGTTGACACTGACTGGCAGCAGCTCTCCAGGGCTTCAGGCAGAAATCTTTTCCAGCTCTACCTGGAGATCTTGGGGGGGGAGGGGTTCAAACCCAGGATATTTTGCGTGTAAGCATGTGCTCTACCACAAAGGTATGTTCCATCCCCATTTGTGGGAAGCACTTCAAATTATCCTCCAAAATAACTTCAGTAAACATAAGAAACTTCCCTTTTTAAAGATAAAAAACCCACCAGTTTGAGGTTCAGTGTCAATTAATGGTTTCTGGCATTTGTGCTTCCCAGGTTTGTCAAACCAATTTGTTCCCATCAGGAACCAATTTGCCATTTCTACCCTTCCATTGTTTATTGCAAATGGTGCCTGCAGCGTCTTTGGATCCCTTCTCATTACTTTCCAGGCTACATTTGGTCCAACACTTGTCACCTTTCATTTCAGCTGCATCCTTCACTGACCTTTGCCTATTCCCTACACATCCAATGCTTCCTTCTCTTGGAATTGCAGGGTTGCATTTCTCCACCCCACCCCCACCCCCACCTTCTTTGTCTTCAAATTCTGAAATTGTGCAGTTTCACTCCTGGTTTATTTGACGCTGCTTGTCAAAAGCAGGGAGGCAGAAGTCAATACCTTGAGGTGGGTTTGTGAAGTAATCCAGTTGAGCTAAACTTAAGTGGCAGAAGTGAACAGGAAGATATCTATCGTGAATGGATACCAAGGGCACAATGGCACACATACATTAGGTTTTTTTTTTAATGAAGAATAATGAAAGGAAATGAGGCAGGGTAGTGAGTGGCCAAGAGAGTGAAGAAGTCCTTTGCAGTCCGATTGCACAAAAGCTTAGCTCAGCCTTCCCCTTCTGGGTCCCTCAAGATGTGATGGAGGACAACTCCCGGTATCCCCAAACATTGGCTACGCTGGCTGGGGATGATGGGAGTTGTGGTCCAACATCTCTGGAAGACACCAGAGTGGGGAAGGCTGGCTTAGCCATTTCCACTGGTTGAACTGAAGATGTGAATGGGTGAGAGCAAGGCAGTTTGTGCAATCCCCATCTTCCATTCAGTTGATCATCTACATAGTCCCCAGGCAGAGGTACCACTCTGCGTGCACTGGGCTCTGTCGCCATGATCAGAAACCCTGAAAAGGCTTGATGTGATGTGTAAAAAGTAGCATATTCTGCAAAGGAGAATGTTAAAAATCCCCAATTTCTAAAACTGTACCTAATCAGGTATATCAGTTGCATGTTTTAATTCTGCCTGCCTTCAAAACCAAGGAGATATCTACCATTCTGGTTTCTTCTCTAGGGACCGATGTAAAGTGATGAGTTGTGACAGAGCCTGTTCTCTGTTGTTAGGAGGATGACGCCTGGGTGTGCGAAAGGGGAGTGGTGCAACCCAACTCCTGGTTTCGTCTTGAGCTAGTTGTTTGTCTATGGAAGATAAACAGTTCCTAAAAATAATGAACAAATCTGACTTGTTATCATCTTTAGTGGTCTGAAACACTGGCTGAATTCGAACAACACATTAGTCAATAGTGGGTTGAGTAGCCAACTCACAGTTGGTTATTTTGTGGGTACTCCCCACACAACATATTCCTACACAACTGTGGGTGGGTGGGGCTGGCGTTGAGTGAACTAATGGTCAACCCGGCATTTGACTGACACAGCCCCCGCCCCTCTCCCCACCCTCCCTCCTCCCTCAGTCCTCCCAGTTCTATCCCAGCAGCCTCTGCAAGTTGCGCCAGTTGTAGCAGAGTGGCAGCCGCCACTTTGGTCGCTCTTGCCGCCTGCTTCTATGGGCTTGTGTTTTAACCCACTCACCACACGCCATTAACACATTCACCCCTCCACACAACACTTTAAACAACTGGCTTCGAGCTAAACAACTTGCAAGCCAGTTGTTTCTCTCAGTTGCTTATTTGGGCGGAATAGCATACTGTCAGTAGTTTGTGAGCAGCATGTTACCCTCCACACAACACAATAAGCAATACAACTGACGATTGTTCCCCCCACCCTCAGTTGCTTAATATGTTGTCCGAATTCAGCCACTGTGTCACCTAGGTCGTGACTCTTACTTCTCAATGGCTGAAGTTCTCTATCAAGGGGAAAGTCGTCCTTTACTGTGAGATGGTCTAGGCATGGTTCAAACTATGAGGTCCGACCATTCCTTAACACGCTCGTGAGGTAGGCACTGGCATTGCTTGGCTTGCGGACCTGGTCTATACAGACATTTCCCACAATGAACTACCCAATGTCATACTTAAGGGCTGAGGGTGCTTCACTGGGCCCATTGCATCGCTGGCGAACCTTATGGGCTTGCATGACATCTCTTCTAAGCAGTATTCATATCTGGACTTCTGGGTTGAGAGGCGGTATGTGTTTAGCTATTGGCTTCAGATGAGGATGACTCAAGGCTGCGTTTGGCGTTGGGATCTCTTCTCTGCTGTCTGGTATGCTGTCGCACTCCACCAGCGTGGGAAGAGGAAAGCGAACCTTGTCATCACAGAATGATACCCAAAGGTCGGTGGCTCTTCTCCCCGCTGTTTTGGTGACACCCACGCATGTCTTGATTATGTAGGGTGTTTTGTCCCCATAAAGATTAAACATGTTGAAAAACTCAGGCCTTGCCAGTGACTGATTACATCGGTCGTCCAATACAACATAGTTTCAAAGATTTCGCAGGTTATCCTTCTGGAAACACTTTGGCTGGGCATATTTTGGCACAAGACTTGCCTTGCCTCCCATTTCCACATACTTGGGTGCACTTTGCCATAGTTGACTCGGCTCCTTCTTTACCAGGTTTGGTGGCATCAGCTTGCTTTGTCTTCTCTCCGCCATGCTTGGTGATGGGAGAAGCAGGCCGGGAGGAGTTGGTTCTTTTGATGTCTGGATGCAAGGCAGTATTAGGTCTGCCACAGTTGCACTCTTCGCATTTTATGGCAGCCTTGCATTCTTTAGCAAGGTGTTCTGTAGAGGCACAGCACCTATAGGAAATCTTGTGGTCCTTTAACAGGGCCTTACATTCTTGGAGGGGGGTTTCTCTGAATCCTCGACATTTGTTTAAAGGGTGAGGTTTCTTGTGCAATGGGCAGAGTTGTTCTGGTCTTTCTGCCTTCTTGGACCTCAGTGTGGCACCTACTACATCTGTCTTACGTACAGTCACAGCTGGACAGGTTCTGAAGTTATGACGATGGCTTGTCATAGTTAGGATTGCTGGTGCTTGGTGTAGAGAAGTCGAGACAAGGGTCATTCTTCCTTTTAGCCATTTTCTTGACAAAGCCTGCAAGGAAAGAGAAAGGAGGGGAAATGCATTGGTACCTTTCTCTGTAGTTCTCGACTGCAGAAATCCACTTCTCTTGGATTGAATGTGGTAGTTTTCCTATGATGGGCTTCTGTGACACATAATGATCAAAACATGAGAGCCCTGGCAGGCATGGGTCTGCCTTTGGTGCTGCAATCTCTTGCTAAGTCCCACAACTTGTGTTAGTCTTTGCTTGGAATCTTAGGGAAATTTCCCAATTTCATCATGAGAGTATGTTCTATCTCTACAGATGTTCCATAGTGTGTCTCCAATCTGTCCCACACCAGGTTCAGTGCTATGTCTGGGTCACCTCTGGAAGATGCATCGATCCGCTGTGCTTGGGTTGCTGACTCAGGTCCCAGCCACGTGGTCATTAGATTAAGTTCTTCATTGGCCATAAGTGTTATGTCCCTGATGGCATTCAGGAACTTGTTTTTCCAGAGTCCAGAGTCTTCTGGATGATCACTGAATGTTGTGAGTCCTCTAAGTAACAAGTCTCATTTAGACAACTGAGCAGCTAGGTCATAGGCATCAAAGCCTTCTCTTTGGGTGTGCTGTGGCCTCTGATATGTATTGTGGGATGCTGCATGCTGCTTGAGCAGTCGTAGTTGCATCTCACTTCAAGGAACATACATATCTGATCTTTCTTCTGGTATCTCTAGCGAAGTGTGGTAATCAAAGAAAGAATCAGTACCATCTAACATGGGGCAATATGACCATCATTGGCTTTCAGGGCTGGGTGCTTTCTGACCTGTCTGACCTCTTTTAATGTATAAGTCTGGGATGCGAGGCTGGCTGGGTGCTGCCACATGCTCTGGCAGGTTTTGAGTGAGTTGCGATGGCTCATTTTCATCCACCTGAGACATGGGAAGCTCATATTTGTTGAGCTAGAGCAGAAGGGTGCGCTGAGCTGACACGTACTCCATTATCCTTTTATCATGATCCACCTCTCCTAATTCTTCAGGATGGACGTCTGCCTCTTCACCTTTTATGGCTTCCTGGAGGACTTTAGCAAAGGCTTCTGCTGGAGCGCCTGCCTTTTCCTCTTTGAGTGCAGCTAAGGTTGCCTTGCATTCTGCAGCTTTGAGTTGCTGTGCTTTTTTCTAGTTTCGCATACTCAGCATGTTTTGCTGCTGCTGCTGCTGCAAGAGCTTGCGCTGCAGCAATGGCGAGAGCGTTGCTACTTGCGTGGCTAGACCCGCTAGACCTCTGTGTATGTCTAGAAGATGTCTTGGAGCTTGATGTCGTTGAAACTCTGGATGAGGTTTTACCTTTGGGCTTTGGAAGGCTCTCTCTTTCACTAGTGGTGCCATGGTGAGGCGTGGGTTGCAAGGCTTCCTATACCTCTTTCTCTTCTGCACCCAGGATGATTTCTTAAATTGGACTGGAAGTCAGCAACTAGCTTCTCACGAATGCAACTTATTTCTTTTAAGCTTTTTGCCTTGCACAAAGCTGTATCTTTATCAAGTGTCTCTAGAATGCAGTGTTGCTTTTGCATCGACTGCAGACGTGCAGCATACCACTTTGCTATACTGTCACTCATCTCCTGTAATTCAGTTGCATGAGAAGCTTCTTTGACCATCTCCATAGCAGTTTCTGTTCTCAACCATGCTTCATCGCACTTCTTGGAGAATGCAGTCTCTTGCGTCTCCAAGAACTCTCTCATCTTGGGGGTCAGCTTGCAAACTCTTTCTCCTGACTGACTTTGGCTGAATTCGGACGCCACAATAAGCAACTGGGGGGGGGGGATGGGGACTAGGGTGACCAGATAAAATCCAGGTCAGGGCTCATGTAACCTTAACAATTGTAGAGAAAAGGGAATTTCAGCAAGTGTCATTTGTATGCAATTAGTTCTTGGTGGAATTCCCTCTTCATCACAACAGTTAAAAGCAGGGGCTCTGCCTTCTTTTGTATATGGTCACTGTAGTATAGTGCCTGCACCTTTAACTGTTGTGATGAAGAGGGAATTTCACCAGGAACTAATTGCATACAAATGACACTGGCTGAAATTCCCTTTTCTCTACAACTGTTAAAGTTACATGAGCCCTGACCTGGATTTTATCTGGTCAGCCTACCCACCATTGACTATCGTGTTGTCCTGAATGCACTTCCATCGCAGCAGTTTGCTGCTTCACACTGGGTGACTTAGGAGCTGTCGCAGGCAGCAAACTCAGGCTAATCCTTCTAGAACCAGGCTTTAGGCAGCACATGGAGGATGGTCCACTTAATGAGTCTCCTTACTTCTCCTCTGTGTTTGCCCTGTGGCGTTACATGGAAGTAGGAGACTAACTGAGAAGTAACCTCTATGGGTGACTGGCTGCTTGCTACTGGCTGTGGCTAAAGCCTTTCCCCTTCCCCTTTGGAGGCTCTGCAATCCTTTTTTAATGTCCTTTTTCATTTCTTTCACTTAGCTTTTGCTCTGGCGTCTAATTCACGCCGTTTTTACTCTGGCATCTGATTAACTCTGTTTTTACTGTGCTTTCTCCGTGCCTATGTGCCCTGTGTATAGACACTATCCAGCCAGGTTAACGCAAGCCTCTTCTTTAAATCCAACAAATCTTTATTAAACAGTCTCCTTTCACAAAAATAAAGAATGCTAACTTACATTCCACAAGAAACTAAAGAGGTAATCTAGAAAGAAATAAGTAATCAGATGGAGAGGTGAGCCCTGGTAAAATAAAAAGGGGGGGGGGAAGTGTGCTCAGCCAGGTGCTCTGAGTTTCTTGCTTCTTTGCTATCTTGGTCTAAAATGAGAAAAATCTACCACCCAAAGGGAAGTCCTTATTAATCCATTTCAGACTGCTAGGTTCCAGCTACAGCAGGCCTGGCTAGCAGATCCTTGACCTCTCTACTTTAAAGAGCTGGGGGCAACCCAGTATGGGCTACAAGTATTTAAGCATTTTAATTTAACTTTTCACATTCCATGTACACCCTGTATTTCTTTCACTTGTGCATTCTCCTTTCACTAGAGGCCAAACCAGTTCTCCACTGGGCATTCCCTGCTCCTTCTGCTATTCCCATACAAAGCCCACTTCCACGCGCCTCCCCATTTGCCACACATCTTTAGCCCTTCCTCCCACATGAAGGTTCAAGACTGACATCTCCTTTGTCTACAGCCTAGATTTCCAGGTTATTTTTGACACTTTTTCTACCTGTCCAGAAATAGCAAATGAGCCACCCTGCAGTCCCAATGTGTGGTAACAATGATAGCTGCTTACATGAGGCAATGGAGAAATCCAGGAGTTTATGTTTGCAGTTATTTGGGAACAGCATGCTCACCTACCACCCACATGGAGAGACAAAAGTTGTGCTCTTTAAAATTCAGGTGTTCCTGTCTGGGAAAAATGTTGGGAGGGGGTGTTTTTATTTGTTTTTATTAAATTGCTCTGCAAATTTATGTAAAATGGGGTTATTATCCCCACATTACATTTTGGGGGGAAGGGGCTGAGGCAAGATCATTTTATTTACTTATTTAATACAGTTATAAATTTATGAGTCGCCTTCCAGCTCAAATAGGGCCGCCAAAGCAGCTTACAATTAAAAAGGCAACTTATAATTAAAAATCATGGCTTCCACAGACCTACAATTCATAATTACAACGGAGGCTAGGATTAAAGATAGTGGCTTACAACACCGCTCTAATAAAGGCCATAAATCTCCAGCTACTTAATCTTTATTGGTGAAAGATACTTTAGCCACCCTTTTGTACAAACAGGGTAATTAAACAGTACCAACACTGCTGTCACCTGATCACTTTCCACTGACAGCTATTTCAGGCTTGAAGCAAAAGACAAGCCATACAAAATATACTGAAGCTTCCAGCAAAGATAAATCTTGTTAAATGGCCACCGTCATCTTTCCCTCAATCTCCCCCCAAAACGCCAAGACTCCTTTGTATGCAGACATTGTGCTTCAACCATGTGCAGAGAGACACACTGAGCTCTTGCCACTCAAGGCTGGCAGAGACCCTGAGTCAAACTGGACGCCTCTAATGTGTTACTCTGATCTCTATGACTCCTCCATGGCCAGAAACAGCCAGGGAGGTGCCCATCTGCCCCAATAGGCATATTCCTGTCTAGTAGGGCTGGAGCATATGATCAGGGTAACGTAAAAGAGAGGAGTGAAGAGTGGATCCCAGGTGGACCCACTCCGGATCCAATGGTATTTGAAAACTACCATCAAACCACAAATGCCCCTTTTCTTCAAGAAGAGACTTGAGAGGGTCATGGCAGAGCAGCACCAGTCACTTGTGGAGGATATTGATTATCTAGACTCATTCCAGTCTGGGTTTTGACCTGGTTATGGGGCCAAATCAGCCTCGGTCACTCCGATGGATGGTCTTTATTAGGAAAGGGACAGGGGAAAGTTGATCCCATTAATTCTGCCTGGTCTCTGGCCAGCTTTTAATACCATCAACTATGGTATCCTCCTGGATCAACTCCTTGGGTAGGCATTGGAGTGGTTCTGGTCTTACCTGCAGGGTCAGTTTCAGAGAGTAACATTGGGTGATTATTTCTCAGCCCCTTTGCAACTGAGCTAGGAGTTCTGCAGGATACCATCTTCTCCCAAACATTGTTTGATATCTATATGAAGGCACTGGGAGTGGTCACTAGAGGAATTGGAGCCAAGTGCCACAGCTCTATCTCCCTGCGACATCTAATCACATGAGGCTATCGATGTCCTGGATTAGTGCCTAGACTCAGTGATGAGCTGGAGTTGCACTCCCTTTAAAATATCACATTCATAGTTTGTGGGTACTCCTAAGTACCCACAAACAGAGCTGCCACGGCCAAGTAACCATGGCAGCCCAGAATACTTTTTACAGGCTTTGACTGATATGCCAACTACAGCTTCTCCTGGACAGGGATAGCTTGGTCACAGTGGTACAGGCATTAGTACCTCAGGACTGGGTGACTGCATCTATTTTAAATAAATAAATAAATAAATAAATAGTAAAACCTCAGTAAATAAATGGAATACGTTTGGGTGTATGTAATTTTGCAATACAAAGCAGTGAAGGGGGGGAACCACCCACCCCCGCCTCCTTTATGGTCTTAAACACCCAGCTCTCTTGCCAGCTCAGTTCAGAAGCATCACCAGAACATTAAAGTCTCAGGACCATTAAACAGCTGCAAATTGGCAATCGGGAAATGCAGCTGCTGGACTAGGCTGACAGGACACCGTATGAAATGCCTGCCTTTGTCTTTTCCTGATGAATTGCAATGCCCATTAATGCATCTGAAGTTAAAATACAGCCCCGTGCCAAGATACATTTTGCTGTTGAGACTCTCAAACCACAGGCATAAGAAAATGAAAACAGATGATGTATATCAAATGACTGCATAGTTCAGGATCAAAGTCTGCTGCTGCTGCTGCTGAAGTTTTAGCACTGACTTCAGCAGCCAAACCAAACCCCTAAGGCTGGGGTGGGGAACCAGTGGCCATCCAGATGTTGTGGTGCTCTGGCTCCCATCAACCCCAGCCAGCATGGCCAATGATCAGGAATAATGGGAGTTGGAGTCCAACAACATCTGTAGGTTCACTGCTTTCCCAACTGCCCGAAAGCTTGAAGCAGGCAAAAATCTGCTGTAAGGCTGGGCCCATAGCTGTCATGGTGGTCTCATGGCTGAATGGTAGAGCAAATGCCTGGAATGCACAAGCGCCAAAATCCAAGCTCCACCACCCCCAATTAGGCAATCTCAAGTAGCAGAGCTGAGAGGAAAGCCTGCTTATGCTCCTGGAGAGCTACTGCCACATACAGTGAGGCTTTTAACCTGCCACTTCACCATGGTTTCTGCTTCAGATTCTTTGCAGGATTAAGATCAGATCCTTTACACACATCTTTTTTCCTGGGTTTTGTCTTTCTCTGTCTTTCTATATGTTCTGCTACATAACCTCTAGGTGGCTCTGTGGTGAAGCGGCATTGTGCAACTATGCTAGTGTTTCATTCCAGCATTCCCCCAAATACCAGACTTTTCTTGATCAAAAAAACCCTGTAAAAATGCTCAGAAAGCACAAGAAAATCCTTGGAGGATGCTGGTGTCTCCGAAAACACCCACAAACTACCATGAGTGAGGAATCATGAATGCACAATAAATGCCTCATGCAGAAAAGCTCTCAGTCACACAGGGCTTGACTGACTAATGATGGCAGTTTTGTTTGTTCAGGAGGGTGGAGATAAAGAAGACATTTCAGATTGTTTTTGTATTTAAGTACATTATATTTTATGCTGCTCAAGGGTGGGGGGGATGATGGTGGAATATTAATAACAAAAGCAAATGTACCAAAAGAAGGAACAAATACAATGAATACATGAAGTGCAAGCTTTTACTGGTTTACTGCAGGAAATACTGGTACGCCTGGACTGCTACATAAGGCAGTTCTAGGTAAGAAAGAACAAAAAGGTGAAGGGAAACAGGGAAAAGGGGGAACAGAGAGATGCATAGCCTGAGCAGAGGATAACAGACAGGGTGCCGCAGTGGGATACTGAAGAGACAGTGTTACACAACCCCGTTCAAGGAGTGGTAGATAGAAACTGGCACCTGATAACAGAGAAAGAACGAACATGAATAAATTCCGATGTACATATATTTTAGTTCTTAAACAAATAACTTCAGTTTCTACCAAGTTAATATTATGTTTTCTTTTAATGCAAAGCTCCTAATATTATATTAATTTCCCGTACAATGTTCCATACATTGTACAGTGTTATGTTTTCTTCCCATATTCAGAACTGGGGGCGTGGAGGGAATCTACTCCACTTAAGCTAAAATGTTTGAATTTAAGCTTTCAATGTAACACTTTGGTTATGGATCAGGCTTTAACTGAGTGGGATTCTCATTGTTCAATTGTAACATTAAGTTCTCGCCACCCTGCAGCCCCACATAAATATATGAAAGGAATTCTTACAATGAGTTTTACTTAGCCTAGAAAGGTTCAACCCAGTGACGCTGAGCATCTACTTGAGCACATCAGCCTTGGCTGTGGGGATTCACTTTCCATTGTTCTGTTTTCTAGTCACCGTAAGGAGCAAAATACTATTACCTCATCATCACCCTCAACATCCCATGATCTATTGCCCAGTGTGTCTGGCAATAATTCGTTCTAAAATTCAACACAGGGCCACAGAGCGGGAGACTGAGCAACAGTAATAGGATACTGCTAAAAGAGAAAGATTAAATCACAACCTGGTATTTCCCTGGAGCTGAAAATATTTGTTTTCCTAACTTGTCTAAGGATGCCTCTCTTCTTCCTTCCCTTGTGTGCCACCTTTTAATTTTTTTCTGTGTTTACTTCTAAGAACACTGTACCTTACATATAACTGAATGTACGGTGCAAGTAATAAATACAACTTGTTGAAAAAGAGGAAGTGCCGTTCTTATTTCTCAGGACTCTAAACTGTTTAAGCTCAGTAGACATGAAATAGGATAAGAAACTAATAGGCCTGTGTTCAGTCAAGAGCAAGGAAGTGTCTGACACTGGATCCAAAATGGCATGCACAGAATTCCTTGTCTTATTCAGGTGACCAAATGCAGAGTCCAGTAAACATGTAAGGGGGATGCAGTAGACCTGTCCCCTCCATCAACCTGTCTGTGGCCCTCTAGAGCAGTGGTCTTCAACTGGTGGGTCATTACCCAAAAATGGGTCACGTGATCAGTCCAGATTATTATTATTATTTATTACATTTATATACCGCCCCATGCTTTCTGGGCGGTTTACAAAAATTAAAAGATTGAACATTAAAAAGTCAATACACAAAATTTTAAACTATAAAACATAAAACAGCTGATATTTAAAACATTTTAAACTTTAAGCCTGGCCAGGAATTCAGTTAAAAGGCTCAACTTAAGTTGTTAAAATGCCTGGGAGAAAAGAAAAGTTTTGACCTGGTGCTGAAAAGATAACAGTGTTGGCGCCAGGCGGGCCTCATCGGGGAGATCATTCCATCATTGGGTCACGGCAAAGCTGTTGCCACCTTGTTGGGCAAGGAGAAAACTGTGAAAGTGGGTCCCATACTACAGGTTGGGAGTCCAAGGTGGGACTCAGGTCTGGACCAGTTGACGACCACTGCTCTAGGATTTCTGAAGGGGAGAACCTCCTTTATTTGTGGAAGCTCTCCACATGATTTGGAACCTTGAATTTCTAAGGAACAGTAGCAGTCCTACAGCCTACAATGTGATCAAATCTTTAGAGGTGGTGCACTGTAGGAGCTAAAACTGTGTGACCCATGAGCCAGCAAGTGAAAAATTCACTTCACCCATGAACTCACTAGGTGAGTTCCCATCACCACTAATCTGCAATGGGATGAGGGGAGGGAGGGGATAGAGATAGTACTAGCCTCCCTTACAGAGTTGTTGGAAAGAGTCATGAGATCATGTATGGGAAGCACTCTAGAATGTTCAAAGCATTATATTATTTATATGTATTAATTGTCCCATAACATAGCCCTCTGTGTGATTTACAAAAGAGTATAAAACAAATTGAAGAGACACACAATACAAATAATATAATCAAAAACACCACAATAGAACCCAAAAGAGGACAATAATCAACCTTCTAAGAGCTACCATCAAAATGCATTGAGTCCCATGAAGAGCTAAAACCATCTCATAATAGCTAAAAATGTAATAGCTAGGAACAATACAGCCATGATAAAAGCAGAGTCAAAACTATAATATCAGTCTGACGTGATGGTGATTCAGAGTTAGAGGATGCTATGTCGCCTTTTTCCCTACTCTAAAACAAGCACAAGGATCCTGATCTGGATTGGGACCCTAACATGGGGGGAAGGAGGAGCTTTAACGCTTTGGCCTCCACTGCAGTCCTAATCCAGGTCAGGAAGCCCACACTCACCATTCATATGGTCAAAACATGATCTATGTGCTTTAGTAGTAATAATGACAAAGTGCTCTTATAGTCCCAGAAAGGCAAATATCACACAGAGAGAAAAAGGCAGTCACGGTAAATGGAACAATTTTGGAGTTGTGTAAAGATTTAACTCATAACTCAAATTATGACATTCTACCTAAATTAGCACCTTGATTCTCAGCATTTGCACAATATTTTCCAGTAGAGCTGGGAACGGCGCAGAAAAGGGCAACCAAAATTATGAGGGTCTGGAGCAACTCCCCTATGAGAAAAGGTTACAATGTTTGGGTCTTTTTCATTTAGAAAAAGGGTGAGTAAGGGGGGACTTGACTGAAGTTGACCTTCCTAGAGTTGGAAGACCTAAAGTCAGTAGTGCACGCACTGGTAACTTTGAGGCTTGACTTCTGCAATGCGCTGTACATAGGGCTACCTCTGTGCCTAGTCCGGAAACTTCAACTAGTTCAAAATATGGCAGCCAGGTTGGTCACTGGTACACCTAGGGGTGACCATATTACACCAGCTTTGAAATCTCTCCACTGGCTGCCAGTTAGTTTCCGGGCGAAGTACAAAGTGTTGGTCATTACCTTGAAAGCCCTACATGGTTTGGGTCCAGGTTACCTGCGGGATCGCCTTCTCCCATACAATCCGCCCCGCATGCTCAGGTCCTCTGGGAAGAATTTACTTCAGTCAACAAAAACTAGACTGACAACCGTTACCCAGAGGACCTTTTCTTCTGCCGCTCCCAGATTGTGGAATGACCTGCCGGGAGAGATCTGCCAACTCACCAGTCTCCAAGAATTTAAAACAGCTATAAAGACTGATCTCTTCCGGCAGGCCTACCCAGATGAATTTTAAGTGTTTTTATTGGTGTTTTATTGGTATTTTAATGATGTATTGGTTTTATGTGCTTTTAATCAATTTTGTGTATTTTATGTTGATGTTGTTCCCCGCCTCGATCCTGAGGGAGAGGCGGGTGATAAATAATAATAATAATAATAATAATTATTATTATTATTAAGTGTATAAAATTATTCATGGAGTAGAGAAAGTGAATAATACATCTCTCATAATACTAAGGATCATCCCATGAAGCTGATTGGTGGAAGATTCAGGGCACTGTTAAACAACATGTAGTGATGGCCATCAATTAGGGATTAGACCAATTCAGGGAGGTTAAGCTTTAAATGACTATGAGTCATGATGGCTATATGCTCCCTCCAGGATCAGAGACAACATGTATCAGAGTCCTAGTTGCTTAGGAAGAGCAGGGGATGGAGGGGGGGCTATTGTCCTCATGCCCTCCTTAGGGGCTTCCCAGGGGCATCAGAATCCTGCTTCCTCACTGTGGGAAGCAGGATGCTGAATTAGATAGGTGTTTGGTCTGATCCCGCAGGATTCTTCTTCTATATCTATCCGCAGTGGCAGGATATCCATATCTCGCACACATATGCCATCGTAAGTATTTATTTACTGGCACTTCTTTTAAACCAAGGATGCTAGACCTGCTACTTTCTTATGAGCCTTACAGTCTGAGCCTAAGCATGGTTACTCTGAAGTACTGTGCCCAATGGGATTTACCGCAGAGAATGTACGCACAGGTCATTTAAGCAGCCCAAGTCATCATAAATACTTCAGATTAACTGGCTGGGGCATCAGGCTGGCAGCCTCGCTGACATGCGCATGGATTCCAACTTTGTAAATGATCTTCAACTGAAGAAATGATAGGGATATGTCCTTAGGCCCACTGTGTATTACAAACTTTTGTAACCTTTGTTTCTTGGTTGTGGCTGCTATGGTCCAAGGACTAATGCAATAAACATTATTGATTGGCTATGGCAAGCTACTACACCAGTGGTTGTACTACAACTCCCAACTGGGGAAGGTGTCAGGTTGGGAGTTGTCAGGTTGGGGGTGTCAGAGTGTCGTGATATAAGAAACTGTCATGCCAAGACAGATCACTGGTCCATCCAGCCCAGGATTGTCTACCTTGAAAGGGAGCATCCCCACCCCCACCCCAGCCTGATATTAGGGAAAGATTCCTTTCCAGGCCAGCTATCTGATCAGCTTTTATTGACCATGGGACCATGCTCCACTACCCCGTGCTAAGGGCCCTCCTGGTGCACTCAAGAGAGTGTTTCCAAACCTTCCCCGCCTGGAAAACATCTATAAAAAGCACAGCTCCAATAAAACCCATAATTTCTGGAGTTCCTGCCAGACCCATTTCTCACCATTTCAAAGTGTTTCTCCACCATCACCACCACCCCTTTTATGAATACTTGGTACTTTAGATTGTTACTGTTGCAATCTAACCTAAGAAGAAGAAATGAATAAAGCACTTCCCAAACACAAAACAAATCATTCATAAGCCTTTTCGGAACACAAAACTAATTTTTGAAAAGGTGGCTATTCCAATCATCCTCCAGCCTCGAGATCCACAGATGGAGCTCCCGAAGGCAACCGATAGCCATCACACTCAGCAGGCTTCCAAGGAAAGGGGGGAACTGGCAGGGTGAAAGCCAACGGCTCTTGGCCCGCCTTTCAGGTCTCCCAGCTGCCTTTCCACAGCGGACTGATCTACACCAAGCAGGATACAACACCATGAAAACGTTTTGAAAACTGCCTATGGAGCGTGTCCTGGGCCCCAAGAGTTGTCACTACTGTTATAAACCGCTTTAAAGCAGTAGTGTAGATCCTGCACTACTGCTTCAAAGCGGTTTAGTACGGTAGTGACAACTTTTGGGGCCCAGGACACGCTCCATATACAGTTTTCAAAGCACTTTCAAAGTGTCAGATCCTGCTTGGTGTAGATCTGGCAAGCGTGGCACACAACCAACACCACGGTTGGGCTCCTGGTGGTGTCTGCCTGCACCAATAACATCCGTTTTCAGCACCCACCCAAAAGCCCAGGGAACACAGAAACCTCCGCAGCTGTTTTGTACCAAGCCTGACCACTGGTCCATCCAGCCCAGGGTTGCCTACCCTGA
This sequence comes from Anniella stebbinsi, assembly GCA_029215795.1. Taxonomy (NCBI): domain Eukaryota; kingdom Metazoa; phylum Chordata; class Lepidosauria; order Squamata; family Anniellidae; genus Anniella; species Anniella stebbinsi. Next base: position 179,162,698 of record JARDYH010000001.1, read on the forward strand.
CAGCTCTCCAAGGTGCCAGGCGTGGCTATTCCCTGGCCCCGGTTCTTTACGGAGGCATACAGGGAATGGGAGCCGGGACCTTCTCCAGCGCCGCTTCTCTCCTCCGAAGGTGCTGCTGGTGGTGGTGGTGGTGGAGGGGGCAGCGGCTGGCGGCTCTTCTTCTTCCTCCTCTTCTTCCTCCTTTTGCAACTGTTTTGCAGCCACATCCAATCCCTACCGGAAGCGGCCAGCCCCTGAAACGGGAGCGGCGCCAAAGCGGCTTCTGCTCGCGTTGCCCCCACCGCCACCCGCGAAGGAAACTTTTGGGAAGGGCCCCGCTGGATGGGGGAAGCCGGGCCCCGTTCCGGCCCTGCCACGACCACCCGGGGCTCCTCCTAAGAGGCGGCTGCAAAGCGACTAAGGGGCGCGGGAGCTCTGCCTGGGCAAGCGCCGTCGAGGAGGAGGAGAGGAGGAGCGAGGGGGCCGCTGGGGTCGCGCTCCTCTCCGAGCCAGGCGCGCCCTCCGGCTGCTGCTACTCCAGCTGCGCGCTGCCCCGCAGAGCCGAGAGGGAGAAACTTTCGGGCTCGCCAGGGAGCAGCCCGGGAAGCGGCAGCAGAGGGGCGAGCGGGGAAGGAGCCGAGCGGGACCCCCACGGCCAGGCGAGGCGGAGGGGAGGCCAGCCCGGGAGACGGAGGCAGGGTCGCGCCGCCAGCCCCACGCGGTTCCCTCCCTCCCTCCGCCCCGTCCCGCCCCGCCGCCGCCGCTTTGCCCAACTCGCCCGCCCCGGTCCCTGCCCTGCCCACCCATCTGCCCGGAGCCCCTGGCTCGCCCGGCCTGCTTCTTCCGTCCCTCCCCTGAGCGGAGGGGCCCCTGCCGTCACCCCGGCGCGTCCCCCCATCCCCATTCGGCGCGCCCGGCTGCTGCTGCTGCCGCCGCGCTCCTGCCTCGCCCCGCGCCGCCTGGGATGCCCGCGCTGCGCCGCTGCCCGGCCGCCCGGTCCCGCCTCCTCCGAGCCTGCCGTGCCGCCCGCAGCCCGGCTGGGGAAGCGGGACGCTGCCAGCCAGTCCTCGGGCCCCGCTGAAGCTGCCGCCGCCGCCCCTGTTCCCCGGCTCGCCCTTACCTGAGCGCTGGACGCCAGCGGGGCGCGGCGCCTCCGAGTCCCGGGCGACGGCGGAGGGGGAGCCGGAGCAGCAGCCGCCCGCCGGGCTCGCAGCGACGCGCGTGTTGTCGGCAGCCCGGGTGGGCGAGCGAGCGAGAGGCTGGGCGAAGCCGAGCCGGGGAAGGAGGAGGAGGAGGAGGAGCAGATGCTGCCGCCGCTCCGCCGCCGCCGCCGCGGCTCACTGGCTGGCTGGCTGGCTGCAAGGGACCGGGGCGAAATTCTCGCGTTCAGCCCGAGCGCAGGCAAAGAGCGCGCCAGGTGCGTCGCCGAGCCCAGGGGAGGGGGAGGGGCTCGGGGCCGCAGCCGGGGCGGGGCAGGGTCGGTGCTGCCGCTTGGGGACGACCCCTCGCCTGGCGCGCCCCTTGCCGGGCTTTTGGGAGCGGGGCGGGGGAGCCCTGCCAAGCCCACCCCTGCCCCGCGCCTTCTGTCTCTTCCTTTTCAAATCTTTTTGACGTGCTGACATTTCTCTACACCGGGGTCTTTTTTGGTGCTTTTCATTGAGCTAGGATATATTTTAAATTAGCATGTTCATGTTGCCCTGGAGGAGCTGCTATTCTATGGGGCCATCTCATTCCGTTGCTAGCCACGCCCCCCAGTTCTGTCTCTTCGGAGCGCCGTCCCGCTGGTTTCAAGGGGACATGCTGGGGGGGGGGGGGGGTCGCGCGCAGGGTGGCGACTGAACGGCCCCTTGGAGAGGTCGCTTCATCTCTGAGAAAGCGCTTTCCAGAATACAGCCAATTGGACTTAGGGACAAATGGGAGAAAGATGATGATGATGATGATGATGATGAATAACAAGTGCCCTCAGGAATATCGCAGGGTAGCCTTCCCCAAACCTTCCCCAACATCTGCCTTCCAGATGTTTCAGATTGTAACTCCCAGAATACCTGACCATCGGCTGTGCTGATGAGAGTTGAAGTCCAAAACATCTGGAGGGCATCAGGTTGCCCAAGGAGGCTGCCCAAGGACTACTGCTGAAAGAGGTTCAAGAGGGCGTGCGTGGCCTTCCCTAGTCTCAGCTGCAGGAGCGCCACTAGCTGCTGCCTCTCCACAACTTCCATTAGCAACACTAAAGATGAGGCAGTTTAACAGGTACCAGAGAGATGGAATAGCACAAGAAGCCCCTAACTGAAATGTATGGGGAGCCTTAGAGAGAAAACTACATTCTGCTTTCTGCGGTCACCTTTTCCCAGCTAGATGCCTGCTAGGGAAAGTATCAGAGGCAGTAAGCCTATATACGCCAGTTGCTGGGGAACATAGGCGGGAGGGTGCTGTTGGACCCATTCCCTGCTTGTGGGTTCTGGTTAACAGCTGGTTGGCCACTGTGTGGCAGAGTGCTGGGCTAGATGGACCCTTGGCCTGATCCAGCCTCAGGGCCCCTCTTATGTTCTCATGAAAGGCTACCAAAGTGTAAGCACACTTGGACATCTGTGCTTGGGGTCATGCTTGGTTTTCAGTGTAGATTTCACAATAGCAATACAGTTGGGCTTTCCACGTGCCTTGTTGTATATATTTTAAAATGATTTCATGGTTTTAATTTTTGTGAACCGCCCAGAGAGCTTCGGCTATGGGGCGGTATAAAAATGCAATAAATAAATAATAAATAAATAAATAAATAATAGGAAGGCCCTGAGGCAGCATTTTATGGAGCCAGCTCCCTCACATGTGACAAGAGTACCGGAGAGAGAGAGACTGTCTTTTGATGTATGCTCTTTGTTTTCAAATATACAGGTTCAGCAGATTGGAAGCCAGCACAGGCCCAAGCACCACTAGTCTCCAAGGAACTTCAGTTCTGTACCCCCAAATTCTAGGAGCTCCCACTCCTTTGAGTGGCCTTTTCTAGCAAACCCCATCTTCAGGTTGCTCTGTTATGTCCAAAAGACAAAACAAGGTGCTAGCCTTAACCAAAAAACACAAACAAGGAATAACCAAAAAGTTAAGGTTTACATTTTTTTAAAAAAAATATTTTATATAAATATGTCCACAATCAAATAGAGCAATTGATATACACATTCAAATTTCTCATCAGTGATAATCAAGCAAATTGCTCTATAAAAATTAATGAAGGAGGCAGCCTCAAAGGACATCAGTTTGCACTCAAATAAAGGAGTGCACTCACTGTTTGGGGGAGTTATTTCAGGTGCAGCTGTATTAGCCTTGGCTGGGTCTTCATGGCAGGCCAACCTCCCCAGCAAGAGTTGTCTCCAAAGATGTTCTCTTCCTAGTTGGCTTCTCCTGGTAAACTGCTCAGAGAATATCCACTGATGGGCAGCCATATACAGTTAATGATTCAACCAACCCTAACATCTGTTGTTAGTAAGGATATGGCAGTAAAGGTGCTCACAAAAATGGGTTTCGGAGGGGGAGAAAGCTTCACAATTGACTGGGGGTGATATGATGAGACCTAGTGAGAGGCACCTTGCCAAAATGAAGAGAGTGTGGATACTACTTGTATCCCTAAATTAATATCAGAAACAGAAGAGTGTATGGCAGCAACTAGCTGATTACAGCTACTCCTTAAGCGATACTGCAAAAAAGCCCCATTTTGTGGAGTATCTTTTAGATTTCTTTTAATACCAAAGACAGAAGGTGATAGCTGTGTTAGTCTGTTTTTAGCAAAAACAATGACGACTCTTGTGGCACCTTAAAAACTAGCACATCTATTCTGACATAAACTTTCATGGACACCGTACTCTTCATTAGATACATAAAGTGTTAACCTCAGATTGGCAGATCTATATACACATATGGGGGGGGGGGGAGTTGAGGGGGAGAGAGATGTAAACAGTGCTGTCTGTGTTATCAACCAAAAATTTTTGTGAATGGCAACTGTTAGGGAATTATCACCGTCTTTACTTCCTGCATTCCGGTCCTCTCTGACTAGTGCTGTGCACAGCCCCCACATTTGACTCAGAGGTTGATTTGGTGGTTTCAAATCAACCCTGATTCGACTCAGGGTCCCTTGGACCCAGGTCGCCGCATTTCAGCTTCAGTTCCAAAGCCTAAGCAGGGGCAGCTGCTGTGGTTTCTCAGGAACCTGTGAGCGCCCCAGAAAGCCGCGAATGAGGCCAACTGGGAGTCCATTGGACTCCCCACCTCCCAGCTGCTAACTCCCCAGTCCTTCCCCAGCTCCACCAGCTGCCCGGACACCCAACTTACTTGAGGTCTTGGTGCACCTGTGAACCATCAGGCCTCTTCTCTGGCTACCGTAGATCTAATGTTAAAAACTACAGCAGTCAGAAATGGCTGCCACTGTAGTTTTCAACACTAAATCTACGGCAGCCAGAGAAGAGGCTGGGTGGCTCACCAGTGCGCAGAGGCCATAGATAAGTCTCAGAGGCAAGCAGGGGGCAGCAGTGGCCCAATTGGGTCCCGAAGCTGATTCGGGCCGAATCATCCTCAGCTCAGATTTGGGCTTCAGGACTGACACAACCCTACTTCTGACACAGTTTACATTTCCCTTCCCTCCCCCAAGCATGTGTATATAAATCGCCAATTTGAGGTTAATACTTCATGCCTCTGATGAAGTGGGCAGTATCCATGAAAGTTTCTGCCAGAATAAATGTGTTGGCCTTGAGATGCTACCAGACTCTGGCTGCATTCGGACAACACATTAGTCAATGGTGGGTTGAGTAGCCAACTCACAGTTGGTTATTTTGTGGGTACTCTCCACACAACATATTCCTACATAACTGTGAGTGGTTGGGGCTGGCATTGAGTGGACTAATGGTCAACCTGGCATTTGACTGACACAGCCCCTGCCCCTCTCCCCACCCTCCCTCCTCCCTCAGTCCTCCCAGTTCCATCCCAGCAGCCTCTGCAAGTTGCACCAGTTGTAGCAGAGTGGCAGCTGCCACTTTGGTCACTCTTGCTGCCTGCCTCTATGGGCTTGTGTTTTAACCCACCTACCACACGCCATTAACACATTCACCCCTCCACACAACACTTTAAACAACTGGCTTCGAGCTAAACAACTTGCAAGCCAGTTGTTTCTCTCAGTTGATTATTTGGGTGGAATAGCATACCGTCAGTAGTTTGTGAGCAGAGTGTTACCCTCCACACAACACAATAAGCAACACAACTGACGATTGTTCCCCCCCAGTTGCTTAATCTGTTGTCCAAATGCAGCCTCTTTGTTCTTTTTCTGCCAATGTATTTGAGCAACACTTAAAACAGCAAAAGAAAGTGAAAGTTTAATTAGCAGCTAAGCAAGGTAAAAGATGCTCTGGATTCTGTTGGCTTAGTTACAGTGTAAATCATACCTTCAATTATTGATGAGCAACTGAAAGAAGGAGGTATCCTGGAAAGCTGGCTGTGTCCCGTGGGGACAAAGGGGAGAACGGGCTGAGATGGCAATGAGAGGCTAAAAAGGCAGACGCACCTCTCCTGACTCCTTCCCGTCTGGCATTCTTGGCCTATACATATTAAAATGATTTTAAACACAAACAAATTGCCTTCCAAGAAGTCATGAGAAGCGGAGCATAGTTGAAAAACAAAACCTCCTGTGCCGAACCAGCAGGTCCGATCCCCTCCATTCCCAAAGAGCAACCCACACTGAGGTTTTAGGAAAAAGGGAAACAAATTACGAATCAGTGTAAAAGTACTGATTTGACGGTTTGATGTAGTGCATTGTATAGTCCCTGACATAATCATTCACAGGACAAGCAAGAAATAGCGACTGAGGAAGGGGAGGTAACTGTCGAAGGGGCTCTAAGATGCTATGGTTTGTGTAAGTTAACTGCCAGGATTCTCTGTTAACTATCTGAAGGGCATTTAATTGCTAAGAGGACCACTTTTGAGGCTCTCTCTATTGCTCTTTGCCACTTTACCAGCCACATCATCTTAACTCTGCTCCTGCATGAACTATTTTGCTGTTCTTTCATGCCTTGGTAGCCTTGAAAGCTTAACTGCAGGGGTCTTTGTTTGAAGAGCTTTGGGGTGCTGCACCCAGCAGAAATGACAAGATCCATTCTGCATTTTGACAATTGGTCATTAAAGCAACACATTAAAACATCACACATGTGTTCTATTGTCACTGGTTAGGAATATATTGATATTGTGATGCTATTTTAATGGGGTGGGGTGGAAGAGAGCGTTCCCAGTCACTCTGAATCATTTCTGCAGGTTCTGTTGGCTGTATGGCACCCACAGTCGTTTTTTTAAAAGAAAAAGAAAAAAGGAAGGGGTATGAGTGATATGTCTCTGCAATAAGATCTTATCTATTTGCCCTCTGTCATTTTAAATATTTGCACAGTGTTTGATCATTTTGCTGAATCCATAATGGGCTTCTTTTTTATGGTTATGTGATGGCTCGTTGGTAAGGCACTATTGGATTTACGTTTTTGCATTCTCTTAGTTGTGTGTGTCTGAATTTAGTATTATAGCATTATTAAAACATAAGGAGCTGCGCACGTTTGGGGTTTATTGATAACACGCATACACATCCTTATGCAACAGAAGCCACTTCCGTGCTACTAGATTGCCTGATTTAAGTGTGACACTGTCTTGTCTTGCCTCTGTGTGTGGCTTTTTCCTCTGGCTGGCAGAGTTATATGTCACAGCTTCGGTTTGTGCAGTGACAATGGAACCGTACTGACACAAATTACACTGAGCAACTCAAGGACATCCATGTAAAGGGCAAAGCATACAAACTAATTCACTGCTTAAGGTGTGTGAGTTAACTGCTTATGTTCTGGAGGAAAAAGAGCATGCTGCCAGGCACTGGAGACTTCGGGCCCTACTGGTCCGCATTTCCCCGTCTCATCACATTGAATGGTTTTTGTCAAAACAGAAAAACACCACTGGCGGGGGTTTTTAAAAAGGCGATGGGTTTTTATTTAACCATCATTTGTAATACTTTAATAAAACATAGGGAATAGAGGGGTTAAGAGAAGGATGGGTTAAATAGTGGAAATATTTTTGAAAGTATGGTGATGTTGCAGCTGGTTGAGCAAAGTTATATTATTTGTACCCAAACAGACACATTATCATCCTTGCTCTGAGCAAGTATTCCCAAAGAGGGGAGAGATACATAATTGAATGTAAACTTAACTGTAACTGTGGTTTTTATAAAATTAAACAAGGGATGGGGGGTGAGTATATATCTAAGAAAATAATAGAGCTGAATCTTGTTAAGATAAGAAAGTTCCACATTTTCTGTGGTGAATAACCATATTGGCAGTTGCCTAACATAAAATCTATAACTGTTGAACTCATTAAGCTAGTGTATAGATACAGAGACAGATATTTGAAATCCGTACCAACTTTCAGTCCTTCCTCCATATCTCAAGATCCAGGTTGCCCTATCAGCCCACCCTCTGATCTGCTGATGCTGCTACTGAAGGCCAGGTCAGTCCACAATAAAACAATCATGATCCATGACTTGATGGTGGATGAAAGGGCTGGCCTGTTGTGCACTTCTGAAACCTGGGTGGATGAGCTGGGCAGAGTGGATCTGTCTCAGCTCTGTACACCTGGATACTTGGTGCAGCACCAGCCAAGATAGGAGGGCCAGTGGGGAGGAGTTGCCGTCATCCATAAGGATCCCATCTTTCTCACAAGGAAACTCATCTGTCCTAGCACCAGTTTTGAGGATTTGTATCTCGTGCTGGGCCAGAGACACAGAACAGGTATGCTGCTGATGTGCCACCCACCCCACTACCCAGCAGTCTCCCTGGCCGGGGTAGTCTCAGAGGAGGCATTGGGGAACCCAAGGACTGTTGTTTTGGGGGACTTCAACATCCACACCAAGGCTGTCCTAACAGGGCCTGCTCGGGACTTCATGATTACCATGACAAAAATGGGGTTGTCTCAATACATTGTTGGCCCGACACATGCGGCAGAACAGACTCTAGACCTGTTTTTTACTCTTGGTCAGATGGGGGATGGTCTTGAGGGAAGGCTTTCAACAAACCTGTTGTCATGGACAGATCATTGCCTTGTGAAATTTGGTTTGCTAGTAGCAGATCCTCCCTGCAGGGGTGGTAGACCGATTATGATGGTCTGCCCCCGGAGACTTATAGAATCCGAAGGATTCCTGAATGCTCTGAGGGATTTCCCGGCTGATAGGGCTGGCGATTTGGTCGAGGCCTTGGTCTCACTATGGAATGGTGAGATGGGAAAGGCCATTGATACAATCACTCCCAAATGCCCACTCCGGTGCTGTGGAGCCCATAATTCCCTTGGTTTAAAGAAGATCTATGAAACAGGCTGGACGACGGCTAGAGTGCAGGTGGGGCCGGTCTCAGAGCAAGTACAATAGAAAATTAGCAAAGACTCTTCGTTGTGCCTATTATGCAGCAGTGAAACAAAATTATATTATGCCTCTTCTGTTTTATCCTAAAAATGTCGACCAGGTGAAGAGCCTATTGGGAAGATGCTCAGGCTCAGAGAAACCAGGATTGGAACTACTTGCTAGGCACTTATGAGGAGAAAGTTGCTTGTATTCGCTCAGAACTTGATGCCACAGTTATCGCAGAGCCTGGGGAAGTGTCCAGTGCCCCGTCTGGTCATGTTTCCTTGGATAAGTTCCAGTTGTTGCAGCCTGATGATGTGGATAAGACACTTGAATCAGTCCATCCCACCACATGTAAGCTTGACCCTTGTCCATCTTGGCTAACATGATCCAGCAGAGGTGGATTGATTGGGTGGGTCCAGGGGGTGGTAAATGCTTCACTTTGTCAGGGGTTGGTGCCTGCTGCCTTGAAAGAGGCTGTGGTGCACCCTCCCTTGAAGGGGACCTCCCCAGACCCAGAGGTATGTGAGAACTACTGCCCCATCACTAATATCCCCTTTTTCGGCTAGGTGCTTGAGTGTGTGGTGGCTGGGCAGCGTCAGATGTTCTTGGAGGAAACTGATTATCTGGACCCATTTCAGTCTGGTTTCAGGCCAGGGCATGGCACTGAAACAGCCTTGGTTGCTCTGACTGATGATCTACTCCTGGTGAAAGACGGGGAGTGCTACCCTGTTGATCTTCCTGGATCTCTCAGTGGCTTTTAGTACCATTGATCATGGTATCTTACTGGATCAGCTCTGTGAGATGAGAGTAGGAAGCACTGTGTTACAGTGGTTCTACTCCTACTTGCAGGGGTTAGGTGTCATCAGAATGCTGGTGATACTCAACTCTACTTCTTCTTGTCATCGGAGTCAGCTGGAGCGGTGAAAGTGCTGGACCAGTGCCTATCGGCTGTAATGGCCTGGATGAGGGCTAATAAACTGAAGCTGAATCCTGATAAGACAGAAGCTGTCCCAAGTTCAGGAATTGGTTAAGCGACCTGTTCTGGATGTGGCTGCACTCCCTCTGAAGGAGCAAGCGCGTAGCTTGGGTATACTCCTAAATTCATCCTTGTCACTGGAGACCCAGACGGACTCTGTGGCCCGGAGTACTTGGGGCCAGCTTTGGCTGATCTGCCAGCTACAGCCTTCCCTGGACAGGGATAACCTAGTCACAGTAGTGCATGCACTGGTAACTTCCCGATTAGACTACTGCAGTGCACTCTATGTGGGGCTGCCCTTGAAGACGACTCGGAAGCTGCAGCTAGTGCAAAATGCTGCTAGATTCCTAACCGGTACATTCCAAAAAGGCCGTATAACACCAAATAAGGGGATCACACTGGCTGCCAATATGCTTCCGGTCACAATTCAAGGCGTTGGTCATGACATTTAAAGCCCTAAATGTCTTGGGACCTCAATACTTGAGGAAACGCCTCTCCCTATATTTGTCTGCCCGAGACTTGAGATCGGTTGGAGGAGCCCTCCTCCGTGTCCCACCAATGCAAGACATCCACTATGGTGGGACATGGGTGGGGGCTTTTTCTGTCGTGGCACCCCAGCACTGGCTTCATTTCAGTGCCAAGTAAAGATGTGGCTTTTTTACAAAGTCTTTGATGACTAAATTCACCAAGCTTGTTTTATTGTTTTAACATTGTTTTAACTCTTTCAGTTGGTTTTTACTGCTTTTAAATTCAATACTGGTTTTAGCTTGATTAATGGTTTGATTTGTGTTTAGCTGTGTATATTTGTTTTATATTGTTTGCGTAATTATATCAGTATGCCACCCTGAGATCTTAGTGATATAGGGCGGGATACGAAAGTTTAAAGAAAGAAATAAACAAGTCTCAAAGCTAATACAGAACTAGCCTACTGAATCACTAATGCCCTAATCTTACAGCCCTCTATGCAAACCCCTCCCCCCAAATGAATAAGATCAATTTCCCCAGTGGGCTTTGTTGCACCACTGAAGAAATTCAGGCCTCACACAACTCAGATTTGGATAGAGCCGTGCTCCATGTAATTCTATCCATGCCAAGAGAATCAGTCTCCCCCCACTTCATGTGCACTAGTGATGTTTTGCAACCATCCCTAATTGAAAGTACGCAACAAAAACTGGAGGCTGCAGTTGTAAATGAACCTACAAACGGCCAACGGCACTCGTTTGCAGGTCTTACAACCATCAACATAAGCAATATCCCAGAGACAGAAGTGAGCTGCTGAAGCCCATAGCCCAAACAGCTCCCCAAAAGACAGATGGCAGTGCAATGCCACACACTGATCTGATGGGACTACACAGCTTCCATCTTAGACCAACGCATGCATGTTGATCATCCACAAAGGAAAGGAGGCAGAAAGGACAATGAGCAGATAGGACACCGGGGGAAAGCTCATATATCACTCACATGTGTTACACTGGTCACAGGCTTACTTGTGGGGTCGATTTAAGAGAGTCACAATCCCCTTGGTAATTGAGCGATGGGGTTCTGTAGAGTACCATCTTGTCCCCCAATATTGTTCAACATCTATATAAACCCTGGAAGTGGTCATTAAGGGATTTTGAGCCAAATGCCATTAGTATGCTGATGACACACAGCTCTCTCTCTCTCTCTCTCTCTCTCTCTCTCTCTCTCTCTCTCTCTCGACATCTGAATCACGAGGCTGTGCAAGTCCTGGATCAGTGCCTAGACATAGTGCTGGGCTGGATGAGGGACAATAAGCTGAAGCTGAATACTGGCAAGGCAAAAGCCCTGTGGGTGAGTCCAGGAGACAGGCTCATTGCCAGGGCCGTGCAGAGCTGGGAATATGCCCAGGCCAGATGGGAAGTGTGTGCCCCCCCATTTCAAAAAAGGAGGACAACATGGCTTCCCCAAGGGGCCATGTGCCCACCAACATGTCCGTTCTACATAACACCTTCATATTAAACCTGTTTGACATAACACCTCAAGGCACATAGATCCCTGCCTTGCATGAGGCAAGGCCCTCTGGAGCTTGTAGTCTGATCGTGGTATTCACGACGGACGGCTTCTGTGCTGTTTCCGCAAGGCGGGCTCCTCGCTTCTCGATGGGCTGCTTACGCTATGGAAGCAATAGCGTAAGCTGGGGGGGACCTTCTCATTGGAGTGCCCCCTCAAAATCATGGGCTCCGGGCCAACTGGTTCCACTGCCCCCCCCCCCCCGCACGACCCAGCTCATTGCCTGTTCTGGTTGGAGTTGCACTTCCCATTGAAAGATCAGGTTCGTAGCCTGCGGGTGCTCCTAGATTGATCACTGTCACTGGAGACCCATGTGGCTATGGCTGCTCGGATTGTCTTTTATCAGTTTCAACTGGTACACCAGCTATGGTATCTCCTGGAGAGGGATAGCGGGGTCGCAGTGGTACAGGTGCTAGTAACCTCAGGACTGAACTACTGCAATGTGCTTCATGTGAGGCGGTCCTTAAGGCTGGTCCAGAAACTGTGACTAGTGCAGAATGAAGCAGCTTGGCTGTTGTCCAGAGCGGATCCTTTTCAGCATGTAAAGCCTTTGTTGAGGGAATCGCACTGGATGCCTAGTCACTACCAGGGCAGGTTTAAGGTTTTGTTACTAATATATAAAGCCTTAAACAATTCGGGATCAGGCCACTTGAGACAACACCTTCTCCCTTACCAACATGCCCAGTCACTGCAGTCATCAGATGAGGTGTTCCTGGTTGATCCTCACGGCCCTACAGCCCTGCTGGAATCCACCCAGAGTAGAGGCTTCAGTGTGGTGGCTCCTTTTTGGTCGAACTCTGAAGGTCAGGCTGGCACCAACGTTGTTTTGTTTCAAGTGATCGCTGAAGACATTTTCATTTCAACAAGCCTTCCCCGATTGACCAGCCACAGTTCTTACTCTGCTTTTAAAATAACTGTTAATATTGTGTTTTAGCCCTTTTACCTTTTATTGTTCACTGGTCTGGAATCTTTATAGATGTGGAGCAGTATATAAATGTTGTCAATAAAGAAAGAAACAAATAATAAAATAAAATACAGCAAAGACCAGGCGAGCACAGACCATAAAATTACAACAAGAATAAGATGCCAACTAACTTGCAAGAGTGCAAATGATGGTGAAGCATTAGCCTTTTAGGTCTGGCAGCTGCTTTCGAAAATGGGTTTAACAAAGCACCATAATATTTTAGAAGAGGGATCAGCAACTGGAGGACTGTGTAGGGTACTCACTTCCCACCCCCTCCACCATTGTCAAGCTCAATGCAAAGGAGGGGCATGAAGAGAGGGGCCATCACTTGCAAGAGCACGTAGCAGCAGGCCAAAGGGCAGAGGTGGGTGGGGGAGGTTCGAGCTGGGGACCTGGGGGCCCTCAGACCCCTGAACGTGTCAACAAGGCAGCCCTCCAAGAAATCTAGTTGGGGCTAGAATGATCTTTCTTAAGCATCGATTTTTAATCATCATCATCATCATCATCATCATCAGCAGCAGCATCTGTTCATCTATAGCTAATTCTGAATTTATGTGGTAGGTGTCATAGCTACTTCCAGCCTCTTAAAATGCAGCTCCTTCAGGGTTCCTTCAGATTTCTACTCTATCACCAACTTAGATGTGGTCACATTTGTGCAGCGCAGCAGAAGGAAATGCAACTGGGAATCTGGACAATTCTTGGGACAGCTGGAACTCGCTAGATTCACCATGGAAGTCAGACAGTGACCCGATTCTCACATCACAGTAAGCCACCCTGACTAATTCGCCTCCGGGGCTCCATTAGTTGTTCTAGTGTAATCTGAGGGTTGTTTAACCCTCAAATAATCCACAACAAACTATACCATGCCCTTGCCATGGCTTGCACCTTCAAAATGGTGGCTGGCATGCATCTCAGAGCCTCCCAGGTGAATTAACCCATGGTGTCTTATTGTGACATGTGGAAATAGCCCATTCTGTGAATGTGGCCCATCTGTAGATCATTCTCTTCAACAAATTCTCCCTATGCCAGCTTTCTCAAAGTTGCATGCTTGTCCATAAGGAATCGTGATCCATCAAAATCAAAGCCAGTTTTGAGTATTCCAATGATGACTGCTCCATTTCCTTTCTTCAGGTTGATTAGTTGTTGTGAATGTATATTTTTCTGCAAAGTACTTAGCTGCTTTTAAACACCGTGTGCTAGTAATAATTAGCTTGTTATCTTGACAGCTTGTCAGAGAGCGTTTTAATGCCATGATTTAAGTTTTGCTCATTATACACAGACACACACATGCTGACACACCGACATTTTCACTTTAGCCACCTTTTCCCTGACAATTCAAGCACAAGCCTTCTGTTAAGAGATCTGCACTCTCTCATTGTTGTTGCGTGTGTGTGTGTGTGTGTAGTATACTGTAGTAAATACAACTTTCACTGTGCAAGCAGCAACAAGTTCCTGGATGCCCCTATAAATCCCATTCCTCACAACTGAAGACTGTTAAATATGCACCACATGTCCCATTTGCTGAATTATGTTCCTGGCTGCTACTGGAAATAAGACAGAAAAAGAAACCCCCTGCCATCATTTCTGTACAGATTTGATTGCATCAGTAAACAATAATATAATACCAATATTATCCAACTGGAAAGCATCTATTTCTTTGGGGGCATGTTATTTATGCAGTTTTATATATGTGCAGGAATGTTCATGGTCAGTCATCACACAGGTTGTTTCTACACCTGTGGAAGCACCTCTAGTGCTAATGAGACACTGCTTTTCTGCAATTAGCTGTAAGTGAAATTAAAACTAAGGTTCCATCCATTATTTAATCCTCCATCGATAGATGGCTCACACTCCAACAGCACTGGGGGGGGGGGGATCATAAATGTATGTGTCAGTCTTCCATGACTCCATGTTCCAGGTAGTCCCTAATCATAATGAGGTGTGAATTACCATGTGGTGCTTCAAGGTGTGAGTGTATTAATTGAGAGAGAGAGGGAGAGAGAGAGGGAGAGAAAGAAAGAAATGTTTTTACTCTTGCAACTCTACCCTTATTGGAATGTCTGGGACAACTGAAAACCATGCATATAAGGTGCTTGGGATCAAAATGATGCAGACGAATGCTCTTAAATATTTAAGTTATTTGTCATGTCTCGAGAGGCTTAGCCCAAAATCTAGTCCATCCATTTCATGTAAGAAAGGAGTATAGAGGGATTTTTTAAAAAAGTGATGATTACTTGTAACTATTTCGTTTTGCTGGAACAGGGGATGTTTCAATAAAGGTGTGTTGTTGTTATTTTTACCTGCAAATGCTGTTGTGCTTAATAACTTCCACCAGTTATTCTATTTGTATGGCATTCTTGGGATACATCGATCACAATACCAGCTTGTTGAGCTGATTTTTCTATCAGTGGAGGGTTAATGTGGTGCTATGTTACCCAGCAGAGTTCTTCCCCATGGCCATTGGTCGTCCTATAATATTTACTTGCTAGTAAAGCCCCCTCAGCAAAGGTCCTTTCCAAAGTTGATTCAACGCTTCCTCCTAGCAGATTCAGCCTGTTATATTTCATCCTATTCAATATGGATGGGGGACAGAGGCAAGTGATGAATTTCCACTTACTGAATCAGTATGTGTTGTTCGGGGACTATGCCTTTTTGCATTATTTATCAATGTCTTTTTCTTTTAAAATGAAATAGCACTATTTCACTTTTTTAAAAAAAAGTATGAACACAAACAGACTAAAGAAGGAGCAATTCACCAGTAATCCCGCAACCACACAAGACAAAAAGAAATAAAATGGGTGGAAGGTGCAAACAGGACGGTTTTGATTAAAGTCCAGTACCCTGAAAAGTCTCAATAGAGCTTTGCTTGTTCTCACTAAACAGGCTAGTGTTGCAACTATGTTTTATCATCCAGAAAAATACAAACAAACCCAAAAACAATCAAGTAGGGAAAAATATCTGAGGACAACTAAAAAAAAAAGAACACTAGACTGCAATGATTTGACAACAATGTCTGAATTACTCATAAAAATAGAACAAACAAATGATGGCATTTCCAGAGAACTACGGGCTAGTTAGTGTAGAAGCAACTGGAGAAAAAGTGATTAGGCAGGTTAATCACCTACAAATCTACACTCAATCTAAAGTACATTTCAAAAAATTAAAGCACGAACAGTCAAAATAATGTTTCTTTAATCTCAACAAAGGTGCTTCCAGATGAGGCTTTCACTGTGCAATTGCCCAGCTTCACTCGTGGAACTTTGCAGGAAGTCCAGGCATCATCTTCCACTCTCCTGTCTTTTTCCCATCACATCTGTCTTTCTTCTTACCATGAAAACTTCATTAAAGAGGAAAATATGGAATAACTGCACAATAAGCACCTCTACATGAAGAGAAATCGCATTGTTTACCAGGGGCTGTTGTGCTTCCTGGTTCTTGGCATGATTGATATGGGCTGCATTACATGGGAGGAGAGGGGCAACAAGGCTGAAGATCCTGCTGTTTCCCGGGACTTCTTTAAGAGTTTGAATCAAGGGAGCGCCTCCCTCCCTCCCTCCCTGGTATGTGTGCAAAGGAGGGGAGGGGAAGTTTTGTTTTCCTAGGTTAACTTGTGCTGTATTGTTTCCTTGCAGCCCCCAGGAAAGCCAGGATGTACTTCTGAGTAGATTTAAGATTTTGCATTAAGTCTGTAACCCTCGGCACACTTACTTGGGAGTAAGCCCCATTGAACACAGTGGAACTTACTTCTGAATCGACATAAGATCGTATTGTAAGCCTGTAACCCTAAGCATACTTACTTGGGAGTAAGGCTGCCTCTACACGAGATGTTTAAAGCTCTTTGAAGTCTCATTAAAAAATTTACCTCTACAAGAGCGGAGCGTAAATCGGGAGTTGAGGCGCTTTATCTCTCTGATTATGCGCATTATCGAATGCACGTTAAATAGCAAGTTTTATTTTCCTCTGGCCGTTAAAGCGCATTTTGCCTATGTGAACAAGCGATTCTCCGCATTAACTACTTGTAAAGCGCATTTCAAACAACCGGTAAGGCCACCAGTTGTGTGCTCAATTACTTCTTGCGTACAAGCATTTACGATAAAGCGCTTCAGCAATTATGCGCATAATCGGCTAACCAGGCGTCAAACAGAATCCGTCTAGAGGGGGTCTAAGTCCCATTGAACTTAAAGGATGCTCTTGGTGGGGTGGGGGGATCAGATCTGCCTCCATTTGTTGCAGAGAGGCATTTTAGCCTCTTCTCCCTCAACCACAGACACAGGAAAGTCCTTCCTTGGCAAATTCATAGTGCAAACCCAGCTTTACACACTACCGATTTCACGCCATCAGGGTTTATTGCAGTTTTTCTCTGAACTATTTTAAAATGGAAGTGCTAGAGCCCTTCATCTGGAAGAACCCTGGCTGTTTTAGAAATTGGAACAATTTCAATGAGGAAAATTTCTGACATCACCAGATGGAGAGGTGTTCTTGTTAAGCTCTTATCCAGCAAATGCAACCTGGACTAGATACGCAGCAGAATGAGGTGGCAAAGTCCAGAGTGGATTCAGTGGACTATACCTCATGGGTTCAGTGGACTGTACCTCTCCAGACTGCAACTGGGGCTATTACTTATACTTGATTGTTCAAATATCTTCCAATTTATTTTAGAAATGTCTGAAATATAAGATGTGTTCCTTCTTGAATCTAGACTGCAATTCTAGCATGTTACCAGGGAACAGGTATGTTTAAGCAAACAGGTATTCCTTCCAAAATACCTTGGCTGATAGAACTACGCCAGGGCAGGATCTACAGTACTGCTTTATAACAGTTTATAACAATACTGACAACTGTTTGGGCCCAGGACACATTCCATATACCGTTTTCAAACTGTTTTCAAAGTGTTATACCCTGCTTGGTGCAGATCTGGCCCAGTACTACACATACTTAAGGGCAATGTTCTAAAATAGCTGAGGTTTAGAAAGCATGTCATTTAATTAGATTGCTACAGAACTGTCAGTTTTCCATGAACTTTACACTCATGAATTGCTGTGCTGCTCCATAAGTGGATCCAAAAGTAAACTGCTGTCAGTTCTAAGAACTGTTATGTGCTGTGACCATAGCATCAAATTGTCTGCACCCTTGATTCTCGCCTTCCACCCCAAGATGTTGTCCTTCCCGTAAAGATCCTGAGATAGTGGCAAAAAACCTGAAACTTCAGGTCATGCTCTGGGAACTGTACTCCCCACTCAAGACTGTAGCATCCACGCTCCCAACTTTTTGCGGTTTGTAATCATACGGTGACTTAGGCCCACACACAAAAAATGGCTTGCCACACAAAGCAGTCTGTATGCTTGCAAGCCACCAATGGGCTGCTGATTGAAAGCTAAAGAAATAGAAGCTAACACTGAATATGTAGGAAGTTCATGCTATTATGGACCTATCCTACGTTGTATACAAATTAATGGTTTTGCATTTAGTTTTTAAGTTTACTTCCACCAGGAGGTTTTTGTTCTTCCAAATCCACTTGGCAAGAAGGCCTTGGGTCTGCAGCATATAAATATACCATGTGTTAATTTATGCATAACACTGGAGAGCAATACCAGCAGACAATTCTGCAGCCATGGAAAAGAGGAATAAGGAAGAATAAACTTTCTATTTCCTACTAACTCCAAACGAACAGACAACAACAGATTCCAAAGTATGTGTTCCGTAATAGGTATTGTGTTTACAACTATTGGATGCTCCATACACGGGTCTCTCTCTAATCCTTCACATTAGCCTTTGACCACATTGTGTTGGATAATAGTTAGAGCAACCTTCCCCAACCTGGTGCTCTCCAGATATTTTGGACTACAACTCCCAGCATTCCTGGCAATTGGCCATGCTAGCTAAGGCTGATGGGAGTCCAGGTCCAAAATATCTGGAGGGCAACATGCTTGGGAAAGCTGTGTTAGAGTGTTGGAATAGGACTGTGGAGAGCCAAGTTCAAATTTCCACTCATTCCACTGGATGATCTTGAGCCAGTCACTATTTCTCTTCACAGGATCATTGTGATAATAAAACAGGGAGGATGCTGGATGCTGCCCTGAGCTCTTTGGAGGAAAGGTGGAATATAAATCTAATAAATAAATATGTCCAAAAGGAGGGATGGTGGAAACATTTGTTAAGCACCACTTTGCTGTGACACCAGTATGTTTCTTCACATATCCTCTGCTTGTCATTTGTAGTGGCAAACAGTCTAAATTGGTGAACTTGAAAACAAAATATATTTCAACTTAATTTAATCTCACCAGCTTTTGGTGCAAACAAGATCTTCCTGTTTGCAACCTTGTCAGTCCATGTCCGGGCCCAATTGGGGCCAGGTTATCTGAAGGATCGCCTCTTACCATATGGGCCTGCTTGAACCCTAAGATCATCCTCAGAGGTCCTTCTCTGCAAGCCCCTGACAAAGGAAGTGAAGTGGGTGGCTACCAGGAAGAGGGCCTTCTCTGTTGCAGCATCCCGGCTGTGGAATGAACTCCTTAGAGAAATTTGCCTGACAGCTACGTTCTTTCCGGTGCCAGGTGGATTACATCAACCTGTCTGTGCCTGAAGTTCTACTAAAGAGGCCCTTCTCCTTCCTTAGAGGTGGTACATTATGAAACAACAAAGAAATGGCATTTTCTGTAGTGGCAACACAACTTTGGATCACACTCAGATGCAATGGAGGATACTGTCCAATCACCATTGTTGAAGCAAGATGCAACTGCCAATCCAGTCAGCTTCTGTATGTGGAACATGGGAGATGCCATATTGTCCTTTGCCTCAGGCAATAGGATGTCTTACACCAGCCCTGCTGCCCTCTTCTCCCTTTGTGGTCTCTGCAATTGTTGTAGATCACAAGCTGAATATGAGGCAACAGTGTGATGTGGCTGCAAAAAAAGCAAATGCTATTTTGGGCTGCATTAATAGAAGTATAGCTTCCAAATCGCGCAAGGTACTGGTTCCCCTCTATTGGGCACTGGTTAGGCCCCATCTTGAGTATTACATCCAGTTCTGGGCACCACACTTCAAGAAGGGTGCAGACAATCTGGAGCGTGTTCAGAGGAGGGCAACGAGGATGATCAGAGATCTGGAAACAAAGCTCTATGAGGAGAGATTGAAAGAACTGGGCATGTTTAGCCTTGAGAAGATTGAGGGGAGACATGATAACACTCTTCAAATACTTGAAAGGTTGTCACACAGAAGAGGGCCAGGATCTCTTCTCGATCAACCCAGAGTGCAGGACACGGAATAATGGGCTCAAGTTTCAGGAAAACAGATTCCGACTGGACATCAGGAAAAACTTCCTGACTGTTAGAGCAGCACGACAATGGAACCAGCGACCTAGGGAGGTGGTGGGCTCTCCCACATTAGAGGCCTTCAAGAGGCAGCTGGACAACCATCTGTCAGGTATGCTTTAAGGTAGATTCCTGCATTGAGCAGGGGGTTGGACTCAATAGCTTTATAGGCCCCTTCCAACTCTACTATTCTATGATTCTAT
This sequence comes from Anniella stebbinsi, assembly GCA_029215795.1. Taxonomy (NCBI): domain Eukaryota; kingdom Metazoa; phylum Chordata; class Lepidosauria; order Squamata; family Anniellidae; genus Anniella; species Anniella stebbinsi. The sequence continues at coordinate 179,182,556 of JARDYH010000001.1, forward strand.
GATTCCCACTGTTAAAATTTATATTGTAAAGAGGGAACCTCTTCTTTTGTGACTTTTTCGTGATGTCACTCAGTAACACAACACGTACGTATATTGCTAGTGACATCATCGTCCGTGTCACACACACACAGTACCTATTGGCACACCTATTACACAAGCTGCAGGTCACTTTCAAAGGGCCAAACTGTGAACATTAATGCAAATCTACTGCCTGAAAACCACGAAGAGACAGAAGTGATTGCTTTGGAAATAATCGAAATTGTCTCTACCACAAAAGTACATGAACACATCCACATGAAAAGCAGCAACATATATTTTGAATTAAACTTTTGAAACCAGTCTAGTTACAAGGTTCAGCTGACAACTTAGTGAAATGGTGCAGCTTACAAATAGCAATTACACACACAGGGAGAGGGGGGAGGGGAGAGAGAGAGAGAGAGAGAATCTACCTTTGCTTTGCCTTTTCTACAGAGCATTTATTGCTCCTCTTCATCCTTCAGTCTATTTCGTGAATTCTCTGAGTGCCAGAAATGTGTCATGAACTAAAAACATTAGCTTTTGACAGCAATTCTCATAATTTAAAATAAAGACAGATAGAACACTAATTTGTTTCAATGACATGTATCTCACCTCTCCCCAAATGCTCAGGGCGTGATCCAGCTACAGTTAAGTACTTTGATGTCCAATTCAGTATGCATACACACTTTCATGGGAGTTGGTCTTACTTTCGAGTAAACATATATAGGGAAATGCTGCACAATTGCTTAATGAGCTGGATCATGCCCATACTACTAAACTTTGACTGACACAGAGTAGAAGAGAAGAGCAAAGGTGCTGGCATTTCTTAAGAGTAGAAACCTTTGAGGCACTCAGAGAGCACAATAAAGGCCCAAACATGCACAGAGAAGCAGACTAAGTTAGAAACCATTTATATGGCAAGTGTACAAGTTCCTGACTATAATTTAACATGGGAAAGAAAGGCACAATAACTGGGTTCGGATAACATGCTAACCAATGGTGAGTTAAATAAACCATGATGGTTTATTTAATCCTAGATGACTTAACATGTTATCTGTGAGCTCTATTCTGAACCACAATGGTTTATTACCCATAAGCCACCCTCATAATCCATGGCCTGCAGTAAGGGTTATTTAACCCATCATGAGTTAGCATGTCAGCTGTTGCGCAGAGTAGGTTAAGTTGCTTGCCTATAGAGTTGTTTAGCAAGATTGCCCTGCTCCTCTCAGGCAATCTCTGATTCCGAGATCTGCCTAGCAACAGATTGAGCTACACAGCCGTGCAGGGTTTTAGTTGTGCGTCTGGTGCCTCCCCATGAGGGGAACCTGTGTATGAAATGTCTGGCACCAGGTGCCAACATTGTTATCTTTTCGGCGCCAGGTCAAGACTTTCCTCTTCTTCCAGGCATTTAACAGCATATGATGAGGGGTTTTGTGTTGTTGTGTTGTTGTTGTGCTTTGACCCAGAAGGATATTGTAATTTTAATTTGTTTTTATGCTTTATGCTTTTAAATTTTGTATATTGGTGTTTTAATTGTTCAATGTTTTTAATTTTTGTAAACCGCCCAGAGAGCTTCGGCTATAGGGCGGTATATAAATGGAATAAAATAAATAAATTAAATTCCCATTCCTGCAAATTTTCAGGGCCCGTTTTGGTGTACACAGCCAGAGATAAGGGTAGGACTTGGAAAACCAGCTGGGCAAATGGGGTAATGGCGGGAGGAGGGGCTGGAGCGGGAAGGAAGGCTTTGAGAATTGTGGCGATGCGGGATGGTGGGGATGATGGGGGTGCGAGGAAGTGGGTAAAGATCGATGCCCCGTAGAGAACAGTGGGGAACTTGCAGAGACAGAAGATAGAAGATGCCCCTAGCATGAAGTGGGCCAATCAGAGACAGGCAGGTGACGTAGTGGCGGCACGACGGACGGCTGGGATACCTGGGATTCCACTGCAAAGAAAGCTGGGATACCTGCTCACCCAGGCGAGAGAACTACAGAGGAAAGGTTCAAAGGGGGTAAGAAATAAACTATACACAGTAGCTTACTTGCCCGACCATGGCTTAAAGTGATATGCAAGCCTAACTACCATGTCTGCTTCTCTGTGCCCATTGTATCTTTCTTGCCTTCCTTGAAATATATATTCACAGCCACAAGAGACAGGATTGTAACTGTACTTTAATCTATGGGTGTAACTTCTACATAAGCAAGCAATCTCATAGCAACACCAACAGAAAGGTGAGATATAAATGTACTAAATAATACATACAGTTCTCAAACTTTTTGTACATGTTCCCATGTCCAGGCCCGGGACACCTGAAAGCCAGCTTGTTCTCCCATATTGTCCTCCTAGCCAGGACCTTTTCAGGACCATCATTCTCTTTACTGTAGGTCAGGAATGCTGGAAACTTTCATTCAAATCAACTGGAGGGTACCAGATTGGGGGAGGCTGCTATACATGTATGCTTATACCAGTAGTCCTCGAGCATGGTTCCTAATGTTTTATTTCTTACTTGTTTGCCCCTTGGCCTAGTCCTCATTGAAGTACTAAACATGTGTCTGGGCTGTCCCACTCCTCAGTCTGCAGGTGGGGCATATATGAATGAAGGCTCTCACGCACAAACTCACAAGATTCCCCCCCTTAGAAAAGTAGCATGTCAGGGAAAAGTGAACTTTTCTAGCTTTCTCGGTACCATGCTTGTTTTCGACATGGTGGGAACAGTTTTTGGGTGGAGGAGCATTCAGTCCATTGAGCCCTCACCAACAATCTGAAGTGACAGCCCAGTTCCAGTGAGGACACTGTGCAATATATATATATATATATATATATATATATATATATATATATATCCTCTTCCAGTTAATGGACTCTGCTTGTTCGTGTTGACATCAATAGCGAGGAAAACCGGGGGGAGGGGGACTTTTCAGTGCATGACCAAGTTGAATTCAAACGTACAGATGTCTGGAGCATCATGATGCCCTATAATTTGGCTACACCCCCTAAGAGCTACATCCCCCTATTACGCAAATAATAGGAAGCCAGATGTGATACTCTTTACCCTGAGGCTAAGGCTACTGAGATAGCTTGGTGTGTAATATATACAATATGGGTATTATAAGGTATTATAAGGGACACAACAAACAGATTTCCCCGAGCACAGGCATCACCATGGGTGCATACCTGACAAATCCCGCCCCTTGCGTTTCCTGTTCCTCCAACTGGCAAACCTCCCTATAGGTTGGTGCCTACTGGAGTGGCATGAAAGAACTTCCCTCCACCTGCTAGCAAGGACCCAGCCACGGCATTGGCAGTGTATAAGCATTAAGCAGTCATCTCTGATCATGTACAGAGGATCACACTTTTCCTCACCACTGATTAATCCTAGCCCAAGAAGTCACCTTCCCTTTGAATAAAATGAAAGCAATAGTCAATACAATAAACAGTTAATTAGAAGCTGAGTTCCCTGCTTAGCGGGGAGCAGTGAATTGTGAGGCGCGTTGGCTGGCAGTGAAGGGAGGAAGGCTGGTGGAGAGCGGTCACACAGCCACCACAGCAGCACAGACCCCGCAGCAGCATCTCCTTCTCAGGAGGGCACTGCTGAGCCAATCCGCACGATGATAGGGTGGGGCGAAAGAGGCAGAACCAGCAGAGTTAGATCGCTCCTTTGGACAAATTCCTGGAGAAGATGACTATCGGTGGCTTCTAGCTGGTTGGCTAGTAAGTGAATAGAATGCTGGACTGGATGGATCTTGGTCTGATCTAGGGTGACCAGATAAAATCCAGGTCAGGGCTCATGTAACTTTAACAATTGTAGAGAAAAGGGAATTTCAGCCAGTGTCATTTGTATGCAATTAGTTCCTGGTGAAATTCCCTCTTCATCACAACAGTTAAAGTTGCAGGCACTATACTAGAGTGACCATATACTAGGGTGACCAGATAAAATCCAGGTCAGGGCTCATGTAACTTTAACAGTTGTAGAGAAAAGGGAACTGTTAAAGTTGCAGGGGCCCTGCCTTCTTTTGTATAACTGTTGTGATGAAGAGGGAATTTCACCAGGAACTAATTGCATACAAATGACACTGACTGAAATTCCTTTTTCTCTACAACTGTTAAAGTTACATGAGCCCTGACCTGGATTTTATCTGGTCACCCTAGTCTGATCCAGCACGGCTCTTCGTATGTTGTGATGTAAAAGTTACAGGTGTGGGCCAAAGGGGCATAAGCTTCAGGAAAACCAGAGCCCAACATAGGCTCCGTACAAAGTATGCCTCAGGCGAGGGGACAGGGGCAGGGGAATAGGCACAGCACCAGCCTTCCATGCAGTAGGCCCCTGGGCCAACTTGGACATTCTGCAAGAAGGGTAAGAGGTAGCAGAAGGCTGCACCTCTTGAGAATTCGTGTTACAAGGAAGAACAAGGTTTCTTCACTGTTGGGCAACAGAATCCCACATACCAGCCATAGAACTGAGCAAGTAAGAAATGCCTGGAAGGGGCAGGGCCCAGACAAAAAGGGCCAGCGAGAGCCAGAAAGTCAAGAGAGCTCCTACGAAACATGGAGGGGGACAGATAGTGAAGGGACATTAGGTAGGCCCTCCTCATGGAGGAGGGATCCATAACACCAGTCAAGGACTATTGGGCAGTGAGGTGCTCACATCCCCATTCTCTAGGGGTGGGTGCTATGCTGCAGGGTGACGGAAAGCAAACGGGGGCGGCAAATGCAGGAACAGCAGGGGCACTGGAAGGTGCGGCTCAGATCCAGTCATCTTTATGCATGAGGAAAAGGAGAGCAAACTAGTAAAGGATCAAGTAGAGAAGAACAATGCAGTTGATACTGGACCACGGGTCATGGCTGTTCACGGCAGCGGCCCACATAAAACACAGGCCAGAGTCCTTCCGGTCAATCAGGCCTCAGTTTAAGTGGGATGCTCTGCATAAGGTATGCTGGGATTTCAATCAAGGAAAAATGCTCAGGGGCACATGGCGAAGTCTCCCATGGTGGTGAGAGTGGCCCAGGACCATACCTTCAGGCTTCATGTCTGCAGCTTTAGGGTGCCAGGGCTCCCGAGAATCCAGTGACCACTATGGAATGAGGGACTGCACCTGACTCAGCACCTACCCCCAATCCAGTGTGGTATAATGGTTAGAGTGAGATCTGGGATATAGTCCCCCCCCCTTGGCCATGATGCTCACTGGGTGACTTCGGGACAGTCGTTGACAGTCATAGCCTAACCTACCTCACGGGGTTGTTGTGAGAATAAAAGGGAGAGGAGGAGCAATACGTAAGCCACCTTGGGCTCCTAGCAATAAGGAAAAGGTGGGATATTAAATAAATAAATTATAAATAAATAAATAGGAACTATTGTTGTATGCAAGGGTATTGGGATTGGCTCACACACCAGGCAGAAGCCCTCCCATGCTTCCAGGAGGACATGAGGAGAGAATTGTTGGCCAACACAGGATTTTCAGCACAGTGTGTTCCAGGCATAAGTAGTAAGATAGCAGAAGCTCTCTCTCACCTCCAGGAGGAGAGATTTCCAGTCTGGGACACTAGACGTGGGAATCAGCCCAGACCCCTTCCCCAGATGACCTGTGGGCACTTCCAAAATAAACACTGTGACCAAGCATCTGTCGGCCACCCGAACTGACGGTATTTCAATATCCACAGCCTGCCAGAACCAAGGCACATTTCAAACCTTGTACGTCCAAGGAGCCACTCATTTTACCCTTCTCTAACACTCCAAGTGGGCCCAACCTCTGGGGCTGTTTCGGGGCTGGAAGGTCAGTAAAGGGTCAGTAAAGGGTCAGTAAAAGGCACTGGAGGCTACTGGCAGCACTGGGGGTGGGGGGTGGGGAGGCTATAATGTTTACTCTGCTGGCTTAGTGGGATTAGATCACTGCTAAGTTATGTTGGTCACACTCCAAGGGGACATGAGGCAGGGCAGTCATCGCCTAGCCATTTTAGAGGTCTTAAGGAAGAATGAACTAGTTGCTACAAATGGAGCAGACATCACTAGGTGAGCCATTGACCAAGACACAGCACCACTAGAAAGTGTATGCCTTAACATTAAGGGTTTTTTTTAAAAAAAACACTCCTTAAGTTCACCTGAAGGAGACTTTTGAGTGAGGGGCCAAGATCCACCCCCTAATGGTGGCATGGGAATCTTAGCAGTATGGTTGCTGAGCATACTATGGGTTGGTATCAGCTCCTTGGCCCTCATTATCCGTGAATTTAGCTTATATTAATTCAGGATTGGATCACCAACAACCACAGCCAAGCTGGGCATGCTGGTGGACTAAATCAATCAATCAATAAATGGATAGAAAATAAATAAATTAAAAATGGGTTGTGGAAATCAACCACCAATGGATCATACACCAGCCCACAAAGGGACGAGAACAAATTAGACACACAGCCATAGCTGGATAATAAATTGACCACAATTTTATTGACTCATTTGAATAGGCTTGGTGGCAGCCTAGGGCATGGATCCGATTCCCCTTCCTGGCCCTCACGCACTGGTGGTGGATGGTAGGACCAGGGTCACACCATGGCGTGGACTGCTACTGTGAACCCCTTTCTACCACCCTGGACATGGCCAGCTCGCAGCCCCCATACTGGTCTGATCTTGGGTGCCACGTCCCTGAGATCCCTTATGGGATAAATAGTATGTTTCTTATCACGTGTTTTCTATTGACTGTGCAATGGGTAAAATGTAGAGACATTTCTTCCAAACTGAGAAGACTCTTACTGTGCAAAACTTTATTTGTTCCTCACTTCTCCCATTTTGTCCTGATGCTGTCAACCCCATAGCTCTGCTGCTCTTTATTTCCAATATTATGTAAAACAAAAGCAAAAACAAAAACCAATTTAAGACTCAGCCACAAAATGTATCGCAAATGGTCCTAAAATGGATATTAAATTAGATTTGCACTGACCTTCTAGATTACATTGTAACATTTCTTCTGCTTGATTTGTGCCTATAGACAAACAGGCTTAAGAAAAACAAAATCTCTGGGTTTTAGTAATTAGCCTTTTTATAAGGTAATAAATGCTGCCCTCTGGTGGCTTTTTTTTTTCCTCCTCCATTTTAAAGATATGTCAGCGCTTGTTTTTCACATTCAGGCCAAACTAGAAGTTAAACACCACTTTTCCTTGCATTTTAATGTACACAATTTTAAATAAATGCAAATAGCAGCTACTGGAGGACTGATAATTATTGAGACCGCAGCAGACAGGGAGGCGGGGATATAATCCTTTTCTGTGTTTCTGACTAAAAGTGTTCCTCCAAAGCTGTTTGCAATGAGAAGAAACTTCTCACTGACTTCATATATGTATCTATATCTTCCTGTATATATGCATATGCATGCATGCATGCATACATCAAAAACAATGTTTTAATGAGTTGTGTGATCTATACAAATGTATAGAAGTGTATAAAATGTAATGAATGAATTAATACAACATCGTAGTTCACGATGTTGCCAACATCCAAACCATGACAGAATTAAATGCACGATAAATACCCATGTGGAATGGATGCAACAGCCTGTGTTGATCATGTACTCCTGGACTGTAATCTGTAAAACGACTGCAGAGTGAAGCTGATTTTCCCCTTCTTAAAAACTCTCCTGGGACAACCTTCTGGAGAGCTGGTGATATTCTGTTTGAAGGATGATTCATCCTATGCCACTGGGAAGGTTGCTAGGTTCTTTCTCATTTCAATGCAAACAGGGAGGGGGAGGGATTATGTTGGTCCCATTTTAAAATGTATTGGTTTTATTCAACTACTTTTAATTAGCTGCATCTTCCTTTTGTACAAAATTTGGTATTCGTCTGTGACCATAATAAACAAGTCATTCATTTGATACTAGATAAATGCACCCCAGTTGTCCCTGTTGACCTGAGAGAGTTCCTATTTTTGGGGACCTGTCCATGGAAAAATTGCTTTCCCCTTTTGCCTTTTAAGGAAATGTTGGGAGTACCCGTTAACACTTGTGTTAGCGCGTGCACACATGCACTAGACATCTTCAGGTCTCAACACCTTCCCCAGGGCATCTAGAGGAGGGGTGGAGGATCTTGATCGGCATGGCTCAATCATGTAGCCATCGCGCCACCTATCCTCCAAGCATTTGGGTTTTTTGGGGGGGGGCTGGTTAGATCAATAGTTTGGCAGGCATCAACTTTCTGAGATTTTGTGCAAAGGCCTCTCCAAACCTGTTACCCTTGGCGCCGCGAAGGCCAGGCTGTGGGGTGCAGGTCTGGAGCCACCCAGCCCAGAGGGCCCCCAAATGACAGTGCCATGTTAGTGGCACTTGCCACAACCTCTTTCTTTTCTTTTTTCTTTTGAAAGGACATTTTACAGGATGGAATGAAAGTTGCACTCACTACCATCATTTGCTGGAGTGCCTATCCAGAGGCACTTGGGGAAATGAAGACAGCCGGTGCAGCTGGAGCCTCCCTCTCAGCCGCCAGGATGCCTGCCATGTTTTTGTTTTAAAGGACAGGAAAATGTTGGGGCAATTGGACAGCAGGGTGAGGAGCAGGGAGACTGGTGGTGCCACAGGAAGGGAATAATAATAATAATAATAATAATAATAATAATAATAATATATGTATTTCTTACCCGCCTCTCCCTCAGGATCGAGACAGGGAACAACATTGATACAAATGACATAAAATACATAAAACTGATTAAAACATATAAAACTAATTCATTATTAAAATACAAATAAAACTCTTAAAATTCGACTGGATATGCCTGCCGGAAGAGACCAGTCTTTACAGCTTTCTTAAATGCTAAAAGACTGTTAAGTTGATGAGTCTCCTCCGGCAGGTCATTCCACAGTCTGGGAGCGGCAGAAGAGAAGGTCCTCTGGGTAACAGTTGTCAACCTAGTCTTGGCCAACTGTAGTAAGTTCTTCCCAGAGGACCTGAGCGTGCAGGGCGGATTGTATGGGAGAAGGCGATCCCGCAGGTAACCTGGACCCAAACCATGTAGGGCTTTAAAGGTAAAAACCAACACTTTGTACTTCGCCCAGAAACTAATTGGCAGCCAGTGGAGAGATTTTAAAACTGGTGTAATATGGTCACCCCTAGGTGTACCGGTGACCAACCTGGCCCGCGTTTTGTCCCTGGCAGGGAAATGCATCAGAGGGAGCCATTTTTCGGTGCTAAGTAGTGAAAAGCTCTTATTTTAGATCAGCTGGTTGGAAAGGAGGTGGGATCAAGGGAAGAAGCTGGTGGGCCAGATGAAGAACTCCCCCCCAACACACACCCTGGTGGGCTGCATCTTACATTCTACCACTGAGCAATGGCTCTTCCCAGGTACAAGCCCTTTGGAAATATTGAGCATTTCTCCTCACTAATGTTGAAAAGGAGATTAATCCTATGCCAATCCTATGACTAACATAGGAAGATATGCTTTTGCCAACCTATCTGAAAGAGGACCACGCAGGATTGGTTGCCCTCTGGCAGAGCAATCTTACGGTGATGGGGATTCCAAGGTGAAGTAACCATCACATCCAAAGCCAAGCCAGCTCACTGTCGATAGGACAGCAGGTGTGGTCTTTTTCTAGTTCCCTCCCTTCGTTTTTGTCTTTCCCCCTCTCCTGTCGACCACAATGTGAGGGGATTAACTACACCAGCTCCAGGGCTGGCATGATATGGTATTGGGGCCTGTTTTGGGGAATGAGGGATGCTGGCCTGCCCCTCAGGCCCCGGCCTCCCCTCACATGCTCACCAGTATACTTCCCTCCACTGCACAATCCCAGCAGCAGGCTCCCTCTCCACTGCTGCTTCTGCGGCCCTCCTGGGGAGCACATGATTACTCCCTTCCTCTCCGCTGTTTTTAAATCTATATTTTAAGGTACTTATTGTTGCTCATTTCATTATTCTTCCACAATAATTTATGATTTCATAATATAGTTCTGAAAGAGATACTCTAGGTTACATCTTCATAGAATTACTGCCGTCACCTGTGACTGAGAAAATGGACTGTATGAAAATGCAAATTCACTCACTTTTAATTCGTGTCAAGTACACATGGATTCCTTTTAAATGAAAATGGAACCTCATTTTATGCAACACTGGTGCCAAAGTGGCTGGGAATATCTTTCATTTATAAATGCAAAAACAGTAGGGTGGACATCAAGACCATTTTGGGTAACTCAGCTCAATTCCTGATTTATACGTTTTTATTGCTGAGTTGGCAAGCTGTAATTTCCCCATGCTCAGATTTCCTATCTGTAAAATAGAATAGGATGAAGGCAAAGGTTTTTTTAAGTTTAACTTTTAAGCAGTTAATTGCATTTAAATCTTATGATTAGGCAATCAGGAATTGTATAATTTCTACATATTTTAATTAATTCAAATGTCCCACACACACTTTGATTAGGCTGACTATATGAAAAGGAGGTCAGGGCACATGTAACTTTAACAGTTGCAGAGAAAAGGGAATTTCAGCCTGCGTCATTTGTATGCAATTAGTTCCTGGTGAAATTCCCTCTTCATCACAACTGTTAAAGGTGCAGGGGCCCTGCCTTCTTTTGTATATGGTCACTCTAGTATAGTGCCTGCAACTTTAACTGTTGTGATGAAGAGGGAATTTCACCAGGAACTAATTGCATACAAATGACTCTGGCTGAAATCCCCTTTTCTCTACAACTGTTAAAGTTACATGAGCCCTGACCTCCTTTTCATATGGTCAGCCTAACTTTGATAGAAGCGGAAATACTAAGCTCAAATCGAGTGAATTGGTGTGCAGGTATGAAACAACCCCCTTAAATTCTTCCAACACCTTTCTGACAGGGACTTCCTTTGAAAATCACAATATGCAACTGGGTTCAGAAGAGAGCTACAACAGGCCAGAGCTCTTTGGGTCAGTATGAGGTAGTGCTTGCAAACTTTCATGAGCTCTGGCTCCTTGTCTATATAGCCTTCCCTCTGGACTTTTTATCATCTCTCTCTTTTCCTTTACCCGGGCCTATCCCCATGCGGAGAAATGTCCAGGGAGACTATTGAGATGGATTGCAGCAGAATGCTTAACATCTTCTGCAGGATAAGGGACAAATAGCCCATTGGCCCTTATGTAGACATGTTCTAGTACTCTGCGACTGCCATATTTTTAGCTGCTTCATTGCAGGGGTTGTACTTCCTCTGGCTCCTGGAAACAAATAAACTAACCATCAGAACAGCACAAGCAAAGAAGGCTGACCCCACCATGTCATCATGGCTTTAAAAGGGGATTGGATTAATTCCTGGAGGAGAAGGCTATCAATGGCTACTAGTCCTGACGTCTATGTGCTATCTCCAGTATCAAAGGCAGAAAGCCTATATACACCAGTTGTTGGGGAACATGGGTGGAAGGGTGCTGTTGAGCCTGTGTCCTGCTTGAGGGTTCATGGTGGTGGGCAGCTGGTTGGCCACTGTGTGAACAGAGTGCTGGACTAGACGGGCCTTTGGTCTGATCCAGCATGGCTCGTTTGTTGTTCTCATGCCAGTTCAGCAGCTAAAGTGGCCAACTCTAAGGGTGTGTTCGGATGATTGTGCCAACCTTTACTGCACATCGGAGGTTGTAGGTTGGGTACGAAGTCACCCCACCGTGCCATGCGCCAGGTTAGAATGACACAGCAATCAGTGCAGCACTGGGAACTATGACAGCCGCGGGCACAGCACAAGCATGGGGTGGGGGAGAAGCCACTATAGCTTCTTCTCCCTACGTGATCATCCAAACCCAGTCTAAGAGTCTGTGCTAGATTGTGACCAGCATTTGCAGCATAGAATCATAGAATGGTAGAGTTGGAAGGGGCCTATAAGGCCATCGGGTCCAACCCCCTGCTCAATGCAGGAATCTGCCTTAAAGCATCCCTGACAGATGGCTGTCCAGCTGCCTCTTGAAGGCCTCTAATGTGGGAGAGCCCACCACCTCCCTAGGTCGCTGGTTCCATTGTCGTATTGCTCTAACAGTCAGGAAGCTTTTCCTGATGTCCAGCCGGAATCTGGCTTCCTGTCACTTGAGCCCATTATTCCATGTCCTGCATTCTGGGTTGATCGAGAAGAGATCCTGGCCCTCCTCTGTGTGACAACCTTTTCAGTATCTGAAGAGTGCTAGCATGTCTCCCACTAGTTTTGGCAGTGATTGTAAAACTGTTACCATTGTTATTTTTTCTTATTTATTTATTTATTTATTTATTACATTTGTATACCGCCCCATAGCCGAAGCTCTCTGGGCGGTTTACATAGGATTAAAAACAATTAAAAACAATATACAAAAATTAAAACAGCAAAAACATACAACATACACACAATCTGTACGTTTAAAAACCACTTCAACACTTCAAAAAACTACAAAAACAAAACAAACCCAGGCTCATCAGATATTGCCAAATGCCTGAGAGAAGAGGAAAGTCTTGACCTGGCGCCGAAAAGATAACAATGTTGGCGCCAGGCGGGCCTCGTCGGGGAGATCGTTCCACAATTGGGGAGCCACCACAGAGAAGGCCCTCTTTCTTGTTGCTGACCTCCAAGCTTCCCTCGGAGGAGGCACTCGGAGGAGGGCCTTAGATGTTGAACGTAGTGTTCGGGTAGGTTCATGTCGGGAAAGGCGTTCCATCAGGTATTGTGGTCCCAAGCCGTGTAAGGCTTTATAGGTTAAAACCAGCACCTTGAACCGGGCTCGGAAACATACAGGCAGCCAATGCAAGCGGGCCAGAGTAGGTCTTATATGTTCGAACCTACTGGTTCCAGTTATCAATCTGGCCGCTGCATTTTGCACAAGCTGCAGCTTCCGAATCACCTTCAAAGGCAGCCCCACGTAGAGTGCATTGCAGTAATCTAACTTGGAGGTTACCAGAGCATGGACAACTGAAGCCAGGTTATCCCTGTCCAGATAGGGACGTAGCTGGGCCACCAACCGAAGTTGGTAGAAGGCACTCCGTGCCACTGAGGCCACCTGCGCCTCAAGTGACAGAGATGGTTCTAGGAGAACCCCCAAGCTACGAACCCGCTCCTTCAAGGGGAGTGCAACCCCATTATCAGCTTTCCTATTAGGCTCAATACAGTCATTAAAAGAAAACATAACTACTGTTAATGGTTCCAGAAAATTAAAACATCTGGGAAATATCCTAATGAAATCTCAAAACACTTTGTGTATTAAAAAAAAAAAAAGCCCCAGTATCTCCAAGGCCTAATAAGCATGTTCAGAAGCTCTTAAATGTCAGCAACCCGAAAAATACTCAAAACTCCTGTGAGACTATCAGCTAATAAAATAAAAATCTGAGAGGGAAACGTTCAGCAAATGTAAAGACTAATTACAGATACATTAACATGTTATCCTGCCACCGTTTCTTTCTCAATATTACATTATTTTCCAGGCAACTTTATTGCTGCTTTTTGGAGTGTGGGTGTGGTTTCTCTGCACTACCAAGTAATGTGTGTTCTAATCCAGCAATACTGTAATACTTACTGATGGGAGTGGCTTTAAAGCTATAGAACTTGCGTTGCAACATTTCCCCCCACCTTCTCTCCCTGCCCCCAGAGCCTTTCTGGACAAGGCCTACCTGCCTGCCTCTGATAAGCTGGGACTGATGCAGAGGAGTGTGATGAAAAAAGAAGAAAAGGGGAATAAAAGGAAAGGTGATCTCCTTGAACTTCCTCTTCAGCGCACGCAGCTTGTCCTTGCGCTGCTTGGGGTTGCGCACATATCTGCGTTCCTTCATCTACAGGTACAGTTGATCATGCCTGCAGTTGGCCATGATTCTACAGGCCTCAAGACTTCCTCATAGCTCTTTGAAGGCACCAATCTCTGCAACGGACCAGTGCTGAGCTCTGAGCCTTCCCTTGGCCTCCTGGCTGCTCTCTGAGAAAAGGGCCCGTGACCCATTTTCCTCGGCCTGGCTGTCAGAGATGTCCTGGGCAGCAGGATCCGTGGTGGTGATGGTGACAGTCTTGGGTGTTTGTGAAGCGCTGCAGGGGTCACCTGGCTGGAGGGCACCTCTGCGCCAGTGGAAGAGTACAGGTTAGGGAGCTGGAGATACTTATGGGAATTTGCCCTGAAAACTGAGGCCGGGAGGGGTTGATAGAAGAGCAGGGATGCATGGCCATGGGGTTGTTCTGCATTGTTTCAAAAGTTTCGCACAGCAACCACAGCTGGCGTGGCCAGAGGGTTCTGGAGTTGGGTTGCCCATGTGCACCCTTTGCCCAAGCAGGGCTTGAGGCAGCTGAGAGTTGGGGAGGGCTGTCCGATCAGGTGCAGGAGAAGGAGGGCAGCCTGGGCAGGCTCCCAGATGGGCGGCACTTCGCCAGGGTAGATGGGCGAGCGGCTGCGCAAGGAGCAAGGGCTGTAGAGGGTGTGAGGCAGCCAAAATAGGCTGACCACATAAAATCCAGGTCAGGGCTCATGTAACTTTAACAGTTGTAGAGAAAAGGGGATTTCAGCCAATGTCATTTGTATGCAATTAGTTCCTGGTGATATTCCCTCTTCATCACAACAGTGAAAGGTGCAGGCACTGTACTAGAGTGACCATATACAAAAGAAGGCAGGGCCCCTGCAACTTTAACTGTTGTGATGAAGAGGGAATTTCACCAGGAACTAATTGCATACAAATGACGAAAGCTGAAATTCCCTTTTCTCTACAACTTAGGCTGACCAGATAAAATCCAGGTCAGGGCTCATGTAACTTTAACAGTTGTAGAGAAAAGGGAATTTCAGCCAGTGTCATTTGTATGCAATTAGGTCCTGGTGAAATTCCCTCTTCATCACAACTGTTAAAGTTGCAGGGGCCCTGCCTTCTTTTGTATATGGTCACTCTAGTATAGTGCCTGCACCTTTAACTGTTGCACAACGCCTTCCGGTTGCTAATACTAGGTTGTTGTAAGAAGAGAAAACACTGCAAGGGTACCAGTGGACAGAATAAAATGCTTAAGTGCTCACCACGGCCTCTTCAAAGGCTAGTTATAGCAGTTGAAGGGTTGAATGCTACTGAGAAATTAAGGTCACTAGTGCAAGAACAAGAGCTTCATTAAGATTTGTAATGAGCTAGCTTTGATTTCCTACATTGATCTTTCTTTCTCTACTTCAAATTGTGATTTGTGTCTTTGTAGTCTTGTAAAAGTTAATTGCTTATCTGCTATACATCTGACTATTGTTCTGTGAGCTTTCTTGAAAAGCTGGATTGATCCGCCCCCCGGTAAAAGTATATAAGAGGATAGGATAGCTCCTTAAATTTATTTATTTGAAGAATTTTTAAGCTGCTGCTCAGCCAAAAATGTTCCCAGAGCATCTTACATATAATCTATTAAATAAAGCTGCCCCTGCCTGCAGGATTACTATCTAAAAAAGATATGAAACAAAAAGAAAAGGGAATAAGAAGGGGAGAGGAGTAATTCTTTAGAAGGGCTAGTAGAATGGCCCTGCTCTCCCTCTCCTTTCCCTCAGCACAGCCTTCTGGAATGGATGCTGGTGATGATGGAGGAGCTTTCATGAGGGAGGTTTCCAGCAGGACTGGTGGAAAGGCAAGTTTTCAAACACAAAACAGCTAGTAGCATGGAGCCTATCCACATTGCCCTTAAAACGACTTATGTTCTGTTTAAAAACGTGTTTTTTTAAGTCGTTTCATTACATGGTAGGATACACTGAGCAGTACTTACGTTTCATAGTGACTGCTTCCTCCGTCCTCAAAGTGTTCACTGGAGTCACACAGGGTTAATTCTTTGTCTCTTCTTCTTTCGTTTTTGTTTTGCAGACCCACCTACTTCTGTCTCCCTAACTCAAGCAGCCTGCAAAACAAAAACGAAAGTAGAAGAGACAAGGAATTAACCCTGTAATACACCAGTAAACACTTTGAGGATGGAGGAAGCAGTTGCTATGAAACATAAGTACTGCTCAGTGTGTCCTACCACGTAATGAAACAACTTAAAAACCACCTTTTTAAACAGAATATAAGTCGTTTTAAGGGCAATGTAGATAGGCTCGTTGTGACTGGCTTCTTAAATACAGAGCTGGCATTATAATGCACCATAAAATCCAGCAAATGGGATTTACCAGCTGGTACTGAGATATCCCAATGGTCATATATTTTAGCTCAGGAGATCCTACTTAACAGGCATCAATGCTTCTGTTTCCTCTTGTTGCCCCATACCGGGTTTGTTTGGGCGTAACGACAAGCCACCATGGGTTAATTTATTCATGGGGCTTTTATAATGCAAGCTGTGCATTGTTTTAGGGTTATGGATGATTTGTTAGCCATGCCAGCAATCTACTCTGCCCGGGTTCGCACAACATGACAAGCCATGGAGCAACCTCCACCATGCCTTGCATATTTAAAATGGCGGCAGCTGACAAACCCCTTGGGTAAATTAACTCACAGTGGTTTGTTATGTGAGGGCCAGGCATAAACTGCTAATTTTAAATTCAGACTACAATTGCTCAGATCCATCCCTTTGCTCCTGTACCCTCCTTTTGTAATTTCCTGCCACGTCAAAATTTTAGATTGTAGCTCCTTGGGGCAGGAGCCTTCTTCTCCCCTTACCCTGCCATACACGCCAACAGCAATATGGTAACATTTCATCTCTAAATTAGTATTACGTCTGTTTCCTTCAAAATGTAATTCGTAGATATCCATTTGTACATTTGGCTTGTTTTGGGCAGAGCATTTTGTGGGATCCTTGATTCAGACAGTTATATCTCTCTGATACTTCATCTACAGGAAGATTGTTTTATTTGGGAGAGACAATTTGGGAGATAATGAGTACAAAGCAAGGCATATTTTAAATGCATGGAATATTTAAAATGATCTTGTAATGACTTGATGAATCATATGATGAAAGGACATTGGAACACAGGAAACTGCCTTACGGTGAGTTAGACCCTTGGCCCAGCACTGTCAAGGGCTCAGTTCGGAGGACACAATAATCAACAGAGGGGGGAAGAGGCAACCGTCAGTTGTGTTGCTTAGTGTGTTGTGTGGCAGGCAACACACAACGCACACACAACTGACGGTATGCTATTTCGGGCAATTAAACAACGGAGAAAAACAACGGGCTGCTCAGTTGTTTCTCCCGAAATCCGTTGCTTAAAGTGTCGTGTGTCGGGACTGTCAGGGAAAATTTCTGTTAAGATGAATGAAGGACTGGACAATTTAGAGTGTCCAGGAGAACTGAACAGCCAGCTGCAGTCAATTATCAGATAGAATCGTTTTTTCTATTCACTGTTAAAAAGCTCAGTGAGATAGTGGACACTTTCTAAAAGGTTGCTTAATTGACTGAGTGCTGAGTCAGGGTACAGCCAATATGTATATAAGTTAGGGATATGAGAATGGCTATTTGTTAGGCTGAATGATTATGTGGAGGAGGAAGGCTGGTGGAATGAGAAATATGATGGATGGAAAATATACTTTGTGAAATATTCCTGGAAACCTGAATTATTGGAGAAACCAGTTTGCTGTATATATATTTATATTGGAACACAGTAAAGGACTTGTATTATACACTATACTGCTGGAGTGTGAGTATTTCTTTACTGCCTGGACTTGGCTGGAAAACACGCTTACTCTGCTTAAAGCGAATGGGGAGCGCTTCTCTCCCTAACAGGTTATGGACCCAGAAGTAACCAGGAGTGCCAGGAGTTTCCATATACAGCTGTGGATGATGGTTGTCGATGTTTAAACTGGAAGATTTATTGAGCTCTGGAAGTGATTCAAGTGAGGAATCAGAGTCAAGCGATTTGTCTGGCCAGAGGGAAGCTGTCGATTTGAGTCAGCCGGAAAACATGGAACAGATGAGCTTGCAAGAAGGGATTCCTATCGAAAGGCTAAATGAAACAAACTTTATAACATGGTCATTCAAAATGGAGATGTTTTTGAGATGAGACGGATGTTGGAATGTGGTGGAGGTCCCTAGACCGGCTGGTCTGAACGTTGCGGAACAAAACGTATGGGACGAGTTAGCCGTGAGAGCTAAGGCAAATATTGTACTGTGCATAAATGACAGTCAATTGATTCATATTTCTCAGACGGACACAGCTAAGGAATGCTGGGATAAATTGAAAAATGTATATGTGAGACAGACGGCAAGTTCTAAGATAAGCTTAACGAGACAGCTTTATAGAACTAAACTCTGTGAAGGAGGGTCTCTGTCAGAGCATTTACAAAAGATGGGCACTTTGTATGCCAAGCTCCAAGAAGTAGGTCTGCCATTCGATGAGGAAAATCAAATATATGTGATCCTGAGTTCCCTCCCGGAGAGTTGGAACACGCTTACTATGAGCTTAGAATCCATGTCGCAGCAAGATCTTACCATTGAGTATTTAAGTGGGAGACTGCTCATGGAGGAAAGAAAGCATGTAGAACGAGCCGAAGAAAAAGGAGAGACGAGGAGAGGAATCAGCCATGAATCGCATGGAGGAACAAAGCAAATTGCTAAAATGGAGTCGAAGCGGCGCTTACCATTTGGAGATGTCGAGCGTGCAATGGCGGTAGAAAAAAGGAAATGTTTTCATTGTGGCAAGCCCGGGCATATTCGGAGGAATTGCCGGGTGAAGTTGCAGGCGAAAGGAGCCACGCATTGGAAAGTGCCGATATTCCAAAGGAGAGCGAGAACGAGAGTGAGAGGAAGCTCGTAGTGCTCAATTGGTCTCCACAATCGTAGAAAGGAAGGAGAAAAAGGAGGGAGGAATTTGGCTTATCGATTCAGCATCAAGCCAAACCCTGTCTAACAGCAAAGAGGCGTTTGATAAACTCTGGTCTGGATCGCTGGATTCAGTCAAATTAGCAGATGGAAAAAAGGTTCCTGTTAAAGGAGAAGGGTTATGTTTTATTCCATGCTTAGGAAAATGTTTATCTAATGTGCTTTATATTGAAAGTCTCGATTATAACCTTCTTTCCGTAGCAAGCCTAACAAAGGAAGGATATGTTGTCACATTCAAAGGATGCCTGTGTGAAGTGACAAAAGAGGGGCAGATTTGTGCGCAAGGGGATCTCAGAAATTGTTTGTTTGAAATGAGGTCTAATAATTGTGTGGTAGGTCAAATTGGAAATGCTCCAATACATTCTGATTGTACCCACTTACTGCACAGAAGGATGGGCCAGGCGAGTTTTAAAGTGTTAAAACAAATGCCAAAGATGTGCAAAGGGATTGATCTTAATGGGTGCGAGAGATTTTTGGATTGCAAAATATGCAAGCAATCAAAATCTAAGGTTCAGGTGATAAACAAGAAAAGTAACAGGGTTTCAAAAGAAGTGTTTGAGCTTGTACACCTAGATCTGGTTGGATCTTTCAAGGAAAGTGTTGGTGGTGCCAAATATGTACTGGTCATTTTGGATGATAAATCCAGGTTTAGTTGGGTTTATATGATAAAGAAGAAATCGGAAGCGTTTCAAAAGTTTAAAACATGGTTAACATGGGCGGAACGGAGATTCCAAAAGCAAGTGATTCAGATTCAGTCTGATCGAGGCGGTGAATTTACTGGAAATGATTTCTTAAGGTGGTCCAGGGAAAATGGAATTACTCACAGGTTTTCAGATCCATTTGCTCCTTGGCAGAATGGAGCAAATGAGAGAAGAAATGGTTTACTGCAAACGGTGAAAGATTCTCTATTACTGGATGCTAATGCAGAACAAAGTTTGTGGGCAGAAGCGTTTTCAACTGCCAATTATTTACTAAACAGAACCTGGTCGACTGTGATTAACAGTACTCCCTTTTACCAACTACATGGAAAAAAACCAAACCTGTCTCATCTCCGAGTCTGGGGTGAGTTGGCATATGTAAACATCCCAAAGAGCCAAAGGCGGAAGGGGGACAGCAAGGCGATCCGTGCACGCTTTGTGGGTTATGATTCTAAATCCTGGAGGTTTTATATTGGAAGTGGTAAAGTAATTGTTTCTAGGTCAGCTAATTTTGAAGAGCAAAGCTGGCAAAGGATTCATTCAAATCCTGAGATGTTGCTACATTTCTTACCAGGCGGAAGAAATGAAGGGGAGGAGCAGAAGGGGTTAATGCCTGAAAGGAGCATTTAACTTCGTCCCCCATGGAAAGCAATGGAAAGAAACTGTGTGCAGAACCAAGTCCTGGTAAATTGAGGAGGTCTGACAGAGTGAACAAAGGCATACCGCCTGAAAGATATGGCTTTGAGAGCCACAATGCCAGGGTGTGTATGGTGAATTACGAGCCTCAAAGTTATGAGGAAGTTTTGGAGTTACCTGCGCAAGAGAAACGGAAATGGATTCTTGCGCTGCAGGACGAGATGGAAAGTTTTTCTAAACATGGTGTGTATGAACCTACACGGTTACCACAAGGTAAAAAAATCAGTGGATTGTCGCTGGGTGTTTAAGAAAAAGGTTTTGGAATCTGGTGAAACCAGATATAAGGCAAGATTGGTGGCAAAAGGTTTTTTGCAAGTCAAGCGGAAAGATTTCGATCAAACTTTCTCTCTCACTTGTAAAGCCACTACTTTAAGATTGTTTCTAAGCTTAGCTGCTAAGAATGACATGTCAGTAAGACATTTTGATGTAGACACTGCTTATTTACATGCAGATTTACATGCAGATATTTATATGCAAAAGCCTCATCGGTTTGATGAGGATTCTGACAAAGTTTGGTTGCGAAGAAAGCAGTATATGGTCTCAAACAGTCAGCGAGGTTTTGGAATAACTGTTTGAATGCAACCCTAGTTGAAGACCTAGGTTTTCAGAGGAGAATTGAGGATCCATGTCTGTAAATAAGGGAAGATTGTAATGGTTTTGTTATGGCACTGATTTATGTTGATGATTTATTGATAACCTCTAAATCCATAAGCCAAATACAAGAAGTTACAAAATGTTTGGAGGAGAAATTCAAACTGAAGTCCCTTGGAGAAGTGAGCAATTATTTAGGTGTTCAGGTCATCAAACGGAGGAATGGAGAATATTTTCTGAGAAACAGAAAATTGTTAATCTGCTAGAGTCCTGTGGGATGACTGACTGTAATGGTGTACAAAGTCCAATGCTACCTGAATTCAGATCAAATATGGATGGAGAAAGTTTCAATGATCCTGAATTGTATCAATCTATAATTGGAAGTCTTTTGTACATAAGTCAGTGGACACGGGCAGACATTGCTTGTGCAGTAGGAATTTTAAGTCAGCAAGTTGTGAAGCCCACAAATGCTGCTTGGTTAGGCGTTAAGAGTGTTGCATTATTTGAAAAATACTCTAAATCTTTGTCTAACGTTGTCGTCTTTTGAAAATGAGTCCTTAGAATGCTATGTGGACAGTGATTGGGCAGGAAACCCCAAAGACCGGAAGTCTACAAGTGGAATGGCAATTATGCTTGGAATGTCGCTAATACACTGGAAATCCAAGAAGCAAGGTTGTGTAGCTACATCGTCATGCGAGGCAGAATATGCGTCTTTATCAGAAGCATGTGGAGAACTAGAATGGTTTATACAATTGTTAAAGGACATGAATGTGAAATGTATTTTACCTGTTAAAGTGTTTACCTGTTACCCCCGCCTCGATCTGGATGGAGAGGCGGGTTAGAAATGAAATAAATAATAATAATAAAAAGTGTATGAGGATTCACAATCTTGTATAGCTTTAGCCAATTCACAGATGTTAAAGGCAAGGACAAAACATGTAGCTATAAGATTCTTTAATGTGAAACAGCATGTAGAGAATGGGTTTATAAAGTTAGTCTACTGTAATTCAAAGCAGAATATTGCAGATCTGTTTACCAAGCCTTTGGTAGTATATCAGCATGACAAATTAATTGAGAAATTGGGTTTTGAAATGCTTGATATGGAAGGACAGTTTTATTCATCTTAAGTCTTTAATTTTAAAGGGAGGGGAAATTTCTGTTAAGATGAATGAAAGACTGGACAATTTAGAGTGTCCAGGAGAACTGAACAGCCAGCTGCAGTCAATTTTCAGATAGAATCGTTTTTTCTATTCACTGTTAAAAAGCTCAGTGAGATAGTGGACACTTTCTAGAAGGTTGCTTAATTGACTGAGTGCTGAGTCGGGGTACAGCCAATATGTATATAAGTTAGGGATATGAGAATGGCTGTTTGTTAGGCTGAATGATTACGTGGAGGAGGAAGGCTGGTGGAATGAGAAATATGATGGATGGAAAATATACTTTGTGAAATATTCCTGGAAACCTGAATTATTGGAGAAACCAGTTTGCTGTATATATATTTATATTGGAACACAGTAAAGGACTTGTATTATACACTATACTGCTGGAGTGTGAGAATTTCTTTACTGCCTGGACTTGGCTGGAAAACACGCTTACTCTGCTTAAAGCGAGTGGGGAGCGCTTCTCTCCCTAACAGGGACACCCCCCCCCCCCCGTGTACTATTCCACTTGGTCATAGAGTTCGCCAGCAGGAGCAGCCGAGAAAACCATGGCCACTCCTATACAGCCGGCAGAACTTACAGTGTATGATGGGATATGGCCGGAGAACTGAGGGAGGGGGGAGGGAGGAAATGCAGCAGCCCAGAAGGACGCCGGGACTTTCAGCCATGTGACGGGGGAGGGGCAACATGTTGTGTGGTGCGCACTGGCAAAATAATGCACGGTGAGTGTGTTATGAACCCTTCCGTTGTCTAAAGTGTCATCCGAACACACCCAAGTAGTGGCTCTGCAGTGTTTCAGGCAGGTGTGTTTCCAGCCCTATCTGGAGATGCTGAGGACTGAACCTGGGACCTTCTTCATGCAAACTATATGCTCTACCTGTGAGCTGTTATTTCTCATACATTGTAAATTTTGGATATGATGCACTTTGTTTCATTTAAATAATCTCACAGTACAACATTACATAGGTTTATAATTTGATTCATTTTCTGGTTAGTTGCTGTTTGATATTTTAATTTTCCTTTCCTGGTTCACCTCTTTCTCCCATTCTACTGTTGCTGGAAGTCAGAAGTACTTAAACTATTTATGGCACAGTTATAGGAATAAAAAAGGACTCATCAGATTCAAGGCCAATTTAAAATGAAGTTATGAAGAAAATTTCTGTTCGCCTGTTTCAGCTGTGGCTGTTCATGTCCAGGCAGGGACACGTTCAACCCCACCTCCTGTCTAAGGCTTCAGGGACTATAAACAGAATGCTAATCAGCATTTCCTTGATTGGTGGGATTTTTCTCATGCTCAAAATGATAAGATGATCATATTAAGGGATGGGAAGGAGATTTTCTACGAGTGAGGCTCACAGTGATCTGGGAAGAGAGGAGACACCAGCATCTTCAGTGATTAGCTTAGCTTGCATGCATGAGTTATTTCAAAATATTGTTCTATTCAAGTCTCTGTTTCAATGTGTGTGCTCTCTCCACATGGCATAATATGTCTTGAATTAGGTAGATTAATCTGCTCAGAGGCAGGTGGGTAGGTAGCAATAACTCTGGGGCATAGGGCTAGAGTGCAACCAGCCTTTCCAGACATAGAGTTGAAAGGCATTATATAACATTATGACATATATAAGAAAGTTTGTATATATGTATATAGAATGGGCAGGTTTGCTACAGCTCATTTTTGTGGGATGGTATGCAAAGGCAATATATCACCACTGGAGGGAACCATCCGACTGTGCTATGCATGTCAGTAACTGTTATTTGAAATGTTGAGATGGTCTAATAGAAAATGAGTAAAAAACATAAAAATTAATAAAAGAAACCAGTGCCTTCAATCATGTGTAAAATTTCACAAAATCCATTTAAAATGTTTGCTAGCAATTTGGCTCTCCCACGCTAGAGGCCTTCAAGATGCAGCTGGACAACCATCTGTCAGGGATGCTTTAAGGTGGATTCCAGCATGGAGCAGGGGGTTTGACTCAGTGGCCTTATAGGCCCCTTCCAACTCTACTATTTTATGATTCTATCACAGCCTCACATTTACAGTCCTATAAGAAGATGCTCAGACTGGAATTGTCTTCCGAGGGTTTCTACACAACCTGTGAGATATTTGGGGGTACAGCCAGGACCTGGGTATACCAATTCCCATTCTCTGAACTACAGCTAATATATGCCTTTTCTAGTATGTGGGCATATAGATCGTGCTAGAAAGCTAAGTATTTAATTAGAAGTTAAGGTATAAGCCTTTTGCTGTCCATTTTGACAACTGTCAAGGTTTGCAGAGTCGGGGTAGAATTCCAAGTGGTAACTAGGGGTGTGCATCGGATCGGATCCGATCCACGATCCGAATCCGATCCGACCCAAAATCGGGAAAATCCGATCCGATCCGATCCGATCCGGACAACCTCCGATCCGATCCGATCCGATGAGGTCCGATCCGGATCGGACGCCATTTTGAATGCTTTTTCCCATAGCCAAGTATTGTTTTACAAAAACGCCTATAACTTTTTCATTTTTAAAGATAGAAGGATGAAACTTGGGCACATTGTAGACTGGTTAGGGGTAGTTATCTGTGAGAAATTTCAGAAAGATTGGTGCATGCATTTTGTGGCAATTAATTTTTTAATAAATACCCAGGAATGCCTATAACTTTGTCATTTTTAAAGTTACACACATGAAACTTTGCCACATTGTAGGGGGTACCTTGGGACCTATGTGTGTGAAATTTCAGAAACGTAGGTGCTTGTCTTGTGTGGCAATTAATTTTTAGAAAAATGGGTAGTAGTGGGGTAAATACAGTTACGCCTCCCATTTTTTTATTTTTGAAGATACAAACAGGAAACTTGGGCACATTACAGGTACCACTTGCCTTGATATGTGTGTGAAATTTCAGAAACATTGGAGCTTTCCTTGTGTGGCAATTAATTTTTGAAACAATGAGGAAAGAAACACCTATAACTTTGTCATTTTTAAAGTTACACACATGAAACTTTGCCACATTGTAGGTGGTACCTTGGGACCCATGTGTGTGAAATTTCGGAAACGTAGGTGCTTGCCTTGTGTGGCAATTAATTTTTTAATAAATACCCAGGAATGCCTATAACTTTGTCATTTTTAAAGTTACACACATGAAACTTTGCCACATTGTAGGCGGTACCTTGGGACCTATGTGTGTGAAATTTCGGAAACGTAGGTGCTTGCCTTGTGTGGCAATTAATTTTAGAAAAATGGGTAGTGGTGGGGTAAATACAGTTACGCCTCCCACTTTTTTATTTTTGAAGATACAAACAGGAAACATGGGCACATTACAGGTACCACTTGGCTTGATATGTGTGTAAAATTTCAGACAGCTGGGTCCAGGCATGTGGTGGCAAGGTATTTTTGAAACAATGAGGAAAGAAACGCCTATAACTTTTTTATTTTAAAAGTTAGAAGTCTGAACATTGCTCACTTTGTAGATGGGTTAGGGGTAGATATGTGTCAGAAATTTCAGAATTATAGGTCCAGGCATTTGATGGCTATGGAATTTTTAAATTACATGTTTCAAAAAAATTTCTACAGAGGCCAGGTCTTCCCCTCCCGCTTCCCGCGAAGAAAAGGAAACACTCTCTCGTCTCGATCCCTTTGATCCTTGCTAGTAGTATCCATTACAGGGCTCGTGTTTCCTTTCCTACTTTCACTTTTCACTTTGTACTCAAGCAGACACGAGCCCTGTAATGGATACTACCAAGGATCAAAGGGATCGAGACCAGAGTGATCCTTCCTTGCACGCATGGCTGCAAAACTCAGCTAGGCTCAGCCGTTCTGCTTGATAAGTGAAAGTAGGAAAGGAAACACGAGCCCTGTAATGGATACTACTAGCAAGGATCAAAGGGATCGAGACGAGAGAGTGTTTCCTTTTCTTCGCGGGAAGCGGGAGGGGAAGACCTGGCCTCTGTAGAAATTTTTTTGAAACATGTAATTTAAAAATTCCATAGCCATCAAATGCCTGGACCTATAATTCTGAAATTTCTGACACATATCTACCCCTAACCCATCTACAAAGTGAGCAATGTTCAGACTTCTAACTTTTAAAATAAAAAAGTTATAGGCGTTTCTTTCCTCATTGTTTCAAAAATACCTTGCCACCACATGCCTGGACCCAGCTGTCTGAAATTTTACACACATATCAAGCCAAGTGGTACCTGTAATGTGCCCATGTTTCCTGTTTGTATCTTCAAAAATAAAAAAGTGGGAGGCGTAACTGTATTTACCCCACCACTACCCATTTTTCTAAAATTAATTGCCACACAAGGCAAGCACCTACGTTTCCGAAATTTCACACACATAGGTCCCAAGGTACCGCCTACAATGTGGCAAAGTTTCATGTGTGTAACTTTAAAAATGACAAAGTTATAGGCATTCCTGGGTATTTATTAAAAAATTAATTGCCACACAAGGCAAGCACCTACGTTTCCGAAATTTCACACACATGGGTCCCAAGGTACCACCTACAATGTGGCAAAGTTTCATGTGTGTAACTTTAAAAATGACAAAGTTATAGGTGTTTCTTTCCTCATTGTTTCAAAAATTAATTGCCACACAAGGAAAGCTCCAATGTTTCTGAAATTTCACACACATATCAAGGCAAGTGGTACCTGTAATGTGCCCAAGTTTCCTGTTTGTATCTTCAAAAATAAAAAAATGGGAGGCGTAACTGTATTTACCCCACTACTACCCATTTTTCTAAAAATTAATTGCCACACAAGACAAGCACCTACGTTTCTGAAATTTCACACACATAGGTCCCAAGGTACCCCCTACAATGTGGCAAAGTTTCATGTGTGTAACTTTAAAAATGACAAAGTTATAGGCATTCCTGGGTATTTATTAAAAAATTAATTGCCACAAAATGCATGCACCAATCTTTCTGAAATTTCTCACAGATAACTACCCCTAACCAGTCTACAATGTGCCCAAGTTTCATCCTTCTATCTTTAAAAATGAAAAAGTTATAGGCGTTTTTGTAAAACAATACTTGGCTATGGGAAAAAGCATTCAAAATGGCGTCCGATCCGGATCGGACATCTGGTCCGATCCGATCCGACCAGCCTCCGATCCGATCCGATCCGATCCGACCCCCCAGGTCCGATTCCGATCCGCTATCCGATCCGATCCGGGGGGTCAGTGCACATCCCTAGTGGTAACATGAACAGAAGAACGGGACCAATGCAGAAACCAAAAGGTTTAACATCTCAGGCAGCCTTCCCCAGCCCTCTAGATGAGTCGGATGACATCTCCCATCATTACCAGCCAGCAATGTCTGGGATTTACAGTCCAACTCATCTAGAGGGTTGGGGAAAGCTGCTCTAACAAACACTACATAAAAATGTATTGAAGGCAACATGGATTTAAATCTTCAAAGGATCCATGAAATAAAACACTTGGTGTACTCAGGATATAGTAAAATGTTAAGGATCACGTTGTAACTGTAGAAAAAACGGAGGAGGAGAGCTTGGAGGGCCTGGAGCTGGGTGGGATATGATCAGTCAGGTCACATCAAGTTCCTTCAATCTACAGCCACCCCAGGTGAGGCATTTTCCAGGAGCATGTGGCAGTCTCCAGACGTTTACCAGGGTCTGCCCCCAGACACGGTGGGGATTGCAAAAGAATCCTCCTCTGACAAGGTCTCATTTGGTTCTGGCTCTAGGTTTGTCCTGACCAGAAAGTGATTAAACATAATGACAACAGGAGCAGCAACTGTGGGCGGAAGGGGGCTGCATGCAGCAATTTGTCAGACATGCTCTTGATAAATTGAAGGCTGGTGAGGTGAAGGGCATTCCTAGCCAGCCAGCCAGCCAGCCAGCAGCAGTAAGCTTGAGCCAGGTGCCTTTGTAGGAGCTTCCACGGCATGCGAGGCAAGCAGGTCTTCAGCTCTGTGCTCTGCTCCACGCTCTACCTCCACCAGGGTCTCCTGAAGGGGGAAGCTGGTGCCAGAGACTTGCCCGCCTCCACCCCGGGCCATGTCTTTGTGCTGGGCAGCACACACCTGGTGATGGGCAGCACACACCTGGTGATGAGCAGCAGGCCACCCCTTCTGGAAAAGCAGAGCTTGACTCTGGAAACTCTAGGCCTAACATGAAGGGAATGTCCCTGAGCGTAAGCAGAGGCCCTTTTCCTCACTATGAAATCATTATAATGGTCCATTACAAGTGGCCAACTAGCCAGCTTACTTCTGCTGCAAACCTAAATTGCAGCACTTAATCCTGGAGAAGAATAGGTCTATTTTGTATGGTTTGAATGCACAAAGGGTGCTTCATTTCACATCACACCCTCCCCCCCCCCCCAGGGTCACTAATGTGTCCTCTCTCTAAGGAAGGGAGTTCAATGGCTCTGCCCCCTTACCTTGTGAGCCATGCTGATGGCAGGAGGTGGGGATGTGACTTCAGAGGAGGCTATTGAGTGTGTGAGAGCGAGAGAGTGTATGAGTGATGAATGCTGTGTGTTTCCAGGGAAGATGGGTGAAGGAGGCCTGGCCTGGGCCCTGGAAGACTGCGAAGTCCCCATTTTAGGTCTCTCTTCTGTCAGTTCCTTTGTCTGTGTAGTATTTCAATACAGCCAGTGGCCTGTATTCTACTTGGAAAAAAGGGAGAGAGAAGCGTTTTTCTGAATGCTGAATGCTTTATTATTAAACGCCCAACGCGTTTCGGCCTGTAAGGTTTTATTTAGAAGGTTCAGTCACCAGTGAACAGCATGAGAGACTATAATTTTGTTAAGCAACTTCTGCAGATATATCTTATCAATCCCCTGATGGAGGCCTTCTAAATAAAACCTTACAGGCCGAAACGCGCTGGGCGTATAACCATAAAGCATTCAGCATTCAGAGAAATGCTTCTCTCTCCTTTCTTTGACTTAGTGGATGCTCTCCTCCTCTTGGTTTTTCGCTTCCGTATTCTACTTGCACTGTCTCTTCACTTTTCCATCCGAAAATATTATTGCTGGCATAGCCCCTAAAATACGGGGCTTGCTGTGTGGAGACCTCTAATTCATGTATCCTTCTTTACAATGCAATGTTCGTTCCCACTGAGCTACCAAAGAGGTGGTGGTGGTGTCTTCTGCGTATTATCTGTTGTAGCTAATTATTTCTAAATTGTTATAAACGATGACAGGAATGATTATAACTTTAAATTTAATTGCTTTGTTAGCCCAACCACCTCTGGGCATTTCATTAAACAAGTAAAACTCATCAGCATGAAAACTGTAATGTAAAAACCATACTGTTGAAAGAAGAGGGCAGTTATCTAAGCCAATACAAAATACAATATACATGGCTTTAAACAAATACTAGTATTACAGATTGTGAAGACAGAAATACAACAAATAGACAAAGCATATTTGTGAATTCTGACATGAATAACAAGATGCAAGGAAATGCAAAGAAATAACATTTTAATACACAAATTATTTGAATGTGACGTTTCAGTTTAGTCCCATTTCATGGTTTATTATCTCTTTTAATTGTGCTGTACCAATGTTATTAGTTAAATTATTATTGTGCTTAACATGCTGTTTATAAAAATTGAGTCTAGATTTAGAAATCAAAGGCAGAAAAAAACCTGGAGAAACTAAACTAGCATGGCAAAATATTCTCAGTGTATAAAACTAAAACCTGCAGTTAAACGTCCAGATTAAAATATCATTCACTTGTTTCTTTCTGTAATAATCAGGAACAGCATTCCTGGGGCGGGGGAGGGCATTATTTGCAAAGGCTGCAACTAATAAACGTGAGATGTTGCAGACGGAGGAACGGAAAATAAAGAGACGACACATAATATATGGATTCAAATCTGGGCCACATTTTATTGAAATCTAAAAAGGAAGCACTGGGCGGGCCCTAACTTCGCCATAACTCTAACGGCGATTAATGGGCGAAACATTCTAGGCCTGGCAAATGGCGTTACTCTGCTCGCCAGCCCCAGGCCTACCCCTTTTGGGGAGGGGAGGCATTCCCGTGTCGCTCCCCCCCGGGCCATAACCCGGGTGGAGCGAGGTGAGTTGTTCTCACAGATCAGCCCTATCCCCCCGCCGAGGCTGCAAAGGCCTTAGCAGAAGACCCTCAGGCAATGTAAATTGCGAAATATATTTTTTACTAAAATGCAAAAGAAAGAATTGAAACTACTGGACAACCCATTGTTGGAAAATATATTAATGATCTGGGAGAAGTATAGAGGGAAGTTGATACCAGGGGATTCTCCGCTCGCCCCAGTTGTAGTAGTGGGAAACTTCCCAAGAGTATTAAAACCAGAGATAGAAGCGAGACTGAAAGAACAAGATATTATTAAATTAAGGAATTGGATGGAAAAGATGAAGGATAGTGAGCATATTAAAGATTTATTTAAAGGACAAAAGATAGCGTGGTTCAAGTGTTTGCAATTGATAAAATGGACACAGGAATGGAGGATAAAGAATAAGGAATGTAGAAACAATACTAGATTTGAAGATTTAATTGAACAATCAGGGAAAAAAGAAGAAGCCAGAGCTAAGAAAGGACTCACTAGTGAGATATATAAAATATTAATAGAGGAAGAATTTCAGGACTCACTTAAGGTTATAAAAGAGGTATGGGAAGAAGATGTAAGGGGAAAAATCAATGAAGATAATTGGGGGAGGATATGGAATGTAAGAATGTTAAAGCTATTGTCGATTAGAATTAAGGAGAACTACTATAAGACAGTTTGGAGATGGTATTTAACACCTGTTAGATTTCACCAGATTGATAAAAAACTGCCAAAGAATTGTTGGAGGGGGTGTCAGGAGGTTGGGACATATTTTCATATGTGGTGGAGCTGTGAACAAGTACAAAAATTTTGGGAAAGGGTTTTTAAAGAAATAAGTGATATAATTGGAAGTAATCTGGAATTAAACCCGAAGTTAGCTCTACTAGCAATATGGGATAGTAGGAATAAGCATATAATAAATAAAGAATTGGTAAACAACCTCCTGGCACCCGTTAGAATACTGATTGCTAAAAATTGGAAAGGGCAACGAAGTTATACAATAGAAGATTGGTATAAAGAAATTTGGGATTTAGCTTTGAATGATATGTTGACTTGTAAAATGAAAATAATGAGGGGAATGTCCAGGAAGAGTGATTTTGGAGAAATATGGACTCCCTTTTTGGATTATGTTTTAAGATCGGGAAAGGGACAAACGCCTTCAAAAGAATCATTAAAATTTTGGAAGGAGGATGAATGATTATGAGATGGTCTCGGAGGGGGCGGGTGCACGGGGGGTAGTCGAGGGGGGTAGTTGTTTCATATTATTGTTTTATATTATGTGTATGTGTATGTTGAAATCAATAAAAAAAATTATAAAAAAAAAAAGACCCTCAGGCATCACCTGTCACCAGTTAACAGTGCCACAGAATGATCACTGTCCCTTTGGCTAAACGTGCCCGCCCCTAACGCCAAAGGAGACAGACAAACCTCTGTTTAGTCAGTCCCCCCCACCTGTGCAAAATCTCTCGCAGGGCCCTTTCACCAAGAAGTATATTGTTACCAGAATCAGTCAAATGGACTCCATCTGGCCTATAGAGCTCCGTCCTTGTCCATGAAATCTGCGGGTGAACAATGATCCCATCACCATATAAACGCAAGGCGATGGCGATCTCGTGGTTCACCTTCCTCCGCGCCCTGTCCAGGGCTCGCGGATCCAAGCAGTGTCGCCATTCCCGTCTGGGAATTAAGCAAGACCAAAGAATAGTGATACCCAGCCAACGTTGCCGTATCACTTGTAAATCCGACAAGGCCTGTAGGATCAGAGCCTTGCCCTTGCACAAACCAAGGTTGTTTCCGCCCAAGTGCAGCACCAACACCTGCGGAGGAGAATGCACCAAACCAAAGCAGGTAAGAGGTGCTCCCACCGCATGCCACATCTGCCCAACCACTGGATGCTGGCACACCGGCTAAGTCCAAGCTGAGCCCCACAGCTCGACTGGGCAGCCCTCCGTCCGGCCCAGAACACCATACTATGCCCACAAATGAGCACAGGCACTGGTTCCCTCATGTTCCAGGGACCTAAGAAAGAGAAAGAATTCAGCAACGACCACTACATCTGAGGTAATGGCCGGACATATGCACGGTATGCTTTGGAACGCCAATGTCCCACTTGCTTCAATTCCGAATGGGAAAATCCTAATGGTGCCGCCATGGAAGCTGCCCCTATTCTGAAGGAATGGGTCCCAAAACGAAAACTGCCCAACCCCAAAGCCTGCAATGCTAACTTAGCTACCGCCCAAAACTGGTATTTTGTAAGTGGTGTGCCCTCCGCATGTCTAAAAAACGGTCCACAAGCTGATCCCCTAACTGCAACAAAGGCCCGTAAGGCCTTTATGGGACATAATTCTTCTGAAGCTGACGGAAAAAGAGTCACCACAATGCCTTGACCTCCTTGATCCATCTTTGATCTTCTCAGAAGAATGGACACCCCTTCTTGACTAAACGAGATATCTTGGCATGACAGCGCCTTATTGGATCTGTCATCCCTTGAAGAAACCACCAGTTTTGATATACAAAAGGCACCAAAGAATGCGGTCAAAGATGCAGAATGAAACAATGTGGCCTCGTAATCAGAGGTGTAAATTGAAGGCCAGGTACCCTTTAAACCTAATAAAATATCAGGCGACAGTGGCTGTCCCACTTGCTTCAATTCCGAATGGGAAAATCCTAATGCTGCCGCCGTGGAAGCTGCATCTTTGGTGTTTCCCTAGCCCAACCTTGCAACATTCTCCTGACTCTAAAATCCCCAGTGCTATCCTCGACACCTTTGAGTTTAGACCAGAATGCAAGTGCAGCAAACTTCCCTCTAATTGTTTGAGACGATAGTCCCTTCCTCCGGGAATGAACCCCAAATTGTATTAGATGCTCAACTGGAATAAGGCCACAGTTGCTGCAGATGCACATCCGACCGAAAGTCATGGAAATCCCTACCTGCCTTGGTGTATGCTCTTTGGGTTCTGTCAGCAATGGAGTGCATTATTGCTTGTTCAGCCTCAGATTGCCAATCTCCCATAATGCTAGTGGCATGGCCTCTGGATGTGTCCGAGCCCATGGCGCAAGCTCCCGAAACCTCTCTACCTGGTTGCGCGATAAAGCATCGACAATGGCATTATCCAAACCTGGTATGTGTCTAGCTCTAAACCATATATTGCATTTCAGGCAATGCAACGTAAATGCTCTAATTAATGCCATTACCCTGTGATTACGTGAAGACAGCGTGTTTATAACTCTCATAGTGGCTTCATTATCACACCAAAAATGAATGACTGAATTAGACATTTGTCTATACCACAAATGCACAGCCACATAGCTAGGGAAAAAATCCAAAAATGTTAGATCTTTTCCCAGACCAGCTTCCAACCACGTAGATGGCCATCTTTCAGAGCACCATTGGTCTTGCCATATTACCCCAAAACCTAAGGCTCCTGAAGCATCGGAATGAACTTGCATTCCAGCTTCCAATAGGAACTCATGTCTCCAGAAGGCGATGCCATTAAAGGAATCCAGGAACTTCAGCCACATCATCAGATCCCCTTTCATTGCAGCCGACACGCGCACCCGGTGAAATGGGCGTTTCACACCCACCATGGCTGTACAAAGCCTCCTTAGGAAGGCCCTACCAGGTGCCACTACCCTACACGCAAAGTTGAAATGCCCCACTACCTCTTGTAAAGCCAAGAGGGTGACTTTGCGTGTCCGTAGTATACCTGTTAACAAATCCCTAAGCTTCTGTAACTTATCTTGGGGAAGTCTACAACATTGATTAATTGAATTTAATTCAATACCCAGAAATTTCAGAACATGGATTGGGCCTTCAGTTTTCTCCTGCGCTAGAGGAACTCCCAAGTCCTGGGTCAGTTCCACAAATGCATGCATCATCCTATCACACTGCATGGAGTCTTTTGGCCCCACCAGGAGAAAGTCGCATGATATAGAGCAGCCTATAGGCAAAGCTCTATCCGTATAGAACGGTCCCTGAAAAGCAAAACCTAATAATTCAAAATCCATCGGATGCACTGGCAAAATGCGAAATGCAGACTTGATGTCGCATTTTCCCATTAATGCCCCTCTACCCTGTGACCTAACTATTGATACTGCAAAATCGAATGATGCATAGCGCACTGAACATAAGTGTTCAGAGATCCCATCATTCACTGAACCCCCTTGTGGGAATGACAGGTTATGAATTAACCTGTACTCCCCTGGCTCCTTT
This sequence comes from Anniella stebbinsi, assembly GCA_029215795.1. NCBI lineage: Eukaryota > Metazoa > Chordata > Lepidosauria > Squamata > Anniellidae > Anniella > Anniella stebbinsi. The sequence goes on from JARDYH010000001.1 coordinate 179,216,637, forward strand.
TTGGGAACTATCTCCAAAGGAGAAACCCTCAGAGTAGGAACAGGTGGCGTAGCAAATGGACCAATAACTCTCCCTGCGGCGACCTCCTTCTCTATCTTAGCTTTAACTAACCCTTCCAAGTCTCTAACTGACTTCTGGTTCCGAGAAAACTGTGGAACACGCTTTCCTTGAAAAGGTATGCAAAAACCGACCCTAAAACCTAACTCAATATAAACAGCACCGTCTCTACAAGGATAACGACGGAACCAGTTACAAAGAGAGACTAAGTTAACTGGGCTGGGGCCCTTTTGGAGGAGGTTGTCCATATAAATCAGAAATCCCGGTAACCAGTTTGCCCAGGTGCAAAAAACTTTCTTGCGCCATAACCTATCATGGTCTTTGTCACTTGTCTTGTTTTTGTCCTTTGTCTCTGACTCAAGGAATAACAGGGAGAAAACGTATATGAAATCTCCCCGCAAAATCTTCTCTCCAGTTGCCAACAAATGATAACCCATAGGCATTGAGGTGGACCCCGTGGGAATAGCTGCTCTATCTACACCAGCATAAGGGTCCAACGACCCTACCGTATGCTGTGAGTGCCCTATCGGATCGGGTCCCGTAGGACCTCGCCACACCGATGCACAAGCCCCAGTTGCAGCCGAAATGGTCTGATCTTCTACCTGAATATTGTTATGGGACAACCCCTGATCAGTGGACAGTGAAACCGTCCTCTGCCTTACACTATCATCGGTATTAGTAGCCTTATCAATTTTCCCCAACCGTGAAGTTGTGGTAGTTGAATCTGTCGAGGTACCTACTGACACCTCTGCAATTCTATCGCTCCCCATAACCTCCGGCTGAGAAGCTGTGGAGGCCGACACAGGGTCCTGATCCCCTGGCTGCTCCACACCAGGTGGTGAAAATGGCCACTTCAGTGCAGACAACCACGGAAGCAAACCCAAGATGCCACACTGCCCCATATTCAATGCAGGGGATAAAGGCCCCAGTCCCAACTCACCAGATCAGAAGATTGATGCTCCTGCTCCAAATTGCGGTTGCCCACTGTAGGTAGGGGTCCCGAGTCAGAAAGCGCCCCCTGATTGGCCACTGTCCCACCAGAAGCCTCAACAGTATCCAAGCGCGCTGCTAAAGATAACAACAATTCCTTTTGAGACTGATTCCTAGTTACCAGAGTCCTCAGGTAACCCCGCTGTGAAGGTGCCACTGACCCCGCTAGATCTATGCCTTTCTCCCTCTCCACAGCCTCAAGCTGAGCCAAAATATCATTAATATCCGGTATACCTTCATCATCCGATGAAGAAACCGGCTGGGGAGCCTGTTGTTTAGCCGGGGGGCGAGGGGCTTTTCCTTTCCCCTTCTTCCCGCCTTGGCCCTTCTTTGGAGGCATTATGACTTCAATTAAATTCAACTTAACCAAATGACTCCCTTTCAGAATGCATAAAACCTAATGAATACTATACGTAAACCTTACAAAGCTGCTGTCATGGGTTTACAACTAAAGATGGTCTCCCATCCAAAACCTAACCAGGGCCAACCCAGCTTAGCTTCAGCAATGTAGCTTAGTAAATTGTATGTCAGCCACCTCACTGACTTCCCAAGAAGGCCAATTATATGGGTCCTAATGACCCAGTCCAATACTCTAACCACCCTTCAAGTGCACCTAATACTATAATTCAGTACCAGGGAAGTCCAAAACCTGGGCTAGCTAAGCAAACGGGCAAAAACCCAAGACCACCCGGCTGATAAAAGACCACAGCTCCCCTGCAACACTCAGCTTAAATTAGCAGTCGCCCAAGAGACCCCCTCCATCTCTCCCAACCTCGCCTGTAGCACTAGAGGCCTCACTGCTGGAAGCCTCGCTGTTTAAAAGAAGCACCCCAGGCGCAATACTCCCCCTCTCCAAACCGTTAGGGTTTAAACTTCTGCTGCTGCTGCTGCTGCTGCTGCTCTGCTGCACGAGACTGCTGGCGGTGATTCCTTGCTCCCGAGGAACCCCCCAGACAGCCTCGAGCCCCTAGACGGCAAAAACAAGGGAGGCAACACTGCGGACTAGGTGCCGCGTGTCCTCCACAGCACTGGAGAACGCCGAAGGGGCGAATGGCGCTGACCCGCCTGAACTCTCTCCCTCGCTCTGGAGAAGCCCCAAGGTTGAGGACGTCTTCAGTGCTCTTCGGCGCCTACAGCCTAAACGTGTTCCAGCTGAATTCAAAGAAACTTTCATAGCAATTAATTGAGCTTAGTTGAGCCAGAGCAGAGGAAAATTGTTGTTCATTGCATATAGCAAAAGTACCAGGCAGATAATATGGATTTTAACTTTCTGATCTTCTTTCTGATCAGGACTCTCAGATTACAGATTCCACCAGGCTGATACTGTGGGATCATGTTTTGTTTTTAATTTCTGTATAAGTATGCATGTTACATGTAAATATTGTACATGTACGGTGTTGATCAATGAATGTAATAAAATTTATCTATCTATAGATGTATTTATTCCCCCTACCTTACCTAAAACCTCCCTGCTCTTATCCAAGACCAACATTATACCAAACAAAATGATCTGCTGCCTAGGTGGGGGGGGGGGGGGGGAGAGAGACACATTGAAAACATTTAATCCATTTGTTTCAGGTACTATGACATTTAATTATAACTCTACACAGAGTGCAATGCAAAACTGCATTGTTCATCTCTCAAACAGCCTCTGTTACTGAGGCCTTAGGATCACTTCTTTCACTGTTAAGCATTTAGAGAGCGGGCACGGCATTTGCTACATAGTTTTGATGGATTGAGCCAAATGAAGGAGGCTTTACCTGTAGACAGAACCCATCAATGACCCCCACCACAGCAGACCACCCCCATATTCCCTTCAACTCAGTCTTATTCTACTCACGTTGGAATAACAAAGAAACAGGCAGTATCAAGTCCTTCAGAAGAAAAATATATGAGCAACAGACAGTTCAGAGTTACTGCAACCCCAAATATAAACACAAGTACTTTATTGCATGTAACTGAACTGGCTGTCTTCTCTTTCCTCGAGGAAGGAACTTTGAGATGCGAGTGGCTTGAATAGAGTAAACCAAATAAGGGAAGAAGGAAATGCTTAACTTTTTCTCAACATGCTGCTTCTGAATTCCAAATGCAACCAGGAAAAATTGTGTATCTAATTTTTTTTTTCTATCTGAATAAATTAAACATATTGCTTTTTTTAATTTTCCAGGTTCAGACCGGGTATAGTTTCACATGTCATAAAATTATTCCAGAATCAGCTCTATCTGGTAGATTCTTAGAACGTATTTGTGAGTTCTAAAAGCAATTAAGAGAACAAAATTTTACAACCACAAATCAGATAATGAGCCGCCGGCTGTGAACACTTCTATTTTTTCCAAGTGTATATGCATCACAGATTCACTCCTTTTGTTACTAGATTGTGATTATTACTGGAAAAACTGCAATGCCAGATAGAAAATGCAGAACAGGAGACAGGAAAGCTTCCTGAATGATAATTAAAATACTAAGAGTCAGATTCGCTTAACAGTTTACTGCACAACGAGTGCAGGGGGGCCATGTCCTATAACGAGCCTATCAATCAGTTACTCCAAGGAGCTTCCTTAGTCCTACTGCTTTTTCTTCCATCTGTTGAAGGTCCCAGCGCCACTGCCTCTTGCTGGACTGCAGCTGGTTCACTTGACAATGCAAACGTTTTAGTATCGCTTCATATCTTTTATTCTGTACCTGTTATAGTAAGAATAAAACCACTGAGGCAGGTGCAGAACTGATTACAGAACACAAATATTTTGTCTACAAATAGGTTCGTACATATTTACGAGAGAACATGGCCAACTGCATGCAGTAAGTCTCACTTCTGAGTAACATCTAGGATTGTGCTGTTACAGCCAGGGCCGTGCAGAGGGGGGGCAGGTGGGGCCAGTTGGCCCGGGGCCCACGATTTTGAGGGGGCACTCCAACGAGGAGGTCCCCCCCAGCTTACGCTACTACAAGCTCCAGAGGGCCATGCCGCATGCGGGGCGGGGATATATATATGTGCCTTGAGGTGTTGTAGAACAGGTTTAATATGAAGGTGTTATGTAGAACGGACACATTGGTGGACACACCCTCTTGGGGTGGCCATGTTGTCCTCCTTTTTTGAAATGAGGGGGCACACACTTCCCATCTGGCCTGGGCATATTACCAGCAATGCATGGCCCTGGTTACAGCTATGCTACTAGACGCTAGCAGGATAGACAGTGGAATAGGAAGTAGCAGTTCCGGAAATGAGCAGAAACACTTGTTTCTGGAATGGGGCAGGTCAGTGGAGCTCACAGAAGGGCACTCTGTGACATGTCCCAATCCAAAAATAAGCATTTTTGCTCGTTTCAAGAGCTACTAGTGCAGTCCTATGCATATCTACTCAAAAGTAAATCCTATTGCATTTCATGGGACTTACTTCCATGTAAGTGTGCGTGGGATTGCAGCCTCGAAGAGTGATAAAAATAGAACCAAAAAGTTGAAATGTACTGATTAACAAGGCATAATATTGGTTAAGCAGCAAATTAACTGTGCTATTCTCTCTCTCTCTCTCTCTTTTTAGTACCAATACAAATTGTAGAGACCTACTGACAAGCTTGATTTTTTGACCTATTTTATTTTCAGCGATTGTCTATAAATTATATTTTATATATTTATGGCTTTTCAATTTCATTCATTTCCATGACATGCATAACAAGAGAGTTCCAATGCTGAGGAGGGACCCATTGATAATACCAGACATGCTTTCATTGGATGGACTTGGTTCATTAAAGAAACCACAAAGGAGCCACAATGTACAGGTCATGATGGAATAAAAGGAAGAAGACAGCCTTATGCAGAGATTAAGCCAAGGGTGAGAAGTCTGTTCCATTTTGGGAATCAGTACGCTACAGACATTCACACAAATGCAAAAATTGCTTAGTTCCTCTCTGAAATCTATTTGACTGGAGCAGAGGGCATGGCCATCAAACTCTATCACAGGCAGCAGTAGGACGCTAGCTTGTCATTGATAAACAATAATCTGAAAATCATAACTATTTCACATTGCAATCAAGTAAAATATCAGCTTTCATTGTGCGTGTGTGTGTATGTTTATAGAATGGAGGCAGGCAAAATTCCAACAAAACAGGTTATTCCAACCTGCTTTTTGTAACATCTTGTCTGATGAAGAGATCTGGAGCTCTCAAAAACTTGCACATTTTTTTGTGATCTTTGAGTTGACCTAATAAAGGTATAACACCATATGACCAGCATGTCTGCCTTTGGTTTTTGTATCAAATTTAGCTGTTTAACAGCAGGACCGAACACTGAATAGCTGATCTGTTTTCCACCAATCAAGGAATCTGACTGGTTCGCTTGGGATGGAGACAGTTTTGAGTTAATAGCTGAATTTTACTTTTAAAAAAATGGAGGATCAACAAATGCAGGTTGCTTACCTGTAACTGTAGTTCTTCGAGTGGTCATCTGTGCAGTCACACACTATGGGCTCGCGCCGACGCCGAGCCTCACTCGGAAACTTCTAGAGCTTAGAAACTATTGGCGGGAACCCCTCCCCCCACCATCTTACTGCGCATGCCTGGGTTCCCGCCTACCTCAGTTCTATGAGACCGCCTGATGCGATTTCCGATGAGGTAGTAAACGGTAATAAGAGAATGCATAATGGCATGGCGAATACACTCATAGGCCTTCTAGTGAGGTCTAGAGGGGATGGTGGGAGGGTTGTGTGACTGCACAGATGACCACTCGAAGAACTACAGTTACAGGTAAGCAACCTGCATTTCTTCTTCGTGGTCTCTGTGCATCACACACTATGGGCGAGTAACCAGCAACACTTACCGGAGGGGGGTAGACTCGCTGAAGGGATGTCATTGAAGGAGCGAAGACAACACTGCCCGTCCAAAGCTTGCGTCGTTCCTTGCTCTGGTATCCAGCCTGTAATGCGACACGAACGTGGAAGCTGAAGACCAGGTAGCCGCCTTGCAAAGGTCGGGAATGGAAATCCCCTTGCTCAGCGCTGTCGAGGTAGCCTGGGCTCTTGTAGAGTGTGAGCGCAAGGCAGTTGGGACTTCTTTTCGCGCGAGCTGATAGCTAAGGGCGATAGTACTGACGATCCATTTTGCAAACCGCTGAGCCGATAGTGCCTGGCCCTTTGTTCTGCCGCCGTAGCAAATGAAAAGGCGTTGGGACTTGCGGAACGTTGATGTTCTGTCTTTGTAGAACGCCAAGGCTCGCCTTACGTCTAATGAATGAAGCCGTGTACCCATAGGATCGGAAGCGTCCTGAAAAAAGGTGGGTAGTACGATTGCCTGATTGACGTGGAAGTCCGAGATGATCTTTGGTTTGAAGTCCGGCCCTGGACGTAGGACAACTCTATCCCTATGAAATTGAGTGTAGGGAGGATCGATCATCAGAGAGCACAGCTCTGAGGCCCGTCTGGCGGATGTGATCGCAACTAGAAAGGCTACCTTAAAGGAGAGCAACCGCAAGTCTGTGGTAGCCAGTGGTTCAAAGGGTTTATTGGACAAGGCTGAGAGGACCACCGATAAGCTCCATTGGGGGATTATGGGTCGTACAGGTGGGTGGATGTTCCTTAAGCCTCTCATGAAGCGTTTGGAAAGTGGGTGAGAGAAGGCCGAGTAGCTCTGAATGAGGTCGTGGTTCGCCGATATGGCCGCCAAGTACACCTTAATAGAAGCATTACAGAGGCCCGCCTCGTGTAAAGAACTGAGAAAGGATAAGATGACTATGATGCCGCAGGAGTGAGGAGGGACACCTTGTTGGGTAACGAAAGAGGTGAATTTTTTCCATTTCCTTTCGTAAGATAGCCTAGTGGAAGGACGAGTGGCTTCGCTCAGTACCACCTTCACCGGAGACGGGAGATGGAGGTGCTGCCATCGCGCCGGATTCTCCATGCGGTCAGCTTTAATTTCTGCGGGTCTGGGTGGCGTACCAGACCCTGTCCCATGGTGATTAGGTCTTCTGTCATCGGTAGGTGGAGGTACTCTCCCCTGGTCAAGTGAAGGAGAGGGGTGAACCAGAATTGACGAGGCCACCAAGGAGCTATTAGTATGGCCTCCGTTCGCCCCAGCTGTAGGATTGAAATCACCTTTGGGATGAGAGGAAATGGGGGGAAGGCATAAACAAGATCTGACCCCCAGGAGGTACTTAGAGCGTCTCCTAGAGAGCCCTTTCCGATCCCTGCTCTTGAGCAGAATAGTGTGCAGACTGCATTTTCCGCAGACGCGAAGAGGTCCATTCGAGGTTGCCCCCATCTGTTGAAGAGGAGCGTGAGTGCCTGGCTGCAGAGGGACCATTCGTGCGTGTCCGAGAAATTCCTGCTGAGCATGTCTGCCTGGACGTTGTCTGATCCGGCAATGTGAGTAGCCGACAACCGTATGCCGTGGGGGATCGCCCACTCGAAGATCTCCAGAGTAAGACTGAGCAGGGTTCTGGACCGAGTCCCTCCCTCTTTGTTGATGTACCAGACCACCGACATATTGTCGGATATGATCCTCACGTGGTGGCCTGTTACATAGTCTCTGAATGACAATAGAGCTTTCTTCACTGCGATTAGTTCGAGGAGATTGATGTGATGTCGTCTTTCCTTCGAGGACCATTCGCTCTGCACTGATAGCTGATCGCAGTGAGCTCCCCAACCCAGGAGGGAAGCGTCTGATGTTATGGAACGTGTTGGTTCCTCTTGCAAGAACGGGAGGCCCTTTTGAAGGTTTTGAGGTATTGTCCACCAGCGGATGGATTGGCACAGTGAGAGGGGAACGGTCACTCGGATAGAGTTTGGGTGCTGACGAGCATCGTAAGTCTCCAGAAGGAAACGTTGTAAGGGGCGCATTCGTAAACGCGCCCACCGGACTACAAAAACTGACGAGGCCATCAATCCTAGCAGCTTTTGAAGTGTGAGCGCTGTGTGAGTGGCGGTAGACGAGACCCGAAGTGCCAACTGTTGGAGGCAGGCAAGTCTCGGGGGTGGAAGGTACGCCCTTCCTGCCTCTGAGTCGAGGATGGCTCCAATGAACTGTATCGTCCGAGTAGGAGACAAGATAGATTTTTCTCGGTTCAACACTAGACCCAACTCCCGTAGCAGGGCCGTTGTAAGCTCGACATCCCTCGTTGCTTGAAGTCTGGTTGGGGAAACGACCAGCCAGTCGTCGAGATATGGATAGAGTTCCACGCCCGACGAGCGGAGGTGCGCGCAGACGGCGGCCATACATTTCGAGAAGACTCTTGGTGCTGTTTTCAGTCCAAACGGGAGGACCGTAAATTGGAACGCTTCCTTCCCGACGATGAACCTGAGAAATTTCTGATGGTCGCGATGAATTGGGATATGGAAGTATGCGTCTTTTAAGTCCACTAGGGTGAACCATAGATTGCGGCGGAGCAGGGGGAGAACGGAGCCAAGAGTGATCATCCTGAATTTTTTGGTTTGAAGGAATTTGTTGAGGAACCTCAAGTCCAGGATCGGACGGAGGCCGCCATCTTTTTTCTGGACCGTGAAATAACGGGAATAGAACCCGTTGTCCAAGTCTGTGATGTTCACTGGGATGATGGCTCCCTTCCGTAGGAGTGAGGCAACCTCTTGCTGTAGTACGAAGGAGTTTGGCGTATATTTTAGATATCCCAGGCGCGGCCGGGAAGCGAATTCCATTTTGTATCCCTGGTAAATGACAGTTAGGACCCAGTTGTCTGTTGAGATGCTTGACCAAGCGTCGTAGAACCCCCGGAGTCTCTGGCCAAAAACTGGGGGGAGCGTTGCGCCAGTGGTGATCAAGTCAAAGGCGCTGTTTTGGACCTTGGTCCCCTCGAGGGCGCTGAGGACGTGCTCTGGACTGGGGGTATGGCCTCTGTTGGCGGAAGGCAGGCTGCGTGGGCTGGAATCTGTGCTGCTGCTGCTGGTGTCTAAATTGTTGCTGGCGGCCTTGATAGGCGTGCTGCCTGGACCACCGCCGTGGTCGGTATGTCTGCAAGGCTTGGGTTGGGTAAAACCCCATCTTTTTGGCCGTCATTTTCGCCTTCTGGATTGTATCCATCTGGGAATCGGTGGAAGCATTAAATAGGCCTTCCCCATCAAAGGGGAGGTCTTCTATGCGAGTCTTAGTCTCCTGGGAGAGGTTTGAAGAGCGAAGCCAAGCATGCCTCCTCAATGCCACCGATGCAACCATCGATTTGGACAGGCAGTCCGTTAAATGGCGCGCAGTGGAGAGCTCTTGTTTAGCCAGCGCCGTTGCTTCCTGCTGGAACACCTGTGCCGCCGTCTTAATCTCATCTGGGAGATGGGCGTGTAAAGCTGACACCTTCTCCCATAGGAACAGATGATACCTGGCCATTAGGGCCTGGTAATTGGCTATTTTGGCTGAAAGAGCCGTAGATGCGTAGACTCTCCTACCGAATGCATCTAGTTTCCTGCCCTCCTTATCTATCGGGGCCGAATGAGACCTGGCCGTGCGGCCTTGGGCTGACTCAACTATAACCGAATTAGGTTTCGGATGTTGAAATAAAAATTCCACACCTTTCTCCTGGATCTTATACTGGGCATCGACTCTCTTCGGTACCGGACCCGTGGTTGCAGGGGCTTTCCAGGATTCCTTTAGGGTTCGCAGGATGGTTGGAAGGACGGGCATGGCTAACGTGGTAGTCGTGTCCCCGTACATCACGTCGTAAGCGATGTCTTCCACTTGCTCCTCCGACTCTGGAACTTCGATGCCTAAGGACTGGGCAAGACGTTGCATTTGATCTAAGAAAGATACTACTTCAACTGATGGTGACGCGCGCTTGCCAGTTCCCAGCTCCTGCTCCGGAGAAGGCAGGGAGGGCGGGATGTGAGCCGAGACCTCCGACGAATCTGAGGGATAGTCCTCGTCTGAGTGAGAGCTAGGTGCTCTGACAGTCATGGGACCGAGTGGCGGGAGTGGCGAGTCCGGCTGGTCAGCCAGGCATACCGGAGCAGACACAGTGGCTGATGGTGGGCGCCTGGGAGGGACGGGTGGAACGAAGCGGTCTTCCTCCTCCTGCAACCTTTCCCCCGTAAATTGATCGAAGAGAGGTCGCCTATAAGTTTCCTCTGGTTGGTAAGCCCATGAGCCGGTAGAGTGGGCGGAGAGGCGATCCCAGTTTTCCGGTTGCGGTGATGTAGGTTGTGTGGAAACTTGACGAGGGGAAGGGACCCACTGAAGATCGGATCGTCGGTCTTCCATCTCCGACGCCGGCGAGGAGAGCAAGGAAGCTGGCCTGGATAAGGATGCGGGACGCTTGGGGTGCAACTGTTTTGGTGCTTTCGGTACCGAAAAACTGTGGTCTTGACGCGTCGGTATTGGTGTCGGAGGCGTTGTTACCGAGGGCCATGAGATTGGCAGTGAAATAGATGCTGCAGGTGAGAGTATTGGTCGGGCCATCGGCACCGGAGAACTCGTCGGTACCGAAGCCGGCTTGGCTCCTGACTTTGGCTTCGATGTCGACGGCGGCTTCGACGTCGACGGCGGCGTCGACGGCGGCTTCGGCGTCGACGGCGGCTTCGGCGTCGATGGCGGCTTCGGTGTCGACGGCGGCTTCGGCGTCGACTTCGACGCGGACGACGGTTTCGACGCGGACGACGGCTTCGGCGTCGGTGCCGACTTCCCCAGCGGCGATTTATGCACTTTCGTCGGTGAGTCCGGCATCGACTTCGCGTCTCGGGGTCGATGCTTCGTTGGTTTGGCGTGCTTTTTTCTGGGAGCCTGAGCGTCCTCGTCCGCGTTGCGGTCCCTCTTGCGCCGCTTCGCCTTGCCCGTATCCTCGGGAAGGGAGGGCTTCGAAGTCGAAGGAGGACTCGGTACCGAGACTGGTACGTCGACAGCCTCTAGGGCAGACTTCCATAATAGTGCCCTTAACTTGTTTGCTCTATTCTTACGCGTTTGCCTTGAAAAATTTAGGCAGTGCGTACAAGTGTCAACCACATGGGCCTCGCCCAAACAAAGGAGGCACTTAGAGTGTCCGTCCGAAAGGGTTAACTTGGCCCTGCAGCCCGTGCAGTTCTTGAAGAGGGACGCCATTTTGTACGCCGCTACAAGGCGGGAAAGGCTTTCAGTACTCCTTTCTTCTGGTTCCCGTCGAACGGGGACGCCGCCGCGGCCTCGCAGAAAACCGCTGTCTTATATATCTATATATCTATATTAACTATCTATCTATAAACTACAATAACTAATAAATATATATATATATATATATATATATATATTTAGAATGAAGAGAATGAGAGAAAGAAGAAGAAGAAGAAGATAATAGACGAAGAATTAGTAACAGTAAAGTTGGAATAAGATAATCTAAGCTACAAACTATTCGGAGAAGTTCTCTGTGAGGCAACCAGCAAGGCGGTCGAAAAAGAACTGAGGTAGGCGGGAACCCAGGCATGCGCAGTAAGATGGTGGGGGGAGGGGTTCCCGCCAATAGTTTCTAAGCTCTAGAAGTTTCCGAGTGAGGCTCGGCGTCGGCGCGAGCCCATAGTGTGTGATGCACAGAGACCACGAAGAAGAATTAACTGTTGCTTTTCTTTTTTCTTCTGGTCCTAGGGGCACTGAAACCATCTACTCACCTGGAACAATTTGAATGTCTACAAACCCTCCTACTCCATATCGTCTTAAAACTCTATGCAAACATCCTGACTACAACATCCAATCAGCTTTATCCCCACCCCATTCCCCACTCCACAACACCAACCTGCTTTTTGTAACATCTTGCCTGATTATGAGATCTTGCACGCTTTTTTTAATTATTGCTATTCTACTGGAATTATGATTCAGTAAATGCATAAACTTGAGCATGTTAGATTAAGAGTTCTTATTCTAGAATACATGAGCTGCAACCATTAGAGATGTATTCTATTTAAATGACTGAAACTCACCTCAATTTCTTTTCGAAGCCTAGCATGCATGTTTTTCTCATCTTGAAGTGCATTTTCTTTTTCACTTATAGCTTCTTTCAGTACATTAATTTCACTTTCCAAACATGCAATTTCATCCTAAACAGACAGACAAATAAGGAAATACGAAAAACAATAGTTTTCTGATAACGAATTTCTGGGAGGTTTTTTTTTTTATGATAAGTGATATATTATGTGCTGATACTAGCTGGAAATTTAAATTGTTTTCAGGTGGATGTAGTTATATCCAAATAAATAAATTACCTGGTTTTGGAAAGTTTAAGTAAATGCTAAAATGGAAACTGATTCATAATTACATACTCCAAGTGAATAATAAAAAAAAAAAGAACGAAGAATGAAGTGGGTAAAGAATACAAGACAGGCAAAATTGGCCAGGTGCAACTGGCTGTCAAAAGTAGGCCCAACTTCACTGGAAAAATGGTTGTTGTGTGATGTTCTACTGTTTGTAGTTGTAAATATATTGCAAAGTTTATTGTCTGTGATATGCATTTGTTTATATCTTTAAAAAGAAGTAAGAATAATAACAGGTAAAGTAAATAACTAGGCCGAAATGTACTTACTGTTTGTGGTTAACGGTCTAGGTAAGTTTAGAGTGCCTGGATTGGTTGGTTGTGTAAGAGTGGGAGTGTATATATGTGTCTGACAAAGAGAGCTGACAGGTTGATTGGGGGGAGATTTGAGGGGGATTTTTGAGAGAGATGTTGAAAGGGATTTGAGAGTATTGAGAGAGAGTCTGAAGCAAGATTATTAGATGAGAAGAGTGTTTGATTGAGAGATTGAGATAAGATTTTAGAGCATAGATTAAATAAGGAACAGATTATAAATGTATGAGTTCTGACTGAAACCAATAAGCATTGAAACCTTGTAACCGATACACAATTGAACTGAAATAACCCTTAAGCTTCTTGATATGCAATTTCTTATTAATAAATTCTGGTTAATTCCATCTCCTGGTGTGGTCTGTGGGTGTACCTGAGCAGGTACTGGTGGCAGCGGAACAAAGAAGTTATCTGGAGGCCAGGTTGCTGGGCTGTGGTGCCTAAATAATAAAGGTGAGACAGGGACGGCAGCAGCAAGTGGTCGAGGATCACCTCACAGTTGTTATGTGGCTTCATGCTTTTATTTGCTGCACGCAGCTGTGATAGATAGGATCATGAAAAGGCAAAACAAAGTAAGGTATTTGGGAACTAATATAGCTTCCCACATACACACCTGTTGATTCTTACTGCCAATCTAAATGTGTATGTGCAAATGAGAGATTCAAAATCTGGTCTCTCCAGGTCTTTCTCTTTGTTTGGAAGCAGCTGCAGGAAGCTGCTAATTTGATCAGGGAAGCAGCACTGAGGGGGGGATTTAACCCCTTGCCTTCTGTGCAGTTTTTCTGATCAAAATCTCACAGACGCATGCCTACTATTAGCCCCATGGGGGGGGGGGGGGAGTTGTCATCACATCTAGTCTGGTCCCAAACTGCTGAAACATTACCCCAAATTAAATGCATTTGTGAAAAAGAATAGATTTTCAACATCAAATTTACATTCCTGGCTACTTGCATCCTAAAAGGAGCAATATATCTAGTTTCAAAGCATATATATGTTCCCTTCACCCTTTTGATCCTGCTGTTACCAACCAGCATGAACCAAAGTGGTATAGTGGTTATAGTGTTGGGCTTGGTCTGGTTAGACCCAGGTTCATCTGCACTCAGCTATGGGTGACCTTAGGCCAGTCACTATCACTCAGCCTAAACTACTTCACGGGGTTGCTATGAGGAGGCGGAGCGGGGGGAGGCGGAAAAACCACGCACAAACTCCTTGAAGGAAAGGTGGAACAACAGTAACAATTTGAGGCATTCGCAGAATTTTTTTTACTGATGATTGAACATCCTCCAAGAATGACAAAAGTTTGTGTGCGTGAGGATTAAAGGACAAAAGGAACAACTATTTCCAGTTCCTTACTATTGCCTTTTAACAACCCCATGTAACTCTGTGCAAGCAGATGATGTGGCTGGGAGCAACTGGCATCTGGCCCATGATAATCCCTGCCATGCTCAAAAGCTGTCACTGCTGAGCCTTGGCTAGCTGCAAAGTGGAAGCTGGGAAGTAGGCCTTTCAGCCAAATGGGTACCGTTGAGTCTGCTGTTCCCCAGGCAAAATCTCAATTTGACCTGGAATCTCCAAGACTAGGGGAACCATTGGGTTCTGAGCGGGCATAGTTGTTCTGTAGCCTAAAATCATATCACAGCAAATATCACCGATCTACAAACCCGGTGGCCTCTCACTGCATGAGGCAGCAGCACAGTCATCTGAAGGTTCTTGGTTCCTGCCCTGCCAACTCTTTCCACTAACAAGACCAGGGAGACTGACGTACGGCTGACACAGCTGGAAACGAAACTGCAGGGAGTCCCATTGACGGCTGCTTACCATGACTACTTCTAATTGTGATGGCCTTGGATACTGTTCCTATTCCTGATTTCTTCATGGGCCAGGACATCCTGGTTATTTGTGGCACCCAGACCAGGAGGACTTGTATATGGACGTTACTTCAGCAGATAAAGGTTTTGATTTCAGATATGTTGAATATACCTCAGTTTTTTCCCACTCTGCATTCCACATCACTAAATCACAAGTTTGCCAGCAATAAAATGGCTACTTGCACATGTCGTGGTTTTGGGCTAGTTCTGCAGCATTCGCTACCAGGTGTGCTGCACCAAAGATAGGAATGCATAGCAGCAGCAGTACTAGACAAAAACTGCAATATTACGCATTAGTGTTAACAAATATAGGCTGACCAGATAAAATCCAGGTCAGGGCTCATGTAACTTTAACAGTTGTAGAGAAAAGGGAATTTCAGCCAGGGTCATTTGTATGCAATTAGTTCCTGGTGATATTCCCTCTTCATCACAATAGTTAAAATTGCAGGGGCCCTGCCTTCTTTTGTATATGGTCACTCCAGTATAATGCCTGCAACTTTAACTGTTGTGATGAAGAGGGAATTTCACCAGGAACTAATTGCATACAAATGACACTGGCTGAAATTCCCTTTTCTCTACAACTGTTAAAGTTACATGAGCCCTGACCTGGATTTTATCTGGTCAGCCTAAACAAATATGCTGTGAGGCTAGAGAGGAAAAAAATGAGAAAACAACCATCCATGCTTGGTGAGGAATAAATATGTGAATACAGAGGCAAGCAACAGTTAGCTTAACCACCAGCTGCTAACTGTATGACATGGAGAAGTTACGGGAACAGGGTAATGTTTTCCAGGGCTGGGGCCAAATAAGAAGAAAACAAAAATGATTTTTTTTCTCTCAGTGTGCAAGGATTTGCTTGTCCTTAGAGTTCATATTTTCAAACGTTGTCAACATTTTGAAAGCATTTTGCTAGCTTGGAAACAAAAGAAGAGCATTAAATGAAATTTAGCTTTCACAGGAAAAGCAATCCTGAGTCAAGGTAATTTGAGGTGTAACCTGAAGCCAGCTTTATGGAGAGAACTTCACTGACAGTAGCAGATCATTCTATAAAATAATTGCAGCAGCTGACCCAGCTAATTTCAGAGTCAGAGGTGAGACAATACTGGGGCTGCGCTGCCTTCAGGCTGCTCAAGAAACAGCTCAGGTCAGCTGCAATCGTTGCAAATTTGCAGAATGGTGAGCTAGGGCGTACAATATAAACACTCCTCTCACTGTAATCAAAATATCAGGCTGCAATATGAGTCACCTTCTCCTGGGATTAAACAAACAAACCAAAAAAAAAAAAAAAAACCAGGCATGATTTCAGTGAGGATGCTTTTGGGGACACATACAAAATGCAACTTTGTATGAAGTATAAAATAGTTGAAAAGGCAATTCATTTGACCTGGACTGGATAAGTAGCATTTACATCTGGATTCTGAAGAGCAGACAGTAGTTCCTCCTTGTGTGTAATCATCTCTTTGACTGCAGCTCTTCTTTTCATGAGCTCAATCATGAGTGGCAATTTGCTTTCTACCTCCTCAAAGCGGTCTCTGTGGGCAGCTATTTTCTCATAGTAGGTGCTGTTTCTTAGAAGCATCGATTTAAAATCTTCTTCCAAAGATTGTGTGTCAAATATCAGCTTTACATTCTCAACATACAAGTCTGTGATCTGACTCTCCAGTTTTTCACAATGATCTTTTGTATTTGTTATGCTTTCATCTTGATGATAAATTTGTCTTTCTGTTGCCTTTCTTTCTGATGCAACATAATTAATTTGTATTTCAAGATCCTGAAGCTGAGTCTACACAAAAATATAGTAATATAAAATATAAATATATATTAAATCGTACAAACTTGATGTTTTAGGTAGATAGTACTAAATCATAGGTAGGCAACCTGGTGCATTCTAGGTATAGGCCATGGTGGCTGGGGCTTATGAGGGTTGTTGTACAGAACCTCTGGAAGGCATCAGGTTGCCTATCGCTCCACTAAACTATTCATACAATGGTATAAATAACTGATGTTTAGTTAATGGGTTATTTTGTATTTAAAACAAAACAATACTGCGAAATCATTATCATAGCACAATAAGAACTTATATTAAAGATATATATGGTTCCATTTCAACTTTAAATTTGGCATCCCACTATATTAACATTAGAGAGCAGAAATTTGTTACTTTGGTGATTTTGGTCCCCTCTACAAGGATTCGCTTTTGCGCCTGGTTAGGCGATTATGCGCATAATCGCTGAAGCGCATTTCCGCCTAATCCCTCTGCACGAGAGGCGGCGAAGCGCATTAACAGATGTCCAAAATGCGCTTTACAAGTAGTTAATGTGCATAAATGCTTATTCACACAGTCAAAATGCGCTTTAACGGACGGAGCAAAATAAAACTCGCGACTTAACGCACATTCGATAATGCGCATAATCGGGGAGATAACGCGCCTCTACGCCCAATTTGCGCTCCGTTCTTGTAGAGGTAATTTTTTTAATGCGCCTTGAAAGAGCTTTAAATGCCCCTTGTAGAGGCACCCTTTGCCATAATGCCTGGATTCTTATGGCTAGATCAGCACACTCAAAGTAAGTTTGGAATTGCATTACTCAAAGAGCAGGTGCCACACACACACACACACCCCACACACACACACTCAATGACAAACTCTTGATCCTGAGGGGAAATAATTTCACATTGTATGTGGATGGTTTTGGTGCCCTGTTGAGTACTTGTAATATGGAATGGTGACTTCCATTGCATAGACTCCATGTATCTAATCCAGCACACAGACAAATCTGGGACTTAGGCCCACCATCCTGCCACTGACAACTATCCAGCTCCAAGGTATAGTAGTGGTAAAGCTGTAGCTAGCCATAGCATAGGATACCATATCCATATTGACTTAAATAATGCATTTGTTAAAGTCATGGCCCTTAACAGCTGTTAATTTCCCAGCATTTTGGAGCTTGAGTAAATATGGAAAACCCTTAAACTGAAATGCATGTTAAACTGAAAGGCTTTTTGTTAATTGAATCTTTACATATGAAAGCACAGTCAGAAGAACATCCAAACTAAAGAGGCAGATGTTTAGTATGTAGATGTCCTACTTCTCTGTTACGACTCTTTTGGATGTTATGTCACAATGGGACGACTGTGGAAATGTACAACTAAATCAGCCAGATGACGCTGTTTTAGAAAGGGAAATCTTAGGGAAATCTCTCTTAACCTACAGCAAAAGTTCTGACAAAATCCACAATTCCAACTGGAGGGACTTCTTCCACTGTGGAGAAGGTGAGAGCTCACAAGACATCATCATCCCTACACCTGGTGCTTAAATTATAATGGAAAGGTAGGGGGAGGGCATAATTAAATCCACAATCCCCACCCCCTGATCCCACCCCAGTTTGAGCCAAGCATGGCCTCTCTGTAGGCTTCTAAAGTCCAGATCTAGGAGGCTGTCAGCCCACAGAGACAGAATCCAGTCTACTTCTGCATGGTTCCTGATGTCAGTTTCAATTAGATTCCTCCAATGTTCTTCTGCTGGAGTCCAAAAAATGTGCTCTCTCTGAAACTACAGTTCTTTCAGATCCTGATGAAAGAATCACTCTATCAATCTACAGAAATAGAGTGTAATACTGATTAAATGACAAGGAGGCTTACTGGATTTACAAATCTGATACCTAGGGCCCATCTACACAGTGCAGCTTTCAATGCTTATCTTCCAAAAAAACCCTGCATTGTCACAATTTTGAAGTGAATACCACTGTGACACATGGGCACGACTAAACAGTGAATTGAACATGGAGTATCCAGTCCCAAAACTTTGCAGCATTGAGTTATATGGTTATAAATGCACTATAAATAGTGACTAACAATGAAGCGCTCTAAGTTTTTTTTTTTCTTTTCTATAACACTGCGCAACTACGAAGCTACAGACTGTTGAGGCTTGGCATTTAACATACACTATTTGCTGTATACTCCAGTTCGCCAATGGTACATGACTGTTGCCATGCCTACTGTTTGTAAATACTCACCTGGGTCCTGCGTCCCATCCTGAACTCTCGTGAGGCTCACTGGAACTATGCTGTGTGAAGGAGCAAGGAGGGGAAACAAAAATGGGAAGTCCCACAGCAGTGATGGAAGCAGGATCTGCCCCCAAGGTATGCCCACCAACCTAACCTGCATTCACTCCACCAATGACACACACACTGGAGAACCACGGCGACAACGCACCAAAGTGAAAATACGTGGTAAAACACCACTGTGAAAATGCACAGCTCCAACAGCTGCAACCTGGCGGCTATGTCATGTGTCCAAAGGTGAACAAATACACCACAGCCCCGACAAGAGTAACTATCCCACGCAGATATGCCCGAGATGGAAATCATTTATTCAGTATTAGACTATTTCTTTTTTCTCTTTTTTATTGTGAAATTTCAACAAAAGGAAAAAGGAAGGGGGAATTATTAGACTATTTCTCTACATTTCATTTGGATCCTGACAGATATGTGTCCCACTCAGATTCAGTAAGTGTTAAAGCACTTACTGAAGCTATTTCACTTGGCTAAAAAGTTCCCCTAGCCAGGAAACATAAGATTATTTGTGTCTCAACAAAACAAAACAAAAAACAGAAAAAACCTAGAGCTTTCAGGTTGTCTTTCATGACACTGTAAAAAATATCATTGTTACCTGCAACTTCACAAGAACAGTTTTGCTCTTTTCTATATCAGAGGTTTGTGTAATCTGTTGCTCTGCTACTTGCTTCACCATGTCAACTAATGATGGAGAATTTGAATTAGCCATGCCTAGGATAAAAAAGAAGGCAGCATTGGAAAGAAGGCAGTTTGGAAAGTCTGGGAGAAGTAGCCTAGAAATTTGTGATTACAAAGTAAACTGTTAACATAAGCCCTGTTTATTTCAAGATCTGTTTTCAAGATCATCTAAACAGGGGCCTGTGAAATAACATACATTTTGTTGTGTTGTCTTACCCCATACCACATCCTTTAATATGAAATGGAAAGAATGGAACTATTTTTATTTTAAATATTGACTTGAATCTAAAGATAAGTTAGATTAAGGACGTTCCCAGGGAGAAAGCCCCCTGCTCCCCCCCCCCCCCAAAAGCCTCTCCAGAAGTGGGGTCTCCTTGAACAATCCAACACTTTGTAAGGCATAATTTCTTAGCTTTTTATATATTATTATTTTATAGAATACATCTAAGTAAAAAATGCATCCTGTGGTTTTCCAATATTGATTGTTTTATTTTTTCCATCCGTATAGCCACTTTCCTTTTAAAAACCAATATTTATATTTTAAAAAGTAACCTTTCTATAAAAAGATGGCTGAAAATTTTATGTTTAGTTTCTTTCAAACATTTTTGTTATTTGAAAACTGTGTGCATATTTTTCATTGCATTGTTCCTGTTACATCAGATTGCTTTAATTAAAACAGGCTTATGAGTCATGACATATATTGTGTATTTCTTTATTTCTGCTGTGCCAGCACTCAGTCTGGTATCACTCCTCTATAGTGGGTTAATATATATAGTTCTTAACATTTACTGGCATATCCTGTCTGGTTTTGACTAGTTTTGCTTCTTATTGAAAATATTATGAGTGCTTTCTTTCTTTCTTTCTTTCTTATTCAAAATA
The DNA here is from genome assembly GCA_029215795.1 of Anniella stebbinsi. Taxonomy (NCBI): domain Eukaryota; kingdom Metazoa; phylum Chordata; class Lepidosauria; order Squamata; family Anniellidae; genus Anniella; species Anniella stebbinsi. The sequence goes on from JARDYH010000001.1 coordinate 179,236,687, forward strand.
CTGTTATGGAACTCTCTCCAAAGATTATAAAATGCATTAGTCAAAGCCGGCATGGGCAACCTGTGGCTCTCCAGATGTTGCTGGACTGCAACTCCCAACGTCCCTCAGCATTGGTCATGCAGGCTAGGGCTAATGCAAATTGCAGTCTAACAACATCTGGAAGGCCGCACGTCTTCCACCCATGTCTTAGAGGTTGGGGGGAAACTTCCTGAAAGAGATTTTCCTCTTTCCCTGCTTTGATTCCCCAGCCAGCCTCTCTTTTACTCAGTTTCCAACTTTTCCAGTATCATCTATGTAAAATTCATTGCTTTTTTAAATTCTTAATTCATCTTTTAAACCAGAGGTGGGTAACCTGCAGGCCTTGGCCTAATTTCATGTGGCCCTCAACCTAATTTCAAAAGCCCTCTGCATGTAATCATTTCAGACCTCTGACAAGAGAAATCTGTTCCTTTTCTGGCAACCTGTTGGGCAGGAAGGAAGATGGATAGAAATAAACTGGGATAGAAACAGAAAAGGAGTGATTCCACCCACTTTTGACTTTGGCCTGCCGCCCTACTTACCGCTGGCATGCAGACCCCGACAGATTATTCACAAGAGAATGTGGCCCTTGGCAAGAGAAAAACAAGTTGCTCAACTGTTTTCAACATTTCTTTTCTAAATGCAAATAAGCTAGCTAAATAACAACAGAAGGGCATCAAATGAGGGATACTTAAAAAAAAAAAAAGCTATGGGGCCTGATACCAAAAATAATAATCACATAGCCATTTAAAATAAAAAATACTCCAAAGACCAATTTTCCTCTTCTTATTCTATACCTTTCAAAAATTATTTGAACTAGAACTTGATTGAGACATAGGGTGACCATGTGAAAAGGAGGATGGGGCTCCTGTATCTTTAACAGTGGCATAAAAAAGGGAATTTCAGCAGGTGTCATTTGTATGCATGCAGCACCTGGTGAAATTCCCTCTTCATCGCAACAGTGAAAGCTGCAGGAGCTCTGTTCTCTTTTGTATCTGTTCAAGAAAGAAGGGCTCCTGCAACTTTAACTGTGGTGATGAAGAGGGAACTTTTACCAGGTGCTGCATGCATACAAATGACACCGGCTAAAATTCCCTTTTCTATGCAGCTGTTAAAGATACAGGCGCCCTAGTCCTCCTTTTCATATGGTCACCCTATTGAGACAGATCATGATCTTTGTGGCAACAGCAGCATAGTTTTGTGACTTTTCTTTACAGCATTTGTAATTTCCTGACAACAGCAGAATAGTAGTTGGCAAAGCCTTCTCTAGACAGAAAAAACGGATTACCTGAGGGAAAAGACGACTGAGAAAGATCTATTTCTTCCACAGATACTTCCAAAGGTATTTATTGAGGAGATAGGGCAACTAAAACAATGCCAGAGTTGACTAATTTTTTAAAAAATGCATACGAGTTATTTCAGAGGCAAAGAAACAAAAGTCAGCTTGATAAATTCAGCAATCACGCCATTGTCAGAAAACATTTTCATTTGATGAAGGCCCAAGCCAGTAGGGTTGGATATTTCATGAGTATTTTTATTTTAATACATACTTTATTTTTATTCTTTTTTTTATTATTACTGGCACTTTTTCTGAACCTCTAAAATGGAGCAATCTAGAAATGTAAAGATATAGCATCCAGTTGAGGCCCACATTAGTTTAGTTATAGGTGACCTGTTAGATACAGGATTTCAGGCCTTCACATTATCTTCACATTTTAACTGCAGATTATTAGGCCTCTAAACCTACTCCATATCTAAGAAATTCCTTATATATAAACACTTTCTGCCTCATACTAAGTCCAGATCTATCCATATATTTAAACAGTTGCCTCTTGCTGATATATCAGTTTACTAGCATACACATGAACCATAATACTAGGCGTATCCATTTTTATTAACTCTGTGCTTTTTAAGCAATCAAGTAATCCCCTGTTCCTCAGAGGCTTACCATGAATTTCGCAGTTAGAATACCAGTAGTGGCGGACCAAACCTTCACTAGGGGTTTTCTTGTGCAATGCACAGCTGCAAGGGAGTGTTGAGTTGCAGGGCAGGTTTGTGGTTAAAGAGCAGACTTCCTCTGTTGAGGTAATTCTTGAGGAAACCTCTGGATCTTTCTAGTCATGTAAACAAGCCCCCATTGACCTTTTTTATTTTAATTCCCTCATTTGTTATGCTGTCAGCTAATTAAGACTGTATTTACACACACAATTGCCATGACATAAGTCCCGCTGAACTGAACATAAGTCCAATGTTTTGATCAAGTTGCCAGGCAGTATTTCATGCACAATCACATCCGTTTCTTGGCATAAGCACTAAACTTGTGTTTGAAGGAGGAGCTAGTAAAATGTAGGAGATTCAGGACAAATAAAAGGAAGTAGTACTTCACACAAAATGCAGTGACGGCCACTAATTTGGACGTTTTTTTAAAAGGTTATGGCTATCAATGGTTATTAGTTATGAAGGCTGTATACCTCTAAAATTAGAGGCAGTATGTTTGTGAGAGTTTTTCTACATGAGGCTGTTAATCCACTGTATCTCCTTTTGGTTTCATAGCAAAATTGAGTCGCGAGTGGAGAAGGAAGCATAGGATAAAGACACAGACACCAGAGCTTGGGAATAAACTAGGGCCTCTTTATTTAAACAATAAGGTAGATTCACCTGTCCCTGGATATGTATGTGAAAGTGCGGAAATCAATGTCCTTACCTCAGGCAACTTGCCTGGCATTATGGGTGAGTCACTCTCCTAAGCCCAGGAGTCGGGTAAACCTGCCCCCTTTCTTATGTGACACTTTGAAAGTGTGGGGAGACCGCCCCACATCATCCCCTCCTGGTGCCGTAAAACTCCAAGTTGATGAGGCAGGAGGGTCTCCAAAGGCATACCAGATCCTGACACGGGAGCCGTAAAGGCCTTGAGGGGTAGGTCCTCCAGACATGCCAATCACTAGAAGGTGCCAGAGTGCTCACTGTCCCTGTTCTAACACAGCAAATTCCCGCACATCCTGCCATCAGAGTGTCACAAGCCTCAGCTTCGATACCCGACCCCCACCAGCCCAGGGGGCCACCACTGAAAAGGCCTCTCCCTTGTTGTCATCCTCTGAGCTTCCCTCGGAGTAGGCACTTGGAGGAGGACCTTGGATGTTGATCGTAGTGTACGGGTAGGTTTGTGTCGGGAGAGGCGTTCCATCAGGTATTGTAGTCCCAAGCCGTGTAAGGCTTTATAGGTTAGAACCAGCACCTTGAATCGGGCTCAGAAACATATAGGCAGCCAATGCAAACGGGCCAATGTCGGTCTTATATGTTCAAACCTTCTGGTTCCTGATATCAATCTGGTCGCTGCATTTTGCACAAGCTGCAGCTTCCAAACCATCTTCAACGGCAGCCTCATGTAGAGCGAATTGCAGTAATCTAACCTGGAGGTTACCAAAGCATAGACAACTAAAGCCAGGTTATCCCTGTCCAGATAGGGTTGTAGCTGGGCCACCAACCAAAATTGGTAGAAGACACTCCAAGCCACTGAGGCCACCTGAGCCTCAAGTGACAGAGATGGTTCTAGGAAAACCCCAAGCTGCGAACCTGCTCCTTCAGTAGGAGTGAAACCCCATCCAGAACAGGTTGAAGATCCTCCATCTGGTCAGTTTATTAGCCCTCATCCAGTCCATTGTCACAGCCAGGCACCTGTTCAGCACATCCACAGCCTCACCTGATGAAGATGAGAAGCTGTGTGTTATCAGCGTACAACGCACTCCAAAACTCTGGATGACCGCACCCAAATGTTTCATGTAGATGTTCAACAACATGGAGGACAAGACTGACCCCTGCGGAACCCCATACTGGAGAATCCATGGGGCTGAGCAATGCTCCCCAGGCACCACCTTCTGGAACTGACCCTCCAGTAGGAGCGGAACTACTGCAATGCAGTACCTCCCTACTCAGCCAGTCATCCCAGAAGGATACTATGGTCGATGGTATTGAAAGCTGCTGAGAGATCAAGGAGAATCAACAGAGTCACACTCCCCCTCTCTTTCTCCCAACAACATAGGTCATCATATAGGGCGACCAAGGCTGTTTCCATGCCAAAACCAGGCCTGAAACCCAACTGAAATGAATCCAGATAATCAGTTTCATCAAGAGTGTCTGGAGCTGGCTTGCAACCCCTCCTCAAGGACCTTGCCCAGAAATGGAACATTTGCCACTGGCCTATAGTTATTAAGATTTTCCGGGTCCAAGGAAGATTTCTTTAGGAGTGGTCTCACTACTACCTCTTTCAGATGGTCTGGGACACATTCATCATTTCCCTGGCTCAGCTGGCTGTTCCATCCCTGCTAGCTTTTATTAGCCAAGAGGCGCAAGGATCCAATATAGAGGTGGTTGCACGAACCTGTCCAAGCACCTTATCAACATCCTCAAGCTGTAACAACTGAAACTAATCCAAGAAAACAGGACATGGCTGTGCTCTGGATACGTCACTAGATTCACCTGCTATAACACTGGAGTCTAAGTACTGGCAGATGCCAAAGAGTTTATTCTGGAAGTGCCTAGCAAATTCATTACAGCGAGCCTCAGACGGTCCTACCATGCCCTTGGGGCCAGCATGTAATAGCCCTCGGACAACTCTGAAAAGCTCCGCTGGGTGGCAGATTGATTATTTGATAGTGGCAGCAAGGTATTATTTATTATTATTATTATTATTATTATTATTATTATTATTATTTTTGCTGCCCTCACTGCCCCTGAATATACCTTACTATAGGCACTTACCAGTGTTTGACTGCATCCACTAGGAGTTCGTCTCCATCTGCCCTCAAGCTGTCTCCTATTTTGTTTCATTGCTCTCAGCTCTGGGGTATACTATGGAGCCGTATGAGCTCTACTCAGGAGAGGGTGCTCAGGTGCAATCATGTCGCCTGCCCGGATCATTTCTGCATTCCACAGATCAACCAGGATTTCGACAGAAGCACCAGCCCTATCAGCTGGAAAACTCCCCAGAGCCCTTTGGAAACTATCCGGGTCCATTAGTCACTGGGGCCGGACCATCTTAACAGGTCCTTCACCCTTGCAGAGGGGAAAAGCTGCTGTAAGACTAAACCTTAGCAAGCAGTGATCTGACCATGACGAAGGTATCACCATGACTTTCAGATCACCATCTCCATGTCCAGTTGAAAAACCAGGTCTAGAGTATGCCCCGCTACATGTGTTGGGCCAGTGGCATGTTGGGAACTCCCATGGTTGTCATGGAGACCATGAAATCCTGAGCTGTCCAGGATAAGGTGCCCTCCACATGAATGTTGACATCCCCCAGAACCGGACCTCAGCAGTACACCCGAGATCAACTCCATCAGCTCACCTAGGGAGTCCGTTGAGCAGCGGGGTGGGCGGTACACCAACAGAATACCCAATCTGTCCTGCTGACCCAACACAAGGTGCTAACATTCCAGACCAGTAGTCACATGGACAGGGAGCTTGCAAAGGGGGATGGAGTTACTATAGACCACAGCAACCCCCCTTACTTGGCCCTCAGGTCTACCCTGATGCTAAACCAAGTACCCCGGTGGGCACAGCTGGGAGAGACTAACTCCTCCCTGCTCACCCACCCAGGTCTCGGTTATACACGCCAGATCGGCTGCCCCATCCATAATTAAGTCGTGGATGAGGGAGGTCTTATTACGCACTGATCTGGCATTAAAAAGCAGCATCCAGAGGCCTGAGTGCTGGTTGATAGGGCAACCAACAGACCTGTGGTTGCGGGGAGGGCTAGAACATGGCATAGCCATTAACTGTCTGAGCTGCACTCCCCTTACCTGGCAAGTCCTCCTCACAACGCTATAACTCCCTCTACCAGTCACTACACTGATTGGGGGCCCCTCAAATCCCCCCACTTGGCTCTATATCCTCTCTCCCAGGCATAGCTCAAGAACCCACAAAAGACCAGGTAGGGGGGGAAACCTTCTGCAGCAGGCACTGGCTCTCCCAGGACACCTCAGCCTGCCAGCTTATGTATCCCCTCCAGGGAGGGGGACAGGTGGGGGATGTCAGCAGCAGCTGGCTGAGTACCTGGGGGCCTGGGCCTGCAGGGCGTGGCAGTCTGCAGAGCAGAAGTCCAACAGGGAGAGGTGCAGTGGTGGTAACAGATCACCACCAGCAGTAGCAGCAGCCGGCAGGCAGGAAGGAATAAGGTCCAAGCCTTGACTTAATTGGGCTGGAGCCCTTTTGACAAAGGGGGCCAGGTTGTCTAACTGACGCTCTGAATGTGGTTCCCTGAGTCCCCTATCCCCTTAACCTGGGAGCATCCTGGGGATGGATGGAGGTTGTAGCATATGGAACCCATGAACTGGACAGATTCCTGGTGCAAGAAGCCTAAGAGCTCAACTCCCAGCAAGGCAGGTGGTAAAAAGCCCGCACTGGCCAAGGACTAGCTTGGCTGGATGGGATGAGGCTCTTGTCAGTGCAACTCTCCCATGACTGGCCAGGCAGGCATCATGAATTGAAGCCATACTCCGACCCTTTCACATCCCACTTCAACTCAGAATCGAAAGCTATGTTGCGTCTAAAGTCTGGGTGCTTTTGCTGGGCTATACCTATAACTTACTTAGCCACCAAGCCAATTCACCCAAGTCACCTTGACCTTCTTCCTCTTCACTCTTCTCCTGTTCCCAATCCTTGTCTTTATCCTTGTGCTCATCCATCCTAAAAGTATGGGGAATAGACCCTCACGTATTCCCCTTCCAATCTTCTCTTTGGTGGCAGGCAGCAAGTAACAACCCCGATGGATAGACACTTCTCACAGAGCACTGCAGGCCCTAGGCCAAGGCATAAGGATAGCACAGGTGAGTGACATCTCAGGTTCCATGTCTGTCTGAGTTGTATGCGATGCCACAGCCAGAGGTGTGGCTGCCCTATCAGCAACCGACGCAAGAGCCTGAGGCTCATGGGAGTCTGGCGAAACATGTGGTGAAGGGGTAATGGCGGCAGGCCACATACCATTGGACATACTGCCAACAGGGACTCCTGCTGGGAGCTCTCACCCCCACTGTGCTTCTCAGAACCAACAGGCCAGAAGAAATGCCAAGCCAGCCCCAGGCCCCAAACAGGTGAGCCTGAACAGCCAGAGTGTGAACTAGGCCAGCTGATGTGGTCAGGGCAGACAGCGTGACGGGTGACTGCACCACATGAGGCACCAGCTGGATCGATGACCTAAGAAGCAGCCAGCCAGCCGGGTGAACTGGGCTGGCTAAAGCGCTTGGGGTTGAGTGGCATACACTCCAAGAAGTGAAGGGCCAAGTGATGCCGAACCAATGCCCTTCACGTCTGCTCTCCCTTGCTGCTGCTTCTCGCGCCTCAGCCAAAAAGCAAAAGAGGCCGACACTTGGCGGGGCTGGCCTTGATAGGCTCTGCCCTGCCCTTGCCTCATGTGGGATACACATGGCAACACACAAGGTGCCCTATTCTGCTCCTTTCCACCTTCAACAGCTGTTTTCCTGCCAAAGCCGCCCCGGCTGGGCAGATACCAGACATCTGAGCGTTACACAAAGAGTTCCCTTACGCCAGCGTTTTATCGTACCTTCGTCCTACCTTGTTTACCATTTTGCCACACAACACTCACACGATGTCGTCCTTGTCCTGCAGTCGGGGAAAGTGTGGCATTTTTCCTCCACGCGGGATAAAACCACCCTTCTGCCTCTGTGTATTGCCGTCCTCGCGCTATGTCAGAACGAGCCACTTTTGTGGAGGCGTGTTCGTTGAAGGGCAGTCTTGCTGACGAAAGAGGAGGGTGTGCTGAGTTATCGAACGGATTTCCGCTGTTCCAACCCTACGCTCATTGCTCTCTCATTGCTATTTCTCCTCCTCGAAAGGCAGAAACAGGGCCTAATCGAACACTAAATCGTGAAAACAGTAGGCCACCAAACCAGAGCGAGGGGGGGAAGGCACCCACATCCATCACAATGTCCATCAGCCACAAGAACCAACGAACTGGAGGGGGAAGGAAATGGGGCGAGGTGGAGCGAGCACAGTGTCAAACCAGGAAGCGCAAGCCAGTGCAGGTCAAAAGCTAAACAAGCCAAAATAACGGAGAAATGTATGCATGTGAAAGTGACCAGTGCTTGACATGCTAATGAAATGGAGGTGGAAATCACAGATGCATACCAGGAAAAAAAAAGTAGGTGTGATGGAGCTCAAAGAGTGTTTTCTTTCCTTCTGTTCTGCTCTCTCTAGGTGACTGTGGCATAGAGGAAGAGTGAAAAACAAAAAAAACCACAAGTGAAAAAGCAGCTTCTTTCAGTTTTACAATTGAATGCCGCATTTTCCCTGCTCTAAAAAAACTCTCCAAAAGTGCTCTTTAGATTCAGAAGTGAAACTGGAGAGTCACAACCCTGTCTAAAGAACCTGTAAACAACTGTGAGTAGGGAATGTCCAAGCAGGTTGTATCATATTTCTTTCCGCTACACAAAAAAAACTAGAATGATAAATCTGGATTGCAGAATTTTTAGTTCCCTTTTCCTTCCCAGAGATGTATTCGAGTGTGGCGAGTGCTGGCAGCATATTACACATATTATTGTCAGCTGCACCAGCTAACCAGCTTCCTATTAGCATCCTGGGCTCAATTCAAGATTCTGGTTATTACTAGATTCCAGTCAAAAGCTTGAGAGTAAGCTGCTACATTAAAGTCATTGGGACTTATTTCTGAGTAAACATGTGAGCAGAGCTGTCCCTACCATTAGGCAGAGTGAGGGAGCCACTGCAAGCAGATTTTTGGTGTCATGAAAAGGCAGCAAATTCTTGGTTATTAATTATTATTGGGTTGGTTTCAGTCCTAACATAAGTCAGTCTTAACATAAGTCACATTTATTTCAATGGGTCTACTCTAAGTATGAGTAAGTCTGGATACAACCCATTGCATTTGCACTGTCCCGGTGGGAAGGAGACGCTTGTGGGATTTTCTGCCTCAGTAGCCAAAGTAACTTGTTTATCCTTGGGTACCATCCATGTTAAATGAGGGTGGGGTGCCATTTTGCTGCTTTGGCTCAGGCAGAAAAATGTCAGGTTGGCCCCGACTCTGAGGTAGGCAAAGGAGGCTCTGCTGTAGGTCTACTCCTTTTCAGATATAAGATTGATGAGGACCTTTATCAGTAACTGCAGCAGCACTTCAGAACTCCCTGTTGTAAAAATGTTTATAACATCTTTGCTGTTTAATTAAAGCTTGGGTGCTTGAGAAACCTTTGCCTATGCAATAAATAAATAAATAAATATGTTCAATTTGCTGATTTTGTTTTAGTATTATTGCATTATGGTGCATACCTTTTATTGCATTTAAGACTGTTTCACTGTTTTCGTACCATTCCTATCTGATTTTATTGTACAACACTTAGAATAGTATTTAATTAAAACTTATGATAATAATATAATAGACAGACAGACAAGTGCAATAGATACCTGCTCTTTATAAATGTCGCTCTGCTCGTAGCTATGAAAAGCAAAACCTTTACCTTCAGTTCTAAATGCATAGTAAATGCTGAAGTCAAGGAGTCAGGTCACTAAAAGACTGCCTGTGAGCCTTATTTTTATTTATTTATTTGTTTGTTTCTAAAATGTATTAGTTGTCAAATAGCTAATAGCTCTCAGGGCACATTCAAAACAACAGCAGTGAATTTAAGCAGCAATGGGCAGGGCAGTCCTATGGCCCCTAGACAGCATCTGGGGGGGCCATAAGGTACTTTGGATTTGACTAGATCCGACTCCAGAGGCAGCACTCCAACCTTGGACCCAGGAGTCTGAGCTCCCCTGCCCCCACCTCCTCATAGCCAAGGAACTCAGAAAAGGGGGAAGGCAATTTGCCAGGGATTGGGGAAGCAGGGATTTCCTACCCCGAAAACACCCAACTTGCTAAATTGCAGAACCGCCCAATAATAATACCTCTGTCTTACCTGGATTGACCTCTTGTTTATTAGCCCTCATCCATTCCATTAGCACAGACAGGCAATGATGAAGTACTTCCACTACCTCACCTGGATCTAGGAAAAAGATAAGCTATGCATCATCAGCATACTGATGGCACTGCACTCTATACCTCCGAAAGATCTCAACCCCCCACCCCCCACCCCCGGTGCTTTCATGTAGACGTTTGCTATCTTGAGATCCTGGAAGGAAAGCTGCATTTAAATAATTGAAATAATAATAAATAATAATTTAGCATTATTGTTATTTTCCCCCATTCCTAAGGCCAGCACCGCTCCTTCCTTGCCCTGCAGGAATAGGCCAGACCTCTCCTAGGAGGCCTGACTTGCAGCAAAGCAGCTGCGTTGTCACACCTGTTACCAAAAGGCTTGTCCTCTCTGATGAGAGTGTGTTACTGTTGTAGGCAAGAAAGGGAAAAGACTTCACATTTCTGGGCTTTACAAAGTGTACATTTCTAGGTTTATTTTGGGTAGCATTTTTTGTCTACCTGGATCAAGAAGTGAGAGGTGAAACATGTCCCTCTTAACAAATGGTACCAACAAAGGGAGGAGTTTATGTTCTTTGTAACTCAGGTCTCATTGTCTAGGGCCATTAACATTTCAAATTGCAATGTGTCTACGTGCAACTAAAAGGAGCACATGCAATTCAGCCGGATTTGAGCTGGGAGGTAATTGCAAGGTACGCAGATGAAGTAGGTTGAACATTGCAGCTGCCTGAGGTGTGTTTCGTGGGAAAAATTTTAGCTGGAAGCCTCAGCCCCACCTCTAACCTACTGGAAGAGGGTTTTATAACACCTCCTGAAGCTGGGACTTTTTCTCTGAGGGTACATCCCCTTAACTGTTAGGCAAAGCTACTCAGTTTAGCTTTTATTGATACTTTTTGCCTAGTACTTCATCTAAAATTATCTGCAGCTTTTAAAATATAACTGTCAAGTAGTTTCTCTCTGCTTTTGATTTGTACACACCAAGGAACTGTATGTTTTACCTAAGGAGACAGCTCCAAGTAACAGCTCAATGGTATATTTTCAAAAATTAGGGGATCAACCATTGTTTGTTTATTCAGGTAGGCTGACCAGATAAAATCCAGGTCAGGGCTCATGTAACTTTAACAGTTGTAGAGAAAAGGGAATTTCAGCCAGGGTCATTTGTATGCAATTAGTTCCTGGTGAAATTCCCTCTTCATCACAATAGTTAAAATTGCAGGGGCCCTGCCTTCTTTTGTATATGGTCACTCCAGTATAGTGTCTGCACCTTTAACTGTTTTGATGAAGAGGGAATATCACCAGGAACTAATTGCATACAAATGACACTGGCTGAACTTCCCTTTTCTCTACAACTGTTAAAGTTACGTGAGCCCTGACCTGGATTTTATCTGGTCACCCTAATTCAGGAAGCAGTTGGGGAAATCCTATGCAAGCTGAAACCATTTCAACACCTGATAGAACCTAATTTGAATGTCTGTAGCCTGGTCCCACTGTCAACCTTTAGACTGTAACTAAATGCAGACTCCGTGGCTTATCATTGTCTTTCCCTTCTTCCTTTGTTTACTCTCTTGCCAAATGAAGTTTTCTGGAGAACTCAAAAACTTGCACACTATTTCGTGTCCTTGATTTGGCCTAATAAAGGTTTTGCCTTGATATGGATTCGGCTATGAACAGTGAAATACACTGCAGAGCTATTATTGTAAGCCACTCTTTCTCAGCCCCACACAGCACTGCGATGTGCCAGTAAATATTAAGATCTGCAAAACAATTTTTAAATGTTAAAAATTAAAATCGGTTTTTTTCTCTCTCATGAAATAAGACCTGGGACAGAGCATGAACCCCTTTCTTTGCTACTATATATTTTCTTTCCCGATGAGTGTAATGCAACTGCTGCTCAGAGGCAGGATCTACACTCCTACTTGAAAGCGGTTTTTTAACAGTAGTGGCAACTGTTGGGGCCCAGGACACGCTCCATGTAGTTTTCCAACCGTTTTCAAAGTGTCGTAAACTGCTTGGCGTAGATCTGCCAACAGCCTCACTAAAAACCCTTGTCTTTCTCCCCTATTTCTTATAGCCAGCTCTCACTTCCGCCCTGGGAGGTTGCGGGGAGGAAGCAGGAACTTCCATTATCTCTATGACGGAGGGACTTAACTCTATTCACTTCGTTAGGTTTATGGTATTGTGTGCTTGGAAGAAGCAAACATGCTGTTCCGGTTTAGTAACTTTGGAGGAATTAATTGGATCAGCAGCACCTCCTTGCACAAACTTTGGAAATCCCCTCGATTAGTGGTTGCGGTCTTTTGCTGCAATGCAGACGTTTAAAAAGGAAAGTCTTTTGCGTGCCTACCTTGCCTTCTCGCTGAAATGTTACCTGTGAGATAGACAAAGGGGGGTGGGTATAGTTTCCAATACGACGCCGATTCTTCTAGGAGTTGCAAACAAGTCCTCTGATTTAGTAAGTAAATGCATCTGTTTAATATGCGGGGGCTACAGGACTAAGTTGCGGACGTTCTCATCTTGAAATCCGTTCATTGTGTTAGACAGCTTCCCGTTGCCCTTGTATGGTTTTCTGAAACCCGGCAAGGAGCTAATAATCCCCTCGTTTAAATTGTTCTTTCAGTCGCTTTTCCAGCGTCATCCTAAATAATCCCATTGAATTCAATATGCTTGGATGGAATCCGTTAAATCCTGCAAAGCGTCTTGTGGTACCTTAAAAACTAAACAAATTTATTGGGGTATAAACTTTGGTGGACTCAAGCCCACCTCATTGAATTCAGTTTACTAATTTTGTAAATGTGTTTAGGATAACAGCCTTAGTGTTCATTTGTAGCCTGATCCTTAACATTAATTTCTCACATCTAAATTCCATTGAGTTAACGGGCATTGCCTTAGCAAGTATGCAGGCAGCCGGATCCTGTGGATGCCTACTTGTAAGCAAGCCCTACAGAGTTTAGTGAGATAAGTAAGCATGCATAAGATTCAGCCTTGAAGAGGATTTTATCAGGAGCCTCCTTAGTAGAAATAATTTTAGCTAATAGTATTACAAGAAAGTGATATTTTGGAGATTTGCCTTTTCTTAATGAGATAAATCTTTCATTCTGTACAATTACTGTGGGTAATTCCTGTCAGTACTTTGTCTCTCTAACATGACTTTTACTGTTGCTTCCTTGTTCCTTTCCATTGTCAAGACAATTCTCCCTTAAGGGAAATCGTGCCTATCTTAGACCTATATTTTATTCTCCATGCTACACTCCTACACTTTTTCATGGATCATCCTGCTCACAGTACTTACTATACGCACGTACATTTATTTTGTTCCACCCACATCTCTGGTCAAACACTTTTTGCAGATTTTTGAAACTGTATAAAACCTGCAAAAGGGGGGTGGGGAATAACGTAAGCAGTAATCTTTCTCTCAAACTGCTTTTGACTCTCTTAAAAATAATTTAACTCTGGCCAGTGTAGGCTATTCCCATGATCAGGGTAGAGATTTCTGCTTTCTGGACCTCTTGCTGACAATAGTTGGTGCTGTGATATTTTGTGTGTTCTCTGCTCTTCCTGTATCGCAACTTCTCACTCAAATAAACACTTTGCAATAACACTTGTGAACTGTTAGGTGTACTTTAAAAAGCATCTGAATATATATATGAGCCAGCCCTAAGCTGTGGCCATCTGTAGCAGAGCCTTCCCATTGTTACACATGGGTGCCACAAAAAATACACATTGTTTGGAGAGAGAAAAGCTCAAGCGCTTCAACTGTGGGGGTTGGGAGAATGATCTTAAAATGGATTTTTAAAAATTCAATTTCCAAGTAGATTTTGTTTCTGTGTTAATTAAAATAGATTTGTGTAGCTGGACTATAATTTTAATATGGAGAAAACCAGTCACTGATTGCAAAGATGATATAACATAGAAGCCCAATGTCTTTCCAGCTCTGTAGCAATCTGAATCCAAAGAAGAGGTGTCTCAGTTACGTTACCTACACTTCAGAATTCTGTTCACAAAGGAGTATTTCATAAGGGAACTTTGAAGTACTCGTTCTGTAAATGACAGTGCAATCCTTTACATACCTACTCATAAATAAGTTTCTACTGGGTTCAGTTGTGCTTACTTCTAGGTAAATGGGTATAGTATTGTAGTGTGAAACAATTAAGACCTATTTTTAATGGATTCAGATTTTTCCCTGCCAAAGAGCTAACTGGAGCTTAAAATTCATTGGGGTTTTAAATACCACTTCCTATGATAAATCTGTTGTGCACTTGGTAATTGACTGCTGAGTCTTATTTGTATACCTTGATTGTGAATCTCTTCTTGAATTTCTTGGCCTAGCTTTGCCCGCACAAAAGGGCCCAGAGAGCTTTGGCTATGGGGTGGTGGTGTAGAAATATAAATGAATGAATGAATGAATGAATGAAATGAAGTTATAATGACTATTCTGGCAAAAGAAAGAAAGAATACAACATTGTGAATAATAATCTCTCTCCCTCTCTTTTCTCTCTCTCAAAAGGTTGATCATTCAGTGGCTGGTATCTTCAGGTATTGTCCATTGGTTTAGGATATGGCTAAGGCAGTACTGATTGATCTGTGCAGCCTAGGAAGTAGCTCTTGGAATAATCAGATCCAAGAATCAATTATCAGGACGCTAGAAACCATTGGGGAGGAGAACACTTTCCAGGCTCCACTTGTTTATCTTATGTGTTGCCAAAACCTCAGAAATGAAAGGAATGGTCAAGATGTACTTCATAAAGCAATACAAGGCTTTCATTGCCCAGAAAAAGGATCTGAGGTTGTGTGTGCTGAGAGTACAGTTGCCAGTTTGTACGCCATTAAACAAAAGCTTGATGAAAAACACATTGGTACTGTTAAAATAATTTTGCCATCACAAAGAATGCGCTTAATGAAGGAGTATATTGATCAGCTTTTTACTAATGTTTATCAGTTTGAGTTTAAAGATTTAGAGATGAATTGTGAAGAAAACCACCTCAAAAAATCCACAGTACCTCAGAACGAATTAGTGGCATTCACAGACCAAGATATGGAAAGGATCCGAAGTGAGATAAAGATATTTTTGGAACGTCTTCCTGCTCTGAAAGGAAACCTCATCATTCTCAAATCTTTGTTGATCCCAGGTAACATGGAAATATATTTAGCAATCTAATTACAACTTTGATCCACTTTTTCTTTTTTTTTTCAAATGACCAGTCTTTCAAGTTTTCAATATACTGAGTACCGTATTTCATCGATTCTAAGAAACACTTCCACCCCCCTATTTACGTCTGTAAAAATTGAGCACGTCTTAGAATCGATGGTGTCTAAGAATTGCCGGATTTCTCCAGCGCTGGAGAAACGGGGTGCGTCTTAGAATCGACGCAAAGCTTTTTACATGTTGGTAGCCCTGAAATTAAGATACGTCTTAGAATCGATGGCATCTTAGATTCAGTGAAATACGGTAGTTGCCGTTGTTCCTGATGGGGAAACAGAGTCCTGAAAAGCAGGATCCCGTGAAAAGACAAAGCATATCAAACTCCGGTTGAAGCTATTGCTATATAATGATAATTTAGTTCTTAAATACACATTTTATTGAAGAGCATACACAGCCCTGAAGTAAACCTGAAGGTCACATAGGATGTGTACACCTTTGTGCACAGATCTTTTTATCAGGCAAGATGTTACCTGATAAAGGGGGCTGGGGGAGGACAGAAATGTTGAAGGCATGATGTCTGCGTGGCCATAGTCTTAGGAAATGGGGGAGGAGGATTTGGAGATATTTAAATTGGGTTCTACCAGGTGATGTGATCGTTTCAGGTTTTACCTGGGACTGCCCCTAGGATCGCTAGGAACAAATAAGAAGCAAACAATGTTTGATCCCCCATTTTTGAAAATATAAAATCCAGCTGTTACTTGAACTGTCTAGTTTTTGAACAGATTGGAATGCTAAAGAGTTGGGAAGTTATTGATCTTATGCTGTCTGTGGGTGGCAGTATTAGGCCTATATATCAGAGCTCTTTGTTCTTTTGCTTTTTTGAACTCCTTTTTACTAGATCATGTCTTCCTCCATGGATTCACTACAAGAACTGGGGGCATCTCATATATACCAACGTTGAGCTCCTTCAATCTCTTCAGTAGTTCCAAGCGACGTGACCCCCCAGCTGTGGTTACGGAAAATCTTCGTAGGTTAGCCGCAGCTGCTGGATTCAACCAAGATACATTCTACAGAGCACAGGTAAGACAAAAAAAAATAAGTACTGAGAATGGGGGAAGATGCTTAAGTGGACTGCTCACTAAGTGTGACTTTTCTCAATGATACCGTTTTTAAAGATGCAGGAGTCCTTTCAGGGTTTGGCCACGACAACCGTAATCAAGGCTTACTAAGTTCTTGAAAGCCTTGCTCTGAACCCCTCCCTTTGTGCTTTCTCAGTCATGTGCTGGCTTTGCAATCCGTGTTCCTC
Organism: Anniella stebbinsi; assembly: GCA_029215795.1. NCBI lineage: Eukaryota > Metazoa > Chordata > Lepidosauria > Squamata > Anniellidae > Anniella > Anniella stebbinsi. The sequence goes on from JARDYH010000001.1 coordinate 179,253,088, forward strand.
CCTCCTAGCGTGAAAGAGGTGTCTGTCTGTCTGTTACAGAAGGCCTCTGGTTATGTGGCGTGGTGTGGGGAGAGGAGAGGAGGAGTTCTTGTTTAAATGCTGTAGTATTTGCCTTACTGAATAAACGTATATTAAATGGGTGCTGTGAACTTTCTGGAACAGTAGTGGAAAAGTGAGATATAAATAATTAAATGGCAGTGAATAAGCCCCCGGCAGGATCAGTAATCAAAATGTGATTATACCTGACAGCTGCTGGTGCCCAGTCAAAAAGACACTGGCCTGTTTCGGACAACACGATAATCAACCGAGGGGGGGGGGAACAATCGTCCGTTGTGTTGATTATCGTGTCGTCCGAATGCTGCCAATAACTTAATGTCCAATCGGCAACACAACGGACGATTGTTCTGCCCCCCTCCCCCCCGGTTGATTATCATGTCGTCCGAAACAGGCCACTGTGAAGCTTTGTCAGGGGTTCATTTGACCTGGTAAAGCTAGCTCGTGCTGAGCTTTGGAATCTGCTTTCACTGTTAGGATTCAGCCTTCGAACAGGTGAAGTATTTTTTTAAAAAACGATGCTGCAAGGAATTACTGCAATGAGCCCCCACGCCTTTATTCCCACCATATGGGACTTCCAGATCAAAGGTTACGATTTCAGTTCAGGTGTAGCTCCGGCTTCTCTCTGTTTAGAAATTAGCCATTGCACTCTCTCATAGTTTGGCAGCTTCAGGTATTACAGCTGCCAGTGGGTGCTCCAGTTACTGCCTCAATTCTTACCTGCTCTGCCCTGTTGTGGGAACTTCCCACATTCTTCAAGGGCAGGGAGGAAGACTACTCTAGTCTGACCGATCTCTTCTGTATGTATGAATCTGAAGTACATTCCTTTTCTTTAGGCCGATTAATGAAAGCTTTGTGTGTAACTGTTTAGAAGGCTCTTAAACACATGTATTAGGGAGTAATCTCCATTGAGAACTGTGGGTCTTTGCTTCCAAGAAAATCTGCATAGGATTGCACTGTACATGGTGTTGTGCAAGAATTTGATCGCATTCTGTTATTGTGTCTGAATGAAAGATACAGGGCAATTATCTAACCATAGATAATTAATGGTACGAATGATAATTACATATTTAGCTACGTATACATTAAGGTTGCTCAGTAATGGAAATACTTTTAATGTGTGATGATAGAGGTTTGCCTCTAACTACCTTCAGTAAACAAAGATGCTTAATCTGAGAGAGAGGACTAGCCTCCCAGGTGCCACTGGAAAATCTGTGTGGACACTCCTAAGTGTGAGCTGCAAGTGCTGTCTATGGCTTGTACAGAACAGTCATCACCAACCAGATAGGAGCATAGGAAGCTGCCATGGGTCCATCCAGGCCAGTATTGTCAACACTGACTGGCAGTGGCTCTCCAGGATTTCGGGAAAGATTTTTCCTGCCCTACCTGAAGAAGCTGGGGATCGAACCTGGGACCTTCTGCATGCAAAACCTGTGCTCTGCCAATGAGCTGTGGCCCCTCTCCTTGATTTTTAACTACATTCACTCCATCTCTGGATGTCAACTAAACCATGAATTTTGAAATTGGCAATCAGAAAGAGCGTCTTGTCAGTTTCATGATTGCCGGTGATGAGACTGCAGAGTCTAATGACCCTGTGCATTGTCCTGACACTGGTACTCCTAGCATCTCCAGGGAAACTGCACCAGGTCCTCCAGTACTGGTGGAGACTGAGGAACCACTGACAGAAGAACATACGTCCTGAGGGACTTACATCTCCCATTGAACCTGAGGAGGAGGCCAAGCATCTTCTTAGCCCTGGAACACATCAGCACCAGAAGGTAGAATTACATGGCACCACCCAGAGGTGAAATGGACACTTCATGAACCACAGCCTCCTCATGAGGAAGGCTTTTTTTTTTACAGAAGCCTGAGATGAACTTCAGCTGAGCCCTGGGTGGGGCTCTGGCTATATCAGTTCTCAGTTGGAAATAACACCTTGCCTCAGCTTTCCTTGAACTGTCTTGTATTTGGACCTCCATGCTAACTCACCCCTCCTGACTGAGTTTTCACTTGACTGATCTGGGTTTTGTCATTGGCTGCCCCTCAGACGTCACTTCTGGAAATCATCTACTTGCCTGGTAAAAACTGTGCTTTTCACTTTTGCCTGTTAATTAACCTGCCTTTAGATTTGCCCCTCAATTACCTGAATGCTGAGTCTCACCCAGCCTGAGCAGGACAGGTGTCTGCAGAGCAAGCCATTTCATCCCGACAGAATGCAGTGCGTGTAAACCTTCATTCACGTGCTCACGGCAGCACGTAATATAACCAATAATAATATAATAATAATAATATTTATTTATAACCCGCCTCTCCCTATGGATCGAGGCGGGGAACACAATACAGATACAAACATGACAAAGTTAAAAATTTTAAAACAAGAGAAACACATCATTAAAACAGTTAAAATTCATCCGGATAGGCCTGCCGGAAGAGAACAGTCTTCATGACTCTCTTGAATTCATGAAGACTGTCAATTTGTCTAACCTCCTCCGGCAGACCATTCCATAGTCTGGGAGCCATAGAAGAGAAGGTCCTCTGGGTAACACTCGCCAGCCTAACAAATGGAAGTTTGGTTAAAAACGTGGGAAAAGCTGAATGGTCCTTTAGACTTTCCATGAGATGAAAAGCAATTGTGCCTCAGACGGCCTTCATGTCTATTGGTGAGCATTTCTCTTCTCCTGGCCATGACCTCTTTTGGATCAACCCCAGGAACAAAGCTGATATGCCAGATAACATCAAGGGGGTGGGGTGGTGCTCCACCCTGAAGTCTCTTCCCCTCCCATGACACTGTAGGGTGACTGTATGAAAAGGAGGACAGGGCTCACGTAACTTTAACAGTTGTAGAGAAAAGGCGTTTCAGCTGGCATGCAATTAGTTCCTGGTGAAATTCCCTCTTTATCACAGCAGTTAAAGTTGCAGGCACTATACTAGAGTGACCATATACAAAAGAAGGCAGGGCCCCTGCACCTTTAGCTGTTGTGATGAAGAGGGAATTTCACCAGGAACTAATTGCATACAAATGACACTGGATGAAATTCCCTTTTCTCTACCACTGTTAAAGTTACGTGAGCCCTGACCTCCTTTTCATAGGGTCAGCCTAATCATGACACCATCCACCCCACCCTGCCTATTAAAAAAAATAAATGGCATGGAGAAAGGGACATGGCTGGGGCTTGCAGGAGCTGTGGTTGCCTTCCCCTGTTTTAGAATAGGCTGACCAGATAAAATCCAGGTCAAGGCTCACGTAACTTTAACAGTTGTAGAGAAAAGGGAATTTCAGCCAGTGTCATTTGTATGCAATTAGTTCCTGGTGAAATTCCCTCTTCATCACAACAGTTAAAGGTGCAGGCACTATACTAGAGTGACCATACACAAAAGAAGGCAGGGCCCCTGCAACTTTAACTGTTGTGATGAAGAGGGAATTTCACCAGGAACTAATTGCATACAAATGACACTGGCTGAAATTCCCTTTTCTCTACAACTGTTAAAGTTACAAGAGCCCTGACCTGGATTTTATCTAGTCAGCCTATTTTAGAAGAAATGTCTGAGAATTGAATTTCATAACTCTGTTAAATACAAAAGCTTGCTATCCTCCTAACATAGTGACATCAATCCTCACATGGAAATTGCCTTCCACTTATGGGTCTACTAAGCAGAACAAACAAACAATAAACTGCAGATATTTTTTTAAAAAAATGGACAACTGCCTGAACCCTTGAAAGGCTTAATCTGCTGCCTGAAACATAAAGGCCAGAAGCCAGGTCAATCTCCTTAGGGAAGGAATTTTAAAGCAGTCTTCCCCAACCTGGTGTCTTCCATATGCATTGGACTGTTACTCTCATGGAGGCTGGGGAGTATGGGACTTGCACTCTATCATGACTGGAAGGCACTAGGTTGAAGAAAGCTGTTCTAAAGCCTTGAGACTGCATTTTCTTGTGGTGACCTACCATACCTCAGATAACGAAACCTTGGTTAAAAACATGGAAAAAGCTAAACAGTCTTTTCAGGCTTGACATGAAAGAGTGTACAGAGAAAAGCCTCTTCATGTGGGAATAGGTGGTCATTGAAATATCCTGGCCTCCGTTCATTTAAGGTAGGGATGGGCAGGAGGTAGATTGTGGAACTGCTGGGATGTAACTAACAGGATAATATGAAGTGAATGGGTCAGGATTTCTCGCTCCCAGTGGCAGTAATGAATTACTTCCCCTCCCCCCCCCCATTATAGAGTGCCTCTACAAGAGCGATTTAAGGCTCTTTCAAGGTGCATTACAAATTTTACCTCTACAAGAGCGGAGCGCAAATCGGGGGTCAAGGCGCTTTTTATCTCCGATTATTTGCATTTTTGAATGCGCGTTAAATAGCGAGTTTTAATTTGCTGTGGGAGTTAAAGTGCCTTATGGTCATGTAAACATGCGATTCGCATGTAAACAACTTTAAAGCGCGTTTCATACAGCCCGTAATGCGCTTCACCGCCTCTCGTGAATTGGTATTAGGCGTAAATGCGCTTCTCCGTATATGTGCATAATTGGGCAACCAGGTGTCAAACCGAAATCTTGTAGAGGGGGCCATACTGCTGAAATGAAGAAAGTGGGTGGGGGGTGGGGGTGAGAGTCAGACACCGGGAGTATATTTTTGTGTGAAAGTACTGTGAGTTGAGTTATAACATTCAAAACGAATTCCTGGGCTCAGAATTATTTAATTCAAAGTGTGTGTGTGTGTGTGTGTTTTCTCAGTTGGTGGATTTTGAGGGTCTAGTGGGGTGGGGGAAGGTCCTGCAAGCCTGAAGTCTGCCCAGCTCTGATTTAAGGCTTTAAAGGCCAATGACATCACATTGAATTGGGTATGATAGTTGGAATACAAGTGCTACCTTCAGGAAATGGTGGAGCAATGGGCAACTCATAATAACTCCTTTTTTCAGATTGCCTTCCTTCTTCTTGATGTTAACAGGTCAACCATGCCAGTGATGTTTGGGTCATGGGAAAGGCCAAGCCAGATAGCTATGATGGAATAGTAACAAATCAGAAAGGTGTCACAATCGCTGCTCCTGGAGCAGATTGCATCCCTGTGCTTTTCGCTGATCCTGTCAAAAAAGCATGTGGTGCTGCTCACTCAGGTAACAAGACTCCTTTGCTGTTTTGCCGAGGTCTAGCGATGCATTGGACAATGACATCCTTGGTCTATATCTTTTTGTACGTTTCCCTATGTAGACAGGTGTTGTCCTCACTTTCTTGTGCAGAGTTCTCTCCCGTTTTCTGTCTCTTAAACACTGGTTCTCCCCCCCCCCCAAAAAAAAAACAAATGCCTGTGTGCTTTCTCTCTGACCTGGTTTACACATAATGAGAATTTAGGGGAGGTTAAGAGCCGTGTGTGAATGCACTGCCTCTCACCTGCTCGCTGCTTCTGCTTTAACAGACAACCTGTGAACTTCCCATTCTGGAGTTGTTTGCTGTGACGGCCTAACCCAGCACTCTGGCTTGTTGGTTTGTTGTTGGTTAAAACTCTGGGTTGTTTCTTCCTCAGCAACCCCAAGTGCCAGTTTCACATGTTAGGCCAAACAACCCAGGAACTCCTAGTTTGTTTGCTAAACCGGATGCAAAGCAGAAACAGTGAGTGAGCGGGAGGCAGCACACTCTTGCTCACAGCCCTGACTAACCTTGGGTTAATTGGCAGGAAAGCCAGAGAGTGGCCCAGTTAATTAACCCATGGTTAGTTATTATGTGCAAACTGGGGCCCTCTCTGGCTTGCCTGCCAATTCCCCCCCCAACACACACACATACATTCCTTACAAACACACTTGGGTTAGGTACCTTTTAGTTTCTAAGGTTGCAGCCTTAAAATGTGCTTCAAGCAATATGTCAACTCCCCTTGGTCAGGGTGTATGCTAGGGACCTCCTCTATAGAGATCTCGTCTGGTTCTGGGTCCAGGGATGGGCTGGTCCTGACATTTATATGTGAGTGCAGCAAGATATGTAGAGGACAAATATAGCTACTGTCATCATGTTTATTTCTGCCTTTAACATATACTTCTCTGTGCAGTTATGCATGCTTATGTCTATTGGATGTATAGCAAAGCTCGCATACTTTGAAAATAGGATTTGCCGGTTTTCTTCCTTTTTGTTTTAGAATCCTAAAAATTGCAAAATTTCTTTTCTTCCCTGCTTCTCAGGTTGGCAAGGCACACTGCTAGGAGTGTCTATGGCTGTCGTTAATGCGATGATAATTGAATATGGTTGTAACGTGAAAGATATGCTCGTGGTCCTGGGGCCATCTGTAGGGCCTTGTTGCTTTAAATTACCCCAGGAATCGGCAAAGGAATTTCACAGGATCGATCCAAAATGTGTACGACTGTATGAATCATCAAATCCTTATGTTGATCTCAGAAGAGCCACACGGTAAGCTTGATTTTCCTCATTATTCATAGTGCTTAATTACCTGGGGGGGGCATGGAAGACCTGCTGGGGGAGAATGGGTGGGGTTTATTATGGCAGGCTGCCTTACCTATGTTATTGAATCAATGACAGAACAGACTGTCATATGTTGGTGGAGTCCACCATTGATGAAAGAGACTCTTAAAAAAAAAGACTGTCCCCCCCCCCAAAGTCTGAGAGCCTTTTGCTACAGAAACCATATGTAAAAAGAGGTTGTTCTCACCCCTATGTTTCATGTTGGCCTCCAAGATCAACCTGTATTTTGTTCTTGTTTGACTTCTATGTATTTCTAAAAAGACTTAAACAAAGGTTAAAAGAACCCTCTAAGATTCATCATTTCTGTGTAAAGTTGTGTCTGTAAGGGCATACACAAACGTGCTCTATAGTGCTGCCCCTCAGCTGCGGAATAATTTTAACATGGAGACTTGCTATATCCAGAGTCTGAGCATCTTGTGACTGCAATACAGGTTAAACATGGTTTGGGTCCAGGTTACCTGCAGGATCGCCTTCTCCCATACAATCGCCCCGCACGCTCAGGTCCTCTGGGAAGAATTTATTACAGCCAGCCAAGACTAGGCTGTCAACTGTAATCCAGAGGGCCTTCCCTTCTGCTGCTCCCAGACTGTGGAACGATTTGCTGGGAGAGATCTGCCAACTTACAAGTCTTCAAGATTTTAAGAGAACTATAAAGACTGATCTCTTTTGGCAGGCCTACCCAGTCGAATTTTAAGACTTTATTTATTTTAATAATGTATTCATTTTATATGCTTTTAATCAGTTTATGTATTTTATATTGTTGGTATTGATGTTGTTCCCTGCCTCGATCCGGAGGGAGAGGCGGGTAAGAAATAATAATAATAATAATAATAATAATAATAATAATAATACATTTATATACCACCTTACTGCAATGTACGTGAGGCAGGTTACAATTTAAAATAATGGCTAAAAAAATTGATAGACTTCTGGTAGTATTGGGGTCTTACTATTGAGATTTAAGAATTATTATTATCCCAAGTGTTTAGCATATTTCACTTGCCTGCTAATGTAGGCTGACCATATGAAAAGGAGGACAGGGGTCATGTAACTTTAACAGTTGTAGAGAAAAGGCAATTTCAGCCGGCATCATTTGTGTGCAATTCGTACCTGGTGAAATTCCCTCTTCATTACAACAGTTAAAGCTGCAGGGGCCCTGCCTTCTTTTGTATATGGTCACTCTAGTATAGTGCCTGCACCTTAAACAGTTGTGATGAAGAGGGAATTTTACCAGGAACTAATTGCATACAAATGACACTGGCTGAAATTCCCTTTTCTCTACAACTGTTAAAGTTACATGAGCCCTGTTCTCCTTTTCATATGGTCAGCTTAGCTAATGTCAACATTCGCCAACTTTCTGATATTTGAGATAACATATAATATACCTGGTAAGGTAAAAGAGGTTACCAGGGAGAGGGACAGAGAAATAGAGGAGTTCTTGCAGTTTTAACATGATTACACAAGTATAACTACATGTGTGTAGTTCTGTGAAAATGCCAATACTGTCCCTGACGAACCGGAAGGGGTGGGCAAAGAGGAGGGAGCTTTTCCTCATTTGCCTCTCCCTTTTCACCTTCCTCTGCCATGCTTCCTTGCCTGACCCAAATCAGGAAACTTGGCAGCCTTCCACCGCCATATCATTTCCTGAATCAGGCACCTCAGGCCTAATAATATGTGCATCAGCCTCCTGCTGATACTGGTTGCTGCTGCTGCTGCTGCTACATCTTTAGATGTGTTCATGTTTTATATTGTGGTGAGCCATCTTGGAAGGAGCAACTCCCATATAAGGAGTTCTAAACCTGAGGTGTAGGAAGTAATATATAACCTAATAACTATCAAAATAATCTCTCTTTTTTCCTGCAAAAGTGTTCTTCTGGAGGCTGGTGGGATTCTGCCTCAGAACATTCAGGATGATTCTGTCACAGACCAGAACCAAAATCTCACTCTCTGTACCTCATGTTGCCCTGATCAGTTCTATTCTCATGTTCGTGATGGTGAGAACTTCGGGACGCAGATTGGCTTCATATCAATTAAAGACTGAGGCTTTATCATGACACTGGCTCAGTTCGGACGACACGATAATCAGCTTTACAGTTGTTCAACTAGGGGGTACTCCCCACACAACATGGTAATAAATAATCAACTGTGGTGTGGATTAGGATCAGCGCTGAGTTGACTATGGTAGCATTCGGATGACACAATAGTCAAAACAACTGACAAGTGTTTTCCCCACACCAGCTGTTTATTGTGTCGTCCGAATTGAGCCACTGTGTTGATTTCATAAATCTTTGCTGTTTTATCATTGCATGTGTTTTTAACTGTATGTGACTTGATTCTGTAAGCTGCCTTGGGCACACTCTTACCCTAACAGGTGGCCTAGAAATATTTTAAATAAATATTGTTGCAAAAATGTTTGCTTTCCTGATACTGAGTTCTCCCTGTTAGCAACACTTGCCAGCTAAAACCTCTCCGCTGTATCTTGTGACAAACAACTGTCTTACAAAATGGTGATTTATTCAGCAGAAGGGCCCGCCCACATTTATAAGTGACAATGGCCTGTGAGCGCCTATCATAATCCATTACCTTGTAGGTGTTTGAATACTTCATAGTCACCATCCTGCATACACAGAGATCAGGGTGCAGAGCTCTTCCTCAGGGGGCTCTGCCACAAACTCTTCCCTCTGCCCCCCTGCCACCGCCATAGCAAATATGCTGCCTGGCTAGGCATACTGTGACCCAAAATGGATCAGTCACCTGAAAGTGAAAAGCTCCTGAGCCTCAGCTTAAGGTGATCAGCTGCCTGCTTCAGAGAATCATCTTCAGGTGGGAACCTGGCATCTATCCATGTGCTTGGTGCTGAATGACGGTAGAGTTGACTGTTTTACTGAAAGATGTGGCATAGGGCCAGTGTGTTAGCTTTATGCTTGTGCCAAACGGGGTCTAATTCATCCATCGCCTACTTCATTCATCTTTGGAAAGGTCAGCTTCTGCTGACAGTAAATTATTTGGTTAATCTATTTATTAAGCCTACCAGGGAGGATGCACACACCAGCAGTGATTTTGTCTGGTGGCTCATGATAACCTTGCACTTGCTGTCACTCAAGCCTTTAGATTCAAAGAACAAAGTCTCAAATTAGTTGCAGCGTGGACTCTTACCACGATTTGTCCAGAATAATATTGATTACACCAAAAGCCCTCATTCATACATTCCCTACTCTTGTAAATAAAACAGTGATCTTGCCAATCATATTTCCCTCACTCCGCTGTCTATTTCTTTATTGTTGCAGTTCTGGGATAGTCCTAGGTACAAGCATTCAGTAGAGCAGGGATGAGGAACGTGAGGCTCTCCAGATGTTGACTGGCACTTCCAGCTTTTCTTACCTTGCCTGTGTTGGCTGGGGTTAAGGAGATGTCTGGAGGGCCACATGTTCCCTACCACTGTAGTAGTAGTCTCATCTGAATGTCATCTGAATGTCTGCAACCTCTTCCTACATTCCATCTTTAGGTTGTAACCAGATTCCATGGCTTCAGCATCAGCCAGCTTTTCTCTTCTCCTTCCTCCCCTTCCTGCTTTGTTCGACAATTAGCCTGGTGAAACATTCTGGAGAACTTAAAAGCTTTGCATGCTCTTTTGTGGCATTTTGATTTGGCTGACCTATTAAAGGTATTGCCTTAATACAGGTTTCCATTTTGTTAGTTGCTATTCATCTACTAGAACTTGCCATTTGAAAGCTGACCCACTGGGTGGCACTGCGTAGTTAGAAATTCCAGTTGACTATAATCCCTGATAGACTAATTAGTTTGGCTGTCAGTAATTTAGCAGGTATTTTGCTTTGCAATGTGTAAATACAGTGTATTATGCCAGAGATATTTCTAAGATGGATGGGGAAGTACAGTTCTTGCCTACACAATGGTTCTAATATACTCATCTGAATGGCTGAATAACTCTACAACTAAGATATGCAAAGGATAATATCCCAAAAGGGAATTTTAGTTTTTACTTTCTAGCTTAATGTTAATAAAAAATTACTGCCCCATCTACCCATTGCAGAAATAATAGAAATAGACGTAATACTTGGACGACCACAGACAGAACTATCAAAATACGAAAACCCTTCTTCTGGCGGGACTGCTTTTGCTCTCTCTATTCCTACCTCAGCCTCTTTCCAACGTAAACATTGTGCAGTCACTATGGAGTTTGCTTTTACTCAAAAGAAAGCAACCTTCCTCAACAGAGCTCAAAGCAGTGTAGATAGGAATTACTCTTTTTATTATAGCCTAACCAACCGCACAGAGTTGTATAAAGACCAAACTAGACATGATGTTGATTACATGATGTTGTGTAAGCATTGAACACGCTCGTTTTTTTAAAAATCATGTAGCCACCACAATGGAGGTGGTTAAGAGACTGGTTTAAAGTCACCTAGACTAGATCTACACTACTGCTTTATTGAAGTGCACTGATAACTGTTGGGGCACATTACGCATTCCATATACAGCTTTCATAGTGTTATTTCCTGCCTTTTATTCCACATTATCCAAAATCCTGCAACAAATGTAATTGTGTATTCTACAAGGTATAAATGTGCAAAAGGGATATAGCGTTACCATGATGGGATTGTAATGATTTGACACAAAGACCCTTTTCAGATGACACTCTTCAAATACTTGAAAGGTTGTCACACAGAGGAGGGCCAGGATCTCTTCTCGATCATCCCAGAATGCAGGACACGGAATAATGGGCTCAAGTTACAGGAAGCCAGATTCTGGCCGGACATCAGGAAAAACTTCCTGACTGTTAGAGCAATATGACAATGGAATCAATTACCTAGGGAGGTGGTGGGCTCTCCCACATTAGAGGCATTCAAGAGGCAGCTGGACAGCCATCTTTCAGATATGCTTTAAAATGGATTCCTGCATTGAGCAGGGGGTTGGACTCGATGGCCTTATAGGCCCCTTCCAACTCTACTATTCTATGATTCTATGGCATGCTAAGCCATGGTGCTTAAGCATTTGATCTAACATTATGACTTAAAATGTTGTGTGAACCATTCCTAACCATGCTGGCTACGTAATTACGGTATAAACATGCTCACTAACCATTTGCTGCAAAAGGGTTAGCTGCCTAACCATAGCTTAGCATATAATTGGAACAGGATCAAAGTGTAGGTCTGACTGACCAAAGTTTAGGTGTGAATCTCCCTATTTTAAGCATAACACTCTGTACACTTCCCCATGTTGAATTTTCTACCAATGAAAAAGCATTCTGTTACTATTTGAAAAAGCACTCTGTTGCTATTTTAAGGAATGTCATTTCCTTGCTATCCAGCCACAAAATCCAGCATGGCTGGGTAGGGAATGCTGGGAGTCGTAGGACTTTTTTTCTGCCTAAACGTGCATAGGATTTCACCCTTAGTGATCTTTGTAAACATCCCGGAGAGTTTCAGCTATTGGACCATTTCAGAAATGAAATGATCCTGCTGCATGTTCAGAATCAACATATAGCACAAGCAACCGAAGAAAATGCTTCTCAGAGGTACAAGGTATTTTTATCATTCTTGATAATGCAGGAAGGTGGCAACCATGGCCTGCTCCAGGCTTTGGGAGCTCTGAGCAGCACACCTCCCTGGCTGCTGCTCCTCCCCCTCTGGACAGCCCGTGCTTGCTGCTACCAATTGCCTGTTTGGCAGGAGACATACCACTGCTGAGGGAGAAGGCAGGAGATGAGCAAGCCGTTCCGCTCCTAGTCGTAGTGGCTGCTCACTCGTTCACCACCACCCCGAGCAAACAAGTGAAAGCAAAGGGACTACAGATCAGCAGCCACCGCCATCTTTTTTTAAAAGAAAATTGTCTTTCTCTCTAAGTAGCAGCAAGCAGTCATCACAATCTATACTTTCAGGAAAGAAGGCAAAGGAAGAGGAGAAGCCAACAGACGGTCTTGCATGTGCCAATGGAAGGAGGGGTGGCTCAGCCCCAATCCTGCCAGAAGGTCCACTCTCCCCACTGTTGCACAGGGGCAGGTGGAGGTGGCTGCTTCTCAGCAGTCAGCACTGGAGCCACAGTAACGGCCAAACTTGGAACAGAAAGAAGTTCTTTGGAATTAAAATCAGTAAACTTACTAAGTATACAGAAAGTAGGCATTTTGCTGACAATTGCCAGAGGTGAGAACTTGTGCAATGAGGAATAACCATGACCTGGAAGATACACGGCTGGTAGCAAGTAGGGATGTGCACGGCCAGAAATATCGGAATCGGAATTTCCAATATTAAAAATATCGGATCCGATCATATCGGGGGTGGTGGTGCCCAGATTTGATCAGATCCGATATCGGATAAATATTGGAAGTTCCAATCCGATTACGGACTGCCATTTCAGGTGTTTTCCCCATAGGCTTGCATTGGGGGAAAGAAAGCTTTCCCCCAATGCAAGCCTATGGGGAAAAACACTGGGCCGGCACTCCCTCCCTCCCCCCACTCGCGCTCCCTCCCCTCACTTGCGCTCCTTACCTGCTGCCGCTACCGCCTCCTCCGCCCCGTACTACTGCTAAACAGGCTTTTCGGCCTTTTCCTCTGTACAGAGGAACAGTACAGAGGAGCACGAGTGGGGGGAGGGAGGGAGTGCCGGCCCAGTGTTTTTCCCCATAGGCTTGCATTGGGGGAAAGCTTTCCCCCAATGCAAGCCTATGGGGAAAACACCTGAAATGGCAGTCCGAATAACTGATATGTCCGATAGTTATCGGACATATGGATATCGGATCCTATCAGATAGGGCCACCTGAGGAAATTATCGTTATCCGTAATCGGATGTCAGATAATTACCTTATCGGTTCGTTATCGGACATCGGACTGATACGATACACATCCCTAGTAGCAAGAAGCAGACAGCAATCTCTGCAATCATAAGCTAAAGTGCTTTCCAGCCCCGAAGGGTGGGGTGGGGAGCAGTGACTTTGGATCCAGGCCAATAGGTCCACAACATCTGGACACAAATTAGAGGATAAAAAGGGGCAACTGGAAATGTGGGAGAGAGGAAGCCATGCCCTTCAAAGGATATGAATGAAGTGGAATAGCTATACAGAAGAAGTGGTAGAAGAAAAATGGGTCCTCTGCGTTGCCATCTTCTCTAATATCTAGCCTTTATTTGTTCGAATTCAGGCTGATTTCAGATGTCAGAGCAGGGGGTGCCATTTCAGATTTTGTTAGGGGCAAAAATTCCAGGAAGAAATTCACAGCAAGGGCAATTGTCCCCTGTTCTATACATCCAGGATTAAACAGCAACATACTTGAAGAGCATTTGTTGTGGCAAATATCTTCATTTTGTACCTTAACTATAGTAATGTTCTCAATTCAGAGCAAACAAGCACAGCCTTATGAACAACAAAGGGTTTTTCAGAGGGTTCCACCCTTAAAGGTGGCCTAAAATCACTTTAAATTTAATTAAAATCTGGGCTTTTGGCATGCTTCATGAGCATATTTTCAAATTTAGGCATTCCCTTTTCCTGTTCCTGGGTACTGGCACTCTGATGCAGCTCTTGCTCATGTGCAGGCTGCATTCAATGGATGTGCAGTGCGCCTGTCTCCTATCCACAGTGAAGACTATTTGGAAGACTCCACAGGCTGAAGAACAACACCATGTGTAAAACGCGTTGGTCCATTCAGTGTCTAATCCTCCAGTTCAGCCCCATCTTGCTGTGAAAGCTTTAACCTGCTGCAAAATGGCCTAGACATGGATTGACGTTTCTGGGACCCTCAATATCCAGAGATTAGAAACAGTGACTGAGTAATTCCATGCAAGCAGCTGTTTTTCTTCTGTAGACGAGGAGGTAGCTAAAAGCTAAAAGGAATGTTTGTCAAAGTAAAGCCAAAGATTGTACATGTCACTTGAACACCATATCACTCATATCACTAATATCCTTCAGCCTAAGGGCAGCAGATGCCTGCAGCACCCAGTGGCCTTGGCCACGTACATAGCTGAGCCCAATCTATCTCACCAGGGCTGCGTTACCTGAAAAGTGCTACAAAAACCATTAATAAGAAGACTCAGGAGGCACGGGCCTTTTGTGGATAAAAAGATGCCTTCATTTTTAATAAAAACATTTTTTCTCCATCTTTAGCATTACAACAGCAACAAAAATAACCCAATAATCTTGCCATGTATAACAGCTGCAAGGGGTTGCCTGGGAAGTCATCAGCCTTTGATTTCACAAGGAAATCTTGCTTTCTTCATCAGATATGTTTTCCCACAACTTCTCGTATTTCACTATCCGTGGCGGGGGAAAAGCTGATGAAACTAGCATTTTGCTGAAACATTACCAAAGGCAAGAGGCATTTTTAAAAATATGCCAGTCACACTAGATCCTGTGAACTAAATGAGATGGTTACGCACGGAAAGCAGTAAATAATTTCTCAAGTGGTAATTGCGGTTCCTGGTTAAGGCAGTGAGGCGAGAGGTGAATGTACTCCTCGGAATGAGCTACAGTTGGAATCTCTCCTTCTAAACACAGAACCATTTTTGAAGGTTCTTTTAAGTGAAAACCATTTTAAATGTTCTTTTTAAATAAGAACCACTTTTGTAGGTTCTTTTAAATGAGAGGAACAGAGGCTAGAGATAGAGAAATCCTTTGTGTCTCCTATATGCCTAGTGAGAACCATGGTGCTAACCAGTTGTTCACCTTTTAGATCTGAAACTGAATGAGGTATACACGGTTTGCAATTTCACAGGAGAGAACCCCTCACATTTTTATATGCAACTAGCTGATATACCCGGCATTGCTCGGGCCCCCTAAGATATATGTCTGTGAGGTAATCATCTTAAAGTAGTAGGGCAATGCTGGGCCTGTGAGTTAACTTTTAATGAAATTACTAGGGGTGTGCACGCGTGAAATTATCGTATCGTATCGTTATTGGAAATCACTTTTAAAAAAACATTTTGGATCAGATTATATCGCAGGCTAATCATATCATCTTCATGATAATTATCGGAAATCCGATATTAATTTGCAGCCCCATTGTGCCCTATAGAGCTGAAATTTTTAGGAAAAAATGCCTATTACTTCTGCATTTTCAAAGTTACAGGCTTGAAACTTGGTCACAATGCTTATGGGGTATGCCCAAGTATGTGTATGAAATTTGAGATTGATCCCTCCAACCCTCGATTTTATATGAATTTATTAAAGAACGTTTAAGTTCTGACAACTCAGAATGACAGCTCGCCATGTGCGTTCATTCAGAACTGTCAAAAAGTTGCACGATCTTTCAAAAATTCATAGAAAATACAGGGGTGGAGGGATTGATCTGAAATTTGGCACATATGTGTAGCAACATGTTCTAGACATTTGTATGAAATTTGAGATCGATCCCTCCAACCCTCGATTTTCTATGAATTTATTAAATTTAATGCAACTTTATTGACACAGCTGGTTGACCAGGCCTCCATGCTGTCATCTTGTTGTCTGCTTTTTTCCCATAGGCTTGCATTGGGGGAAACATGTATGTGTATGAATTGGTCATCAGCTTGAAGCTTACTTTTCCTTGCTGGGATAAAAGATTGTATTACTAGAGACGGAGGCCTTTCCCCCATATAATTAAGAGACTTGCTTTCTCTTTTTTACTCCCATGGTTGTTGCTCTTACTTGGCAATGTAAAAAAACTACCATATCTGATGAAGTGACCTTCTCGAAATGGGACTTATCTGGATTCCTGTCAACAATGGATAATTAGAGGGACATTATTTGTATAGATAATTTGCTGTATTATTGTTTGATGTAAATTGACGGGTTCTATTACTTAGTGTATTCATGTATGTGCACTTCAAACTTGGTATGTTTAAAACGCATGTTTTGTCTGGTGACCTATTATTTGACTGGTTGTGATAGCAGCTGGTGAATCCTAATTTCTACTTTAAATATTGGGACCAGTGAGGCCATGTGCTAGTAGTCACATATGACTTCTAGACTTGCGTTGTATGACATGTTATAAAAAGATGTAAACTGTTATAAAAAAACTATATTAATTATTTGTTAAAAAGTGAAAAAGTATTTCAGTCCTTTGACTGGGTACTGTACAACGACTACATAGTGAGATAAACTTGTATTGTAAACTTGTATTGTTTTCTATTGATGCGGTTGTGTGCTTTGGCACCTTCGATTGTTCAGAATGACAGCTCGCCATGTGCGTTCATTCAGACCTGTCAAAAAGTTGCACGATCTTTCAAAAATTAATATAAAATACAGGGGTGGAGGGGTTGATCTGAAATTTGGCACATATGTGTAGCAACATGTGCTAGACATGTGTGTGAAATTTGAGATCGATCCCTCTGACCCTCAATTTTCTATGGATTTATTAAAGTTCATGCAACTTTATTCACACAGCTGGTTGACCGGGCCTCTGTGCTGTCATCTTGTTGTCTGCTTTTTTCCCCATAGATTTGCACTGGGGAAAACATGTGCATAACTTTTATATTTGAAATGATAATGATATGAAACTTGGGGAGCCAGGACTAGCAAGATCCAACCTGCAATGTCCAAAATGTTTCATGTCTCTATCTTTTCAAATTAAAAAATTACAGGGGGTCCCCCAAAAGTCCCCCCTGCTGTAACTTCTTCACTTTTAAAGATAAAAACTTGAAACTTGTGGGACATTGAAGATGGGATCTGGCTGGTCATTTGTGAAAAAAATCAGAGCAATTGCTCAAACCCTCGGTTTTCTATGAATTTTTTAAAGATCGTGCTTGTTCTGAAAGCTGAGGCCCAGTCAACCAGCTTTCAGAATGAGCTTATCATATCATTATCGGATATTTTAACGATATGATACACATCCCTAGAAATTACATTTATTTCTTTTTTCCCCTCTCACCCTCATGACAACCCTGCAAGGTAATAATAATAATAATAATAATAATAATAATAATAATATATTTATTTATTTATTTATCACCCGCCTCTCCCAACGGATCGAGGCAGGGAACAACACCAAACACAAAATACAAAAACTGATTAAAAGCAGATAAAACCAGTACATCATTAAAATACCAATAAAACACCAATAAAACACTTTAAAATTCATCTAGGTAGTCCTGCCGGAAGAGATCAGTCTTTATAGATCTTTTAAATTCCTCAAGACTAGTAAGTTGGCGAATCTCTCCCGGCAGGTCATTCCACAATCTGGGAGCGGCAGAAGAGAAAGTCCTCTGGGTAACGGTTGTCAGTCTAATTCTTGTTGACTGTAATAAATTCTTTCCAGAGGACCTGAGAGTGCGGGGCGGATTGTATGGGAGAAGGCGATCCCATAGGTAACCTGGACCCAAACCATGTAGGGCTTTAAAGGTAATAACCAACACTTTGTACTTCGCCCGGAAACTGATTGGCAGCCAGTGAAGAGATTTTAAAACTGGTGTAATGTGGTCACACCTAGATGTACTGGTGACCAACCTGGCTGCCATATTTTGAACTAGTTGAAGTTTCTGGACTAGGCACTGCATTGCAGAAGTCGAGCCTCGAAGTTACCAGCGCGTGCACTACTGATTTTAGGTCTTCCAACTCTAGGAAGGGGCGCAGCTGGCGTATCAGCCGAAGCTGATAGTAGGCACTCCTGGCATTCACATCTATCTGAGCTGTCATTTGGAGCGACGGATCCAGGAGCACCCCCAAGCTGCGAACACAGTCTTTCAGGGGGTGTGTAACCCCATCCAGAACTGGTTGACACACCTCCAACCCCAGGTTGTGGCCCTTGACAGTAAGCACCTCCATCTTGTCTGGATTCAGCTTCAGTTTGTTTTTCCTCATCCAGCCCATTACCGCCTCCAAGCATTCATTCAGAGGAGACACACTATCCTTAGCTGATGCTGTTGTCGAAGGCATAGAGAAATATATTTGGGTGTCATCAGCATATTGATAGCACCCCGCCCCATGCCTCCGGATGATCTCTCCCAGCAGTTTCATGTATATATTAAACAGCATTAGGGATAGGATGGCACCTTGTGGTACACCACATAGCTGCTCCTTCTTTGAAGAGCAACTATCCCCAAGCATCACCATCTGGAACCTGCCCAAGAGGTAGGACCGGAACCACTGAAGCACAGTGCCCCTGAGACCCAATTCCCTCAGGCGTTCCAGAAGGATACCATGGTCGATGGTATCGAAAGCTGCTGAGAGGTCCAGGAGTACCAACAGGGACACACTCCCCCTGTCAATACTTAAGCGTAGATCATCCACTAAGGCAACCATAGCAGACTCAACTCCATATCCTGCTCTGAAGCCAGTTTGAAATGGGTCTAGAAAATCTGTATCATCCAAAACTGCTTGCAGTTGGAAGGCAACCGCCCTCTCGATCACCTCGCCCAAAAATGGAAGATTTGATACTGGCCTATAATTATTGAAGTCCAGGGGATCCAGGGAGGGCTTTTTTAGAAGCGGCTGTACTACCGCTTCTTTTAAACGTGATAGAAAACTCCCCTCCCTGAGAGATGCATTAATAATATATTGTAATTGTGATCTAACTGCATCTCTTCCCTGGGCGACCAGCCAAGAAGGACAGGGATCGAGACGGCAAGTCGTCCTCCTTACTCGACCAAGCAGCTTGTCCACGTCCTCGGTACTCACCAACTGAAACTGATCCAGTGTAATTCTACTCGCGGAGTTGCTGGACACTCCATTGTCAGCCTCTGCTATAACGACAGCATCTAAGTTGGCTCTTATCCGAGAGATTTTATCTGTGAAATGATCGTTAAAGGCATCACAGCGAACTACCGAAGGCTCTAACATCAGGTTCAGGGGAGAGGGTGCCCGAGTTAGACCCCTGACCACCCTGAACAGTTCTGCTGGACGCGAATTCGCAGACGCAATGCGTGCAGAGAAATAAGCTTTCTTCGCTGCACATATTGCCACCCCATAGGAATGAAGATGTTCTCTATGTCATGTCTGGTAGGCTGATGCTAGGCCTGTGAGGTAACTTTAAAACAAATTAAATTTGTTTCTTTTCTCTCTCTCTCTCTCTCTCTCTCTCTCTCTCTCTCCCCCTCAACACATGGCCAGAGCCACATTAAAGCCACCGTCATGATTTTCCTTGTCCCCACAGAAAATGAAAACTACAACTCCCGGCATGCCCTTTCACTGCAGTGCCTGACTTGCCCAATGGGAGTCCTTCTGTTGAGACTCATGGGAAGTGAAGTCTGGCTGAGCCAGTCCACACTGCACTGTTCAATAGGTGCCCATAGGTAGGCCATGAGGGAGCCAGCCTGCTGACTAACTGATGGTTAGCTTGGTTGCCATTGGCAATGGGCCCAGAGCTGCACCCTCCTCCCCTCCTGCTCTTGATGGTGCCTAGCGACTGAGGCAGCTGGCCCCAGGCGCTCCCCCTTCAGGCCCAGGAGGACGAGCCACTACCAGATGAATACCTAAGTCCCTGAATAATGTGTTAGTCTTTGAACACCATCTGAGGTGTGGTAGGAGACAAGAGAGCAGGCCTTCTTAATTGTGGCACCTGCTTATGGATTTCTTTTTCCCAGGCAGGCTGGCCTGGTGACTGCATTAATGGCTTTCCAGTGCCAAATGAATATTCCCCCCCGCCAAGGCCTTTTAACTTGATGCAATTTTTTATGCTGCATTTTTTTTTGTCATAACTAAACCACAACATTCCAAGACAGATGCAGGAATTACTGAATAAAGTTCATGATTTTTATGTAATAGCCTGACTACACCATTGAAACAGAAGAGTGAGTGGAGGAATGACTGCTAACTGAGGCTAGAATGGAATGGTGGGCGGGGTTACTGGCAGTTGGAGAAAGTCAGATAGAAGGAGAACAAAGACAGTGAGTTAGGATTGAGAAAGAGTGACCTGGCTTGCACATAATGACCTGGCTGACTAACCCACACTTTATTTAAAATTACATGCCTTTCACAGCCCACAGATGCCCAAGTCCTCTGAGAGGTGCTTTCCTCCTCTCGTTGCCAATGCTGCTCATCGATACGAGCATCGAGGAGTAGCATCACCAAGGAAGGGAGGTAAGCAGCTGTTATTGGATATGCCCAGCTTCAACCAAGTCCTGATGGGACTGTCTTGGGCCATGCTTCTCGTTCACCAGGTGCTCCATCAGAAGCCTGTACTGAAGGGCCGGACATTGGACCTTTTTCTGGGCATGCACAGAGTGCTTCCCCTCCCTCCCTCTTAAGGAGGAAGGCCACACATGCACTTTCCCCAGATTCTCAGAAAACAGCAATATCAGGATGGGATGCCTTTGAGCATGTTCAGAGTTTGGCCTCTCAAAGTCACGCTGTTGTATCTATCTATGATTTTACAAGCATGTATGCCAGGTGGGAGGAGGCACCACAAATGGACACAGCCCATTTATGTGGGTTGTTTTCTTTTATGTAGAATTGGGTTGACTACTCGAAACCAACTTTAGGAGTTTAGGTTGTGAAAGGCATGCAGCAGCCACCCATCTGTGCACTTACAATGGCCGCCAAAGGCCAGTAAATCTGACCTCCCACCCAAGGCATGCTGGGAGTTGTAGGCATAAGCCTAGTTGTTTTATTAAATTCTTTAAAAAATACTTAAACCCCAAACTTTTGCATTTTTAGATTTTTCTGGTACATTGTACAACCAGACCTATCCACATGCCAAATTTCAAGTTTCTAACTCATCTGGAAGTGAGTAAACATTTCTGGACATACATTGCACACACATATTTTCCACTTTATAGATAGAGACTAGCTGATATGCCCGGCATTGCTCAGGTCCATGAATAATGTTTATAACATTTATTTGATAAATAATAAATTTCTCTGCAACTTATTCACCTATAGGTTGATTGTTGTTTTTCAGTTTGGTTGAGTTAGTAAATTGTCTTGCTAGAATCAATGGAAAATTGTGTTAATAAGAACTGTATTTTAAATTAGAGCTTCATGATAAAGCACATTTTTTGTTTTACCTGAAATGCCTACACCTTCCATCGTGCTTTGGCCGGAGCAGCCGTCTAAACTTTAAAAACATCAGGACACACAACACCCTTTCTACCAGCTAAAAAAAACGCAAATTTAAAAATATGTTTTCAAAATATACCTGGCATTGCCCAGATATCTGAATAACATATAGTAAGGAAGTGGATCTCAGTGGACGCTGGGAACTGTTGTATGCATGTGCTCTGAAGTTATTATTATGAAAAAGGAAAGCAGCCAGAACACAGGCTAGTGCTAGACCTGTGAGTTAACTTTTAAACAAATTAAATTCATTTCTTTTTTTCCTCTCTCGCCCTCATGACAACTCTGCAAGGTAGGGTAGTCCTAAGCCTGTGAGGTAACTTTAAAATAAATTAAATTAGTTTCTTCCCTCACCCTCCTCTCTCTCTCACCCTCAACGCATGGCCAGGGCTGCCTTGAAGTTATCACCATGATTTACCTTGTCCCCCACAGAAAACAAAAACTATAACTCCTGGCATGCCTTTTGCTGTGGTGCCTGACTTGCCCAATGGGAATCCTGCTGCTGAAGCTTATGGGAAGTGAGTCTGGCTGAGCCAGTCTACACTACACTGAGGGAGCTGGTTGGCTGACTCACGGATAGCTTGGTCGTTGCCATCGGTGACAGGCCCAAAGCTGTGACCTCCTTCCCTTCTGCCTAGTAACCAAGGTAGCCAGCCCAGGCACTCTCCCTTTAGGCCCAGGCCGGATGGTGAGCTACTTCCAGATGATGACCGCCAAAGCCTGATAAGACTCCCCTCCCACCCAAGGTATGTTGGGAGTTGTAGGCGCAAGCCTTGTGTTCTGAATGACATTAATCTTTGGATACATCTGTGGTGTCATGGGAGAGTGGGCCTTCTTAGTTGTGGCACCCTGCTTAAGGATCTCTTTTTCCCAGGCAGGCTGGCCTGGTGACTGCATTAATGGCTTTTAAGTGCCAAGTGGTTTTTTAAAAAAATATATATTTTCCAGGGCCTTTTAACTTGATGAGATTTTTTTATACTGCAGGGGCTTTTTTTCTTGTTATAACTAAACCACAACATTCCAAGACAGATGCAAGAATTACTGGATAAAGTTTATGATTTCTATGTAAAAGCCTGACTTTACTATTGAAACAGAAGAGTGAATGGAGGAATGACTGGGATCTGAGGCTAGAATAGAAGGGGGGGGGGTGAATGACAGTTGGGGAAAGTCAGTTAGAAGGAGAACAAAGGCAGTTAGTGAGAGGTCAGGAAAGTGGGGGCTGAGTTAGGACTGAGAGATAGTCAGCTGGTTTGCTAACCCCTACTTTATTTAAAATCAGCCACTCTCCATACCAGTACTACACCTCCCAGCATGCATTTGGCAGCCCGCAGGTGCCCACATCCTCTGAGACATTGTCTTGTTGCCGATGCTGCTCCTCAATAGAGTGTGAAGGAGTAGCATTCCCAAGGAGGGGATGTAAGCAGCTGTCAGTGGACATGCCCAGCTCCAGCCAATCCCACTGGGATTGCCTAGTCCTGCATTTCTCACCCACCAAGTGCTCCGTCTGGAGCCTTTACTGAAGGGCATGGGGCTTGGCAGGGCACTTTTCTGGGCATGTGCAGAGTGCCTCCCCTTCCTCACTCCCTCTTAAGGACAAAAGTTGTGTGCTTGCTTCCCCCAGATTCTGAGAAAACAGCAATATCAGGGTGAAGTGCCTTTGAGCATGTTGGGCCCCTCAAAGCCACGCTGTTGTATCTAGTCACGATTTTAATACCATGCAGAGGGTGGGAGGAGGCATCACAAATGGACGCAGCCCATTCATGTGGGTTGTTTCCTTTTATGTGGAATTGGGTTGATTGTTCAAGACCAACCTTAGGAGTCAGGTTGTGAAATACACACAGCAACCACCCACCTGTGCATTCACAATGGCCGCCAAAGACCAGTAAGTCTGGCCTCCTGCCCAAGGCATGCTGGGCATTCTGCCCAAGGAATGCTGGGAGTTGAAGGCATAAGCCTTGGTTTTTATTAAATTATTTAAAAATACTTCAACCCCCAAAATTAATATTTTTAGATTTTTCTGGGATATTGTATAGCCAGACCTATCACTGTGTCACTGCAATTAGAGTGCCGCATTTGCCAGTTGCAGCAGGTGACGTCATCACCCACCATGACCAGGAAATGCGGCGGCCCATAGTGAGGATGGCAGACGACAGCAGGATGATATGGAGGAGGCAGCAGGTAAGCAGGGAGAGTGGGGGGAGGGAGGGAAGGAAGGAGGGAGGGAGGGAGCGGGGAGAGCGGGAGGGAGTGCTGTGACCCGATCCAGATCAGATCTGGATCGCAGATCCGATCCGGCCCCGATCCAATTCGGATCTGGGATCCGGAGGCCCGGATTAACCTGATCCGACTTGAATTTGGGATCTGGATCCGGATCCGGATCCGGTCACAGCCCTAGTCCAAATGCAACTAATAAAGACATGTAAAATGATGTATATTTTTCTTCGGAAGTTTCAGCTCAAGGCCCTGTCACACATTGTATTTTAAACGATTCCACCCCACCCCCCCAAGTATATATTGAAAAATGTAATGTATAATTGAGACAAACGTATGTTTGGAAACATGTATATCTAACAGATACACTCATCAAAGATGTCATATGGAAGACATAGCTAGTACCACAAATGCAAGGCACAAAAAGAGATATTCCAATAGATGCAGGAAATTGTTTTAATTAACACAGTAGCACCAGTTCCAACCCGCTTCAAAAGAACGCCTGTCTCAAAACTTGCTGAGTATATATGTCAACAGCAAAGTACAATCAATGTAAGAGCAATTCCATCTAATAAAAATACCACTCATAAAATATAATAAGGTGCAAAAGAAAGAATAACAAGCATGATGCAACATATCAATATGATGTGTAGAATTAATTTTAAGGAACATTTTAATAATCCAATGTATAAAGTAAGGATTTAACCAACAGCCTTCTACTGTCTTGACCAAATAAATATGCTGCAAAAAAAAAAAAGACTAATAATGTTAGATAGCTCTCTAAATATAATCAGAATACTCAAAGGCATAGTATTAATGATAAATAAATATCATAAATAAATAGTACGTTCTAAGCACTAGTCAGGATAAAAGCAAAATAACAGCTGTTATGAAAGACATAGCACTCAAAAAGAAAAAAAACAGAAACATTCTTAAAAGACTCCCAATACTAATATTATCGAAAAGAGGCCAGCTAAAAAGTACTAAATATATTTTGATATTATTTTTTGTTTGCTCCAGAAGGCGCTCTTGATGCCATCATGGCTGATGTAATAGAGCTTTAACAGGTTCCTGCAAAAACAAAAATAAACTCATTTTTCACATTATGGTGTTGTTTTCATGCTTTTGCATTTTTGTATTTTTCTATTAGAAGCCACTCTGATTTATTTTACAGAAAAATGAGATAGAAATAGTAAACTAAATTCAATACTGAAACCCTTGTTCAAAGATTCAAACTTCATATGGTATTAATGAGACATAGTTCCCCCCCCCCCCTCCAATGAGGGATATTTTCTTTCCTTTCTTTTCACCAGCTAAGTCTCCAATGCAAGATTGGCACAGAGAGGAGGGGCATCTTTCTTTTCAGCTAGTTTCCCCCCTTTAATATATTTTTCTGCAAAGGAGCTTTGGCAGCATGGGTGAAGATAAATATGGGTACCTCTTGTGTTGCAGTTGGCTTGAAATACTTGGGTTCAAACAACTCTGTGTTTGAACTTGCTGGGTAGCCCTGAACAAGTCATAATACCTTAGCCCTGGTTTTCCATTTGAAAAAAAAATGGGGAATAACCTACCTCACAGGACTATTATGAGGGCAAACAAATATTGATTACAGAGAGCCTATCTAACCCTTTAAAACTGTTATAAACCGAATTAAAAGTCATTTATGAATCACTAAAGTACAACAAATAAAATGGCTTTGCTTTACAAAAGTGCCAGAAGTTACCAAATCTTTGTCCTCATTAGCAAATTCTGTAGTCTGAGAACACTGTTTGTAGGGATTGGTGGGGGAGAAAAGAGTGGGGAAGTTGTATGGTGGGTATGGGAGAGAGAATATCAAGTATTAAGAAATGGATTGCTTGACAATGAATTTTGGATTCCCCCCCTTCTGGACCAGCATAGCTTACTTGGTTTTATATCATGCATTCAATCTTGTCATACTGAAGGCTTGGCTATTGTTCTAACTGGCAACAGGCACTGGGGGAGATGGGAGGGGCAGAAGTTTTGCCCCCAGCTCAAGTCAACTTTTTCCACGTGCAAAAAATACAATTTCCAGCACAGTACCATATTCTCAAAGGAAAGGGGGCCTTTAAAATAGACTGGCATTTTTAGATTTCCTTTTGACATCACGGGCGTGATGAAGTGATAATTAGGACTGCTGGATATGCTAAGACACTTAAGTTCTCCTCAGCTCTCCAACCCCTGCAGGAAATATCATGAAAAAGTACAGAAGGGATATTGGAAATACGTGTAGTTTTGACAACAGTATAAATTTAGCTGTGAGAAGGTGAACGTTTTAATGACATGTGGCTGAGCTGATGCAAAACCAACCTCACAGCCGAGTGATTTTTAATTGGCAGATCTGTGCTTCAATCATTTTCAGCAGAGAGAAGTGCTGTGCGCTCAGATGAGGACAGATCACTCCTCTTTTGTGCATCTAAAAATGACCTTTCCTGATAGCTGTTCTCACACGTCACAAAAACTCACTGCCCTTTGTGTTACTTAACAGTCTGTGACTTTTCCTGGTTCGAGGATGGTGGTGTCTTTCTTACCTGTGCGTGTGGCCCCCAAGGCCCTCTCCTTTGCACAGTGCTACTAGGGAAGGAAAGAGGAAGAAAGAAGGTTTGCTTAACCCAGCCTTACCCAACCAGATGTGCCTATCATATTTGGCTGGCATGGCCATTGGCCATCATTCTAGCTGCTGCTGCTGCTGCTGATGGAAGTTGTAGTCTAGGGGTGTTGAATCTCAGGGCAGTAGGCCAAATCCAGTCTGGTCCTCTGGGGTTTCCTGGATGGGCCTCTCCCTCTTCCCTGGCCCCAGCCCCTTTCCCCCAACCACAGGACATTTGGTGGTTCCTGGGCTTATGCACAGTGTTTTTCCATTCTTACAGGTTGCCATGCCTCTCCTAAGGCTCAATTGCTGGCAGCAAGAGCTTTAAGCTGGTTTTCAGCTGGTATTTTTTGGCCTGCCCACCACTGGAATATGGCCCCCAAGAGGTTCTATGGCCCTCGGGCTGAAAGAGGTTCTACACTCCTATTTTAGTCCAATGCAACTGGAGGGCACTAGGTTGTGAAAGGCTAGATGAACCAATACAGTTTAGCCAAGACTTCTCTATGCTGAAGGAGGAGACAAACACAGGAGGCCTTTGCGTCCATCATTGTCCTGCCCCGCCCTCTTTGCTTAACCATCTGAGGTACTTTATCCAGGCACCCTGACTTGGTGGAGTGGAGTGGTGAGCTGTAGAGCTAGATAGTTGTAGCCCCCTGCCACACACCCTGTCAGCTGAGTAATGGACTCCCTGTTGGTGTATTGTTGGTGTATTGTTGTACATGTTAAACGTATGTGTTAATTTTTTAATCGTAAAAGATGCCACCAAATTCTTTGTTGAACCTCCTCAACAATCCGTCTGGAGCATAAGATTTCACACTCCTCCAGCACTGTTGGCCTCAGTCCCTTTGGCCTCCTACATAGTACTGATGTAGCCTTTTTGGTTCTTCTTTGTTGAATGGCTTCAATTACTCTCTGCTGCTTTTGAATTAAACACATGTTGCAAGCTTATGTCCCGGATAATATTGAGCACTGCAGACGGCATATAGCTATTGGTTCCCATTTGTATAGTAATTTTTATTTATACCATCTGGTAGGATTTTTTTTTTAACATATCCAGACAGCTATCTGCCAAACTGTTCATCAAAAGTAGCTCTCTCTCTCTCTCTGTCTCTCTCTCTCTGCGGTTCTGGCAATTTTAAGCATGCTGTAAAATGGGGATCTGTTGACAACTCTAATCCACATTAACTGCTATGATTCCAGTATTGAATAAAGTGTGAAGTCTTGAGCATGAACTATAACTGTTTAAATTATTTGTTAAATGTATATGTTCTGGCATTTCTCATTTTTAATTATCCAGAAAAGTCCCTTGTACCAAGCAATGTAGACCTAATATAGTCACAAAGCCCAAATGGAGGTGTTGAACTCATCCAATTCACTGTAAGTACCAAATGTCACCAGCGTGCATGACAATACAGCTCCTGAAATTACGACCTGGCCTCTTCCTTGCCCAGCATCATTTTCTTGGTGAAAGCTGTCTATGTTTGTCTAGAATGTGCAAGGGATGGCCACCGAAGTCTTCTATGGAATCTCTTAAACACCTGCCTGGGTCTGGAAGCAGAACTCGAGGGGTTTGGTTCATTCCCACTAGTTGCAAATGGTTCTGCAGGACCTTGCTTATAATCTAGGACGATGGCTATCATCTTTCCTGGATGGCTCTCCCTGTGCATGTCAAAGCCTTAGGAATAAGAAGCATGGGAATTTATAGCCCCTTTCCCCCTGCCTTGGGACACTGCAGGTCCACCCACCCTGTTGGTCCAGGGAAAGAGGGGGCAGCCAGTCTACTGAAGAACTAGAGCAAGGAGAGAGATAGGATCACATATGCTGCTCTCTAGAATTATAGTATTTATATTATATGCTCTAGTTAGCAGATGTGGAAGAGGAATAAAGGACTACTGCAGTATTGGGGAGGGGGAGGCGGAGAGGCAAAGAGGGATATTGAAAAGCTACCTATCAAGGAGAGGGTTGGATGAGCCAACCTGTCCTGTGAATAATCTGAGGTTATGGGTTTTTCAGATTATGCACATGAACTAGCTATGATGAACAATGCAAAATGTTCATTCAGATCAGGCCTGCCCTATTTACAGCCTGTTAACCATTTGCAGCACCTTGGGGACATTCCACATGCCTATGGTTTGTGGGCCTTTCCCACTTCTTTGTGGGAACATTTGAGTGGGATGTGGATGAGAGAATTCCTGCATCCATACTACTGCACACAGAGAGATGGCCAGGATCTCTTGTCGATCATCCCAGAGAGCAGGACATGGAATAATGGGCTCAAGTTGCAGGAAAACATCCTGACTGTTAGAGCAGTACGACAGAGGAACCAACTACTTAGGGAGGTTGTGGGATCTCCCACCCTAGAGGCATTCAAAAGGCAGCTGGAAAGCTACCTGTCAGGCATGCTTGAAGGTGGACGGCCTTGTAGGCCCCTTCCAACTCCACTGTTCTCTGATTCTCTCCTTGGATTTACAAGGCATGTGGTGGAATTGGCACCAGTTTTGTTCCAGCTTATTTTCCAGGCAGTCTGCAATACCGCACCTGTATGGTCCCCTTACATTAGGAACTCCCTTAACTGCAGGGAGAGAAAAAGCCTTGCGTGCTGCTTCTGCCAAAATTACTGAAGAGTAAGAGAAATGTGTGTGAGTCTGTGGAAGTGAGGAGGGAGAGAGTAAATAGAGTAATAAAACATTATTTTTTTAAAAAAGACCAAAGGAACAATAAAGGGCCACAGAGAGATGGGAGCCCAGGTGAACGAGCATGAAAAGAGAAAACAGGAGTGGTAATAGAGTGGACGGTGCAGAAAAAGAAACTGCTACAGCAGGCGTGGGGGACCTGTGGTCCTCAAGATGTTGTTGGATTAAAACTCCCATTATCCCTGACCATTGGCCATGCTGGTTAGGGCTAATATGAGTTGTAATGTGACAATAGGTCCCCCCAGTCTACAGAGTGGAGAGAGAAAAGAAGGGAGGGCTAATGCAGAAAGTGCTTCAGAGAGACCTGTTGTGATGTGAAGACAAAAGGGGACTTCATGAAAAACGAACCAAGAAGAACACACTGGCTGAATTTGGCCAACACAATAGTCAATGGTGGGGTAATAATCAACTTTACGGTTGTTCATCTAGGGGGTACTCCCCACACAACATGGTAATAAATAATCAACTGTGGTGTGGATTAGGATCAGCGCTGAGTTGACTATCGGACAACACGATAGTCAATACAACTGATGATTGTCCCCCCCCCCCATTGCTTATTGTGTCGTCTGAATTCAGCAACCGAGTTACCGATGTAGCAAGGATGTTTTCCATATTGAACGTAACGATGCAGCCCTCTTGCCTGAATAAGAATGTGAAAGTTGTTCCCAGAGGAATTTGTGTTGTGCACCCTTTATACTTAGACCGTGAGATACTAAAGAACACCTCTGAGCTGCTTTCTTACTATTTGTGCCATGTGTGAATGCGGTTACAGGATGTATCTTTTTCCACATGCAGGCTTTAGGCTGGTATTACAGATGGATTTCAGGAAAAGCCAGTGTCAGCCTCCCACAAGAAAACACCCTTCGCACACCCAGTTTGTGATGAGAAGTGCACGGAAAAAGCTCAAGCCTGTCAGCTGGTACCTGTCATCCTAGATTTGCTTTGCAGGGCTCTCTCTGGCAGGCATCCTTTAAATGAGACCTGCTGAGCTGCAAGCTTTGATCTATTTTACAAGAGTTTTGCCTTCAGCAGGGGCCTAAACTTACCAAATTTCTTTTCCCTTAGGTCAAAACTTACAAGGCTTGTTTCAGCACACAGCTGGCTAGAAGTGTTTTTCCTCATTGTTTAAAAGCAAGGAATCATTAACCTCTGGCCAGAATTCTTCTACTCTAATGAGTAATTTCAATGCTGCTAACTTATTTCTCGTAAAAATCAGTCTCTGAATTCAGTCTTTTTTCTTTTCTTTTTTTACATTATACCTCTTCAAAAACAAGAAAACCAAAAATATGAAAATATGAAAGCCATATCACTCATCTTCTTACAGATTGCTCCTTGGCAGGAAGGTTTGGAGGAAGTAGATTCTCTTTGAGTGAGCCTTTGCAGGATCCTAATGTAGTTTTGCTACATAATAAGAGAATGAAGTTGGCTTTCAATCATCTGTTTTGGAATCCTTAACCTATGGATTTGTTTGATGGCCTTTTGTGACTAAATCTTAACACCTACCATAGATGTTATAAACTATTGGTCATATAGTTTATAATTTAATGATAGTGAATGTTTAGATAAAAAATCATAACAAGTCAGCTAACACTCTGGACTTATTAAAGTTTTAAAGAATTTAGAATTTCATATTTCCTTTAAAACAACAACAACAACTAAACACATGAATGCCCACTGCTGAGGAAGAGGAGTGTTACCTTCGTGCCCTATTTCTGAGCTTCTTGGGAACTTCTGGCTGGCCACGGTTGGAACTTGAAACCTGACTTTCCCTTTGCTCTTCCAACCACTACTGGAAACAGGATACTTGACTAGTCTAACCATCCTGCGTTTTTTGTCCTTGTGATCTGCTAAGGCTCAGAAATATCTGGGGGGAAATCCATCTGCAATCTTGCCCTAATACAAACGAGTAACCCCTACTTTCAAACAAGTTCCTGGATTGGGTCCACATACATAAAACTCCCCATCAACTTCCCACACACCCCTACCTGCCTGCGTACCTGCCTGTGGGCACTGGGCCTTCTGTTGGGAAGCTCCCCATGCACAGCCTGATGCCACACATGGTGATAATAATAATAATAATAATAATAATAATAATAATAATAATAATATTTATTTGTAGCCCGCCTCTCCCTCCAGATCGAGGCGGGGAACAACAACAATATAAAACATAAAAATCACAACAGTTAAAAAAAAATTAAAAACAAGAGAAAAATACAACATTAAAAACATCTTAAAATTCATCTGGATAGGCCTGTCGGAAGAGGACAGTCTTCATGACTCTCTTAAATTCATGAAGACTGTTAATTTGTCTAACCTCCTCCGACAGACCATTCCATAGTCTGGGAGCGATGGAAGAGAAGGTCCTCTGGGTAACACCCGCCAGCCTAGTTCTGACTGGCTTGAGTAAGTTCTTCCCAGAGGACCTAAGTGTGCGGGGCGGATTGTACGGGAGAAGGCGATCCCGTAGGTACCCTGGACCCAAACCATGTAGGGCTTTAAAGGTAATAACCAACACTTTATACTTCGCCCGGAAACTGATTGGCAGCCAGTGAAGCGATTTTAAAACTGGTGTAATGTGATCACCCCTAGGTGTACCGGTGACCAACCTGGCTGCCATATTTTGAACAAGCTGAAGTTTCCGGACTAGGCACAAAGGTAGCCCTATGTACAGCGCATTGCAGAAGTCGAGCCTCGAAGTTACCAGTGCGTGCACTACCGTCTTTAGGTCTTCCAACTCTAGGAAGGGGCGCAGCTGGCGTATCAGCCGAAGCTGATAGTAGGCACTCCTGGCCGTCGCATCAATCTGAGCTGTCATCTGGAGCGACGGATCCAGGAGTACCCCCAAGCTGCGAACACAATCTTTCAGGGGGGGTGTAACCCCATCCAGAACTGGTTGACACACCTCCAGACCCAGGTTGGGGCCTTTGACAGCAAGCACCTCCGTCTTGTCTGGATTCAGCTTCAGTTTGTTTTTCCTCATCCAGCCCATTACCGCCTCCAAGCATTCATTCAGAGGAGACACACTATCCTTAGCTGACGATGTTGTCGAAGGCATAGAGAAATATATTTGGGTGTCATCAGCGTATTGATAGCACCCTGCCCCATGCCTCCGGATGATCTCTCCCAGCGGTTTCATGTAAATGTTAAACAGCATTGGGGAAAGGATGGCACCTTGTGGTACACCACATAGCAGCTCCTTTTTTGAAGAGCAGCTATCCCCAAGCATCACCATCTGGAGCCTGCCCGAGAGATAGGATCGGAACCACTGAAGCACAGTGCCCCCGATTCCCAATTCCCCCAGGCGCTCCAGAAGGATACCATGGTCGATGGTATCGAAAGCCGCTGAGAGGTCCAAGAGTACCAGCAGGGACACACTCCCCCTGTCGATACTAAGGCGTAGATCATCTACTAAGGCGACCAAAGCGGTCTCAACTCCGTATCCTGCTCTGAAGCCGGTTTGAAATGGGTCTAGAAAATCAGTGTCATCCAAGACTGCCTGGAGTTGAAAAGCAACTGCCCTCTCGATCACCTTGCCCCAAAATGGAAGATTTGATACTGGCCTGTAGTTATTAAAGTCCAGGGGATCCAGGGAGGGCTTTTTTAGAAGCGGCCTTACCACCGCCTCTTTTAAACATGATGGAAAGCTCCCCTCCCTGAGAGATGCATTAATGATATGCTGTAGATGTGATCTAACTGCATCTCCTCCCTGGACAACCAGCCAGGAAGGACAGGGATCGAGAGGGCAAGTCGTCTTCCTCACACATCCAAGTACCTTGTCCATGTCCTCGGTACTCACTAACTGAAACTGATCAAGTGTAATCCTACTCGCGGAGTCACTGGACACTCCACTGTCAACCTCTGCTATAACAATGGCATCTAAGTCGGCTCTTATCCGAGAGATTTTATCTGAGAAATGATCGTTAAAGGCATCACAGCGAACTGCCGAAGGCTCTAAAATCGGATTCAGGGGAGAAGGAGCCTGAGTTAGACCCCTCACCACCCTGAACAGTTCTGCTGGATGTGAATTCGCAGACGCAATGCGTGCAGAGAAGAAAGCTTTCTTCGCTGCACGTATTGCCACTCCATAGAAACGAAGATGTTCTCTATGTCGTGTCTTGTCAGATATAAGTCGAGTTTTCCGCCATCAGCGCTCCAGTCGTCGTCCTTTCCGCTTCAACTCCCTGAGGTCTTCCGTATACCAGGGCGCCCTATTAGAAGCGGGCCGGAGAGGACGTTTGGGGGCGATCGTGTCGATAGCCCTAGTTAGGTCTTGATTCCATCTATTGACCAGGGCTTCTACAGGATCGTCGACGATACCAGCCATGGAACCCTCCAAGGCTTTCTGGAATCCAGCAGGATCCATCAGCCTTCGAGGGCGGACCATCTTAATTGGTCCGCCACCCCTGCAGGGACGGGTGGTAGCCGTGATACTAACCCTGACCAGAAAATGGTCTGTCCATGACAATTCGGAGGTATTCAGTACCTCCGCCCACAGATCCGTCTGTTCGGAACTGAAAACAGCATCGATAGTGTGACCTGCTGAATGTGTGGGTCCAGAGACCAATTGGGATAGGCCCATGTTTGTCATGGATGCCATGAACTCCCGAGCCCCACCTGACAAACCGGCCTCGAATGGGATGTTGAAATCGCCCAGGACCAAGAGCCTGGGCGAATCCAACACCAGCTCCGAGACCAGTTCTGTGAGCTCGGCCAGGGAGTCTGACAGGCAGCGGGGTGGCCGGTACACTAACAGAATCCCTAGTCTATCCCTGGTCTTCAGACTCAGGTACACACACTCGATGTGATTCAGTTGCCGGACAGGATGTCTGGTCAGGTTAAGATGATTTTTGTAGACCACAGCTACTCCGCCCCCCCGCCCACTTTCCCTCACCTGCTCACTAACACAGTACCCAGCTGGGAGAGCCTGAGCCCATATCGGGCCACTGTCATCTCCCAGCCAGGTCTCTGTGAAGCATGCCAGGTCGGCCTCCTCTTCTATGAGGAGGTCATAGATTATGCTTGTTTTGTTTTTAACCGACCTGGCATTGCATAGGAGCAAGGAAAGGTTCTGTGGGTGGCCTGGATCATTCCCCAAGATCCCCGGGGTAGCAGGGCGACCGGAAGGTAAGATGGGTATTAAATATCCATCTCTCCTTCCCCTGTAACGGCATTTCGTCCTGCTATCGCCATATCTCCCTCTGCCCCATACAACAGATATTGATGCTCCCAGACACATTTCAGTCACCTCCAAGATGTCCCGTCGTCTCTCTCTCGCACGCAAGAGAGAGAGAAAGAGGGGGCGGGGGTTAGTGCAAAGGTATCCACTGCACTTTGTCTTTCTTTCTCCCCCCACTCACGCCGCCGCTGTTCTCCCGCGGCCAGTTCACGGCTGCCTCCGGTTGTCCCGTCTCTCTCGCGTGCGCAAGAGAGAGAAAGAGAGGGGGCGGGGGTTAGTGCAAAGATGTCCGCTGCACTTTGTCTCTCTTTCTCCCCCCACTCACGCCGCCGCTGTTCTCCCGCGGCCAGTTCACGGCTGCCTCTGGTCGTCCCGTCTCTCTCGCGCGCGCAAGAGAGAGAAAGAGAGGGGGCGGAGGTTAGTGCAAAGATGTCCGCTGCACTCTGTCTTTCCTTCTCCCTCCACTCACGCCGCCGCTGTTCTCCCGTGGCCAGTTCACGGCTGCCTCCGGTTGTCCCGTCTCTCTCGCGTGCGCAAGAGAGAGAAAGAGAGGGGGCGGGGGTTAGTGCAAAGATGTCCGCTGCACTCTGTCTCTCTTTCTCCCCCCACTCACGCCGCCGCTGTTCTCCCGCGGCCAGTTCACGGCTGCCTCCGGTCGTCCCGTCTCTCTCGCGCGCGCAAGAGAGAGAAAGAGAGGGGGCGGGGGTTAGTGCAAAGATGTCCGCTGCACTTTGTCTCTCTTTCTCCCCCCACTCACGCCGCCGCTGTTCTCCCGCGGCCAGTTCACGGCTGCCTCCGGTCGTCCCATCTCTCTCGCGCGCGCAAGAGAGAGAAAGAGAGGGGGCGGGGGTTAGAGCAAAGATGTCCGCTGCACTCTGTCTTTCCTTCTCCCTCCACTCACGCCGCCGCTGTTCTCCCACGGCCAGTTCACGGCTGCCTCCGGTTGTCCCGTCTCTCTCGCGTGCGCAAGAGAGAGAAAGAGAGGGGGCGGGGGTTAGTGCAAAGATGTCCGCTGCACTTTGTCTCTCTTTCTCCCCCCACTCACGCCGCCGCTGTTCTCCCGCGGCTGATCTAGTCCAGCTTTTCCCAGCTGGGCCCACTCCAAGGGTGTTGGACTACAATTCCCATCACCCCTGCCAGCATTGGCCATACTAGCTAGGGATGATAGGAGTAGTAATCCAACCCTTCTGGAGGACACCAGCATGGGGAAGGCTGATCTAGACCAACTCATCATCTGTACTTGCTCACTCTGTAACTTCCTGTAATATTATTTGTAAAAGGAAATGTTGTGTTCCTTTTTATCTATGAAAAGTTGGCAAGAGTTGCAGGTTGGTGGTGGTGATGTTCAGCTGTAGTAGAGGTGCAGAACTTTTGTCTATCCAGATGTTGTTGGACTTTAACTCCTATCAGCCCAGCACCAGTGGTAAGGGATGATGAGCATTGTAGTCCAACAACATCTGGGATACCACCGGTTCCTCTCCAGCATTGTGCTGGCGTTCACTCAGCTTCTCTAGAGGAGCTGCAGGAACAAAACAGCTGAGATGCAAAAGAAGGGGATGAATGAAGAATTTCCCACAAACATCTCTGTACAACTTGTACACAATAGAAACGTAGAGCTGATCATATTTTTAACTCACCAGATGAACTGTGGAGAGTACAAAGTTGTATAATAATAAACATAAGGTTATATCCAGATTTTAGGTGCATGCAAATGGACTGGCTGAAGAGAACTTTCCCAACCCACAGAACTTTCCCACAGCAGCCCCTCCAGAACCCCCATGCTACACTGAGGGATGGGGGACCCTACTGAATGATGGGCTATAGGGCAGGGAATAGGGTGGTTCACCCAAAATTAAGTGGATATGATTTCTCTAAATGATTAATGTACATTGTTAGTATAGTAATCCCAACAACAACTTTGTGAGGAATGGAGAGAACCAGTGGGATATAGTCATCTCCGGATACAAATTCTATAGGAAGGACAGGGAAAGATAGACTGAGGCTCAAGTCACTTTCTATATCAAAGAGGACATAGGCCATGTCTATATGAGGTCACAGTGGCGCCTCGAGACCCCACATCTCATACTTGCACTCCTATCGGGTAGTCCCCATAGCAAGGAGCACAAATGCGAGGTTTGAAACCTCACCGGGAAGAGGAGGTGCCGCTGCCTTCCCTAGCACCCCATTCCTCCTTCCCCCCATTCAGCTAACTGGCCCACCCCTGCCCCTGTCCAGCCAATGGTGCCCAATCAGGGGGTCGCCATCAGCTGGGCACGCCTCCGCCGCAGCTCCAGAGCAAAGTGACAGATGGCAGATGCTGTCGTTGCCTCACTCCAAGTGAAAACAAAGTTGGGGTAAGTTGCCAACTTTTTTTAATTGGAGCTTCAGGGAAAAGCCTTGGGATGGCTCCGCAATGACTGCTGTGTCATATAAATGACCTAGCACCACTGCGGATCCACCCCAGGGCTTTCCCCTTGGCAAGATGAAGCCATAGTGTCAAACAAACTAGAAATCTCAAGAGAGACAGATTCCTCCACAGGACCATTGTGTGTGCGTACCAGACTCGTACTGTAATTTAGTTGGGGACATACAGTCATCCCCTTGACCAAGATGCTCAGGGTGATCTTTGAGATGGAGAGGCATCCAAAGGAAAAAGTGTTGTAGTAATGGGTGATTCAATTACCTTCACACAAACTGGATAAATATGAATTCTGATCATGAAGAAGAAGTAAAATCTCTAGATATCCTAAATAATAGTGCCCAGTTGATCATGGAACTGACTGGGTCGGGGTGGAGACCACTCTGAACTTAATCTATAACGCACAGGACCTGGTGCCTTATGTACGTATTATTGAACCAATTGGAAACAGAGATTATGGTGCTATCAAATG
Source organism: Anniella stebbinsi (assembly GCA_029215795.1). Taxonomy (NCBI): domain Eukaryota; kingdom Metazoa; phylum Chordata; class Lepidosauria; order Squamata; family Anniellidae; genus Anniella; species Anniella stebbinsi. Next base: position 179,290,159 of record JARDYH010000001.1, read on the forward strand.
TAATTGTAAAGGACATCCACCACCATCATAGTTGACTTCAAAAGAGAAAGCTTCTCTAAAATGATGGAACTGGCAAAAAGGAAGTTGAAAAGGGGAGTCAAGAGGGTCAAATCCCTCCAAAATGCTCAAAACCACAGTAATAGAAGCTCAGCTAGAATTTATACCTCATGTTAGGAAAGCTATCACAAAGTCCCAGAGGACACTAGCCAAAGTGTTATTTTAACCGATTGATTGATTGATTGATTGATTGATTGATTGATTGATTAAAATATTTGTGCTCCCTTTCTTGTCTTGTAACTGCTTAACAGTTACCTGTTTCTAGGGTCCAAATTTGGAAAATCATTTACTTTGGGAGCAAAAGGAAAATAAAAGTTTAAGGCAGACACTAAATCCTTGTAAGTCCCGGACAGTCTGTATTAACCCTTTATTTTTCTATTTATTTTTCTCTTGATCCTTATTTCAAGACTGAATGGAGCAAATAATAGTTTTGGGAAATTTGTTATTTTCATTAGGGAAAAGCACAGAGTTACACCTCTGTCCCCAGGATCATACTCCTGATTCAAATTTGTCCTCCCAGGGCACGCTGCAGTGCCCACTGGAGAACCTGTGGCCCTCCAAATGTTGTTGGACTCCAGTTCCCATCAGCCTCAGCCAGATTGGCCAATGTTGAAGGATGCTGGGAGTAGTAGTTCATCAGTAACTGTAGGGTCAAAGGCTCCTCCTCACCCCTGCACTAGAGACTTGTTTGATCTGTACCCTGCCAACTTTTAGAAAGGCTCTAGAGCTTTTCTTGTTCCAGAAGGCATTAGGAGGAACTGGGAGGTTACTGGAATGATTTATGGTGCTCCTTTTCTTGAGAGTGTTAATTTTATGCTAGTTGACTGTTTTAAATGGTTTAATTTGTATTTTACTTGTATTTTACTTTTGTTTTCTTAACTTTTGTGTTTTATTAGTTTGTGCCTTGGGGGCTAATTTTTGCAGTTGAAAAGCTGGATATGTCATGGGAAATTGTGTAAAAAGGACATTGTTGGTAATTCATTAATTGGAATAAGAATTATAGAAAACCAGAAGTTTCATAAAAAATCAGCAGTGGGGGAATGGTGTCAAAATAATAATAATAATAATAATAATAATAATAATAATAATAACTCAACTAAGAATGCAATATAAAACTCACCTATCACAAATCCTAAAATCTAAACTCAACTGAAAAACATTTTCAAAGCCATCAACACCTACTCAATACCCATCCTCACATACTCATTTGGAATCATACACTGGTCACACACTGAACTCAAAGAATAACAATCAGCTGGACTTTGAGAAATTTCATGCTAAACAGATAAAATCACTCAGAGAATTCTTTCACACCAAAAACACCCCCATTCATAAAGCCATAGTAAAAGCAGATAAAAACTACACCCCACTGAACCTAGAACTACAAAATGAAGATCAAATGCGACCACTCACACTTGCAGAGAAAAAAGAAAAATGGGCACAAAAAGCACTCCACCGGAAGCACTATAACATAATACAGAAACCACAAAGAAACAAAGAACAATCGTATGAATGGCTCAGGAAGGGTGAGCTATTTCCAGAAACAGAAGGATTCCTAATAGCTATACAGGATCAAGTTATAGCAACCAAAAACTACCAAAAATACATCATAAAAATTAACAGTGTAACAACATATCTATGCAGGAAATACCATCAATTCCAAGAAACAATAGACCATATAACAGGAGGATCTAAAATTCTGGCAGGAATGGACTATACAGACTGACACAATACAGCTGCAAAAATAATTTGCCAATAACTGGGCATCAAATTCAACCTTATCAAACAACCTACACCATACACTACACTAGCTGAGCTGACAGAGGTGGTCTCTGGTGTACTGTTGAGGTCCCCCAGACTCTTGGTTCTGGGGGATGTCAACATTCATGCCGAGGGCACTTTATCTGGGGCAGCTCAGGATTTCATGGTCTCCATGACAACCATGGGACTGTCCCAACATACCATCGGCCCAACGCATGTAGCAGGGCACACTCTAGACCTGTTTTTTTCAACTGGACATGGAGATGGGGATCTGAAAGTGGGGGACTTTACATCAACCCCTCTGTCATGGTCAGATCACCACCTGCTGAGGTTTAGACTTACAGCGGCTTTTCCCCTCTGCAAGGGTGGGGGACCCATTAAGATGGTCCATCCCCGGAGGCTAATGGATCCAGATGGTTTCCAGAGGGCTCTGGGGAGTTTTCCGGCTGATAGGGCTGGCTCTCCTGTCGAAACCCTGGTTGATCTGTGGAATGCAGAAATGACCCGGGCAGTTGACATGATTGCTCCTGAGCGCCCTCTCCTGCATAGAGCTCGAACGGCTCCGTGGTATACCCCGGAGCTGAGAGTGATGAAACAAAACAGGAGACGGCTTGAGGGCAGATGGAGACGAATTCCTGATGGATGCAATCAAACACTGGTAAGTGCTTATGGTAAGCTGTATTCAGGGGCAGTGAGGGCAGCAAAAAAAACAATACTTTGCTGCCACTATTCAATCATCAATCTGCCGCCCAGCGGAGCTTTTCAGAGTTGTCCGGGGGCTTTTACATGCTGGCCCCAAGGACATGGTAGAACCATCTGAGGCCCGCTGTAATACATTTGCTGGGCACTTCCAGAATAAAATCTCTGGCATCTGTCAGGACTTAGATTCCAGTGTTATAGCAGATGAATCTAGTGAGGTATCCAGAGCACAGGCTTGTCCTGTTTTCTTGGATGAGTTTCAGTTGGTGCAGCTCGAGGATGTTGACAAGGTGCTTGGACAGGTTCATGCAACCATTTCCATATTGGATCCTTGCCCCTCTTGGCTAATAAAAGCTAGCAGGGATGGAACAACTGGCTGGGCCAGGGAAGTGATTAATGCCTCTTTGCAAGAGGGAGTGGTCCCAGGCCTCCTGAAAGAGGCGGCAGTGAGACCACTCCTAAAGAAATCTTCCCTGGACCCTGAAAATCTTAATAACTACAGGCCAGTAGCAAATGTTCCATTCCTGGGCAAGGTCCTGGAGCGGGTGGTTGCGAGCCAGCTCCAGGCACTCTTGGATGAGACTGATTATCTGGATCCATTTCAGTCGGGTTTCAGGCCTGGTTCTGGTACGGAAACAGCCTTGGTCGCCCTGTATGATGACCTATGTCGGGAGAAAGACAGGGGGAGTGTGACTCTGTTGATTCTCCTTGATCTCTCAGCGGCTTTCGATACCATCGACCATGGTATCCTTCTGGGACGACTGGCTGAGTTGGGAGTGGAAGGCACTGCATTGTAGTGGTTCCGCTCCTACTTGGTGGGTCGGCTCCAGAAGGTGGTGCTTGGGGAACATTGCTCGGCCCCGTGGATTCTCCAGTATGGGGTTCCGCAGGGGTCAGTTTTGTCCCCCATGCTGTTCAATATCTACATGAAACCGTTGAGTGCAGTCATCCGGAGTTTTGGAGTGCGTTGTCATCAGTACGCTGATGACACGCAGCTCTATTTCTCCTTTTCATCTTCATCAGGTGAGGCTGTGGATGTGCTGAACCAGTGCCTGGCTGCGACAATGGACTGGATGAAGGCTAATAAACTGAAACTCAATCCAGACAAGACTGAGACGCTGTTAGTGGGTGGTTCCGCTGACCGGATGGAGGGTGTTCAACCTGTTCTGGATGGGGTTGCACTCCCCTTGAAGGAGCGGGTTCGTAGCTTGGGGGTTCTCCTAGAACCATCTCTGTCACTTGAGGCGCAGGTGGCCTCAGTGGCACGGAGTGCCTTCTACCAACTTCGGTTGGTGGCCCAGCTACGTCCCTATCTGGACAGGGATAACCTGGCTTCAGTTGTCCATGCTCTGGTAACCTCCAAGTTAGATTACTGCAATGCACTCTACGTGGGGCTGCCTTTGAAGGTGGTTCGGAAGCTGCAGCTTGTGCAAAATGCAGCAGCCAGATTGATAACTGGAACCAGTAGGTTTGAACATATAAGACCTACTCTGGCCCAATTGCATTGGCTGCCTGTATGTTTCCGAGCCCGGTTCAAGGTGCTGGTTTTAACCTATAAAGCCTTACACGGCTTGGGACCACAATACCTGGTGGAACGCCTTTCCCGACATGAACCTACCCGAACACTACGTTCAACATCTAAGGCCCACCTCCGAGTGCCTCCTCCGAGGGAGGCTCGGAGGTCAGCAACAAGAGAGAGAGCCTTCTCTGTGGTGGCTCCCCAATTGTGGAACGATCTCCCCGACGGGGCCTGCCTGGTGCCAACATTGTTATCTTTTCGGCGCCAGGTCAAGACTTTCCTCTTCTCTCAGGCATTTGGCAATATCTGAGGAGCCTGGGTTTGTTTTGTTTTGTTTTGTTTTTGTAGTTTTTGAAGTGTTGATGTGGTTTTTAAATGTATAGATTGTGTATATGTTGTATGTTTTTGCTGTTTTAATTTTTGTACATTGTTTTTAATTGTTTTTAATCCTATGTAAACCGCCCAGAGAGCTTCGGCTATGGGGCGGTATACAAATGTAATAAATAAATAAATAAATAATACTATACATACTCCCCCAAAACAATCTTGGAAAATGCAGATAAAATATACTGGGACAGAACAATTCATAAGGATAAAACAATACCTTGCAACCGACTAGACATAACGTTCATAGACAAAAACCACACACACACATACCTCATCGACATAGCAATACCGAATGTCAAAAATGTTGTTTAAAAGGAAGAGACAAATATACATTACTGGTCATGGAAGTCAAAGAACTATGGCAACAGGAAAAGGTCACAATTATTCCGTTAGTCACATCAATCACCGGCATCACATCAAAAAACAATACAGAAAACCTCTAAAAACTAGGGGTGTGCACTGGATCGGGTCTGATCCACGATCCGGATCTGATCCAGGGGAAATCGGATACAATTATCTGATTTCCGATTTCACCGTTGCATCGTTCAATCCAATCTGATCTGATCTGGAAAGGTCCCGATCCAGATTGGATGGATCGGAGGATCAGCGGGCGCCTGCTGGCGCCCGCCACTGCTTCCACTAGAAGTGGACAGCGGGGGGGGGGGGCTTCCCTGGCGGGGCTGTCCGCTTCCATTGGCGGGTGCCAGCGGGCGCCCGCCTATAGAAGCGGACAACAGGGGCAGGGAGCTTACCTTCCGGGGATGTCCACTCCCATCCGCCGCTGGCCGCTACTGCAAGCAGGCTTCACGGCCTGCCTCTAGGTAGCGCACCAGGTGATGTCATCACCTGGCACGCTACTCAGGAGCAGGCCGCGAAGCCTGCTCGCAGTAGCGGCCAGCAGCGGATGGGAGCGGACGTCCCCTGAAGGTAAGCAGGGGGAGGGGGGCCTGCGGCTCACGGCCTGCGGCCTGTGTCATCACCTGGCACGCCACCTAGGGGCAGGCCGCAAAGCCTGATCGCAGTAGCGGCCAGCAGCGGATGGGAGTGGACGGCCACAGAAGGTAAGCAGGGGGAGGGGGAGGGGGCTTACCCCACCGGGGCCGTCCGCTTCCATCCACTGTCGCCCATGGGCACCAGCGGATGGAAGCGAACGGCCCCGGGGAGGTAAGGAACGCGGGGGAGGGGGCTTACCTGCCAGGGCCGTCCACAGTGGATGGCCCCATGGGGGAGGAAGGAGTTAGGCCCCCCTCACCCACCCACCACCATTTTTTCCTCATAGTCTTGCATTGGGGGAAAGCTTTCTTTCCCCCAATGCAAGTCTATGGGGGTGGGGGAAAATGGTGGCCGATCCAAAAATCGGATGTTTGATTTTTGGATCGGGATCGGACCTGATCTGTTCTGGGGGCCTCCAATTTTGTCCGATCCGATCCGGGACAAAATGGGAGGTCCTGATCCGGGTCCCGATCTGATCCGGGGGGGGGGCGTGCACACCCCTACTAAAAACTGGGCCTACCGGAATATAACCACATCAACATCCAGAAAGCAGTCATAATTAAAGCATGCTCAATCGTCAGGAAACTCCTGAATCAATAAAAGACAGAATAGCTGAATTCGGACGACACAATAAGCAACTGGGGTAGGTGGGGGGGGGGCAATCGTCAGTTCTATTGACTGTTGTGTCGTCCGAATGCTGCCATAGTCAACTCAGCGCTGATCCTAATCCACACCACAGTTGATTATTTATTACCATGTTGTGTGGGGAGTACCCCCTAGATGAGCAACTGTAAAGTTGATTATTACTAGGGGTGTGCATGGACCCCCAGGATCGGATCGGGACCCAGATCGGGACCTCCAATTTTGTCCCGGATCAAATCGGACAAAATCGGAGCCCCCCCCACCAGACTTGCATTGGGGGAAAGAAAGCTTTCTCCCAATGCAAGTCTATGAGGAAAAAATGGCGGCGTGTGGGTGAGGGGGGCCTAACTCCCTCCACCCCCCCGGGGCCGTCCGCTGTGGATGGCCTGGCAGGTAAGCCCCCTCCCCCGCACTCCTTACTGCCCTGGGGATGTCCGCTTCCATCCGCTGGACGGCCCCAGGGGGTAAGCCCCCTCCTCCTGCTTACCTTTGGGGGATGTCCACTCCTGTACACAGCTGGCAGCTATTGCGAGCGGGCTTCGCAGCCTGCTCCTGAGTAGCGCGCCAGGTGATGTCATCACATGGCACGCTACCTAGGAGCAGGCCGCGAAGCCTGTTCGCAGTAGCGGCCAGCAGCGGATGGGAGCGGACGGCCACAGAAGGTAAGTGCGCCACGCGCCCCCCATTCCCCCCTCCCCCTGCCCCCTGCTTACCTTTCCTGTCTGTCTGCTCTCATCCGCAGCCCCCTGCTCCCGTTGTCCACTTCCATCGGCGGGCACCACTAGGGAACCCCCCCTGCTGTCCGCTTCCATCGGTGGGTGCCCACTGGCGCCCGCCAATGGAAACAGAGGTGGGCGCCAGCGGGCACCCGCCAACCCACCGATCCATCCGATCTGGATCGGAACCTTTCCGGATCAGATTGGATTGGATCGGCCGATACAGCGGTGAAATTGGAAATCAGATAAATTGGATAATTTTATCCGAATTCCCCCTGGATCGGATTTGGATAGTGGATCGGACCCGATCCAGCGCACATCCCTAATTATTACTAGGGGTGTGCATGGACCCCCCGGATCGGATCGGGACCCGGATCGGGACCTCCAATTTTGTCCCGGACCGGTTCGGACAAAATCGGAGGCCCCCCGGACCGGATCGAGTCCGATCCCGACCCAAAAATCGTAAATTTTTGGATCGGCCGCCATTTTTTTCCCCATAGACTTGCATTGCAATGCAAGTCTATGAGGAAAAAATGGCGGCGGGTGGGTGAGGGGGGGCCTAACTCCCTCCCCCCCCCCCGGGGCCGTCCGCTTCCATCCGCTGGCGCCCGCGGGTGCCAGCGGATAGAAGCGGACGGCTCCGGGGGGGGTAAGCCCCCTTCCCCGCCACTGCTTACCTTCTCGGCCCGTCCGCTCCCGTCCGGCGCCGGCGGCTACTACCAGCGGGCTCCGCGGCCTACTCTCGAGTAGCGCGCCGGGTGATGACATCACCCGGCGCGCCACCCTAGAGCAGGCCGCGGAGCCTGCTGGTAGTAGTAGTCGCCGGCGCCGGACGGGAGCGGCCGGGCCGGGAAGGTAAGGGCCCCCCTCCCCCCTCCGCGCGCCCCCTCCTCCCCTCCACGCACCCCCTGCTTACCTTGCCGGCCCGGCCGCTCCCGTCCGGGGCCGGCGGCTACCACCAGCAGGCTCCACGGCCTGCTCTAGAGTAGCGCGCCGGGTGATGACATCACCCGGCGCGCCACCCTAGAGCAGGCCGCGGAGCCTGCTGGTAGTAGCTGCTAGTGCCGGACGGGAGCGGACGGGCCGAGAAGGTAAGCGCCCCCCTCCTCCCCCCCCTGCTGTCCACTTTCATCGGAGGGGGCCCACTGGCGCCCGCCAATGCAAGTGGCGGTGGGCGCCAGTGGGCGCCCGCCGATCCGCCGATCCGCCGAACCGGTTCGGAGCCTTTTCGGACCGGTTCGGATTGGATCGGCCGATCCAGCTGCGGGATCGGAAATCGGATAATTTATCCGATTTCCCACTGGACCGGACTCGGATCGTGGATCGGGTCCGATCCAGTGCACATCCCTAATTATTACCCCATCATTGACTATCGTGTTGTCTGAATTCAGCCAATGACTTAGCAAAGCCCGTCATGTCCATCTAGAAAAAGAGAATACTACTACTACTACTACTACTAATAATAATAATAATACAGAGCAGTTATACCTTAACCTATTATGTGGGTGGTTGGAAAAATGTGTTCTGTATCTGCACACATCTACTTCTATGGGCGAATGAAAATATTGATTAGTTAGGGCCAACTTGCAGGAGATCTGATCACACCCAACTTTTTAAAAATGGGGTCAGTGGAGTTGGGGGGAGGTGATTAATCTTTTCTCTCTCAGCCGTTCCCACCACCCCAAACCAAAGCTGCCCATCTGAATGTGCTATTATTCCTACTGGTGACAAAAGACAAATCCGTGCTTAGCATCTGCCTCTTTTTCCCAGCAGGGCTAATAAAGATTCTGGGGATGATTTCAATGGGGGAAACAGCACACTTAGGGTTCATGCCTATACCACTAGCCGAGCACCACAGCTCCAATCCAGTTTGGAGGCCCCTGCAGCTGACCAAGTTTGTTTGTTTTTAAGTTGAGACCAGATCACTGATTTCCCGCATCACGTGTCACTTGGTCCTTATAAATGTCGCAACACTTAATAAAGGGCAAGTGCCATTTTTAGACCAGCATACTAGACATTTTCTCTGTGGTATATTTAATATGGAGCAATCATTTCCTTTAAAAGCTAGTATACGGTTTACAAATTTACCGCCATTCTACTCACCAGATCCTTACTTTAATATTTTCCTGTGTGAACTATGCCAGTGGTAATACAAACACCTCTGGAGGAAAAGCTGAGTAAGTGCTTTTTCCCTTGGAACAGGGCATGTTTATACATACATTCTAGGGCTGTAATAATGCTTAATATATAGTGGTTGACAACATGGTAAGGCTGGGTTAGTAAGTAAAAATTATTATTATTATTATTTATTTATTTATTTGTTTATTTATTTATTACACTTATATACCGCCCCATAGCCGAAGCTCTCTGGGCGGTTTATAAAAATTAAAAAGATTGAACATTAAAAAGACAATATACAAAATTTAAAACCATAAATATAAAACAGCTGTCATTAAAACACTAAACATTAAAAGATTAGACTTCATCATGAGAGCTGTGGGTTCAAATCCTGCCTTGGCTAAAGGCCCCACTGGATGGTCTACTCTTGAGAACATTCTCCAGCTCTAGAGAATGGAAACACTAACCAATACAAACAAGATATGTGGTCCTACACTCCCAAAGTCCAGGAGAACATATAAACAATGGCAAAACGTGGGCAGAGCCAGGTAGAGGGCAGCCCCTACAGCAGAGAGGAGCAGGACATGCTGTATCTGACAGGCCAGGAGCACCATGATGGGAAACAATGCAGGAAGTATTATCTTTTTGTATCCATGTACTTCCAAGACTTTAAAAACATGTTCATTTTTCTGACTATAAAACTAAACTATACACATTGCACTTGACAAATATATTCTATATACATTTAGTCTGAAATAAGTACCAACGAGTTCAATAAGACTTACTCTCAGGTACATGTGTATAGGATTGCTGTACACTTACACACATTATCTCCTAGTATATAATTTCGCCATGCAAATTCTAAAAAAAGCAATCAGATGATGTAAAATCAACTGGATTACTATTGCAGGAATTTCTATTGCCAAAAATGTTCTTTCCCCAATACTTAGACAATGACACCTTGTGCCTAGCATGGAAGTAATATCAATGGTTGTTTGGAGGGAATTATGCAGAAATGCAGAGATGGGGCCGCCTCTTCACGGCGCCGGGAGCGTTGCACAGTGGTGGCGCCCGCCGGCACGCCACCCAGTGATGCTCCTTCCTGTGATCTACACCGGAGAGCGCCATGACGGCTTATCCTGGCACCGCCGGCAGTGCTGAGTACGTGGCTGCCTGGCGGCAGCTGGAGAAACAGCAGGGAGCATCAGCTCCCCTACTCTAAAGTAAGTGGTTTTTTTAAAAAAAAATGGGTCGGGGGTAGGACTGCGGAGGCGGTGCAGTGAGCTTATGGCTCGCTGCTTCATCCCCTTCCCTGGCCAGCCCGCTCCGCTCTGAAAAGTCGAGGTAAATGCCAGACGTTTTTAGTGCAGAGCAAAGCCCCTTTGCCCCTAGATGGCTTCACACTGGTGGTACCCACAGATAGGGCAATTGGCATCATTCTTAGTGAGCTTGGCCTATGGCATTAGCTCCAGTGATTAATGGGATGGTGAGGACATTATGGGGATCTCCTCCACCTCTCCTTTCTGTCAAGGCCAATGTTATGGGAGGAGCCAGGGTGGGGCCAGGATTGCTTTTAGACCTCGCCTTTCTCTCTCTTACCCTAAATCATGACCTCCAGGCTCTGAGGAGGAAACAAGGACTGCTCCCACCCACCCCTGCGTCAGAAGCTGAATTTGGGAGGGTGGGGTGAGCAGTGGGGGAGGCAGGGCAGAGTACCGCTTCCACCTTTCCTCCCTCACAAAACCTCACCTTCTGGATTGTATTGTTGTTTTGTTGGGAAAACATTTATTTTATTTTATTTGTACCCTTCCTTTCCACCAAGAAAATGGTAATCGAAGCATCAGAAACATATTCCTCTTCCTCACATCCTAGGAACTGTCTCCATCAGGGAAAGGGAGGAAATTGTTGCCATCCACCCCCAGGTTTCCCTGTCAGAGGCAGATGGGCCACTCTGTGTCATGGGTGATGGGCATTTTTGGCCCGCCAGAATGTTGTCTCTTTACATTACTTTCCCCCACATTAATGAATGGCAGTCGTATGAGCACGTATTCAGGGCCATACCACTGGGTTTGAAGCTAAATTTGGCTCCCTGGTGATTCCAGGGTCAAGAGTGAGCAGCAGGTTTTGCTTTCTCTCAACGGTGTTCCAGCTTCCCACCAGACCGAAGCCAGACATAATATAAAAGGAAGAGCTCAAGCTCTGGTTTTTAGATGAACATGTGTCCCCAGCAAAGGAAAAATGGGCATTTCAGTCTTGTCTCTCCCCACCGCCTCACCAACCCGATCACTGGAGCTGCCACCTCTTCCTGCAGTTGCAAAATGGAGCAATCCTGAGATTGCTGCGGCCTCTCCCGCCTTAGGCACGCAACCAGGAAGCACTTTTTTCTTTGGCACATGAAAAGGAAAAGACAAAGGCAGCAGTAAAGACAAGGGCTGAGGGGAAGGAGGGCAAGTCTGATGTATCAGTGTTTGCCTTATGGTTGCACTAGATACAGAGGTTCATGTAAAAACAGAGCTGGCAGCACTACCATGTCTGTTCTCAGCTTAAGCTTACTTTGGGCTCCATCACACCTACTTTTTTTCCTGGGATACACCCACGACTTTGATCTCCGTTTCATTAGTGCAGTAAGCGCTGGTCCCTTTCACGATTGCTGCTATTGTTTGCTCTCCTGCTATTAAACCCACCCCGCCCTGCCCCTTCTCTTTCCCCCTCCAGTTCATCAGTTCTTGTTGGGTGATGGACGTGGTTGCCTTCCTCCCCCCCCACTTGCTCTGGTTTTGTTGTCTAGGGTTTTACCGATTCAGCGTTTAATCAGCTGGGCGCCATTTCTGCGGGCAATGAGGGTGGAGTGGGAGCAGCAAAAGTCCATTTGACCAGCTCAGCAAGCTAGAGGAGAACCGCCCCGCCCTCCTCTTTCATCAGCAGGGCCGCCCCCAACATACTAGCGCGAGGACAATAATACGTGGGATGGAAGGGTGCTTTTATTTCACATGGAGAAAATATATCGCACTTTCCCAGCCCTAGAAAAAGTCAGAAAATGGAGAGAAAGAGGGGAGGTGACTGCAGGACAGGCACGGCATCATGTGAGAGAGCGTGACAAAAGGCTGGTGTGATGGAGCCCTTTGTCCCATAGAACTCAATAGAGGCATGACATCTGTGCCAGCCTTTTCTGCATAGGCCCTACCTCCTTGTGTCTTCTACTTGAGGCTGCAAGCAATAAGGGAGAAGGAAGGGAAACCATCCTTCTCTGCATTCCAGTTCGAATATTGCCCTGAATTAGATGTCAAATAATTCAAGAAATGCAGGCCAAATATTTCCACCTTTCTCAGTAGCATCACATCAGTTAAAAGCTATTTTCCCCTTGTCTGCCAGGTCTGGATTTTTTTGGCATGTGAGGGCATGGTTTTCCAGGCTGAAGAACAATGCTCTTTGCTACTGTGGTTGCCCTGCCCTGCACCAGTAAGCAAGCAAAGGTTTTATGTAGGGATGTCAATCCTAACGTTAACTCTCCAGCACAAGTTAACTCTCTGAGCCATTGCTTTCCAGAATGGTTCAATTACAGGACATGCTCATCCGTGGGTTTAGCAGACACATGGAGGCAAAGGCTATACAAGGCCAAGAATCGTATCTTATCTGGATCTTGAAAACAAATACGATTACTTTAATTAACAAATTTTTTTCTATCAGTAGAGGGGATTATTTTAATTCAAGTGGTCACAGTAGGTAGCATAAAACTATTGCAGTAATCCTGAACACATTTTGCCCAGAGCAGGTCGTATTAACTGCCAACGTAAGCAAGTTGTGGACTGTGGCATTTTAAATCCCTTCAATGTTGAAGATTTTTTAATTTGGCGGCACTGCTTGTAAATTTCTTTGTGGTTTTATAAATATGGCTGTTAGGAAAGCACTTTTGATTGGGTTTTTCAAAAAAAATAACTTGACTTGGCAAATGTTTTAATAGCTGCAGCTGTCCAAACATAATGCACAATTCTTCTATACAATTTTTGGAATATATATATATATATATATATATACTCTACTGAATTGTTAAACTGGTGTATTATGGGAAAGCATGTAATGCTTCACTTTGATTTCTATTAGTGTTTCATTTTGTGGATGATGTGGTATTTTCTGGTGGTAAATTTCAAATAGAGATTTGGGTGTATCTTAGGAGGCAGGAATTAGGGAAAAAACATGTGGGAAGAGGAGGAGGAGGAGGAGGAGGAGGAGGAGGAGGAGGAGGATCCATAAGTGAAACATGCATTAATCTCTATTCTTGGGGGGGGGGGCTTGTGTGGGTTTTTGTTTGTTCAACATGATAGATATAAGGAAGTCCCTGTAGGGGAGATGCTTACACCTTTGCTCCAGGCCACATGTTGTAGTCTGCCACTTAGCTTTGTTTAGGGTGAGCAGATAAAATCCAGGTCATGTAACTTTAACAGTTGCAGAGAAAAGGGAATTTCAGCCAGTGTCATTTGTATGCAATTAGTTCCTGGTGAAATTCCCTCTTCATCACAACAGTTAAAGTTGCAGGGGCCCTGCCTTCTTTTGTATATGGTCACTCTAGTATAGTGCCTGCATGCACCTTTAACTGTTGTGATGAAGAGTGAATTTCATCAGGAACTAATTGCATACAAATGATACTGGCTGAAATTCCCTTTTCTGAACAACTGTTAAAGTTACATGAGCCCTGACCTGGGTTTTATCTGGTCACCCTAGTTTTGCTTGATGTAGAGACACCCAGTGCCTTCCAGCTGATCTGCAAACCTCCTTATACAAAGAACTTCTATCTGCAAAATACTGAAAGTGAAATATTTTCTCACTACCTGAAGCTACTATATGCTCTCCTTGTATGTTGATAAATAAAAGAGACAAAGCAAAGATACCATAAGTGATCATTGGTCTCTCATCCCAAGGAAAACAAATCCTGTAGCCCTATTCTGGGCTTGTCGCTACTTAGGGAAATGGATAGTACTTTTTAAAAAATGTCTCAAAGTCTGAAATTGGCTAGGAATTGTTTCCCTCTAGTTTAAATATTAAACCCCATCTTCTTTTTATACAATTATCTTATTCTAAGTTTTGCTTCTCTTGGAGACTTGGCTATTGTAGTACAAGGTTTACTATTTTTAGATCCAGACACAAGAAGACAGGATACCTTATGATTTTGCAGTAAATGGGAAGAAAATGATACCTTTCTGCTCAATTCTAATCCTTTTGGAAGTTATTTTTCTCTAGAGAGGTTATAATTTTCTCCTGCTACTTCCTTGATGTGTAATTTTTAATAGATCTTAAGGAGGCTGTTCTGAGGCATACTGTGTTTGGAACTTTCATTGGATTTCAAGTTGCTTGCCTCACAGCTGCCTGGTATACAAACAATGATGACTTGAGTGGTTAGCTATTTTCTCCTACATTTTAATGTCCAAATAACTGTTCAAGGACAGATCATAACCTGTAAGCTCCAATGAGGTAGAAGGCTGGTCTTTATGGTCTGCCCTGAAGACTGACTAATTGAGATGCTTTTCTGAGGTGGATAGTATTTTTTGCCGAGAAGGGTGAACATAAATCCAAAATGCTTATTGGAGGAGTTAAAATTTCAAATTTGATTCATATCCACAGATCAATTAACAGTGCAATTCTATACATGTCTACTAAGAAGTAAATCCCATTGAGTTCAGTGTGGTTACTCTGATGTGAGTGGGTATGGCAGTCTTCCCCAACCTGGGGTAGACTCCAGATATGTTGGATTATAACTCTCATAATTCCCTAAGATTATGGGATTTGTAGTCCAAGAAATCTGGAGAGCAGCAGATTGGGGAAGGCTGGGGTATAGGATTACAGTCTAAAATAATTTATTTATTACATTTATATACCGCCCAATAGCCAAAGCTCTCTGGGTGGTTCACGGAAGTTAAAACCATCAACAAAACTCGAAGTATAAAACAGCTGTGGATCAAATCTCCCTCGGAGCCTTGGCCTTTGAGGGCTCGCTCTCGCCGGTGAGGGGCCACGGTTGGGGCGATGCCTCTGCACGACATCGTGACACTCTTCCAGCAGGTGTGCCAGCTCATCGTAGAAGGGCATAGTAGTGCGTGGCTTGACCTCGCTTCTGTTGTTGCGTGTGACAATCTCCTTGAACTTCCTCTTCAGCCCGTGCAGCTTGTCCTCACACTGCTTGGGGTTGCGCATGTATCCGCATTCCTTCATCTGCCTGGAGAGCCAGGGGTAGAGCTGGTCATGCCTGGAGTTTGCCATGAGGCTGTGGGCCTTGGGGCTTCCCCAGATTTCAATGAAGGCACCTATCTCTGCCTTGGACCGATGCTGGACTCTGACCCTTCCTGTGGCTTTCTGGCTGGTCTCCGAGAGGAAGGGCTGTGACCCACTTTCCTTGGCCTGGCTGTCAGAGATGTCCTGGGTGGTGGGATCCATTGCAGCACTGACGCCAGTCTGGGGTGTTTGTGAGGAGGCTGTAGGCCTCCCCTGGGCCAATGGATGAGTACAGGTTAGGGAGCTGGAGTTAGTTAGTTACGGGAATTTGCCCTGAAGGCTGGGGTCAGGAGGGGTTGATAGAAGAGCGGGGATGCAGGGCCATGGGAGTGTTCTGCATTCTTTCAGATTTTTCACACAACAGCCGCAACTGAGGCATCCAGAGGTTTCTGGAGGTGGGGTGCCCACCTGCGCCCTTTGGCTGGGCTTTCGGCAGGGCTTGGGAAAACAGAGAGCTAGGTAGGGCTGTCCAATTAGGTTGGGGGGAAGGAGAGGGGCTGGCTGGCTGGGCTCCTGGGTGGGCAGCATTTTACCAGGGCAGATGGCTGCATCGCCGCACAAGGAGCAAGGGGCATTGAGGGTGTGGGGCAACCAAAGGGCAATTGGGGGAGTTGGGGGGAGGCATGAAGGGAAAAGCGGAGCTCCTTTCTACCTGAGCAGCTGGATTTGTCAGGGGGGAAGGAGTTTTGGCATCTGTATTCACTGGCGGCCAACGACAGGGGCTTGGAGTAGCCCATGCGGAGTGGTTGGGGGCTGTGCAGTGGGGCTCCACTGTGTATGGCAAGGGTATGCTTATTCACTTTCAGGTAGGGTGACCAGATAAAATCCAGGTCAGGGCTCATGTCACTTTAACAGTTGTAGAGAAAAGGGAATTTCAGCCAGTGTCCTTTGTATGCAATTAGTTCCTGGTGAAATTCCCTCTATACCCAGTCCCACTCAGAACTCCTTTTTACAGAAATAACCATCTAATGACAGTAAACTCCCCATGGATCCTTATGTAACTTATCAAGTAGCCTTATATGCAGTGGCTGTTAAATGGACCAGCACAAAAGACCTAAAAGCTGTTTCTATAGATTTGATTCACTAGATAAAAACCAGGTCAGGGCTCATGTCACTTTAACAGTTGTAGAGAAAAGGGAATTTCAGCCAGTGTCCTTTGTATGCAATTAGTTCCTGGTGAAATTCCCTCTATACCCAGTCCCACTCAGAACTCCTTTTTACAGAAATAACCATCTAATGACAGTAAACTCCCCATGGATCCTTATGTAACTTATCAAGTAGCCTTATATGCAGTGGCTGTTAAATGGACCAGCACAAAAGACCTAAAAGCTGTTTCTATAGATTTGATTCACTAGATAAAAACCAGGTCAGGGCTCATGTCACTTTAACAGTTGTAGAGAAAAGGGAATTTCAGCCAGTGTCCTTTGTATGCAATTAGTTCCTGGTGAAATTCCCCCTTCATCACCACTGTTAAAGTTGCAGGGGGCCTGCCTTCTTTTGTATATGGTCACTCTAGTATAGTGCATGCACCTTTAACTGTTGTGATGAAGAGGGAATATCACCAGGAACTAATTGCATACAAATGACACTGGCTGAAATTCCCTTTTCTCTACAACTCTTAAAGTTACATGAGTCCTGACCTGGATTTTATCTGGTCACCCTACTTTCAGGTGGAGAGCGCTAGCAGGTGCTGGTGCAGCTGCAGCCGCAGGGACTGAGTCCTTTCAGAAGCAGGTCCTTAGGTGAGCACAGTAATGGCTGGATGGGGAGGCGGGCATCATCGGTTGCTAGGTAGATGTCAGAATGGAGTTTTGGCAGCTGCAGAGGAGTGTCCGGGGTGCTTTCAGCCACTCTTGTCGGAGGACTCTATGGGCTTCCGAAATAGCATATTCAGCTCGTGAAATTAGACAATGGAGCCTGCCACACAACACATTAAGCAACAGGTGTCCGGATACTCAATGGAGCAGTCCATTGTTTTTCTCCATTGCTTATTTTGGGAAAATAGCACACCGTCAGTTGTCCGTTTCCCGCCAGATGACATGATAAGCGACACAACGGATGATTGCCTAATTAATCAATCAATTGTTGCTTATCGTGTCGTCCGAACCCAGCCACAGTCTCCTATAGGCAGGATAAAACACCTGCTAATCCTTCACTTCCTTTCCCCAAAAGTGCAAGTGTTGCAGCCAGCCTCAAGGTGGCATCCAGCTAAAACTCTCCAAGGAAACATTAGTCCATTTTTAAATCCGGGGGCAATGCTGCAGAGTTTAGTTTCTTTGGGGTGAGAGAATGCTAGCAATTTATAGTGTCTTTTTCTTTGTTGATCATTTCCAAATATTCCAGAGAAAATATTGAAAGCAATAAACTCCTTAAGCAGGAAAATAAACTACTGATCATGCATCCGATCATCAAAGAGTGCTGTTGTTTGCACCCTTGTGGTCTCCTCCATTGCCAGTCCAGCTAAACTCACAGCTCCTGCCTCTACCTCTCTCGGATTCAAACTGGCTACAAACAGCTTATTTCCCCTTCCCACTAGATGTGATCAGTGTCACATTCTGAAGGAAAGGGAGGCAGTTTCTGGGTTGTTCAGGAAAACATCCCCAGCCATTAAGGAACATTAACATTCTTCTGTATAAATCTCTGACTACCTATTAGTCTGTCAGGCAAAACCATAGCAATAGGTCAGCTCATACTAATGAAGGCAGCAAAACTCTTAACTTTGCAGAAATTAAAATTACCCCAGACTTGCTTAACATTGTTGGCCTTTAACTCAGCGCCATTCTCTTGCCTTAGTTTAAAACCATCTGAAAACGTTGGGATTTTTAATTGAATTATTCTTCAGATTGTTGTTACTAGAAAAGCTTTCAAGAGCAAATAGAAGGAGGAAGGTTTGTAGCTGTCACCACGTACAATACTGGGCTTCTGCACTCTGTCTGCTGGAGATATCCAGAACATTTGATGTATTTTATGGCATAATTTTAAGCACAGTCCCGTCCCCCCCAGCTGCCAATTTTTTGAAAGTACCTCCTCGCCTCACACCCCACCATCACCATCCTAGTTGCTAAACAGCTAGCTAAATCAGGCCTTCTGAAAATGAATTACTAGTATCCGCAACAGTCGCTTTCAGCATAGGACTGAACAAATAGCCCAGAATGGGGCTGTAAAGGGTCCATCCACATTCATCTCGCAGAACTGTCAAAAAGCAGGTAACGGCAGCCAAAGGGTGGAGAGAATGGGGTCAGGGAGGCAGGAAATATTCCACATCCAGTCTGGGGGCTAGGCTGTTGCCATGGCAACCTCAACCCCCAGCTCTGCTCCCACAGCTCAAATGGAGTAATAGAGACAAGGGGATGGAGTTGGAAGCAGCTACCAAGCTACAGCTGGGAGTGGGGAGGCAGAAGGCCGAGACACTGGCCCACAGTATGCATGGGGTGAATCTGTCACATTTGTGTGTTTTCATCCCTCATTCTGTTCTCTTCCATGTCTACATTGATCTAGAAATCATCACCAGCCCTCTCAAAATACTTATTTCAATTAGGGATGTGCACTGGATCGGACCCGATCCACGATCCGAGTCCGGTCCAGTGGGAAATCGGATAAATTATCCGATTTCCGATCCCGCAGCTGGATCGGCCGATCCAATCCGAACCGGTCCGAAAAGGCTCCGAACCGGTTCGGCGGATCGGCGGATCGGCAGGCGCCCACTGGCGCCCACCGCCGCTTCCATTGGCGGGCGCCAGCGGGCGCCCGCCGATGAAAGTGGACAGCGGGGGGGGGAGGAGGGGGGCGCTTACCTTCTCGGCCCGTCCGCTCCCGTCCGGCACTAGCAGCTACTACCAGCGGGCTCCGCGGCCTGCTCTAGGGTGGCGCGCCGGGTGATGTCATCACCCGGCGCGCTACTCTAGAGCAGGCCGCGGAGCCTGCTGGTGGTAGCCGCCGGCCCCGGACAGGAGCGGACGGGCCGAGAAGGTAAGCAGGGGGTGCGTGGAGGGGAGGAGGGGGCGCGCGGAGGGGGGAGGGGGGCCCTTACCTTCCCGTCCCGGCGGCTCCCGTCCCGGCGCCTACTACTACCAGCAGGCTCCGCGGCCTGCTCTAGGGTGGCGCGCCGGGTGATGTCATCACCCGATGCGCTACTCTAGAGCAGGCCGCGGAGCCTGCTGGTAGTAGTAGGCGCCGGCGCCGGCCGGGAGCCGCCGGGCCGGGAAGGTAAGCAGGGGGTGCGTGGAGGGGAGGAGGGGGTGCGCGGAGGGGGGAGGGGGGCCCTTACCTTCCCGTCCCGGCGGCTCCCGTCCCGGCGCCGGCGCCTACTACTACCAGCAGGCTCTGCGGCCTGCTCTAGGGTGGCGCGCCGGGTGATGTCATCACCCGGCGCGCTACTCTAGAGCAGGCCGCGGAGCCTGCTGGTAGTAGTAGGCGCCGGCGCCGGACGGGAACCGCCGGGCCGGGAAGGTAAGCAGGGGGTGTGTGGAGGGGAGGAGGGGGCGCGCGGAGGGGGGAGGGGGGCCCTTACCTTCCCGTCCCGGCGGCTCCCGTCCCGGCGCCGGCGCCTACTACTACCAGCAGGCTCCGCAGCCTACTCCAGGGTGGCGCGCCGGGTGATGTCATCACCCGGCGCGCTACTCGAGAGTAGGCCGCGGAGCCCGCTGGTAGTAGCCGCCGGCGCCGGACGGGAGCGGACGGGCCGAGAAGGTAAGCAGTGGCGGGGAAGGGGGCTTACCCCCCCCGGAGCCGTCCGCTTCTATCCGCTGGCGCCCGCGGGCGCCAGCGGATGGAAGCGGGCGGCCCCAGGGGGGGTAGGGAGCGCGGGGGAGGGGGCTTACCTGCCGGGGCCGTCCACAGCGGACGGCCCCGGGGGGGGGAGGGAGTTAGGCCCCCCCTCAGCCACCCGCCGCCATTTTTTCCTCATAGACTTGCATTGCAATGCAAGTCTATGGGGAAAAAAATGGCGGCCGATCCAAAAATTTACGATTTTTGGGTCGGGATCGGACTCGATCCGGTCCGGGGGGCCTCCGATTTTGTCCGAACCGGTCCGGGACAAAATTGGAGGTCCCGATCCGGGTCCCGATCCGATCCGGGGGGTCCGTGCACACCCCTAATTTCAATACATAGTTTAATGTGTATTTTCTCTCAAAATTCATATTTAAGTGAGTATTTTGATATGTTTCGGCTGCTTAGAACTGCAACAGTACTTTCCAAGAAACCCAGTGAACCTGGGGACTGGATGAATATGTCTAGAAGGCTCCTGTCAAGCTTGCAAACGGGAGGGAAAATGTGGGACCCAAATGGCGAGAGAAGGCAGAATGGGGCAGATCTGGAGTGGGAAGATGGAAGAACCACAATTCCTTCAGATCAATATAATTTCCAGGGCCAGGCTGGTGATACAAGCCCTTCCATACCATACCCCTATTAGAGTTGTTGCCAAATCTATCAGCCAAAAAGGAGAATTTGGGGTTAAAACAGAAAGTCCCATCAGAGTGGAATAGCATTCCAAAACTGCAGGCATAGCTACTCAACGTTTCATTTCATTTTATTAATCGCTTCCTTCATTGCATGGGCATCAGGACAGAATTTCCATGAATTTCTACGGTACACTTAAACAACCAGGGGAATTTGCTCTGAGGGATGTGTGTTCTGTATAATCTGAACCTACCCAGTGTGGGCCACTCAGTGGCTGCATTTGGACAACACATTAGTCAATGGTGGGTTGAGTAGCCAACTCACAGTTGGTTATTTTGTGGGTACTCCCCACACAACATATTCCTACACAACTGTGGGTGGTTGGGGCTGGCATTGAGTGGACTAATAGTCAACCCAACAATTGACTGACACCGCCTCCACCCCTCTCCCCACCCTCCCTCCTCCCTCGGTCCTCCCAGTTCTATCCCAGCAGCCTCTGCAAGTTGCATCAGTTGTAGCAGAGTGGCAGCCACTGCTTTGGTCGCTCTGCCTCTATGGGCTTGTGTTTTAACCCACTCACCACATGCCATTAACACACTCACCCCTCCACACAACACTTTAAACAACTGGCTTCAAGCTAAACAACTTGCAAGCCAGTTGTTTCTCTCAGTTGCTTATTTGGGCGGAATAGCATACCGTCAGTAGTTTGTGAGCGGCGTGTTACCCTCCACACAACACAATAAGCAACACAATTGACGATTGTTTCCCCCCCCACACTCAGTTGCTTAATGTGTTGTCTGAATGCAGCCAGTGAATCAATACCACATGTCTTTATGACAGTGCAATCATCTACATATTTACTCAGAAGCAAGTTCCATTGGGCTCAAAGGGACTTACTTCCAGGTAAGTGGGTATAGGATTGTAGCCTAGGGTGCTATTGGTACTGTTCCTCTGTTTTCAATAGCAGCCATAGTTTTAAAAAGATATGACTGTCCTACTTCCAGTGAAAGGGAATAGCGATATAAACTGAGGAACTGATCCTGAGTTTCAGGTTACAAAGTTTGTTTCATTTATAGAGGAGAATTATAATAAATGAGCTTTTAGGATTTCTTTAGTAATCTTGTATTGTTATGTTTGCTTTGTGGTTGTTGTTGTTGTTGTTGTTGCCTGTATTTTTAACTTTATTTCAAAATAAAATAAAATTCTACATGGCATATATAGAGCAGGAACCTAGATCATACCATTCGTCATGGTTGTTCACTGTTTCATTATCAGGCATTTGTTGTATCGGTTTTAATTTAAAGTGTAGACTTTTTACTTTCCTGATTTTAAATTGGTCAATTTTCCTACCTAAAATCTTGGGGGGATGGGATCCAAAATCCACAGTTAGGCAACTTTACTAGAACCAAACACAATGCCACAAAAGCTTGCGGCATTTCGATTGGGCTTGATAAAAGTATTGCATTACAGTAGATTTTGAATTTCTCCCCTGGAATTTAGATTTTATTTTATTTTTTTACTCATGGACCAGCACAACTACTTTTGGTTTTTTATTATCATTTTCCCACCTAGTTATTTTCAGCCTGTCTGAATGTGCCAGTGGACTAAGGAAAGGCAAATTTCCAAATGAGAACAATCGGTTTGCAAAATTCTTGGGCACGCCTCTTGGCATTCTGAGACTGGCCTGGGAACAAGGGGCTATTTCCTGTGAAGTCCCTTCAGCCTATTAGTGCTGCTGTGCAGCACTCTTATTTCTTCCAATTGCCGACAAAAATGTATACACGCACTCACGCATGTACACACGAACTCCCCAAAATATCCAATATCCACCTGCATTCATTTAACAGTTGCCTTATCTTTCTGACTTCCTGCAGGTGCTTCACCTGTGAGCCATTTCCGCTGATGGCAGCAATTCCCCAGAGCATCATCACACGGCGGGGGGGGGGGGGACGATTGTGTTCCCTTATCATCGCTTCTTCACCCCTGCTTTTGTCTCTCATTATTTCCTCTTTCTTCCTGGAGGGGAAAGAGGAAGTAAACAAAGACCATGTGGCCCATTCAGGGACCTTTTTTTATCACTCCGCTTTTCTGGCACACAGGGCATCATCAGATGAGCATTTTATCGCACGCTCGCTACTGCCCACTTAAGGATGTTCGCATGTCCTTTAGTCAATGACATCCGCCTCCTACGTGCCTCCCTCTCCTTCTGCTCATTTTTCGGTCACAAAATAGCCCCCTTTTAATCTGACTTTTTTTAAACGGAATGTGCCGCGATCTCCTGCTGTATGTAGGAAAAGCAGTGCAGTAAAAATGGCCCCTGAATGGGCCATGTGGACTTTGTTTACTTCCTCTTTCCTCTCTGGGAGGAATGAAGTAATGAAGGACAGAAGTGGGGGAGGAGAAGCAACAGTAAGAAAATGCAATATCCCCCATGTGATGATGCTCACACCAGGAAATCGCAGCCATTCTGTTTTTTTTTTTAAAAAGTTGGATTAAAAGGAGTCTATTTTGCAACAGAAAAACAAGCAGAAGGAGCGGGAGGCTCGCAGGAGGGGTATGTCGTTGTCTAAAGGACACGCGCACATCCGTAAGTGGGCAGTAGCGAGCACACAAACACTCATCTGATGAACCTCTCAGTCACAAAACATCCATGCTAAAGGGATTAAAGAAAACAAACACTGCAGGTCCTTTCTAGATGATCATGTCATATCTACTTTACAAACTTTAACTGGTTTAATTGTCATTCACTCTCAGACTCTCCCTGGGAACTTAACAGAGAACTTTTGGGATCTTCACCAAACTACAATTCCCAGGAATCTTTGGAGAAGAATATAGTGTTTCTAGTTTAGATAAAAAACTCCATTTGAAGAAAGTACATTAGAAACTACAGTAGAAAATGTAGATGCTACGCTTCATTTGGAGAGCAATAAATATGAAATTTATTGAAGAGTCTCCAAATATCCTTCCTCAGTGTAGCACATCTGGTCAGGGAGATCAGAAGTGCTAACTGCAATACAGAAAATACCAAACAGCAATACTTTGTCCCTTGGAAAATACAGTTTTCCTGCTGCTTCTCCCAGTGAGCCTGTTCCATCCCCCTTTTAAAGTTGCAAATACCAGCATGGCTACATGCCTCTTCCTATTGTAATGCCCCCATGTTTGTGAGGCTATTTTTTTTTTAATGTTTTACTTTTTATAACATTGTTTCGTATTTGAAAGCTGTGAACTCTCACTATGTAAACTGCTGTCATGCACAACATCCCTGGTATAAAAAGAAAAAGCTCTGAACATGGGTCTAGCTGTATTCAGTCCAAAGAGCTGAGCTGTCCCGCATCCAATCTAAGATCACACCAGCACAATGAAGTCATGGTTCAGTGGTAACATGAATACAAGGGGAGAGAGCACGCAGAGGAAGATCTGGTCCCTCTCAACCAGCTGGATAGACTGCAACTAGTGTCCAACATGAGTTCACACACAGCTTCTGCATGTGTGCTTTGCTCACATTCACATCCAACACAGATAAAGCATAATATGACAGGATGTCCAAACATGATCCACCCACTTTCTGTGATGGCCAGATGATATGAACAAGACAGACTTACATAGGCTTTTCTGTGCATAGCTGCCAGTTCACACTGAAATATCTGTATGCCTTAGTGGAGGAGTGGTCTGTCAAGTGTTTTAAGCTTGTTTCAGATACAGAGCCAATCTACACTGTAGCTTGGAACGTTGTAAATAGTATTTTAAAATGTTGTAAATAGGCGCATTTTAAAACGTCTTAGGCCACATTAGTGAGTATTCACGTTACAGGAGAAAATTTCTACCATCTTCAAAGCAGTGTGTGTGGTCTCACACTCTTCCATCCATCTCTTTCTGTTTCGTTTTACAATGAGTTTAGGGCAAGGCATTGTGGGTGCTGTAGTTCACTCGCCCACTTCCTCCTTAGTTCCCCTTTCATTCCCTAGCTTTCAATGAGTTTAGGGCTAAGCATTGTGGGTGCTGTAGTTCACTCGCCCACTTCCTCCTTAGCCCCTCTTTCTTCCCCACCAATCAATGGCTAAGCATTTGGGCACCGGAAAATGAAGCACCGCCCCCACGAATCACAAACGGTAAGGGCGGACACATTATTTTACTTAAAACGATTTATTAAAAGTAAAAACCATTATGTATACCTGAAGTGAGTTTTTAAAAACCACAGGTCTACATCGTTAAAGGGAGTGCGTTCTGTGGCCCAAAGAGTTTTCATAACCCTTATAAAATGTTACAAAGCTAGAGTGTAGGTTGGCTCACAGAGCAGAAACACAGACTTGATATACTACCAAACCTTCAGATGTTCATATATGCGGGGCCACCTATGTGAGTTGGTGATTCATAGTAATATCCTGCTATTGAAAAGCAGGCCCATGCCTGCTTTAACTAGTTTTGTATAATTTTATAAATAGTTTATTTTGGTTCCATTTTGGGCAACTGAATGGATGACACTTTGTAGGTGCACTGATATAATCAAATCTTTATTTTCACCACTACTGACACAGCAAAGTCCTCTAGAAAGATCTATGCCACACAAACAGCCTTTCCCGCAGCCATGTGTTTGGGTAAACAAGTGTGTAAACAGGTCCCAGGAGATTGTTGTTGTTGTTGTTGTTGTTGTTGTTATTGTTGCATTGCTCACTGTGTAAGGTTAAAGGAATTAATTGTGAAGGTGGAAAGGGCATGCTTATTGTATTTGAGTAAACTTTTGAAATATGGGAAGCACTAATAAAATGAAGGTAAAAGCTTTTGCAGGAGAGAAGGATCTAATTTCATCAGTGCCCGGGTATGCTGCTGATGTCTTTCTGAACAGCCCCTGAGTAGAGAATGTGTTTGGTTACAGCCCAGTTCAGTTGGAATCAGACTGAACAAAGTACATGAGAAAGCAGCTTTGGACTTAATAGCTTACAGACATATGGGGAGTCAGACAGGCTAATTTACAAATTAGTCTGCACTGAAATTCTGAAATAGCTGACAGTTCTCTGGCAAGACATGGGTGAGTGATGAAATTGTCCAGGCTTAGCAAAAGTTGTGGTGGAAATTAGCACAGCAATTTATACACAACCCCCTTCACAGTCCATCCATTTTGAGAAGAGTAGCAAAAATTGTTGCCTGGGTTGTGCCAAATGTAGTCATCAGCTCCATTAGATCCACCTCCCAACTTTATAATGATTAATCTCAGGGCTGAGTGGTTAATCTAAAGACCACCATGAACGTTCGAAGGGTTGTGGGATGGTTCTACAAATATCAACCTAAAGGCAACAGCACAAATATATTTATTTGTTTATTACACTTTTAATGCACCCTTCTTCCAAAAAAGCCAGGACTGCATGCATCATCTCCCCCCCCCCCCATTCTATCCATACAGCTGACAGAGTGAAAGTGGTCAAGGATATAATGTGCACTTTATGGCTAAGGGGATTGAACCTGAGTGCCTCTTGCCAGACCAAGTACGATGCAGCTGATCCATCTTTAAGATCTCTTGTGGCCTTTGCTTTACTACTAAGCTTTGAAAGAGAAATGGAGCTGTGGGCAGTGGAAGCTGGTGGCTCCAAGGTCAGTGAGCGGTAAATCCACTCCGGCTTTCAGTCAGAACCAGTCAGAACCCTAAATGAGCTACCCAACGAGTTCTGACTGGTAATGGCTGAAACCCGAAGCGGATTTACCGCTCACTGACATCGGAACCACCAGCTTCCACTGGCTCTGGGAGAGTTTGCTTTACCCTTTCCTTCCAAACTTCCCCCCCCCCAATGTGAGACTCTCTGCCCCTGCCCCCCAAGCTGCAATTACCCCCAAGGGGGAGAGAGAAGACTCAGAAGTATAGGAAAGGGTTACATGTCCTTTCCCAGTAGGTGACTTCAAAGGAGCCCAGTAGGTTTAATACAGGAAGGCAGTTCTTATGCCAAGACCTAGGCCCCCTCTAGATGGATTCCGTTTGACACCTGTTCCTCCGATTATGCGCATCTTCTCGGAAGCGCTTTATCGTAAATGCTTGTACGCAGGAGGTAATTGAGCACTCAGCTGGTGACCTTACCAGTTGTTTCAAATGCGTTTTACAAGTAGTTAATGCGGCGAATCGCTTGTTCACATAGTCAAAATGCGCTTTAACGGCCGGAGCAAAATAAAACTCGCTATTTAACGCACATTCAATAATGCGCATAAGCGGAGAGAAAACGCGCCTCTACGCCCAATTTGCGCTCCATTCTTGTAGAGGTAAAATTTTTAATGCGCCTTGAAAGAGCTTTAAATGCCTCTTGTAGAGGCAGCCTTCGATAAGCATTTCTTCCTGAGACCCATAAAAATGTAACTCTGGAACCTTAAAGTGAAGAAGTGCCACTTTGAATGTTAGAATCTTCACCACTACCTTTAGCAAAAATGGAAAATTTTCAGAGGGAGCATTTTTCTCTGCACACTTCTTGCTCTTGGAAAAACAACAACCAAGTTTCCTTTGGATCTGTGCAAGCTACTATAATCTTCTTAACTATTTAGACTATTTATTCTAACAATGGACTATTTATTCTGTGGTCAGTGTCTTGAAAGCTGGCCGTACCATTAGGGAGAATGGAGTGGTTACCTCAGGCAGCTTTTTCAGAAGTCACGAAAGGGCGAGACATTAATTTGTATTTATGTTATTGTTATTGCTGTATTTTTCCTGTCAGGAAGGGGGAGAAGTGCTTGTGAGATTATGATGATGACAACGATGATCGCCTCAGGCGCCAAAATAACTTGGCTGGTCTAGAGTAATGTGCGCCTTGACCGAGCGGGTGAGGCGTCACACCCCAGCCTTGGGTTAGCTGTGCCTATTATTCCTTTATGTACACTCTAATCTTTCTAACTTCAAACGTGAAACAGTTTGGGGGCTGCATGGGAAACACCATATATATCACTTGTAACCCTCCTGTGTTCTCCTACCACTTTTCTATATTGTTTCCTACCTCAGAAAAACTGTTAAGGAAAAATGATGGACTAGATACCCAATGCTTTCTATCTGGAAGCACTAGGTGCCCTCCTCTAGTCAAATTAAGTACTGTGCCAAATCCCATGCCGGACGGCACCTTTTACCAAATACAAATGCTTAATATTGCTTTAGCGTTCCCATATTTTAAATAGAATACTTCAAATGCTATGTTGTGACTTTGAGCAAACGCACATACGAAATAATTTCTGGAGACTACATAAAAGCATCATAAAATGTTAGGCAACATATATAACTTTCAATGAGCTCCATCACAGCCCTCAAACTTGAACTAGGAGTAGATTGGTCCAAACCAACTTGAATGTTGCCATATTCACATTAAATGTATACATTTAATCTGTGAACTCATGTTGGAGAGTACACTATTTCTGTAAAAAGGAGTTCTGAGTGGGACTGGGTATAGAGGGAATATCACTAGGAACTAATTGCATACAAAGGACACTGGCTGAAATTCCCTTTTCTCTACAACTGTTAAAATTACATGAACCCTGACCTGGATTTTATCTGGTCACCCTAGTATAGAGTTCAGACTTTAATGCAGCTGTTTTGCTTCTCCTGAACTTTATTTTAAACATTGGATGAAAAAAGCAAAGCTTTCCTGCTGTCCCTGCCACCAATTAAATTTGAAGAGGACACAGGACTAAACCCTACTCTTGCTTACCCAGGTGCAGTCTCATGGAAGTCAAAGAGAAAAGAATTTGGCCTTGGGTCTGCAGCGGCTTCTCCTTTTGTGCACATTGGAGAATGCTGTAATTCAAACGTCCGTCACACTATTCATTGAGTGGCCTGACCTGGATTGACCTGAACCAAATATCCTCTAAGTGTGGGGGGGAGGGGGAGAGGGGGATACTGTATTTCAACTTGTTTAGTCTTGAGTGTTGTTGAACAACTAACTGTGCTTCCTTTGTGAAAGCATGTCACAGTTCTGAGAGTTCCATCACACTAGCAAGTTAGTGCCCTCTCGCCAGGCCTGGTGTGCGGATTTGCAGCACAGTATTCACATGACACTGTGCCTGTCCTGCTGACACCCCGCCTCTTCCCCAGCCTTTCCTAGAACACTAAAAGTCTGGATTAGTTTCCCTAAGCATATTTAATGCACCCTAAGTCTCTGTGTAGTTTTATAGGAACTGGGGGCTTGGATGGATTGCATCAGGTCCTGGCAGGGAAAAGCGATCTCTCCCAGCAGCCGTCTCCAAGCCTCAATATAAAACCCAAACCTTGCATCCCAGGCTCAAAGGCATTTTTTAAAATCATACAATGCCTGAATCTCTGCAGAGCCAGGATTGTACTCCCTCAATGCCCCCAAAAAGCCAGACTAAATGTTTGTTCTATTTTTGCCAGGCAGAAAGGCGGTCTGGTTGAAGTACTCATCTGCCAGGACCTGACTGGAGGGAGAAAGAGAAGGGGAGGGGTGGAGCGGAGCGGAGTGGAAGAGTGAAGGAGCCAAGGAGCGAAAGAGCAGCTATTATAATAATAATAATAATAATAATAATAATAACAATTTATTTCTTACCCGCCTCTCCGTCTAGATCGAGGCGGGGAACAACAACATGATAAAATACATAAAACTGATTAAAACATAACACATATTATTAAAACTGCATAAAAAATCCTAAAACATCCTAAAAACACCCTTAAAACATTCTAAAATTCCACTGGATATACCTGCCGGAAGAGAACAGTCTTTATAGCTTTCTTAAATTCTAAAAGACTGTTAAGTTGATGAGTCTCCTCCGGCAGGTCATTCCACAGTCTGGGAGCGGCAGAAGAGAAGGTCCTCTGGGTAACGGTTGTCAGCCTAGTCTTGGCCGACTGCAGTAAGTTCTTCCCAGAGGACCTGAGCATGCGGGGCGGATTGTATGGGA
Source organism: Anniella stebbinsi (assembly GCA_029215795.1). Classification (NCBI taxonomy): domain Eukaryota; kingdom Metazoa; phylum Chordata; class Lepidosauria; order Squamata; family Anniellidae; genus Anniella; species Anniella stebbinsi. The sequence goes on from JARDYH010000001.1 coordinate 179,319,583, forward strand.
GAAGGCGATCCCGCAGGTAACCTGGACCCAAACCATGTAGGGCTTTAAAGGTAATAACCAGCACTTTATACTTCGCCCGGAAACTAATTGGCAGCCAGTGGAGCGATTTTAAACCTGGCGTAATATGGTCACCCCTAGATGTACCGGTGACCAACCTGGCTGCCATATTTTGAACTAGTTGAAGTTTCCGGACTAGGCACAAAGGTAGCCCTATGTACAGCGCATTGCAGAAGTCGAGCCTCGAAGTTACCAGCACGTGCACTACCATCTTTAGGTCTTCCAACTCTAGGAAGGGGCGCAGCTGGCGTATCAGCACTCCTGGCCGTCGCATCTATCTGGGCTGTCATTTGGAGCGACAGATCCAGGAGCACCCCCAAGCTGCGAACACAGTCTTTCAGAGGGAGTGTAACCCCATCCAGAACTGGTTGACACACCTCCAAACCCAGGTTGCGGCCTTTGACAGCAAGCACCTCCATCTTGTCTGGATTCAGCTTCAGTTTGTTTTTCCTCATCCAGCCCATTACCGCCTCCAAGCATTCATTCAGAGGAGACACACTATCCTTAGCTGGCACTGTTACCGAAGGCATAGAGAAATATATTTGGGTGTCATCAGCGTATTGATAGCACCCCGCCCCATGCCTCCGGATGATCTCTCCCAATGGTTTCATATAAATGTTAAACAGCATTGGGGAAAGGATGGCACCTTGCGGTATGCCACACAGCAGCTCCTTCTTTGCAGAGCAGCTATCCCCAAGCATCACCATCTGGAACCTGCCCGAGAGGTAGGACCGGAACCACTGAAGCACAGTGCCCCCGATTCCCAATCCCCTCAGGCGTTCCAGAAGGATACCATGGTCAATGGTATCGAAAGCCACTGAGAGGTCCAGAAGTACCAACAGGGACACACTCCCCCTGTCAATACTAAGGCGTAGATCATCCACTAAGGCGACCATAGCAGTCTCAACTCCGTATCCCGCCCTGAAGCCAGTTTGAAATGGGTCTACAAAATCAGTGTCATCCAAGACTACTTGGAGTTGAAAGGCAACTGCCCTCTCGATCACCTTGCCCAAGAATGGAAGGTTTTATACCGGTCTGTAGTTATTAAAGTCCAGGGGATCCAGGGAGGGCTTCTTTAGAAGCGGCCGTACCACTGCTTCTTTTAAACATGATGGGAAAGTCCCCTCCCTGAGAGATGCATTAAAAATATATTGTAATTGCGATCTAACCGCATCTCCTCCCTGGGCGACCAGCCATGAAGGACAGGGATCGAGAGGGCAAGTCGTCGTCCTCACTCATCCAAGCAGCTTGTCCACGTCCTCGGTACTCACCAACTGAAACCGATCCAGTGTAATTCTACTTGTGGAGTCACCGGACACTCCATCGTCAGCCTCTGCTATAACGACGGCATCTAAGTCGGCTCTTATCCGAGAGATTTTATCTGGTGAAAGGGATCATAAGCTTGACAAGCTTTGGCCTCAGAGGTAAAAAAAATACGGAGGCAAACCGGAGAGGGGGATTAGATGCGATGGAGGTCTGGGTGATGTTGCCAGCCACATCCAGGATAGCAGATTGCAGAATCCTCCCTTTCTTTTTGGCATTTCATTTGTGTGGCAGTTTTAGGCCATCCCTCTGTACATGGCTAATTCAAAATCAGCAGCTTGTTACAGATCTCTCCTTTCCCACTACCTCAGTACTATCTAAGCCACTGGTGGAGATCAAATGCAGGAGTGCCACAAGTCAAGTCCAAAAGATACTGCCTGTGGGAGCTCTTGGCAGGACTCATTGAGGAGTACAGGAGTCTTGCACTTCCTCTTGCTCAGGGCTGCAGAACCTCTTTCAGACCACTTCAGAGAAGGCGAAGGCACTTCAGAGAAGCTCTCAGGGGCTGCATTCCAGTAGTGGGTGGGACCAAAGGCAGAAGGGGAAGGGCCAAAAAGACCAGCATATTTTATCTTAAAACACTTCCTGCCAGCCTTGGAATGAAGGAAAACTGCACAAAAGGAGGGAAACCACCCAACCATCAGTAGTTGGGGGAAAGAGTCATGGGCATCTGGGGAACCCCAAGAGGGCTGGATTTGGCCTTTGGACCTGAAATTCTGCAACCCTGCTTTCGACAAAAGGAAGGGGTTGAGTAGTAGCCAGCTTTCCTTCTCCTTTTCCCTGGCTCAGAGCCGATCTACATGCTAGGTTTTAAACGTTTTATAAGGGTTATGAAAACTCTTTGGGCCACATGACGCACTCCCTTTAACGTGTATGCCCGAGGTTTTTAAAACTCACTTCAGCTTTATACAACGGTTTCACTTTTAATAAATCATTTTAAGTAAAATAATGTGTCCTTCCTTACCGTTGTGATTCATGGGGGCAGTGCTTCCTTTACTGGTGCCCAAATGCTTAGCAGTTGATTGGTGGGGAAGAAAGAGGAAGTGGACCAGTGAACTACAACACCCACAATTCTTAGTCCGAAAGCTAGGGAGTGACAGAGGAACTAAGGTGGAAGTGGGTGACTGAACTACAACACCCACAATTCCTTGCCCTAAATTCATTGTAAAAATGAAACAGAAAGAGACAGGGCAGAAAAGTGTGTGACCGCACACACCGCTTTAAAGAGCGAATTTTTTTTCTCCTGTAACGTGAGTACTCAGTAATGTGGCCTAAGACGTTTTAGAATACACCTATTTGGAACATTTTAAAATACTATTTAAAATGTTCCAAGGGACTGTGTAGATAGGCTCTCAGCTTCCAGACACCCAGCCAAGTTACAGGGGAATTCTACTTGGCCAGGCTGTCTCTAGTCATTCAGTACTATCTGCCAGAAGATGCCCAGTGCCTGCTTCCTCCCCAGCTGCTTCCTATGTCCTCCCTAGCTTCCTCACAAATGCCTTATTTTATGAGACCAGAAATGTGTCTCCATCATCTAGCAACAGGGCCAGCATTCCCTGGAACAGGAGGGGCTGGGCCTCCATTGTCGTGGTGATGGGACCTTTGGCTCCCTCCACATGACCCCTCCATGTGTGTTCACTTTCCCCAGCCCCTACTGTACGCTGCCACACCAGTGTGTGTTCAGCAGCAGTGCCTTTGCAGCTTCCTCCCATTTGTTGTGCCTTGGGTGTGTTTTTGCCTTTAATCTACTGATCTGGGGTGCCGGTCACAGTACAGGAAAGGCAGAGGGCACAGCCAAGTCTGCAGGCTCCGCTGTTCTTATCCAGGTTCTGCTAAAAAAACACCTTGCCAGAACCACCCATGGCACCCATGGCCACAGATCTGGCTCCTATGACCCAAACAGATAAAAATGTCAAGGTATTTAGCACAGAGAACAGATGATGGGCCTAAAATAGAGGATTCACCAACTAAAGATCTGAAGTGGTGCATAGTACTACTGAATGATACAACAGAAGAAACTGTTTTTGAGAAATGAGCATGCAGAGTTCTTATTCCTCGATTGTATATATAAGCATGCTTATCTAAAACAAAAAGACTATCCCTTAAAGTTACACTCTATGAAGCCACTAAATAACTAAGGACATAAGTCACCAGGAGATTCCTGCATTTCATACCTTTAATTAAGAGCCCTTTAAATCAGCTAACAAGAGTGTTCTTGTTCTACCAATCCATTTGCTTTGTGCCAAAAAAATGTCTGTGGGCCAAATAAAACTTTCCAGAGAAAACAAGTTTGTTTCCAGAGGACTAAACCAAAAAATAAAAAAGAAGTTTATTTTTTCCCACATGATGGAAGTCCCCCTGCCCCAAAACATATTTCATAGTTTCCAGTTTTAGAGGGCCTATTTATCTTGGGAGAGGAGAGATAAACTTTGGTGTACAAGCAGTATTGAGAGATATACTGCTTCTGATACTAGAGGTAAGATACAGCCATTATGACTAGTAGCTATTCATAGTAGCCATTTATAGCCATTGTGAAGGAAGGCCCCCGCCATCCTACCAGGTAGGCTTGGAACTCATCAGCCAAGTTCCCCCAAGCCCACTTCCCTAGCCCTAATGCCAAATGGCCCCCAGCCAGCCTTCAGAAATAACCAGACACGTTAAGGACTGAAGCAGTTTATTAAAACCGTAAATTATATTCCACGTAAGACTCTAGTCAGTCAATAAGCCATTTAAAATACAAGCAAGGAAGGAAGGGGAGGGGCAGAGGGGGATGGGGGGATGGGGGTAGGATGAGGTTTGAGGTAGAGTTTAGCAGCAATAAAACTATTAGCCCTCTCTAAATCATACCTGAAGGGTGACAAGTCTTTCCCTGGAATGAGCCAGGCCTGAAAGCAATAAATCTATCGATTCCCCAGCCGTTACCTCGCTGGTCAGGGATCCCTCCATCCATGCACCGGTCCAGAAGAAGATGGCTTCCACCCGGTTGCTATCCCATTTATCCCTTTTTGGGTGTGCTGGTACCGTGACTAGCCAAAACCAATCCCCGGCCGTCCTGCTCACCCCACCAGCCCCCTCCCTGCGAATGGTCCTTTCCCACAGCTGAAACTCTTGCAGCCCACTTCCAATTAATGCTAACCTTGGCGCCTGAGCATTGCCTCGGCCTCGCAAGATAAGAGAGGCCAGGTGTGGATGCTGGGAACCAGCGGCTCTGAGTTTTGTAACATTTTATCATTGGAATTCTCCTCCTCCCAACCCAGAGGCCCCAATCCTGCAAGGTAGGCCAACACTGCCTTTCTTAGCCAGACTGTAGCCATCTTGGCCCCTTTCTTCACAGCCATGTCCTCCATGAATTTGTCTAATCACCTTTTAAAGCCATCCAAATTGACAGTCATCACTACATCTTTAACTATGGAAAATCCTCCATTTTCTTTCTATTGAATCTCCCCACCCCCCTGATTCAGCTTCACTGGATGACCCTGGATACTAGTATTATTATGAAAGGCAATCCCTAAGCACTCCCTTCACACCATCAATAATTTTGTACAGATCAATGAGACCTGGAGAACTTGCCCCACCAATACTTTTCCAGAGTGGTGGAATGTCTCCTGCTGGTAGGGATATTAGAGGAATCCACAACGGATTCAAATAACTTTGGATGTCTATGAATCCAGCCCATGGATTCTGCAGCAAAACCGCTTTTTCACTTTAGGGGAAGATTTGTGTGAATTCGCATTTGGGCAAATGTGCTAATCCATGTTAGGATGACCATATTTTGGAAACCAAAAAGCAGGACAACATGGCCATCCCCAAGGGGGCATGCTCACCAACATGGCTAGACCCCAAGGAGGCATGTCCACCCAAACATGGCCTTGGTCACATGTCTGATTTGACAGCATACAATTAAGACAAACCTGTTCTACACAACATCTTAATGTTAAAATCACTGAACTACACTCACATACTGCCAATACACAAACCCTCTCAGGATCAACCACCCCAAAACACACGCACCTGCACCCATTCATAGGAAACAACCATGCACCCTATTCACCCATCACACACTCCCAACACGCACAGAAACACACAAAGTCCCTCAGAATCAACCACCCCAAAACACACGTGCACACATCCATTCAACCCTGCACCCCATCCCCACACACACACCTCTCCTACCCAAGGCTCCTGTTGATCTTGCTGCTATGTCCTGCAGCTCCTGTGCTTGCTTCCAGCCCCTCTCCCAGGGCCCTTTGGGGCTTGTCCTTGGCCAGCGCGACCACGCAGGCAAAAAAATCCCTGGATCAGAAGTGGCCGAAATGGGTCTTCCGAAGCCTGCCCATGGCAGATCCTTGATCCTAGTGCCTCGTCACCATAGTGATGAGGCACTAGGACTCTGGATTTGCCATGGGCAGGCCTCGGAAGGCCTGTACCCAGAAGTGGCGGAAATGGGCCTTCCGAGGCCTGCCCATGGCAGATCCTTGATCCTAGTGCCTCATCGTCACTGGCCTCTTCCCAGTCCAAGGCCCCTGCCTCACTGCTTGAGGCCTCAGCCCACTGCCCCTCAGTCCCCCTGGCCTGTTGCAAACAGGCCCAGTGGGAAATACAAAGGCACCCTTGGTGGTAAGTTTGACAAGATTCCTACACATTTTTAGGACAACATCTGGACACCACAATTAATGTATATCAAACTGTAGGATACAAAAATATTGCTTCAATGGCTCATTGCTAAGCAACACAATACTAACCACATCTAGATTTTGGCTTTCTTAAGGGAAATTATGTTACAAATGGTTCTGAAAACTCACGATTTACTGACTTATCATTTTGGCACAGGGAAGCAATTTCCAAAGGTATATTTGGCTGTTAAGTCATGGGCATAGTAGGGTTTGTTTGCTTCCTTGATGGATTTAGCTATATTACACTATAGAATGGGAAAATGTGTTCAGAAATAACTTTTTCGGAAACTTTACTCTGTGGATTTATATAGCCAAACCCCCACTGCCCTTGGGCTAAGAGTAGTTTTTGTCTATTTTAAGAGCTTACCTAACTTCCAGACTCTTTGGTTTAGGGCCCATAGCTTTAAATGTGTCATGACAAAAAGCTTGCATAACATTTTTAGCCAAAGGTCAGTGGGCTATTTGTGACAAATCCAGAGTGAGAAAGTATTTTCCAGATGTTGAAACAACATTCCATATTTGTAACCACATTGCTTGCTTTATAGGCAATTTTGACCATATCTGCACTTTTGCTATAACATACAATATCTAGATATATTAGTGGGAGTTCAGTACAAAAGCTTTTCTTCCACCATGGAGGTGAGATAGGGGCAGACAAGCCTTCAGTTTTTCCCAGCAATTCTATTAAATTCCGTGGATGTCTTTACACAGTAATTTTATAATGTATTCTCCACAGCAACATCCGCAAAAAGAACCTCTATTATGGGAGAATCCAGGCTCCACCACTATGTAAAGCTGCATTTACTCTGTGCAAATCAGAAGTAGAGAAGCCCTCCCTGATGTTGTAGAACTTGTATTAAACAACTAGTGGAAACAGTTGTACAGTCAATGAAAACTCACCCGTTAGATTAGAAGTCACGTATTTGCTGGATATTTCACTTATAATTCATATTGCTGTGTGACACTGTACCACATGCCCCCTTCACTTACACAAATATTTTCATCTGAGAGAAGCCCTCCCATGAAGTAAGGAATGATGCCTACCAAAGCAACACTATAAGACACAAACTATAGGACACAAACAGACCTGACCAATGGATCATAATTGTGAATTCACCTGGAAGTTCTCCTGTATAAGCCACAAAACCCACAAAAGCACCATGATTGGTCAAAAGCATGATGGCCTCATGTTAATTAGTGGGACAGGGAGCCATTTGCATTTTCCAAGTTAAGCACAGAAGTGTTTTTGGACAGCACTGTCCCTCATTTCAATAAACTACTTCTTTGGTTTACTATAATTAGAACGCAGCCGTAACATGGTGGTTGACTTTGGGGGTACTGAGTCTAAGGTGCCAATGATTATACCATTTTTAAAAAATCTTACACATTGAAAAGGATATAGGGTGGGATCCTTGACAGAGCTTCCATGCTACTCTTCCTTCTGTGGTAACTAATTCTTTGTTTGTGAACAATTTCATAGTGTAAAAATTGCCCTGGAAAGAGAGAAATGGAGAAAGGAGAGGGCTGGATTGATGACTCCTACACCTGCGTCTAGATAATTATTACACAAAGCTATCCCTATGGTTTCTATAAAATAAGCTCCTTCTCTTCCCCATCCTCCAAAGTAATCCACTCCCCTTGGCCAGATTTCTGTGAAAAACTCAAGGGATTTAACAGACCAGTCAGTCTGACATCCATCCCTGGGAAAATCTTGGAACAGATTATAAAGAAGTCAATCTGTAAACACCTTGAAAACAATGCAGTGATTACTAGCCAGCATGGATTTGTCAAGAACAAATTTGTCAAGAACAAATCCTGTCAGACTGATCTCATTTTTGATAGGGTAACCTCCCTTGTGGACTGTGGCAATGCTGTGGATATAGTATATCTTGACTTCAGCAAAGCTTTTGACTAAGTGCCCCATGACATTCTGATTCACAAACTAGTGAAAAGTGGACTAGATGGAAGAACTATTAGGTGGATCCACAGTTGGCTACAGAACCAGACTCAAAGAGTGCTTATCAATGCTACCTTTTCACACTGGGGGGAGGTAACGAGCGGGGTACCGCAGGGCTCAGTCCTGGGCCCAGTGCTCTTCAACATTTTTATTAATGATTTGGACGAGGAGGTGCAGGGAATGCTTATCAAATTTGCAGACGACACAAAATTGGGTGGGATCGCTAATACCCTGGAAGACAGAAACAAACTCCAAAGTGATCTTGACAGACTGAAGCGCTGGGCTGAAAACAACAGAATGAAATTTAATAGGGATAAATGCCAAGTTCTACACTAGGAAAAAGAAACCAAATGCACAGTTACAAGATGGGGATACTTGACTAATCAATACGACAAGCGAGAAGGATCTTGGAATTGTTGTAGATCACAAACTGAATCTGAGCCAACAGTGTGATGTGGCTGCAAAAAAAGCAAATGCTATTTTGGGCTGCATTAATAGAAGTATAGCTTTCAAATCACGTGAGGTACTGGTTCCCCTCTATTTGGCACTAGTTAGGCCCCATCTTGAGTACTGCATCCAGTTCTGGGCACCACACTTCAAGTAGGATGCAGACAATCTGGAGCGTGTTCAAAGGAGGGCAATGAGGATGATTAGGGGTCTGGAAACAAAGTTCTATGAGGAGAGACTGAAAGAACTGGGCATGTTTAGCCTGGGGAAGAGAAGACTGAGGGGAGACATGATAGCACTCTTCAAATATTTGAAAGGTTGTCACACAGAGGAGGGCCAGGATCTCTTCTCGATCAACCCAGAATGCAGGACACGGAACAATGGGATCAAGTTACAGGATGCCAGATTCCAGCTGGATATCAGGAAAAGTTTCCTGACTGTTAGAACAGTACGACAATGGAACCAATGACCTAGGGAGGTGATGGGCTCTCCCACATTAGAGGCCTTCAAGAGGCAGCTGGACAACCATCTGTCAGGGATGCTTTAAGGTAGATTCCTGCACTGAGCAGGGGGTTGGACTCGATGGCTTTATAGGCCCCTTCCAACTCTACTATCCTATGTTTCTATGATCCTAGTTATTTCTGGACACTGGTCCAATTCATGAGAAATCCAATTTTTGTGCAGATATCCATTTTATGCAAAAGCACAGGTGATTCAGTTAAGATTTGTAAAAGTTAGAAATCAGTAGGCTCCAAATATCGCCCTTTGCAGGTGGCTCTTGCAATTTAGGATGTTAAAAAAAACACCTGTCTTGTACACCCATTCAGAATCCCAACCGCTATTCAAGAGTGCATCAAGACTCTAGTTACCAGCTGGCCTGCCAAGAAATTACACTGTGCAAATAACTGTATATTTTTTGGCAGCATCAAGAAAAGGTCTTGAGAAATGCCAGCAGTTGGGAAGAAAGGTTTCAAAGAGCCTGACTTAAACAAGTGATGGAAGGCATTAGCACGGCTGATCCCTTGCCAGCTGTGGGTTTGGAACTGCAGCTGTGTAACAATTCACAGTTGATTACTTCCTGATGTATTCAAGTACTGTCTGAAAGTCAACAGCAGGGAAACTAAATCTGGTATGGCTTCCAGGGGTGTGAGGCAGCATGAGAAAGTATTATCAGATACACTTACTGAGAACTGCATAGCTGAGATACTACATATAGGCTGATATGAAAAGGAGGACAGGGCTCCTGTAACTTTAACAGTTGTAGAGAAAAGGGAATTTCAGCCGGTGTCATTTGTATGCAATTAGTTCCTGATGAAATTCCCTCTTCATCACAACAGTTAAAGGTGCAGGCACTACTAGAGTGACCATATACAAAAGAAGGCAGGGCCCTGCACCTTTAACTGTTGTGATGAAGAGGGAATTTCACCAGGAACTAATTGCATACAAATGACACCGGCTGAAATCCCCTTTTCTCTACAACTGTTAAAGTTACAGGAGCCCTGTCCTCCTTTTCATATGGTCAGCCTACTACATATGAAACTGCTTTGTACTGAGTGAAACCCCGTGATCCCCTAACCCAGTAGTGTGTTAAACCCTGGCTGGCAACAGTTCTCCAAGGACATGGGCAGAGATAACTACCACATCAGCCTGCCTGCACTTTAAGATCAGAAAGAGAGGCCCTTCTCATTTGCCCACCTGTGAGAGCAATTAGGTGGGCGATACACATGAGAAAGGCCTCCTCTGCAGTGGCTCCAAACCTAGGGTGACCAGATGACCAGAAACCCCTGGACAAGTCCGGAAAATGGCAGCAAAATTGGGGTCCAGGGGGAAATCTACGTTTTTGACCCCACATCTGGAAAATTTGCCTCCCCCGCCGCCCGTCTAGCCTCCTGCTGGGTCACCGCCATCACGATGATCCACCAGGAGCCCAGACCACTGCTCTGGAGAGACTAGAAAGGCCCATTTTGGTACTTCCGGAATTGGGCCTTTCTAGCTCTGCCCACGCTACATCCAGGCTCCTCGGGGTTCGTCACTATTGTGACAAACCTCGAGGAGGCCGGAGGCTGGGGGCCGCACAGAAGAGGCAGCAGAGGTCTGATTGTGTCACTTCCGGAATTGGCCCTCTGCTGCCTCTTCTGCACATGCTCCAGGCTCCTTGAGGTTTGGCACCATAGTGACAAGCCCCAAGGAGTCCAGAGTGCGTGCGGAAGGGGCCCGATTTTGGAACTTCTGGAATTGAGCGTCGCCGCCGCGGCACAAGAAGCGCTGCCACAGCAGCCATTGGAGCAGGAGCCGCGGCACAAGGAGCGCTGCCGCTGCCACGGGAGCACAAGGAGCGCCGCCACCAGAGGAGCACAAGCACCGCTGTTGCCACGGCGGGAGCAGGAGCACCACTGCTGCCTCGGCACGAGGACTGCCGCTGCCACAGGAGCACGAGGACACCGCCGGGCAGCGCATGCCGACCTGCTAGTGACCAGAGTGTCAAGGTGCAGAGTGAGGATGGCAGGCAGGTAGGCAAAGGCCAAGTTTCTCTGGTTGATTCCGGGCTTCTTCTCCTTTTGTGGGTCTTACTGCTAGGCCGGTGTGGGGCCAATTCATGGGGCTGGGCCTGCCAGCCACCATCTGACGCGTTGTCTCCCCCACTCTCTCTAGACCAGTGGCTATATTTCCACTGTTAGCTCTCAGGTTCCTTCATCCCTGGTCTTGCTTGATCTGTTTTGGAAGGACGTGCAATTGCAGTGGGTGACCACGTCCGTCCATACAGGAGAATGTGAGCCTGACTGACCATGTTGGCAACATTTTCAGAAGTGAAGAAAATGCCACTCTTTGTTAGAAAGGCAAATGTCTTTACACGAGTGTCAGTATTCCAGAAAAAGCCAATCAGTCCTGTGTAGCCCAGATCCATCGTTATCATATTTGGAATGATTTAAGTGCTGTAATATAATTGTACTGTAGTTAAAAATGGCATGAATGATGTATGAAGGAAACGGGCAAGCCAGGTCATGTGTGTGTACATGGAAGAAAGTTTCCCAGAATTCAATAGGTCTTGCCAATTAGTAAGCATGTATATCATTCCATCCTTAAATCAGCACCTTTCTGTATTTTTTAAAATAATGCAGCACTATTGCATTTTTTAATAGTGTAATAGTAGCAGGTTCTCAAAGAAAATACATAGTTGAAAGTGAGTGTAGGAGAAGTGAAGAGCTGCAATTTACTAGGGAGCAGAACAAGAACTGATGTTGACTGATATGTATGTTAGAATATTCATGGCCAGATAGATGTGTTTTTTGTTTAGTACACATCTGTTAGGGAATTACTGTAACTGTCATTTTCCTGATTTTTTAAAAAGTTAATACCCAAGAGAGTTGCTTAAATACTTTAGGCTGCAATCCTATACATACATACCTGCTCTTCAAAGAAGGAGCAGCTATGTGGTGTACCACAAGGTGCCATCCTATCTCCAATGCTGTTTAACATCTACATGAAACCGCTGGGAGAGATCATCCGGAGGCATGGGGCGGGGTGCTATCAATACGCTGATGACACCCAAATATATTTCTCTATGCCTTTGACAACAGCGTCAGCTAGGATAGTGTGTCTCCTCTGAATGAATGCTTGGAGGCAGTAATGGGCTGGATGAGGAAAAACAAACTGAAGCCGAATCCAGACAAGACGGAGGTGTTTACTGTCAAGGGCCACAACCTGGGGTTGGAGGTGTGTCAACCAGTTCTGGATGGGGTTACACTCCCCCTGAAAGGCTGTGTTTGCAGCTTGGGGGTGCTCCTGGATCCGTCGCTCCAGATGACAGCTCAGACTGATGCGATGGCCAGGAGTGCCTACTATCAGCTTCGGCTGATACGCCAGCTGCGCCCCTTCCTAGAGTTGGAAGACCTAAAATCAGTAGTGCACGTGCTGGTAACTTCGAGGCTCGACTTCTGCAATGCGCTGTACATAGGGCTACCTCTGTGCCTAGTCAGGAAACTTCAATTAGTTCAAAATATGGCAGCCAGGTTGGTCACCAGTACATCTAAGGGTGACCACATTACACCAGTTTTAAAATCTCTTCACTGGCTGCCAATCAGTTTCCGGGCGAAGTACAAAGTGTTGGTTATTACCTTTAAAGCCCTACATGGTTTGGGTCCAGGTTACCCACGGGATCGCCTTCTCCCATACAATCCGCCCCGCACGCTCAGGTCCTCTGGGAAGAATTTACTACAGTCAACAAGAACTAGACTGACAACCGTTACCCAGAGGACCTTCTCTTCTGCTGCTCCCAGATTGTGGAATGACCTACCGGGAGAGATTCGCCAACTCACCAGTCTTAAGGAATTTAAAAGATCTATAAAGACTGATCTCTTCCGGCAGGCCTACCCAGATGAATTTTAAAGTGTTTTATTGGTGTTTTATTGGTATTTTAATGATGTATTGGTTTTATGTGCTTTTAATCAGTTTTGTATTTTATGTTTAGTGCTGTTCCCCGCCTCGATCCGTTGGGAGAGGCAGGTAATAAATAAATAAATAAATAAATATATTATTATTATTATTATTATTAACCCAATAGGATTTATTTCTGAGTAGACACACATAGGATTGCCACTGTTAGATAGTTTTCTTGCTTTCAGTTTGTTTTTTTAAAAAACCCTAGCCCCCCCCCCAAAAAAATTGTCCCAGTTTAGTAGATTCAGAATATGGCAACCGTAATGGTAGCTGATGTCTCAAATTTTGTCCCAGAATCGTTCTGTCCTAGCAAGATAATATATGAGTGCCTAACATGGTTTTGTTTGACTTCTTTGAGTGTGTCTGGATCTCCTAGCTCTGAAAGCATCTTTTTGGAGAGCACCTGTTGGTTGTATGATCCATGAGGCCAGGTTCTGTGAGTGCATGGGGCTTGCATGACAGGAGGGGCTTGCACTTGCTAGTGTAGGGTGAACAGATGTGAAGAGGCTGCAATCCTATATTCATTTATCTGGGAGTAAGCTTTATTGAAATCAATGGGACTTGTTCCTGTCGTTTCTTTGGGCAGTTTTCTTTGGGTCCCTGATTGGGATTTTTGTTCTTTGCACACTGAGGCAGTGTAAATTCAGGAGATATTTGGATAAAAGGAGGGAAAGATCCTTGTCTAGGATTGTGACAATGGGCATCTGTTCCAGCCTTTCTTTGTATTGCTACTAACCATGGTCTTGTTTACATGGCTAATGAACCAGAGATATAGTGACACATTTTTAGAGTAGTTTCACACTGATAAACCTGAACTTGAAACAAGAGCCAAATCTACACCAAGCAGGATATAGCGGCATATGGTATGTGTCAATGGGCCCTAGCAGTTGTCAGTGCACTTCAATACTGCTATAAAGCAGTCGTGTGGCTCCTGCCTTTTATATACTGCTTTCATACTGCTATATCCTGCTTGGTGTCGATCTGGCCAAGTTAAGAGGTGCTAGGGAGAAGTGACTGCAAGCCTTTAGTCCATTTTGTTCCATGGCCAATGTTTGCAAGGTAATTGTGTTTTATACTCTTTCTGAATGCTAGGTTGCTAGTTTGTTGCACTAGATTTTTCTGCACCTGTTCAGTGGTAGCAGTATGCTGAATCTGTGAGTATGGGTATGAGAAAGGTGATGGGGAAAGAGTGTTAAATGTTAGGAAAGGTAAGACTATGGTCATCCAGTGAAGGATTTGCAGTCAGAAAAGATATTTGAGGGAAGGGGAGACTGTATCACACAGAGTAGAGCAAAAGCTTCAAAGTACAGCAAAAGCTACAAAAGTAGGAGTGAGTGAAGTTAAGTAGGAGTGAGTGAAGTTAATTTCAGATACATTGAATATCTCACTTGTTCTTTACTTCAGTGGTTTTAACATTAAGAGCCTATCTACACTAGTGCTTTAAAATGGTTTATAACAGTTTAAAACCGGTTATTAACTGGTTTTAAACTGTTATAAAACGTTTTAAAGCACTAGTGTAGACAGGCTCTAAGATGTCATGGTTGTTATCTTAATTGTGTGCTGTGAAATCAGACATGTGACCAAGGCCATGTTCGGGTGGGCACGCCCCCTTGGGGGCTGTACATGTTGGTGGCCACGCCCCCTTGGGGCAGCCATGTGGTCCTCCTTTTTGGTTTCCAAAATATGGTTAGCCTATCCAAACCTTTAGAACAAACTGCCATCACAGGTCCACCATGCTCCATCATTGCAGGCTTTTAAGAAGGCCTTGAAAACATATTATTTCACTGTGGCCTTCTCTTGATATGACGGCAGTTGTTGCTATTGCCAATGTTGTGCTGGGTTTATTGTTGGCTTTCGTTGTTGTTTTTATTGCTGTTTTGTTACGTTTATGTTTTTACTGCTTTTAGTATTTTAACTGATATATATATATATATATATATATATCCTTGCTATCAGCTGCCTTGGGAGGGCTTCTGCCCTGAAAGGCAACCAAGACATGTTTTATATAACTAAATAAATAAATGAATAAACATGCCTAGGGTTGTGCTGCTAGTCACTGTGGAACTTGTTTCAGCTGCTGAGGTCAGAAATAGTGCAATACGTTTTGTTGCTTGAGGCACACCTGTGGTAAAAATTTAAATTGCAGTTTGCTGCCCCGAAAATACCACCTATGAGGTGAGCTGCCACACCCTGCCCTAGGGTAGGCCCACCCCTGCTTGATATACTGACAGCCACTATTTTAATTAATCATTATTCAAGGAAAGGAACAAAATATCACCTTCTCTTCATTTTAAATGGAACAAGCCTTTAGTCTGGCTCTTTGGGGTAAGATTTTAAAAACTGCTTTCGAGCCTGAGATGAAAGGTTTGGGGTTTATGTTGAGGCTTGGGGCCTGCTGCTGGGAGAGATCGCTTTTCCCTGGTAGGACCTGATGCAATCCATTCAAACCCCCAGTTCCTATGAAGACTTAGGGCGTATTAAATGCACTTAGGGAAAATAATCCAGACTTTTTGCATTCTAGGAAAGGCTGGGGAAGAGGTAGGGTGTCAACAGGACAGGCACGGCATCATGTGAGTACCATGCTGCATATCTGTACACCAGGCATGGAGGGAGCGCACTAAATCGCTGGTGTGATGGAGCTCTTAGGCAAAGAGGGGGCTATTATATTTTATTTGTTGTATTGCAGTACCACTCAGATAATGGCCAGATTGGGGACTGCAACTTATCAGTCTAGCCAGACCAGGTGTTCTGATCTGGGGAACCAAGAAGGGACTGGATGGTGTTATATAGCTGCTGCTGCTGCTGCAGACTTGTTTCTTCCATCTAAGCAACATGTTGCTTGAGTAGTTACGGACTCTGTGCCATGTCCCAATGATTTTTGCAGCCAGGACATTTGCCTGTAGCTCCTATGATTGTGGTTCACGGTTCTGTATCCTGATTTCTTCTAGACCTAACTGTGCACCTGTTTCTGGCCTTTGTTTCTTACTCAGTAGTTAACCATCTGGGACTTGTCTTGATGAGGGGATTGCCACGGGATGGATCCACAGTGGCAGCAGGTTATCTATATGACGCAGCCACCACCGCGAAGCCATCCAGGGGCAAACCCCCAAAGCTCCGGTTTTAAAAAGCCAGGCACTTACCATGGCTTTTTTCATCTTGGAGCGAGGCGACGAAGGCATCTGCTGTCTGTCTCCTTGCTTCGGAGCTGCATCAGAGGCGTGCCCCAGCCGATGGCAACCCCTGATTGGTTGTCCAGCTGGGACGGGGGCAGTCTAGCAAGCTGAATGGCCACTGGCCAGCCTCCGCACATCTCCGAAAGAAAGGTAAACACACACACACACACCTAAAACTAGGATGCGGGGAGGCATGGGTGCGCCTCCTCAAAAGAAAAGGTTTTAAAAAACTGGGACATGAGGAGGGCTTTATACACTCAAGCTTTATACACTTGTACCAAAACCTTAACCTGGCTGGGAGATGAATAGGCAGCCAGTGCAGTTCCCTCAGCAAAGGAGTTACATGCTGGAAAGAGGCAGCTCCTGACGACAGTGGAATTTTAGAATGTTTTTAGGATATTTTTAGGATGTTTTAGGAAGTTTTAATGCAGTTTTAATAATGTGTGTCATGTTTTAATCAGTTTTATGTATTTTATTATATTGTTGTTCCCTGCCTCGATCCAAACGGAGAGGCGGGTAAGAAATAAATTATTATTATTATTGTTGTTATTATTATTATTATTATTATTATTATTATTATTATGCACTAGCTCCAGCTTTTGGAGCAGCTTTAAGGGCAGCCCTCCACATAGAACGCATTGCAGTAATCCAGTCTTGAGGTTACTATTGCCTGTACCGCTATGGCCAAGCTATCCCTATCCAGCTGAAGCTGGTAAAGGGTACTCCAAACTGCCATGGCCGCTTGGGCCTTCAGCCACAGGAGTATCTCCAGACTACGAACCTAATCTTTCAAAGGGAGTGCAACCCCATCCAGAACAGGCAATGAGCCTATCTCCCATACTCAGGAACAACTCATCCTCAGGGCTCCTGTCTTGCCAAGATTGAGGTGCAGTTTATTGGCCTTCCTCCAGCCCATTACTGACTCTAGTCACTGATCCAGGACTTGCACAGCCTCACCTGATTCAAATACCTCAGGGAAATAGAGCTGTGTGTCATCAGTGAACTGATGGCACGTCGCTCCAAATCCCTAAAAATGGCTCCCAGCAGCTTTATATGGAAGTTGAACAAATTGGGGACAAGAATCATAGAATAGTAGAGTTGGAAGGGGCCTATAAGGCCATCAAGTCCAACCCCTTGCTCAATGCAGGAATCTACCTTAAAGCATCCCTGACAGATGGTTGTCCGGCTGCCTCTTGAATGCCTCTAATGTGGGAGAGCTCACGACCTCCCTAGGTCATGGGTTCCATTGCCGTATTGCTCTAACAGTCAGGAAGTTTTTTCCTGATGTCCAGCTGGAATCTGGCTTCCTGTAACTTGAGCCCATTTTTCCATGTCCTTCACTCTGGGATAATCGAGAAGAGATCCTGGCAGTCCTCTGTGTGACAACCTTTCAAGTATTTGAAGAGTGCTATCATGTCTAGGCTGACCATATGAAAAGGAGGACAGGGCTCCTGTAACTTTAACAGTTGTAGAGAAAAGGGAATTTCAGCCAGGGTCATTTGTATGCAATTAGTTCCTGGTGAAATTCCCTCTTCATCACAACAGTTAAAGTTGCAGGGGCCCTGCCTTCTTTTGTATATGGTCACTCTAGCATAGTGCCTGCAACTTTAACTGTTGTGACGAAGAGGGAATTTCACCAGAAACTAATCACATACAAATGACACTGGCTGAAATTCCCTTTTCTCTACAACTGTTAAAGTAACAGGAGCCCTGTCCTCCTTTTCATATGGTCAGCCTAATCATGTCTCCCCTCAATCTTCTTTTCTCCAGGCTAAACATGCCCAGTTCTTTCAGTCTCTCCTCATAGAGCTTTGTTTCCAGACCCCTGATCAAGGCACCTGCAAATCCCATAGCTTAATTGTCAAGGTGGTGAGGAATGCTCACCCAATGTTACTCTCTGAAATTGGCTCCACAATGCATCCAGTGCCCACCCCACGGAGTTGATCCAAGAAGATGCCATAGTCAGTGGTATCCAAAACCAATGAGAAATCAAGCCCTCCTGATAAGAGCAACTAAGTGCAACTGACATCAGTGCAACTAAGAGCATCTCTATGTTAAGGAAAATTGCATTGTTTACCCAGGACTGTTGTGCTTCCTGGTTCTTTGGCACGATTGATATGGGCTGCATTACATGGGAGGAGAGGGGCGACAAGGGGAGAAGACCCTGCTGTTCCTGGAGCTCCTTTAAACAGCAGACATGTTTCAAGGGAGCGCCTCCGTTCCTCCAAGACATGTGTGCAAAGGAGTGGGGGAGGAGTCGCATGCTGTAAATCTGCAACCCTTGGCACACTTACTTGGGAGTCAGCCCCATTGAACACGTGGGGAGCTACTAGCACAAACTAACAGAATTAAGAAAAAAAATTAAAAGAATCACAAGCACAACTCTAATCTAGAATAATGAAGGGTCTCCCTTACTTGGGCATAAGCCAGATCCGTGTCCCTTTGTTGCAGGGAAGCATTTTACCCTCTTCTCCCTCTAATTGCAGACATGGAAAGTCCTTCCTCAGCAATTTCATAGTGCAATGCCAGCTTTACCCACTGCCGATTTCACATCATTAGGGGTTTATTCCAGTTTATCTCTGATTTTTTTAAAAATGGAATGGGGGGGCACCATAGGAGACGTCCTGTTTGTTTACAGTGTCATGTAATCCACTAAGAAACTTCCGTGAGTGGCCAGTCATGAGCGTGCTATAAATAGCTCATTTAGGAAAGCCCTAAGCCTGATTTGGTCCCTTAAGCAGGTCAAAACCCAGACTGGAATGGGTCTAGATATGCCGTCAATTGCAGGTGGAGATATCTATTTGCTGTTTTTCTGTAGAGTGTTTTCTATTTGAATACCAGTTGGAAGGTGACCACCTTGTTTCAGCCACCTCACCATAACTAATGGGATGGGCCTTCCATACAGGAGAACTGTGCCTCAAATGGATTTGGAAAGAGCTGGGTCCAGGTCTGAGGGTGGTCTAGGGCAAGTTGACATCTGTGGGACCCCTGGAACATTGGTAGCCCAAGTGCAGCTTCAAAGAAATTAATACAACATATGTGTATCTCAGCATGTTCTAAGTTATACTGACTAGTGCTGGGCTAGCATTTAGCCAGCATTTGTAGGATGCTGTAGCTGCCCCGACATGTGGACAGTGGCTGCTTAGTCCCAAGGGAAATAGAATGGAGAACTGACCTTTGAGTCTCAGGGAGAAAGAGGCATAGCATAACATCTCACATCTCCGGAGTACAGAGCTAGCAATTTCTCCTTTGTTACATCAGTCAGTTCCATAACATGTAGCCAAAAGAAACTAAGCTAAGAATATTTAGTTAGGAGAAGGTCTCCATCCCTGTATTTTTCCACAGGCACCATGTGCGAATAAATGAACGTTCAGGGATTGTAGGCATACATCCTGATCATCCTCTGTTTCAGTGGTGGGCAACTTGTGGCCCATCAGATGTTTTGGCTTACAACAGAGTTACAGTCCAAAGCATCTAGAGGGCTACAAGTTGCCCATCCCTGCTCTCTTTAGTTGTCTGGGTCTTGAGGATTGGAATTTAAACTGGAAGAAATGTTCTCTTATCAAGAATGGTGAGGAGAACTGAGAGTGTGCGGTGGGAATTAGACGTCAAAGAGGAAGTGCTGTGTCTTCTGTTGGTAAAGGAAAACTCTCAAATTAAAAATTCACAAGGTAAAGTGGTTTCAAATAGGAACTTGTGGTTCGAAATGAGCAACCCAAATCTAAAAATCTTCCCTTCCTCTGCTTGCCAGTCCATGGACATGAACAAAAAGGAGTAATGCTTCTCTCCTTCGTTGGCTATTATCGCGAGCTGGAGCATTTGCACGTGCAGTCAGAAGATATCGTTGAAGTTGAGGCAGGGGAGTGGCTCCCTTTTTGCTTGCATTGTAAAAGGACTGCTCAAATCTTAGTTCTTATTAAAACAGCCTGCAATCCTATATACCAGCCATCCCCAACCTGGTGCCCTCCGGATGTTTTGGACTACAACCCCCAGCATACCTCACCATTGGCCATGCTGGCTGGGGCTGATGGCGGTTGAAACCCAAAGCATCTGAAAAGCACTAGGTTGGGGAAGGCTGCTTTTCACACTTACCCATTGAACACAGTGGGACATACATCCTAGTAAACATAGACAGGATTACAGAAATATTGTCGGATGTCAGGTGCTTCATAAACAATTCACTAGGCTGGCCTAGTGAATTGTGAGTTGATAGCTTGGCAATTGTTGTGAGAAAGTCTGTCTCTGTGTTGTGCTTATCTGTGGCTGCTAGCCGAGGCCTTGAATGTCCCTTGGGAACAAAGGTATGTTTTGAAAAGGTGGGGGCTATCTTGCAAGCTCTCTCTTGCATAGTGTCGTCATCAAGAGGAGATTGAACCGTGCCGCCCTGTTGGCACATGAGTTTGGATTACAGGCCTGAAGCCATGTCTGTCAAAGTAGCTTGGAATTAGCCAGCCTCCATCCTATATAGCTATGAGCAAAAGGGGGAGGCTCTTTGTTAGGAATCATCTGTTTGCCTGTCATCTGTTCTACGCTTGCCAAGAAACTCGTGTTTGGGATTCGATCTGGTTTGGAGATGTGGGTTGCACTCTGTACATGTTATGTTGCTATTTGGACTTTGAACATCTAAGAACTATGCCATGAAAAGTGCTCTGTGGCTTTTCATAGATTTGGACTGGCAGATTACTGTTCTGGATTCGTGTTCTATAGCCTGTTTTTCCCTGCATGGAGCCAAAGTACGGGCACAGGGGAACTCTGAGGCTGATCATTGCTGTTCTGGAATTGTGTGTGTGTGTGTGTGACCTGCGAGAGAACCTTCCTCAGAGCCAAAGCTATGAGCAGGGAAGGCTTCCTAGGTCGAAGAGGTTCATCCACTGACATCTTGCTTATGTGATCAGCTCAGTGTTCCCTGACAGGCTGAGTTTGATTTAGTTCAAGATGATCTTGTCTACTGTCAGACCTCATGCACTTCTGTGCTGGGGTTTCTCCTTTTGAGTTTTGCCCGTGTTCCTGATGAGTCAGTGTGTGTGGCCACTCCTGTTCACATGGGACGGGGCTAACTCTGAAGGTCTCCCCCTGAGTGAGTTGTTGTTCGCATTAAGCCGTTGTACCTGAAAGCTATCTGGTCCGTCTTCAGCTTCAAGTGTGTGTATGCAGAAATGAAACCGTTACACCTTGAATTCCGTGTAATTTTTACAATAATAGAAGTCTCACTGTTTTTGGAGTGTGTCAGTTTGCCTAAAGTTCATGAGCAGAAGCCTGGGGTGAGCTTGAGTCACGACAAATATCCTCGTTTTAACCAACAGTTAAAACCAAGCTCAAACAATAAAAATAAACTCATAAAACTATACAAACACAAATTCACTGTTCTTCCTACCTCTCCCCCTCACCGCACACGTACACACACACTCTCTCACACACACAGTGTAAATTTAGAGTATAACTTCTTCTCTTCAAGGCCCAATGAAATGAATGCTTGCACAAGAACACTACCATAGGAAAGGCACTTGTATTTCCTGCATAGTTCTAGTCAAATAACTTCCTTATTGCTACAGATCTGCTTGGAAAAGAGATTCGGAGCTCCATCACACCTACTTTTCCCCCTGATTTAACTTCCATTTCACTAGTGCGCTGCTCACTTTCACATGCGTGCATTGTTGTGCTATTTTACCTCGTTGCTTGTTCGCTCTCCCACTCCACTCCGCCCCACCCTGCCCTGCCCCGCCACACCCCTTCTCCTTCCCCCTCCAGTTAATTGGTTCTTGTGCTTGATGGACGTTGTGATGGACGTCCATCAAGGAGCAGAACATTTTTATATAACTGCTTCATTATAGCCTATTGGAATTTACCAAAATGCTTACAGCTCCCCCATTTTTAAAGATAAAGAGATGAAACTTGGCACCATGATAGCTCTCAAGTTGGGCTTTAGGCATGCCAAGTTTGACGCAGATCCCTGTATCTGTTGATTCTGCGTTAATCCACCCCTGTGCATTCATAGAGTGAGCTTCTATCCTTTACTTTGCTGACGGGCATATCCCTTTAATGAGCGCTTTATTTTGGATCACTGGGAGAACTTTTATGGGCCTTCAATGTTTGTGAGCTGAACTTGAAATTATTAATTAATCTCTTTCCTTGTCGCATTTGCCAAGAGAGTCGATGAAAATAAGAGATAAGCGTGTCATCAAAGGACCAGTTACAGATTGCTTGGATCTGTGTGGGATGTAAAATATAAGTCCAAAAACTGGAGCTGGCAGGGAGAGATCCATGTAGGTGGTGTCTTTCATGTTGTGCAGCTCTGTCGTGTCTGCTTGGAGACAAGCTGAAGTTGACTGCCAAAAGTGCCATAAAATGTCAGGTCAGTCTAGAATCGTTTTCGGTTCTCCTTAGACCTTCCCTTTTGCCGCTCCCAGACTGTGGAATGGCCTCTCGGAAGAGATTCGTCAGCTAAACAGTCTCCTGGAATTTAAGAAAGCCGTAAAGACTGATCTCTTCCAGCAGGCCTACCCAGTTGAATTTTAAGATGTCTTTTAATAATGCATTTGTTTTATATGCTTTTAATTCATTATATATGTATTTTATGGTGTTTTGTATTTGTTGCTGTACCCCACCTCGATCCAGAGGGAGAGGCGGGTAAGAAATAAATAAAATTATTATTATTATTATTATTATTATTATTATTATCCTTTCACATGTTAGTTTATTTCTTGATTTGGTGTGAGTGTTTCCAAACATAGACCAGATTCTTTCACACGCTGCAGAAGATGGAGGAATCTGCAGAAGGCGAGAAGCAAGAGGAGTCAGAGGCTGTGTTGTGCAAAGACCTTGCCACCATGTTGTAGGAGGGATATGTTTGGCAGAATCCCAGGCTGCATTCCTGGACCAAATCCCTGAAGATGTTCTGTATTCTGCAGCTCTTGAAAGTACCTTTCCAACATCAAGTCCTAAGTGTGATGCTTGTTTTTTTTATAATCCAGTCAAATGCAGTAGCAGTGCTATCATCGCTGATATTCCTGCCTTTGAACTTCGGATCCAACAGATCTGCAGCAGCATGAATCGGATGGCAACAAAATTCTTCCTTTTTTTAAATAATATCTTTCACTTTACTTTCTTCTGTAGTTGTAAGTGGAGGATACACTGAGATTCTCAAAAACGGTTGTTTTTATCTTGGCCATTTGGTAAGGAATTTCTGATAAAAGTACACTGTCTGATTCAGATGCAGTAATTGCTGAAGAAATTGACTTTAGAATCTTCAAGCAATTCTGCAGCTGAACCCAGAAGACATCCTCATCAAGTACAGTGTTCCTTACACTCCTGGGTACTTTAAGATCCTCAACTATTACTGTTTCTTGAAGAGCTTCTTTGTTTTTTAGTAAACTTTCAAAGGACATCACCACTCCACCCCACCAAGTTTTACTACAAAGCTTCAGTGTCACTATTTTTATTCTTTGCATTTTTTTTCTACTTGCTTCTTCTTGAAAACTGCAGCTACAATATGAGTAGCTTTTACATGCTTTATAACTTCTTTTGCTCTTCTATAGCTCCTTTGAAGGGTGTCCAGTTTCATAATATCATTAAGAAGCAAGTTTAGCCCATGAGATGCACATCCTATTGCAGTAATATGTGGATACTTATCCATTATGATCTCCCATGCTGCTTTCATATTACTTGCATTGGCAGTCAGCAAAGCAAATACTTTACCACTCCCAATTTTCTGTAGGGCTTCACATATTTTGCAACTGATATACTCTGCAGTATGTTTGTTCTCTCCTGTTTCAATGCTTCTGTAAAAAATCTGGTTGAGGTGTTGTTATCACAAAATGTATAATTCCTTCTCCTCTCACATTTGTCCATCCATCTGTAAGTAGTGCAAGACACAGTGCTTCGTTGATTTTTCCTTGCACAGATTCCATTACACGTTAGTATTCTGTCTCTAAAAGAGGCTTGCTCAAAGAATGTCTGCTGGTCAAATGGTATGATGGTCTTAATAATTTAAAAGCTTCCTGCCAGTATATATTTTCAGTTATTGACAATGGGGTTCCAAAAGAATATATTACACTTGCAAGAGCTTGATCACTTTTTTCCTGATCTTCAGATGTCAACTTGTCTACAAATGAAGCTACTGAGTATTTTTTGGATGCAGTTGTTTTCAATATTTGTTTACTTGAAGATGCTGCTGATGGGACAACACTTTGTGATGATGCTGATGTTACAGCAGAAAGAGGACTTCTTGAACGAGAACGTTGAGGAAAACTATGTGTACTTTCATCGTTATGGTCCTCCTCACTTAGACCCATGAAGGATTTTTTAATATCTACTGGACACTTGTTACATACAAGAATGTGTTTTGTCATCCTAGTAGCATTTGGAAATGCATATTTCATTTGACAGTATTTGCAAATCACTTTTTTCTTTCTTAGAAGAATTTGTAGTGTGGAAATGCCTCCATATGCTAGATGTTGGTCTCACCGTTTTCCTGAGGGGGGTGGGGAGAAAAATAATTTAGTGGCTGGCTTGCAAGTAAACACTAAGCTATGGTTGGGGGGCAATAAGAATAAGATTAGTAGGAATTAAATTATGATTTACATAAAGGTTATGAAAATAAACTAATGCAGCTAATATGGTTAAATTTTCTGAAATCAGATGAATTTAAACTCTTACCTTTCAATTAAGTATACTTTCAGTTCCCTTTTGTTGCTCTGTCCTTTCTTCCAGTCCTTTGGGACAGAACCACCCACAAGCAAAAAATAAACTGAAACCTTTTTCCTTCTCTTGTGATAATGGCAGTGCCCCCTAGAGGCAGAAGTGCATATTGCTCTTGCATTTGAGAGTTGTAGTCTCTCAGTTTGCAATCTAGGACTTGCTTGTCCTTGGTGCACAGAAATTGTAATAATCTGATACTGTAAATAGTTTTTAGAAATCATTTGGAGAAGTAATATATGAACACTTTGTCTTAAACATTTTATTCATGGCTTCTTTTTGATTGAAGTCAATGCTTATATACATTTTCTTCTTGGAAAATCTGTGATGATTGCAGACGTTCATGCACTTTTAAATTATATTCCTATGATGTGAGGATTAACAGATAAACAGCAAAAGTGGATATTGAGATACAGTTGCAAAGAGACGTATACTTCAAGCTTGGAAGGATAATCACCCACCACCTGTCATTTAATGGTCCGAAGAACATATTGCTCTTGCAACATTTGAATGTTTCTCCTATAGCTGGCAATTTCATACTGATGATTATTTAGATATAAACTTTGAACAACTAATGACTTTAGATATATAAACTGCTTATATTAACATTTATATTTGAAATAGAAGTGTCAAATCCTCCTCCTCTCTTCCTTCCTTCTTTCCTTCCTTCCTTTTTTATTTGTTAGGTGTGATGTCAATGACCACTGTTGTATGGATATATTTCATTATAACTTCTTTTATTTTTTCTTTATTTCATGGCTCCCCCTCCCCTTTTTTTGCTATTTTATACTTGCAAATATAACTTCCCCATCCCTATGTCCTGAAGCTGAGGGAGTAGTGTGTGTGTGTACATGTGTTCATGCATGTATGTGTATGTGTGTGCCTGTCTGTATGCAACCTCCAGTCCATCAATTGTTGGCAGATGAAACCCAAAAGACAAACAGGCTGCCCACCTCTGGCCTAAAAGCTGCCCAGTGGTGCAAGGAGTATAGTGCTGGGGCCCTGTTGCCAAAATGCTGTTCCCATTGTAGCGTCATTCGGCCCAGAGAGATTCTGTGCTTCATCAGTCTTACAGTACCACTATTCTCTACCACTGTTCTCTACCTACTGACTAGAGCTAGCTGAATGCGGGGGCTGTGCAGCTTCGCAGCCACTGCAGGGCTTCCCCACAATGCCGCAGTTTGAAAAAGTCGGGGATTTACTCCAACTTTTTCAAATGGAATGACGGCAATGCTTCTGCCATCTGACGTTTCTGAGGGCCAGTCCGGGGTCAACCTGGGGGTGATGCCTGGTGGAAAGCAACTGGCAATTGGACGCTTTCCACCAGGAAGAGGGCGGAAGCAGCTCCGGTACCTGGATGGCTGCCCAGAAGCCCCGCGTTCTCTCCTCAGCGTAGGAATTACCCAATGCCATTCCAGGAGAAGGAAAGTGCAGGTTTGAGAGGGAGGTGACACCAACCAGGTGCCATGAAGACGGCCTGCTGGAGGTAGAATTCTCACTGGGTATGAAATTCAGTGACTAAGGCAACAGCACTAACTTTGCTGTTCCAGGAAACCAGGGAGCAAAGGTATGTGAGTGGATTCTTCTCTCCACTTCCCAATATTTGGATACAAATGGCCAAGTTGATGTTTGCAGTATTCCACTGTGCCATTGCCTAGCTCAGACCTAATCAATTTTGTAGCTTGCCTGAATCCACCTTTTTTTCTCCTCTGCCCCTCCTGTATTTGTGCAGGATCTCCCCTATTTCCCAAAATCATGATAAAGAGAGATCTCTTTGTAGACATGACTTTACTAATTTGACGGGGGGGGGGGGGGAACTAATGTGGTATGTTGCTAACAATGAGGACTAAACAACATGGTACGTTAAATACATCGTGTGGAACTTATTCTCTCTTCTTTATTCACAAGTAAGCATTCAGGGCGCCAGTGGAAGTTTTTTTCTTTGGCCCCATGGCTAGAGGGTGAATTTAGAGAAACAAGTGGCTGGGAGAGGACTGTTTAAAACTCCCCTATCTGCCCATGGTGATCGGGATCAGGGGCCCATGCGCTTACTTTCAAGTAAAAAAGAAAGAGTTGGTGAGCTGCATGCTGCATACTTAATGGCTCAATTCGGATGACACGCTGAGCCTCGGTTGTTGAATGAACAACTGACAGTTGTTGAGAAGGGCGGTGATCTACAGACAACACACTGCAGCAGGGGCTGCAAGGAATCAGCTACCACCCCGGTTGTAGATCGCCAACTCGGCTCTGACGGACAGCTTAGCCACCATTTTCCCCGCCCATTGAACTCCCTTAGTCCTCCAGCAGGTATCCCAGAAGGCATAGCGGCCGAAAACCATGGGCGCCGCCATTGAAGCCAGTGCAGGACACGCCTCCCAAACCCCATTGGCCGCCACAGTCAGTGGGCGGAACTCAGCAGCTGCGGGCGAAAAGGCAACCAGGAGAAACGGCAGCACCAATACAACAGTCGCACCCAGCATTGCACCCCAAACATTGGCACCTACGCCCCAGGGAGCCACCCCCGCCCACCCTATATGGGAGACCTGGCAGCTACGAGGTTCACCCACCTCCCCCAGGCCCCAGGCCCCACCCACCTCCCTCCCAGAGCAGCCACCCACACACACAGGAAAGAAGGCGAGAGCGGGGTGCTTTAGAAAACTTTATTCAGCAGGGAGAGCATACATGGGCAATAAGGCACATGGCCACCACTAAGCCAGGGCAGAGCCCACGGAAAGGACAGTTGCCCCCAGGAAGGGAGGAGGCGGCTGGAAGGCACAGTGGTGAAGAGGGGACGGCCAAGGCCACGCCCCCAGGGAGCCAAGCACAGAACGTGCCAAGGGGAGGAGGCAGAGAGGGGCGGAGAGGAGAGGGATGCCAGTCCAGAGATGGAACTCCACAGCTGATGCTCACACGGGGTGGGGGTAGAGCAGCCAGATCCAGGCACTGATGCTCTCACGCACCCGGGACGCCTCCGCACGGGT
This sequence comes from Anniella stebbinsi, assembly GCA_029215795.1. Taxonomy (NCBI): domain Eukaryota; kingdom Metazoa; phylum Chordata; class Lepidosauria; order Squamata; family Anniellidae; genus Anniella; species Anniella stebbinsi. The sequence goes on from JARDYH010000001.1 coordinate 179,347,325, forward strand.
GTGGCGCTCCCCAACGGGATTCTCGGGCCCCAGCAAAGGCTCAATGTCCTGCCCGTCCACAGGGATGGCGTCGGCGTCCTTGCCCGCCTGGGAGAGGTCGGGGTGCTCGGCCAGTAACACGTCCCCACTGGACTCGCAGATGTTGTGCAGGATGCAGCAGCACACTATCACGTCCGGAATGATATCGGCCTGCAAGTCCAACAAGCTGAACAGGGAGCGCCAGCGCTCCTTCAGACGCCCAAAGGCACACTCCACGGGCAGGCGGGCACAGCAATGGTAGTGGTTGTATTTACGCTGCACGTTGGTGCGCGGGTAGCGGTATGGGGCCATCAGCCACGGCTGCAGGGCGAACGCCTGGTTGGCCAGGAGGAGCGGACCCACTGCACAGCCGCATATGGAAGTGGGGCCAGACTTCAGGAAGTGCCCCAATGCCAGCTTGGCAGCCAGGGGGAGTTCCAGAAGACAGCTGTGTCGTGGCTCCGCCCAGATACGCCTGCATAGACGTCAAGGAAGCGGCCCTTGGCATCTACCACCACCTGCAGAACCATGCTGTAGAAATGCTTATGGTTGTAGTACTCCTCGCCACGGGTGGGAGGGGCCAGGATGCGCACGTGGGTCGAGTCCAGCGCCCCCACCACCCGTGGGAAGCCCAGGGCACGGAACCCACGCATGTTCTCCTTCTCGTCCCCCACCCAGATGACGTCGGCCAGGTATAGCTCGTTCAGCACGCTCACCGTCTCACGGAAGATCTCGCACACGGTAGACATGCCCACTCCGAAGATGGTTGACAGTGGCAAGTAGCCCACGTTGAACGCCAGCTTGTACAGCGTCAGGCCGAGCCGACGGGACACTGGAATACTTCTGCGCATATTTGTACATTCCCGCTGCAGGATAGGTGTCACTTCGGCCACCAACACCTCGAAAGTTGCGCAAGACATGTGGAAGCTGCCACGGAAGCGCTCGTCGTCCCAATCCTCCAAGTCCTGCATCTCATTCCACATGGCATCCGTCTGGGAGAGCACCCAGCGATGGACGGTCTCGCGCTCAGCGAGAAGGTCGGCCGACGTCGAGAGGGGGGGAGCGCGATGAAGGGCTTCCTCAGCCGTGCTTTTGGCCAGCTTCTCCGCAATCATCGGGGGTGCCCCACGGGGATGAACCAGGGGCAAGATGGTGGCCCAGAGACAAGGCACGGCCTCTGTTGCTCCGAGGGGCCAGCGGAAGGACTCTGTCCCAAACACTGGCTTCACGGGCATGGCCCCACTCAACCCCTCAGCCGGTCACGGAACAGGTCCTCCTCGTCGGCATCGCTGTGGTTCTGCGTGGCCGCCTGGATCGCTCCTTGCAAGCAGGCCATTGCGAGCGAGCTCCTGGACATAGTCGCCAATGCCGGGCAGGCCAGGGGGGGGCCACAAGGACGGGAGGAGCGGTGGGCGTGACGGAGCAGGAGGGCTGAGGGAGGTGGAGCAAGGATGGGAACGTGGGACTGCCAACTACAGTAGCATGGAATGGGAGGGCAGGAGGATTTGTGTAGGCTGAAGCGCATCTGCTAGATAGAGGGGAGTGACAGGAAGCGGCCGGAGTGGGGCGTGCGAGGGGGATCGGCACAGCAGGCCGGGTCTACTCTATGGCTAGGGGGGATGGGTGTGAGCCTCCATGCCGGCGGACAGGCCTACAGCTGGCCGTTGATCGAACGCCGGCGACGCCGGAAGCTTAGTTCCAGGCATCTTAAGCGACGTATGACTTCTCCCAGGGCCATCTCCAGAGCGTGGAGATGCCGTGCCTTTTGGGACCTACGCCCTCTGCGGATGGCATGGCAGAGGGAGCGCAGTTTCCCTGGGGGACGAGAACAGAAGGGGGGAGAGGAGGGGGGACTGCCATCAGTGACATGGAGGCCATAGCAACACCAATGCATCCTGCCCAGCAGCCCCGTAACTAACCTCCACGCCAAAGGGCCCTTCGGCGTCAGACAATGCGCCCTGCTCGGTGCCCATGGGACCTATAGGGTGCTGCCATTTTGACTGGATCTGGCCGCAATAGGGGGAGATACGGCCAGAAACGAGAGGCATCCAGCGTGTGCAACAATGTTGCATAGGGATGCTGATGGACATAGCCTTGAGCATCTAGACTGGGCCGAGGGAGGCGGCGGCCAGAGGGGGCCTTATGCTATGGTTGTTGCCTTCAGGACCTTCTTGGGGGGAGGGGGGCTGCCTTCGGAACCTTCTTGGGTGAGGGGGGGCTGCTGCCGGAGCCTTCTTAGGGGGGCTGCCGCCGGAGCCTTCTTGGGAGGAAGGGGGGCTGCCTTCAGGACCTTCTTGGGGGGAGGGGGGCTGCCGCCGGAGCCTTCTTGGGGGGAGGGGGGCTGCCGCCGGAGCCTTCTTGGGGGGTGTTGGGCATGGGGCGTCCTCCCGTGGGGACGGCTCTGGTTTGCTTGCGTCGGAGCCCTCCTCCCGTTGCGCCCCTAGGTCCATTCGTTGTCGTGTGCGCGGCGGCTCGTTGGTGGCGACCCCACTGCCTGTCGTGTGTCCCGGGACGACGTTGTGTCGCTCCAACAGCAGGCATGACAGTTCGTTGTAGAAGGGCATGGTGCATGGCTGGGCGCCAGTCCTTTTATTGTGGGCAATGGTCTCCTTTAACTTTCTCTTGAGTCCATGCAGCTTGACCTTGCATTGCTTGCCATTGCAGTCGTGTCCCCGTTCCCGCATCTGCTTGGCGAGCCATGGGTAGAGCTGATCGTGCCTGGCAGTGGCCATGACCCTCCTGGCTTCCAGGCTCCCCCAGAGCTCAATGAATTGCCCGGTCTCTGCGTGGGACCATTGCTTCGGTCTACGTTTTTCCATGGGGTCTTGGCTGCCCCCTTCTCCTGGGGTTTGTGAGCCGGTCTCCTTGGCCACGTCATCCCATCCTCCTTCTCCCTCTAGCTCCATGTTGTGTGCGGATGTGTGTTTCGTAGGTGTCGACTGTCTGTGCTCTGGGCTGCTTTCCCCCGTCCCGTGTGTTTGTATGATGGTGGATGCTGGTGGGCTGTTGTGCTTCCTCTGGATGTGCCCCGTGTGTAGGCGTTGTTGTCGTTGCTGGTCGGGGCCACTCCGTGTCCTTGGGTTTGTTGTGCGTACCTCTGCCTGTTTTCCAAAACATCTGCAGGTGGCTGGCTGGTGCCCATGGGCGCCCTTTGCCTTGCAGTTTCGTGCGTCTTGGGGATGTACGTGGCTGTTGGTCGCTGTCCGATCGTCTTGGGCAAATGGGGGGGGCTCCCTGGGCGCCGCTTCCCCGTCCCTCGTACTTCTGGGTGAAGCGAGGGTGGAGGTGGCATTGCGGAGGGGGTCTTCTTTGGGTGGGCTGTTGTTCTCCCTGTTAGGGGGGGCTACCCCCTGTCCCTGGGTGCCTGGAGGTGTTGCTTCTTCCATCTCCCCCTCCCCCCCTTGCCCATGGCTCCGTTCTGGTGCTCTTCCCTGTCCGTTTGGGTGGCTGACTGGGCATCCTGCGTGAGTGCTGGCAGGAGCAGGCCCCTTGTTGAGCTCCGTGTAGGCTGCCTGGTGGGGGAGGCGGGTGTCCTGGTTGCTATGGCAGCGAATACGGGTCTCTGTTGCGAGCATGCTTGAGCGGCCGCCCGCTTTTTGCCTCTCTTGCCGCTCCGCTCTCTGGTTTTCCTTGCTCAACAACTCACGGTTGTTGCTTCAACAACGCCCCAATTCGGACAACCTATTTGTCAGTTGTAAAATCCCTCAACAACTTGCAAATGAGTTGTTCATCTCAGTTGTTCCTCTGACAACTGTGGGTTGTTACTTCAACAACTGTGGGTTGTGTGGCTGAATTCGGACGACACGTTGAACAACGCAGTGGGTTGTTGAAGCAACAACCCACAGTTGTTCAGCGTGTCACCGAATTCAGCCAATGTATCATGTAGTTTAGCCCTGAGAGACACACAGACATCTCTCTTCCACTCTTCCTCTTCCTCGCCTATCAATATTCTTTATGTCAACCGTGCAATCCAGGTCTCCAGCTTCGTTTACCTGTCCTAGCATGAACTCTCCAGCCCTGAGTATTTTGTCTTAATGCATCATCATACTTCTTGTAGTGAGTCAGATTCCAGGTTTCACTCTTTCTTCTTCCTGGAGTTTCCTTGTACCACACCTTTGCTGTTTTCTGATCTTCGCTACCTCCCACATTGCTGATCTTCTTCCACATCCCACCCTTTGTTCATTGAAACAAAGAATATATATCCAAAAAGCGTTTGCTGATAAATTATAATTCCTAGCCACCCACTCAGACTCTCTTCCTGCTACTTCAAGAAGGATGATTGGTTAGCAGAGTAATGGGGAAACCAGGAATGTAATTATGCCGCAGGGCATCATGGCTGGATAATCTCAATTCCTCTTCTTAAATCAAGGTGTGCTTCTGGGGACTTCTGTGCATGGAGGCCCATCCTAATTAAAGAGATGAGATTTGGTAAAGCAAAATGGATTGTCCAATACAGAAAGCATCCATTTCTAGTTCAAACAGGCTATTACACTTGTCACAAATATAAGTATTCTGGGCAGAAAGCTGATACATATTTTTAAATAGACAAGGCAAAGCAAAATTAGTAATTTAGCAATTCTAAATTAGTAATTCTCTTAGCATTGCTGATTCATGTAAATATAATCTGAAATATACTGTGCTATCCGGAATTAATTTTCAGACTTGTGAATACACTGACTATTTTTCAGTCACGATCGGTAGTTGATTAATTGGCAAGATTGATTGATGAAAACAATATCCTCCAATTAAAATTTCCCTTCCAATCAGTGGGACCATTACTTCCAAGATTCCAGAAGTTCTCAGTCTTCATGGACCACCCAGACCGCTCTGTGCCGTTTCATATGCACCGCTAAGTAGCAGTTTTTAAGTTCTTTACAGTTGTGTGGGGCAGATTATTCTGTCGTGCCTTCTCAGGGCATTAAATAATTTAAATATAATAATCTAGGAGGTTATAGAAAAAGAAGTAAAACTACCTGGATTTAAATATATTTTTAATATTTTATTCGAATATTTATACTCTAACTAAATACAGTGGACTTTTGAAATCAGCAGTCAAACTGATTAGCCACTTTCCTTTATTCATTCAATTGATCAATCATACTTAAGATGTGTAAGAGTAAAAGTGGACCAGTTACTTTACAAGAAAACCATAGTTCTGTGGACAAATGTTGATTTACCAACTCCTAACCAAAAGGATATTCCCATGCCTCCAATATCCAAACATGAAATGGTGGCCCTTTCTTATCTCAGCATGTATATAACACGTCACAGTGTACAAAGCATTTCATATACATTATCTGCTGTAATCCTTATAACAATCCTGCATTGTAGGACAGTATTGTTATGCCCATATTGCAGATAGAAGAGTTGAGGCTGAGGTCCCCTCTACAAGATTTTGCTTTGACGCCCGGTTGCCCGATTGTGCACATAAACAGATAAGCGCATTTACTCCTAATACCTATTCACGAGAGGCAGTGAAGTGCATTACCGGCTGTATGAAATGCGTTTTAAAATTGTTTACATGTGGAGAATCGCATGTTTACATCTCCATAAGGTGCTTTAACTCCCGCGGTAAATTTTAAGTCGCTATTGAACGCGCATTCGATAATGTGAATAATCGGAGGTAAAAAGCGCCTCAACCCCTGATTTGCGCTCCGCTCTTCTAGAGGTAAAATCTGTAATGCGCCTTGAAAGAGCTTTAAATCGCTCTTGTAGAGGCACCCTGAGACAGAATAGCCTGCCCAAAGCCGCCAGGAGAGGTTATGGCAGAGGTGGGATTTGAACCAAGGACTTTTGGATTCATGCTTCAGCTTCTTAGCCAACATGCAACATTGACATGTAACATCCTAGTTTTCTTTATTAAGCTGAACTTAGCTTTGACATTGACTTCTGTAATGAGCCTTGTTATACTGCCCTTTCAAATCCCCCTCTTTCCAAGGATCCATGCATGTCTTGACTGCTCTTTCCACGCATACACACAAAGTTGTGAGAGAGCACCAGCACCCTTGTGGCCAGCAGTAGCCTCCAGCAGCCAGGGCCGGGCAGAACTGATCATATGCTCAGGCCAGATGGGAAGTGTGTGCCCCCTCCCCCCATTTCAAACTGCTCATGAAGTATTTTTTAATCAGCGGCACTGATTCAGTGCTAAATACATATATGAACTAGAACAACGTATAAAAAAAAGGTAATGGGAAGCACTTTTATTCAAGATGTAAGACGTCACTTCTTCACATTCAGAAATGCTTTACATGCTTTTCTTTGGGCAAATTCATCAATAACAACAGAAAAATCAAGCAACTTTGCCTTGTCACTGTTAACGTTCAAAACTGCTAGTCCCTTCAAACGTTCTTGCACCATTGTGGACCGAAAGTATGACTTGATACATTTTAGGACACTGAAGCTCCTCTCATTAGAGGCCACTGTTGCTGGCAATGTCAGAAAAACGGAAGCAGTAGCATAAGCTGGGGGGGGTAGACCTCCTCGTCAGAGTGCCCCCCTCAAAATCGTGGGCCCCGGGCCAGCTGGCCCCACTGGCCTCCCCTCTGCCCTGCCAGCAGCCATTTTGCCAGGTTCAGTACATGGAAGGAGGGGAAGCACATTATGGTTGTCCAGCTAAACCTTCCAATTCTAGAATCCCACTAAGAAGCAATCCAATTATGAATGCAGTTTCTCTCATTAAAATAAAATCCTACCACAGCAATCAATTGTGTGGCCCAAACTTTAGAATGGCAATCATCAGCTCTGTAGTGCTGCTAGCGCTGTGTTCCTAAAGATCAATGCAGGCCCACAATACTATCATTTTTTTTTCATTTTTTGACTGTTTGCATTGTCTAGCAGTTGAGAGAACACATTTCATACACGTTGGTTACTCAACTTCACTAGATTACTCATCAACAGCACTGACTTAAGCAGAAACCATCAGTCACCAAGGAGTGGAGTGTTGCTTTGGAAACAATCCACATTTAAAGCAACAACCTTTCCCCTTATTTCTCATTGTTGCCTATTCTCTTATCAAACTTAGAGCGCTGTCCCCTTGACAACCAAGGCACAAATAAGAGCCCTTACCTGCCTTATCTTACCTCTTTAGATCATATACCAATGATTCAGCTGAGACTCACAAAACAAGGCAGAAATAGAAACACCATCCATTGTACAGAATTAATCTTGTTTGTCATCCTCTGGAAAAGGAGATATTTATTTATTTATTTATTTATTTTTCTGAAGAATGACTCAGGACCTCCTATATTTATGAAAATGCTAGAACACAGAATCTAACATATTTACAGAAATAAAAGAGACAAACAGACTTGCAAAACCTGTCTGTTTTTCAGTAAATAGGAGACAGACAAATTTATCTACAAAAACATTCTACTTTGTGTTTTCTTGATACAATTGATCCATTTGCGATAAAAAGAGGGTCCCCGTTTTTCTTAATGACCCACCTCCTGTGTCATTAAGAGGAGCCTCACACTTACACACACACACACACTTCACTTAGTAAAACGTTTTCTTCTATTTGCCTCTATGCCTGGAAAAAATTCACATGAGTGTGCGGCTGCTGTTAAAGACACAGGAACACGGAGGGAGGGAAGCAGAGAGAGAGAGAGAGTTCTATGGGGTAACATTTAAGGTGGGACAGAATAAAAAATATACAAGCAGTAAATTTGCTAGTTTAGAAAAGCTGATGTAATTTTTGTATTTATTTATCTATTTATTTATTTTGCAGTACTGGTTTGTTCTCCTTTATGCCTTGTATTGGATATGTGGGCATAGCATGGAAAATATATTGCTTTGTTGGGGCTGGGGGTGTTGCTGTACAAATAAGAAAGGCCTGAAATGTTATTATCACATGCTGTGTCCGACTCAGTTTAAAAATAACTAGTGTAATGGGGCAGCCTACTATCTGTCACAGTAAATTTTTCTTATTATTTCATACACACATACACACACACACACACACACACACGTTGCCTAATCACAACACTTCTGGCTGTAGGTAACACAGTCAAGATGTAATAATTTCCTTTTGTTGTTATTTAGCGAAGAAATGTCACTCAATTACGGCCCATGTTATAGGCACATTTCCATATGATTTCCCACCACATGGGACACATCATGCTGCTAATAGTAATAATCATAGCAACCCATCATATGTATATTCATCCAATTTTTGCATACTACTTCCTATAAAATTGTAAAGATATCAGTATCGTGAAAGACTAATAAAGCATACAGGTATTGGGGGAAGCACACTTATGAGGAGTAACTATCAGGAATTACTATTCAAATGGCCTTGCAAATAAAAAAAATGCTGATATCAAGGGTGTGTGTAAGTGTATGTGTGTGTGTGTGTGTGTGTGTGTGTGTATTAGGACAATTTCTCATTTTTTATTGAATTGTGTGAAGGGATTAGTAGCTGTGGTATCAGCTTCTACAATGAGTTTGATTCATTCATTGACAAAAGTGCAGTCACTGCAAACTGTTTTAGTCTCCAAGGAAGTGAAGGAAGGGAATTGGCTTACCGTTACTCTTTGGCACTTGTTAATTGAAATGGTCGTAAGTCCTGATTATAGCAGCTGACATTTCTTGGACCAGTAACAAATCGAAGCACTCAGCTATGAAACTATTTGTCTAAGTTGTCTTGGGATTTGTGCTGCTGTCATAAGTCTTTCCTGCCACAAAGAAATGAAAAGTCCAAATTCAGAAACGCAAGGTAATACTCAGCTCAATATGCTCTCCTGAAGTGCAATAAAATCCCCCGCCTTATTTAAGAACAGCCTTCATGAACTTTCTTATTCTTCTTGGACTGCCTTTCGTGCTCATTTTCGTAGATATTTGTAGTGAGTTAGATCCAGATTTAGATTCATGCAACTGGGCTGGCAGAAGTGGACTTCCCTGCCCCCCTCTTCCCTGTGACAGCCACTTGGAAATGCTACACAAAAGGTCTGAGGCCCCTGCTGAATGGACGAACTGTTCGTGAGTGCAGTGGGGAGGGGGATCCCTGAAAATTGGGTGGAGGCACTTTTGGTGAATGCCAGCATGGAACAGGAGCCTTGTCATGCTGCTCAGGCCCAGGGGATGGGCAGCTTCAAGGGGAAAGGGGAAAGTGTTTCCTTCCCACCTTCCTGAGGCCTTCTGCTGCTCTGTTTGACAGTGCCAAAGGGTTCACATGTGGGGGCTGGCAGCTAGCCATGAATGTGGTTATTCTATAGCTCTATAGGGGAAGAAGAGTGGGGAAATTGGTGTGTATCTATAAGCGTCATCAGATAAGGGGGTGGGGAATCATGGTTCCCTACTGTCGCTTCTCTGCGACAGTAGGGAACCATGATTCCCCACCCCCTTATGGGCAACATGGTCTGAATGGGCAACATGGTCTAAACAAAGACCATGTTGCCCATTCAGGGGCCATTTTTATTGCACCACTTTTCCTGCACACATTAGGAAATGGCGGCACATTCCATGTTGTTGTTGTTGTTGTTGTTGTTTAAAAAGTCCAATTTTGTGACGCAAAGCAGGCAAGAAGGAGCGGGAGGCGCACAGGAGGCGGACATCGTTGTCTAAAGGACACGCAAACATCCATAAGTTGGAGGTAGCGAGTGTGCAATAAAATGCTCATCTGATGACGCTCGATATCTTATCTATCTATCTATCTATCAATCTATCTACCTATCTAGTTTTTCATACAGATTACACTGATTCCATGTCAAACAATTGACCAGATTCCACTTTCTGTCACATTTTCAGATTCGAATATCCGGGCTGGAAATACAGGCAGGCACATTTCTGCTTGTTTTAATATATGCTTCCAACTGCGAAAGAGGATCAAGATTTCAAAGTGGCATTTCAAGTACTGTGCATATGTTCAGCATTCAGCCCATATATATTTATGCAATTTTAAGCAATGGATGTGAATCCTCTGAGATCCTATCTACACTACTGCTTTAAAACCGTTTATAACAGTTTTAAATGGGTTAATAACGGTTATTAAAAGTTTAAAACTGTTATAAACCATTTTAAAGCAGTAGTGTAGATAGGCTCTGAATCTGAGTTGGATTGGATCATCTTGATTGTACAAGTTTCTGTCTGGTGAAAGATGGTTGGGCCTTTTGTTCCTTTGTAATCCTTATTTTACAATTCCAATTCAACCCAATCTTTAAATTTACATGAAAAACAACACAGGTCCTCAACCCTAAAAATATTAGATTGGAAAAAGGGCCATAGGTTCTAGCAGAGCATGCCTGCAAATAAGGCTGAAGTCTTCAGCATACTTACTAGGAAGCAAGCCCAAATTGAATTCAGTGAGAGTTATTTGTGAGTAAACATGCTTAGGGTTGTTCTGCCTATGTGCATAGGAATGTAGTATAAGAATGTGACAGTGTCGATAGTTAAGGCTGCTCTCTGGTATGACGATCATAAATGGGCAATTTAGGCCAGGGCATTCACTCTTGTGACTCTATATACAGAGGCATCAAATGTGTCAAGAAATAATCTTATTGTCTGTAGGTCCTTAGGCCAGACTGCTGCAGCTATTTTTGAAACTGGACTACACTTAATCCACTTAGCTGGGCAGAACTTCCACCCTCTTTTGTTGAGATGGATTAAAAGCTCACATCTCTTGTTTATTTCTGTACATCCCTTCCTTCCCTTCAGGAACAAAAAGTAGAACAGAAAAAAATGCAAAGGTGGTATGATGGATGTAAAATGATTCTTTCAATGCTTACAATGCCCAGGCTCATGTAGCACGTTCAGCAACAGATAATAATACATTTTATTCATCTTTTATTCCTAAAAGATGTCTTCCAAAACAAGAGCCCTTTTCCTAGGGTGACCAGATTTTGGAACCCCAAATCCCGGTCCGTCCCCCCCGCCAACAACCCCCCCACCAAGCCACCCCCCAAAACAAACCCCCCAAGTCACCCCCCACCCAAAACAACCCCCCCACCAAGCCACCCAACCCCAAAAAACATCAGCCCGGACCTACCGGGGCGGGTTCTCTTCTGCTGCCGATGCCGCGCCACCGCCGCCGGCTCGTAAGGCCAGCGGCCACGCGGAAGAGGCAGGGGAGGGCCAGATCCGGAAGTGACGTAATCGGCCCTCCCCTGCCTCTTCCGCGCAGCCGCTGGCCTTACGAGCCGGCGGGGGACCCGCCGGCGGCGGCGCAGCGGCATGGCGGCGGCGCAGCAGTGGCGCGGTGGTAGCGCGGCGGCGGCCCCGGCGGCCCGGCGGCGGCACAGCAGTGGCGCGGCGGTGGCGCGGCGGCGGACCCGGCGGCCCGGCGGCCTCGGCAGCAACGGCCCGGCGGTGGCGGCAGTGGCCCAGCGGCGGCGGCAGCGGGGCGGCAGCTGCGGACCTGGCTGCCCCAGCAGGTAAGTGCCCCGCGCCTCGCGCTCCTTACCCGCTTCCCTCCAGTGCTCGAATCAGTGCTCGATATTGAGAAACAGGCTTCACGGCCTGTCTCTCAATATCGCGCCAGGTGATACTGAGAGACAGGCCGTGAAGCCTGTTTCTCAGTAGATTCGAGCACCGGAGGGAAGCAGACGCCCCTGTGGGTAAGGAGCGTGAGGCGCGAGGGAAGGCACTTACCTGCTGGGGCGGCCCTTCCCGGGCTCCTCCGCCGCCACCGCCGCCGGGTCTACCGCCGCTCCTTGCTTGCTGCCACCGCCGCGTGACCCCCCGCCACCCCGGTTTGCCCCCCCGCCCCCCGGTTGGGCCGGTTCACCCCTGGATTCCCGGTTAGGACCGGGAAATCCCGAGGCATCTGGACAGCCTACCTTTTCCGGGTCAAATACAACAGCCCCACATCTACATTACATCTATACCAAGCAGGATACAACACTTTGAAAATATTTTGAAAACTAGGCTGACCAGATAAAATCCAGGTCAGGGCTCATGTAACTTTAACAGTTGTAGAGAAAAGGGAATTTCAGCCAGTGTCATTTGTATGCAATTAGTTCCTGGTGATATTTCCTCTTCATCACAACAGTTAAAGGTGCATAAACTATACTAGAGTGACCATATACAAAAGAAGGCAGGTCCCCTGCAACTTTAACTGTTGCGATGACGAGGGAATTTCACCAGGAACTAATTGCATACAAATGACACTGAATGAAATTCCCTTTTCTCTACAACTGTTAAAGTTACATGAGCCCTGACCTGGATTTTATCTGGTCACCCTATTGAAAACGGTATATGGAGTGTGTCCTGGGCCCCAACAGTTGTCACTACCGTTATAAACCATTTTAAAGTAGTAGTGTAGAGCCTGCCTGGGAAAAGCCATGTGTCGAACAATCATCTCAGATCCACTGGCATTTCACTAACCTGTTATTCTGAGTTCTATGATGTATCTCCTCTAGAAACTTGTCTAATAATAGTGGATATTAGAGATTTGTATCAGGTTCAGCTGAAGCCTGAAGCCCAAGCTGAATTGGACTCCTTAAGGCTGCTTAAGGAGCCCAATTCCCGAGACAAAGCAATCTTCCCTATAAAGTGTCTAATTGCAGGAGGAAAAGGAGGCAGTGTCTCCATCTTTTGCTTGTTTTCCTTAGATGGTGATGGTGGGGGAGGGGGGTTGAGTGATTGATAGTGGTGCTGTGGCTAACAGAATTGTGAAAATACACTAGGGTTTCCATTCACATGCCGCCACTCACAGAAATACCAGACTTCCTTTGTTAAGGGGAGGGGAGAGAACCTCACCCTAATGGTTGCAAACAATGGGAGAGGCCCTGGAGGAGAGGAGTGTTGTGTAAAGCATCCGCTAACTACCATGAGTACAATAAATGTCTTGTGTCAAAAAGCTCTGAGTTCTGGATGAAGAGGAGAGTTACATACTATGGTTTAGCCAGATTAGAAGGTTTCATTATTTTGTGTTGAACTATGTTCAGTTCAACAGAATAGAAAAATTGTGTATCGGTATTTTTCAATAAAATAGGTTCCAAAACATAATAGGCCCACTTTACCTCAGGGATATCTATATTTGGAGCAGTGTACATAATCCCTGCAAGAGAAAATTAAACATGGGCACTACTCCACCTTCCAAGTCAAGGATCCCTTGAACACCTAGATTTGAAATGTGATTTTGAGTTCCAAAGTTCCTCGTTTTAATTTGTAATGAATTATAGGTTCTTACTAAGAAAGAATATCTGTCCTCCTGGGTTAAGTCCCAGTTTTTAACATACCATTGTTCATTGTCGTTGAGAAGTCTAATAGTTTAGTTGAAATTTTGGTTGAGGGATTTGACTACAGCAGATGATTTATCGGTTAAATATTTTCAAAACTGCTTAATCTACTCCTAGGCCTGACACTTGGTCACCCATGTGCAGTGTTTCTAGAGGTCTTCGGCTGCTTAGGTGCCATGTACTTCCCCTGAAATTTTATTTTCCGGGAACTGATGGTGTCCTCCAAAATATGATTTGAGGTGCGGCTCAAATAAAAATCACCAAGGCATTTCTTTTTCTGGGCACCTAGGGATTTACGGATTGTGTCAAATCTATTCCATTTGCATTTTGTGGGTTGTCAGGCGGCTTTCTTTCCATCACCCGCTCATCGATGGAATCAGCTTTTTTCCATTTCCGAATTTGTGCAAATTCGCACTCGTGAAAATGTGTAACTGCCATTTTTGGCCATTTAAAAGAATGTATACTTTTCTATTACTAAATTTGCACAAAATTCTGTAACGTTAGGAAAACAGTCTGCAGAATTGGCCTGACTGGGGAAAAGCCAGTCTGCTGTGGGATCTCATTTGATTCCATTGTGGATTTCTCCAACATTCCTAGGTACTATATTTTACAAAATGTTTTATGGAGCACATTCTATATATTAGCTTATTTCTGACTATCATGGTGAGGAGCTTCAAAGCTAAAACATCATGTTTGGAAAGTGACATCCCAAATCTCCTGTTTTTTAGAGGGGAAACGCCACACAACTTCCCATATTATTTATTATTATTTATTACTTTTATATTCTGACTTTGCCTCCAAGGACCTACATGGTTTTCTCCCCCACCTCTAGTTTAATCCTCACAACCACCTGGGAGGTAGGCTGGACTGAGAGTTCCTAGCCAAGGTCACCCAGTGAGCTTCATGCCTGAGTAGGAATTTGAATCTGGGTCTAGATGCTGCACCATACTGGCGCACTCTCTCTGTCTCTCTGTACCATGAGTCTGAATGGAAGTCACTGCTAAGTAAAAACATGAAGCATGCAATCCAGGATATTTTGCACGGAACATCTTCTGCTACAGCCAAAAGTAAATTGTGATGCTATAGAAGGCACGTGCAATGTTTTCAGGGTATTTCTCAATAGCCAATCAGATTCTGTCTGCACCAGCTGAAGGTCATGGTATTCCCTGTTGGACACACATTTGAGAATTTTAAATATATTTAACCATGGATCAATATGCAAATGTAATACCGCCTGGAGGATAAAACATCAAAGAAACTTAAGACACTTTAATGACTAAAAACTTTATTACAGTGGAAACTTTTGTGGACTAGAATTCACTTCATCGGATGGATTAAGTTTTAGAAGACTAACTTATTGTGAAAGGTACTTATTTGCTGGTCAAAGCAGGCTTTGGTTTGGTGCAGGGTGAGTGGATTCAAAGGCCTGCCTTTGTTTTGTTTTTTAAGGAAGACAGAGAGGGAACACAGATAATTTTTTTTCAAGATTTCCTCTGCAATCATGAGATCCCGTTGTTGTTCTTGGTTGTTGATTTTTGTTTTGTTGAACGTTGTTTTCAAGGGTTGATTCTCAGGATCCTTGCAAGAGCTATTGGTGTACAAAGACTACAACCGAAGAGCACATTGTATATGAGCTGCAGATTTTCCAGTGCTGTTTACTTAATGTGCAAAATCATATGCTTTCAGATTTCTATTTTCTTATGCTAAATCACTGTTTACATTGCTGTGTTGAAACTAAATAAACAGTTTGGTTTGGGGGTGATTGTTGTTTAAGAGAAGCAGCTGGAGCCCTGAAATGAAAGTCATCAAAGGAGTGCAGACAACGTTCTCAGTTGTTGTCAGTAAAGGTAGCTGGTTTGCTAAGATTCAAGCACATGATAAGTGTATCTCCATAGCCTTAGGGGACATAAATAAACTGTATGTAGTAGTGCTTTGTAAATCCATTTATCTGATCTTAGTAATTATATCAATTGAAGGTAATTGATTTCATGACCCATTTTTAATAAGCTGACTGTTTGTGAATATATTCCAAAAGTATGTATATATTATCTGCCAGCTGTTTTACCTACAGCTGATGTCAAGCTAATTAGCAACTCTCCCCTGCTTATTATTGTGTATCAGCTTTATATATCACTTTTGTGCCTCTGTACTTGCAGTAGACTTCAGTAATTTCTATTTTACGGATGGGGACCAGCAGTAAGGCACAGTATTTTGCCAAAGACTATCCTCTGATCTCAACTGAACTGGGATTTGAATCTAGTTCTTTCTGATGTTCAGCTCCAGCTCTCTTATCTACTGGACCACAATGATTGTGGATATGTAAGAACAAGGACAGGGAATTCGTAAAGCACTAAGATCTACACTAGGACCATATAATGACATACAAGGCCATGAAGAACTTCTATATCCCCATCACCACCTGCTTGCTCGACTTTATAACAACTTGCCTGATGAAGAGATCTGGAAGCCTTCACATTTTTGTGATCTTTTAGTTTGCCTAATAAAAGTATACACTAATATGGATTCTGGGAATTATAGTCATCATGGCTACCTTTGCTTTCTGCTGCAGGCACAGCAGACTCCAAATTACAATCAGGGACATCATGTGCTTGTTCTTTGGTGTCTTTATTCTAAACTAGCTATCTTCAGGTATGAAAACTTGCCAACTCTGAAAGCTCTTATCCATGGACATGGGTTCCTATTTCTAACCTTTCTTTTTTCCTAACACCCTTCCAAATATCTCTCTCATGTCCTTTAGAAGTTCTCCCAGTGGCATGGAAGCTGTTTATCCAAGCAGCTTCTCTGCAGCTTGAAGAACGTTGAAATGGTCAAATCACATCTGTTGGGCCTTCTCCAATTTGGTGCTGACAAGATCTGTTGGACAGCAGCTCCTAGCATTTCTAGCCAACATGGCCTTGGTCTTGGCCATGCTGGTAGTTTCTTCCAACATATCTGAAGGGCACCAGGTTGAAGAAGGCTGCTGTAAGTCCCACAGAATTGGATGTGCACACACACCCTGTGCTGATTCCATAGGTGGAGATCCGCCATACTCCTTGTCTGTTTTGTTTTTTATTTTGATTTTACTCTAAGCTGAAAACATTTTCTCTTGCAACAGTCTTTTTAAGTTTTGCTGGTAGTGGTCTTTGTATTACATTTTAGATTATGTCTTTTTATTTCTTGTAGTGTTTTTAATGTGTATTTTGACAACACATGAATGTTGTGAAGCCACTTGGAGTTCCCTATGGTCAGAAGAGCAGGGTATAAAACTATTTACTTACGTAACTGATACTTTAACATGACTTGACATGTTAAAGTATAAGAGCTCATGCTTAACATGCTTCAAGAATGTGGTTGGCTGGGTACTGGTGTGAAAAGGCTTTATTTTATTTATTTATTTATTTATTTATTACATTTGTATACCGCCCCATAGCCGAAGCTCTCTGGGCGGTTTACATAGGATTAAAAACAATTAAAAACAATATACAAAAAATTAAAACAGCAAAAACATACAACATACACACAATCTATACATTTAAAAATCACATCGACACTTCAAAAACTACAAAAACAAAACAAAACAAAACAAACCCAGGCTCCTCAGATATTGCCAAATGCCTGAGAGAAGAGGAAAGTCTTGACCTGGCGCCGAAAAGATAACAATGTTGGCGCCAGGCGGGCCTCGTCGGGGAGATTGTTCCACAATTGGGGAGCCACCACAGAGAAGGCCCTCTCTCTTGTTGCTGACCTCCGAGCCTCCCTCGGAGGAGGCACTCGGAGGAGGGCCTTAGATGTTGAACGTAGTGTTCGGGTAGGTTCATGTCGGGAAAGGCGTTCCATCAGGTATTGTGGTCCCAAGCCGTGTAAGGCTTTATAGGTTAAAACCAGCACCTTGAACCGGGCTCGGAAACATACAGGCAACCAATGCAAGCGGGCCAGAGTAGATCTTATATGTTCGAACCTACTGGTTCCAGTTATCAATCTGGCCGCTGCATTTTGCACAAGCTGCAGCTTCCGAACCACCTTCAAAGGCAGCCCCACGTAGAGTGCATTGCAGTAATCTAACTTGGAGGTTACCAGAGCATGGACAACTGAAGCCAGGTTATCCCTGTCCAGATAGGGACGTAGCTGGGCCACCAACCGAAGTTGGTAGAAGGCACTCCGTGCCACTGAGGCCACCTGCGCCTCAAGTGACAGAGATGGTTCTAGGAGAACCCCCAAGCTACGAACCCGCTCCTTCAAGGGGAGTGCAACCCCATCCAGAACAGGTTGAACACCCTCCATCCGGTCAGTGGAACCACCCACTAACAGCGTCTCAGTCTTGTCTGGATTGAGTTTCAGTTTATTAGCCCTTATCCAGTCCATTGTCGCAGCCAGGCACTGGTTCAGCACATCCACAGCCTCACCTGATGAAGATGAAAAGGAGAAATAGAGCTGCGTGTCATCAGCGTACTGATGACAACGCACTCCAAAACTCCGGATGACTGCACTCAACGGTTTCATGTAGATATTGAACAGCATGGTTCAATTAAGGTTGCCTCTTTGTTTCTGCCAAGATGGAAGACCAATTTACCTTCTCTCTTCTTGTGTTTTGGCAATAGACTTGCGCCAAGGGTAGCCTTGCCAAATTCACCTCGCTTTTGACCTTGATGTATTTAACTGTACGTGAATTGGTTTATCTACAGTGGTGTGTGTGTGTGTGTGTGTTTGCACACGCAGACTGTTGTTGCTGTTGCTGTTGTATCCTCTCCTGTGGACATGGCTCTGCACCAACAGGAATCCCTGTAAGACATAATAGAAAGCTCACTTCTCATTCTTCCTTACTCACTGGTCTTTGGTGTCTTCATGTTGGGGACTTAGGGAGGGTCATTGAAAGGGAATGGACTGAGCCTTATATTTTGATTAGGAGGCAGATACTTAAAATACACACACACACACACACACACACACACACACACACACACACACATAAAGGCAGTCCAGAAGACTCAAAATATAGTTACAAGATTAAAAAGATTTGAAAAGAAAAAAAAGTCAGCAGCAACAGTTAAACATTCAGCATGCGCTATCAACAGCCTGTTTTAAAAGGGCTTTCAATAACAAATTGTGCTCTGGAGACAAAAGCAGCCTTCTCATAGCCTTGTTTCTTTCACATGCTAGGGATAGGGCGAACTTCTGGACAGAAATCAGTGGATAATCTATGTGACTCTGTGAAGGATCTTGGCTAATGTGATATTTATACTTGAGTAGGGACTGGGGCTTCTGTTCATCCCATTCCAAATTAAAGGGTTGCAAAGTGCAGCATGCCTCCCTCCCCCCTCACACCCATGCTGTGAGGGAAGGACATCATGCTATTGCCATAGGGCTTCCAAGAATGTCTGCTAACTACAGAATGTATCTCTATCCTTGTATCCCTCTGTTTCACTTGTTTCCCCTCAGTTTAACACAACTCATCAATTCTTATCACCTACACACTGCTGTTTGCAGCGGAGGACATTCCTCGGAGTCTGAGGGATGTACACAAGTGCCAAATTCCGGCCGCCACAGTGGAGGGGGCAGTTTTATCTCCTTTTATTTTATTGCGAGGGCAGGTATTGTCTCTCAACATGCAATAGGAAGCCACTGCTGAAGCTGGAGTGTCGGTAAAATGTGCTTCTGTCAACACATTCCCCTTGCCAGCTGCATTCAGCACCCGCTAAATTTCCCAGTCATCTAGTGCAGCCTCCTCTAAGGAGCTTTACAGTAGTCTAACTCTGAGGTCATGAAAGCGTTACTGGATTGCTGGGGCCACCTTCAGGTGGAGTCAGGAGAAAGCACAACCGAGGCATCTTGGCACAGCTCCAAGAACTCTTAGAGGCTACCAGCACACAATGCCAGGGATGTGACATGCCATCAATTACAAGACTCACTACTCACAGAATTTGCTCTTTCTCATTAGCCAGACTTGTCTGAAATCAGTTTCAGCTATATCATCTCCCTTATGGCTAAATATTATTAAATATCTGTAGCACGTTAGACAAATGAAAAGAATAAATAAAATGGGCAGTGAGTGACCATGTTGTTTCATGCTTTTGCGTGAACTTGGCTAATGATCTCTTAGAGCAGCCTTCCCCAAACCAGCACCTTCCAGATATTTTGAATACAACCCCTACAATCACTGACCATTGGCTCTGTGAGCTGCGGCTGATGGGCATTGTAGCCCAAAAAGTCTAGCGAGCACCAGGTTGGGGAAGGTTGTTATAGACGCTCTGAACAGGGGGTACTTATAAGCAAGCCCCTCCCATTTGTGGCTATTTAATTTATCTATTCACACCCCCTTCTGTTCCTTCAGGGTATTTTGAGAGCCTGCCCTGCTTTCAGTTTGTTATTGTATGAGCTTCAGCTGCAAATGATTAGTTCAGAGTGCAGTAACTTGACTACCAGCCTCAGCAATCTTGGGAAGGGATATGTAGCAGATGGCCTTTGAATCGCCTCCTCACAAGAAAGCTGTTTCAGAAATCAAGCCCTTCTACCTTTTGACAATTATTTTATATTACTGGGGACTACAGATACCATTAGTGGTTTATGGATGAATGTATAGATCTTGCAAACCATTGTCACTGTCAGTTAGTGCCTTCAATTATTTTTAGTTTGACACCTCATTCATAAGTCTGTGATGAAAAAATCCCTAAAATGTCATATGTAGACTGGATTTGGGTTTGTCATGATACTAAGATAAATATCAGGCTGCAATAACAACACAATTCAAGGGCCTTTGTTCAGCGATAATAATTAGAGATGGAGAGGACAATATCAGCTAGTTTTAATTCCAAATGCACACAGCCTTTTTCTGCCATATATCTTGGTGAATAAGGCACATTGCTAATGAAGCCTATTTTCTTGTTCTATTCCCACCCATTCATGCTAGGGTTAGTATATTCGCTGGTTAGAATAGCCCTCCCCTATCTGGTGCCCTTCAGATGTGTTGGACTACAAAGTCCACTTGAGTTTAGACCAAAAGATATGGAGGGTACCAGGTTGGAGATGTCTGGGCTAGAATTTAAGCATTGCCTTGCCAGCTTAGACCACAGCTATCTAGTTCAGCAGTGGCCAGTCAGGGTGTCTCACAACCAACGTCTGAAGGCAAGAGCCAAGTCTTTATGTTTGCTTCAGACATTTTCAGAGTGATATTGCTTCTGTATATGCAGGTGTCTTTTAGCTATAATTATGACTGATGATATAACCATGGGCAGATCTTATTCACCAAGATATATGGCAGAAAAAGGCTGTGTGCATTCGGAATTAAAACTGGCTGATACTGTCCTCTCCATCTCTAATTATTATCGCTGAACAAAGGCCCTTGAATTGTGTTGTTATTCCAGCCTGATATTTATCTTAGAGCTTCATCACACCTAATCCCCCCCAACCTGGTTTGCCTCCGCTTTTTTTAACTCTGACGCAAATGCGCGTCAAGCTTATGATCCCTTTCGCTTGAATAGCTGCTCTTTCGCCCCTAAGGTCCTTCGCTCCGTTGCTCTTTCACTCCACTCCACCCTACCCCACCCCTCCCCTTCTCTTTCTCCCTCCAGTCGGTCCTGGCAGATGAGTGCTTCAACCAGACTGCCTTTCTGCCTGGCAAAAATGGAACAAACGTTTAGTCTGGCTCTTTGGGGGCATTGAGGGTGTACAATTCTGGCTCTGCAGAGATTCAGGCATTGTATGATTTTAAAAAACACTTTGGAGTCTGGGATGCAAGGTTTGGGTTTTATATTGAGGCTTGGAGTCGGCTGCTGGGAGAGATGGCTTTTCCCTGCCAGGACCTGATGCAATCTACTCAAGACCCCATTCCTTTTAAACTACATGGAGGTTTATTGTGGATTGAATGCATTTAGGGAAAATAATCCAGACTTTTAGCATTCCAGGAAAGGCGGGGGAAAAGGCGGGGCATCAGCAGGACAGGCACGGCGTCATGTGAGTAATATGCTGCAAATCCACACACCGGGCATGTTGAGAGTGCAGTAGATCGCTGATGTGATGGAGGCCTTCGTATCAAAGCCATCTAAGGTCATGGCCATCATCTTACCTTGCAGTAATGAAGCATTTTGTGAAGTGCTTCCTGTTGCCTGTTTGGAGCCTTCTGTCAGTTGTAACACAATGCCTCTTCTAATTAGGTTTTTAAAATGTCCTTTACCACTGGCGTCTTTCTCCTGTACTAGAGATTATGGTGTTGTGTGATACATCTCATTAGGTACATTAACCTAGTTTAGACAAATGCCTTCTGCAGCATCCGGTCTCATCGAGCCAAATTGTACTGCTGGTGTCACATTTTCTTAAGTTTTACAAAAGCCCTACAAATGCACCTTGTCTCTTTATTAGTTGGGGCTTTCGAGTTGGCTTGCTTCCAGACTAGGCTTTCCCATACCCATTTATTATTATTTTAAAAATATTTTTATTATTTTCAACATATAATGCAACACAATCATACAAATAATATATACTAACATAACCTTAACAACCCCCAGTGCTCCCCTAACCCATTGAGACCTTCTTTTATTCTATTATGTTATACATTCTTCCAAAATTGTAAAGAATCTTTTAAAGGTGTACAGCCTTTCCCCTTTATTAAAACAAACTCTAAAAATGGCCCCCATATATTTTCAAAATCATTCTTCTTAGATAATCCCCTCTTTACTTTTATATTATATGTTAATTTATCATTAATCATGATATCCCATACCTCTTTATCCCATTCTTCTATGCCCATTTATTATTATTGATCCTATTAATTCACTCATCTGTTACTGAGAGTCTTTACAATCAACCTTCCTCTTGAACAACAGCAGCCCCACATTTTCCTCCGGCTTGACTCCTGGATGGCGCAAGTGGAGATGCAAGAAGAAACTGCTCAATGCAGGTGGAGGGCATAGCAGTGGCTGCCAGTGGCCACCCTCCCACCTATCTTCGTTTCCAGTGGCCTGGCTCACTTTTAGGGACCTAACTGCGTGGCAGCACCTATGGCTATCCAGTTGCCTCTAGGTGTCCTTGCAAACTCTTCTTTCCCCTCTCCGGCTCAGGTCTTTATTTAAGGAGCAATAGCTGTGTTTCCCATCTTCTCCTTCTCAAAACTCTCTGGCACCAATGGGGTGGGGAACCAAAAAAAAGGGGGGGAGTTCCTTTTGTCATCATGTGAGGAGTCGATAATCCAGATTTGCCACAAATCTGAGCCAGCACTAGTACAGTTATTTTTGTTGACACCCGTAAGCTCCCTTACTGCGATATCATATATCAGCCAACAAGAATTGATTATTTTAATGAGGTTCCTTTTGGGCTCCATCACTCCCTCTAATAGCAACTCGTGCCTCCTTGTTGGCAAATTTAGAGCCAGACATTCAGGGCCACAGAGAAACAGAGATATCAGCATGAGGAAAGGGTGTTTTGTTTTGTTTTTTGCAGAGAATGCCAGTGGGGGGAGAGACCCAAGAGGTGCCAAAACAGCCCAGTCAGGACTGAGCATGATCAGTGAACTCCAGGAGCCCAGGGATGTTGAGCGCAAGTTGGAAAAGAAAAATGGACAGTGGTGCGGGAGGAGTGAATTGACCTGCTTGAGCCCCGTACAACTTCTATAGCATCCTAGAGGAGGACACGCTCAGCTGTCTGAACCCTGAAGAAGGGGCACTCCTCTGATGGGGTGAAGATAACAATGCATTTGGACACACCAAGTTTCACTTTTCTAGCTAGTGTTGAAGGTGTTAATCCTGCTATCTACCTATGATATGATATCAATATTATCAAAGCCATGGAGTAGCTAAGCTTATAATAAAGTTTGATGCATGAGCCTCTAGTGGAATAAAAGGCATTCTTATTCATGGCTTCTGCAAACGCCAGCGCAAACCGTTGCAAGTACTTGCTTTAACACTCTCCTAATTCAAAGCTGCCTGTACACTTAGAAAATACAGTCAATTTCTTTTCTTGACAGCATGTAGGAATCATGTAAATTTTCTCTCAGATCTCCAGTTTGCTGAATCAGCCCATCTAGTTCCTTCAAGCCACACAGGAGCTCTCACTGCCTCCGTGTTTGGCGCTGGTGTGCCAGACGATGCAGGTTTGGCATGCCCAGCATAATCCACACGCAGAAACACCACACTGGAAAACAACTGCAGCATCCTGACAGATGTTGCTTCTTGCACTGCCTGGTTTACGTTGAAGTACTGAACTTACAGCACAAAAGCTCCTTGCTTAGATCCAAGATCTGCCCGCCATTGACAGAAAGAAGCTGCTCACAAAAGGTGCCTCCGCCCAATTTTCAGGGGCTCAGTGTACATGTGTGTGTGTGTGGGGGGTGGAGTTCTGCTTCTGCCAGCCCAGTTGCACGTGTCTAAATCTGGATTTAACCCTGTGAATGGATGTGGTGTGCTCTCCCCCCCACCCACATTACTTTTGTGGTATCCAAAGGCATCCCGACTATGAGGCAAGATAAGGTGGGATTTTGGATCTGTTCAAGGCAGCACTGAGAGGGAGGCAAACAAAGCAGACCCAGGGAGCCCAATACACCGAAACGATCTGTGTAACCCAGATTTAGGTGAACAGAACTCCCTGGTGGGTTGTGCCACATGATGAGTGCGTGCACCAGGGGCCAGAGCATCAGAGAGGCTTCCTGCCTCAGGCACCAGAGGGGCTTGCCTAGCCCGGGCTGTGTTCTTTCAATGTGGGCCTATAAATTATGATGCTGATTTAGCCAGAGAGGGCTTCCGGTGGAGTTGAATATCAAACACACTTATAGGAATACAGCTCTGCTTTAATGCAGACTTTAGAGCTATTTGTCCTCTTGGTTTCTGTCAGTGAAGAATATTGGGGCTCTGGAAGATCCATAGAATTTGGAGCCTTTATTTTTCTCCATTCCACACTCTGTGAAAAGAAGTTTCTGACTTCTATGGTTTATGGAAAGTATTCAGTGCGTTTACCCAGACAGCGAAGATCAATTTACTTTGGCATCCACCTGGGGGGAAATTATGTTGACACATAAAATTAAATGTCACAGGTAAGTAGTGACAGCGCTTGGGGAGATTTCCAGAGAGTTCTTCACTTTACCAATTAAAATAGAATGTGCAGCTATTCTATCTTTTGCTCTAGGGGATTTTTTTGTTGGGGGCGAAATACCTGTTGCAAGTGGGAGACATTGGGCGAGTTCGCACAACATGATAGTCTGGACTCCCACATAAATTTCAGTGAATGAGGCATGTAAGAAAGAGCACAATAAAAGTTCCATCAGGAAGCACCCTTAGTTCCCACCTTTTCATGGATGGGTCACATGACACAGCATATGATGAAGTTATTGGCTGCCTATAAACATAGCATGGGATGGTGATCTTGCAACAATACAGCAACGAGTTCTGAGGCCATGGGATATTGCTGGGAAGGAAAAATAAGAATTTATCACCTAAACAATAAGGACAAGAGTCCTTAGGGTCTTCATATATTTTTTTAAAGAATTAGGGAACACAGATTAGGTCATTGAGAAAATTAATTACGTATAGAATGATATGCATATTCCAAATACTATTTTTTTTAATGTATTTGGATCTACCTTGCACCTAGTAGAAAGATCCTTAAGACTCAAAAAGGAAAATAGTGTTGTGTTACGCTGTAGGGTGTTCCTGCTTCATATTCCAGTTATTCAGTCACACATTTGTCCAGGATGCTGCATTCCATCCTCCTCCCACCCGGTTTTCCATTTTCCCCTAACAGTCAACCAGCATTCTAGCCTTTATCACATCTACCCGTTTTGCTTCCGCGGGTTCCCCCTCCGTTTCCTATGTGCGTGGAGCCCTTTGATCACACGGCTTTGCACCGATTCCTCAGCTAAGCCTGCGGAGAAGGGGAGCAAATGGACTAACCCCGTTCAGGGATACTTCGAAAGAGGAAGGAAAAAAGGAGCACTCAGGGCGCGAGAGCAGCACGAGGGGGACGACGTCATGTGAAAGAATTGGATCAAAGTCGCGGCAGGTGTGGATCAAACCGCCCGTGTGACAAAGGCCTCTGTCACCACTGAGCATGCTAGGGCTGTTTGGGTGGGGGTTCCCTTGGGCCTTTTTTCCACACCAGTTTTTGCATTTCTACAAATCATGGGGCTCTGCTGTCTAAACTCTAGAAATAGAGGGAATAATGGAGTGGGTGGATTAGTTTTTGTTTCTTGTGTCTTCTTAAGTGCTCTTTTTTTCTTGCAAGGTGAGGAATTCTTTTAGCACAAACATAAAAAGGCATTATGTATGTTTGTAATTCTTGGATATTTGCAAAACTATCACCTAAGAACTCATTTGTGACATGGTGCTCGGATTTCATTGCCTACATAAGCTTTTGGTAGTTGTAATGGAGGTGGACTTTAGTTGTCCCAAACCGTTGGGATAGAACTAATAACTAAAAAAGTAGGTCACATAATATAAATATAAATTTACAGACTTGGAACAGGCAACCAAAATTCTAGCTACACTGAAGAGCACTAATGACAGAACTCAGGGTCACAAAGTTACAAGGAAGAATGAAACACAGAGCAAATAAAATTTCTTCCCAGGATATATGATTAACCTGATTGTGTACTGACGTCCCGTAATTCCCAGCATGCCCGAGCAAGCCGTGTTGACTGGGGCACGCTAGGAGTTGTAGGACATTTTTCTGTGCAAACATGAATAGAATGCACCCTGAAAGTCTTTTAAAAACAGAGGATTTGCCTTGTTTTGAAGATGGTTTATCAATCAGCATTCTTAGCTTGCTCCTTATGCACATCAAGTGCTGTTGGGAGGGATTCCCCTTGTGCCCTGCTTTGAGCTTCCAGAGACATCCATGGGGCTACTGTTGTAAGTCCAACATCCTGTTTCCATTTAGAGACCTTCCTGCAGCAGCTCACAGGAGGGGAAATCCCGAAAGAGAAAGTTTGTCTTTGAAACAGGCAGATGCTGCACACAGCCTCTCCAGCTCTACATTTGTTATCTTATTGTTGCTTTGAGGTTTTTTGATTGTAAACCATCCTGAGGGCATTTGTCAGTTGGGCTATATAAATCTAATCAACATTTAAAAAACAAAACAAAGCGTGTCTGCTATTAACCCTACAGCTTCTGGACTCTGTAGTTTGCAAGAATCCTTTACAGTGAGGGGGGAGGCATAGGGGGACGGGCAGTCTTGTTATTGCTTTTTGTGAAGTCCCACAATTCCCAGCCAGCCAGGGAGCTTCAGCTATGTGGCAGCGTAGAAATATAATAACTGAAATGAAATGAAATTCCCCAGCCAACAGCACCTCTTCAGAAGTGCATTATGTAGTCATTGCTACGCACAGAGGGGAAGATCTACACCAGTCACAAAGCCACTTCAGAGGGAATGAAAATGAGGACTTTTGTTTTACAGTTCCACAACCTCAAACAGCAAACTAATGCTGAGATAAACTCAAATTTCAAAAATGCACCTTAATGAGAGAACAAGAAAAAGCAACTGGCATGTGAGTCTTTGCGCGCAAACACATACACACACAAAGACAGATGCCAAATATCTGAACACTGAAGAATTAAATAATTTTAAACAAAATTATGCTGTACATTTATGCCTCCAAAATATTTGCGTATTTAATACTTCTGGTTATATAAGGGACAGCCTGCCCATACCAAAACTAACTTAAAATCAATTTTTTAAAAAACAAACATGTTTCAATAGCTGCAGAAAAATACAATGAATTTTAAAAGATTAATCAGCTACGATCGATGGAAACTTTAGACAAATGCTATTGTAGTAAAGTTAAGACGTTCATGATTCCAATCCTATGATTTCTGTGAAAACATGAATACCCAAAAGTTTAATATGCTAGGAGTTGTAGGACATTTTTGCCTGGAGTCAGATAACCTTAAACATTTCAAACGGGAGAAATGCCCCAAAGCACTGAAATGTTCAACTTAAATGGAAATGAAAGCACCACTTTAATTCCAGCCGATACCATGCTTCATCGTTGTGGTCTTGCAACCTTTTTGGAGTTTTCCCCCTTAGGAAGTGGTTTCGGAAGCAATCATTAATTCACAACAGTAGCAACCATTACATGTGCTAGCACAGCCTTCCCTGACCTGGTGCCCCGCGGATGTGGTAGACTGCAATTCCCAGCATCCCCCAGGCAACAAGGCTATGCTTAGGCATTTGTGTCTTGATCGAAGAAGTGCCCACTGCCATTTTTGTAAAGCTTATTTATGCAGGGCTCTGAAGGCTGACAGCATCCCAATCCACAGAAGGCAGTCAAGGAGAATGGGAAACAAGATTTTAAGGGGGCACAGGTGATACCTTAAGTCCATAGCTCAGCTGCATTTCTCAGAGCAAGTGGTGTATAGAATCATAGAATCGTAGAGTTGGAAGGGGCCTATAAGGCCATCAAGTCCAACCCCCTGCTCAATGCAGGAATCTGCCTTAAAGCATCCCTGACAGATGGTTGTCTGGCTGCCTCTTGAATGCCTCTAGTGTGGGAGAGCCCACCACCTCCCTAAGTCATTGGTTCCATTGTCATACTGCTCTAAGAGTCAGGAAGTTTGTAACAGGAAGTTTGTTCCTGTAACTTGAGCCTGTTATTCCATGTCCTGCATTCTGGGTTGATCAAGAAGACACCCTGGCCCTCTTCTGTGTGACAACCTTTCAAGTATTTGAAGAGTGCTATCATGTCTCCCCTCAATCTTCTCTTCTCCAGGCTAAACATGCCCAGTTCTTTCAGTCTCTCCTCATAGGGCTTTGTTTCCAGACCCCTAATCATCTTCGTTGCCCTCCTCTGAACATGCTGGCTAAGAGTTTTGAGCTATATCAGAGGGTCTCCTACTGGAATCTCACTTCAGTAACAAACACCCTGCATGGACTTTGATAAGCTGTGCTCTTAGACTCTGTTTTCCATCTGCAATATCAGGATATTACTGACCTACCTTACAGGGCTAGTGTAACGATTACACCAAATGATGTATGCAAAGCACATTCAACACTTGAAAACACTATGATTATAAATGCTTAGCCATTATTATTACTACTGTACTACTATAATGATCCATATAGAAAGCTGCTGTAGCAGCTGCACTTTCTACACTCTTAGGGGCTACCAAGCACATGCAGGCCATTAGTCACATGAAGTAGCACAGCTAGTGTGTTGCTAAGGAACAGTCGCTGCCGTTTCAGCTCTGCAGGATGGCTGTTGATCATTTACCTCCCAGCTCAGGCTGCAGAGTAGAGGGCCAAAAACAAGAGTGGAGGGCAGATAATTTCCTTGTAGGAATGAGCTGATTTTTATCTGGTTGTGTCAAAGCAGAGAGCAAGATTAGCAACACTCTGGCTCCCACCAACACGCTTCTGGTCTCTATCGATCTCTGCATTCGTTTTACTAAAACAGTATTTCGTTTGTGAAAAAGGCAAATGTTTAAATTCTTCATTGTTAAAACACATTAACACCCCATATGCCCCCACATAACACGCTTTAAAGTAGATTTGCAAAACCAAAGCGCTTTATCAGATTAGATTCCACTGGAAGACAGAAGTGGAAAGTAACAACTCTCCTCAAACCACAGCTTCTAAATCAACATTTTATGCTTTATTGGAAGTTGAGAAGTGCAATAGTTAAATATACTGACATTTTACAATTTTCCTTCCCGCCCCTCAAGAACATGCACAGGAACATATACATACTACTATACAGGTCATATGCAAAAAAAAAAAGGGAAAAAAAAGAATGAGAAACTGCTTTTAAACTTTGCTCTTGAGGACTGATTTCCCCCTTCATGAAACTGAATTATAGTGAACAGCGTTTGACTTCAAGGTATTCAGCTCCAAGGCAATTTTCAGAACTTACATAAACAGCAACAATCAGCCAATTTCTGAAGAGTAGTGTAGATGCAAATCTTATTCATGTAGCTTCAAAAATAAAATTAAAAAACCCTATCCAAACTTGTTCAAATCATCCTTTTAAATTCACTCTGTACAACTTAAATGAGTAGTTACAATTCCTATTTTACAAAATAATTACACTAAATACACAAATATACATTAAGCAAATAAACCTTCATTTATAGGATCCTATGTCACAGCAATGTGTCACCTACCTGCTCTCCTCCTAGAAACACTTTTGAACCCATCCTTAGCTACAGAAAATAATGAGCGCATATCTGCATTTTAAGGTTGCAGGCATTGAAAGCCAACAATTACTTCCCTCCATATTTCCTAAGGTCCTCTTTCATCAGTCATTGCTTTGGCTTCTTGGTGGAATGCTGGAGAATGGGTCTTCATTCCCACCACCCCAGCCGATTTCTTCATATTTCCATGCTTAATAGCACTTGCATTAATTGCGACACTATATGGGAGGACAATCTTAAGGAAAAAAGCTTCAGGCACACCAATCCATGTGTTTTAGCAGCCACCTGCGCAAGCTGCTCAAGTCCCCAGTGCATTTGTGCTAATTTCCTGAACATTTGTGAGACCCTCCCCCAACTGAAAAATATAAAAGAGAAACCTCAACCACCTCACTCCTGATGAACAGCTTAATACTGGAAAAGAAAACATTCCGTGACTATGGACGCAGAGCACAGAAGAGTCTTCCCAACTGGGTGGCAGCATGCAGTGATGGATCAGGCAATACTGGGTTCCTGGCAGTCCTGCCTCGGCAGAGTCCGGAGCACTTATGCTCAAGACGTTGCAGACTATGCTGAAGGTCCTGAGCCTTGTGGCGCTGGCTGGGAAGGCTGCGGAGTGGTCCCTTGTGGCTGGGTGGATGCAGGCGAAGGACTTGTCTGCAGCTGTACTTGGAACTCAGCTAGCTGCTCTGGACTGGCCAGGGTCTTCAGAAGGTTGTTTTCCTGCTCCAGTTGGTTGTTCTTCTCGATTAGCTCTTTGATCTGCTCCTTGAGAACCTCCACTTCCTCTCTTACAGCATACATCAAATGGCTCTTTACAAGATCCTGAAAAGGAGAGAGAATGTCAGGACTCCAGAAAGGGGCAAAGCAGCAATGGCAAACAGTTCTAGAATAGCGGGTCAGAACACACCTCAGCACAGCTGGAGATTTTCAAAGACATTCCACCAGCTGAATCCCTGGACAGAGATACACTGTGTCCCCCTCCCCCAACCGGGAGTTCTTTTTTCCTTTTTAAAATATTCTTAAACTTCTTGGTCTGCATAGTTCTACTGGCACATAGTTCAGGCAAAGCAACCAATGCTGCATGGCTTGCAGGATATGGTCTAGCCTAGTACTCGGAACTTCATGGTGCCTGTCCTGTTTAATGTATCCCTGAGGTTTAGTGACATCACCAAGATTCATTTATTTTTAAAAGGAAGATCACAGGAGGGTCTTGTGTGTACACAAATGCCACTAGCAGGGCCAAGTCAGCAAGTACAAGAAGAGTTAAGCATCTCTTTCTCCTGCTCTCTGAACGACCTCATAAGTGCCCCCACCATTGGCCTGTTACATTGGCAAATGTGGGGTCACAACCACAAACCTGCCAAGATGTCTAGATGTCTTCCTTGGGGAAGAGATGTAGCATGGGAACGCCAAACACTGCAATTGGCCTAGCCAAATGGAACATGGGTCTCAGTGCAACCCTGAATGGGTTGAACGCAACTGACTCCCATACAAAGAAAAGGGGCTCACCAGCATGGCAGATTATTCACACCTGCAAGGTAAGTGCCAGGAATATAATCTGAGGTGGGTTAACGGACCTCTCAATATCTTGACTTTATATCAGATGTGTCCATTTCCCCAACTACATGGAAGAGAAGGGGGCAAGGACACGGAAGGATACACTTGTATTCCCCACTGCCACATAAAAAAGCAATGGGATGGATACAAAAGAAGCAAGATTTAAATTGTGTCTTGTTGCACTTCTGTTGGGAAAATGTAAGTGACCTTCCCAATTACATTCCTGGACATCAGGAAAAACTTCTTGACTGTTAGAGCAGTACGACAATGGAACCCATGACCTAGGGAGGTGGTGGGCTCTCCCACACTAGAGGCCTTCAAGAGGCAGCTGGACAACCAACTGTCAGGTATGCTTTAAGGTGGATTCCTGCATTGAGCAAGGGGTTGGACTCAATGGCCTTAGAGGCCCCTTTCAACTCTACTATTCTATGATATGATTTTTAATGTCACTCAAAAACTGGCATATGTTCTCCACTGCTGGTCTTATTTGCCCTTTTCCCAATGGCAACTGCTCGTGGGCTTGGCAGGGCCCTCTGGCAGGCAGCAGGCAGCAGGCAACCTCTTCTTGTCCATGGGGCCAACTCAGCACCGCTTGGGAGATCTGCTCAGAAGGGATGCAGATAAGGGATGCTACCCCCACTGCCTGGCACAAGCTCTGCAGCATGAGGGGGCCCATCATCCCTACAACGCTGCTCCTCGCCTGCCTGAGCTCCCCGCCTCTGCCTGCCTGCCTCCTCCTCCTCCCTGGAGCACCGGCTGCAGCTCGCTTGCTCTTGGAGGGGGGGGGGCAAGGTTAGTTGCCGCATTTCCCTCCCCACCAACCCTTGGTGACGTCAGGCCGGCCAGAGCAGGCCGCCTCCGGAGGAGAGCCTCAGCCAATCAGCAGGTCGTGCTATTTATAGCCCGGAGTTCTAGTTCGGAGTTTGCCTAGCAACAGAGCAGGAGGAGGAT
Source organism: Anniella stebbinsi (assembly GCA_029215795.1). Lineage (NCBI taxonomy): Eukaryota > Metazoa > Chordata > Lepidosauria > Squamata > Anniellidae > Anniella > Anniella stebbinsi. The sequence goes on from JARDYH010000001.1 coordinate 179,379,129, forward strand.
CCCGTGAGAACAGCTCCTCGCAGCTCTCCAGCAACAAAAGCGCAAAGGCAAAGCGGAAACTGAGCCCAGGGGGGAAGGGGGGGGAAGTAACTTGGGTGTTTTTTGAGGTAAGGGGGGGGGCACAAAAAAACCCAAATGCTTTTCATCAAAATCGAGCCCGATCCTCACTCCACCTTCTTTTGGATCCCCCCTTTTTTGGCGGGGGGGGGGGGAGGAAGGGAAGGATGCTACCTCTAAACTGAGATCCCTCATTCTCCAAAACCGAGCCGAGGAGAAGAGTCAATGCGCTTCCTCATCCGCCTCCCTCTCTCCCCACCCCCACCCCCCAAATTGCAAGGATCAAACGCGATCTCGCTGCAGGAATGAATGGTGGAGCAGGAACCCAAGAGCCCTCCTTGCCTTCCTGTAAGGAAGGGGGGGGATGTGTAGCGCGTGTAGGCGCGCGTGTGCATGCGCGGGCGAGTGTGCCTTTACACGCCATGCCCTTGATGAAACCCGCCCGCTCCCTCAAAGGACGCAGCCAAAGGAAGAGGCGCTCCAGCAGCAGCGCGTCCGTCCTCCCTCCCTCCCAACCGCATTCCTGGGGCGGGCAAACGGTGCATGCACCTACCATGGCTTGCTCGATTTTGTTGTCTATCGCTACGACGCTCGCACCGGAGGAGCTGCAAGACACAAACGAGGGAAAGGGGGGGGGGGGGGGGGAGAGAGATGCAGAACACGTTAGCAGCCGCCGAGATGGGAGATGCAGGGGCGCATTAAAGGCAGTCGCAACACACACGGGCAGGTAAAAAAACCCTCCCCCGTGTCTCTCCCCCCCCCCCCCCAGACCAGGAAGACGGCAGCGACACTGCATAATGCGGGCAACCGCAGCGGCGCCGCCGGGATGCCAACCCGGAGCTCCCTGCCCTGCCTGCTCGAGGGACAAAAGGGGCCACCTGCGCGGCTGCAGCTATGCCTGCGACACGGGGGGGGGGGGGGGGGGGTGGAGGCGATCTTTATATATACCCCGCAAATCCCGGCCACAGCTTCGGGGAAAGGGGCGCTCTGGGCTATTTACCTACTGTCGAGCCGGAGGGCAGAGCTGTCGGTGCCCAGCAGAGATGACAAGAAGGAAATGGAGAAGTGCCTGAGCTGGTAGACTCCTAGATCCATCGCCACCTGCCTCCTACACCATGGGGCAGTCATGCAACGGCGGAGAAAGGGGAGAGGGGAGGAAAGGGGAGGCAGCGGGGACCCTCGGCCGGGGGCTGCCGGGCGCCGCGATCGTGCCGAAGAAAAAGAGAGGGGGGGCTGGCGGGTCGGGGGATGGGCGGCAGGAGGGCAGGCGGAGGGACTCGGGGAGATGGAGAGGAGGCGGCGGCGGCGTAAAATCGATCTCCTCCTCCTCGGCGGCCAGCGCTTCCCTTCGCCTGCTCCGCCGACCGAAAACCTGGGGGGGGGGGGGGTTCCAGCCTTCTTGCATAATACATGCAAAAAAGGGCAGCGCCCATTGGTTGCTGGCCACTCGGACACGCCCCCCCCGCTTGCCTCAGCAGCCCTGCCTGGAGCCATCAGAAGCCCGTCTGGGCAGGAGCCAAAGCGGCGCGTAAAAGCGTCAGAGCGAAACATGCCACCGGGGGACCCTCGGCGCCTCCGACCCCCCTCTCTCCCCACAAAAAAAGCCGGGTGCGCACAAGAACCCTCTTCCTCACCCGCAAGCCAAAAGGGCCCGTTCAAACGATGCTGGTGAGGCGGTACAAAAAATAAATAAATCACATCCCCGAACTTTTGGACGTTGAAAATTAAATCGGGAGGAGGGGCGGTGGGGGAGAAAGGCTCTCTTGACGTGCCTGTGGGAGGAATTGCACCAGCCAAGCAGCCACCTACCAAGCGGCCTTCGCCGCGCCAATAGCGCCGCCTAATGGCCTATAAAAGGCGAGGCTCTAGGGGAAACAAAACATGCCATTTCTAAGGGATACACCCAGGCCCTTCCCAGCAAGGCCACTGGCTGCCGCTGCTTTTAGAGGAGACCTTGGTAGTTTGACTTGGTCTCCTGCAGCTTCTATGATGATGATGATGATGCACTGCCCTTGAGAGACCAAAGTAGATTTTCATGGCACAAGATGCTATTTGAGGCATAGCAGACAGAAAAACTGAAATTGCAGCACCTAACCTTACATAAAGTTTTCTGTGAAAAGGAGCTATTTTTATTTTGAAGGGAAAGCCACCAACTGCTGAAAAGAGGCAGGCAGTAGGCTGAATTCAGACAACACGATAGTCAATGGTGGGGTAATAATCAACTTTACAGTTGTTCATCTGGGGGCACTCCCCACACAACATGGTAATAAATAATCAGCCGTGGTGTGGATTAGGATCAGCGCTGAGTTGACTATGGCAGCATTCGGACGACACGATAAATACAACTGACGATTGTTTCCCCCCCCCCCCCCCAGTTGCTTAATGTGTCGTCCGAATTCAGCCAATCTCTCCTTTTCTTTCCTTAGCCCTGCAGCCTAGGCTGGAAAAAGGCTGGGGGAAAGGTCTCTAGCCAGACAGCCCCATCTACCCCCTCCGCTTCCTCTACGGTCTTTTCCTTCTGAGGGGAAGTGACAAGTGTCTGTTCCTCCTCTCTGGGCACCACAGCAGGGAGTATTAGGGCCACAGCGCTGCCTCTGCCCACTCACTTATTTTCTCTTTCTGGACAGAGCAACATACAGGGCTGGTCATACACACACACCTATTCACACACCTCATACTTCCAAGTGACCTGGTGGTGGAGACTGGGCTCAGCTAGCTCCATTTTCTAAATCACTCAGTGAAAGAGGGCAAGCGAGCAGGCAAAGGTGGCAACTACTCTTCTAAAGAGCGGCCCACCTTCTGCTCACTTGGCCCTGCTGGGTGGTTTAGGCCCAATTTTTCCTGCTGTGTAGGCCAAAGAGGCAGGTATAAAAGCAGACAGAGCATGGCAGAGGGCAAGAACAGATAAGCAATCAGAGGGAGCACTCCTTCCAGAGAGATTTTGAGATGCCAGTGGCTGCTACCTCAAGGAGCCGCTGCTTTCTCTCACACCCCACTCTCTGGACATGATTCTGGGGGAGGGCAAGGGCGTAAACTAGAGAAGACCGCAACTGCCCCTGCATTTCTGCCCACCCTGTCAGGGCACAGGCGGGGAGATGGTGCTGCTTAGAGAGAGCAAAGTAGCTGCCTCTGCCCTGTGAGCATTGCAGCCTGCAGACTGTGGGAGCAATTTAAAGCTCTTTCAAGGCACATTAAAAAATTTACCTCTACAAGAGCAGAGTGCAAATCAAGGATCGAGGCGCTTTTTCTGTCCGATTATGCGCATTATCGAATGCGTGTTAAACAGTGAGTTTTAATTTTACGCGGGAGTTAAAGTGCCTTATGACCATGCAAACAAGCGATCCTCCGCATGCATTTCAACCACTTTAAAGTGCGTTTCATACTGCTGGTTATGCCTGATATCACCGCCTGTTGTTTATAGGAATTAGGCGTAAATGCGATGGTGAGAAGATGCGCATAACCGGGCAACCAGGCGTCAAGCCGAATTCTTGTGGAGGGGGCCTTGGTCACCAAAGGGGCAACCACCTCATCCTCACTTGCTCACCTGAATTCTTTCTCTGGGCAGCACAGTGTTGGGGGTTTTGCCCAGTAAGCCAAATGTTCCATGCACAGAGAGTTTGAGAGAGAGGGGTGAGAATCGCTGGCTGTGCTTTGCAGGAACAGCCACTGTCTCCACACCACTGTTCGGCCTCTCTTTCGCCAAGAGGCAAGCACTGGACAAGTGAAGGTTGCAGCTGTCTGCTTGCTTACCTAGGCTCTGCAATTCTCTACCACCTGGCTCATCACCTCCCTTGTGGTTATGCAGAAGGGACTGGGCTTAGCAGGGCCATCCAGAGGAAGCAAGAAGTCAGTGACCTACATATCCTTGATGTAGATGAGAGGATAGAAAGGAGCAAAAGATGCCTGGTCCTTGGAGGAACAGTTGCCATCTTTGCCTGCACACTTGCCCTCTCTCACTGGGTGGTGTGTAGGATTGGGGCTTGTTGGGCCCAACCCCTACCACCACGTCACTCAGAAGGAAACAAGGTGAGTGAACAGGGCAGCTGCTCCTTCAGTGAGCTGCGCCTTCCCCAAACTGGTGCTGTCTTGCAACTGCCAGTATTTCCAACCAGCATGACTGAGAACAGGAAATGCTGGGAGTAGCAGTCCAGCACATCTGGTGGACATCAGATTGGGGAAGGCTATTCTATGATGCACTACCCAGAAACGACAGGTGAGTGAGTTTGCTGTGTGCAGACAGACAGACAGACACACACACACAGACCAATGTGGGCCCAATCCACATGTCACTGTGCCAGGATGAGCAAGAGAGAGGAGACAGGATTAGCGGTTGCTTAATCTTGCTCACACACTTCACTGCTTGCCCCCAAAAGTGACAATGCTCAGGGGAGGAAATGGACCTGGAGTCATTCTTACCCCTGTTCTTTTCCAACCCCTGATGAAGGGGCAAAAGGGGAAAGAGGAGACATGGCCATTTACTGGATTATTGATTGTTTAATTACCTGTCCTCACCCAACTAGCTTGAAAACAAAAGTGCCCATTTTAAGCATCCTTTTTGAAAGAAATGTTCAATGTCATGTGTAATTTATTTATTTAATATATTTCTCAGCCTTCTTTCAGGAGTGTGATCTTTCTAAGGTGGCTTCCAATACAGAAACAGTAAATTCAGTACCTTAAATTTAAACTATTTTAAAATGCCAATTAAAATATAAATACAAATAACTAATGGCAGCAAATAACATTAAGAGCCAGGGAAAACAAGTTCGTTTTAAAGCACTCTTAAAAATAGCCACAGATGGAAACAGCCATGCATCTCTTAAGAGGAAATTCCATAGGGTAGGGGCCACCACTACAAAGACCCTATTCTCCCTAGTGCTCACCAAACTTAGGATCTTAGTTATCAGGTTTTACAGGTTATCTTTTCATACACTGGATAATTCCAACAAGGTGAAGTCCTACTAAAACCAGTGATACACTGGATAATTCCAACAAGGTGAAGTCCTACTAAAACCAGTGTGAAACCAAGATCCGATTCCTTAGTCCAGGGGTGGGTAATAGTTAGATGTTTTGGATTTCAACTCCCATAAACCCTTGCCAGCATGGCCAATGATTAGGAACATTGGGAATTGAAGTCCAAAAGATTACCTCCTTCCCACCCCTGACTTTGGCTACCACTACCAGTCATATCATCCATTCCTGGCAGGAGTGACATTTTGCTGGGAACTGCATTAACTCTCCCCAGATCTCTGACCACAAAACCCTAGACCATCCTTTCCCAACCTGGTGCCCTCCAGATGTTTTGGACTATAACTCCCAGAATTCCTGGCCATTAGGCATGCTGGCTGGGCTGATGGGAGCTAAAAGTTCAAAACATCTGGAGGGCACCAGGTTGGGGAAGGATGCCCCAGACAAAGCAGCTACAACCTTTAAAAAGAAAATGTATATCCACTGCTGAATTAAACACCAAAGTAATTGGCTAGCCAAGCTTTTTGCAACTTATATGTGTGCATCTCTCTTCCTATAAATTTAGTGTTCAGGGCTATACTTTGCTCAGCTGCACATAAAGAAGATTTTGGAGAGAGTGAGAGACTGATTCTCAACTTTCACACAGTGTACAATAAAATAACTAATATTTCATGAAGCCCTTTCCTCAGAGGTCCAGGGTGCTTCCAGGGAGAGCTCCTTCTAAACAAAAGATACTGTGTAACTAAATGATGGAAGAAGCGCTGGAAAAACATGAGAGGATTACAAGCTGAAAACGATATACTCTGGACTCTCCATAAAAGGCTTTGAATGAGGCTGGATGACCATCTCATTGTCTTCTTCTGCAAATTCTCTCTCTTTACTGTGGAGGTTTGTCCCTTTGCTTTAGCCCTTGCATGCCAGGGGAGGAGAATTTCAGAAAATAAACTGCTGTGGGTAAGGTTGAAACTTCCACGAGCTGCATGTGATGGTCCTGATCCAGATCAGGGCCCCAAACACTTTCTTGTGAGAAAACCATGAGAAGGATCAGCTGTCTACTACATGTTTAACATATTGTGCAATGTGACCCTGAACCATCACATCACACACCTAAGATCATTTTAGTTTCCTCACTCTCTCAATACAAATTTATTGCATCTATAGGAGCAATGTCATTGTTAATAGTGATGCGTGGGACCATGCAGCCAATTCCCCCCCCCCCCAATCTATTTAATGTATTCTTAAAGAGGTTGAGTTGAAAAGCAATTCAAGGAGGGAGGGGAGTAAATGGCAAAACAAATATGCCACAAATTGAGAGTTTCTTCCACACTTACTACAATAAATCCGCAGCCTTCTATAGATTAGGGGATATTGTTGCTTTTAATAGTTGCTTAAGTTATTTATCTCAACTGCAAAAATAACAGTATTCTATAAGTCACACTGCAGAGGTGTGTCTGCCATCCAAAGGAGAATTCGAAATGTTGTCCTCTCTTAATCTAACCACTCTCAAGACACCTTATCTTATCTGATTAGACAAATGTGTGAACTCCCTTCCTCAACAAGGTCTTCCTGAGACTCTTTCTGGGTATTTTGAAATCAGTTTAAACACAATTTACAAGAAAAAGGCAAACAAGCATTCAGACCAAAGTCACCATCCTGATAACATGTTGCTAGCACAGAAGTAGAGCATACCTAGAGAAAGCCAAGGAATAATTGAATTACATTTAATTTCCAGTACTAGCAGCCCATCATCATCCTTCTTAAGGATCTTATTTTAGCTCCCTGTTCCATTCTTCTTGTGGCCTGTATTACTTAGTACAAGAAAGGCATAACTAATAGACCTTGTCTGCAAGGAAAATGGCGCAAAGTGAACCCAACCAGAGCCATTCTTTGCCTAGTGGTGGTCACTGAACACTCCACATGAAGGCATACATTCAAAACCATTCCTCTCCTCCCCATTTTGAAAAAGCAAAGAGTACCATATATTCATAAACTAAATGTGCATAGCATTTCTAATAGAATAATTTGATCAGGCCAGCTTATATATAAAACTGCTGCCTCATCTTTGAAAACTTTACGACTGACAAAATAAAGCATTCTTTCTAAACAAGAGGGAAAGAGGGAGAGAATCTTGCTTTAACAGATAATTCATTTGCTTTTGTGATTATTGTGGTTGAACCAAGGCAGAATGAAGGAGCAACACAGGAAAGAAGAGAATATCAGATTGCCTAGTACACACATTCCTACATTCTAATACTTATGGTGATATAAGTCTACTCTGAAGTAAGCATCAGTTTTCATAAATGTTATAAAGGGTGTCTTTTCTAGTGCCATCACCCTGCCTTTCATTCACAGAATGTTATGATGCATCCAGATGGTTGTCTTTAATCATAACCTTCCCATGCTGGTCCACTGTTTCTTTGCCTTTTTCCTTCCTGTAGATAATCCATTAAGGAAAACAAGATGGAATTGCTACATAATGGGCCAGTTCACACAATCAAATAAGCCATAGTGGGTTGTTTAAATCAGCACTGAGTGCCAGGCATAATTACCCGCCAAGGCGTGGCTAGTTGTGTCATCGGAACTTGGGCGGGATGGCTTGTTTCAGGGGTAAACAACCCTCAAATGATCCAAAAAGAGGCCATGGGTTATTTGTTGGTTGTTTCCCCTCTCACAACAAGTCATGCCTAGGCAGGTAATTGGGCTAATAGAGCACAGCATGCACCAGCATATGCTGATGATTTAAACAAATCACTGTGGCTTAAGTAAGCCAGGATAGCTTGTTTTGATTATGCAAACCAGTGCTAGTGCTACCCTTGCCATGTCATGTGAACCTGGTGAGAGTGGTTTATTGGCGTGGTTAACAAGCCACCCAGAATCTAGGGGCTGTTATTAACCACGCTGACTTATTTCTCCCTCTGTGAAAGTGGAACAAAGAGATGCAAGCTCAGGTTGTTTTTATCGATTTGATTGACGCAAGACCAAGTTTGGTTTTACTTTTATCCTGTAGTTTTAAATTTTATATTGTATTTTATGTTGTGTTTTGTGGTTTTAATTGTTGTCAGTTGCCCAGAGATCTTCAGCTACTGGGTCATACAGAAATGTAATATATACATACATACATAAATGTAAGGATGTGGGTAAAACAACGTACATTATTTCTCTTTAGTTGAAAATTAACATGGTTTAATGTTGAGATTTGACCATTGCTTAGGAAATATCAAGTAGTATCAATGGGAAACTTGATTTCAATCATGACTGAAAATCAGTTATTTCTTGCTAAATTAAATCATTATTTTAATGACTGATTTATATTACCTTGATTTAGTCAATCCACCCTGCCATAAACTCATTAGGAAAGCCACCCTCAATCAGTCCCCAAGCTGCAGTTTGGAGTTAATATAGCGGGAAGTTAATAATATTACTGAAGTAAAGTGCTTTGCATATTTAAAAATGCATTTTATAAATGCTAAGCATTATTTTTATTGCAAAACTAGAGACAATTAAGTCATTATGAGCAAATTGCAAATGAGGCATGGATTCACAATAGTAGCAGGCAGTAATCATACTCTTTATGTATGTTACACTAAAAACACTATGAAGGAGACATCTGAGAAAGGTCACTGAGGTGACATAAAATGACATGGATAAAGAACCCAAATAAAACAATTAACCAGTTTGATCAACAGCCTCTTTATCAATGGAGCAGCTGTGGTTGTTAGAGTATTCTTATATGCCACTTTTCAGTGGCTTTCAGACCCAAGACAGCTCACACAAACCTCAATAAAAACTCACTTTAAAAATCAATGCCACACCTTGAATAGCTCCTTTAGAGCTCTGGCTGGTTCCGACTAAAACTTGGAGTGGATTCACCGCCCCACTGACACCGGAGACACCAGCCACCTCTGGGTTTATCATGGATAAAGGAAGTTTATCACATGGAGTTGACACAATAAAGTAATTGCAAACGGTCTTTTACCACACTGAAGTAGCAAGTGAAGGAAACTGGGCATAACGTATCCAAAGTTTGTCTGTCCCAAGTTTCTCTGCTCTGCTCCATATATAACAAGTACAATACCATGAGCAATGATATGTCAGTAGCATTATCGGATGATGAATGCATCCAAATCACACTTTGCATACCAACTGCAGGTATAAGAAGCAGTCATAAAAACAATTGCTAAGGTATCTGGTGTTGAGTCATACACCACCAATTAAGTTACGTTCTCCCCTCCTAAACTGCATACAGGGATAAAGAGATGCCCTTCATACATGCCCAAATACTGGTGGAAAAAGGAGCAGTATTAGTGGATATATGGGCTTCTTTGATTGATTCTGAGTATGGGTCAAAAGCCTGCTTCAGATAGGGTGACCAGATAAAATCCAGGTCAGGGCTCATGTAACTTTAACAGTTGTAGAGAAAAGGGAATTTCAGCCAGTGTCATTTGTATGCAATTAGTTCCTGGTGAAATTCCCTCTTCATCACAACAGTTAAAGGTGCAGGCACTATACTAGAGTGACCATATACAAAAGAAGACAGGGCCCCTGCAAATTTAACTGTTGTGACAAAGAGGGAATTTCACCAGGAACTAATTGCATACAAATGACACTGGCTAAAATTCCCTTTTCTCTACAACTGTTAAAGTTGCATGAGCCCTGACCTGGATTTTATCTGGTCACCCTAGCTTTAGAGGAATACATGAGAAGAGTTGCAGCTGCAGCGTTCCAAACATTTTGGCTACTTGACCAAACACTCTAGGACTAAGTACGAACCATTAGAACTGCTGCTATGCACCTCTGCATCTCTCCTCAGTTGGATTGACTGCTGTTTGAAATAGCATCCAATCACTTGTGGCTACGGTGTAGGCAACCAAATGCCAATGTCTCCCCTTTGAGCACAACGGGCAGACAGAACACTTTTACTTCTCCTGACCCCCCCCCCACTTTGCATTTCTTAGAAGCAGAGATGCAGTCTAATTCATCCTCCATTTTTTCTAATCTCAAATTGTATGTATCAAGATAGCAAAAAAAAAAAATGGAAAAATGAGGAATTAAGTTACCTTCTTCTTCTTTGATAACAGTAAAAAGGAAAGTGAGGCAAGAAAGGGGAAGACAATGGCTCAATTCGGACGACACGATAGTCAATGGTAGGGTAATAATCAACTTTACAGCTGTTCATCTAGGGGGTACTCCCAACACAACATGGTAATAAATAATCAACTGTGGTGTGGATTAGGATCAGCGCTGAGTTGACTATGGCAGCATTCAGATAACACGATAGTCAATACAACTGACAATTGTTTCCCCCACACCAGTTGTTTATTGTGTCGTCCGAATTGAGCCAATCTCTCTCTCTCTCTCTCTCTCTCTCACTCACACACACACACACACACACACACACAGAGAGAGAGAGAGAGAGAGAGAGAGAGAGAGAGAGAGAGAGAGATTTCAAGCATTGGCATTTGGTTGCCTACACCATAGCCACAAGTGACTCTGCCAGTATTTGGTCATGTATTCTGGGCTTCTTTTTATCCCTATACATAATGCAGAAGTTAGCCAACTTTCTACGTTGCCTGAGTTTTGTTTAGGGACAAAGCTTGATCTAGGAGTATTTTTCAAACTGTGAACCTATTATTCTGGAAGAGAGCAACTCCATCTAGAACTGGTTGAACACTACCTCCTTTTGTAGATGAAGCACCTACAACCAGTACATGAACCACACTTACTCCTACCCAACACCTTTGTCTGTAGGTGTTCTTTTATCAAGCTGGGCAAAATGCTTGCAAGCATAACGTTGTGAATGATTAAACAAACATTTTCATGTTCCTGGAGGTTGTAAGAACCTGTGACATAATATAACATAAGCATAACAAATAATTATCAGAAATCCTCGTATGCAGTGAAGTGGTTAAGAACAACACTTCCCCAAATTAAATTGCAGAGATTAAGACGAGATTAAGAATTAAAGAATATGAATACTGTTTCTATTTCAGAGGTGTGGGGGGGAAACAGAAGGAAATCTAAGATCCTCTTCTCTCTCTCTCCCCCCCTTCCCATAGTAGAAGACCCTTATTCCTAGACTGGTAACATATATAGTTTAGGGGATGTTGCTGCAGCTGATCCACTTGTGTTGCAGCAAAGCTGTTTAGAAGACATAGAGCAGATAAGGACAACAATGGAAGTTAAAGCAGGGAGCAGAGTACATCCCAGCTGACTGGACAGAGCGGGTGCCGCCTGGGTATCTTGACCATAGGTTTTCAGCCACTTGGGAGGAGGAAATTCTTAAATCTCTGAAGAAAGTTTTGACCTAACAAATTATTGTCTGCTATATATGAAATGAGAACTTGTCACAGGAAAACATAATGAAACTTGTTTTTATCTGAATGCAACCAAAACAAAATGTTTTATATCACAACCTTACCTAATTCAGAACATATCACTGTTAAACTCTCTGAACAGTTCAAATTATTCCTCCTTCACTCTTAGTTCCTAAACCCTTCCAAATAAACTTCAAGCTCACATTCTCCATCAGCTCTTTAGCTTGTTTATTCCAATTTTGCGTCTATGCTTTTTGCATAGAATATTTCCCATTCCTAGAACTGATTTCTCTCTCTAATCATCATGTCTCTTCTCCCTCTTCCAAAACGTTTCAGAACCACCACAGCCAAACTTTTTCCTACAGCACTGCATACCACACAATGTATCTTCTTCCCCAGCCTTGCTAGCCCTATAAATTCCATTATTTGCTTTCTATGTACAGCATCTAGCACACAGTTGGGACTAAATCGTAGAATCATAGAATAATAGAGTTGGAAGGGGCCTATTAGGCCATCAAGTCGAACCTCCTGCTCAATGCAGGAATCCACCTTAAAGCATCCCTGACAGATAGCTGTCCAGCTGCCTCTTGAATGCCTCTAGTGTGAGAGAGCCCACAACCTCCCTAGGTAATTGGTTCCATTGTCGAACTGCTCTAACGGTCAGGAAGGTTTTCCTGATGTCCAGCCAGAATCTGGCTTCCTGTCACTTGAGCCCATTGTTCCGTGTTCTGCACTCTGGGATGATCGAGGAGAGATCCTGGCCCTCCTCTGTGTGACAACCTTTCAAGTATTTGAAGAGTGCTATCATGTCTCCCCTCAATCTTTTCTTCTCCAGGCTAAACATGCCCAGTTCTTTCAGTCTCTCCTCACAGGGCTTTGTTTCCAGACCCCTGATCATCCTCGTTGCCCTCCTCTGAACACGCTCCAGCTTGTCTGCATCCTTCTTGAAGTGTGATGCCCAGAACTGGACACAATACTCTAGTCTAGATGAGGCCTAACCAGTGCCGAATAGAGGGGAAACAGTACCTCACGCGATTTGAATCCTATACTTCTATTAATGCAGCCCAATTAACAATGAACTAATAAGTCGCAGCAGCAGCGAAAATTTTCAGATATGAAGGCCAACTAAGCTCTGAATTCAACTGGTGTTGGTCTTTCAACTACCACTTGCTTGTTCAGCTAGGGCGACTAGCAATGGCCTCCAGGCAAAACACCCAAGTTATGGCCAGTTGTGTGTACAGTTCAGTTCCCCCTCTTAGGCTGCACTTGTTAGCTTCCTTGTACCTTAGATGTAGCTTTTAAAGCAGGATGAAGTCAGAGCTGTGTTCACAGCCTAACATGGAGCAGCAGGTCATGAGGCAGAGAGATCTCTGCCAGGCCTCTCAAGTCCAGGGTAGGGGGGGTCTGGTTCCTGAACTAATCTTTCCACTGCCGCAGGAAAACAATCATAGGGACCAAGTTAGATCCTGCCCAGTTTCCCACCACTGCAGGAGAATTGATCTCTGTTTCTGCCTTGCCTGGGCTTCTAGGTCAACACGAATTGGAGAATCAGCCACTGAGCAATGCAAATATACACAGAGCAGCACTAATGAGGATTGACTCTCCAAGCTCCACTCCCTCCCTTTGGGCTGTAAGGGTAGGAGACTGGGGGAGCAGAGCTCAGGCAGGCAGAGTAGTGGGTGGATGGCTCACTTCAATTTTTACTGATTGGAAGGTTTTGCAAAAGGCCCTGTCACACCAATACAGCAACTTTCAAGAAACTTGAACAGTGGACTGTGTTTACAGTCTATCTAAAACTCTGGCTCTTATGCACCGGCATACATGGTAGCTCAAATTCTAAGGTTAAAGAAGTTAAATAGACTCCAGTTTGTGCAAGCGGAAAGTTGCATAGATAGGTGAGATCCAAAAACAGGGTATGTGATCTGTACAAATCCATCTGCAAGGGTACTGGGCAGAGCTGGGCTTTGGACCAGATTGTCTCAGATTCAGCTCTATTGCCTGACCTACTCTGGTTCATAGAATTGTTCACTATAAGCTTAAATATACAGATTAAATACAGTACTCTATATAAATGATACAGGGTTTTTTATATAGCTAATATCCATTGTTCTGTTTTGCATTTTAAAAATGCAAATTTGGATCCAAGCAACCCTTGCCTCCTGCAGAAGAAACAACTATGCTTCTAGACAGAGCTTGTTAAACAAAATGGCACTAATCGGCAAAGCTATCTAACCTGGATTACTTTTAAATTTAACACACACACACACCCCTGAAGAATCTAAAATTCAACACATCATTTTACAGTTACCTCTTAAGATGCTGCTCCAAATCCAAAAAAACTTTCATGACTACTCCGTGGAGAACTTGTCCCTGGAGAACTGTTGGTTACATCAATCTCAGCGTTGTGCCTACCAATTAGTTACTGCACAACCAGACATCAAAAGAAACATGTAATAGTTCTCAGCATGAACATATGTAGCATTAGCAGTAGTAATACAAATTGTCCTTCCTGAACAAGGCAGTGCTTTAAGGGATCTTAAACGCAGGTAGAGATCAGGTAGTTGCTCCTATTCAAAGATTGCCGGGTCTAATACTGGCTGGTTATGGCCAACAAAACAAGGGCAAACAATGACGTCACAGAGCTTGAGATCACGTGTTGTCACGTTACATAAAGCATCAAGAGAGATTAAAATCTTCCTGATCAGGATTTCATCTCTCGGCAGTTACATCCAGCATCTTTCTGAAGCACGCATATTCTCCTCCAAGTCTGATGAGTCATTCTCCTCTCTCCCCAGCATAAAATATACATGGCAATTGTTCATGCTTGCTTTACTTCACAGAAAAAGGGTTTTCGGTGGACTGATCTCTCAGCAGCATGTTTGATGTCTTGATGCTGGTGTGTGTGTGAGTGAGTGTGTGTTTAGAGGTCATCGCAGCTCTTCTGACCTTATCTCACAGCAATCCAGTTACCCGTTCCTCCCCACACCCTCAGCCACAACAAGGTGGAAGAAAAAAAATTATGGGAGGGGGGAAACAGGACTACCTATTATCATTACGAGGATAGAGAAAGCAGCATCTCCTGTCAGTAAAAGAAGCTAACACCAATTCCAACCCAAGAGCTGGCAACCTTGTTTCTCAAAGTTCGAATTAACTGAAGAGCAACCGCAAGGGCAGAATTAACTAGAAAACCTACAGAAGCCCCTTCCCCCACCCCTTAGTGTCTGGTGATTAATGACCACAACCTTAAAGCTGATTCAAGAGCTTTGGCTGGGAAGTGAGGTAGGAATTTAAGATGCTTAAAAAGTAGTCGTAGTAGTTGTAATAATAAGAGAAAGATGTTTCAGGCATACTTCTTTATGTAGCACCAGCACGATGAAAGTAACCCAAGAACATTCATATTTTAAGGTATTTATTTCAATATTGCCACTCTGTTGACATTAAGACTTAGTTGTTTTTAAGGTTGATTAATTGCTTTTGACTAATCAATCAATGCATCAATTAAGCTACTGCAGTTGTAGGTAGACATGCGATAGTTTGAGATTATTTCATGCCAGCTAACAGTTTTTCTCCACAGAATAATGCAGACCCTTGGAGAATTCTTAGGAAAATTATCTGCAGACACACCAGACAGTATCAGCGGAACCGACTCTAAGCGCAGTGGGAAGCTAGCGTTCTAAAACCAACCTGAAACGAGAAGAAACGAAGAAACACTTGTTTCTGGAAGAGGTCAGGTAAGCAGAGGTTGCAGAAGGAAGCTCCACTGACCAGTCCCAATCCAGAAACAAGCACTTCTGCTTGTTTTCCAGGGTAGATTTTAGAATCTTAACAGATCAAGCACAACCACAGCAGCAGCATTGCGAGCAGCAGCCAATGATGCGAGGCAGGCAGATTCACCACACAATGACTGTACAACACATTTTGTGTTACTAAGTATTACTTGAGGAAAGGAGGTGGAGCTATTGGGCAGTTGCTTTCAGCAGCAATCACATGTCACCCATATAGCATGGTTCAGCACTGAAGTGTCTCTCCCACTCCCTTCAGAGAGGGAAAGTGAACGCAAAGATTACAGATTTCTACCTGAGATTTCTTAGGAGGCATTAGTGCCATCTACTTAAGACCAGCATGCTCTTTATTAATGATGTTTGCAATTAAGCACTGTTCTTTGTAATAAATAAATATATAAATAAATAAGTTCTGGAAGCTACAATTTAACATCCAAAGACTACGTTAAAATTATGCCAGTTTTTAAAAATAAAAGTCAAAAGTTATTATCTCTGGCATACTGAATAGGCTGATTCTTGTTCTGCGTCTTTTTGAGACCTCCAAAATTCACAGAGTGCCCTTTCAAAATAATATTAAGTTTGATCCAGCCGTAGTCATGCTTAGGGTAGACCCATTGAAATCAGTGAGACTTAAGAGATCCGTTGAGTCTACTCTTAAGTATAACTAAGTCTGGATCCAACCCATTTACTACAAAGTAAGTTCAACCCAAGGTATCATTCAGTGCTTCCCAGAGTCACCACACAGATGCGTCCAGGAACCTTATGCAGGCATAAATGCCACAGCCCTCCTTGATCAACAGATGTTCAGGGGTGCCCCTGAACCCGGAGGTCCCATTTAACCATTTTGGCTATGGCAGTTGTTAACAATAATGTTGATTCATTCATTCAATTTATGAGTCACCCTACAGTCAGAGCTCTCAGGGTGACATACATAATAAAAACAAATAGCAATAAAACTAAAACCAATGATAAAACATATTAAAAGAATTCAAAAGCAGCAACAATAATTTAGAAATACCCTTTTCTATTAATTTATCTAATCTACTTTTAAGCTGTATAAACCAGAGGCACTGTTGTATTTTATGAGATTAATGCACTGAGTGAAGTACTTTTTCATCTGTCTTGCATATACTGCCCATCTATTTCAGTGGTTGAATCCAATGTCCCACATTCACACTGTAATGACACGAAGCAAGATTCCCTATAGACATTCCATACTAGGAACTCCCTTCTCCTCAAGACTCAATATCAAAGCATTTTCATTTAGCCAGGATTTCTGTAGTGGCTGTTAACCTGGCATGGGTGTTTTTAGCTTAATGGTAATTCTGCCAATACTGAATGTTCCTCTGCCTGCACATCATTCATCTCTTTTCTTCCTTCTTGATAGAGGAAAGTTCTTCTGGGAACTGCTGGCCCTCAACTACTTGCCAAGGACAAGCAGAATGCCCTGAGGCTTTCATATGTCTGTGAAGCTTAGTTACATTTCACAGGAATGTTTCATATTGCGCAAAAGCTCAAGGCCTAAAATACACAGTCATTGCTATGGAACTGGGAACAACTCTATTCAGCCAGTGCTTATTTGGGGTAATCCTTCCAAAGCACTACCACAGATGGTACTGGTGGGGTGTTAAATATACCAAGGAAAAACAACAACAGGAACAACAACAATACTGAGGGAACAACTTCCTTTTGGCGTACACCCATGGCCAGGCATGTCTGCTTTACTTACACCAGCTCCGTTCAGAAGCAAAAAGCCTTATTCACCGTGGTTAAAGCCATGGTTTAAGGTGTCTTCTGAACACAGCCCAGCTTTCTGGCTTAACCACCGTGGTTAAAGCAGTGGTTTAAGGTGTCTTCTGAACGGGGCCACAATCTCACAGACACTGAATTGTGGGCGGGGGGGGGCAGGGGGCAAGGAGAGAAAACTACTTGTCATTGCTGTGCAGATAAAGGTACAGCCTGCAGGACCTGCAAATGGCCTTAATGCTCAAACAGCAAAGCTGTTGTTGCCTGCATGGCTTCCTGATCCTCTCCCAAGCCTCTAGTATTTTATTTTATTTGCCAGTCATCCACACCCTCTGTCACCACATCACAACTCCTTACCCTAATATGATAAATTCTGCAAACATTCTGACATCTCTTTTAAGAAAAAGAGCAGGTAAGAGAGCAGTTTTTACTGAAAGACAACACACACAGCCATCCCTTCTATCAAGTTCATTTGACTACACCATTTGAATTACCTTGGTGAAGATCATGAACAGTGCTGTGTCCATTTGCAAGTGCTCAAAGGGCAGAGTGTGGAGCACATGTTATGAAAGTAAAAGAGGCAAGAATGGCAGTACATTGGTAGAAAGAAACGATGTTGAAAAGGCAAAGCGAAGTGATATGAAGTACTCAGACTGATTACTGGAAATGGTGCAGCATTGCTGTTAAGAAACCAAGGGCCAAACCAAACATGACATGGAAGGTTTACAAATGGATCTCCAAACTTCTTTTTCTCCACCTAAAAGCAGCTGTGAAGGGGGTGGGGTATTTGAACTGTGCCTACAGTACTAGGAGAAGTAAGGCAAAAGTCTTGCATAATTTCCCTTGGTAGGATCCCTTGCCAAAGCTACTAGTCACAAAGGGGGGGGGGGATTACACCAGGCACATCTCACCTACTTTTCATAGGTGTGCCCATGGGGTATGCCCAGGCACACCCTAATGTCTCAAGCAAAAAGTGCCAAATTGAGAGGACCATTGAGTAGGGATCCAGAGGGGATCTAGACGCAGTGGGAATGGTCCTCCAGCTGCTCTCTCGCAAAAATGCCGCTGCGCCAAAGGATCGCTGCCTCCGAGAGAGCACCATTGCTCCCAGCAGCCGGAGCGACAACAAATCGCTCTGCTAGGAGTCTCTCTGCCGGGAGCCAGGCCCCCTCGGCCACTAGGCCTCTACTGGAGCAGCTGCGCCAACCGACTTTGCTCCAACAGAGGCGCGTGTAAATGGCGCCGTGCCGAAATGTCGCTCGTGCGGTGAGAATGGCCCTCCGGCTGCTTCGCTGCCACTGCCCCCAACAGCGTACTGAGCTGCCGGCAGCAGGAGCGAAAAGGAATTGCTCTGCTAGGAGCCTCCAGAAGGAGGAGGGCTCCCGAAGGCTAATATCGCCTCTTAAGCCCCTCCTCCTTCCAGTGTCACCACAAAGCCCCACCAAGGCTGGGGCTTGAGGAGCGTCTCCTCATCCGCCCCCCTCACCTGTAACGGCCCTCTCGTGGTCAGGCAAGCCGAACGCAGATTAGGGCATCCGTGTCTACAATGTTTAACAAATAAATGAATTAAAATAATGACCCCCTCTAGATGGATTCCGTTTGATGCCTGTTCCTCCGATTATGCGCATCTTCTCGGAAGCGCTTTATCGTAAATGCTTGTATGCAGGAGGTAATTGAGCACTGAACAGGTGACCTTACCAGTTGTTTCAAATGCGCTTTACAAGTAGTTAATGCGGAGAATCGCTTGTTCACATAGGCAAAATGCGCTTTAATGGCCGGAGCAAAATAAAACTCGCGGTTTAACACGCATTCGATAATGCGCATAATCGGAGAGAAAACGCGCCTCTATGCCCGATTTGCGCTCCGTTCTTGTAGAGGTAATTTTTTTACTGCGCCTTGAAAGGGCTTTAAATGCCTCTTGTAGAGGCAGCCAATGTCCTTTATGATTGAGTATTCAATAAATGTTCAGCTTTTTAACAAAGAATTTAAATCCCCTGGGTGCACACCCTAATGAAATGAGCTGCATGCACCTATGCTACCTTTTTAATCTCGACAGCTTTGGGGAGAAACCTATTTTAATCGGGGAAAGCGTGCAAGACAAAAGGGTTTACTCTCCTCTTTCCCCAGCGTCACATCTCAGATCCTGATGTTGCTGCTTCTAATGCAAAGAAAAGGATGGTTGGAGATTTGATCACAGTCTCCCGTGTTGCATGTAATTTGCCACTGAACTATGAATCAGGTTCAAATATCAGTGTCATTAGATGACCTTAGGTAAGACATACTTCCTCATCCTTACTTCTCCCCACCCCAAAGCTTCAGCTGCAAATATGATAAAATACTAACGTACTTTACATGGCTGTTGTAAAGATCACAACAGGATAATGTATGTGGAGCAAACATTTGAAAGTGCTATATAAATACTGGGTAAAACATCCTTTCCACTTCTTACTCTTCTTCCCTTCTCTCAATTACCTGGTTCACATGATCACACAGCCTGCCATGGATTATTTCAGCCAATAGACCATGGTTTATCCAAGGGTTGTTTAACTCCCACATAACTCACAGTCCCTGGGTGCACAGGATACAACTGCAGCTGGGAGTTGAATATTCAAAAATAGCCACCTGCATGTACCGCAACCCTTCATGGGTTAAATAAGCCCTGCTGAGTAGTTTGATCATGCAAACCAGGCCATGAGTCAAAATCTCATTTATTGATAATTTCCTCACAAAGTAAACATTCTATGTCCAAACATGGGCAGCACAGCAAAAAATATTCATTGATGAATATTCTAAATCTTCAAATACAGATTCTGAAACTTCAACATGTAGAGAAAAAATTAAGCAAATCTATGTACATGTCCGCACACACACCCAATCCTATAACTGAGGTTTCCTGAGTGCAAAATATAGATATTTTTAATGAAGAAATTACCAGAGCGATAACAGTGTTAGTGTGTTGTAGCAAAACCAGACTGAAATGGTCTTGTGGCACCTTAAAGACGAACAAAAGCTTATGCCATAATAAATTTGTGTTTAAAGTGTTTTCAATAAAGAAAGGTAAACTAAAATTACTCTGCAAAATGTGATTTAACACCCTTTAATTGTCTGGTACTGTTGGAAGGAATGCTATCATGTTTGCTCATTTTCTCCAATTTTACTACTGCTAGAACCAAAACTAGATGTGATGGGGGGGGCAGGCACATGTATGGTGTGTGCATCAGTGGTACTGTTTTTATATATCTATATCTATATCTATCATCTATCTATCTATCTATCTATCTATCTATCTATCTATCTATCTATCTTCACAACAAAAGTTACATGCAGATAAGATGAGCTGAACCGCCTCTATTGCTTTGTCTGCCTGTGTTCTGTTGTCCCAGACATTCTTCTTCTGGTCAGCACGGAGACTGGAAGTGAGGAAAGACTAGGAGGAAAGTGCTTTCAAGCAACAGTAAGACAAGGTGGGCAAATGTATGGTTTCCTTTTGTCTAAGAATTGGGCCCCACCAATTTCCCCTGCACTTTACACATTAATGGGGCACACATATGAAACACAAATGTGGGTGTCTGTCACTTTTAGTTTGGCCCTAAGGCCAGGTACAATTTAAAACATTCTTGCTAGTATTAAGTGTAAGATTCGGGAAGATGGATGCTACTGTGGTTAGTGTGAGATGGCTAGATTATTATTTATAATAAATACTTTCATACATTTCCTGATTCCTGTGTGTTCGTGTAATTCCTGTGTAGGTCAACAAAGCAGTAAAAACTCCCCCTCCCCCAGATTTAACTGATGAAACATTTGTACTGCTTCGGAAAGACAGCCTCGGGGCTACAACTGACAATGTTTGAAGTATCTCCATTTCTTTTCTTCTCCTGTCAGCTTCTTATGCTCAGCACCAAGATACGCGCTCTCTTTTTTGTTCTGAAATGTTCTGACTGTTATAAATTGTGACAGCTTGCACACAGATGAATTACCACTGTGAGTACATACTGATGTCTTATGCAGACAGGTTTTAGCTTCAATGATAGAAAAACAACTAGATTACAGACATGGTAGAACTAGGAAACTTATAGAATTTCATGTAGTTGCCTCAATGGTAGTCAGTCCTAAATAACACAAACTTTACCTTCAAGCTATTTGAGTCACTTTGGATTCCTTTTCATTCCCATTCCCCTAACCTCAAAAAAACCCAAATACAGGGAGAAAGCAGAAGTTTGGGTTTTATCTGGAAATGAGTTGACACCTAGTTACAGATCTTTGCTCTATGAAGTAGTCAGAATAAAATTAAATAGAATATAAAACAGTTCACACCCTCACTGATCCAACTGTCACAAGAGTCCAGATCGCACAGAACTCCTCAGGCAAGAATAAGAAGGGGAAAACTTGGACCTCATTGCTTCTTCTCGAAACATGGAGGTGGTGATACAGCACCATTGGCAAAACAATGGAATCAGCAACAACCTGAAGCTTCAGGGTAGCTTGCATCTGCTTTCTTGACAAGATTGTCCTTTTCAAAACCCAACAGCATTGGAGAGATTACTTGCAAGAAATGAAGCCCAGGAGAATGCTACGATATCCCCCATGCCTTCAGTCCTTGCAATTCTCCTGGGAGGGTAGGGAAGAGCAAGAGTCTGTTTTTAAACCTTGGATTACTATGAACAAGCCACATGGCTCCATTGCTCCTGCTTGGCTCCTCCTGCCTGTTGGAGTTGAACCCTGGCTTATCAGGAGAGAGGCAAGCCATGTTTCAGGCATCACACTGAGCTTCCCTGGGTTGTTTGGCAGCTCCTGCTAGCAGGAGGAGCCAAGCGGGAGTGATCAAGCTGCATGAACTAGCATGCTAGTCCATTCAACTGTACCATTCCGTTAGCGCAAATGATATTGCGCTAGCAAAATTAGGTTGCACAGGTGAAGGATCAACTAAAGTTACATTGCACAAGCAGTTGTGCATTATGCTTGTGCAACCCATTGCAGATAACTCTTGTGCAAGCCAATACACATTCTGACTTCACAAGCATCATGGGCAATCAATCGCCTGCATAATAGAAAGATTCAGCGGAGCCCCACTAGTGCTATTTAAGTGTATGGAATGACACTGGTGGATACTGCTCACTGTAACTCAGGGTTTGAGAGAGACACAGACAGGCCAACAGACCAGTATGTAAGAAATGCAAACTCTCGTGGATAATAGGTATATCCCAACACTGTTCACTTACAATTAATGTATACCCAGCATGAGACTGAGTAAGAAAACCATTTTTTAAAATGGATCTGTAAAGGAATGGTTTCTGCCCCATCACAGCAGACCTCTCCTCCATGAAGACTTGTCAACATCTGTACCTCTTTCCAAACTGTCCTAAGAAAAGAGTGCAAGAGTGGAATGATGGTGGTTAGAGTTAGGCAGGGAAGGGGCTAATTTCAATAAGGTCTAATTTCAATAAGGTCTATCTGATCTAACATAGCTTTAATGCATAGATCAGGAATCTCCAAACATCTTGGGCCAGTGGACACATTTGTCATTTTGAGAAAGTGTTGTGGGTGGTGTTACAAAATGGCTGCCATTGGGGGCATGCCATTCCCAAAGATTGCTACTGCAACAAAACTCCCACAAGGCAAACTCTTGTCAAGAGACCAATCTTGCTCTCATCTGTGCCCCACATCCCCTCTTAAGACTGCAATTCAATGCATGCTTACGTGAGGATTTTGAACTCAGTGGTACTTACCTCTGAGTAGCCTTACAGATGATTGCTCTGCCCATCCCATCCACCCCCCTCTTTCTCCCCAAAAATCCCCCAGCCCCAAAGGAAAGGAAAATCCTTCAAAGTAACAAAGATTTCCCTTACTTCTCTCCCTCCCTCCGCCCACCTCCTCTCCTTTGACCGCTCCATGGCTCTCAGCCCCTGCCTGGCACTGCTGCCTCCTATCCCACCATCACAGCCCCACCAGGGCAGGGGCAGATTTGGCAGAAGAAGAACAAGTGGGTTGGGAAGGGAGGAAGTGACTGTTTCAGCCTACCCGCTGCACACTGATTTATTTTATTTATTTATTTCATTTCTAACCCGCCTCTCCATCCAGATCAAGGCGGGGAACAACAATAAATATAAATATAAAAACAATAAAATAGATAAACCATTAAAACAAATACATTATTATAAACATCTTAAAATTAAACTGGGTAGGCCTGCCGGAAGAGAGCAGTCTTCACGGCTTTCTTAAATTCCAGAAGACTGCTAATTTGTCGAATCTCCTTCGGCAGGCCATTCCACAGCCTGGGAGTGGCAGAAGAGAAGGTCCTCTGGGTAACACTCGTCAACCTAGTTCTGGCTGACTGGAGTAAATTCTTCCCAGAGGACTTGAGTGTGCGGGGCGGATTATATGGGAGAAGGCGATCCCGCAGGTAACCTGGACCCAAACCATGTAGGGCTTTAAAGGTAAAAACCAACACTTTATACATCGCCCAGAAACTAATTGGCAGCCAGTGGAGTGATTTTAAGATTGGTGTTATGTGGTCACCCCTAGATGTACCAGTGACCAACCTGGCTGCCATATTTTGAACTAATTGAAGTTTCCGGACTAGGCACAGAGGTAGCCCTATGTACAGCGCATTGCAGAAGTCGAGCCTCAAAGTTACCAGCGTGTGCATTACCATCTTTAGGTCTTTCAACTCTACGAAGGGGCGCAGCTGGCGTATCAGCCGAAGCTGATAGTAGGCACTCCTGGCTGTCGCATCTACCTGGGCTGTCATTTGGAGCGACAGATCCAGGAGTACCCCCAAGCTGCGAACACAGTCTTTTAGGCGGGGTGTAACCCCATCCAGAACTGGTTGACACACCTCCAAACCCAGGTTGATCACCGGAAGATTCAGGGAAAGGGAGTGAGGGCCTGGCACCCATTCAACCTTTTTTTAAAAAATATCCTTAAAAATCCATCTTGAAGGGAGTGGGAAGCAAAGAGTTAGTCTTCATGGGTGCCCATGAATATTGTGTTAGGGAATTGCAGTACACGTTTTAAATCCCTTTGTGACATTCCCTGGGCCTTTGGGATAAAGCAAATGTTGGCTCAGTTCAGACAACACATTTCTCAATGGTGGTTTTAGAACTCCATGGTGGAGTTGTTACACCACC
Organism: Anniella stebbinsi; assembly: GCA_029215795.1. Taxonomy (NCBI): domain Eukaryota; kingdom Metazoa; phylum Chordata; class Lepidosauria; order Squamata; family Anniellidae; genus Anniella; species Anniella stebbinsi. The sequence goes on from JARDYH010000001.1 coordinate 179,403,120, forward strand.
ATTGAGAAATGTGTTGTCTGGAGGGAAAACTCCACCCCAAGGTAGAGGTTTTTTGAAAAACACTCCACCATGAATATACACGGTCTGCACAGGAGAGTTCCTGCACAACCATTATGTTCCGTGTTGTCTGGAGGACTCTGTGGAGTTTCTTGCTGGGTTGAGTGGAGTTTCGCCACTGGCTACAGAGTTCCCTGGCTAGAGCTGACAAAGAAGGAAGTGCCGCTCGAGGAGAGCCACCAGGATTGTTTTTTCACAGCAATGGCTGATGGGATAGCATCGGGAGGACTGGGGGAGGAGAAAGGGCAGAGGAACTGTTAAACACCGTGTTGAGTTTTACACTACTCCACGGGAGCCCACATTCACACAACAGTAGAGTTCGAACATGTTGTGTGGTGAGTAACTCCTAAAAACTCCACTGTTGAGTGGAGTTTTCACACCACGTAGAGAAAAGTGTTGTGTGAACTGAGCCGATAAGTTTAAGTAAAGAAATCCTATTTGAAACACCATTGAAAACAGCAGTCATAGAGAAGGCTTCTCTCTGCACCACTGAGAAGTCAAAGCCTCCTTTGCTACCAATGACATAAATCAGCTCATGTGTGCTTACCCACCTCCAGTTGCCCAGTACAACCATAATTACTATTAGCAAGGATAGACAATCTGTTCCACTCCAGATGTCTTGGACTACAATTTCCACAAACCATGATCATTGGCTTTGCTGGCTGGGGCTCCTGGGATTTGTAGTCCAAAGCATCTGGAGTCACCAGATTACCTACCCCTGCATTTAAGTGCCATGAAGTAAAGCGCATTGCACCACTTTAGGACCTATTATGGGGTGGTGGGAATTGCATGCCTGTTTTAAAAGCAAGCTACATCAAGCTACCAAAAACACAATGAGAACCAAGCAAAGGACCTCATTTAATATTCTGTTCAATTATGCTATCCATGGTGAGCACCCCTAAACATACTCCACCCTCAACACTGCAGAAATAGCACCCAGACTAGGAAAAAGGAAGCACTCGTAGCCGTAGTTTTATGAAGACCACATTATTTCCCTTCACTTTCATTTCACTGAATTCAACCTGTAAGAAAACATCACAAACCCAAATGTGCAAATTACCACAGACTACATGCAATAAAAAGTGCTTACATTATTTAGTATTTCAGTTGATACCATTATTGCAAGGATCTATCATTCATCCTATTTTAGTTTTTTTTAACTGTCATAAAAAGAATAGACACAGTTTTCAAGATAAGACAATGGTAAAACAAAACAAAAATTAAGCAGACTATTAGGATATTAATAGGGTATTAAAACAGTTAGTATAGAGTTCTTACTATTTGGCCAGTTAACTATGTAGTTTAAATAAGAATATTAACTTTTTTCAAATTCACATGCTTTTTTTTAGATTTTAAGCTGTTTGAGGATGGACTATGAACTATGCTGCATAAAATTTAAACACAAACAGATGTTCTATCATTTCATCAAAATAGCATTGTGCATCAGCGCTGGGGCAGATAACTACCTCTGCTACTGAAATGGAGGTCCCCTCTACAAGAATTTGGTTTGACGCCCAGTTGTCCGATTATGCGCATCTTCTCGCAATCGCTTTTATGACTAATCCCTATACACGGGAGGTGGTGAAGCACATTACCAGTTGTATGAAACGCGCTTTAAAGTGTTTAAATGCAGAGAATCGCTTGTTTACATGGTCATAAGGCGCTTCAACTCCCACGGTAAATTAAAACTCGCTATTTAATGCGTATTCAATAATGCGCATAATCAGACAGAAAAAGCACCTCAACCCCCGATTTGCGCTCCGTTCATGTGGAGGTAAAATCGGTAATACGCTTTGAAAGAGCTTTAAATTGCTCTTGTAGAGGCACCCGGAGAGTGAGGGAGGACAGAGTTATATATTTCCATTCAGATTTAGTGATGTGGTGGGCAGCATTTCACAGACATAGCATAGACTAGAAGGCAGATTTATGCCATCACAAAGAAAAAATCACAGAAATATGGACTAGTAAGCAGAAGCTGGTGGATCAAGTATGAACAGCACACGCTCAACAATAATGCAGCACATATTTGGAAACAAGCTGTCTGATGTGACACATACAGAAGAACAGCAGGATCTTGACAAGCCAGTTTTTGTAAGCTGTCCTAGGAACCATTTGATTAAAAAGGTGGCAAAACAATATATAAAATACAGTATTTTAAAAAACCAAAAATAAGTTTCAGATCATCTTTAAGAATGGAAGTGAAGGGACCTTTATTAAGACCTTTATTAGTAACAGTCAGTAGTTACTATTATTTAGTTGTGGGGCGAGACTGAGAGAAATAAACTATTTCTATATTAACACTGAAGTACATATAATAGGAGCTAAAGAAGGAACACTTCTACTCAGTTTAGAAATGAGAAGGCTTTTTGAATATGGGAAATCATTGTAGAAGGAGATAAATGTGCCGTTTAAATGAGTGATCATATAGTATGCATTTGTTTAAAAAAATCAAGAAAACACACATTCACATACATAATGAAACTGTGATTCACTCTATGGTAGCAGTCACTCCATAAGTTCTGTCCACCAAATTGTCTCCCCTTCTTATATAGATAAGTACAAAACCATTTTTAAAAGGAAAGGTCTTCCAAAAGGGAAAAGGGGGAACTGGGCTCTTTAGTCCTTTTAGGAGTATTATTAACACACAATAACAAAACATACACACACAAAAAGCTTTGATGCAAAAAATGTAGCAAGTAATTCCAAAGCAAATTGTGACAAAGCAATGCTGCCTTCTTGTGGAACAAGTGAAAATAAACCAAGCCTTTCGTGTTTTCTCCCTCATTTTTATGTAGCCACTTTTAAGGTCAAGATTTACCTGGTTTACAAACATGAAATTTTGAATCCTAACATATCTACAAGGTAACTCAGCATTCACACTATTCTCCATAAGACATTTCATTTCAGCCAGTATCTTCAAGCAAGTCTGCCAAGGGAAGACAATCTAGCGGTTCTTTATATTATTTACATTCAAAATGCATTTTTAACACTTCTGGTCCTTTAGGATAAGGAAGGAAACAAATTGAAATACTACTGGGTTTGAAAAATTCTGCTCGAGCATAGCAGCTACTTTAAGTAATAGCTAAAATCTCAGGCGAGTTTTAAAGACAAAAAGCATACCAAAAAACCCTCCATGTTTACATGTTTTTTAAAAAAATTGTTAACACAGAGACTACTACAGAAAGACAGGGAGTGGCAGCGTATTCTTCCCATTCAAGGTAGCCCAGTGTATTGTCTTTTGTCTGTTATGTTTGGCTTGTGTTTGCAGACACAGAAGCAATTCTGAAGAGGGATCTATGTTTTTCAATGTAACGTGGAATCACTGCTTTAAAAAAAACAACCAAATGTGACAAACTTTAAAACGACCTCTAGGTGGCACTACTTGATAAATTTACATACTGAGATTATCAATACAAAAGACTGGACTGAGGTTTCCTGTTTCAGTATTTCTCATCCTTTCAATTAAAACATGCATTTTCAATTCCAGCAACCACTCCTTTCTGTACTATCTTTTCTCCCCTCCACTTCTTTGCATACACAGGAAAGGTAGCAATCAGGGATTAGAGAGAGTATCATCCAATTCATCTCCAACCTAGCTCCTGTTTTTCTGAAAAACAATTTCATAAAAGATATAACTGAACTACAGAATGAAATAAAGATTAAAAGAATATAACAGACCATGGACCTTTTCTAAAGTCTCTGTAATGATAGATATGGCACAACTGGAAAATTGACTGTGGAGTCACAAGAGACAGGAGAAAATAACTGGGGCTTTCTAAACAGTTTGCTTCTGAGGTCTAGCCATTGATCCATTTATTTAATAGATTTATATGCTGCTTACCATATTTTTTTTTAAAAAATCTAAGCAAATTACAAAGAGCATTTCAATATAACAATCTAGTCAGACAAAACTTCATCAGCCTCTCTTCAACCGGTATAACACAATGGATAGCTTCACACTGAGATGAAACAAAAAAAAAAAACCTTCCTAAAACTAAAGTAGCATTGGTACAGGGTGTTTGGGAGGGGTTTTGTTTGTTTTTAAAATCCTGTTCCCATCTCCTGAATATACAGCCTCTGAATCTACTCCAAGCTAATGGGCATATGACTAAATTTGCAGTCCCAGGAAAAGCAGGGATGTTAGGAAGCAATTACTAAATGTGGAACTCAGTTTTGCTTCTGAATATTTGCACAAATCTGCTACAATGGCTCTTTCACAAGAAAAGTTAAATTAATATGATTTTGCATATTCTGCTAGACAACAGGATAATCCTTTGCAATTTGCATTTATTAGTACTAGTCTGATCTCTGCATCCCATAGACCATCCTTCAAACTATCTCAGGTCTCTCTGGACCACTTTCTCCATAAACCCTTTGTCCTTTTCTCTCTCCACTTCATGAAGCTGTCTGCACTTCCAAAGATATATTTGCAAACTCATCTCTATTTCCTCCATTCTTCCAAATTATGCAGTTGCTCAGTTTATATCAAGTAGTTTTGGCCTCCAAAAGTAGCAGACTTCAATACTCCACCCTAATTTCTACCTGCTAATGCAAGCCCTTCTCACCTGTCTAATCCCTATCATTACCTTTGAATTTTTAAACAGTAAATGTTTGAGCAAATGTGCTTGTCTTCATTGCATTTTTTTTGTATTGTGTTAAAACTGTGACTATGATGACAGTTAAGGAACCATCTCTAATTAGACTTAAGTGATTCCACAGGGAGGAGTAACCATACCATTTCCCAGACCTTCAGAGACTCCACTACTCTACAGATAAGATTACAAGGACAGCTGCAAATATATTGTTAGTTCTGGTCACAGCACCGCAAAAGGATAATATAAAGCTGGAAAAGAATAACCAAAATGATCTAATTTCATCTGGAGCAAATCTCCTATGAGGAAAGGTTACAGCATTTGAGTTTTTTTCCTTTAGAAAAAGGTAACGGGGCAATAGAGGTGTATAAAATGGTGTGGAGAAAGGGAAAATAGGGGGAGGCTTGTTTCCCTCTCTTTTAATAGTAGAACTTGAGATCATCCAATAAAGGTGAATGGTGGAAGATTCAGGACAGATAAAAAGAAAGTACTTCACTCAGTGCATACGGAACTCACTTCCACAAGATGTAGTGATGACTGCCATTTTGAACAGCTTTAGAAGGGGATTAGACAAATTCATTGAGAGTAATGCTATCATTGGCTACTAGTTATGATGGCTATGTATTACCTCCAGTACTGCAGGCAGCGTACCTCTCAATAACAGTTGCTGGGGAGGATGCTATTGCTCTCATGTTCTGTTTGCGGGCTTCCTAAGAGCATTTGTTTCGCCACTGCGGGAACAGAGTGCTGGAGGACTAGATAGACCTTTGGTCTGATCCAGCACAACTCTTATGTTACCAGAGGCAACCAATTTTCTGTCACACAGGAAGGTGACCTACACAGGTATTGATCAATCCCTAGATTGTTTACAAAGCTTCTGTCAGAGGCTGGGCCTGGTAGCAAAGATCAGGAAAGTCTATGCCATCTTTTCATACCTTTCAGGAATGGAAATGGGGGGGGGGGAGTAGAATGCCTGGGCTAGACAGAATCTACTCTCAAAAAAGAAGATTAATTCTTCTGAGGATTATATGATGAAAAATGTAGTGTTATTCCTTGTATAGCCTATGTGGTTCTTTCAAGTAATTTAATAAGGATCCCTATCCCAAGGAACTTACAACCAACATTTAGACTGGAATGTGGGGAGAAAGACAGAAACATAAAAGGGTAACACTGAGCAAATACATTTTTGCGCTTACCACACTTAGTCAACTATTATTTGGCTGAAGCCAACTATATAGGTTGAAGTTTGCCTGGAAGGAGGGTATCATTCCAGCACAATATGTTAGCAAGGGCAGGAATGAGAGCTGTTTGCTCCCTAGCCCTGCAGTTGTCAGGGGCCAATCTAGCAGCACAGCAAAGCTTTCCTACTAGCCATCTGCCATAACCGTAAGTATCTCCAAACATAAACACAGGCCTATCAGTGGCAGAAGTAACTATGACAGCTATGACTCCAAATGCCTTTAAAAAGTGTGTTTTAATAGTTGTTATTATTTTATTTTCATGTTCATTTTGTCTATATTAAAGCCAGGTGTTCCAGGACCCAAAGAGAAAAACTGTTCAGTTGGATCATTCACATTTATAGAAACCTTACCCAACTATGTTAACATTTATAATACATTACATTTTTTCTATTTAAGTTATTTGTTTCACAAAATGAATTTACTTCTGCAATTAGCATAATATTAAACGTTGATGATTGAAGTATTTTTTGTTGTTATTCTAACAAAATATATTACACCAGCTGAGGCATTTACACCCCTGCTGATCCTCTTACGCCCTGCAGGTTCAGTTGTGCAAGCGGTCGGTCCCAACCACTTGTGCAACAGAGATTTTACCCTTCCCGGAGGAAGCCCTAATGCTAATTTCTGGATCAGGACAGGTCGGCAGGGCTCCCTTATGTGAGGTCTTCCAACCTGCCCCATTCCTGAAATGAGGCACCACTTGCAGACGGCAATTGGTGGGCGCAGGAGAATCGGCGCTGTTGGATACTTCCCCAAAAGACCATCCCGAATGCAGTTACATCTACAGGCTGATCAATCCTAGGTATGTTTATTCAGAAATGCCCCACTATGTTCGGTGGAGCTTACTCTCAGGAAAGTACATGTAGGATTGCAACTTTAGGCCTCGTTTCAGTTAGGGATGAGAACTAAGAGGTTCGAGTTGATGGGGTCTGAAAGATGGCTGACAGTAAACTTCAGGAACCCAGAGAATTATTTTATAACTATTTTACTGTACACAGTGCTGCAACGCTGCAGAGATCTAGGATTGTGTTACCTTCAGAATGACAGATGCAACAGAGGTGGACACATCTTAGTACACATCTGCTCTTCACAATTCTGTATGGAAGGCCTGAGGAAATTGAGATGAAATGGCTCCAGATGTGGATTCAGCACATACATCTCACTAGAGAAAACTCACCTGTTTGTTCTTTTGACAACATCTTTCAAACACAAGCAGCAAATGTGCAAGGAAGAATACTGAGCTGGATGGCTTATCCAACAGGGGGCATTTTGAGACAAGGCATTGCCGTCTTAGAGTAGGCATTGCCTTCTATGAGCCTTTCTGTATGATCACTAGCACAGTTCAGCCAAAGCTCAATATTTCTACCAGCGATTTTTTCTATGGCCACAGCAAAATGCCATAACCATACAAATAGAGGAAGGTTGTCGGCTACGATGACAAAGCAGGCAAAGAAAGAGTACACCATTTCCAAGTAACTTTTAAGAAGGTAAAAGAGAAAAATATACAAGTGGTTCACAAAATGGCGCCAACATGAAGGAAATGGGGGAGGTATGCCTCTCTTTGATAGTCGCAAATCAGCAGGTCCCCACAACACTTGCATAGTTATAGCAGAGATGAAGATTCAAACTAAATGCATACATATATGCAAATATTATGTATCCAGTACTACAACTAGATATATCCACATTTCTGACAGAGTTTTACGTTATTTGCATAGCAGAACTCTCTAATGTTTTCTAAAAATGCAATTTTAATATGCCACCAAAAGTGAACTGTAACTCGTTGCAAGATGGTAAACACTGACACAATAGCTGTAAAATATGAAGTGCCAGATCCTTAAACTGGACTGAATGTCTTTTTCCTAAGGTTGTAAAAGTTTTTTTGTCCACCTGATTTAGCATGGACTGACTTTCTCTACAGCTCTTAGAGCCATACCTCTTACTCTAGCTAATCACAGGTCCAAGGTCGATAGCATAAAAGGTGGGACCATTATCTGTAAGTATAAGAGACACAAATGCTCAGCTGCATCAAATGGACTGAGAATACAGCTAGTCCTCATTACAGTGAGGCCAAGGTTGGGTAACAGTACAAAATTAGTCATTTCAGATACACACAACCATAACAAAAGACAGCACTGTAAGTATGCATAATATGCCAATACATCAACAAGCAGGTGTTACAGACAGTATTTTAACATAATTACTGTGTCAAACCCACTGAAAGACAGATGTAGCTGTTTCTAGAAAATCTTTTGGAAAGAGCTTTTGCCCCTTCTATTGGGCAGTCTTTTTATCCTCATCCAATGTGAATTCCTTTCCTCTTCAGTTGTTAGAACTATAATCAACATTGCCCCAAACTACTCCATGTGTGCCAAGGGCATCATTAATACGAAAAAAAGTGATGTAAGCAAATTTGTGTTCCATCTCCAGAGATGGAACAAACATCTTGCTAGGTCAAACATTAATGAGGCTACACTTTGTTTTGTTTTTCTCTCTTGGTAAAAAAAAGCAGAGGCCATCCTCCATAAACTACCAAATCAAAACTACTGTTGCCAAAAAGGCAAATTAATGTTTTGTTCAACATTCCCGGGAGACTTTGGAAAGAGTGACGACAACAGAGGTAAACAACATGTGGGTAATCTGTGCTAGAAAGGAGGATCCAGTATATGCCTTTCACATTTAATAAGCTAAAAATAAAAAAAATACAGGAGCAGGATTGAATAGAAAATTTCTAAAAAGTCATGTTTGCCATGGAAGAACTGTAAAATATTGCAAAATGAGTCTCTGGACATCCCCCAAATCTCTAGACACTCCTTCTGTTATAAACAGAGTGCAGAATATAAATCTAGAATAAATGTTTATTCTAGAATATAAATCTAGACTAAACTTAGCAAAAAGTAAGTATAGAAACCCAGAATCACACTTACCATGGCCACAGAAATCCCACCCCCTCAACACCCAACCAGTCAACTGTACGCACAGGACAGTTCTACATGCGATGGCTCCCTACATGTCTCTACCACATGCACCTTGGCATGTTAACATCAATTTCACATGCATACACACGTTGAAATGCAGTGAGAAATAGCAGCAGTAATGTACTCACAACAAATATATATACAAGTGCACTCCCCCCTGTACATTTGGGTTTCCAACAAAGTATCAATAGCTAAAAAACAAATTGTGTATCAGATGTCCAACCCAAAGTAGCCCATCCACCCCAAAACTGTAGTAATGAACCTCTGTGGAAATATTTATTCGTTCATTAAAATTTACAATATTCAATCATCTTTTAAAAGGCTAAACTGTACTTGAAGCTTGTGTTAAAAACATACAGCAGTGATGTACAACTCAACTAAGAACCACGTCTACATTTTTACTAATGCAAGAGGGCTGCATCGTTTTGTTAACCATGGGAAAGCATACTTGTCACATGTTTAACTTAGCATAGCCCTTTTAGACAACGGCCAGTTAACTTCTCTCTCGATTCACACCACAAAACCCTCTCTCTCACTTATCTTCTTCACCACCACAGACCTCTCTGAGCCACTTTATTATCCCTCCCCTCCATTTCTCTCCCTACTCCATAAAAATCTCTCTCATTCTCTCTCTCTCTGCACAACGCCACAAGTTTCTTTCCACTCCACTCCTCAGTCTACCGCCTTCACTCCGTTTTTCTCTTCTGTTTTATGCCTCAGACATTGATGGGAATAGAGTGAAGCTACTGCAGGGACCAGGTGTCAGTTGCTCCTTTTGGAGTACACAGAAAAGGAACCCTAAGGCCAAACTTAGTGCAACACCATTCACATAATTTGTAATTTAAACTTGTTCAGCAACAACACTTCTTAAAAGTAAATAGCAGTTCAAAATTCAAGCAATGGGTGGGGGAGTTTAACCCTTCTGCTATAGTCCTGAACCAATTCAGGATAATTGAAAAGAGCTGGAAAGGGAACAGAAACAATCAGTATTTGAAATTCCTACTCAGAAAGAAGTGTGTATACATCCAGCCTGTGGGTCTTATGTTGCACAGGCCTGATGTATATAAACAGTTTATGCAGAATGTTAGTTTCCAAGATTAGTTTTCTATTACAAATAAATCTTCAGATATTTTTTGAGTCCAATATATAGTTGGTGATGAAAATAAATATTTATACAATTGGAATACAGTATAAAAATGTAAATGTAAATGTAAACACGGTATGTGACAAATACGAAACACGGATTGTGAACTCTTCTTGAAAATCTTGTTATTTTTAAAATTGACTCCAAGGTCTGGTGGGGAAGGGGTCCACCATCAAGGAGGTGGTTGTTGAGAAACTGCTCTTAAAAGTAACCTTTGTTGGTCCCTGAGGACTGTAACAAACTTTTGGCCCATTGCAAATATCCCTCCTTGGGCAAGGTGCTTAACTGAAGAGTTGCCATACAATGCACCACTGTTGAGTGGAACTGAAGTATCTCGATCCACTAGTTTCTGGTTTGTTTTCAGGAAATCCAATGCTACAGCATCCCTCATATGCTGGCCATGCAACCTTTGCTTAAACATCAAACAAAGGTGCCCCTGCAGAGGTCCCCAACCTCTTTCAACCCATGGGAGCATTTGAGATACTGCTGTGGGCACCACCACAAAATGCCTAATGAGTGCTTTGACACTTTGGCGTCTACCTTTTGCTGGGTCTCATTCAGCAAAAAACACCGCAACGTCTCTATAGTAAGAAATTGTCGAATTCAGCTAATTGCTGGCAGTGCGATACAACTAATGCTTCTTTTAAACATATGTTTTGGTGATGTCCAGTAGTTGCTTCCTTTTACAGGGAGATTATTACACAGAAACAAATTGTGCTAAAACAGTCTTTAATATTCTCTGATGTACATACCCTTTTAAATAATTTCCTTGCTTCACAGAAATGAACAAATGGTCAGCGTAAATGGATTCTCTGCACAGCTAAAACACAAAATATGATGACAACGGAAGAATAAACACTCCCCACTTCTAACGCAATGAATTGAGGACCTTACAACCCTTTCAATATTTGAAGCTTATAGATGTCAACTTCAAATGGATGCTTATTTAGATATTTGTCCCACTTTCATTGCATCCCATGTATAATATCAAGAAAGTTATATGCATTTAATACAAATCCATATATGTATATTTTAAAAATAGGGGGAAATAAAATATTTCAGATGCCCACGGGCACCCCATTGGGGACTCATGGGTGCCATGGTGCCTGCATGTGCCATGTTGGGGACCCTGCTGTGATGTGTTGTACATGGGGCTGCCTTTGAAGCTTCCTCCAAAATGTCAGTGATAATAAAATATAGCTAATTGGGATCAGTGACAGGGACCACATCTCACAGGCTCTTAAGCAGTGGCACATGCTACTGGTTCATTTCCATACGCAATACAAACTGTAGGTCATTGACCTAGAATGTTCTAAATGGTCTGTGTCCTGGCTACTTAGAAAGACTGTTTTCCCCCCTGCGTGACTGCTTTTTTCTGCACGAACCTTTCATTCGGCATCACACATCTACCTCTGGGTCCCACTGCCATCAGCAGGTGGTAACCAAGAAGAAAGCCTTGTAGGTCATAGCACCTCAAATATGGAAGGAGTTCCCCAGTGAAGCTCACCCAGTGCCAATTCTGATGTCTTTTCAATGACAAGCAAAGACTGTTTCTTAAACTTTGCCCAGACCTTCAGCTTGTTTTATAACTGATTTTACTATTGTCTGTATAGCTCTGCTGGATTTAATGGTTTTATCACTGTTGCATCTGTGCTTAATGTTGTTTTAAATTGTATGCTATCCAGAAAGTCTTGCACTAAAGATCAGCCTATAAACAGATTGATAAACAATCAAATCAATGAACTCATCTGGTCTCATGTGCTTTTTAGATAGCACTGTAAACAGGACATCTCTAAGCTGTGGGTATGCCATGCTTATCAAAGAAAAATAATTTTACGAACACAACACAAATTCTGAGCAAGTCACATGTCAAATATTTTTCAAACCAATAGCAGCATTGAGGTCTGATGAATTCTGCAGATTGTGAGCATATGAAATCTAACCAATGAGATTTGTTAGAGCCATTGGCATCTATCAAAAGTAAGTAGAACTTGTCAATTAGGCATGAGCCAACTTATTCTACTGAAGGTCAGCTTTGCTTTCAGTTTTCCCCTATTCATGTTGTCAAGTCACCCGCAGTTTAATAACGTGACCCAATCAAAGCTCAGAGTAAGAACTACAGAACAAAATTGTGGTTGACTTAACTCCTAAATAGGGTGGGGGGGTTGCTTTTACACTCCTGTGCTTCTAACACCACCAGGAGGAATAAAACACTTAGTTTAAATCTGAAAGGAGCCGATCAAGAGATCAAAGCTCCCATTCATGTCAGTTCTTTAATGTTGTACAATATCTCTCAAATCTAATTAGGTCAACAAACATGCATGATCCTACCCTCAGCCCCCACAGGCACTGCACAAAACAGGTCTTCTGAAGCAAGTCCTTCATTTATATCAATGACAGAATGCTTTGAAGAGTCTGCATTATGGATAAATCAGTGATAGGTGTGCTACAGAGGGAGACAGCACAAAATGGAAGAGGCTGGGCTTGTTTGATAGATGCTTGCAGGGAAGACCCAGAAGCTTCATGCTAAGCCCTTTGTGAAACATTTTGCTTTCTACAAATGGTTTGTGGAAAAATATCAATTAAGCTTGTATCACCTAAATGGTTTGGGGGTAGATCTAACACATAACAAGCAAGTACGTTATACACTTAATTTCAATACATTGCGAAACTGTGTGCTAAACAAATGTTAAATGGTAGTAGTTGTGCAGTTACAGCTGGACCTTGGGGCCAAAGTCCAGGAACTGCCATTCAAGCCCCAGCCCCCCAGCCCCACCAAATGCCTACCTAGAGAGTAGTCATGAGGGCGGGAGAAACCAACTCCATTTTATTCCTACAGCCAAGATGGTGCTATGATTTAAATGTGTTTAAAATTCAAAACTGCACGTGGTCATTGCTTTTTTTTAAAATCAGGTTTGGCAAATAGTTTTGTTGTTATTCTAAAGTATGAGGAATGTAGAAGCAGTTGTAAGGCATTCAATGGTGATTGTAGGGGGAAATGTTAGTTGTGTACTTCACAATGGAAGGAATACAGATGACCATCTAATACCATGAAGTCAAGGGTTTAAAATTGCCCAGCTGCACCATAGAACAGCAGTAACATATTAATAACGAGACTGCTCCTTGTGGACTTCTGTCTCCACATCTGTTTGCAATGTTGCAAAACCTGATTTCTTTTGTTGAACAATACTACCACATGAATCCTGGAAAACTCAAGGTAGGAAGGGAAGTGGAAAAGAAAAAGATGGGGATTAGGAATCTAATGCCTTCATAATAGAAGCTAACCTAAATGTTCTGGTTTAGCTATGTGTGAAAAATTTCCTTCCACTGGTGTAAGCATGTACAGCCCCAATTCAGATTAGGAAAGTAGCGATCCATGACATGTGGTTAAACATTCCCCACCCCCAATTTCCCCTGCAAAAAACAAAAAAAGGAGTATCCAATCATTTCAATGGAGACTTTTTAAACCCCCTTTCTGGGGATGGGGAAAATTTCAGGGGAAAATGAGTGGAGGAGAAAGTTTTTTTAAAAACCTATCCAGTACTGCTGTGCTCCCAGTCCGATGATCCAGGATGAGAATAATAATAATAATAATAACAACAATTTATTTCTTACCCGCCTCTCCGTCTGGATCGAGGCGGGGAACAACAACATGATAAAATACATAAAACTGATTAAAACATGACACATATTATTAAAACTGCATAAAAATCCTAAAACATCCTAAAAACATCCTTAAAACATTCTAAAATTCCACTGGATATGCCTGCCGGAAGAGAACAGTCTTTATGGCTTTCTTAAATTCTAAAAGACTGTTAAGTTGATGAGTCTCCTCCGGCAGGTCATTCCACAGTCTGGGAGCGGCAGAAGAGAAGGTCCTCTGGGTAACGGTTGTCAGCCTAATCTTGGCCGACTGCAGTAAGTTCTTCCCAGAGGACCTGAGCATGCGGGGCGGATTGTATGGGAGAAGGCGATCCCGCAGGTAACCTGGACCCAAACCATGTAGGGCTTTAAAGGTAATAACCAACACTTTATACTTCGCCCGGAAACTAATTGGCAGCCAGTGGAGCGATTTTAAAGCTGGCGTAATATGGTCACCCCTAGATGTACCGGTGACCAACCTGCTGCCATATTTTGAACTAGTTGAAGTTTCCGGACTAGGCATAGAGGTAGCCCTATGTACAGCGCATTGCAGAAGTCGAGCTTCGAAGTTACCAGCGCGTGCACCACCATCTTTAGGTCTTCCAACGCTAGGAAGGGGCGCAGCTGGCGTATCAGCCGAAGCTGATAGTAGGCACTCCTGGCCGTCGCATCTATCTGGGCTGTCATTTGGAGCGACGGATCCAGAAGCACCCCCAAGCTGCGAACACAGTCTTTCAGGGGGAGTGTAACCCCATCCAGAACCGGTTGACACACCTCCAAACCCAGGTTGCAGCCTTTGACAGCAAGCACCTCCGTCTTGTCTGGATTCAGCTTCAGTTTGTTTTTCCTCATCCAGCCCATTACCGCCTGAGTAATTCACATTTTAGAAACACAGGCTGTAGGTTATACTAATTAATTTTTAAAAAACAACAACATTTCTTTTCACAAAAGGTAACCAATCTGTTTTTGTAGTTTGCATAAGCATTTGCCTATGCTTAAGTGATTACCTTACATCTCAATAAAGGTACTGTTAAAACTTCTCCAACAATGCACTTAAGAGTATTGTGGCTAAAACCCAAGCTAAAAATGTAAGTCAACTAATGCATATTGGGTAGCTGCAGTTGCAAATTTTCGATCTCTTGCATGAGAGTTTTGGCAAGCAGAATGGGCACTGGGTATATGTTTCAGTAACTTGGAATTATTCTGTGGACTAGTGTGCATACATTTTACTTAAATACATGTACAGGAGGTTTGTTGACACAGGTAAGCCCTGGAGTTGTAGCTTAACAACAGGTATGACAAATAAAAGTAGTCAAGAAGTGATATTTCCCTGAAATACACCAGCTCTGCAATTTTCACATTCTGCCTTTGAAAACTAATATAGAAGTAGAAATGTTTAAAATAAAAGCTCAACGCTTGGGTACTCAAGGAACTGAAACAGTAAGAAGCAAATCTCAATATAAACATTATATTCTAAAATGCTAAAGATGCACCCAGAAGCAGATGTCTTGGTTCTGAGCCAGCACTGGGAGGCTGTGGCCAAGTGGATGAGGGAAAACAGATTGAAATGAAATCCAGACAAAATGTGGGGGATACCAGCAAGATGTTGCCGGGGGGGGGGGGGGGCAGCCCTACCGGTGATTAGCGAGGCCTGTGTCACTTATCAAACCAGGAAAAACATCTAGGTGTGCTTTTGGACCCAACTTCACTTTTGGAGGAGCAGGTCAAGCTGTTCCTAGAAATATCTCTTCCCACCTACAATTGATCAAGGAGCTTGCCTTCCTTTTAGACAGGTAAGATTTTGCTACGCTGATCCTCACTATCACAACTTCCAGGCTTTGAAGTTGCAATGCTTTCTATTGGGGATTCCCTTGAAGATGACTTGGAAGCTTCAATGAGGCAGAATGCCACTGTACACTTCCTAACAGTTACTGAGCAGTAGATGCATAGTCAGCCTGTTTTGCACCAGCTTCACTGCATATCAATTCAAATTAAAGGTATCGGTTTTCACCATTAAAAGACCTTCATACCTTAAGGACCACTCTCCCCATATGAGTTCACTTGCCAAATCCAGTCAGTCAGTCTTGCTGTCATTCCTCCACAGGACAGCTTCCAATGGCAAAGGCCAGGGATCTAGCTTTTTTTAGCAATAGCCCCTAAACTTTGACCCTTATTTATTTATTTATTATTTTATTACATTTGTATACCGTCCCATAGCCGAAGCTCTATGCATCCCAGAAAGAGTTAGGAAGGCTCCAACATTCCTGGCCTTCTTGGGAAGGCTGTAAAAGCTTTTTTATTTCATTAAGCCTTTAGGTGAGGATCTCAACTTTCTGAAGGTGCTCCATCCTATATGGAGTTTTATTGTGGTTTGTGTTGGTTTTTGTTTGTATTATTTGTTTCTTCGGGGGTAAACTGCTTTGAGCTTATGGGAAAGTAAAGGAAGATAAGTGGTTACCACTCAACAGTCTGGCTGCTACATTCTAGACCAAAAGCAGGTTCTGCAGAGTCTTCATTTCAGTAATCGAGGGTGGCGATTATCTTGCCTGATAGTAGCAATATCATTTCATAGGAGCAATTGCAGCAACCAAGGCACTCCTGGCCATAGCCATCCCACCTGAATGTGAGGGTGGGCCTAGGATCACCCTCACATAGCAGTCGTGCACTTTAAGACAGAATGCAACCCAGTATCAACAAGGGTAAGCTCCTACTCCAAGGTAACCAGATCAAACCCCTCTATTCTGAATTAAGTTTGTCAGCCTTCACCCAGCCTGTCACTGTTCTCAGGTAGTGATTCAGGAAAACGCACACTTCACTTGGGTCAGATGAAAAGGAAACATAGAGTTGGGTGGCATACCAACAACCCCTCATGTAGCATTTTCCTATTGATGTTAAATACCAATGAGGATAAGAAGGAACATTGGGACACTCCCCAAAGCAACTGTCATATGTTGGAGCAAAAATCCCCTAGCACTACCTTCTGGGATATCCCTGCCAGGTAGGAGAAGAAGGACCTAGAAAGGCAGAGCACCATGGATGATTACATCAAAAGCAGCAGGTGCCCAATACAGAAGTGTTTGGCCAAATAGCTCCAAGCCTCCTGTATATGATCTCAGACTGTACACGTGAAACTCTCCCAAGCAATTGTGAACAAAGTTGTCTAAAGCTCCAGAAGTTTCCTTCTTTGCAAGCACTGTGACATCCATGTCAGAATAGATGTGAATGATTTCATCTACAGATTGCCTCACAAATAAGCAACTGCAATCAAGCATTGTTATTATTTAAGGAAATACCAGAGTGCTAAAGATCATTTACCACTTGAAACAGCTGTGAAAGACCGCATCATGCAGATGCAATAGCAGCAGAAAAACTCTTTGCCTTCCATCACTGCTACAGAGTAGGCCTTAAAATGGGCTTTAGGCTATGTTTGAATGGAGGACGAGTCAGGACGAGTCCACGTATACCAGCTGAAAAGACTATTCAGTGGGAGGGGAAGCCTAGGAGTGATGATATGAATTGCCTGGGTCTTTTCCTGTTCCATAGACTGAGTATGGAAATTCCTCAATGGCATTCAGGAAACTATCTCGATCCAATAGCTCCACCAACAGACCATCCTAATTGGTCTACCACCCCATAGAGATTAGGAGCCTCTGGAAGCCATAATCTAAGTGGATTCATGGTGCTTTTGCCCATGACAAAAGCATCTGAAAAGACATTCCCTATCTGCCCAGTTCACTATCATCCTACCTGCAAAAAGATCACATTCAAGGAATAGCCAGTCATGCATTGGTCCAAACATCTGGGACAGTTCCACTGTTGTCATGGCAGCCAAAAGACAAGGCAACCTCATATGAATGTTGAAGTTCCTCTACCAAAAGTCTGAAGATTTAAATCTCTGCCAGCTCAGCGATGATGTCCATTAGGCAGCTGGGTGGATGCCACGGTATACTAGCAAAATCCCTGTCCTAGACACAAACACTAGATACGTACAGTCAAAATTCACTTTCTGCTGGGGGGGGGGGGGGGGGAACCTAAAAGGAGAAACAGGCTACAAGCACTCAACTTCCTCACCCATTGGACTATGTTACTGCTGCACCAGTCTGACATTTAGCAGCAATACAGACAGGCCTAATGAATTACTGACATAACAGCCAGGATCAGGTGATCAGGAAAAGGACCAGATGGGAGAAGAGTCCTCATTACTTTGAACTTTTTCCCCCTTATATGGGTCATCTTCCACGCTGATCTCTCCCCTGCCTATAACAATCTCTATCTCCCCCCCCCCCACGTTTCCTCTCCACCTACAAATTGGCTATTGAGACATAGTCCCAATCGCTACCAGAGATTTGGATGAAAAATGAAAGCAGCCCACTAAAGCAACCACTAGAAGACACCTGAAAACAAGGTAAGCCTGCACCACAATATTCCACATCTCCGCTCCCCTCCCCAGAAAATTCCAACAAGTAGCCCTCTACTCTCAGTAGAAGAGGGTGGGATCAAGCACAATGCAACCTCCAAGTAAATGCAGCCAGATCTCACCTGATGGCCCAGCAAGTCCACCTCAACTCTCGCTAGCAGGTAGAGAGGTTCATTATTTGCAGAACCTTCACCTAGAAAGGTTTACTGCCCAGCCACCCAAGAAAAAACATTCAGCATAACATAAACCTATATGAGCTTTGGAGACCTGTGCTCTCTGTCCCATCAACTCAGATCCATTGAGAGGTACCCAAACACAGGACCTTCTCAGTACTAGCTCTATAGTTACGGTACTCAACTCCAAGGAATATTCACCAAGCCCGATTACTTCTTGGCTTTAGTCATGCTATGAAGAACTTCCTATTTTAGACGGCTTTTCTTGATTGATTGGTTTTTACCTGGCTCTTATTTTAAACCGCTGCTGCTTTTACCCTATTACTTATTTTATTGTTTTGTTATTTTTAAGTTGTAGTGCACCATTTAGCAGAGGTGGATTGATTGGGTGGGTCCAGGGGGTGGTAAATGCCTCACTCTGTCAGAGGGTGGTGGTTCCTGCTGCCTTGAAAGAGGCTGCAGTGCACCCTCTCTTGAAGAGGACCTCCCCAGACCCAGAGGTAGGTGAGAACTACTGCCCTATCACTGGGCAAAGTGCTTGAGCGTGTGGTGGCTGGGCAACTTCAGAAGTTCTTGGAAGAAACAATTATCTGGACCCATTTCAGTCCAGTTTCAGGCCAGGGCATGGCACTGAAACAGCCTTGGTTGCTCTGACTGATGACCTACTCTGGGTGAAAGACAGGGGGAGTGCTACCCTGTTGATCTTTCTGGATTCTCAGCGGCTTTTGATACCATTGATCATGGTATCTTACTGGATTGACTCTGAGAGATGGGAGTAGGAGGCACTCTATTACAGTGGTTCCGTTCCTACTTGCAGGGCCAATTCCAGAGAATGGTATTAGGGGATGCCTGTTCCACCCCATGGCTATTGAGCTGTGGGGTGCCACAGGGCTCTATTCTATCCCCTGTGCTATTCAACATCTATATGAAGCCGCTGGGAGAGGTCATTAGGAATTTTGGGGTTGGGTGCCATCAGTATGCTGATAATACTCAGCTCTATTTCTCCTTGTCGTTGGAGTCACCTGGGGCAGTGAAAGTGCTGGACCAGTGCCTGGAGGCTCAAATGGGCTGGATGAGGGCTAACAAAATGAAGCTGAATCCTGTTAAGACAGAAGCTCTGTTGGTTGGTGGCTTCTGAGTCCAGGAATTGGGTAAGCGACCTGTTCTGGATGGGGTTGCACTCCTTTTGAAGGAGCAAGTGCGTAGCTTGGGAGTACTCCTAGATCCAGCCTTGTTACTGGAGGCCCAGGTGGACTCTGTGGTCCAGAGTACTTGGAGTCAGCTTCGGCTGATCCACCAGCTACAGCCTTTCCTGGACAAGGATAACCTAGCCACAGTAATACATGCACTGGTAACTTCCTGATTAGACTACTGCAATGCAGTCTACGTGGATCTGCCCTTGAAGACGGCTCAGAAGTGCTAGTGCAAAATGCAGAAGCTAAACTGCTGACTGGAACATCTCATAGAGACCACATAACACCAGTCTTAAAGGAATTGCACTGGCTGCCAATACATTTCCAGTCAGAATTCAAGGTGTTGGTAATAACGTTTTAAGCCCTAAACGGCTTGGGACCTCAATACTTGAGGGAGCGCCTCTCCCTATATCTGCCTGCCCAAGTCCTAAGATCTGTTGGAGGAGCCCTTCTCAATGCCACACCAATGCAAGATATACGCTATGGTGGGACATGTGAGAGGGCTTTCTCTGTTGTGGCACCCTGGCTGTGGAATGCCCTCCCCCTGGAGGCCCAACTGGCTTCATTTCGGCACCAGGTTTACATGGCTTTTTAACAAAGCCTTTGATGGCTAAATCCACCAGCCTGCACACTGTCTTGTTTTCATTGGATTTTACTGTTTTAAAATTTCATATTGGTTTTAATATAGTAATGGCTTGTTTTAGAATCGTATATTTATTGTTCTATTTTATACATATGATTTTATCTGTACGTCACCCTGAGATCCTTGTGATATAGGGCGGGCTATAAATGCAGGAATAAATAAATAAAGCTGTCTTGTGAAGAAATTTTGCCTTGAAAAGTTGGGTATTAATAGCTAAGTAAGTAAAATTAACTGCTTGGAAGAAATTAACCCTCCCATGTAGAATCTGAAAGACCCACAAAAATGTAATCTGCACAATTAGTGGGCTTATAGCAACCAACTCTTTATTGAATGGTTCAGGAACAACATCATTTGACTTGAACCAGTGCCTGGAAGTTTTGGCCAAAATTACAAGGGCTAGTGGATTTGTCTTCTTTGCACTTATCATCAGTCTTGATATTAGTAAGCATTCTGAGTGCTCTGAAAGTGGTATATTAACCTGGCTGATAACCAGCCCTGGCTGGGATTGTGGAACCGGTCTTACTACTTGAAAAAATGGTAGCTGTGCCTATGGAATCCCTTTAGTTGCTGGCTGAGACCACATTAAGCCAGTACTTTTCCAGCTTCGCTGGCTGCCAGTCCAGGTCCGGGCCCAATTCAAAGTGCTGGTATTAACCAAACAGCTTGGGGCCAGGTTATCTGAAGGTATGCTGCCTCCCATATGTCCCTGCCCAGACCCAAAGATCATCTTCAGGGGTCCTTCTCAATGAACCCCTGATAAAGGAAGTGAGGCAGGTGGCTAGCAGGAGGAGGGCCTTTTCTGCTGTGACACCCTGGCTGTGGAATGAGCTCCCTAGAGAGGTCCACCTGGCACCTACAGTATACTCTTTTCAACACCAAGTGAAGACCTTTTTAATTTCCCATTAATTTTAACTTTTTACCATCTTAGTCTTTTAACATTGCTGTTTTAAATCTGTATTTTAAATCTCTGCATTGCTGTTCTGTTTTATTCTGGTGTGTATTTTTATATTGTTTTTATATTGTGTTTTAAGTTTTACACTTTAAATTGTACTTTATTTGTGAACAGCCCAGAGGGTTTCGCCTATTGGGCAGTATACAAATGCAATAAAGAAATAAATACATCCAAAATGCCAGAGGTGTTACCTCTTGAAAAACAGGGATGTATGTCCCTGTTATAATGCAGATAACTATGCAGTCTCAATTATGCTTTTCTTTGGAGAAGCCAGTCACTGCAGAATCATATTCTGCCTATTTGCTTCTAGGACTACTTCAAGATATCCATTTCAATCTCTAAAGTCTGCCATGGGATGTGTATTGGAGAGACTGCCACTCCCAATATATACTGACATGCCTGATATCCCCTTTCGTTGAGGTATTCTCAAGGAACCCCTGTTCAATATCTTCTATATCAGGACAGTTAGAACAAGGATGGGAATGAGAAGGAGGTTGAACTCTTGGGCCACACAGCTTTGGAGCACACTTCCTTTACTTGGCAAGACTTTATTTACTATTTTGCATCACAGTCTTCCTCCAAGAAAGGTTTTCTGAAGCCCTCTCCTATCCAGAAAGCATCAACAGCAAAACCACACCATGCATCCTCACAGTACTTCATATTAGTTAATTGACTGTCCTTTAAATACCTGGACTATTTCATCATTATTAAATGTTTTGTTGCTTTTTTGTTAGCTGCCATGAATTAAGAGGACGTAGGAAGTCACCTTATACCAGGTCAGACTATTTGCCCATGTAGCCCAGTGCTGGCAAGGGTTTCAGGCAGAGTTCATTCCTGTCATTTGCCACCCGACCCTTTCACTAGGGCTTCCAGCAATTAAACCTGGGATGTTATGCAGGCAAAGCATGTGCTCTCCCACCACTGAGGTTATGGAGCCTCCCTTTTGTGCAAAGAAAAAGGTGGCATAAAAATAGTTTAAATAAACAATCAATCCTTAGTAGTAAAGTGAACGAAATGCAAACATACAAAGACTAAAATTGGGAGGTTCCAGAAGGATCTGGAAGAAGATCAAGGGGGTATAAACAAGAGCAAAGACATCCAACAGCTGGAAATTCTAGGGGGGAGGCGTACATCCTCTGCATTTTTTTTTAAAAAAGTACAATTTGATTCGAAATCATGAAATCTGATTCTGGATTTCTTCCAATCTGCCTACTGCTTTCTGAGCCTTGAGCACACACTGTTACATTTTCAAGCTTACCTGTGGAACCATGACTAATATTATTCTTGGGAGAACAAAATCCGCAGACCACCATACTGTGCACTACAGTATCTACTTTACCTGAAACACAGACTATTGGCACCTTTGGTCACATACTTAGCTCGAGATCCCAATTACAATGCAGCCAAATTCTTGCTAAGATTTGCATCGGCCATCCAAGAGCTGCCTGAAGCAGGTTGAGGTGGCTTACCAGAAGTGATTTTTGGGGTCATTTACCAGAATCTGCAGTAGGTTTCAGCAAATCTCCTTGAGGCAAGGCATTTGCAGATATTCTGAATGTTCTTTTGCGTTACGGCGCTGCAGATTCTATGCCCACTGCATCTCTGTATTCAGTGAAAGTGAGAAGCATCAATTTGAAAAATCTGCTGCTTGCAATGAGATGAATGCCCCCCCCCCATCAGCTGACTCCACAGGGGGCAGCAGGGAGAGCTGGATCTACTGTTTGCAGTGATTCCTTGGTTCTGATGCATACCAGCATCTAAGCATCACTATCCAGACAATCAATAAATACCCAACATAGTATCCAACTTACAATTTGTAGTTGTAGTTATAATTTAGGTTGCAACAATGTAAAATCTTGACATTCATAAACCTAGTGATTATGTACCTTCAACAGGGCAACTTCCTTTCCAAAGAGCACTGCCAATACTACACCTGGAACAGAATCACCACAAAAGTCTTCCTCAACTATAAATCTGATTTATGGTTGGAGTAACTAAGGAAAGTGAGGCTGGAATTCAAAATGGGTCAAAAAGAGCATGCAAGTATTTGGAGCAAGTAAAGGCCAGCAGGGAAAGTTAGAACACAAACAAGGCTGAAATTTTGAATGAAAAAGAAAAGATGAAAGCAGCCACTGGCGGCTCTAAATTAAAAGAATACATGCTGACAATAGAGCTTTGAGATTTCAGGAAGTAAAACCGTTGTTTCAGTCAAGCATTTAAGCTTTCTCAAGGTAACAGCTACATCTATCTACAGGGAGACACGAGAGAGGTCCACAAATATGCCCTAAAAAATCAAAGCCAGCAACAATAAGTGTCCTACAAGGCTTCTCCTAATTACTACAACTCCTGTGCATCTGCTATGGTAGATATCAGATATGTGTTACCATATCTCATCAAATTGGCAAATACCAATAGAAAAAAGACTAGACAAGGTGACCCCTTATCTGTGGATTTCCTTCTGAGGGTGATCTGCCAGATCCTCTTTCATTTAGGAAAGCAGCGCCAAGACATTTTTGCTATGTCAGGCATTTGAATATTATACTGCTGGAATCAAACTATTTTGGAACTGTTTCCTGCATTTCATTATACTGTTTTTCAATGTCTTTAACACAATGCTTTTATGGATGAGGTTTGATGTATTTTATTACTCTGGCTGTAACCCACCATGAGTTAAAGTTAACAAAAGGAGGGAAATAAATCTTTTAAAAAATCCTAGAAAGTTAAGGGATCTCCTCCTGTCCACCCCCCCGTGTTTTTGAAAAAAACAACAACCAGCTAACGTTAGAATCTTCAATCTTACCCCAATAGGTCCTTGGATAAAAACTCTCAGCTCTTATCAAAATGGAATTTAACATAGAATATCTAGTTTATTAACCCAGGCAAATTTCCAAAACAGTCAGACCAAAGATCAGGCTGTCTAAGATGATATTTTCTTATACACAAATTCATCTTTGTATGCAATTTTATGACATGTCAAGAACTTGCAACAAGCCTCACTCCAAGTCTGATTGATAGTCGAACATTCACAAATGGTTAGACTGATGAAGATCTCAAGGGATGCTCAGAAGTGTTTTTGTAGACAGGCTGATGCATGGAGGTGTCCTCCCTGCATCTCTTCCTCAAATGCCATGAATGCTTTGTGTGAAGCAGAATGTTTTGCAACAGCAAAGCCAGCAGATACATAGGCCACAGACTTTTGACTAATTTAACAGGAATGAAAATAAATCAAATTATTTTGCCTTATAATTTTACTCCTTCAATTCAAGATATTAAAAGGAAGAGGCCCACCCTCTAAACCAGCCACACTAAGCCCATATTGCATAATTTGAGCAGCACACATTTCATGCTTAGTTGTGCAAAGGCTTTTGCTTTCTTTTTAAAAAAGTGACAAACATTGCCCAATGACTCGGTTCGCACTTTACACTAGCCCATGGTTTATTTAACCAATGGTTTGTTGCCCATTATTATATTATAATTATTATTGTTATTATTATTATAGTTATTTATATCTCAGCTTTTTTCTCAATTGTTTGTTTCTCTCCTCTTTTGCCCACTCCCTCCCTGTTGTCCAAATACCTTTGTGGTGCTGTAGTACTGGTATGCAAAGTGACTGTTGCTGTTTTAACCACTCTTACCTGAGGCCCAGAGAAACAACCCACAGTTCTGGGTTCAAAGGTAATGACAACTCATGATTTAAACAAAACAGAGTTTACAACCCAATAACAAACCACGGGTTCTTTTTCTGGATTGTTGGTTAGCATGGCTGGGTTCACACATCACAACAACCCAGACTTTAAGAACCCAAACAATGGGTTAGCATTATGTGCGAACCAAGCCCATGACTACTGGCCATTGGTCCATCTAAGCCAGTTCTCCCCAACCTGGCCCTCCAGATGTTTTGGACTCCTACCAGCCCCAGCCAGCATGGGTCAATTATTAGGAATGCTGGGAGTTATAGTCCAACATATCTGGAGGGGAAAAGGTTGATCTAAATGAAATGTTATCTCCTTTGACTGGAGGTAGCTTGTCAAGGTCTCGGGTCATGAAGTCAGTTAGTTTCCGGGCGAAGTATAAAGTGTTGGTTATTACTTTTAAAGCCCTACATGGTTTGGGCCCAGGCTACCTGCGGGATCGCCTTCTCCCGTACAATCCGCCCCACACACTTAGGTCCTCTGGGAAGAACTTACTCAAGCCAGCCAGAAGTAGGCTGGCGAGTGTTACCCAGAGGACCTTCTCTTCCATCGCTCCCAGACTATGGAATGGTCTGCCGGAGGAGATTAGACAAATTAGCAGT
The DNA here is from genome assembly GCA_029215795.1 of Anniella stebbinsi. Lineage (NCBI taxonomy): Eukaryota > Metazoa > Chordata > Lepidosauria > Squamata > Anniellidae > Anniella > Anniella stebbinsi. The sequence goes on from JARDYH010000001.1 coordinate 179,428,446, forward strand.
CTTCATGAATTTAAGAGAGTTATGAAGACTGCTCTCTTCCGGCAGGCCTATCCGGATGAATTTTAAGATGTTTTGATGATGTATTTTCTCTTGTTTTTAAATTTTTTTTACTGTTTGTGATTCTTGTATTTTACATTGTGTTCCCCGCCTCGATCCGAAGGGAGCGGCGGGTTATAAATAAATATTATTATTATTATTATTATTATTATTATTATTTTCTGAACTTTGCTGTGCAAGGTGCTTTAGCTAGAGTTGATGGGGTTTAAACTTGGGCATTTTGCATGTTAACTACCACTAGACTATGTCTTGTTTCTTGCAAAGAATTAACACCTTAGAAATAAATGCTGTTCATTCTATTTAAACCATATTACAGGCTCCACCAGGAAGTTTATGCTGCATGTACATACAATAAGATCACAGTTCGCAACACCTCAGTAGTTTATTTATTCTGTTCTAAAATATTGTCAGACCCCAGTTGTATTTTATATTAAATAACCACAAAGCTTTGCTTTAAAAAGAAAGTTAGTCAAGTACATTTTAAGGTTTTTTATTATTATTAAATCCCCTCAGATAAAAATGAAATAACCTCCCATGTTTAATTTGCTAGATACTAATGAAGTCATACAGGTCTACAAGCCAGTCAAAAAGCATCTTTCAAAGATGTGTTATCAGTAATACAATTACTGCGCTAGTGATAACCTACAGCCACCTTGCAAGAATAAGAACGCATTAAAGCACTTTCAAGATATTATCTGAACTTGTTAAAAACCTCCTCCCATCTGCAAAACACTTAAAAGAATGAACGTTTCCGCTCAAATCATAACACAGTATTTCCCAACCAAGTGCCCTCCCAAATAATGGGAGTTGTAGTCCCATTACAGGACACCAGTTTGGGGAAGGTTGCACTAACAGGTTCCCCCCAATTCTAAAATTATCCTGAAGGGAAATTAAAAACCATGATGCCATCCACTTGGGAGTCTGAAAAATCGCTCTCAGAAGAGGCAGGCTTCTTTGTTTCTTCAATTAGGCTCATCATCCTTGCTGTTCTTCCATACAATGGTCCAAGTCCTGCAGGATCCCACTGTTTGCCTCTTTTTATTTCTCTTGTTGCTGTTGCCCCTACTTCCAAGATCAGCAGAACTCTAAGTGAAATCCTGTTAGTAGTGCGTGATGGTACTATCCAGTTATTCTATCAGTATTCTTCCAATTGGATTTAGCGGATTCACTATTGACTCCTTTTATCCCTGGTTCTTCATGACTTCTTCTGACGTTTATGTTCTATGGAGAACTCAAATACAGTAAGTGATGGTGAAATGTTGTTTTCTTTACACACAATCACAAATGTTTTAAAAATGTTCAAGAAGGTCTCATTAATTCTAGCCAGATGGTACACATCTACTCAAGAGAGAATGATGTCTTAATTAGCATCTATAGTCTTGCTCTGAACAGTGGCTATATAAAAAGTAGCACTGTGACATTTTATAAAATAATTTGTTTCAAACATGTCCAGCTCTCCAGCAGCAACTTAATTTCAGTTACAGGCTTAATTGGGACATCAGAATCTTATCTTAATATCTTTAGCAGCATTACAAATGGAGCTGGTTAGGCTATGGCTAGATATGCTTGAAACAATTAAAATGTGGGTTGTTTTCACGGATGTTCTAGTAGTATTGAACTAGAAAGGTGCAACATCACGCTAGAGATAAGACTGGTAGATAAACTGCTGTTCTTGAGAACAGTGCCTCTCCTTTGCAGGTAATAGTTTCAAAACTATTTATAATGTCATCTTTCAGAGTATGATCACAATTCTGCATTAATAAAATTGTATCCTACTTCCTAGCTAACTTATCACACTACATGAACACGGCTGTTGATCTTCTTACGCATGGAAGACCTAATCTCTAGCTAATGTCTCAATCTGAATTATTCATCCTGTCATACAACATCTCTTGAATGTTTCTAGTTCTTTGATTAAAAGTTATTAAGAATGAAAGCTGGATTTTGTCTTTGCCTTTTAAACATGCATGCATAAGTACACAAGTGCATTCTGTATCTGCTGATTTGACATGTCTGTGGGAAAATGAACCATTGCTTCTAGAATTGCTGGTAAACTCAGGAGGAGAGAGGAAAAGATGCAGAAAGTTTTGGAAGAGATAGGAGAGAGGGAAAAGGAATTAAAGAAAACTCCAGGAAAAAAAAAATCGTTCAACAAATTAAAGTCCTACAACAACAATTATCGATGTTAACAACTAGAGAAATGGAAATTAAATTAAATTAAATTAAATTATGTGAAACAAAGAGACTTTGAATGTGCAAAAAAACCAGGAAAATTGTTGGCCTATAAATTGCAAAGAGGAAGACAAAAAAAAAAAAAAGATGATAATAAAAATACAAGAAGGGGAGGCGGAATTAACAGACAATATAGCTATACAAAAAGCTTTCCACCAATATTATTTGAATTTATGTAAAGGACATGAGATTCAACCAGAAAAGATAGAGGAATATATTAAAAAGCAAAAATTACCGAAAATTATGGAAGAACAGAGACAAATAACGAATAGAGAGATAACAGCTGAAGAAATGGTGGATGCAATAAGAAAGATCAAATCGGGGAAAACACCAGGACCAGATGGACTCCCAGCTTCATACTACAAAATTTTTGAAAAGGAACTCTTACAACCGTTAAAAATACAATGAATTCTATTTTGAGTTCTGGAAGGATTCCTGAGACTTGGAATGTGGCATATATTGCATTAATTCCTAAAGAGGGACAAGATTTGACAATGATGAAAAATTATACACCAATAACTGAATAATGATTATAAGTTGTTCACAATGATTTTAGCGGAAAGGCTTAAAAATTCTTTACTGGAATCTCTACACGAAGACCAAAGTGGCTTTCTGCCTAAGAGACAGATGAGAGACAATGTCAGAACTGTTTAAAATATTTTGGAGTATCTGGAAAAACATCCTGAAAAGCAAGCGGCACTGATGTTTTTAGATGCAGAGAAAGCATTGACAACCTTAATTGTAATTGTTTATTGTTATAGTGTTAGAAGAAATGGAATTTGGAGCAAATTTTATAAAATGGATTAGATGATTTATACTTCACAAAATGCACAAATAATTATTAATGGGGATTTGTCAAAATCATGTGGAATACAAAGAGGGGTAAGGCAAGGTTGCCCATCGTCACCATTATTGTTTATTTTGGCGTTGGAAGTATTTAACAGAGATATCAGGAAAGATGAAAAAACTAGAGGGGTGAAGATTAAAAAAGAATCTTACAAACTAAGAGCCTTTGTGGACGACCTGGTGTTCACCTTAGAAGAGCCATTAAAGGGAATTGAAACCTTGATGTCTAAATTGAAAGAATTTGGGGCAGTAGCTGGATTTAAGGCTAACAAACAGAAGACTAAGATGTTGACTATGGGGCCCCAAGAACAAACAAAGTTGATAGAAAAAACAGGTTTTAAGATTGAAAAGAAGGCGAAGTATTTGGGAATCACTTTGACAGATAAGAACTGTATGTTGCTCAATAACAATTATGTTAAAGTATGGGATGAAATCAAAAAAGATTTATCAAAGTGGGATAAGGTTCAATCATCATTTCTGGGTAGAATTGAGACAATTAAGATGAATGTGCTACCAAGAATGTTGTTTTTATTTCAGACAATACCTATTGTATCATCGGAATTACCATTCAAACAGTGGCAGAGAGATATGGCAAAATTTATATGGCAAGCAAAAAAACCAGGAGTTAAACAAAAAATATTACAGGATGCGGAAGAAAGGGGAGGTTTGGGACTCCCAAATTTGAAGTTGTATTTCTCTGCCTGCTATTTGTTATGGATGAAGGAATGGTTGTCATTAAAAAACAGAAGGCTTCAGGACTTGGAAGGTCATGAATTACGATTTGGGTGGCATGGTTACTTGTGGTATGACAGAGCCAGGGTTAATATAGAATTCAATAAGCATTATGGTGAAACGGGCGATATTGAGAATATGGAATAAATATAAACCCAGGCGTTGCCAGAAAATACCGATGTGGCTATCAGCACAGGAGGAAGCCTATCATAGAAGAGAACTGCGGTTCGCATAAGTGGTTGACATATAAGGATGTATTAGAAAGGGCACAAGGTGAATATAAGTTAAAATCAAGGTAGTGGTTAATTAAAGATGGGCTATGTGTCAAAGGTTTACGTACTTGCAAATTGTGGAAAGGTTTAAATTAGATGGAAAAACGTGGATTTGAGCAAACAAAGTCTGAATTTGAAAGGGCGCTCTGTACAAATGATGAACATGTTATCTCAAAAGTCTATAAGTTATTGCTGAAATATGGGATGGAGGAAGAACAAGGGAGAGAATGTATGATAAAATGGGCACAAAACTTTGGATATAATATATCAATGGAACAATGGGAAAATATGTGGTCAAAAGATCTAAAGTTTATTTCAAGTATCAGACTTAAAGAGAATTTTTAGAAGAAGATGTATAGAAGGTATATGTCCCCTCTGAAATTAGCTAAAATGTATAACGGAGCTTCTGGAATGTGTTGGAAATGTGAAGAACAAGAAGGAATTTTTTATCATCTATGGTGGACTTGTAAGAAAGCAAAAGCGTTTTGGATACAAATTCATGCCTTAATGCAAAAAATCTTAAAGGTGAATATACAATTGAAGCCAGAATACTTTCTTCTGGGACTTATGGACAGTCAGATGAAAAGGAATTGTGGGACTTTATTTTTATATATGACAACAGCAGCGAGATTGCTGCATGCACAAAAATGGAAAGGTCCAGCGCTGCCCACAATGGATGAATGGGTTTTGAAAGTTATGGAGCTGGCTGAGATGGCGAAACTTACGTCAATTATATGGAAAAAGTCAACATCTGGTTTTAGGACTGGATGGAAACCTCTTATAGACTATTTGAAGGGACAAGAAAAAAATGAACTGTTTATCTGTGGATTCAACGATTGAGAAGGATTAAGGTAAAGGAGGGGGGAAACTGGTTGTTTGTTTAGTGACAAGAACAAAGATGGTTATATATCCTTGCAGGGGGGAAATCCTGGAACCACTGTAATTTTGTATACGGTCCTCTTTTAGTATGTTGTCGATGTTTTGTTGTTTTGTGTGTGTTTAATAAATAAAAATCTATTTTTTTAAAAAAAAACATACTACCAAATCCTTTGCACATGTTTTAGACAAGTCATAATAGCTTCCTTAATTCTAATTCCTTTTTTCCTAAAGGCATGTCAAACCAGCAAGGTATACAGCACTCCTATTGATAAGGAGTGGAATATAAAGTACAAATACAACTTCAGCGAAGCAAAATACTGCCTAAAGGCCTATTCAATTATATCTGTCCTTAAGAAATCACCTCCAGAATGATTCCTGTACAGTTTTGCAGTACTGGAAATCAAGTATGTGTTGACTTGTGTTATTTTTCTTCCACATATGAAGCATCTTTACCTACCTGCTTGGCTCAGTCAGACCTCCCAGCTTTTGCACTAGACATAATTAACTTTGGCAGTGCCTCTTCATGGACATACTACTGTGCAATGTTAGACTCAGTCATTCTGTATCTGTTGAAATATTAGCATTCATTTTAGATCACTTAAAAAAATAAAGTTAAGAAAAAACAAAAGGATGGGAAAAATCAGAGACAGGGAGGACTAGATGTCTAGTCCAGGTCAAGTAAACACATGAACATTCCCATCAACTTGAGAGCCAGTTTGGTGTAGTGGATAGGGTGTTGGATGTGAATAACCTAGGTTTAAATCCCACTTGAAATCCCACTGGGTGACCTTGGAAAAAACACATTACTCAGTCTAACCCAGGATTACTGAGAGACATGAGATCAGCCCATGTGTGCCATCCTGGGGTCCTTGCCAGAAGGCCAAGATACCGATGTGGCAAATCAACTACTAGCTTAATGTGCCTGTTTGATTTTGGCTTTATAGCCTGATCAGCTATGGGGATGTAGTGATCTCACTGGATCCCTTGTTTTAGAAGCAAGAAATGTATTGTTGCAAACATATAAGCAGAGAGAAGAACTTCACCAACACATAATACATACTGTCTTGTCCATGATAAAATTCCTGAAGAGTAACCATGTTAGTCTGTTGCAAAAACACACACACAAAAAGAGTCTTATGACACCTTGTTGTAGCAGCTTTTCTGGGCAAGAGGTGCAATCTCTTTGCCATAATAATTATCTTTAAGACTTTATGGTGCCACAACACTCTTCACTATTTTCTCTTTGCTTGTTCTCAGGGCCACACCAGCTCCAGGGGGCAAGTGACCCTAGAGCCACAGTTCATACTAGTCACATACCTGTCCTTGTCATCATGCCCCATGACATGTAGCTTAAGGCACCAAGTCAGACTGAGGCCAAAAGAAAATGGATACCAAGGCTGAAACACTTCCCTACTACATCCAAGAAGCAGGGCCTTGACAACTACACATGCAGGTCATTCCACCTAAAAAGACTAGGAGACTAAAGAAATGGTGTGAGAAAAAGAGGGGAGATTCTCAACAACACACTGTTGGGGTTCTCTGGGGAATAAACTAGATCACTAAGCTGCTCCCCCTAAATACAGCCAGATAAGTTCAGTTCAGTTTCGTGTTCCTCAACCCAGTTTTCTTGCTCATTCATGTGGTCAGACATTAAGATGACCCTCCGCTATAGAGATGCTAATGTTTATTGTGAGCCCTTCAAAACAGGAATGCATCTTTAAAACAAAAAATAAAAAGTAAAATGCAAGGAATATGCTGGGATGTATAAAACAAGTTTGAAATGTGCGGTCTCTCACCAAGTTAAAATTCCTACCAGCAGTGCTAACCAAAACTAAATTCCCCATACTGTCACCTTCACCCAGACATAAAGTTCAAAATCATGAAGTGAGATTTTTGGGCCCCCAGAGGGGGGGAAGTGAGGGGGGACAGAAATCGCAGGACTTAAAAGAAGAACAGCTGCGGTGCTCATTGTCTGAAAGGTTCAATAACAAGAAGGCAAACACACCGTTTGTTTTCACGATTATCTTTGCAATAAAGAGAACTAACTACACAAGGCCAGCTGAGAAACGCTGAATTTCTAATGTATCATTTGGAAAAAGCAGCTTCAGGAGCCCATACCCAGAAAGACTGTAGGAAACTCCCATCAACTTCAGTTTTGTACAGCTAGTTATTTGTTAGGATGCATTAGAAATAACTGACTGCTAACATACACATCATAACTTTGCCTCATAAGAGTAGAAACTTAGCAGAGATCATATTCCAATTTGAGAATACAATTGTGGCCTTTCCTATCCATCTTTCTTGATCCCCAAAGTCCAACCAAAACAGTTCAAATTTAGCTGGCTCACAACACACAATTTTACTTGTTATTAAATATATTTCATGACTATTCTAGTGGTCACACAGTCCCTCTGGAACTAAAATTCCTGGCACAGCTATGCTTGCTGAATTACTACTGCAATTTCCTGATCTCTGTCTTAAAACCAGGCAGGGCTGTGTAGTTATGACAGAAACCAATACTTCCCTTCAGCACATGCATTCAATGTGTACAAAATCCTCACTGTGAACATTTCAAAAGATTTACACCTAAAAAGAAAAAAAATCCCCAGGAGAAAATATGGTTTATTGCTAATGAGGAATTCTTCTATTACAGGCTTTCTTATGAATTTGCATTGTCTTGTTTGCTGATGGAAGCTTTGAATTAAAAATTATACAAAGCTTCAAGACGTACAACTGCCCTTATCCAGCAAAGTGTTTACAGGGATGGGTGCCAGGCCGCTCAAAGAGCTTCCCAAAACAAAAGGTATTCCTCATTTGGTTCTATGCTTTGGAAAAGTCAATTACGAGTCAGGGTTACAAGTTACATTTCTTGGCTACTAAAAGGGCAAGAAGTCCAGGTTCTTCCCACATTATCAAATAATGATTAGTCATTTTTTTTACTGGATACATGGACAAAAAGGCAAAAAAACCTTGTCTTTTTTATTGGATACATGGAAGTATTTTCTTTTCTAGGCACAATGGTGGGGAAATGAAGGGGACAACTCAGAGCAAACATCTTGCCCCAAAAGGCAAGAGTTATCGATACCCATTCCCCACCTGCAACTCTGGAATTACGAGAGTAACATGAAAGTGTTGAATATTCTGACTATTCTAGCCAGAACTTTTTCTTTGGCCATCACTTTCATCACTTGGTTTGATGCCATCATTAGACTGCCACAACTAAAGAATGGGCTATCTATCAGTGGTTGCTGGCTTGCGATCTAGTAAGTTCCCATAAGGATGAATGGTGGACATTTTCTCCATAGTTGAGCCAAATAGCATAGGATTCTTTGCACAAGTCACAGTGTGCTCTTGTTCATGGAGAAATACTCTCCTTATCACTACCAGAGCCACATATATAGATAGCAAAGGAAGAAGACGCCACCAATACTAATTCTGCACTTTTAACCACAGATGCCATTAAGGCAGCTATTACTGACCCTGCAAGGGGCCAGATGTGTAATACCCATGAATCTCCCCCATTCTAAGTATATGATTCTATCAATTTACCTATTTTCAAATCTCTTTACAATACTGTGGAACTCATATACCAATATTATGTGGTCCAACTAGGATTTTTCTAGCTACTTGCCTGCCATTAAGTTTCAGATGAAAGAATCAACACTGTTAGTTTGCCTTCCATTACCAACATCAAGCCAGTGTTTGTTCTCAAACTTAAACACAGTTTGATACACACACACACACCTGGGATGAAGGGCTGTGATCCACTTTGCATTCAAGTTATGGAATGCATCCTTCATGGCAGTCTCTAAAGGCAGGGGAAAGTGTTGTCTGTTGCCTCTGAAGAAGTCATTTCTCCATTCATTTCTCCAGTCAGAAGTTAAGAGAGTTTAGCAAATTAGAAGAAACAACTACAAAAGAAAAATGCAGTAGAAACATAAAGCCATTTTTAAAAGTGTATGTGTTTTCTGCTCTCATAGTATCCCAGAAACAAAAGATAAATACAGGTAGCTTAAAACTCATGTGTGTTATATTCACAGTATGCAGTAAGATCTACACAAGCTTAGAAGCACATCCTATGGTTGAATTCAAGATTAAAGTGAAGTTGCACATACACCATCAGCCTCAATACAGTAAGACACTGCAGCTAAACAGGAGAAATAAATGCCTATTTCATATGGAGGTGCTTTACCTATCCTTGGTTGTTGTTGTTGTTAAAACACAGCCTTCAGTTTCACAGCCATTTAGTCTTTGCTGACTGTTGCTGCAAAGCAGTAGAACCAAATACATCTGAGCATACAAATCTTTCTGTACTAGATTTAGATGCTGGAATGCAGCAAAATATTTAGAATGAATCCATTGCCTCATACAGCTTATTCCATAAATGTAAGTGAGAATGACATATTCGGACTTCTTTTTCTTTTGTAAATACTGAGGGACATTGATAATTTGTTTCTGTCCTCAATATTGTAACAAATGCAGCTATGCAAAGTCATCAAGATGGCCGTTATCCTTCAAGGGAATCACAAGTCATTAGAACAGCAAATGAGTTGGGAAAACCTGTCTGAAGCAAAAATCAAAATAAAACACCAAGGTGAGGTCTGAAGAGACAGCCAAATCTTGCAGTCTGGCCTCTTGATTTGAACAGGAGGTTCAAATTCAGTCCAAGTTCAGACATGGAAACAATCTCTCTTATACTTAAGGCACTGAAAAGGCAGGAAATTCCCACTCACCTCCATAGATTTAAGCAGACTGCTCTACAGGGATCAGACTGGCATTAAGATGTGGGCCTGATACCAATCAAGATATAACGAGTCCTGAAATAAACCTAGCAGGTACAATGTAGAGGCAGAGTGGAGTGTAGCTCAGTGGTAGAGCAGAACATTTTGCATATAGAAAGTCTGAGGTTCAATCCTGGGCATCCCCAGCTAGTCCTGGAAAAATTCCTGCCTAAAACCCTGGAGACCACCACCAGTCAGTGCCAATAATACTAGGCTAGATAGACCCATGGTCCAACTCAGTGTAAGACAGCCTCCTGTGTTCCCAATGCACTTTTTTGTATATTCCATAAGGACATAACATGAGGAAATTAACATGAGAAATATCCTATAGAGCTCAGATATGAATTCACATTGGTAGAGGCCACAGCTCAATGGTAGAGAATATGCTTGAATTAATCATGCATACATTCCCAGGTTTAGTTATTGGCATCCATCCAAGACGTGGGAGAGCTGTTGCCAGGTAGAGGAGACAATGCTAAGCTAGGCGATTCAGGGTATAAGAGGCAGCTTCATATGTTCATATACACAGGACATGCATGGGAGTTGCAAGTGAGAGATTTTGGGCTACAAACTTTTTTCCCTTTAGAAATGTAGATTCAGAAGCATGTATTTCACATTCTCAACACTGTAATAAATGTCATGACCACCACAACAGATGTTTTAGATGAAGTTTCCTCATAGCAAAGTTTAAGTGTAGGGCAGAAATTATAGGACAAAGAAAGTGGAGACAATGGTTCGCAACAGCTAGACCAGGGACAGGCAACCTGTTGCCATTCAAATATTTTGGACTACAACTCCCATAATACCTTACCATTGGCAATACTGGCTGGGATTTCTGGGACCTGTAGTTCAAAATATCTGGAGGGCACCAGGTCCCTACCCTTGAGCCAGATCTACAATACTTAGCATCAAATCCCTGCTCAGCATTGAAACTCACTGGATAACTTTGGGCCTTCCTCTCAGAATCACTAACCTGATTTGCACATAACGACAACCCAGAGTATGGGTTAAGTATAGATTGCCATTGAATCGTGGGTTGATATGTGCAAACAAGAACTATAGGTTGTCAACCCAGAAGAGAACCCATGGTTTGTTGTCGGGTTGTGAACTTTCGGTTCTTTGTGGTTAACAGTTCATAGTTAAACCTTAGTGCAAGGTTCGCATGTAACGACAATCCATAATTCAACAATAAGCCATACTCAACAGCACTCTAGGTTGTCATTATACGTGAACCAAAGCACTGAGCACATGGAAGAGTACTACAGGACAAGAAAATCAAAAGTGGGAGGAGAAGGAAAAGTACTCTGCCATCTGGACAATATCTTTATGCTTACTGACAGTGTTATCCATCAGGTTTTGATGACACCAATCTTACTTCCCATCTTCACTGTCATTACCTCTAGACATCCAGGTGCTATACATAGAGATGAATGCATCCCCTGAATAGTACACACTCCATCTGGGCCATTTCTGCCAATCCTTCAACTGCATACAGTACTCATATGCTAAACATCATTTATACATGTCTCAGTGATGCATTCGTTCCACTTTAACAATATCTTCATTTAACTAGATGCACCTCCTTCCACACTCCAGCCTAACTTTTTTGCCCCCAAAGCTAAGATACCATCGTTCTGTTTAAAACCAAATTAGGCAAAGCAAAACCAAGTAGGTACAAAATGAAGTTGCAACACATTGAGACTTCTGTGCCAAAATATATCACTGAGATCATATAATTATTCTACACAATAAGTAAGATTTGGTGATGGAGACACAAATCTGGCAATAGAAGAGAAACAGGACCTTAGTGACCAGGCTGGGATGGTGATGGGGCAGGTGAGGGAAGCAGTGACAAGCCTGGTCCCCAAATCAACAAGTATCAGTAGCGAATGGCAAGCGCACCGGGAGGTCACCTCCCCGGGAGGTCACCTCCCCGGGAGCTCACCTCCTGCGCTCTCCTGCTCTGCCTGCTGGGCCCTCTTTCGGCCGGCCCAGCAATTATTCAGCATTGCGCATGTCCAAGGCTACCAGAAAGTGCGTAATTCCCACAGCACACCATTTGCATGCCAGGGGAATTTCCAGATGTCTCAGACATGCACTTTCCATCCCCACCCCCGCACCATCAGGGCCTGAAAGCGAGTCTTAACTCAAGCATTAAGAGGCCGGTTCAGCCTCAATGGGTGAAGAAGGAGGGAGAGGTGTGGGTAAGGGCATTTTCCAGGCCTTCAGAATGTGTGCAGATTCCCCTGTCCATACTAATGGTGTGCTGTGGGAATTCCCGCACCTCTCCCCCATCCCTCACCCTTTCAGGCCCCAATGGGTGTGTGCGAATGGGCGAGAAAGCACACTAGGGCCTAAGACCTCCATCAGCAGGGTGAGAAGGCCATCGGTGGGGTGGGGATGACTACTACAATTTCCCCAAGGGTGGGCAAATTGCGCATTTTTCCCTGCACCTGACTGGAGAAACGGCCCCATTGTCTCTTAAGGGGCCATGGGGTGAAAATCCATTGGGCGGACTCGCTGTGGCTCAAGATGGCTGAGCCCTGGGAATCTATCGAGCTGACATGCCCCAGCGGATTTCTGCCCCACCCCTAGGTGGTTTTTCCCTAAGGGGAAAAACAAAGCATCTACCACCAAGGTTGTGTCTCCACTCAGCTTTTGTTGTCGGGCTTGAACCCAACATGCTCAAGAGACCATCACCCTTCTATTCCATCATAATCTCCACGATCACTAATTCAACAATGCCCTATGAACCTTTGGACCGCAAGGCAACAGAAAGACACCTTTCCAAATGCTCCCTCACAACTTTGGATTCACCATCTCCTTGCAAACATATTTTTGGAATTGTTTAAAATACATTTTTATGGGCTTGCTTTTGGGTGCCAGAGTTTGTGTTTTAGCTGCTTAACTGAGTCATAAACAGGTTTACACACACACACACACACACACACACTAGTGTGTGTGTGCGCACATTCTGGAAGCAGAGACAAAATCCTGGCTGCCATTAGAATCCCTACTTCCTCCTCAATTGCATGCCAATTCAAACCTGTGAAGGGGGAAAAAACTCCCACCATTCAAAATACTGTTGAATTTGTAGGTTGCCTTGCACTTTGCTTGCTGTTCTTATGAGGAAGACTTCATGTCTTGAGTTTTGAGACAGGAGGAGGGAGGGATAGATGAGTTATTAAAATTGGGACCATATAGATTCCAAATTTCAGCCATGTGTTCTGGAAGTACCTGAGTTTTGAGAACTCCAACAGACAGCGTTATCTAAGTGTATTATATGATATCCCATTAATTTGCTGTTTTAGAGTATTTAATATGAGAGTTCATTAATCCAAATTCATTTGATAACTGTAATGTGAGAGTGCGGTTGTCTAAAAAAATCCTCATAGATTATGCTGTACAGAACAAGGATTCTCTCTCATCAGGCCTGGTCATCTGCACCTTCTCCAATTCTGAGGCCTCATGCATTCATTCCTTCAACTAGAGTGTGTCTGATAGCAAATTCCACTTCCTGACAGTGGAAGCAGACAAGCAAACAATGCATATCAATTAAACTTAATGCACTTTGAATGTAGTCACTTTGATGTGTCAACCAGATGCATGCTGGAATAACCTTATAATTTCATAATTACCACTTTAATGCTTTTATGTATCTTTGCGCAAAGCCGCAACAAAGCTTATATGTTAGAAGGCTTATAATATAAGCTCTTTAAAAACCACCACTACAGCCACCATTTGCACTAGCAAAACTACATTTTCCCTATTAAAAAAGAGAGCAAGAGAATGCCACTTGCTCCCCTACTCAAACCATTAAAAAAAATCCCCACCACAAAAATCAACAAAATCCCCCCAAGTGGTTAATTTGGGGAACCATTTTATTTTAGCACTAATAATAGTGCTAAGATGGAAAAATAGATTACAGTTACTTTAAAGTTAATTTTGTTGCTTCACAGCAAGGGTTAATTCATTTCTATAATTACTATAAATATCAAACTTGTTGATTAAAATACTTCACCAACAATAAAATATTTTATAATATTTTATATTTTTGGGGTGGAGGGATTAGCCAGGTGGCTAGCATACATGTATGTCAAGTACTTTCAAGCCTTCACATTTGACATAAATTGATTTCTTAGAAGAGCGCGTTTCTGAGATCATCCAGCCATCTGAAAAGTATGTAGTACCTGCAAGAAATAATGCTCCCCATTAAGGTGGTCGTGTGAGACATAAAGATCTGTTGTGGCAATATTTGAAGCATGAAATCATATGATAACTCCTTTTAGGTAATGTTGGAGAGAGTCCACAGAAGTACTTTTCTAAGTTATGAAAAATTAACTACAGGTCTTTGAAGAGTTAGATGCACACATGTACCGTACAGTCAACTGGACTCTCCACCCCGCCTCTACCACTCACACTAGGATGTTTATCAATATCAATAATAAAAGGGAGTGTTTCAAAAGCTGCCTTGCCACGTATTCAAACATCAAGACACAATATGCACTGAAGTCTGTTATCAATATCCCCGCCCCCAGTACACTTCCTTTCATTCAACAGATTAGGAAAGTCACTGAAAACATCATCTCAGTGTGCAGCAGCAGAGTAAAAGGCAAAATCAACATTCAACATTTTGAAATAAATTCAATTATCAGGAAGGAGGATGGGGAAAATACCAGTACTGCAAAGACTTTATAAAGGTCCATGGGACAAACACATCTGGAATATCTGTGTACACTTTCGTCAACCCATGTCAGGAATGACAGAGCAGGGAGAAGAGGTTGGGATATCTTCCCTATGAGACAATGATTAGATTTCAGTTAAAGGGAAATGACTGAGGGATGGGGCTGGGACAGGAGAAGATGGAGGTTTATAAAATCCTGGATAGTCTGAAGAAATAGGACGGCTGAGTAAAGAGTCGTTTTAGAGACGCACAAAATTATTTACAGTGAGGAGAGAGTAGAGGGCATTTTCTCTCTTTCTTGTAACACAAAATTTTCGTTCAAAGAAATTGGCTGACAGCAGTTTCAGGATTGACATGGAGTACGAATTGCATAAAATACATACTTCATATAAAATACTTCACATGGAATTAGTTGCTACAAGAGACGATAATCATCGCAATAAATAAATAAAATAAATTTAAAAAGCATTTTTAAAAAAGGCTATTAGGCATGCCAGTTAAATGCAACTTCTTTTTCAGAAGAAGCCTATTACTGAGTACCAATACTGGAAACACACAGCAAGAAATGGTGACTTCCGCCCTGCTCTGCTCCCAAGGCCACAGTTGAAGACAGAACATTGGACTTGATAGACCCCTGGATCTAATCTGGAACAGGCTATTTATTCTTATAGAGCTTTTTTCGCCTGTACTACCAACTACATCCAGGTGGGTTACATGAAACGAGCTGCTGCCAAAAAGGTGTTTTCTAACAATGTTCACATTTGTAAAGATAACAAAATGGAGTTACAAAGAGTTTCATTGTAGCTATGAGCCACTCTACTGCCAATACCAGTCTGAAAATATCTACGTAAGACTGTGGAGGAAATATTGCATATTAATCTGACCTTTGATTAGCTAGAATTAAAATGGAATTTGAATAATTTGTGGGTGACTGCAAGAATTAGTTAATTTTTAAAGGAAACACTGCCAAGTCCTCTACTCAGTCTAGCCTTCCATTAAAAAGGCCTGCTCTGCACTGTCCAGTTGTAGCATTCACCCAAGTAAGCATAAATGGAGTAAAAATATATATAACCTCTTCAGTAAGTATTCTAACGATCCTCTATAAGCAGCTGCCAACAACATCAGTATCCAGTAAAATAAATGTTTACTTCGGAGTGTATCAAACACTTTGTCTTTTACTCTAAATGAGACTTGTATTCCAGCTCTGGTATCTTAAAATACACATAGATTACTTTCAATTCACCCACGTAGACCAACAAGACTACAAGACTATTTTGAATTATCTGAGGCCAGCCTTAGGATTTTAAGGTGTTATCATAGATTTAAGTGCCAGCCTGTGAAGGCCTTTCCAAAACTTTCAAAATCCTGGACACCCAAATGAGACACCCAGGAACCCAACTGAGTAGAGATGATTCATTCTTCTATAATCCCACCTCAAGTCTGCTAGGTCTGGGGCATTCTACCCTCAGGGCATGCAGGGCAGGTACTTGCTGAAAGATACTAAACTTCCAGTTTTCCCAAGAATAGCAAACTCAGCTAAAACTTCAGAATATTTCATAAGGACTTTGATATGCCATGCAGGCACCCTTGAATAATTAAGCTGCAGCCGAAAAGAGGTCTCACTTCTACTGTGACCTCTCTCTACAGCACAACTAAGCTCGAAGCTTCCCAAGATCCCGTATCTCTACAGCGTGAAGGGATCCCCCACTCAGAATTCATCTATTATCAGATTACAAATTGCAGTAATTTGAAGTCACACCAGAAATCTCATAAGAAGCATATTTAGTGGTTTAAAATTTTTGCTTGTTTTTCTTTCAAAGGAAAGTCACATTTGCTGCCTACAGATGACATATATTGCAGAAACCCTCTCCTGGTGAACAGGAACAGATAGCTTGGGCCATACATTAATTATTGAGGACTTTCTAAGGATAAAGAGGCCCAGTTTGCTAACATAATGCACACATTTCGTTATATGCCCCAATTAGCAGGCTGTTAATGTTGTGAAATAACTGCATGGTTTGCTAGTCCGCATTAACTCTACAATCAATTTTTCAACTGTACACAACCATATTCTTTTTTACAAATGCCTATTGTGGCTCAACTTTAAGGGACAAAAGCAATCTGAAAGACAGATTAAGAAATGAACGCAAGTGTCTTCTGCCTGCATTTTCAAAATGGTGACTCAAGAGACAGGATTAGGAGAAAGTAAAATTCCTGTGTGATGATCACCCAACTGCCAAGAGCAATACTGGGAACAACGCAGTAAGAGACTAAACAGCCTGAAATATATTTGTACTGCTGTGTCTGTGCTATAGACTGATAAGGAAGCGGAAGGCTCAAAAAAGTCTATGACTTTTTTGCTAATTTCGTCACTTTGGGTGTAATGAACAAAACAGTACCCTAAAATGCAGGAGAGAAAACTTTCCCCCAACTCTGCTAAGAAAAGGTTACTGCAGAGACAATGGCAACAAGTAAAAAAATTAAAATATCCACCACAGATGCTTGCACTCCAGCATATCAAAGCTTACTATTGTGAGAATTTGTTGCAGATGGAAAGCTGGGAGATAGTGGCTTCCCTCAGACCACCTAGCAAGGTCATGGCAAGGCGAGATTTGAACCAAGACTTCAATTTGTAGCTCATTCTCTTAGCCACTACTCAATATCAGCAATTTGTATCTTCTCCTTTTATCTCTTTACAGGGGTGAGCAAATTGTGGCCCACCAGATGTCTTGGCCTCCAATTTCCATCATCCCTCACTATGGGCTATGCAGACTAGGGCTGATGGGAACAATTTGCCCACCCCACTTTAATACATATCAATAGAAACAGTAAAAGGATCCAATAGAAAAAGTAAAAAGTATTCATCTCTAATTTTAAACAAATAATCTTTTAAATACTCTTTTGTTCTGTAGCCAATTTTTAGATTTTCCTGAAGGACCAACGTTTGAAGATATATACTAGTTCCTTTCAAGTATTTATATCAACACATAGCTACTTTCCATCATATGTAAGAACGTAGAAAGAGACATGATGGATCAGATCAAGGGCCCATCTAGTCCAGCATTCTGTTCACACAGTGGCCAACCAGCTGCCGATAGGGAACCCACAAGGAAGATATGAGTGCAACTCCCATGTAGCTTATTGGGTGTAGGTTAATAGAGAGCAAGAAGTTGTTAGGATATTCCTTCTTGTAAGTGATTTGTAAATTAACCTCTCCAATATCTTATACTCATTTTACCATGAGGTACATTACTTACTTATTCTCATTTTATAACAATGTTATTTTTGCAGAGATGAGTCTTTTATCACTGGCAAGAATTATATTTTCAGCATGACTTGTCCACTGGCTGCCTATTAGCTACCAAGCCTCATATGAATGCCACTATGAAGTACCTAAGCAGCAGGTCTTCTCTGTAGTGGCACCCACCATTTGGAAGACCCTCCCTCGTGTAGTTTGAGAGGTAGAAAACGTGGCATCTATTAAATACCTCCTGAAGACTCACTTATTCACCCTGGAATTCCCTGGGCTATGATTTAATTAATTAGGCCACTCCATATTAATGCTCCTCTATTATAGTTGGACGTGTTTTAATGTCATATTTTAATACTATGTTCTAATATTGTATTTTAATGTTGTTAACCGCTAAGAGATTCTATCATATTCAGTGGTATATAAATGTTACAAATAAATAAAATTTATATGTTGACTATTTTTATCTTTAATAATGCTTTCTACCAATTTACCTGGAACAGATGTTAAGCTAACCAGCCTGCAATTTCCTATATTCCCTCTGGATCTCTTTTTAAGATTTGGTGTTATATTGGCCATTCTCCAGTCCTCCAGTTTAGGCACAGTGAAGACAGATGAAAATAATTCATTCAACTTCTCCACAATCTCCTTATCCACCTTTAGTACTCCTTTAACTTCATTGTCATCCAGTGGTCCAACTGACTCCCTAGCTGGTTTCCTGCTTCTGATAATACATTTAGACAGTTCTTTATTGTTGGCCTTGATATTATTACGAATGTGTTCCTTAATATTATTTTTTGCATTCGTTATTGTCTGCTTGCATTTCCTTTGTGCAAGTTTGTGATCTTCTAACAAAAATATGTAACCTTTCCCTAAGATCAGCATTTTCACATTTGGGTTCTTTAAGAGTTCTAGACTGTATACCTCCAGGCCCGATGATTTATTAGCTTTCAATTTATCTATATGGTCAAGAATTTCATCTCTGGTCGCCACTATTAGCCTTAATTCCTCAGATGCCCTTCCTGAAAACATTAGTTTAGGCACAATCTGTCCTACAACTTCTGCAGTTAAGACAGATGAAAAGAATTCACTAAACTTCTCCACAATCTCCTTATCCACCTTTAGTACTCCTTTAACTTTATTGTCATCTAGTGGTCCAACTGACTCCCTAGCTGGTTTCCTGCTTCTGATATATTTAGACAGTTCTTTATTGTTGACCTTGATGTTATTAGGAATATGCTCCTATATATATATTTGTATTTGTACTTGTTATTGTCTGCTTGCATTTGCTTTGTGCAAGTTTGTATTCCTATTTTCTCTCCTCATTTGGGCAAGAGTTCAATTTTCTGAAAGAAACCCTGTTTTCTGCAATAGCTTCCTTCACACTGCTTGTTAACTATGCAGGTGACCTCTTAAACTTGGTGCTACCACTCTGACTTGCTTCTATTATTGGGGTTTTGCATAGCCTCCAAGCATTTTTGAGAGATTTAACCTTTTTTACTCTTCCTTTCAACTTCCTTTTAACCAGACCCCACATTTTAGAGAAGTTTCCTCTTTTGAGGTCAAACTTGACTGCGTTGGGAGTTCGTTGGTACTTTATGCACTTAAGTATATTGACCAGCAAAGTCAATATAAAACTTACAAAAGATAGTTAAAAAGTGACATGAAAATAAAATACAGCTTTATAAACTTCCTTCTCTCAGGAGGATTGCAACATTTTTTCCTAATCTGCACTGTTGTCATAAAAAAATTAGAGACACTTTCGGTAATACAGGAGGTGCACTTAAATATAAATTAAATTTGATAGCTAGCATTCTTTCACAGTTTCCAATTAGTTTGTCAACACTCATATCTCACGATAAGTCCTGGGCAGCACGAGGTGTCCAAGGTTGTCTCCCCCAGTCAGTTCCATAACCAACTGTTCTAGGGCAGAGACGTTTAGGCACTGAGAAATTTAACCTGATTTCATGATTGGAACAATATCATAGTAGAACTTTATCTTCATAGATCTGTAGACCCATTTGAATGGGAGCAATTCTACACAAAATATGGATCAAGATGATTTGGGGCCAAACCCAACATTACATCAATGGAAGTATCCCTTTCCCTCCTTCCTCCTAAAGCTCCCCTGTGCTCTCAAATCTGCTCTAAAGGATCTCCAAACAATCTGGAGGAGATTTGGGGTCATGGGGAATGCAGGAGGGAGATGGGAATCAATTTACCACTTCTGTCCCTTTCACTGGCAGAAGAACATTGCCCAATACAACTTTTTCCATTTTTCTAAACTTTGGAGATGTAAAACTTCCTCCTCTGTATAATGAATACCTCATGAAAGAATGTCATCGTTTTTGTTTCTATATCTCATTGTCAAATAATCCATAGCCATCTGTAACCAGCCAACAGTCCACGATTTATTCACTACTCTGTTTATTTAAGTTGAAGAGTTTACAGATTATAGCTAAGCTGTTTCTGTCTCAACATACGATGTGTCAGAGGCAAGGACTTGTGTGCTCAGCTCTATCTTCCAAATGAAAGTCTTGCCATAGAGATATCACTCTCAGTAAGATCAGAGTAGGTACAATAGAATCAACTGGAGGCAATCAACAGACCAACGCAAGCTTTCAGAGATGTGCCTAAAAATTAAAGTTCATAAATTTCTTAAGTCCAAGGAACAACATGGGAAGCAGGAACATTCGCTTCTTTGTTCAATTTTTTCAATGTTTACAATTTTAAAAATCTGGAATTCTGTAGTTATCCCACCTTCCCCCTTAACTGACTGATACTTGCAGCAGTTTTTTCTTTGTTGTTGCTCTGTTTCAACTAGCTACTTTTCCATTATTCTTTGTGTTCCAGTTACTTGGTCTTGCCCTGTATATTCTCCCACCAGCATAATTGTCTTAAACTAATATGAAGTTGGACAGTAGTGGTTGCTCTCTCAATTAAAGTCAACTAGTCTAAAAAGCATATTTAAGAAATTGTGACCACTGAAATAGCCAAAAAGTAGGACCTCTGGAAAATAATTCATTTTTTTTCATTTCTCACAAATGGAATTGCCAGCCAAAATGGCTTCGCTTGTCTACTTCAAAAGTAAAAAGTCACAAAGAATGTTTAATCAAGTTTCATCCCAGGCAATAAAATCCACAGTGCAGCACTCAGATGAAACAGCAACAGAGTTAAGACAACAACATTGAACAGAGTAATCATAGACCAAATGGTTCAATGCTGGGTTCAATCCTGGGTGGCACTGAACATGGCATACGCACATGTTCGGCCTTCACAGTAAACTGGAAATAGCAGCAACCTACATCACAGGGATGTTGTATTGTAACAGGAATCTAAAGTACATTACAAATGGAAAACAAACACCTACATACCATTAAAAAAGTAGGAAAAAAATAGTGGCTTCTTCCTGTGCTTTCAGTGCACCTTTGAGCAGATCTCAACCATACTAAAGACACAATCCGATGCATGTTTGGACAGAAAAAGGTCGTCTAACTCCCAGCGTTCCCTAAGCCATCCATGCTGGCTGGGGAATGCTAGGAGTTGTAGCACTTGTTTTCTGTTTAAACATCCATAGGATTCTGCCCTTAATAGGGATTCACAGAGGCAAACCTGCTTTATTGTTACAATCCATATCACAGAACAGCAGAAAACTTGAGGACTGGGAAGCTGGATGAATCTGATAGAATCCCATCAGCATCTTTAACAAAAAGACGCATTAGGCCATCAGAAACCTATGGAATATCTTGTACAGAATAATCATGTCCTTTTCTAGAATTGCTTGGACAATTCCCATGCTCTTTCAAATGTCATACAGCTAACAGTTATCAAAAGACCACTCATTCAATTTAACAAGAATTGAGAACCAGCAGAACACATTTGTCTTATCTGGTAGAACTGGAGAGCAAAGATGGAAGCAGGAAATCATTCTTGATAGCTCTCTCACCAGGAGGCCAATAAAGAACAAACGATGGGACTCAACAATGTACCAGTGCTTCCTGTCCCACCACCAAGCAGCTCATTGTTATGCTTGCACCAGGAACTGCTGTTGACAGGACTGTGTTCTTTGAGGAACTCTCCTCCTTCCTTAAATAGCAGAGCTGGGCAGCCTCAAAATCTTTTGCCAGAATGGCATCCCATTTACTTTTACCTCCTCTTGAAGGGCTGTCTGAACTGAGGTCATATAATTTGCAATTAGAATAACTACCAGGTGAGGATACAGTAATGGCCTTAGAGAACCTGCTTAGTCACAAAGCCCGCATCTTGAGCTAAGTGTCTTTCAGCCTAACCCTAGTCACACTGTGAGTGAAAAACTGGGCTAACTCAATGTACTCTGCCCTGAACTCCTTCAAAGAAAGGACAGGATGTAGATGTGATTAAGCAAGTACAATAAAGAACTCTTATTTATTCCTCCACCTCTAGTTCAAAATGCCATTAACATATTTTGTTCCCTATGTTTTTCATGGATTATTCTGCTCTGTCTTAACCGAGTAATTTACTCCACGATTGGAATGCCTCCATTTTCAGTTAACAGGGCTATGAGAGAGTTCTATATCCATCGCAATTTGTAAGTAAATGAGATTACAATGTCAGTAAAACAACTTCTAGTTACCGTCAGCCACAATAACAAAATATGGGGCCTTTATGCTGTCATTTCTAGAGCGCACAATCTAATATTGATAGGTTCGTGCGAATCCCCAAATGAAATCTGAATTCAGTTTAATAGGAAGGCCAATTTTGTGTGTCACCATAGCCTGATCAACAGCATCCATAAAACAGGCAAAACTAGATAGTAGAACGACAAAATTGGTGTATCAGAAGGCCAATTTCCTGCAAGTTTCCCATGACAGTGTGTAGGGAACTATCCTTTTGGTAATTTTAAAGGGCCAAAGGGAAGAAAATGCTGAACCTTTTCCCTACCCATGTAACTGTTTTTTCTCCATTAGTTACTTCCATTCTCAGAGCTCTAAGAAAAAATAGTGAGGACGAAGCCATTTCAGAGAGTGGAAGCATGCTCTGCTTTAAACTGCCCCATCCGTCTGCTTTATAGGAAATTAGCAATCTCTTGCAATGTGCAGTATGACAGCCAATCAAGTGCAGTGGCTGGAGGTTTTGAGCCTGGAAGTCGGAATGCTTGCTCCACAACAAAACTCAATGGGTGGTTCTAATATTTCAGTCTAACCTACCTCACAGGAGGGTTGTGAGTATATAATGTATTTTTCATAGTTCACACTTATTTCCCCCACCTGAAGTGTCCCACATTAGTCCTTTTGGCACTACTGCAAGGATGCTATCCAACATTTTTAGCTTAGCATAAAGGCTTTGGTTTGTAAACAAAAGCAGTTCTTGTTACCACCAAACTTATTGAAGCTATTATTCTAAAGCCTAGATTTGGTCAGAAATGCATCAATAAGGTAAGTACAGTTTACAGTATATCACGTTTTTCTTTGGCATGAACTTACCTCTCATCCTCACCATCAACAAGCTGTGCTGTCAACGGAAGTACCTTCAGGGGGAAAAGAGCGGATGCCATGCTGCTGCCCCCATCTGAAATGGTTGCTGACGCTCCAATACAACTTTCACTACTGCTGGGTTGGGATAAACCAACCAAGGTGGGTTCTGTAGAGCGCCTGGCATCTTCACCTCGGGTTGAAATTGACTGAGCAAGAGATTGTGGAGAGAACTGGGAAAAGTTCAGTGGTATGTGTTGTGGCACATTTTGGGCTGTAGGCAAATTGCAGGAGGCCTGAGACACATTTTGGACCAAGTTCCCATTCTGCACACCTGAAGACTGTGCTACATTCTTTGAGGGAGCCAAGCTCATAGGAGTAGGGAGCACATTTGCAGCAGAATGGCCTGGGACTGAAACAGCACTAACAGAAGGTATAGGACTAACAGGAGGCAATTGTTGACCAGCTATTCCTTGAACAAGAGATTCTGCTGCTTGCACTGGTAACAAAGTACTCTGGGGTGCAATAACCAAGGGTTGAGGAAGGCTTGATGTGCTGCTTTGTGGCCCCGGATGAATGATCCCTGCTGGAACAGGGGGCACCACTTGGGAATGATCCCTGTTGGAACACAGGGCACCACTTTGTGCTATCACTGAAGGGGCAATTTGGTTTGGAACAGGCGGCTGCTGTACTACTGGAGGTACATTTCCTTGTTGTCCAACATTCATCATTTGAGCACTAGCTCCTACAGTCGGCATTGTGGTCTGGGCATGTGCAACAGGCTGAGAGGACGCCACTGCCAGGTGTGCTTGAACGGAAGGCTGCATATTTAGTGCCTGAGCAACAGGGACAGCTGTGCCTGTTCCTACCACTGTAGGACCTGTCTGCATAGTAGCTGGAGTCTGAAGCATTTGCTGTTGCTGTATATAATCTGGCATAGGCCCTGCGACAGAACTTTGATTAACTGGCTTAACTTGCCCTGGGGTCATCTGCATAGGCATCTGCTGTGATGGTGCTGGGTGCTGTGCCTGTCCTTGCCCGTATGGTAATTGCTGCGGTTGTGGCACAACTGGAATAGGCTGCCCAGGCTGCGTTGACTGGGTATAGGGCAGCTGCTGCGGCGCTGTACTTGACATGGCCGGCTGTTGATGGCCACCTACTAGATTCACTGGCGGAGGAACTGCTGATGCAGGAGCCTGGCCCCCTTGCTTTTGCTGAGGGTAATTTACATCTTGAGGATGAAGCTGCCCCTGTGCAAGTTGTGACTGAGAAATACTCTGAGGCAGACTAGGTGCTGACACAGGTTGAGGGGCAGTACTGCTAAAATCCATCTGCTGAGAACCTACCCCTTGAAAGGCTTGCTGCTGCACCACAGTGGGTGTTCCCATCTCCCCACTCCCCACGCTTTCCGTATAGTGGCTCAGTGTGCTTACGTTGCTGCTCACCGAACTCCCACTGGTACTCTCCCTTTCAGAAGTTACTTCGGGCGGGTTTTGCTTCAGAGTGTCTACAGCTTTATTTACGGCTGCTCCTTCTGCAAGTGACACAGGGGTCTCTTTGTCATAGAACTCTGTGCATGTCCATCTACCCTTCTTAAAAGGCTCCGAACTAGAATCCAACTTCACAACTCTAAACCTTGATGTGCTGGCTGCAGGCTGCAGATGACTAGATGCTGCTGCAATAGCTGGATTACTAGCGTTACTGACAGCACTAGAGGCAGCACTCTGGCCATTGCCAACACCGCTTAAGACAGCAACATTAACACTGCCGCTCGTTCCTGACAAAGCAGTTACACTTCCAGTACTTGTAGTATTACTTAGGTTCTTATTAACATGACCAGGCATGCTGCTCACCACACTAGGGCTAGCGCTACCCACACTGCTTAACTTGCTGGTAGTAACTCCACTGGCAGAAGTGACTCCAGGTGTACCAGTAGGGTGGAAATGAGACACCGTAGCAGCTGCAGGTGGGCCAGCGGATGATGCAGCAGAAACTGGCATGACAGCCGTTGTAACACTGTCGGTGCTTCCAGTTGTAGATAGTCTTCTAAAGGATGGGCTGGATGGAGGTCCTCCAGGAGCTGTTGGGCCAACAACCCCAGCATGGGACCCATGGTGATGCCCATGGTGGTGGTGGTGATGGTGGTGGTAATGGTGTCCATGCAGAGGGTGAACGTTCCCATTGATCGCCACACTCTGCTGCTGGGGGGGATATGGCAAAGAGGGCGGCGGCTGCTGCTGCTGCTGCTGGGGAAGGCGAGGCTGGTTAGGAGAGACAGCCCCCGGACTCTCGGCCTCTTGGAAGTTGTTCAGAGTTTCCTCAGAGGAGCTGCGCTCGGGTTCCCCCAAGTCCGTGGCCCTGGACAAGGAAACGTCCAGGATCTCCGAAGAGGACAAGTCCTCCGTGTGGGATTCGTCCAGGTCATCGTAGCTCTCGGTGTCCTCGGCGATGCTGTTGTTGGAGCTGAGGCTGGCCGAGATCTGGGCTGGGGTCACGCTGGTGATCTGGAAGCCGCTCTTCTTCTTCATCTGGGCCCCCGCCTGGCTGAGGGGCGGCGGCAGCGGCGGCTGGGAGAGAAGGGTCAAGCTCTGCGGTGGAGGAGGGGGAGGAGGGGGCGGCGGCTGGAGCCCGGCCGAAGAGGAAGAGGCTGCGGCGGTGGCAGGAGGAGGCGGCTGAATGAGCGAGGGAGGCGGATAGTCTTCCGAGCTGCTGCTGCTATTGCCTCCGACGCTGCCGGCGCCCGATGCACCCAGAGCCGGCACGACGACGACGTTGCTGCTGCTGCTGCTGCTGCCCCTCCGAGGAAGCATCGCCGGGTGCGCCATCTTCCTCGCACTCGTGTCTGCAGCTGAGTCAGGCTGGTGGTGCATTGGAGAAGGGGCTATTTTAAGGAGCGCGAGGCCCCAGAATGGAGCCGGGGGGAGGGGAGAGGGAGGGGGAGAGAGGCGGAGGCCAGGCGGAGACAGGCGCGCCGGGCAGCTCGCCGCCTCTCTGGCCGGGGCAACTCGACCCAGGGAAAGGGGGGGGGGGGGGCGAGAGAGAAGCACCCTCGCTCGCTCGCTCCCAGGGCGATCCGATCGGCAGCACCTCGAGCACCCTCCTCCCTCCCGGGAATACGACACTCAAGCCCGGGCCATCCGCTTTCTTCGCCGCCCGGCGGAGTTCCCTCCCTGCTCGCAGCGCGGAGGTGGGGGAACTAGCAATCCCCGCCGCCCCCGCCCCCGGCTAAATCAGGAAAGGACCCCGACGCCCCCCCCCCCACCGCCCAGCCACCTAAATCTCCCCGGGTAAAAGAGGCAGCCGGGCTCCTCCTGGGAGGGGAGAGGGCGAGGAAGGGACGACGCAGCAGCCGCCGCCGCCGCCTCCGGAATAAGACCCCCACCCCAACCCGAAGGGCAGAAAGCAGCCAAGGCGGCGGCGAGGATACGTACAGTCCCGCTGGAGCCGGCGGGCGCCAGGCGCGTCTCCATCAAGAGCAGCGGCGGCGGTGGCGGTGGCAGCAAAGGAGACGAGGCATATCCTGGG